>JACWFN010000037.1:0-1200000 GCA_019775635.1 Cladosporium sp. VS III D KN 1
GTATATATAATTACTATTAATAAATATAGTTTATATTATATATTTTAAACTTTAAAAATAAGCTAATAATAAGTATATAGATATAAATAAATTCTTATTATAAGAAATTCTTTACTATTATTAATAATTTCTTTCTAATATAAGCTTTAACTATAATAAAATTTTACTAAGAAAGTTTATATAAACTAAAAATACTCTATAGTATAAAGTTATATATTAAAAGCTTTATTTATAGTTATATAAGTATATTTAATTTAATAAGTCTAATAAATTTTTTTTAAAATCTTATTATTATATAATAGCTATATATAGTAATCTAATAATATTAAAATTATATATAATGTATATAATACTTAATAAATATATTCTTATAAAGCTATATAAATAGAAGTAGCTATTACTAATAAAGACTTAATAATATTTAATAATAGTCTTTAAGTTAAGAACTTAAATAATTTTTAAAGTTTAATAATTAGTATATAGATTATATTATTCTTTAACTTTTTATTCTTTTTCTTATTATTATTTTTCTATTTATTAATCTTCTTTATAATCTTTATATAAATTACTTAATTATAACTAACTTTCTAATTTCTTTAAGTCTATTCTTAAAACTAAAAAAGAACTTTTAGCTTTTAATATACTTTTCTTATTCTTTATTTTAATATAATACTAAATTATTAGAGTATAACTATTACTTCTTTTACTTTTATTATAATTTAAAACTTATATAAATTATAAAAAGTAATTTTAACTACTTTTTATAAAAGAAAATTAAATTTAAAAGAAAAGTTATATTATAACTACTTATTAGCTAAATTAACTTTATTTAAGATAATACTAATAAAGAAATATAATTAGATTTATTTATAAACTCTTTTAAGAAATAAATAAGTTTTAATACTATTCTTAGTTATATAATTACTTAAAAATATTATAATTAATATATTATTTAAAACTAGCTTTTATTATACTAAATACTAAATATTAATACTCTATCTTTAAATAAATATAATACTAATACTTAAGTAATTAAAGTAAATATAGTTTAGAAGCTAAATCTTCTTATATAAATATACTAAGATTAGCTAATTATTAATAATATAAATTTAAATAACTATAGCTATATTATAAAATAGTTTAGAATTAGTATATTCTTTTAGTTTAAATATTTAAATATCTTATTAGTATAATTTAACTTATTATTATATATTTCTTAATTATTCTATTTTATATACTTTTTATATAGTATATTACTATACTCTTAATAGTAAATTAATATACTAATCTTTAATAAGCTATACTATTAATATTTAAATTATTAATACTTTAATTTTAGACTAATCTTTATTTATTAATTATATTAAAATAGCTTTTAAAATTAAAAATAATTCTTAAATTAAATACTTCTTTAACTATTTTAAGAATATAATAATATATATTACTTTATACTATACTAAAAGAAATAATTTATAAATTCTTATTTTAAGACTCTTTTATAATATTTAGATTTATAAAATTCTTTATATATTATTAAAGAATAATAAAGTAAATAATATTATATTTATTTAGTTAATATATAAGCTTTATATAATTTAATCTAATTTATATAATAAGAATAGCTTAAGTATATCTTTATTTATAATAAAAATAGCTATAGAAACTTAAAAGTTAATTTTAAAGTTTAATTAAGAGACTTTTTAAAAAGTAAATCTTACTATTAATTATATTAAAACTAAGTCTATATTTAGTATTAGTATAAAGATAATTAGTCTATTTAGTTTTATATAGAATAATACTAATAAGAGTTTATAGAAATATAATTAGTTTATAAGATAAGCTAATATTAAAGTTAAAAAGAAATTAAAGCTCTCTTTTTTAAATAATTTCTTTTTTTATAAAAATTAAAAATAAGTTAAAGAAAAGTTTTAATTATAAATATATAGTTTTTTTAAAGTCTTTACTAAAAGTTAGTTTTATATTTTATTTATATATTAGAAATTACTTATTAATATTTTATAAAAAAGACTTTTTCTTTATTATTATTAAAGAAATTCTTTTTTAAAATTATAAAGTTACTTTTAGTAAATTAGAATATTTTTAATTTTTTAAAAGAAAAGCTTTTTACTAATACTAATATATTTATAAAGCTATTTATAAATAATATATATAATAAAAAAATAGCTAAAAAGTTCTAAATAAAGATTATACTTATAAGCTAAAAGAACTTTATAGTTTAGATAAATAATTTTATAAAATTTTAACTATATTTATAAGTTTTATATAAATTATTTATTTAGTAATTTATTATTACTTTACCTTTCTTAAAACTATATACTATTATATTTTCTATTCACATTTATATATCTTAATGCACTATACTATATCTAATAAAGAATTAGCCTCCTCCTAAGATGCTACTTCTATTTATAGATCTACTATCCGAGCTTTGGCGGACTCGGGCTACCAGTCGTCCGTAACCTGTCACGCCCTGATCGCCCCGGCGGGACGTTTCTGTACGACGATGGCTGTGTGACAGAACGCCCGGGATATGTTTGATGGGGAAGTGAGATAAAGATCCTTCGTCTGCTGCCACGTCACTCACTGGCAGAGAAGACACGTCTATCTTGTAGACTTCTGACGTTCTTTTTCTCAAACCAACTCGGCGTTGCTGGCAGTAGTCGGGGATGATGTATGCAGGTTAGACGGAGAGCAGGAGAACTTAAGGTTTCAATGTTCGAGAACCACGTCTCGCATTGCATGAATAATTGCTATATGTATACATGATCAGAATTCTTCGGCCAAACCAGATCATTTATCTCCTGCCACCCTTGCCGAAGGTCAAGTTGCTTCGTGCAGTTGTGCCGAGCTTGTGAACGGCATCCCGCCTGGTCCACACACCACTCTTGCCCTCGACAACGCTGATAATCTCTTCCGCCAACCTTTGAGCAAAAGTGTTGTTTCCACTGCTCCTGCTCTTCTTCTTAGAGACGACGTCCAGAATCCACATCATTGCCTGCCTGCGACGCTGGCGGAGACCAAGCGGTACGGGGATTTGCAACGCAACACCACCACCTGCTGCTCCACGCTGGCTGCGGAGACGAAGGAGGGGTGCAATGCTGTCGATTGCCAGAGTAAGGTACAGTACGGGGTTGAGCGGGAGATGTGATGCGGGTGGTGCGCCGGGGAGAAGGGATCGGGTGGCGGAGTATTGAGGCGCAGGTGCGGTGCGGAGGACTGTGAGGATGTGCGCCATGTTTCGTTGAGCAGCAGCCTTCTTGCCGTGCTGCATGATAAGGTTTGTGACCTGGTCTACGATGCTGTCGTAGCGGTACTTGTTCTTGAAGTTCTCGTTGGGTCCAAGAGGGCGCTCGGGGAGGGGAAACTTGTGGCCAAGTGCTGGAACTGCGGCCTCTGCGGCATAGACTGCACGCTGCTCTTGCGAGGGGATCATTGCTGCGTCGAACTCGGCGGATCCTGACTGTGAGAGGTCGCCCTGTAGTCTTCTGGCGTAGGTGGAGAAAGTACGGCTGCCGGAGGGCTTTGCGTTGGCGGCGCCCTGGCCGTTCTTCATCGAGTCCTTCATAACTTGAGGCGCTTGCTCGCGTGCCTTCTTGTCATCTTCGAGGATCTGTATCCGTGTATTAGCGCAGTCTCCTCTGTGCGCAAAGATTCTGCCATCCTACCTCCTGCACGGGAGTACCCTGGCCCTCAATGTCCGGTCCCTGGCCACCAGTGACCTTTGCCATCTTTGCCGCCTCCTCGCTCACATGCTCCTGCTGCTGCATGTTGGGTCCGACAGGCTTCTCGCCCTCAGCCTTGGGCAGCTTGCCGGGGTTGTTGGTGCTGGCATTGTCGGCGAAGGCGCGGAATGCAGGCCTCTGGAAGCTGGCACGGAAAGCCGCAGTGGGCTTTGCGCGCACCGGAAGAGTGCGCAGACTCGAGAATGTGTTGATGGGAGGCATTGCTGATGTGTTGTGTTGGCAATTGGCTGAACGGTGTGCACTCGCGGCAATGCGACGAGATGAAGTCCTTCCTTCCCCGACTTCTCAAAAGAGCGATCTCGGCCAGAACTTTGGATTCCACCTGTACGCTGACCTCATTCATACGCACATCACATCACAAGCGTAAACTATTTGGGATAGTCTCACCACCGATGTTCCATAGAAGAAGCATGCATCAAATTACTTCTCCGCTTAGATCCATCGTTAAGCGCTGTCATGCCTTCCATCGGCCAAATCACTTCAGCACGCTGCTGCTTACCACATTGACAACTCCTCCGCAGTGCCAAAGCGGTGTTCAGCGTGAAAAAGCCACATAAGTGGTACAATTCACTCTCGATTGGGACTATTGTGGTACGAATCCCCATGAGTGGCTACCAGCATGCTTACCAATATCTTGCATGGGCTTGTAGGTGCTCTAGTCATCCACAAATCCTCTGGCATCCTTGCCGGAGTACTGGAATATCCAAAGTCCACTCATAGCTTGGTCAGCTTGTGGATATGTAGATTTTTCGAGTCAGGTTATTGTCAGCATCAGGAAGCTGATGTAGTACCCTCACCATAAGTACAAGCATTTTCGGCCGGGTGATTACATGCTACAATCATCACACAACTCCGCAGCAATATACACTGCATTATCCATTGCATTCTTGATCATCACGGCTTGTTCTCTGATAGACGCTTTGCAACCCTTTGACGAATGGAACCACGGCCGTATTCAGCTGAAGGATGTCTCGATCCATTTTCGATACTCAGCTGGTGGCAAGCCTCCGCTCCTTCTCGTCCATGGGTTTCCAGAGCACTCGCCCACCTGGAGTCACATCGGTCCCATCCTCGCCGAGCGTTACACGGTCATTGCACCTGACAATCGTGGCATGGGAGAGAGCTCACTAGCCTCCAACGGCAACTACACTGCGGCTGCTGGCGGACAAGATCTCATCGCTCTACTGAACTTCCTGAACATCAGCAAGGCATATGTATTCGCACACGACAAGGGCGTCGGTCTCGCTGCCTCTCTTGCTCTTGAGAAACCAGATCGTGTCTCAAAGCTGATCTTGGCTGAGTACCCATTACCAGGATACGGCTATCCTACGTCCGTAGCTTCCTCGAATCCATACATGAATTGGCAGCTGGCTTTCTTCGCTGTCCCAGACGCAGCACAATACTTCATTCAGGGCAGGGAGAAGGAGATGCTTGCCTGGTATTTCTGGCACGGGTCATATTCAGGCAACAGCGTGATTTCTAATGATCAGCTCGAAACGTATACTCGTTCGATCTCAAAGTTGGGTTTCTTGAGAGCTGGTTTGAGCTACTTTGGCGCCGCATTCGAGGACGAGAAATACTTCACTGCCCAGGTTACGAAGTCGGGATTGCAAATGCCATTGCTGGCAATGGGTGGCGAAGCATCATTCGCACCGGAGAGTGCTCTGCGGTCAAGCTTTGCAGATGTCGCAAGTGACTTGACCACCTTTGTGATCCCAAAAGCAGGCCATTGGATTGTAAGTGATACATGTTGTTTGGTCACAAGCTTCTAGCTCATCGAAAGCAGGGTGATGAGAATCCCAAGGCATCCGCAGATCGCGTCTTGCAATTCCTCGAGGACGATACGACAGTACCGAGCATCGATCTGAGTTGGCTTGAAAACATCACGACTATGTTCGGTGCATTTGGCTCGACGGACGTGACGCCTGGTACCAATCGTACAGATTTGTGAGCAGCTAGGCGAGCTGGTGTCGAACATCGTTCATCGATTGATCAAGGTGGGTAGAACTGGTTGTTACAAGTCTGCGCACACCAGCTCTCATCGGCATCCCTGGTGGATCTAGTCTTGTGCGCGATAGTATCAGTATAGCAGCCACTGTATGACTGGTATCTATCCATGATCCTCTCGCTGGTGCTTATACTCGGGGTTATGCTGATGGCTGCTAGTATACACATATTGGTTTCTGCTTACACAACATGTGTTTATCATTGTCTTGTTGGTAATGTATATAGAATTGAGGTTGATAGCTGCTGGTATAAGCATATCAGCCACTGTGAATTCCTATGTAGTCGTTACCATGTCACTGGTACGTATGCTTGAGTCTAGCTTCATAGCTGCTATTATGAGCATCCAAAGGTGCTACATGCGCAAAGTTATGAGCAGGAACTATAGTTGTACTACGATCAATGGGTTTCGGTTCAAGCGTGCTCAAAACAGTGCCCATTATTGACGATCACGTTGAGTGATTCGTCACAAGTTTTGTGTTATAGCAGAGATCCGTAGTATCTCCGCAAATACTCCGTGTGCAGGCCAATAGCCTGTCTGGTGGTACACGTACTACGATAGACCGCCACATTGCGAAGTCGAATCTGGAGAGTAATAGCGTGCAGCTAGCTCGGGGTGCACTGATATTGTTCTTCGGGGCGTGTCAAAGAAGCAAAGCGGCAGCAAATTGGAATTCTGCGGTGGCTTTCTTATCTCGCCCCGGGCGATCACACACAGTCATCAGCTGGCGCTAGGCCCGAGCGGTATCGGTGAAATTTGCTCCTCCGTAGCTCACCAGCACCACCGCCATCGTGACTATCTCGTCCTCTTGCTCTTACTCACCCCATCCACATCCTCCCATACAAACCATCCCAGATTGACGGGACACAAGATCATTTGATGTCTGCGCCTACAACCTTCACCTCCCAAGGTACGCCCACCCACGCCCTCACCGCTCCCGCCCGCCTCGCATTGGCACCAGGCGCGATAGGGCATTGCCAGCGTTTCTAAAGACATTGGCTAACGCGATGGCACAGACTACATTTCCGACCACCTGTGGAAGGCTGCTGTTAACTGAAGCGACCTCCTCATAATCCGGACAACTTATCTCACACCTCACTTCAAACACCACCACTGCCACCATGTTCATCCGCATGCTCAAGCCGGCCTCTGGCCTCAGGCCCGCCACTGCCAGCTTCACCGCAAAGAGCTTTGCTCGCCCGGCCACCCAGATGCGCTTCAATGCTACCATCGCTGAAAACGCGGTGTCACCTCTCCCGGCCGCCACCAGGTCCACCAAGCCCTGCTTCGAGCGGGCAACCTTCACCATTAGGGACGGCCCTATCTACCACGGAAAGAGCTTCGGCGCGAAGACCAACATCAGTGGCGAGGCCGTCTTCACCACCTCCCTCGTTGGATACCCCGAGTCGATGACCGATCCTTCATACCGCGGCCAGATCCTCGTCTTCACCCAGCCGCTGATTGGAAACTACGGCGTGCCCGCTCCTGTGCGTGACGAGTACGGTCTCTACAAGCACTTTGAGAGCCCCAACATCCAGGCTGCCGCCATTGTGGTTGCAGATGTTGCCATGCAGTACTCTCACTGGACTGCCGTTGAGAGCTTGGCTGAGTGGTGCGCTCGCGAGGGCGTTCCCGCCATCACCGGCGTTGACACCCGTGATGTCGTGACCTTCCTGCGTGAGCAGGGCTCTTCCCTTGGTAAGATCACCGTTGGTGAGGAGTACGATGCCGACGAAGACGAGGCCTACGAGGACCCTGGAAGCATCAACCTGGTCAAGAAGGTCTCTACCAAGTCGCCTTTCCACGTCCCGTCTCCCAACGGTGACGCCCACATCTGTCTGATCGACTGTGGTGTCAAGGAGAACATCATTCGCTCCATCGTCTCCCGTGGTGCTTCGGTCACTTGCGTGCCCTACGACTTCCCCATCCACAAGTCTGCCCACCACTTCGACGGCGTCTTCATCTCCAACGGCCCTGGTGACCCCACCCACTGCCGCAGCACCTCGGACAACCTCCGCAAGCTCATGGACACCTCCTCGATCCCCATCATGGGCATCTGTCTTGGCCACCAGCTTCTCGCCATTGCCTCTGGTGCCAACACCATCAAGATGAAGTACGGCAACCGTGCCCACAACATCCCTGCCCTGGATCTCCTCACCGGCAAGTGCCACATCACCTCGCAGAACCACGGTTACGCTGTCGACCCGACTACTATGTCTTCCGACTTCAAGGAGTACTTCACCAACTTGAACGACGGCTCCAACGAGGGCATGATCCACAAGACTCGTCCCATCTTCTCCACCCAGTTCCACCCCGAGGCTAAGGGCGGTCCTCTCGACTCCAGCTACCTGTTCGATGCCTACCTCAAGTCCGTCAAGGAGTACAAGGAGAACAACGACGTCCTCAAGGGTGGCCGCAGGGCCAGACCTGACCCGCTCATGATCGACCTGCTCGCTAAGGAGCGTGTTGGTGTTGCACCTCCCCACCTGACCCGTGCTTAAATAGTACGTTTGAAAAATTAACGACCAGATTGAACGGCGTTTGGCAGGGAGACTTGAGCTGGGATTTCCTAATGTTTCGAGTTGAGTTACGATAG
The DNA here is from genome assembly GCA_019775635.1 of Cladosporium sp. VS III D KN 1. Classification (NCBI taxonomy): domain Eukaryota; kingdom Fungi; phylum Ascomycota; class Dothideomycetes; order Cladosporiales; family Cladosporiaceae; genus Cladosporium; species Cladosporium sp. VS III D KN 1. The sequence goes on from JACWFN010000037.1 coordinate 8,366, forward strand.
TGTGATTATTTACCAAATTATTCTTTTTTTTTCCAACCAAAAAGTCCAATATCCAAGGCTCCTGCGTTTCATGTCAAAGAGTCACCATATGAATATACATCACCAAGAACTTGGCGTTATTTGGCTTATATACTTCTACGCAACCACCGTTCGACGACCTTCCACCCATGTCCCATGTCAACTCCCCACCTTTTGCCCTATCGTGCGTTATCAGGGTTTCACGCCCTACTTGTAAGCCGGTCAGCTCGGCTAAGGCGTTGTGATTGGGCGAAATGCACATCACATCGCCTTCTGTACATTGATTTACCACTTTCCTCTGATATTGCCTTGAATCTCGCGGCTGCCAAAGTCTCGCAATCTCTTTCGATTACTAGCTTTGCCTCAGTCAAAATCGTCAGGATCACTCTATCGACTCAGCGACATGTCTTTGAAACAGCAGGTTAAGACGGAGAAGGCGCCGGTCATGATGCCTGGTAAGTGAGGTGTTCTACCATCATGGTCGCACGTACTGTTAGAGAGAAGAAAATCAGGCCTGCATTCTCATTGTTGCCTTTCGCTACGGGCGGAGGTGCCTACCGTCGCACTTCGAACGTCTATCATGAAACTGACAAGCAACGCCTAGACGTCCTCTCCCAAGCCATCATAGCAAACAACACAGTCTACTGCTCCGGCGCCGTAGGCATCGACCCCAGAACGGGCAAACTCGTCGAAGGAACCGTCGCCGATCGCACCGTACGTTCGGCCACATGCATCAATCATCCCATTCACTTCACTTCACCCTAACCCTGCTAACACACCCATCAACAGCACCAATGCATCCGCAACCTCGCCGCAGTCCTCAGCGCCGCCGGCAGCGACATCGACCATGTATTCAAAGTCAACGTCTTCCTATCCGACATGGCGCTGTTCGTGCCCATGAACGAAGTCTACAAAACGTACTGGGGAGACATGAAACCTGCTCGCACGTGTGTGGCGGTTAAACAGCTGCCGTTGGGGACGGATGTGGAGATTGAGTGTCAGGCTGTGTTGCCGTAAGTGATCTCGTTACACGCACATGGATTTATACATTGTAAGACTAAAAAGCTAACTTGGTTGTGCGTCAAAACAGGCCAGTGAGCAGCAAGTTGTAGTAGGCGCACAGCGTCTCAGCGGCAAACTTTGTTACGGAATAGACGAGGGGTGGAGTGATAGGACTATATCAGTACTCGACAATTTTCCAAGGATTCTCCATCATCTCTGCGGAATATGACTTCAAGATCTGAACCTAGATCTGCCGGTACTGGCATAATATGGTACTGAGACATCAAGTGTGCAGACCTGTTACTGTGGCCATTCGCATTCAAGTGAGCAATTCGACGCGAGGACACGGCGACAAACACCATACACGGAAAACGCAGACCCCTCAAGACTGAGACCGCAGGTTTGAACGTGAAGTTCCATTCGTAGCATCAAGCGATGAAACAACCTCACACAACCCCGGGTCAACTTTCGAGTTGGTTTCTAGCAAACAACAGTTCATCCTATTTCTCCTCATTTCCATTTTTTCCATTGTACATGAGATGTGCGAAGAAAACAAGCAAAACGAAGCCAAACAAGATAAAAATCGATATAAAAACATGGCGCCGACCCAATGCTCTTTGGTTTGATCCGATCCATCCGCCCGACGCTTCCAATGCTTTGCAAAACTGTGAATGGGTTTTTGTCTTTAGAAAACAGGCAGGTAAAAAAAAAGACGTGAGCTAGATGTTGAACACGCATGAATAAGGTGTTTTTGGCAAGTTTAGAACAGAAAAAAAAAGATGAAAGATTCGTCTTCCCCGCCTCCTGATCCTCCCTTCTACCCTCTGGGATGTAAGAAGCGATGTGACCCATGATTCCTCCATCTGTTGCCGGCGGCCGCAATGTGGCTCGACTTATTCTTGGACGCGCATGCCTTCGACCTTCCTTGCTGAGCACCAACGTCTCAGCTCTGCCGTGCTTCGCATACGCTCGTTTGCATACTGACGCCAGCCAGCAATGAACCGCGAGAGACGCGCCTGATGTGAGCCTAGCAACCCCTTCCAACCTCCCCAGTCGCAACCGGCGGGTCGATATATCGAATCGGCAATGGTGTAGAAGTCTAAGTCTCTGATCGAGCCTTCCCAGGCGTCGAAGCAAGTGAGGTACATGCACCGCTGTAAGATCTAGCCACCTTTCCTCTCGCTCTCGTTCGCCGGCAAAGGCTCGCCGCCTTGAACTCTCGGGCTACGCGGCTGTCCGCCAGAACTCGACTTGTTCTTCTTATGAGACTTGCGACCTGGAGCGGGCTGCCACTCGTTCCTCTGACCGTTGGAGGAGAGAGTGTTCTGCTGAGACGGCTGCGCCGAGGAACCCTTGGTGGCAGTCTGCCTCCCATTTCCGATGCCGAGACCGGCGGGCGTGGCTTTGCGCTCGTTCTTCGTCTCGACGGGTTTCGGCTTGTCGTTCTCATCGCGAATCGCTTGTCTGGCGTTAGCGACCCTGGCAGCTTTGACGATACCATTGATTTGAGCCTGTTGAGGCGAGTCGAAGGTATCGAAGTTCTTCGTTGGCGAAGGCGTGCGAAGTTCAGCAACAGGGGACAAAAGGGGAGCCGCGCTCAAGGGCAGACTGTCGAGAATGGTCTCAGTCTGAGGCGATGCATGGCCGTTGGACGCTTGTGGTAAGCGTTGAGTCGAGGGCCGACAACTTGTTGGTGACAAGGGCGGCGAAGAAGAGCGTCGACCTGGACGAGTCTCTGAATCATGCGTATCGAAATCTGCAGTCCGAAGAGGCAGTGGGTGAGCGTACATTGATTCGGAGGACTGAGCCAAAGGCGACTTCGAGAATCCATTAACGCCTTGCCTTGGCTGAGGCGGTGGATTTGACCCGTTGACAATGATGGGTCCTCCGTCGCCAGCTGCCTGCGCATGCGCATGTACGTACTCTGGAGCAGGTGATGAGTCGTAGCTCGACGAACTGTAGCTTGCACCTTGTGCTCTAGGTGCTCCCTGGTCACCAGCCAAACCACGCGAGTGGCTTAGTGGGCTAGGCGAACGAGATAAATGTCGACCGTTCGCGGCTGGCGGCATCAGATCGGGGGTCACTCGACGTTGACGCTGTGGAGGATCGCGCAGCGCTGGCATGGCAGGCACTGATATTTGATTCGCGTTCGTATGCTGTGGGCCAAGCTGCGGTGACTGACCAACATAGTAACCAACATACTCCTTTGGCATTGCAGAATCGCTGTTACCGTGCTGTACGTTCTGCATTGGAGAATAAGGCATCTGCACGCCTCCTTGGTTCACGTGCCCAAAGTTTTGTGGTGAACGCATGTATCCGGGTCCGAGTCCAAGGGCTTGCATGTCGTACCCTTGCTGGGCAAGCTGATGCACAAGCAAAGGATGAGGGAAGGACCGACCAGGTTGACTTTGCGAACGGATCGAGCTGCTCGAAAGAACAGGCTCTGACGCGCGCTGCCCTTGTCTTCTCAAAGCAGGGACAGCTGCAACGAGCGAAGGACTTGATGGATTAGTGTTCGTGCCTTCTCTTGATCTTTGATTCTGCTGAGCCAAAGCCGCCGGCGCGAAGCGTGGCGGATACGGAAGCATGTACCCAGGGAACAGAGGTGCAGTCTGGGGCACCGAGTCGATGGAACTGTATCGAGGGTTTCCGACAGCTCCATTGGCGAATTGCGTTCGAATGTGCGGCGATCCAACTCCAGCAAGATCTCCAGCACGCTGAGCTTGATTGTTCTGTTGCTGCGCGACCAGCTGCGACCTCAAAGCATCCTGCTGAGCCTGCAGAAATTGGTACTGTTGGTACAAATGATCATGCAAGTTACTTTTAGTAGCAAAATAGTCGACTGCGTTCACGCCAACTGGCGGACTTTGCATGTAACCACCACGCTGGTTGTTGAAGGAAGATCCACTGCTAGCACGCCTGTTTCCAGATCGTTGTGCAGATTGGTTACGGTTACCACCCTTCTTCCTCGTGTTCGTGTTTGGCTCCTGGTTCTGTCGCCCGCCCGACTGCGACGCACTCCGTGTTAGGGTAGGCTTCGGTTTAGGTGGAGGCCTCTGGAACATCGTCTTCTCAGGGTCTGGAGGAAACTCGAACTGCTCGCAGCATTTGTCCAGTTGACAGCCGTCTGCCAACAAATCATAAGCCCGCCTGATCTCTCGGTGGATGCCGTTCCAAGCGTAGTCGTCCGCAGAGTTTCCTAGATTTCGCTCGGTATTGAACGGCTCTTCCACACACAACCGACATCGTGCCTCCTTGTTGTCGGCGTAGTTGTCCCATCCTTTCTCGCGTCGAGACATCATTCGTCCTTCTCTGATCGACACCACAGAAGCGGCGTAAGTGAATTCGTAACCATAATGTAAGAAGAATCCGAAAAGAAGCTCTGCTAGAGTCTCCTTGTTGTCTTTGCCGCACCCTCGTATTGATTCGACATCGTCTCCAAACGCCGAGAGTTTACCGTTGACTGTGGATCGCTTGTCGTCTGGCATCTTCTGCAAAGAAGGGAGAATAGGCGGATTTCGTCTTTGAAGAAAGCTGATGATCATACATATCCAGGTGTAAGAACTGATGGTTCCGCCAAAGGCTGTATTCTCGATTAGTACTGAGTTCCGTATTGAGTTTTCAGGGCAGCACACATACCGGCATCGTTCAATAACCTCCTTTTCGTCCAGTACTTGATGATCTTGGCCAAGGGCCGTACGCGATCGTCCAGTTGAACGTATGTCCTGATCATCCGTGTGTTCTCCAGAGCCAAAGGGTTGTTGACATTAATATCACATGCCAAATTGAGGACAGGGTCCCAGCATTTGACAATTGGCACTTTGGCGACTGCCCTGCAGACCACCTTTTCCATGCCATCTGCGAAAACAGTCAGCTACCGACCACCCTACTCTGCCCTTGTGGATCGTGTCCAGGGTGCATGTCGAGACCTACTTTTATGCAAGAGCATCGCCAGCGAATGCATACTCTCTAACTTCTTCAGCGACGTAGTAACGCAAATATCCACATCTGAATCGTCGCTGCTCAATAAATTTCCCGAACTTCCAAAGACCGCCACCTCGATGTTGTGTTCTGGCCACTCGTCCTTCATCATTCGTTCCAACTTCTTGATCAATGTCGCTCGGCGTTGGTCGCTTTCATCGCTGGGTAATAATCGCCCGTACAGCTCACGCATGTCTCCGGACAATTTGCTATCCTCTTCAGGTTCCAACTTCTTCTTCAGCTCCTTTGTGGGCGGGCCGAGCTCCTGGTCACCGCCATCAATGTATGGTATCCGGCGTTTCCTGAACTCAGCTCCAGCCTCGAACTTGCACACGACCGGCGTTTGAGGAGGCACGCGCTGAGTGCCATTCTGACCTTGGCCCACAGCCTCGGATGCGACAGAGCGAGGACTCTGAGCACCTAGTCCACGATGTGGCGAGGGCGAACGGGAGTGAAATCTGAGATCTCGCGGCTGCTGATAGGGAGTCGAGGGCACAGAGTTAGAGTGCTGGGTCTGCAGCTGCGGACGAGGAGGATGTCGCTGCATGAATTTTTCATGGTGCAGCGTGGCCATTGTAGGTGTAGGCATTCCCCTCTCTATGCGGCGGCGTGGGCCAGATTGTCACGAGCACGGTCTCACGTCGAGAGAGAGCGGGTGCAGACTTCCCATTTGAGGGCCCAGCGCGACTGTGTGTGCCGCCGGTGACGTCGTAGGCGAGGATTCGATCCAGACGGACAAGCTGCGGCGGACAAACAATTGTACAGTGATTGATGGAGTAGGAGGGCCTGGTTGGCAGGTGCTGCTGGCAAACGGGGAGCAGTACCCTTGCGGCGGTTGCGTTGTCTCAGAAAGTTCGTTATTGGGCGGGCGGAAGTGGGAGTGTGTGGGCGGTTTGGGGACGCGGTGGCGGCGAGGGCGGCGGGCGCGCAGACCGGCCTGGCAGACAGGGCGGAGGGGAGGGATGGGTGACAATAGCGAGCTGATCGGATGCTGTAGTATGCGCGGGCAGACAAAAGGAGGGGAGGCGAGTTTCAATTGTGAGAGCGCAGCGATTCTAACCTGACGTTCCTCTAGTGGCAGCTCCGGCGCAAGCGCGCTTGTGCTGCTTCCGCACTCCCTTTGATCGCCGCCACGAGGCCGTGGCTAACTGTTGCCAGGGATATATTGGCTGTGTGATTAGGAGGCCCGTCACGCAGAGTCTGGGTAATTGCTGCGTGTGGCGGACATGCGCGGCAATGGCAGCGTACACTGCGTTTCATGCAATGCTTCACAGTAGGGCCCTCCACCACCAACACCGCCTGCCCATCTACAACACGTACGGGAAATGAGCTCCCTCTCATGTCAGCTGCCGTGCCTGGCCTCGCCTTGCCGGTGCCTGTAATCACCGCCTGCCTGCAACTGCGCCAGCCAGGGTCTCACACGAGAATAGATTTATTACGACTGTGTGTCTCTCGACAGCTCCGGGATGCACTGGCTCCCGCGTTGGCACAGCTGGCAGACTATGGCATTACTCCTGTCCTCTCTCGCCTGCTGCTGACCGTCATCCTGAGTCGGACGGAGACGACAACGGGCCGGCCATTCAGGTCGTGCCACCGCCACTACTACTCTCAGCCTCCCGTGCTGACAGCGTCTTTGTCCCAAACACAGCGCCGATCTCACGCCGGTAAACGTATCAGGGTCACCGGACCATGATGGCCAATTTTGCGAAAGACAAAGGAGATTCTCCGCTGGGCATCGAACTAGGTCACTTTTAGTGCAAGAGCTCTTGCTTTCTTGTAACTATATGGTCGTCAAGCCTGCAGGACAGATACAGCTTGACTTGGCGGCTAGTGGCAAGCCGTCAGCGCTCAAAGGTTTGTCAACATACAGCTCAATTCAGGCCGAGTATGACACCTCAGCATGAGCCGAGTATCGTCGAGCAGCACGCTACTTCAATCCCTACAACCTTCAAAGATGGCACAGTCCCTTGAGGTTCTCCTTCGTCTGCCCACTAAACTCCCTCACCAGCTTGCTCATCTCCTTGAACTCCCCAATCGCCGCATCGCCCATACACTCGTACAAAAAGCTCTCCGAGCTCGTAACAACGACACCCTCACTCCTCAATCTCGCTAATGCAATAGGCACCTCCTCCGGATTACAGCTACTCACCCCGTCCGCGAGAACGTAAACCTTATGCCCATCCTTCAGCAAGTCAAGCGCAGTCTGCGTAACGCAAATATGGCTTTCAATGCCCACAATCACGACCTCACGCTTCTCCGACCCAAGCGCATCGAAAGCCTTACGCAGCTCCGGCACGCACATGGAGAAGGCTGACTTGTCCACGTGCGCGTGTGTCGTTACGCCATGTTCAGTGTTCCCTGCGCCATCGAGGCCGAGCTCAGGACATGTTTCGCCGAGTTTTGCTCTCAATTGTGTCGTTGCGAAGACGGGAAACTTGAGGATCTGAGCGGCTCGCAGTAGCTTCTGGGTCGTCGAGACGACTTTGGGGAACTCGTGGATTGCTGGACGGAATTTCTCTTGTAGGTCACAGATACTGTGGACAAGACGAGAGGATCAGCTCAAGGTGCAAAAGTCGGGAAACAAGTGGTTGAGAACAATCGATATGAGGAGGACATACAAGAGTGTTGGGCGCACTGGGAGAAGCGTCAGTGTGGTTGGCGGGGTCGGGGTTGTTCGCGGAGAGAGTACGTACGCAAGCGCCGAGTGGGAGCGGCCATTTTGATCTGAAGAGAAATTCGGGGTTATTGATGAACAGTTTCTACAAGGTCAGATGGGTTTACTGCTGAATGTATAAAACAACGATCAATGTTATCGTGCACATGGCCATCAAGATACGCTTCGATGCATGACATAGGCTAGCGCTCCCTCCGCCCGCTTGCCTCGGCTTCGTCAGCCCTACGGACTTGTTAATCGATCACGGCCGTTTCTTCAGAGCAGCAGTAGCATCGATTTAGGCGAGTATCCGGAACGCGTGTGAAGTTTTCGTGATACCTTTTGTACGTTGTCTAGACTGGACTGCCTGCTCGATAGAGCATCCATATCTCTATTAGTCCCACAAATGTATGCGTTGTTCAAATCTATATACTTAGGGTGTATATCGTAATGAAAACCGTGCTTATGCACTTGCAATGAAGAAACTCGCCAAACTACCGACCGCGAGTCCAGCAACGAGACACAGACTCATGAAGCCGCCCGCTGCTTCGCGTTCTTCAGGATCGACCCACTCGCCGGCTCCAATCATGCACATGCTGCCGAGATAGCCATTCGAGAGGCCAAAGAGCATCTGCACAACGACCAGGTAGAAGACGTCGCTGTTCACCACGGCGCCCTGATCACGCACGTTGCAGAGGTGGTAGAGACCGATCCATGCAACGCGAAGGACTGCTAAAGAGAACACGATGCGAGGGCGATGGATGAGAGATATGGCAGGCACGGCCGTCAACATACGTCCGACCAGATCACCGATGTTCCAGAAGAGGAAGGCGAGAGGAATGAAGCTTGCGGGCTGCAAATATGCCGGCTGATCGGCAGGTTCGCGGACCGAGACGATGCGTTGTGTGAAGACTGGGAAGAACATTGTTACGGCGAAGACGAGGAAGACACCGCCCGCAAGCCAGAACAGTTTGCGGGAAAGCACCAACATGGAGACTGGCTTCCGCTCAGCCTGAGGCTCATCCGGGGTCTCAGGTGTTGTTGTAGCTGCGTGATGTGAAGCTGACTTGCGGTGACGAGTCGCCAGATACGAGAAGGCAAAGAGGGTGGCGACAGATATTATGGTTGCGGTCAAGAAGTACGCCAAAGCTGCGCTGGACTTTACAGGCTGCGGGCCTGGTGCAGGCGGTTCTGGGGATGGCACACCGCCGCCTGGCGCAGGCACACCATTCGGGCCTTGTACGGATAACACTGACACGATCTGGGCGATACATGGCAGAACGCCCGCGATACCTTGGCCAGTCATGATGCCTTGGGTATACTGTGGCTGCCCGAAGCCCGAAACGTAGGCGAAAATGCCGTTTTGGCAAAGACCACTAGATAGACTATCAGCAAATAGCTAGCAGGAAGCAGGAAACACATATGGGTTGCTCACGTGGCCAGACTTGTCGCAAACACCATAATCATCAAGAAGGCAAAGTAGCCCTTCGCTCCAGTGTCAATGACGGTGGAAGCTGCCAGTAGTGCGAAAATAGCCATGTTGATGAACAACGAGCTGATAATACGTTTTGGGTAGCTGGCACCCGCTTGCATCCTGGTGAGAATCAACATAGATCCCAAGTTGGTGATCGTCGACACCGCCAACTCGGCAGCCTGGAAGTTCTCTGAAATCCAATCGTTTCCCCGAAACCGATGCTGGAAGTATGGACCGGCGGCGAGGAACATATTCCACGCCCAGAGCATCGATACGCCCAGCAGCAAAAACACGCTGTACTCGAGCCATGAGAAGCCTGGTTTGGTGTGTTCATCTTCATATGCGTCTGCACCATCTTGTCTATCGTCCTCGGTGATACTGTTCTCGAGTGGCTCGTATGACTGCTCTTCCTCTTCTCCTTTCCATAATCGGCGAATGTCCATGTTGAACTAGAGATGCGTTTGTCGAGGTACAAGGCAACGACCGCGCGGGTGTAACTGCTGTGCTGTCGCGAGATGAGTGTGCGACTATGCTGGAAGGTAAATAGGTGCTTCAGCCCATATCGATATTGACTCCTTGACTGTTGGCGTGCTGTCACGCGTTTGATCCACTATCAAACTCGTGATCGCTATCACGCGTCGTCACAAGTGCTATGACAGCAGCAGCGAAGGCGGAACACAGCCCGAGAGCGTGGAACGTTTCGGTTCGGCTTGCTCGTCGCTCATTCGCTATGATGCGATCGACCTACCTACCTATGAAATGCCATGCAGGTGCAGATGCCCGGGTTGACTCTTGCATACTCGCAACCCTGCTTGAGTATTTCCAATTGACCGGATGTTCCTAGTCAAGATTGCACAGGACCAAACAACATGGCAGCGGACGAAACCGCCGCCAGCATTTCGGCGTCCACCGCTTTTTGCCCTTCCGACCCAAGACCCACTTGCACGCTGTCTCGATCAACAAACGGGAGGAACGTTAAGACAGCGCTACCTTTGCGAGATCGACGGTACGCAGGCATCATCGATTCCTGTGAATCACCTGCATTCTCAAAGGCATTTTTCTATTATTTCTCTGTACCGCAATCGTCCACGGGAACCTGCATGGTCGAGATCTTCGAGACATAGTTCCCGGCGCACGTCATGATCGGTGCGGCGGAAGCTGAAGCAGCGCTCGAAAGTAGAGGCGGACATAGCTTTGATAGATTTGGAAAATCGAAGGATTGCAATGTTGCTCCTTTAGCTTTGTGCTATTTCTCTCTGGCGACATCCGACTCGCACTCTACTGTCGTGCTCTTGTACCTTTTTTGCATTGTACATATCCATTTTCTTTCCCTTCTCGTAGTAGCGTTTCCTTTGGAGAGGCTCTGTCGTGCAGAAGAAGACACAGCTCCCTCTCTGTCATTTCATAGACGGGAAAGTGGAAAACAGCAGCTTGGAAGCATACCACTCGAGATTACAAGCTACAGAGTACCTTACAAGGCATGTGCATACAGATTGTTTAGGCATAATTACAGCTGGAACTGGCCGAAAAGACACTACGACACTATTGCTGCCATTGGCGGGGACAACGATGGACGAAATAATAGGGCCGTCACACTCTCGCTCTGAGAGCCTGGCATCTTCCATTCTCACCGAAAGGCCTGACTCAAATGGCGTGAGATCTCTTACTCAAGAAGTGGAACACATCAAACAGCTCGTTTCTCGCGCCCAAGCAGCTCCTCCAAGCGCGGCAAGCAGTATTACGGCTCAGGTGTTCCGCCTCAAGAGCCCTCAACGGCAACAAAATGTCACGCAGGCACAGCTTTTCCAGGAGCTCGACCTCCTGAAGAAGCGTATTAGACATGAAACTCAGCCTCGCAGAGAAAGAGAAGAGAGCACATCCAGAGACCCGGACTCAGAGAGCGAGGTCGAGCCTACAGATGTGCCCAATGAGACGGAAGAAGAGATGCAAAGGCTTAGAGAGGAGGTCCAGCTGGTCAAGACACAACGAGAGAAGTGGATTGCGGAAGCCGAGGAGCGCATTGACAAGGCATTGAGCGAGAAGGAATCTGCCGAGCAGAAGTCGCAAGAGCAGGAACGCAAGATCCAGGGCTTCATGACGGAATTGCGCGATATCCAGAAGTCTCTGCAAGATGCTCAAGCTGAGAACAACAAGTCGGTGTCTTTGCAGAAGGATGTGCAAGCTTCCTTGGATTCAGTGAGTGCAGAGAAGTTCGAGCTGGACCAGCGTTTGGCCGACATACAGAAAGAGTTGCAAGCGTTGCAGACCGACCATGGCGCGACAAAAAAGGCCAAGGATCAAGCTCAGGAGGATGCTGACAAGGCGAAGGCCAATGTCCAAGAGCTTGAGAAGGGCAAGACGGAGGACAAGAAGGCGCTCGAAGCTAAAGATCGCCAATTGGAGGAGGCTAAGGAATCTCAACGCCTATCTCAACAAACCATTGATGAGCACGAATCAAAGCTCCAGGAGCTCGAAAAACTGAATGCTGGACACGAACAGGCGCTGGCTGCGAAAGAAAGCCGATACAATGAAGCCATCGGAGGCAAGCTCGCGGCTGAGCAAGATACTGAGCAAGCCAAGGCAAAGGTGCAAGAGCTGCAGAAAGCAAAGGATGATAGCGAGCAAGCACTAGCTGCTAAAGAGAAGGAGCTCAACGACCTCGTCAAGGCCAAGGAGGAATCCCAGCAAAGCATTGCTCGCTTGGAGGCAGAAGTCAACACCTTGAAGACCGACTCTCAGAGCACATTAGCTGCCAAGGACGAACAGCTTGCTTCGCTGGAACTTGCCAGCAAAGAAGCAAGAAAGAAGCTGCAAGTCACCCTTGATGTTCAGAAAGCCCAAGCAGACGTTGCCAAAAAGGAGGTCGACGGCCTCAAGGTACAGCTCGACTCTAGCAAGACTGCTTCGGAAGAGGCACAAGCCACAATTGCCACGCTCAACGAAAAACTCGCCAAAGCTGAGGCCACCGCTTCCGAGTCATACGAGCAGAGCGAAGCCGAACGTGCTCGCGTTGCAGAAGAGCTCCAGGCTCGCATGAAGCGCGAGGACGAGGCGATCGAGAGCATCGCAGCTAAGGAGCGCGAGCTCGCAGATCTCAGGACTGAGTGCAAGGAATCTAGAGAAAGGCTGACCGAGATGGGCCAGGAGCAAGAAGAGCTGAGGCTAGCTCTTGACAGCAAGTCTCATGAGATGGACGACTTGAAGACTACTCATGCCAAGGAACTCGAGGACCTCAAACAGGCCAGCTCTGATGACTTGAACAAAGCAAACGCTTCGCATGAGGAAGCACAGAGCATCCGTGAGTCTCAACTCAAGGGTCTCCAGAGCAAGTTTGACAGCTCTGTCGAGGAAGCAAAGTCTGTCCAAGACGACCTGAAGACCAGACTTGCTGAGCTTGCTGGCCGCATTGCCAAAGAGACAAAGGCTGCACGCGACGCTCAGGAGACGGCAGAGAAAGACAACGAAGCCAGCAATGGTCGTATCCAGGCTCTGGAATCAGACCTTGTTGCAGCCAAGAGCCAGACTACAGAGGCTAAGGCGGCCACTGAGGAATTGTCCGCCAAGCTTGCTGCCATCGAGAAGCAGAAAGCGGAGGCTGAGGAGGTCTCACAGGACCTGAAATCTAAGCTCGCTGGCGCTGAGGAGGAATGTGCCACGGCCAAGAAGGCACTCACTGGATTGGAAGACAAGCTTTCTGATACGAACAAGAAGCTTGAGGCCGCCGAAACATCTCAAGAGAATCTTCTTGCCAAGGTTCAGGAAGCTGAGAAGCAGAAATCAGAGGCTGAGAACCGTGTCCAAGACATGGAAGCAAAGCTCACTGCATCTGAGGAGCAATGCACCGCCGCCAAGAAGACAGTGACTGAGATGGAAGCCAAGATCTCTGATATTAACAAGAAGCTCGAGGCATCTGAAGCACTTCAAGAGGATTTGAATGCTAAGGTCAAGGAAGCCGAGGCACGTGCATCTACCACCGAAGGCCATCTCAAGGAAGCCGAAAGCAAACTTGCAAAATCGGTAGAGCAAGCCGTGGGAGCAGTACGCGCCAAGAAGGCCTTGGAAGGTGAGATCGCAGATGCTAAGAGTCAGATCACGGAGGCCAAAGAGAAGGTCAAGGAGTTCACTGCCAAGCTCTCGGACTCCGAGGAACAGACCTCGAAAGCTCAAAGCGAGTCTGAAGCAGCCAAGTCAAAGCTCGCCAACCAAGAGCAACAACTCAAAGATGCGGAAGCATCTAGCGAGGAGCTGAAAGTCCGTCTTTCCCAACAAGAGAAGCAGGCCGCGGAGGCTGAGAAGCTTGCCGACGAAATGAAGGCAAAGCTGGACTTGCAAGTTAGCGATTTCGAGGCGAAGAACGCTTTCCTCGAAAACGAGCTCGAGACATTGCGATCGCAGCTCGCGGCCAAGGACGAAGAAGCCAAGGAGCTTGCACAGAAGCGTGTTGAACTTTCCGAGGCCTTCGAAGAGGCCACTCGTCTTCACGGCGAGAAGGGTGAGGCTCATGAACAGGCTGCTATCAAGATGAAGGCTGCGCATGACGAGGATGTCCAGCGTTTCACCGCTGCTGCCGAGCAAGCGACTGCTGAGCGCGAAAAGGCTGCCAAAGAACTGCAGGACCTTCAAGAGCAGTTGACTGAGCTTCACTCCAAGCACGATGCGGCGGTTGAGCAATTAAAATCTGAATCTAACGAAGCCAGGACCTCCCTGGAGAAGAGCATACTTGAGAGGGACGAAGCTCACAAATCTGCACTCCAGACCCTGAAAGATGAGCACGCGCAGGCGCTCGAGAAACTGCAGCTCCAGCAGACCACCGACAAGGAGAACGCCACCTCTGAATCTGCAGCTACCGTCCAGAAGATGACTTCGGAGCACGAAGAGAAGATCCAAGAGCTCAAGAAGGCACACGAGACTGCGATGCAGAGCCTACAGGCTGGTCACGACGAAGCCATCAACAATCTGAAGGAGAAGTACGAAACCGATATCGGGAACGCAGAATCCAACGCAAAGGCCGCCGCTGACAATCACGCCAAAGGTCTTCAAACAATTAAATCTTCTTACATCTCTAAGATTGAACAAGCACGCGGAGAAGCCGCTGCTTCCGCCGAGGCAACTAGCAAGGAGCACCAACGTATCATGGATGAGCGTAAAAAGGAGCACCTGGCCAGTCTGGAAGCCTTGAAGAATGAACATGCTGTGGCGTTGGAGGAACTCAGGGCTAGTCATGTAGCTGTAATTGAAAGATCTGGCAAGGATAATACTATCGCGGCTGCAGCTGCCGAGCAAGCCCATCGGGAAGCACTCAACAAGTGTGTCGATTCACACGATGCTCAAATCGACGCCATCAAGAAGCAACACATCCAAGCACTTCAAGATGCTGTGATCGCCGCAAAAGCGAGCAATGATCAAGCAGAGGTCGAACTGCACCAGAAGCACTCGGCTGAACTTGAAACGCTGAGGGCAGAGCACAGGCTATCCATGGACCAGAGCAAAGTGGCTCACGACAGTACCATTGCCGATTTACAGGGGAAGCATGAGGACGAGCTCCGACGATTGCAGACCGAAATTTCTGCTTCACAGAAGTCCGTTGAAGAGAAGGAAGTGCAGTTGCGTGAGACTCACTCTGGTGACATTGAGAGATTAAAAGCACAGCACAAGAGTTCCACAGATCACAGTGATGAGCAGCATCAATCTGCCATCGCCGAACTGATTGAAAAGCACAAAAATGAAATCAGAAGCATAGAAGATGCCGCAGCTGTGCAAGCAACAGATTCTGAGAGAGCAAGCCTTGCTCTGAAAAACACCCACGCAGAAGAGCTTGAGAAGGTCAAGGCTGAGCACCGTGCGTTTGTGGAAGACCGTGACACACAACATGAAACCGCACTGGCCAGGCTCGAGTCAGGTCACAAGGAACAATTGGACAAAGCGCAAAGCGAAGCCACAGCAGCAGGGTTGGAAGTGCAGCGTCTTCATGATGCACACGCAGTCGCCATCGGACAAGCAGATGCCGAGCACGAAAGCGCCTTACAGGATCTACGCACTGCGAACAGCACACTCGATCAGCGTGTGCAGGAGTACGAGCAGCAGCTTTCCCAAGCCAGGCAAGAGAGACAAGATGCTCTTTCCAAGTCTAGCCTCGAACACGAAGAGAGTCTTCGTGCCTCTTCTGAACGATTCACACAAGCAGCCGAGGAGTCCAAGCAAGCACACGAAGCACGCATCGCAGAGCTTGAATCTGCCAAGGCTGCTTTGATCAACCAGGTGCGAAGTGAGCACGCCGATGCACTATCAGCAGCCACAAATGTTAGTAGTGCTGAATTGGCACAACTGCGTGAAGACCACAAGTCTGCTCTCGCAGCGCTACAGACGAAGTTTACTGCGGACGCCCAAACTGCTGCTGAGCAACACAGCGTGGCCAGTCGTGAACTCAAGGCTTCCTTGGAATCACAATTGAGCGAAGCAACAAAAGCGCACGAGACTACTCTTGCTGATCGAGAGGCGGCATGGGCAGCGAAGGTCACCGACCTTGAAGCTAAGCATAGAGAAGCGCTTGCTATTGCAACACAGAGGAATGACAATTCTACAGCTGCAAAACTCAGAGAGCTCGATGACAAGCATTCTGCCCGGTTGAGTGTTGCACTTGAAGAAGCCCGAGCCGACGCAAAAAATGCCAGTGATGCTGTATTAGCCATGGTTGAGCGAACTCACGAAGAAGCGCTAGGACAGGCCAAACAAGAAGCACAAGATGCGTCTGCCGAGCATGCTGCCAAACTGGAGAGCGAGCACCGCGAGGCGCTCAGTGTCGCTGTGGCTGAGGCCAATGAGGCCGCCCGTCAAGCATCTGAGGCTATGGCATCAACTCACCATATCGAGCTACTGGAGACACGATCCGTACTCTCGAATCAGATTGCTGAGTTGCAGACTCAAGCCGAGCAGGCTACCGAGCAGCAGCGCTTGTTAGAGGGTGACCTGGCCACTCTACATCAAGAAAATCGTGATCTCGCTGAACGAAGCGAGAATGCTGAGAGTACAATCCGCGAGCTGCGCGATGAACTCAATGACCAAGATCAACACACGTCTGCCGAGATCAAACGATTACAGGAGGAATTCGAGGCTCTGAACACTCACCTTGAGGCCGTGAAGCGCGAACGCGAGGAGGCCGAAGTGTTGATGCAGAAGAGCATCCATGAAAAGACCCAGTTGGAGTCCCACATCGCGCTGCTGACCAAACAAATGACCTCGATCAGTCCTTTGGCGAAACGACCCTCGTCGTCTCGGGGTATTGACAACGGCTTCAGGGACAATTCATCTTATTTTAGAAACGGCAGCGATCGTCCTGTATCACGTGGTAGCTCGCGTCCGGGAACTTCTTACTCGGAGCGTCCGGAACTTCGAAAGGACTCATCCTCTAGCTCACCCAAAGTCAGTATGGCAGCAGCTGCTGCCGCAGCAGCTGTAGGTCGTTCAAGCTTCTCGAGACCTGGCACGGCCTCACAGCGTCCTTCGACTCCCCATCGATCTTCAGACAATGCCTCTCAGCGTCCAACTACTCCGCGCCAAACTTCAAACGGCAATTCCCATCAACCATCGACGCCTCAGCAATCCTCAAATTCCAGAACTGTCCGAGGCCAGCCGCCACAGTCTTTCGATGATTACCTGCATAACGCCCAGGCTGAGCTTGTCGAGCTGGGCAGCGTGATAACCGCCAACGAGACACTGTTCGCTCAGAAGATCCAGGAGCATGTCGGAGAATTGCAGAAGGCTAAAGAGATGCTTTCGCAAGAATACAAGCAAAAATTCGATGCATTGCTGGCTGACAGGAACAGGAAAGAGAAGGAAACCGACGCCAAGAATGCTGCAGAGTTCGTCACCGAGCGGAACGCTCTCATAGCAAGCTATGGAGCCGGCAATGACCAGAGCAATGGGCATAGCGAGCTGCCAAAACAGCAAGCCGAAGCTTTGAAGATGGCCGAAAAGAAACTTGTCACCGAATACAACGACCGAATCGCTAAGCGGAAGTCTCGGATTCATCTGAAGCATGCCGAGCAGTTCAATCAACTTGCTCAAGACTATGACCGCCGTGTTGGTGAGGTGCTGAACGACCGGGCTCGTCTCGAGGGAGACCTGTCAGTCCAGCCTGATCGCTTCGAGCACGACTTCGAGGAACTGGACGCAAGATCTGTCCAGCTTGAATCGGAAAAAGAAAGTGTCTATGGGACGCCAGCTTCCCGAAGAGTTGTGTCCCAACAGACAAGTCCGGTGAAAACACAAATCGATGCACTGCAGAAACCCGCCAGGAGGATTGTGACCGGTCCACCACGCACTCCGACCTCGGGCGCTCGAGGCTTTTTCCCTGGAGGCAGAGATAGCCCACATGCCACAGCGCAGCCCCGGACACCACGGACACCTTTCACCGGCAAGTCAGAGGGCTCTGTCAGCTCTCATCCTCCCGTGCCTCAACGTTCGCTCATGCGCATGAAGTCACCATCGGAGACTGTTCAGACTCGGCGAACACTTTCTGGCGAGCTTCGGACACCCGAAAAGTTGAAGACACCCGTAGATGCGGGTGCGGATATGGATCATGATTTCGGAGTGGACGCAGCAGATTTCGAGGCCGGCAATGCTGCTGCACGCCTCAGGAGATATGCTGGAAGTCCCGACTTAAGGCGCACCTCGGCGGAATTTCAGCAGCAGAGAGCGACACCAAGAAGTGGTAGGAGAAAGGATGCGAGTGGCGCATAGGCTTCCTTGGTGACATGTATTTGGATTGTATGTGTTGGTAATCCATTTACTTTAGCGAGGAGTTCTGGGTTTGTAAATAAGATGTACATTCTGGCATGATGCATATCAGACGAAATTTAGTTTCACTCACAGGTCCGAGCCTGGATTTCTCTGCTGTAGATTTGTTTGACATACAAATTCTGATGTCTGGCAGCAAGTCCATCGCTTTCTGCAAGACCATTGAACCAAAATCCTCGAATGAGTTGGTATCCTACCTTCAAGAGCACAACAGCACTTGAAGTGACACCGCGACGGATATAAGCTCTAACGCCGAAGCCTTCTCTGCTGACACACGCGGCGTTCAACGTGGAAGCACCGGTTCATGGTATGGTCGTTCCAACTTACAGACACTCACATGGCAAAGGCCAAGATCAACTAGCCGTACAACGCAACTCAGCTGCCGGCTACCTGTCACGTCGATACCGTTCATCTGACCATGGCCTACACGCTCTACGACGCAACCGTCTCGATGGCGATTGGCGCACTCAAATCACTATCACAGATTCTCACTCGCGCAGAGGAGCACCCGAACTCGGGCACTTTGTTGGCTGCGCGACTTGCCGACGACATGAAACCTCTCCACTGGCAAGTGCATTACGCCACATTTCAAGCACAATATCTGGTGGCAAAAGTATCAGGTCAAGCGCACACTGAGCCTGAGGATGACTTGGATACATACGCAAAGATGCATGCTCGCATACAGCAGGCTCTACAGGCGCTTGAAGAGACCGATAGAGACACGGTCAACAGTCGTGGAGAGATGACCACCCAGTTCGCGCGGCGTGAAACAATGACGGAGGTTCCAGTGAAAGGTGTCGTTGGGTTGGTCAACATGCCGAACATCTACTTCCACGTCTCGATGACCTATGCTATCTTGAGGAAAGAGGGCGTGCCGCTGGCAAAAAGAGATTGGAGTCGGGGTTTCGTCAGTGATTATATCTGAATCTTGTCGATTTTGTTGCTGGTACTCAGTCACGAGCAGCCACTGCAGACTGCTGGTACTCTTTCAGAGTTCGCTCATTTCTTACTGATTCTCTTTGTATTGGACACTCTTGTTGACCTCCTGTGTTGACGGCGCAACGTCTATACCTGGGTTTCCCGAGAAGAAATTCACAGGTTTCAAACCCACCGTCATCTTCTCACACGCTGTCCAGAGAGAAGAGTATAAATCAGCAATTGTCTCAGACACTCTAGGGGTTATGATCTTCACACTTACGCATGACCGGCCAGTCTTCAATGCGCGGATTATGGGTCGAGCCAAACGTGTGCCAGACCACAATGTCGCTGTTTCTGATAGGCAACGCGTTTCCACTAGCATTCCTTCTCGCTATGGCAGAAGCAATACCTTCACCCCCACTGGACTGCATCGTGTACTTGCCAGCAGGGAAGAGTTCATTGTCTTCGTACTGGGTAACCCATACAGCATGCTGTGCAAACTCGGACCGCTTCGCATGGTACGAACGGGGATCTGCAAGCAACATCTGACTATACGCAGGCAGCAACTTGAAGCCAACAGAAGTCTTGGTAACCGGATTGATCTTATTCTCGTTGACAATTTTGAAGACCCGATTTTTGGTGAAGTCAAGGTCGTGTCCACCTTCTTGATCAATATAGCGACTTTCTGTGACATATCCGACAACGTAGTCGTTGTGCACGGCTGGATCGTCTACCGCCAAGGCCTTAGACTCTTCGACCACGAGTGTATTCGCATGGCCGTCAATGGCAGGGTCCATCCTGAGGCTGAATAAGTGCTGATGGTAAGGTGCAAGGACACCTGGAGCTACTCGAGTGCCGTAGGGGACGTTCTCGTTGGGCTCGACTTCAGACGGCACTGTCGACAAGATCCCGGTAGCCCGCACTTCGTAGTGGATCGAAGCATCTTGCCCGAAATTGAAAGCAAAGATGTACTCGTAATTAGAGACCGTGATGATGGTCTGCAGCACAAGGATACGAGATCTGGTCACCACGGCGTTCTGTGTGCGGAAGTTGGTATGCTTCCACAAGATACCGTCGTCTTGCTCGTGGCAGCACACAACATTCGGCAGCTTCACAGGCGCACCCGTGGCATCGTTGTGCCATGCGTCAAAGTACTTGATGGTACCTGGTGAGATATAAGCGAAATGTCAGTGTACTCAACAGGAGAAAATTCTCGTACCGAGACAATCGCATCCAAGCTTAAGATTGTTAGCATTGACACCCGCGCCGTCGTTTCCAAGATCGAATGCAGCTTTGCGCGGGTATGGTGCTCGAGGATCACCGTAAGGCACAAACATCTCCGCCAGGGATAGACGATAGAACAAGCTTCTGCCATCGTAACGAATGTCGTGGAGTGTCAAGCCTTCGCGATAGTTGAAGCCAACCCTGAAGCTCCACTTCTCCCAGACAATCTTTTGTCCCTCAATATCGAACGAAGGGCCTTCCGGCTGGACGACCTGATAAGGCTTTGTTGTGGACCTAGGACTTGGTCGAAGGGCAGGGTGATATTCGCTGTCACATGGAGAATGTATCCTCTGATGATCAAATTGACGCTGTTCGTTGTTGATGCGTTCGCTTGGAGTAATGGGCAAGCGATAGATCTTGACCACATGCAAGTCTTCGGTGACTTCTGCACACAAATCCAGGGGGTATGCATAGTAATTCAGATCCTGGTGGTCCGACAGGCGAAGATAGAACCAACACTTCATACAGTCAGCTTCAACAGCAGGCATGCCATAGTCGACGAAAAGTACTAACCATCGACAGACGTTTGCTCATGTCATTTTCTCCATCAGTGGCATATGCCCAAGGCTCAACAACGACTGAAGAGCCCTCGGGAAGATTGAGGACACGTATTTGATATTGAATCTCTCTGTCAGCCAAGCATGCAGCTTCAACTTGCTGCATGAACGTCGTGTCGATGTAAGAGTGTTTGCCACGCTGGTGCTGTTTGGCAATCACTTTGTCTTCGTCAAGATCAATCAACAATTCGAAGAGTGCATTATCTTCCTCTGCATGCTTGACCACGACTTCAACACGAGCACAGCGTTTAGGTCTATTATGGGGAGGGTGTCCGTTGTGTTCATCTTCGAGAAACGTGATCATCTGTTGCTTGGGAGGTTCCTGTAGGGTGATGACACGAAAGTTGGGTTTCTGTTGACCGAAATGCGGAGATACTATCGTGGCTGCGCGAGAGATTTCATCGGGACTTAGAGGGTCGAATGGATGCATGATTGAAGGCCTGAAGAATGTCGTGATGCGAATACTCGAAAATGGAGGGAATATTGGATGTCGGACAAGACAAGAGGCAGGACTCCTCTTATGTTGTTGCGGACGAGCGAACTCGGAGCAAGAGTTTCCTTGTTGCTTACCCTTCTGATGCCTATGTGAACCTTTAGATCCCAAAAGGCATAAGGAGGCATATGTCTTCGGGCAAAGCAACTCCGCAGTGTGAGTGATAGGCTGCCCGAGGCTTCACCAAGTGGGCTTGACTAGGACACTAAAGGAAGGCGCATGCTGATAGATGAACGTGAAAGCAGTCGTATCGCCAGAGCGATGGAACCTGCTTGGCATACCGAAATAATCCATGGAGACCACAAATCGTAATGATGTATTCGTGCGCAGCGTCCAACACGGAAGGGCAAAGAGTCTTATCTTGTTATCTTGATCTGAGAATGTCTCATAAAAGAGCAGAATCTCCACCTAAGAAGTTCTCACCAGTCGAAAACGGAATGACCCCTCCGAAGCATTTCGAAGATCGTTCTTGGTATGACGGGTGCCATGCTGCTGATCGCTTCTTTCTACTAGGCTTCCTCAAGCTCAAATATCATGCGTTCCCAGAGATTCTAGCACGTGGGTCGAAATGTGAGCCTTTACTGATAGACGTTGTCCGGCTAGTCTGCAGCACAAGACCTCCTCTACAATGCAACCAGGCGATCCAATATACCTTCCACCACTCACGCTACTCAGGTCCACTATGAACCAGCTCAGGATGACCTCAACAGATGATACCTTCTGTTTCAGCCATATACTGCAAACTTGGGTATAAAGATGTTGCTGCAATGCTGCTCTGTTTTCACACACGACGAAAGATCTGGCAGAGCACTCGAAGAGATAAGTCCGTCGAGTCGTCTGAAGATCGATCCGTAATGTACTTCCTTGCGCCAAGCATCCTCACCCTCCTGCCTGCATTTGGCGCAGCAGCTACTATTCCGAGGACACCTCAGACGCCAACACGACGACAAGACTCCGGACATGCGGCCCAAGGCATCGCGTTCCCTGTTGATCAAGTCACACTGAGAAACGCAAGGGTTGCAGAACAATACGAAGTGAACATTGCCGGACTTATACTCGGACAAGGTGGCGAGGCTACAGCTTTCGAGAAAGTAAACGGCGAAGACTGGGTCGATATCAAAGCAGATGGAACCATCTCAGGCATGCCTAACGAGTCTGCCAGTTCTGTGACCAACATCACAATCCGTGCCACATCTGCATCTGAATCGACGGCAACGATTCAAGTCTCCATCCCTGTTCGCAAAGCAGACCAGCTTCTTTTGGATAGACTGGCAGTAATGTCCTACAACCTTTGGCAGGGCGGCTCAAATGTCAACAACTATCACGAAAAGCAGCTACGCTTCATCCTTGAATCTGGAGCCGACGTGATTGGGCTCCAGGAATCGGTCGACGGTGATCATGCCACACGCCTGGGAAAAGCACTTGGATATGGCGTATGGTCAACCAACCAAAGCGCATCTATCCTAAGCCGATATCCTATCACTCGAGAGTACGGCCAGGTCAGCACTGGAGGAGGCGTTCGTATCAATCTCAATGGTGAAAGCGAAGAGAAACGAGAGATCAACTTCTGGAACGCACATCTAACAGCATATCCGTACGGCCCTTATGGTTTCTGCAACGACGATGGCAGCCCGCAAGATGTTCTCGACATCGAGACTGAGTCTGGGCGCCCAAGCCAGATGGCTGACATTCTCGATGCTATGTCCACCCAATTAGCAGGGCAAGACGATGTTCCAGTCCTGCTTACTGGTGACACCAATGCTCCGTCCCACCTCGATTGGATCGAAGGGTTGCGCGAGAAGAATTGCGGCATTGCTGATTTCGACTGGCCCACCTCAGTGCTGCCTCGGGAAGCGGGGCTCGTCGACTCGTACCGTGTTGCGCACCCCGATCCAGTAGCGGTGCAGGGCACGACTTGGTCGCCAATCTACCCATTCAGCGAAGGTGCTTCTGGCGATCCGGAACCACAAGACCGCATTGACTTTGTCTACGCGACCAAACAACTCGAAGTAATCAGCTCAGAGACAGTAGTGGTAGGCCAGCCACAGCTGCCACCTAATGAGGCTGATAACGAGTGGACTAGTGATCACGCTGCGGTGTTGACCTGGTTCAAGCTGTCTTGATGCTGGCTATCCCAGCTGACATGCATATGAGATGAGGAGCATCGGAGCACCATGTCTTGACAAAGGTTACCTGGTCATGCCGAAGATGGGAGTCAATAACTAGCAGCCGGAGAGACAAGTTCTCGCAAAGGATATAGCGTGGAACATAAGCACACCAATGTACGCGCTGCACTTTCTCTTACCACTTTAATGTCGCAAAATGAGTTGGACTCGTCCATGATTGATCGTGTCCGTTCGTATAGAACCAACCTCGGTATCGATTTGGCACAGAATGAGGTAGAGAGCGACTAGTAGACATAGCGGAACCCAACTCCTCTGCGATCGCCCACAACGTCTGCATCAGCGATGCCCTCCTGTTCTGCTGCGTCGAGCTTCTTGTTCTCTCGAATGTGAATGAACCGCAGAATCAGAGCAAGAAGCGCAACCACAACACAAACTGCCGCATTCGCGGCGCTTCCGGGTGTGTAGTGCGGATCGTGGCTCGCTGTTCGACATCAATATACGTGGACGCTTCTGGCAGGCGGGATTGGAACTTACCAGGATAGAAATAGGTGCCATAGATCGATGCGCAGTTCCCGATGGCATTGCAGATAGCAATCGCTGCCGAACGCTTTACCATGGGACGAATGAAAGAGTTCGCTATCCACGCGACGATAATCTGGAAAGCTGAGACGGCGCCCATCGGCATGAGGAACATGCCAAAGAATCTTGCTCCGGTGCTGGTCGTACCGCCTACGATGGCGTTCCCGACGGCCGATACCGTTAAAAGGCAAATGATGTGAATGCTTCTATCAGACGTACGGTCGGCGCTCCACGTTACTGCCAGGGCGGCGAGCCAGGTTGCGAACCAGACGGGAACTGTGAGCAGTAGCGTTTCGATGCGGCCATATCCAAGCGTAAGGACGATGGATGGGAATAGGTATTGGAACGTTTGCGATAGGATGGAGAGATGTTGCAAAAGGATGAAGATGTACGTCCGATAGTCGGTGAGACACAGCCTGAGGCCTTCCCAGATCGAAGTAGACTTGCTGTCATCAGTCTCATCGGCGTCGTTCCTGAGGCGGTAGAGTGCATACGCCTTCTGCTCGTCCGTCAACCATTTTGTCGTCTGAGGGAAGTTGGGTATGACGAAGATGACAGAGATAGCGAAGCCCATTGAAATGGCGCCGTTCACAATGAACAACCATCTCCAACCCGCGATGCCGTTTTTGCCATGCATGTTGTCCAGAACTCCCGCAGCTATGAGGCCGCCAAACATGTTAGCCAGGGCAACGCCACCATAAAACCAAGCGATCCTCTTGGTCAGCTCTTGCCGAGTATACCAGGAACTCATCAAAAAAATCACTCCTGGGAAGAAGGGCGCTTCGGTGACACCCAAGAATACGCGCACCACCAGCAATTGTGCAAAGTTCTGAACGGCGGCTGTCGCGGCACAAACAGCGCCCCATACTAACATGGTGATCCCAAGATAAAGCGAAGGTCTCATCCGTGTGATAAGCAAATTCGATGGAAGCTGCATCGTCAAGTATCCAACGAAGAGAATCGAAATGCTCAGGTTGAATTGTGTGCCAGTCATGTTCAGGTCTGCTTCAAGGGTACCAAGGCGAGCTTGACCTAGAGCTGATCGATCCATGAAATTGTTGAGGTACCTGTATGACATTAATACTGCACAAGATCGTGAAGGGAGTAAGCGTACATAATGATCATAAGTGGGATCAGTCGCATGTCCACCTTGCGTATGAGCTTCTTCTCGAAAGCTTTATGCCATTCCGCATCGTTGGCTGCGAAGGCTTGGTAGTACGGATTGTCCGCAGGAACGTCGACGACGACATCGGTCTTTGTAACATTGACCTCCTCTGCGGGAGAACCAGTACTGGATTTCTCATCCGCCATAGTCGCGGTTGGTACTGTACAGTATGCTACTGCCAAAGTTGTATCATATCAAAGTGATTGCCACTACGAGAGATTGAGGGACAAGCCCACATATATGTCTCCCGCGATGGCATCAGCGATTCCTACACCTCCCAGCATCCTGATGCTCGTTCGGTGTAATGATTGCGCGGGATCAGCTGTCGAAGCGGCCGGCTGAGCGTCCCGTCGGTGCTAATGAAAGCTCCAAGAGTTCAACAGAGACTGCCCAGCAGCTGGACCAAGATCGTATACCCAGGTCGCTGTCGGAGAGCTTGAAATAGATGATCGGCTTGCCCCATGGGGTACATGGAGATGCCAAGGTCTGGGGATACCATTCAGCAGGCATGGCACTTGGTCTAGACGCCACAGCTTGGTGCAAGAGGAGACGTTGGATCCTCGAGGTGGGCAAGCTGCCGCGGTTCCCGTCCAGCTCGAATGTTAGGTCGTGCCAGAAGGCAGCTGCTGTGGTTACTCGGGGTCAAGCCTTTAATCAGTTCAGTCATTTTGAAAAGGCCAGGATCTGCTGGAAGTTGGAGATAATTTTGACCTTGGGCCGAGGACGCAATGTCTGCTCAATGAAGTCTCACGGCTAGGCGCCGGCTATAGTTGACGAAATAGGCTGTTGCATGCGCCTTCGCAGTGTTATATCAAGTAGTGCTAAAGAGGGGAACACAAAAGCCGAAGTAGAACCAGGAATCTGTAGGGCGAAAGTACGCACGTGTCGGATTTTGCCAAGTCGGCATATAAAGACTTCAGGCTTGGGCCCAAGTTACCGCGACTTGGCGATTAGGAGAGTCAGCGAAACCGAGCGGCGGAGAGAAGGAGAATAGTACAAGACGAAGTCAAGTCGAAGTCGACCTTGAAGTAGACATTCATTTGTACAGAAGTTTAAGGAGAATAGATCGTACAAAGCCGCGGTGAAGTTAGATGTACTACTTCGGGCTATCACCACAAACCTTGTGATAATCCTCATGGCTCTTCGCGCCCTCCTCGATGATATCTCTGAACTTTTCGAACGGACAGCTAGCACCGGGTCCATTCTGGCAGTGAGGTAAAGGCCTCGGCGCCTGATTGGCGACAAAGCGCACGAAGTTCTCTGATCCACTCTTGGTGTCGCACGTAATCCTCTCCATACCAACATGACCCAAGAAAGGGATAAGATCACTCATCCTCCAAGCACGAGCCCAGTTGATCCGGTCGGTGGGGAACTGCTCGCCCGCGTTGGAAGACGAGTTGAAAATGCCCAAAGCGGTCGCTACGAATGGCGGCACTTCTCGGTGAGTGAAAGAGAGGAAGAAGCGCTGGTCTTCAGGCCAGCCTTCACGAGCGGACGAGCCTTTGCTATCATCGAGCAGAGGAATCTGGGCCTGTAGCCAGGGGAAGCCTAAGTAAGGCGAGAGAGGGTTGAGCGGACCGACCATGTAAGCGTAGCGCAAGTCCCAGGCATACTCATAAGCCATCCATTCGGAGTCAGTGAAGATGCCACAGATCGGGCTGCGCGAACCCTCAATGGCAGATTGGTATCCGCACAATGACTGCAAGCCGACAACGTCCTTGTCCTCCAGCTTGAACGACATGTTGTCTTCCAGACGCTCGGAGACGGAAGGCGCATAGTTAGAGATGAACTCTGCCATCTCATCTTTGCCGGGCTCCTTGGAGAACGCAGGGCAAGACTTGTGCGGCACGAGCGCGTCCATGCTTCCATTCACATCTCTCAAAACCCTGACAATCTCGATATCCTTTGATTTGGGGAAAGCGCCTGCCAGAGCGACGGCAGTGTCGTAGGTGCGAGGTTTCTTGTCGGCAAGAATGCGCTTGGTAGTCTTGACCAATTCCGGGTAGCGTTGTACCAGGTGCTCGCCAACTCCACGAGCATCGTCTTTACCAGCCGGGGTGATATCCTCTAGTTTGTCCTCGAGAATCGGCGAATGCCATTGGTTTAGGAAGGCGAGGTCGCCGGTAAAGCCACCACGGTGCTTCTCGATCTTGAAAAGCAAAGGCTTGATGTACTCCTCATACTCGTCGTCGTTGGCGTAGATCGAAGCATGGCGCACGAGGTAAGATGCGGCGGTGATCTTGCACTGTGGAGGTGCTTCGTGGTTGAGCCCGAATCCCACGGCATCAAAGTATCTGATGAACGTACGTTAGTAAAACTCCCTTTGCTGTTCTTGAATATAGATGTCCATACGGTGAAATACCAGGTAGATGAAGCAGAGGATCGAATTGGTAGCCCTGCGTATGGCCTTTGGCCGAGATAGGCGTCTGCGGCGCGTCGTTGGTAGTAGGCCATGCCTGAGCCACGTGAGACAATGCTACAGCGAGCAAAGGAATTGAGGAAATCATACTTGACCTTGACCCTCCTCGTGTAGAAAGAAGAGGTCTAGACTGGTTACAATGCAAGGATGTAAGGTTCTGCCTCACGGAAAGGCTGGAAGCGTCAATGTCACATTGGGCGTACGTCCGACGTCATCGAGATCGAATCGGGAATCCTTTACGCGCATGTGACGCGACATCGGCCAGGAACAGGAAACTACATGTAGGAACAGGAAAAGATGTGCACATGGGGGAGGTAGTTCTCTGCAATTGTTGTATCTACTACCGTGAGTCCCTAGGATTCACTCTGTACATTATCAAATGTAATCAATCAGAAGGGTATCTTCGAAGCAGAAAAAGGAAAGTACAAAAAAAGGAAAGCCACATATTCACATCCAACTTCATCGTTAGATCCAGCCTGTCCCGTCTCATCAAGATCTTTCAAGGGTCCCTTCCCTCATCCAAACGGGAGATTATGCGCAAAAATAACAAGGAAATTGTTTGACATGTCTAAATGTCGTGGGTTGACTTGGTACAGTCAATTGTCATGACCGCTCGGACTAGCGGCTGCGCATGGAAAGGCCATCGCTCACACCTCCCAGCTCAGCCCAAGCTGCAAGCACGTCGTCGCTAGCCGACATGCAGGAGCCGTTGCTGCTCAAGCGAGATGGCGTTCGGCCATTGTAGGTTGCTGGGGTCAGCAGGGTAAGCGGCTCTGGTGTCATGGCCTTGCTCTGTCGGTTCTTCGAGGACTTGTGAGAGTGCGCGCCAGATTTCGTGCTGCTGGAGGTGCGCAAGCTGCTTTGATCCGCGCCGTCGTACGTCGGAAGATAAGACGAGTTATTTTCGTTGTTCGCAATCTCAACTCCACGATTCTTCTCGGCTGAAGCGAGAGAGATTGGGAAAGTGGGCGTCAAAGGCGAGGCTTGTGAGGTGCAAATTGACGGGCTGTCGTAGCGCATGTTGCTGCTCTGTGAAGCACTTGTGCCCGCGGATGGCGGGAAGGTAAGGTCCAGCGAGTGCTCGAAATTGGGTCCTAGGAAAGCCGATAGACGCTCCGAGGTAGTGTCGCTAGGAGTTGGAGGTTCCGGACGGCGCCCCGAGAACTTGGTCACAATAGTGGGAGGGAACGAGCGAAGAGCCTCTGAATCAGCGCGGAGGTGCATAGTACGATCTGAAGGAGGTAGCACGCTCTCATCGTTGAAACTCTGCATCCGGTTGGGGCTGCGATTCGGAATCGGAGGCGTGGTTTCTTCCTCTCTAGTGCTTGGCAAGACTGGCGCAAGCATACCATTTGTGCGAGGAGCGCGACGACTCGCTCTTCTGCTTGAGATCGATGCCTTCGGAGGCAGAGGGAATGCAGAGCTTCCTGAAAATTCATCATCACCAAGGAACTTGCGCATCTCTGCCTCTATAAGGGCAGATTCGTCCGCGTCAAATTCGCTAGCACTGCCGACTGTACTGGGAGCCTTTGGCACGCGTGTCGCAGGGACTTCCTGGTCTTGCTGAGGTCGAGGTTCGGCAGGTTGAGGAGTGTACGTCCTTGGCAAAAGTAAATCTTCCATTTGAGCATACTCATGTGGAATGCTGCTCTCACGGCTTCGTGGAGGAGGGCTCGGGAACGGAAACACGTCTTCGAGTGGCGTCTGAGAAGCAAGGAACCGTTCTATTCTCAGCTTCTCGTCGGCGTCCTCTTCCATGAGCGAGCCTAAGCCGGCGATCTGATCGTAGTTCGGTCGTAGATCGTACGCCCAGTCGCCATTCCGACTTGATGCTCTCTCCACATCAGACTTAGCAACATCTTGACCAGACCTTTCGGCAGGTTTCTGTTGCTCTTGCTCGCGGTTGAGGATCTGTTGGGCACCTTCTGAGATGTCACCTTTCTGCATCGCAGCCCTTTTGAGACGCATCATTTCCAGCAAGGCCATTTCCTCTTCCGTAACAGCCATCATGCGAGAGATATCGGATGGATTGCTGTTGTTCGTGTCTCCGCCCACGCTATCTTCGTACGTATACCTCGATGACGGGGCTCTGCTGGATCGTTTTCGGACACTGTTATCGCGGCCAATCAGCCTGCGAAGTGCTTCGGAAGTGTGATCTATCTCGCTGTCGTCGCGAGCACGTGTCGGCAAAGCTGGCATCGGATCGTCGTTGCTCCAATGAATGGGAATGCTGCCTGATGTTTGCGTTGTCATTACAGTGTCTCGGGTGTGGGATCGTTTCACCATCGAAGGCCGTGCAGCATTAGACGATTGCCGCCTACTTTTTGGGGATGCGTCTGTAATATGTCCTTTGTAGTGACCAGAAGCTGGCATATTTTCGTGATGGCGACTGGGCTGAGGTTCGTACTCGGAATACTCGGACATGGAGCGTACGCTCTCTACTGGTACGCGTGACCGACCATATTTGTCCTCTGATTCGCGTTTCACGCCACTATATTCGGCTGGTCTAGGATGTGCACCAGTCATGATACTCTGCGCATGCGAGAACGAACTGGGCGCAAACGATTCGCCGCTATTACGTCTGCCTTGAGGAATTGGTTGAGGTTGTCTTCGTGTTTCTTGCATTCGTTGTCGCGCGAGATCGATGGCCATGGCGTTTTCCTCGACAAACGTATCAGATATATTTCGCGGCCGGTTCTGCCCTGGTCGACCCGGTTGGCGACTGGATCTCCGGCTTTGGGGTTCTTGATGTGCTTTCCTTCCATGGTCCTCCTTGCGTCGGTCACCGCTATGCGTGCGTGAGCTCTGTTGCACAAGCTGGAACGATTTGTCCTCGTATGGGCTGAAGGTTGATGGCAAGGCCTCATTGGGTATTTGATCGTCATCGTCGGAGCTGACATCGACACCATCGAACCAATTCTGTATGCCCTTCGGTGGTCGACGAACATGGACCTTCGCCGAGTCATATACGTCGCTCTCGAATACTTTAGGCCTTGCTGTTGATTCAGTGGAACAAGATCCAGATGCTGGCGAAGCAGTCGCCTCAGCGTTGCGAGCGAGCGATGGTGATACAGCGTATGAGGGAGACGTCGATGCAACCGAAAGCAAAGAGCCGTTCCGAGCTACCTGGTGTGGCTGAAGAAGACCTCGATCCGCATGTTGCTGTTTTGCGAAAATGTTGCCAAACTTTGGCATCCATGAGCCTTCTTTCTTGCTGGCAGGTCGCTCTATCCGCTCAGGCTCATACGATGGGTGTTTGAGGGCAGACTTGAGTGGACGGCCTGACGTTTCAACATCGTCTCCGGTCGAGGCCACGCCCGACTTAGCCTTTCGCAAACCCATTGGACGGCCAGAGGATGAGGATGGCTGCTGCGAAGATTCGTAGTGCGAGCGAAGCGTCGAGTTGGACGGCTGGCGCGGGACCTGATGTTGGCGGGAAGACTTGTTCGAAGAGTAGTGGGCCGGCGACGAGCGTCCGCCACCGGGAGCATGCATGTCGTGCATGGAAGCATGGTTGTTCGTGCTCTGCAGACTCGGCCAGGGTTTGAGTCCTCCGTTCGCGCTCCGGGCAGTATCCATAGGCTGATCTTCTTGCTCGCTCTGCACACCCCACCGATCACTGCCCGTAGGCTCCTGCGCTGAAACAGCGGGCTGCGGACCACGCTGTCTGGCGTTGCTCGGCGTTACAAGACTGCTCTGGCGATGGGAGATGCCCAGCACCCGCTCGGCCTTCTGCAGTTGTTCGATGCTGGTGCCGGCGGAGAGGGCTGCGGGGAGGTGCGAGTGCGGTCGTTGTCCTTGGGTGAAGAAGGGCACATCTTCAATGACAGGGGCGGCGGATGGCTTTTGGCCGGCATCTCGCCTCGTCCAGCGCATCGCGCGAGGATACGATCGGGGGGCAAGTTTGTGGGCGTGACTCGCGGTCTCGGGTGCTTGCCTGTTCTCGCCGGGCTCTGTTTCGACTTGCGTGCTGGTCGCATCAGCGTCGTGGGTCCGCGGTCTCCGCGTGCAGCGATCCGGCACAGGCAAACAGAGGCAGACCTGGCCCAGCGCGCTCGAGCGACGTCGAGTCTTTAACCCGGTCAGACGTCACGGCGCGGATATATTAACGTGCAGGGCTGTCTCGCGGATCATGGGTCGCGAAAGGGAGATGCAGGAGTAGCGTCTAGCGCCATGCACAGTGCCTGGTCAGGGCGTGCGTGGCGTGTGCAAGCGTGAACCGCTACGGGCATGGGGAAAGCGACCCTTATGCTGCTATGCCGCATTGATAGTAGACTGCATAGCGATTGGGCTTCTGCGATGGCAGAGCGTCTTCCGTAGCTGTGCCGAGCAACGCCTGGCCTTAGAAAGATTGTCATATCGCAATCTCAGCATTGGGATGTGGTACTATATGTATGAGTCCTGCGGGTTTTGTCCCAACAGCCATATATCTGCAGCATCTTATCGTTCATGCTCTCGTCGTGACACCAGACAACAGCACGGTGACGTCGAGCCAGGATCAGAGACGAATACATGTTATACTCATTCGGCTTATGGAACAACAAACAAGGAGGCGCCCTGTCGCGAAGCTTAGTATGTGGGTTTTCTTCAGACGTGAGATTATGGCTGCCGCCACCCGCCGCCACAACCCGCCGTGGCAGCTATACCCCTAAACACGAGAAATAGTGTGATAGAACAAGTCACACGCGCCCAATGGTAGAGCTAGACTTTTCCCCTCCACCTTGCCATGTGCCAGCCAGTCTGCCGAGATTTCGACTTGCACAAACGGCCACCGTCACAGTCGTCGCCGTTGAGAATAGGTCGTGTCTCGCTACGCTCCGGCCGCAGAATGATCGCCGCTAGGGTGATACGGCCGGCTCTGTCCGACTTCAAGCTGTATTTCGGTCTCGTCAGGGGCCAGGCACGTAAATCTGGAGTACCTTGTATCCTACCTTACTAATAATATGGCTGCTCCTACGCACATGCCATGATTGGAACAAGGTTGGTCACGCAAACATCAGGTGATGTGCGCTCCGCTGTCGATCACCCCGACATCACTTCATCCTGAACGCGCCGTCGGGTCCTTGACAAAGAGTGGGTGCGTAGCAAACGCTGGCAAACACTCATGTGGCGCCATGTTTATGCCCTGCTGCACAGTGTTAAGAAGATTCGCCATGCTTACTGTGCATCAATTGCGATCCACTTGCTGTGGGTGTAGTTTCCGTGAGGTCGCAGGATCACTGAGCGTGCAGGAAAGTTGAGCGAACACACATCTAAGCTTGATGTCGTGGCTATCAACGACGCAGCACTGCGACTGTTTGTAAGCACATTTTGGTTTCCCATTGGCCTTTTCAACTCTTGTCTAGCTAAAAAGTGAAGGCTGAGCGTGGACCCTCACACCAAGATGGCATGGCTGGTGTCACATGCCAAAAAGCACCCGAGAAAAAAAACTTATGTCGCAGTCAAAGCTGATGCGATCAACCAAGCGCGTCCGTCTCATGGAATCAGGATACGCCAAATTCGTCAAACGATAGCATGACGACCAAATTAGGGAGAGACTTGTGCCAGGCATGATATGAAGCATTCTTCGTGGGCCGCGGTCAGGTTGGTGATATCTGGGAGCAAAACAGAAGTGAGGAGTGAAAGTCATGACACACACTCACTCTGCGTCATCGCGACAATTCGAAGCGAAGTGAAAGCCGGTCGCGTGACAACAAACGGCAGCCTGGCAGCACGTGCCTTGAAACGCCAACGATAACAACTCGACTTGACTTCGCACACCACCTTGACATTCCATTGAACACCAGTCCTTCTCTACACCATCAACTCCATCTACACAGCCTGCTTCAGCGCGCGATCACCAACAGCACCGTCATGGACACGGAAGATGTCGATCTCGCGGATTGCGACACACAGCTCCAGGCGGGACTGAACTGGGCGCTAAACATGAGGGGCTATCGTGACGAGATGATAGGCAAAAGGATCCCTCACGACTTGGCGGACGTTACCAGTACGCTCGCCAGCTTCGATGAACTAGTAAGCGGCAGATTATATCTCCATTGAGTGGAAAGTACTGACACTCTGTTAAGGCGAAGCTGGATAGCTCGGTCGAAATACCACTAATCATTCTGGAGCACACATATTCCCCCTGCACGACTGCGTTGGAGTCTCTTCAAAAGGTACGATCCCATGCCCACCATGATCTGATCTACAGCGCGTGGACGCATATGCTGACGCGCTTTGTGGCTAGGTCACCATCTCCGATCTCAAAGTCGAGGCTCGTCACCATGCAACCGTTTTGGTCGTGCGCAGCATCCGCGCGGCCGTACAGACATGGTCGCGACTGCTTGTCGCTGTGCAAGACGAAACGGGATTGTCTTGTGTGTTGATGTTCAACCAACACATGCGCGATGTGCCAGCTGAGGAGTTCATCCCCGAGGGTGCAGTTCTGGCGATAAAGGAACCTCATCTCCACATCGATTCTGTGCATCCGATTGAGGCGTCAAACGTGCTGGAGAACACTTTCTGGGTCATCCGCGTAGACCAACCCACAGACTTGATCGTCCTACCGCCATCCGAGACCCTGATTCCTACACAGTGGCTTACAGATACCACGCCTGGTACTGCCATCTCATGGAAAGAGATGGGCAATGCTGCTCTGGTAGAGAATCATGTCCTTCGGGCCCACCGATGGTAAGAGTGACATACCAGTACATGTGAGCGCGAGCTTGACTAACAAACGACAGCTATACTGAGGCCATCCGAATGTCAGCAGACTCGAATGATACACAAGTCCTATCAGCTGATTTCTATCGCAACCGCGCTTACACTGCCTACCTGTTGGGCTTCTACGACGATTCAAAATCGGACGCTTTGAAGTCGTTCTCACTATTGAATTCAACTGACGAACATTCGACGACTATGAACGGCAAGGCTTTGTTCAGAGCAGCACGTGCTGCGTTGTCTCTTGGCCGTTTTGAAGAGACCAGAACACTGCTGACCGAGCTCGATGAGCTTACTCCTGACTATCCACAAGCTGCTTCGCTCAGCAACAAAGTCGAGCTGGCTCTACAACAGCAGTCCCAACTTGCCCAAGGCAGCTATAACTTTGCAAAGCTTCGCAAGCAAGTGCAAGGTTCTGGGAAAGTGGATTTTGCGGACTTTTTGAGCAAGACACAGGTACAAGGCATGTCTGACGGAGGATATGGACTGTTCGCTACTCAGGACATCGGAGCCGGCGATCTTGTCCTTTGCGAAAAAGCGTTCGCCATCATCACGTCGCAGGACGCAAAAGCCAAACCGGCTTATTTCGTCAGCCTCCACGACCGCGGCAGTGGCGTTTCCGTTCACTCAAAGTACGGCATGGCATTGCGCAGGAGTGCATTTGACAAGATTTCACGCAACAAGTCAACCACCACACAACTGAACGATCTGATGTACGGGGTTGACGGTGGCAATCATCAGCCGCCAGACGAAGGTGCATACAACGATGCGTTTTTCGTGTCAACGCTCGTGCACAGATATGCTGTCACTCCCGCTCACTCCCGGGGTCCAATTCTAGACATAAGAAGTGGCCTTTGGGCTCGAGCATCTCATTTGCACCACTCTTGCATGCCAAATTCAACGAGGACTTCCGTCGGTGATCTTTTGATTGTCCGCGCAACGAGAGCGATCAAATGCGGCGAGCAATTATTCATTTCACTCTATCCGCTTTGCAATGACTATGGAGTGATGAAAGCTAGCCTCTCGGCTGACCCAACGGCTCAGCAAGTCTGCAGCTGTGCAACTTGTGTCGCGGAGGAACAAACCTCGCCTGCTCAGCGCGCCGTTCGCCAGAAGATTCTAAAGTCATTACCGGCCCTCAATAAATCATTCTCGAGCTTGGGTAAATCGAGCACTAGCGTGGAACTTGGAAAAATGGCGAAGCGAGTCACCGAGCTGGCAAAGGAGCTTGCCACGACTTACGACGATAATGTTTTCACCGATGGCATACCTCGACGTGGTCTGTCATACATATACCAGATGATGCCTGCCATCCGCGTGAAGCAGGTCGCCGCCTCGGGCGGCGACCCTTTCATGAAATTGAAGATGCACAAGCTGCTAGAGTTCTTTTTGAAGGCGTTGAGGGCGCACGGCTGCAAGGTAGCAGTCGATTCCGCTGGCAATGTGTCCTTCTCCAATCCTCATCACGCCGACCTCCTTGAGACCGAGGCCTTACTCTACTTCTGCTACGAAATGGCGCAGCCATTCATCCTCTATCCTACCGCCCAGCGTTTCCTTGCCTTGGCAAAAGAAACTCACCTCCTTTCCCACATCGACACCACCGAGTTTCCCTTGCACGAGGCCAGATAGACTAACAACGCGGGACCCCTTCTCTCGCAAAGCATTGAAAACCGAGCTGCCTCTATTGCGCAGAGCAATCATAGAAGGCCATTATTGCTCGGACACTACCACTCTTTTTTTTTTCTTCTCGATCAATGCCACGAATGGCAGTCAGCGCGTCTGCGTGACACACACTTCAAAATCACCGAGGTGCGATCACCAGCTTTCATCAGGGCCTTATGCTTTTAGCTTATAGCTCATAGCTCAAGACTAAATTACTTCTCATGCGCATGTTGTCCAAACTCGAAAGCCTCTACCCACTTCCAGAACCCCTTCTCATACCTCCACAACCCCAACCCAACCACAGTTCCCTTATCCCCTTTCCAACTCCCAGCAACCTCCTCCATCGCCCTCGCCACCTCCTCTTCCTCATCAACCTTATTCATAATCGTATAATGCGCTCTCATACCACCAGAATCCTGCTCGCTCAGCCATCCCTCGCCCTCCCAAGCTCCCAACAAAGCACTATGCACTTCCTTAGCCTGCTCCCCACCTTGATCCCTCGGCACGCTGATCGCGATGCCCTTCTTCATGCGGAAAGGTCTTGCAGCGTTGACGCTGAACGGTTGTCGCTCGGATACGACCTGCTTGATCGTGGGTATTATGGTGCTTTCAAGTTTGCTTTCGGGTAGAGCGTGGAAAAGCGTCAAGTGTGCGCCGAGCTTGTTCAACTTTCGAGGGAAGTATTTGTTGCGAAGTGCCGTCATACGTTTTTGGTGGCCGTTGTCGGTCAAGAGGGTGAGGACGTAGACGGACTCTTGTTGCGAGGTTTTTGGAATATGTGAAGGCGAGGTGGCGCGTTTTTTATGAGGGTTTGGACCATTGTTGTTTCTGTTGGAGGAAGAGCTCGGTTTGGGTTGGGATTCTTCTGTTGCGAATGTACGGGAGCCGCCTGTGTAGTTTGCATCCTTTGCGATTGATGACCATAATTGGTTTGGAGCTGCCATTGTTGCTGTCGCCCGAAGGATTATGGATTTTGAAGCGATTAGAGTGGTCAAAGAATGAGATGGCAATAGAAACATGCCCTCACAATGTCTAGATGTACCAGATATGGTGTGATTCTATTGAACACCAGCCTACTCTTCGCATGAGATGGTTTTGGAAAATAATATTTGATCTAATGATGATGCTCTCAATGGCGCTAAGGACCGATGACGTCGACCCATCACTCGAGGGTTCGGTGATCGTCAGGTACCATTGTTGCGCACGTGCTAGCCTCAGATCTAAGCAAGATACATCGATCCAGATCGCATTGTATCGTTCCGTACGAAGATCAAGGGTCAATGGTCAACTGTATACCGGCATCCTAGCAATATATCGATTGCGGAGGTCTTTTGAGAGCATGCGCAAGGATTCCAACGCTCATTTGCTGGAAGAAGACAGAATAGTACCACAGGAGATTGTATGCTTTCCAGTATCTTGAACGCGATATTGAGGGTATTTCGGGAAACATGTATATGTGATGATGATGGGTCACAGGGCAGATTCACAGCCCGAACCTCCACCTCTGGTCCGCATCACCCAACCACTCACCCTCAT
Organism: Cladosporium sp. VS III D KN 1; assembly: GCA_019775635.1. Classification (NCBI taxonomy): domain Eukaryota; kingdom Fungi; phylum Ascomycota; class Dothideomycetes; order Cladosporiales; family Cladosporiaceae; genus Cladosporium; species Cladosporium sp. VS III D KN 1. Next base: position 45,731 of record JACWFN010000037.1, read on the forward strand.
ACTTCCTCCCAGCAGCATCGTCCTCGTCTCTCTTCCTATTGATCCTCGCATGCACAAACCAGATGGCTGACACAACAACGAGGTTCATCACCAGGTATGCCAGCGCAACAGCATGTCCGACAATGTATCTCGGACTGTCACCAGGCCTGTACAACTGCGTACCAATGACCGCGCCAATATTGCCGATGGTGATTTGCATCGCATTGGCGGTCGCACGCTTGGTCTGACCACTGACGTTGACGGCAGGCCAAGAGAGGCCTAGAGCGACAGAAGGGTAGATTCCAGCGGCTGCGAAGAAAGTTCCCAGGTAGGAGATTCCAGGCTTCTCTTTTGGCGAAGTGTTGCCGAGAAGAATGCAGTAGCCGATGATGGCGATCGTTGTCGAAAAAAGGATGAATGGGCCACGACGGTGGTAGCGTTCCGACACGACGGCGTATATGATTGTCAGAGCAGTGGCGAGTGCCTTAGCGAACGTTAGCAGGTCGAATTATTGGAAGTTGCGAGAACAAGACACTAACATATGGTGGAATGGTCAGGAGCTGGGCCTCTGCTGCACTATAGCCTAGATCCTTGATGATAGATGGCTGTCAACACAGTCAGTATTGCTACACATATTGAAACGGCACATGGAATGCCTTACCAGGAACATGCTGAGCGTGTACAGCGGCAGAGAAAGGGTGTGGAAGCAAGCACCGTACAACCAGACTTTGTAGTCGCTCATGGCCGCCGAGACGTTCTTCCACGAGACACTCTCATCAGCGACGGCATCGCTGTCGGCACCCAAGCGAGCGGTGATAAGTTCCTTCTCCTCAGGTGTAACGAACGTGGCTTTGGCGGGCCAGTCCATCACGTACCAGTAAGCCGCGACGCCAAGAACCACGGTAAGTATGCCCTCGATGATGAAGATCCATCTGATCCACTGTCAGCCTTCTGAGCGTTTCATGATGAGCATCTTGACCACTGCTGCTACTCACCTCCACCCACTCAAGCCTGCAACACCTCTCATGTGTCCAATACCCCACGCCAGGATGCCGCCAAAGGCGCCAGCCATCGAAGCGGCGGAGAAGAATAGGGCGACGCGGTATTGTCTTTCAGATCGCTTGTACCACTGTGTTGATCTCATGTCAGTATGGAATATCTCAGTCATGGTTGTCGAGGCTCCTTACCATGGAGAGATAAAACACCACGCCCGGGAAAAGTCCACCTTCACTCGGTCAGCATAATGCAACCAGATCCGAACCTCCAAGAAAGATAATCCTCCAAACTCACCCTCCGTCAATCCCAAAAAGAACCTAACAGCCAAGAATCCAGCCCTTCCACTCGCATGTTCGTTATTGACAACACATCCTTGTAGCGTCGAAACAACTCCCCAAACGACTCCGATCAGTGGCAGCCAGATTCTAGGACCAAGCTTCTTCAAGATCAGATTCCATGCGACTTCCAGCGAGATGTAACCGACGAAGAACAGCGTCAGGCCATTGAGATAGTCGGCGCCATCGGCGCTGAGACCGAGATCCTTTTCAAGGCCTTCGAGACGGGCATTCGCGACGTTCGCGCGGTCGAGGAAGGAGAGGAGATATAGCAGCTACACAAAGCTTGGTCAGAACAATTGTGCTACCGGATCGAAGCCGTCCATTTGACTGTTGTCGACGAATACTTACTGCGACACCAGGTACGAGGTACAGATCTAGTTTGCGCAAGAGCTTCTTTTCCGAAAGACCATATTCAGCAGCGACGGCTTCCGGTGAACGGAGACCGTTGATAGAGGAGCCTGGTGATGCGCGCTTCTCATCATTTGCGGCAAACTTCTCGTCGTCGGAGGGGACGTTGGAAGGACTTGTGTTAGCCATAGTTGTAAGACAGCACCACGAGACACCACTTCAGAGAGACGAGATAGATAGACCCCGAACAGAGCGCTTCATGCAATCGAACAGTACGAGAAAAGTGTCCAACACGAACATAGAAAGGGAATGATGGAAGTTAAAGAACCCAAACCCATCGCGACAAACGAACCTACCGGTACTAAAGGCGCACCATCAAAGTACGATTACCTCACACTCAAATCCTTACCATCCTCGGTATCACGCCTTCCCATCCCTAAGGAACAAGAACAAAGCCAAGCGGGTCACCTCATCGCAGAGTTCCAGGGAGTGGAATCTTCAGATCCCAGACAAACAGCAAGCATTGGCCAGATAATTTATCCAGACGGCAAGCGTCAAGAGCGTGCATCTCTCGACGAACCAAGATCGCGACCCCCACGTGCGAATGATGCGTGTGAGTTGGGGTCAGGGTGGTGTCGTTTCCTGGGGCGTGAATTGCGTGCTTGCAGCGTGGATGCCGATCGCTCGTGGGAGCTGCCAGTAGTATGAGAATAATCTCGCCATGTTCAAGGTCGATGATATGAGAATAGAAGTAGAAATGGCAGCTGCAAGTATTGAACTTATTGTGTGTTCGACCAGTGCATGACAAAAATGCTTCCCAGCGTCCAAGAGCACACGCCCATACAATTTATTTATGTTATTTATTAGTATATTTCCAGCGACTGTTTATTAGCGGCGGGTATATCCGAGCCAATCGCGGAAGCTCATGCTTCTCAGCGTCTAAGAGCACACGTCCAAACAATTTTTTTATTTTATTCATTAGTATATTTCCAGCGACTGTTTCTTAGCGGCGGGTACATCCGAGCCAATCGCGGAAGCGCATGTCCCTGAGATTAACACTCAACCCTCGTACATGTATACAGGTATGTTATTACGTGGGTGCATTGCATCAAGTACGCCTGCGTGTACAGTGCAGACCTCAAATAAACTTCACTTGAAAGGTATGCCAGTAGTCCAAAGTTCGAGACGGGGTTGCCTTTTGGCTGCTCAATTACATGTATATCTAGTACCGACGAAGCACGAATTTATCAACGTAACAATGTCCAGTCTCGGTCCATCAACTGGCGTGACCCAGCTGCAAGGGACTGCATGAGCAACGGGACAACTGCGACTATTGGACAGATGTGATCGACAATCGAGAAGGGGCAGGAAAACGGCAAGGCAATGTATGCATAAGGTATCAATTACAAGTGGCAGTACAACGTTCTATCAGACAAGGCTCTGAGCCCCCACAAATCACAGGAGAAAAGACAATGACCATGATGTCTCTCTCTGCGCACCTTTGGACCGTCATGATGGCCGTGGCCAAGTCCCCGAAAAATGCCCATCGCTCGCTAAGTTATACAAGAGAAGAAAAGGAAATTCGTAAGTTTCCAGCAGGGCGCCATCCAGCGTACAAAGCCTTTCAAAGACACCTCTTTGACAGCCACAGCCCTGATCACCTCAAGCTCCTGACACTGCTGACGTCCGCGTGCTTGATGCTGCCACCCCTCCTCAACAGACCTTTCCTAGGCACCGGCATCGACAAATCCATGGAAGAGCCGCTGCTTTCGCCCGCTGCAACATTCGGAGCAGTCATCGTCCTCGGCGAAATGTTAGGTCGCGAGGAGGAAGCGTCGCGGGAGAAAGTGCGAGTCGGAGCAGGTCTCATCGAAGCGCTGGTGTTCGGACGTCGGATCTCTTTTCGGTCATATACGGGCATCTGATACGCGGCGGAAGGAGTTGAGGTGAGAGTCGGCAAAGGCGACCTTTCGCGCTCTCGTCGCGGGGTGAGTCGAGGTTCCTCGACTTTTTGATTCGTGGTTGTGTTTGTGCTACTCAGACGGCGGAACAGACTTTGGGTCTTTTGGGAGAAAGACGAGCGAGTGGCCGATATTGGTGCTGGAGATTGCTGTGTTCGGAATCTAGGCGACGACGTACCCGCGTTTACCGTTTGTTGTCGGCGATGGGCGGGTTCTGGCGATGGAGAGCGGTAATGGAGATCCTGTGTAGCGGTCCGAGTACTGGAGGAGTTTGAGTCGTAGGATTGCGGGCTCATTGGGCTGTCGGCTGTCATTGGCCGTCCATATGACGAGCTGATGAACCGCCTCACCAGACCGAATGCATTTGGGCTTGAGTCCGCGCGGTGGAACTCAGGTTTACTGTATGGTGAGGAAGCTATCTCAGAGCTCGAATTCCTGCGTTGTGTTACAAGTCTTGCTGTCGGTGGAGACCAAGTAGAGTTGTCGTATTGCGTGTTTGTGGCGATAGAGAGCTGCTTGCCATGCTTCATGAAGCGGGAAGGCGTGCCCCTTGTGATAGAGTTACCATCGGGATAATCATCATAATCATTATCTTGTAGAGCGTCTGAGTATGTCTCATTCTCTTCTTCCTCGAAGTCGCCATCGACATCTTTCATGGTAGCTGTTGCCGGCGCTGGGTGAACAAAACCATGGCCACCACTGCTGAGTATTGGCTCGAGGGGTGCAAAGCTCTTCACCTGCGCTGGTGTTGTATCGAGCAGACTACGTTCGCCGGCGAAACTCGAGCGTGAGGGTCTGAGCATCTGTGTGCTGACGCTTTCGGGCGTTGGCGGCAATAGTGAGTCTTCGAAGGCAGGGAAGCTGGCTGCGGTGGGTGTTCTGGGAGCATGCTTTGCCCTTTTACCAAGGGATGGGAACGCTTTCATCGGAGCCGACTCTTCGAGCGTATTCGATCTTGCTGATGCTGCAGCACTGGACAACGATTGTATTGAGTTCTCGGCAGACCTTCGTAAGACACGCGCTGTCGGCATGGTTGCAGATATGGGTAAAGGAGACGAAATGTGATTCGACCTTGAAGGCGTTTCCGCCATCATGTCCGGATCTTCAATCCACTGACTGACCCGAGTTATGCTGTCCTGCCGCGAGTGGGCTGAGCCATGAGGCAATGTGCTTTCAGGCAATTCTTCCCAGTCATAATGCTCTGGGGTGCCATTTTTCTTGCCGTAGATACTCGGGAAACTGCTTTCGCTCAATGCACTAAGGCGAGGCGAATTCAGGACTTCCTCAGCTAGCACCATCTCATCAATGGTCCCGGTGTTCCTGGACAAGATCGAGTTGAAGCTCTTCACTGGGTGGAGATCCTTCCCTGCATCCAGATAGACTGAACGTAGCGCAGTCGTACTAGGCTTCTGCGAAGTAAGGAAACCGGGTTCCCTTCGAGATCTCGTGGGTGTGTGAGTGTGCGCAGCAGAGCTCAATTTATTGGATGCCGAGGTCACAGCTCCCGGTGTTTGTCGGGAGGGCAACGAATTGGTCCTTGTCCGTGGAGGGCTCGACATGTGCTCCTGAATGTCCGTGCCAGCGTAGCCCGAATCAGCGTGAGCCGTACTGGGTCTGGTCTCCGTTGCCCTGCTTTCTTCGTAGTCTTCCACTTTCTCTTCCAGGTCACAGATGATTTCAGTTGCTTCTTGAATCGCTCGGTCGCGCTTCTCCAGCTCCTCGACCAGCAGACTATTAATCCGCATCAATTCTTCGTGCTCTTCTTCAAGCTTCTCTGCCCTCTCTACTGTTGCACGCATGGATTCAATCTCAGCTTGCATCCTTGCCTGGCTCTCACGCCTGTGATCTAGTTCGAGTTTCAGGTCGAAATTCTGCTTGGTCAAGCGATCCATTTGTTCGTCTAGTTCTCGAGCACCAGGCGTACGACGCTTGCGGCCTCCAGCGCTGAGTGTACCGCTGCCATTGTTGCTGCTGGCGGTGTCAGAGGTGTACCTTGATATTGGTGCCAACGGTGAACTGTCGTATGATCGCGCAAACGCATGTCTACTATCCTCCGCTTCCTCGAAGAAGAGGTCGTCATCGTGTCCAGCATTCATCCGAGGACCAAAGTCAGACTGCCGAGCGCGTTTCGGTCTCGTGTTTCGTGCCCGTCGCTCGGTCAGACGATCCTGTAGGTATTGTGACGCCGGCAGGACGTCCGGTGTCTGCTTATGCCTAAGCATGCTACCCTTCGCGTTGAAGTCCATGCTCAGACCTCACCGTGGGCAGCGTGTAGGGCGACGTAGTCGTTCGTGCCGCAGTCTACAGTTTATGCATACATGAGCGAGCGTTTGACACCAGACGATCGGTGAGGGCCGATTGGCGTGTTGGGCAGTATTGTGACGGTGACTGTATGGGCAGAAGACGGGCTCGTGATTGGCAGTCGGGTTTGCAGTCAGCTGCAGGTGGCCGTGTTTGGGCGTGATATGCGACGGGCCAAGGTGAGCTGCAAATGTGGAGTCGGTGAGTGAGAGCGTGGTAGGCAAGTCTGGAGGTCGTTCACGTCTCCAGTCGTAGTCGCGTCGCGCGTCGTAGGTCGTCCGGTGAGCGGTAGTCGGTGTGTGGTCGTCTTCGCAACGTCAGTGAGACAGAGACAAAGGGTGTCTCGCGTGGGAGGGAGAAATGCGGGCGTCCCATGCGCGTGGGACGCCGTGGCAGACATTCAATGCAGCACACAAAGAAGCCCGAGCGCGTCGCTAGAAGTGTGCCTAACGTCTTTGCCCCGGAAGCAACGTGCCCAGTAATTTGGATCGGATGCAAGGGCCGCCCGACTACCGCAACTCACCCGTGTTTATCACCAATATCGGCCAATGGGCTCGCATCACGTAGGCGCCTGGGTTTGAGCCAGCGAAACGGCGCGGTTCTGCGTTGGGTCCCCTTCACGGATGTGACGTCCCAAGGCCATCCTTCAATACCATCTGCCGTGAAGAATTCGACCATCTGGCCGCTTGCCCGAGCATGCCCTTTGCCAATTACCACAGCAGACATTGCCTTGTTTGAACAATCAAGCATTGCACGATTGCAGCCAAAGCGTCACACAGAGACCCAACATGCTCGGCCACGAAAAGACTAGAAGCCACTTCGTGCGGCGTAATGCGGCCACACTAGCTCGTTCACACACTACGCTGCGGGGAGAGCCTTGAGAAATGGGCAGCGCTGAGCGAGCATTCCCGGCTCTTTTTGTAATTGTTCCCCTGGCCACAAGGCGTCCAATGTTTTGGTGGACCGTGGAGTTTTGTACGAGAATGATGGCTCTAACTACAAACCTAATTGTTGTTTTGCCAGCTGGTGCCGTGGCGGCCTGAACTCTACTTCGCCGCAAACCTACTTCGAGATGTTGTTGCAGGTTTCCGGCGGTCACGACGCGATGGCACATGCTAGCGCCTTAGTGCCTGCGATGTGATCTATTGCCAGCCACCTGACTGCATACATGCATGCGTATGATGGTGTCAAGGCGACAACTTCAATCGCTCGACGGTTGTGATAATTTGTCGTTTACCTATGAACACGTATGCAGATATGTGTTTATACACAATTGCAATGGTCTGCAACTGGGTGACGACCCAGTACCGTTCCTTTCGAACCCCGTTGATACACTTCACGGTGTACACATGCGTCGTCTTACCTTTGAAAGGGAGGACTCAGAATGCATCTGACAAGTGGTTTGACGCCGAAAACACCGTTCTGTTGGACAGCCGATGCACGCCGTGGCACAAAGCAGTTTGGGACGACTTACCGCTCTCGTGAAAAACAAACTACATGTAGGCTTCCATGCCTGTGTGCTCAGCATTACTCATGCATGCTCTCGAAGCTGTCTCGGTCATCTGGACATCTCAATGATCGCTGTGCTAATACTACGGTCCAGCACATGGACCTCCGTAAGCGCTTGTGCAACGTTCGACGGAAACCTCCTTGCATTGCATTGTTGACTTTCGAGATCGCAGACCGGTGAACGAGTAATAAACCCAAGGTCATACATAAGCACCTTACGTTCAGCGCGGACTTTCAGCCAGACCTCACGTCAACATCACAATGCCTCTCAATTCGTCTCTGGAAACCGTTCCACTCGAGCTGTTACAAAAAATCTGTGGCCTTCTCGAAGGACCAGATCTCCATTCTCTGTCGTATGCATGCAAGATATCGCGACAAAGCACAACTCACTTGCTCTTCTCTGGGGTCATCATACCCATCGCCGACGAGACAGAAGTCGCTGGCCAGGCCCGAGACTTGCGCAACGCGCTCGAGAGGAATTCGAGCTTGAGGCATGTCCGTCGCCTCACATTTCGCGATGCAACGCCCCATGTCTGGGCCCGAGAAAGAGTCGCGGTCCAAAGCGGCCGATCGACGGGCAGACATGTCCCGGAGAATCCTTGCGCGCAATGTAAGGCAATGTTCAACTATCGTGCCAAAGAATCAGATGGAGTTTTCAGCACCACTGGAAAGAGAGCCTGGCGTGGTCTTGTGGCGCTCATCCAACTCCTGCCTACCTTGAAACGCTTCACCTATGCGTGCGGTTTTCAATTGCCCGTTTGCCTCCTCGATGTCTTGGAGCAGACAAGGCCAGATTGTGGATTATATCTTGAGACGTTCTGCCTTCGATCACTGCTGCGATACCCCAATATGCTGCTCCAGGTCGATTCATATGAACTTCGTCTGGCAACGTCGCCGAGCCTGTGCGGCATCAATATTTCCACGTACGGAAAGCACCCAGATGGCATTCATGATCATAACTTGGTAGCAGTCAAAGACTTGCTAAACGGCCTGGCCCCGAACCTCAAAGAGCTCAACATCAATGAGGAATGCGCAGAGAGAATCGCCAAAGAGACGAACGTGTTGTTGCCTTGCAACGGAGCTCTCCGGCAGGGAACCGAGCTGGACAGCGTCATGAAGACCCGGCCCAGCCTGACATCTCTCGCGATCTATTCCTGCAGCCCACCCAAGATTCCCTTCCTCGCCAGCATCCAAACGCGATGGGTCAATTCCTGGTCCACACTACAGTCCCTGCAGATCTTCCACCACATGAGCTCCAATGCAATAGAGTCGATAGCACATGGCCACGGTTTCAAGAACCTGAAAAGACTTTACATCCGCATTCACGCCCACAGTTATGAACCATTTGATTCGTTCTTCAGAACGCTGCCACGTCTGCGGGACCTCGAAGTACACGGCGAGATCTCAGATTGCGTTCTTAGCAGCATCTTAGAGAGGCATGGACCCACCCTTCGCCGATTGATCCTACCCTTGCTGTACGTCAATCGCGACAAGGTGCACGGTTTTTCGTCAAAGGAGATCTACAGAATACGCTGGTTTTGTCGGGGTCTAGAAGAATTGGGCGTCACAATCGCGCGGTCTTGGGGTTTCAAACCCGAACGGGCCATATACAAAGCGCTGGCAGCTTTCGGGACCCTTCAGAAAATCGCCATCATGCTCGACTGTGCAGTGACGCCGAATATGGATATCCCCTCGTCGAAGCCGAATAGCAGATTCTTTGTGAGAGCTCGAGACTTGACTCCGAACGGTCGGTCGCAGAATGTGGATGTGGATGCCAAAGTCACCCGCTACCAACTGCGCGCTCTCTTGGTCAACTGCGCCATAGACGCGGAACTCGCGCGATCCATCTTTTGCAAAATCGTGCAGTTCACACGTGAGGGCCTCTTCCCGCCACAGTGCGTCGAGATCCGCAGCCAGCGGCCAGGACTCTTGTGCGGGAAAGCCGACATCTGGAATCTCCACCGTGTTGCTGTCGAGCTCAGCCGCTCCTGGCGGTGCTCGCTCAATTTTGGCGACTTCACGAAGCCGAAAGTAGAGGAGATTGAGCTTGAAGAACGCGAAGCGCGAGAAAGAGACTACGACAAGCACGGCGGGATTGTGGTCGATGAGAGCGTGATGGCCGTGTTTCGTGAATTGTGGCCTGGGAAGGATGAAGAATGGAGGAGCAACTGGCGCAGTTGGCCGCTGTGGATTTGTTCTCGTGAACGAGACAGGGACGATTGATTGAAGCGATTCTACGTGTGATTCGCAAGAGGCATATCGAGGCATAGTTCCTACTTTGTGGTTTCTAGTTGCTGAGGCTGCTCGCATCCAAAGCGCCTCAAGTCTGGATGGTTGCTTCAGCACAACAATTACTGCTTAGATTGATTGTTGTGCAAATCACTACGCGCAAGGCGGCGAGGTGCGTCAACGCACTAGCGCGGCCATGATGAATGTGGGTGTTTTCGGGGCTTGATGGGTATTCGGGCCGTAGTTGAAGGTTTGGCGTTTGGGCGTCGATGCCGTGAGTGGCTGACTGTGCGACGTGAAGACTGCAAGCGAGTTTGAGGTGGATATGTTGGGCAGGGTCAGATACGCATATGCGGTATTTCGCGCATATCAGCAGGCCCGTAGATGTGAGTGCAGTGAGGTCGATAGCGAGTCATTCGATGCACGTTTTCTCTCTGGACAGCGCTGGAAAGATCTCGATGTGACGCTGCGCCGTTTTCACGTGGGAACGCCTTGCCCCGCCATGGACTGTGGAGGCCCGCCTTCCAATGCACGCCGGTTTGCTCCTTCCTCCCGCCGCAGCGATCGCCATTACCTCTTTCCCCCTCTGTCCGCCCTTCACAGCTCCTTCCAAACACCACAACACTCTCTCCAAAGCCATAAAATCCAAGAATATCCTCGCCCAAGCCTTTCCCACTCCACTCTTCACACCTCACTCGTCTCGTGTCCACGCTCGCCACCCAGCTATCACATCAGCCAAACCCAAACGCACCCCGCACCAAAGCAAACACACCCTCACCAATCGTCAACATGGGTCAGGTAAGCCTTCATCCTCGCTGGCGCCATCGCCCTAGCCGCAGCCGTTGCTAGTACAAGCCCGCTAACTTACCGCTTCCCTGCACTCCAGGTCAAGTACGTCCTCCTCGACTGTGACAACACCCTCTGCAAGTCGGAGCGTCTTGCTTTCGAAGCATGCGCCGACCTCACCAACGAGGTGCTCGAGAAGCACAAGATTGATGCCCGCTATGACACCGACTCGCTTCTCGAGGACTTTGTTGGCCACAACTTCCGCAACATGCTCATCGGCCTGCAGAAGAAGCACAACTTCGAGATGAGCAGCGACGAGGTTGACGAGTTCGTCGATCGCGAGCTCGGCAAGGTCGTCGAGAAGCTCTCCGAGAAGTGCGTCGAGTGCACTGGTGTCACTAAGCAGCTCCAGTGGGCCAAGGACCAGGGCTACCCGATGGCCGTCGTCTCGACCTCAGCCAAGCCGCGTGTCATCGCCTCTCTCATCAAGACCAACCTCATGCACTTCTTCACCGACGAGCACGTCTACTCGGCTGCCACCTCTCTCAACCCACCGAGCTCCAAGCCGGACCCAGCCATCTACCTGCACGCCTGCAAGCAGCTGGGCGTCCAGCCTTCGGAGTGCGTCACTGTCGAGGACTCCAAGTCCGGAGCCACCGCCGCCATGCGTGCCGGCATTCCGCTCATTGCCTACGTCGGCGTTTACAACGAGGAAGACGGCGAGGAGAAGATGAACGAAATGGCCAAGAAGCTCACCACCGAGTGCAAGGCCGATGCCGTCATGTACGACTGGTCCGAGTTCCCGGAGTGCATGAAGAAGATCGACGGCGGCATTGACGGTGGCCTTTGAAGTGTTGGCAGAGCCCGGCTTTGATGCCTCGAATGAGCGAGCATGATGACTTTCCATGCTCTCGGCTCGATGCCACCCTATCTCTTATCCTTTTGCATGTTTTATCACGATCACCACGAGCTGACGAGCACATGGCTCATGAAGATTTTCCTTCTTCATTTTCCTTCTCACATGTCTCTTCGCCTAAAAAAGAAGATAGACTCGAGATACTAAAACTCAAAAAATGAGAAAAGACCTTTTGATGTGAATGTTCTCATGCCTGCCTGATCATAATGACTCTACCAAGATCGACCACACCTGACCTTCATGGGCACGTCGGCGCATGACATTGTCTCGAACAAACACCATCTGCTCACCGGAGAAGCTGTCTTATTACATGTATTTCTCCTCGCTTATCATCTCTCAACCCTTCTCACTTTGGAAAGCTCACGGCGGAAGGAACCCAACTGCTACTGAATTGCGAGTGGAACCGTTGCCGGTCATTGATCGATCTAAAAGAAGGAAACCGTTGCCGCATCTATACACAAGCCAGATCAAGGTTTAACACATACCCGTGATGATGATCGAAGAGAACAAGAATGCGGACTGCTCTCCAGCTCGCCCACATCTGCAAGAGGACACCGTGCTCATCAGTCCTCAAGCCCATCAACCCACCCGCCTCTCTCAATCAGCCACCCTCTAACTCCCTCTTTACACCCCTCCAACCCATCTCCCAACGCTTCCCTCCACTGCCTTTCAACCTCGCCGACCTTCTCCTTCAAATCGCCATCGAGCCTCCTCTCCGCCCTCGCAGCCTCGCCTTCTCCATCAACGTCGCCTCTCTCTAGCCTAGCGACCTTCGCCTTAGCCTTAGCCCTAGCGCCTCGCACCTCGTGCAACAAGCAGAGCAAATTGACCTGGCTCTCGATGAACTGCCTCGCGCTCTTGCCCGCGTGCGCGAGCAAGCTGTACAGGTACTGCAGCGGCCACTGAGCAAGCTGCGGGTTCTCGTCGTATTCTTGGGGTGGGATTTTGATTTCTAGCGCTGCCAGAGCGGCTTGATTGTCGGCCGGAACGGCTTGGACGATCTCCAAGAGGCCCGGTGCGATGTCCCAGAAAGCGGATAACTGGTCTTCGACGCCTCGCGCGACATTGCGCTCGACGATGTCTTGCAGCTCTGTGAAGCGGGCGAGCGACTCGGCTGCGTAAGTCTTCTGCCGGTCGCGGCGGTCTTTTGCGAAGAAGGCTTCTGCCTCTGCGATTTTGTCGGTTTGGGATGCGAGACGGTAGGGCGTCAGAACTACGACGGCGTATTTCTCGCCACGCTGGGCGTGCAAGTCGGACATTTCTTTGTGCAGTTGTTCGCGGGCTTCGAAGAGCCATTTAAGGAGGGTGAGTTTCTCGAGGCGTTCCGGGTGCTCGTCGCCTTCTTCTTGTGCTTCATTGGGGTTGGAGGTGGGGTGGTTTGGGGAGAGGTCTGAGAGGAGGGTGGAGATGCAGGTTTCCGCTGACGCCAGGCGGGTGGTGAGGAGGGTGTTAAGAGGGTGGGAGATGCCTTGTTCATAGGCGTCGAAGGTTGCGCGGGCGGCGAGGCGGGTGTGTTCTGCTTCGGAGGATTCGAAGGTGGTTTCGGCGCGTGCGGCATCTGCGAACGAGATGGTGCCTGCGTTCAGCTTCTCTTGGATGGAGTTGCGGAGACGAGTGCGGCGCTTTTTGGCTTCTTCTTGTTGCGAACGTTGGAGGGCCCAGTCTTGATCGAGGTAAGCATCGCGGATTTGCTGGATTTCGACCTGCGAAGCGAGTTGTCGATGAGTATTGCGGAGATCGGAAAGCTGAGGATGGCTATTGTTGACTGCTGGGTGGTGACGAGGATATGGTGGAGGGAGTGTGACTAGTCTAGACACATCGAGCTGATTCAAGCCTGAGCTAGGATTCGACGATCTGCGCAGGTCTTCTGGTCTAGAAGGTGTTGCCATCGGTGTATCGAATTCTGGAGCCTCGTGCCAGCCTGTCTTCTCTGCCGGATATTCATCTGGTCCCAAAGGAAAGCCTGATGTACCAGCAGGGGGCGTGGATCGGAAGACTTCTGGTGATGGATGGGGATCATCGCGCAGAGATGCTGCCGTGACGCCCATATATTTTGTTTCGCGATGGCTCTTCTCTATCCTGTCAGGTCGGCCGACTGAACCCGTATCGCTCTGCTCCCACCATCTGCTAGCAGTTCGACCTCTTGAGCTGTCTTCGTCTGGCACTGTACTGACCGCCATGCTGGGTATTGGAGACAGAGAGGGCTTGAATTGTTCGCCCCATTGTCTCGAATCCGCTCGGTCCAGTAAGTCAGCACTGTCACCAAACGAAGCAGTGTCTGTTGCGGGCGTGAACTCGCCCATAGACGATGCTGAACTGGGCATGGCTCCATGAGCAGATGCAAGTCCACTATCAGATGCCCAGGATGGTATAGTAGGGTCCATGGATGACATTGATGTGCTAGGCGTAATGGCACGCTTGCTGTCTCTCGTGTATGACCGCCACATATCTCTCGTCATATCCATCACATCTCCTGCCATGCTGTTGTAAGCGGACTGGTATCGGTCTCGGCGCAGTCTGGACTCATGTACGAGGAAATTGGCAAAAATCTCCAAGCGCTCTTCGTCTGATCCAGCAGCTGCTTCTTTCTCTATCAAGGAGCGATGACGTTCGATCGCTTGTTGGTAGAAGGTATCAAGCTTGGAGGTAGGCTCACGAGAAGCAGGCCTTGCCGGGCTTAATGGTAGAGGCATTGTTGCAGTCTCATCATTGGGTGCGTTCAGTAGATGAGACACAGGCCTGTCGCTGGCAGCGCTTGAAGGTCCAGCTACAGCGTGCTTGGAAGAGCTTTCGCCGCCTCGGTTGCCAGTAGCTGGTGTGTATGGAGGTGTCAAGATGCTGGCTGGCTGCGGCGAAGGGTTATTTCTCTGGGCGGAAAGAGATCTGGTTTGCACATTCGACGGATCCAGTGGCACAGCAGCAACGCTAGCGAGTGACGAGAGCTTGCGCATGTTCTCACGCCTTTGACTTAGAGAGCTCTGCAAGGTCGAGGCAGATACAAAATCTCCAGGCCTAGAATTGTCGCTGACGGGTGACATAACATTGCTGCTGCAAGTACTGGCTCCTTCAAGTTCTCTTGCGGCACGACTTTTTGAGCGACGCTCTCGGATCCCATTGCCGTCTGTACTCCCATCTCGACGGGAGTGCCTGCTGCCATCGCTGGCTGAAGAACCTAAGGAAGCGCCTGTGTTGATGCGCAGTGGCTGATATGGTGTGGCATTGCTACTTTGTGTTTGTTCGATGGATCGAATGGCACTCTCGAGATCGTCGTTCTCGTTCCAATCTGCAGGAGTGGGAGGGACTGGGCCAAGTGAAGAGGCTTGTGCTGCGGCACGGCGTTGTGGCGGTGGAGTAGGCGTGGTCTGATCTGAGCTGGCATTATTCGGGAAAGGCTGCCCGTTGATCGGACTCGTACCACTACGCGCGATGGTTGCTGGGTAGCGATTCAGGCTTTGAGATCGTGCACCTGGAGGTGGCGGACCAGGTGGTGGTCCCGGTAGAGGCATACCTGGATGCCAACTAGAGCCTTCTGGTGAAGTCCGACCGGAGTCGGGTTGGACAATTGCACGGTGTGGCGACGAAGAGCTTGAAGAACTGGCAGGAAACACGTGACCCGTAGAAGCAGCTCTGCGTGCGGCTGGCGCTCGAGGAGCTTCCAAAGCAGAAGGGTAGTGCACGCTTTGGCTTGCCTGAATGTCATGACTGGCAGGCTGTTTGCCTCTGCCTGTCAGGCTATGGATGGTATTGAGCAGTCGCTGACCAGAAGCGGAACGTTCTCGATTCCGTGAGAGCTGTCCAGGTGGGGGTGGGAATGCCGGTGACCTAGGATGCTGTGGCGAGCGACGAGCAGTCGTGGTGGGCGGCATGATTGAATTGATGGGTTCTGCGGCCAATGGTGAAGAAACGAACCCGATCTGCTCTATCATGGGAGACGGTCGCACGCCGTGTGGACTTCCTGCTATATCAGGCGTCTCGGGCGAGTATGGTGGTGGAGGCGACGGCATTGCAGCTGGCGAATCCTGCGTAAGCATCTGACTTGGATGGGTGTGTCACAGCATTACATTGCTCCGCAGAACAAAGGGACTTTGTTACCGGTACAAAAATAAATAACTTACCTTCCATCCCAGTCACCTCCACTGTTGTTCTACTCAATGGACTTGGCTGCTGAGAGTAAGCCAGATGAGATCCATGACCGCTCCATTGTCGAGGATTATAAGGTTGCTGCGCCATACTCGGACTGCCTGGAGACTGTAGATATGCTCTTGAAGGATCCAGCAGATGTCCAGCATCGGACGGACCAGCGCTAGGCGTACGGGTCTGAATCACCGACGATGTAGCAGGACTATATGAGAGAGCAGAATGACCAGGACTCACGGCCGAAGCAGGTGTCTGTGCTTGCGAGCCTAGCCCTTGGGTTCGAAGAAAGTTCGTTGTGATCGAGGGAGGCTGCGCTGGTCCAGGCCGGCGCCTCTGCTGGGTGAAGTATGGAGCCGTGTCTGTCCCAGGAGAGCCTGAGACTGGCGGGGGAGGGGGAGGAGGGAAGGCATGCTGCTGCTGCTGGCTCATGTTGATGCGCAATCCCTCGCAGCGCCTCGAGCGACTGCAAGGGCGAGTAGTGAGTAGTGATCACAAGCCGGCGCAAACGCAAGTCCAGTGGTGAGCATAAGCGTAGGAGTATGGAGAGTCGATCGGACGAGTAGGAGAGCAGAGGTAGCGAAAACCCAACACGCCGCCGCCTATGGTCCTACGCGTGCATGTCCGCCCGTACCGTCAACCGCGCCGTCTACAAAAGAGACGCGTCGGGAGTCGCCTGCGCAGGAGCAGCGATGCAGGAGGCGCCGGGAAGCAAGATAGCGATGCCATCATTGGCCAAGACAGTAGGGCCGGCAGAAGAGCGAGGAGGTCTTGTGCAACTATTTTTGAAGTGCCTTTTGAGGGCTCAGCTGCATGATCCCACCTAGTCCAGAGTCTTGACGGTTTCGCGCAGATGGCGGCCAATGGCAAGCTGCGAGGGCAGTGAGATGTGCGCCATGGCGAGCGGGCCGCGATGGAGGAGTTGTTGTCGGCGCTTAGCCAGCTGCATCTACAGGCATCACATGCAAGCCCATCTTCAATGCCAGCGTGCGCGCAAATAGTTGTGATAGTGATATGGTGATATCGTTTCCATCTAGCTTCTGATACACACTCGACGCAAAGGTAGTCTCCTGCGTACATCACCACCAGCTGCACCAGAATAGCTGCATCTGTGAGGAGTGTCTGTGGACGCAGCGCCCTCTCAGCTGGAAGATCAGAACACGAACATGACATGTGCTGTCAGCCAGAATGCCTGGTACATGTTGGCAGTACGCAGAGTACATCTGTCGGCATGACGATTGCCCGTGTTTCCTTTGGTATAGTGGAACAGAGAAAGATATCATCGCGTACGGCATGAGTTGTGCCATGTGGTGTGACGACCGCAACACATCGGCCCACTCTGCCCCACGCTCACGTTCAAGGGACTTCTGAGGAGGAGCATCCGCCAAACTTTATGCCCGCTCTCCCTGAGACAAAAACACAGCAACCATGAATGCTCACTCAGAACCTCTCGGCAGCATCGCTGACCAGCAGGACTTCACCGTCCTCGTGACCGGTGCCAATAGGCAAGTCTTGCCCTGCCTGCCACACAGCAGAAGCGCAACGACTGACAGGTAGGTTTTGTTTCCAACAGCGGTCTAGGCTTCGCGACCTGCTGCCGTCTCATTGACGAGTTCCTCTTCACCCGCCCTCAGTCGCAGTCTCTTCACCTATTGTACACCACCCGCGATGCCAAGAAGGGCGAGGAGACGCGCGCACGTCTGAACGCGCACATTCAAAAGACGCTCAGGGAAGCCAATGGCAAGACGATGGGTATCAGCCTTCTGCTGGAGAAACGTGTGAAGGTTGAGGGCGTCTTGGTGGATCTCGCGCAATTGATGACTGTGAAGGCTCTGGCTCAGCAGCTACTCCAGCGTGGGCAGAAGCTCGATGCTGTGGTGTGGAACGCAGGCATTGGCGGCTGGACAGGCACAAACTGGCCGTGGGCCATCTGGACACTCCTCACGGACATGCTGCAAGCTAGTACTTGGCCGACCTACCAGTACTCCGAGATTGGTACTCTGGCAAAGCAGAAAGGTCTCGCGGCTGGTGAGAAAACGGACCCTGCTCCAGCATTGGGCCAAGTCTTCGCAGCCAATGTCTTCGGCCACTACATGCTCACCCACTGGCTCTCCCCTCTCCTCACATCCACCAGCCGCATTGTCTGGGTCGGCAGCGTCACCGCACTGCCACACTTCTTCAAGCTCTCCGACATTCAATGCCTGCGAGCCCACGACGCTTACGAGTCTTCCAAGCGTCTCACCGACCTGCTCGTCCTAACCTCCAACCTGCCCTCCACGAAACCCTCAACCCAGACCTTCTTCTCCAACCCCGCATCGCCTGCCAATATCTCCTCCACCCCGCCGAAGATGTATATCACCCACCCGGGTATCCTCGCGACCAGCATCGCCTCCGTCTTCTGGCTCATCGAACCCTTCATGATCGCCTTCTTCTACCTCGCCCGCTGGCTCGGCTCACCTTGGCACACCGTTACGGCCTACAAAGCCGCCGTGTCGCCTTGCTTCTGCGTTCTCGCGCCTGCGTCGCAGCTCGACGATCTCGAAGCTCGTGATGGGAAAGGCAAGTGGGGCAGCGCGATCAACGCGGCCGGCGATGAACGTGTGGCGAGGACGGAGACTGAGGGATGGGGATGGAGTGGGAAAGCGGACGAGCTTATCCCTCCGAGTGGCAGTGTGATTGGGAAGTTGGGTAGGTGGAGGAACATGAAGGTTACTGGAAAAGAAGGGAGGGAGAATTTCGAGGCGGATGGTCAAGAGGCTTGGAGGCAGATGGAGGCGCTGAGGGTAGAATGGGAGGCGAGACTGGGTAGTGTTGGGCAGGAGGTCAGCGAGGACTTGTAGTCAGATTTATGATTAGCTCATCGAATTTATGTCAATTGAGCCAGAGTATGCGTGAAGCGTCTTCGATAAGCTATCACCCATGACTTAAGAATGTACCTTAGTCATCAATTCTCTTTCGATACTCTGAACGCTCGAGATTGCAAGACTACATGTTCGCAGTTTATGTGCACCGTCGTCCTCCACAATGTTTCCTCACTAGGGCAATGCTACAATTCATCCAATCCGGGAGAAGACGATCTGCCATGCGGTCGGCTTTCAATCGCACTGTGCCATGCGATTCCTGTGTATCAACTCCTCGGAGAGCGACTGTGACAAAGATCTCGAGATCGTAGGCATCAAAAAGATGGAGTGTGGAAGCGACCTTCTCGCGCAACTCACAATCTGAGACCAACGTATGCCTTGGTCAGTCATCTTGCGTGTCGCAAACGACTAATGGGTGTGTATGAGTACTCATGTGCGCGTGACTTGCGAGTCTGGCGTGTCAGCGTTCGCTGCCTGAGCCAGTCGCGGCAGGCTTCTCTTCTTCACACCACCAAGCGCCCACCACGGGCAATAAACAGCTCCAACAGTGCCAGAAAAATTGCCTACAGTCACTAGGACCATAGACCCACTTTTTAGACAGCTCACAGAGCAATTTCACCCGCTTCAGTGAATGCCCACCAGCCGTCTCGAACCCCGAACCACAAAGCACGTGACTTCCTCCCTCCCCTTCACTCGCCTACCTACCAGACCCCTGTCCAACACCACATTAACGATCTGCAGTGAATGAGACGACGGCAGTGAGATGAGGAAGAATGGGATGAAGCGTGGGAAAAAAAAATGCAAAAAGGGAAACGCTAGATTATTGCTTCAGGTCATTTTTTGCCGGAGTCCCGATCTCTGTTGAAGAGATCTAACTAACACCACAAGCTGTTAAGCTCTGGATTCTAGCCTAAGACTCTAGCCACTGAGCTACTATGTGCAGTTTCGGGTGGACCGACCGGTGGAAACCACGCAGCATTAAATAGGTTTGCACTCGTGCAAGCGGGTGGTCGCAGCTGCGGAAGGAACTTGTGTGTTCCTTCCGCAGAGAAGAAATGATATGGTGTGTCTGATGTAAGGTGGGTTGCGACGAGGTTGGTGGGTGTGTTTTGGAGGTTTTGGATGGGGTTCTGGTGTTTGAGGGCGTTTTTCGTGTTTGCGACGGAGCGGCCGCGCACTCTCGCAGCGACAATGCCTGCGCCGCACGTCTTCCTCAGCATGAGCACCTAAGTGATTAGCACAAAGACAAACGGCGCTCTGAACTCACTTGCGTTCAACAGTAAGTGACTGCGACGATCATTGCCTCGCGCGAGAAATGCTGCAAGTTGCATAGCGCTCCTGTTAATCCCAGGTCTCCTACAGCTCACACACGCAAAGCCATGCATGGCTACGCTGCGCAGTGTTTGGATAGCGTGCCAATACCCACAGAAAGCAAGCATGATATCCCAACCCACGCACCACAGTCGTAGGTCGAGTGATCGGCCGACATGGTCGAGCGATGACAGCGATCACGCCAGCTCATAGAAATGAGTATGGGACAGCCTCGATGACGGGCAACTACGCCAGCACGTCCAAGTGAATATGAGCCGGTGAACCTCTTTCACCATTCGCGAGAAGCTTCAGTTGCAATGCATTCAAAGGCGTACATGCAGTCTGCAGTCACCAGCATTCAGGCCTCCGAACAGCACCACGGAAGGGTTCGGGGACGCGATCGCAGTAACGTGCCAGATCGGATTCTCTAGGCTTGTATCCAAAGGTCAAGGAGCAGTCCTTTGCAATCTTGGAGTACTTTGGAGGTTCTTTGCGGTTCTTCGACGATTTCTCCGAGTTCCAGGATCCAAGTGGAGGATTCCACGTCCGATTTCTCATGTTGGCGCCTTTTGAAACCTTTCTTTAGGCGATACAACAATGAATCCTCTCCGATCTTTGGATGTCCGGCCGTGCCAAAGACGTTATCTTGGTCGTTGACGAAGAAGGCATCTCTTCGGGTCCAGAGTGCCACGCACTTTCCAGATCTTGCATGTGATTCTTTACCATCGGTGGCGACTCTCCAGTGACTGAGCGCGATCTAGCGAGCCTAAAGAACATTATTTCGACGTTATTGAAGAAGAACATTGCACAGAAATCAAAAGACGCCTCGCACAACCAAGACGTGAGGTCTCAGCTGCCAAGCACGTCTCTTTCTCTGCCGGATCCACAGCAGCATCGTCCCTTCTCTGGGGAAGCCGACTTAGGCATATCAAGCCGAGCATGCTCCAGCTGTCCCTCCATCGTCACACAATCGACCATCATCAATCAAACGTTCTACGCGTACTGGAGAGGCGAGCGGCAGTACGCAACCAGCAAACATGCTCGCCTCTGGCTTCACCAATGCACCTATCACCCAGCTTCTCTTGCTGGCAATCGTGGGCTCAGCCATCGTTGCAAGCTTGACAGATACCAAGTACTTCCTCTGGATCGAAGTCCGGCCACATCTGCTGGACTACTGGCAGTATTGGCGCCTCCTCACATGGCAATTGGCCTACACCAACAGCGCCGAAGTTCTCTTCGCCGCCATGACATTCTACCAACTTCGTGTAATTGAACGTCTTTGGGGAAGCAGGAAGTTCGCTGTAGGCCACCACTCCTCTCCAACCTGATCTATGGGATTCGCATGAAGACCTGAGTCTAGTAGTTTCTTAATGCAGGGCTGACAGGCAAGTATCGCAGTCTTTCCTCGTTTCCACTTACTTTTACACCGCTCTCCTCCCTCCCATCTTCCTCGCCGTGATCATCCGCCCTCTATCCTGGGGCCACATCAACTACCTGCCCTCCGGCCCTACGCCTTTACTCTTCGCCCTCCTAGCCCAGTACCACGCGGCTGTTCCCTACACGTACAAATACCGCTTGTCATCCTCGCTGCCTGACAGCGCATCTTCGACACAAGAGTACGGCATCATGCTCACATCGAAAGCGACTTCATATCTCTTACCGATGCAGCTTGCGCTCTCACAGCTACCGGGCTCGGCGATTGCGGCTGGAGTTGGATGGATCGTCGGGTTTGCGCACAGGAGAGAGATTCTGCCTGGGACGACTAGGTGGAGGCTTCCAACGTGGCTTGTGGGCGGGGCGGAGCAGAAGGAGAGATACGACAGCTTGAGAAGGAGAATGGAGGGCGAGGCGGGTAGAGCCACGGGCGTGCAGACCGATGGAGTTGCGGAGCAAGGGCAGACGAGACGAAGAGGCATGGTGGGTGGGTTGGTGGATCAGTTCAGAGGGGCTGCGTGAGGCGCTCAGGGCCTGAGGTACGTTCAACCATGGTTGTTGAGACGATGCAAGGCAGGACAATACTGGGCTCGCGTACACACCTTGTACATTGAACGAGTCCACGGATGTTTCTGCAGACTCTTGAGCAATTAGAACGACCAATTTCCCCATCCAACCGATACGTCGTGCTGGCTCTCACAGGGACTGTTACGTTGACTTGCGTTGATCACAAGCAGCATGAAAATTCACATGTCTATCAACTCACAAACATTGCCGCATTGACGGTGACACTCGCAAGATAAATGGCATGTAAATTCCGGACCAGCTCTTTCTACCATAATTGCACCCTACCACGATCATTGAATCAGCATTGCCAAACCAATTTTGAATTATACGGCTTTGCTGTCTGCGGCCCGAGCTATACGATGCCTCTCAAAACGATTGTCGCCTCCATAGCACTTGCTATTGGCGTCCTCGCAGCGCCAACATCTCCGGCAGAGGACAAATTGGCACGCGACACAGCCGTAGGCCCGACAATCGGGTCAGGCTACTCAGCACAAGACGTCGAACAGATTCATCAAGCCCACCTCGACGCCGTAAAGCTCGCCTTCACCGCTGTCGATAGCGCCAACGACGAGCACTTCGACCGCGTCTTCACCAAGTACTTCACGATCAAAGACAAGTCTTATGTCATCAGTAAGTGAACAACATCCCCTGCTTTACAGTCACGTGAAAGCTGACGGTGAACCACAAAAGACGTCCTCAACCAAATCGTCATCAACTCCGAAGCACCGACCGACGGCAACCGACTCTTGAGCCAGATCAACGTCGTTCCAGACTACGACGATGGTATCACGAAGGGCACAGCTTGCAGTGACGGCAAGAGATATGGCCAACTTCGCCACTGGACCGAGCAGAATCCATCTCTGATCATCTGCCCTCGAGGCTTCAAGCACGGCTCTTTCGACGGACCGAAGTGGTTGGGAGTTGAAGCCATCGACTGTAACAGCATCGGTTCTCGTGTGTCATGGAGAATGATGACGCTGGGCCACATCTTCGTGCAGAAGTATACCTACTATAAGAACATTGAGGCGGAAGCTTTCAATGGGTACTTTGGGTATGCGAATGATCTTGCTGATGGGCCTATTGCTGTACAAAACCTTCCTTGGTATCAGTCTAGGCAGAATGGGGATAGTTATGCTTGGTTTGCGACGGAGTTGATGTGGACTATGCATTGTGGGAGGGAGTTTGATAAGCCGATCAAAGGCGACGATGTTGATCCTAATTGATTGGCCATGGAAGGAGAAGGCTATTCGTGGCAAATTGAATGGCCGTCAGAGCGGCTGGAACACCAGGGCGGCAATTGTTCTAAATTTCTGAGCATTTTTGACATATTCATGAATGTACAATCGAAGCCTGGGTCTCTTTCCAGAGGTATCATGGGAGCACATCTCGCTGCTTTCCCACATAAACATAAACGTCACAGGACATCCTGAATTTCTGGCGCCATTGACCTGACTATACTCCCACGACTCATTAGCATGCCAATCGTACTCGGCACAAGACAATATTATCTTTTGCAGACTGAATTGACTGGTGCGCTTATCAAGACTTGCTAGACAGTTCGTCAACGCGTACACACTGCTGGTAGTCGTTTGCGGCTTTCTAACAGCAGGAGATTGCAACCATGAGCAAACGTCGACCTGCATTTACGGCTGCTCCATTGACCATGACTCATTCACCACGATACCCAACGTTCCCTACTGTGTCGTAGCATAACTTCCGGCAGAGTTGGGGACTTCTAATCCACCAACACAACTACAAGGTCACCTTCAACCAGGATCGTATACTACTTACTCCATCAACGGCCTTCACACGACAAAAATATGCTGATCAAACACATCTCCGCCTGCCTGGCTATGACCGCCGGCGTCCTCACAACCATAGTAAACGGTCCGGAAGGAGTCACCGATTACTCATATGTCGGGCCATTGATTGATGACAGCACGGGGTTCTCGAAAGATCAGATCGACCAAGTACAGCAAGCCAACAGCGACGCTGTGAGGTTCTGCCAAACCGCAGTCGAGGCTAAGGGGACCGAAACCTTCAATCATGTATTCCAGAGATATTTCCACATCGACGACCGTGACTTCGTCGTGAGTAAGTGACCAACGAACTCCTTCAACACAGCGCGAGCCCTACTGACCCCACTGGTAAACGTCCTCAACCAGGTTTTGAACGCCAAAATCTACGATTACGAGTCGCCCGGGAATCCACGACCGCTGTTCGAACCAAATCTCGACTTGAGAGGAATCACAGTCGTGGCAGATTTTCCTTTTGGGCCCGACATGAGAACCGCCTGCGACTCCGGCAAGGACTACGCCCAGCTACGAGACTCGACCGAGCCAAAAGCCCGCCTCGTCGTCTGTCCGGATGCCTTCAAGCACGCAGGCGCCTTCCCCGTCGACGGCCATATAACCTGGCCGGGCGTTGAGCAGCTCACATGCAAAAATGTCGGCGAGCATGTGTCGTGGAAGATGCTGTCGATGGCCACAGTCTTTGTGCAGAAGTATACCTACTACAAGCAAATCATGGGCGACGCACTGAAGGATTACGGAGGCCAGGCCACGGACGTCGCTCGTGGGCCATTTGATGTGTTGCATCTTGAGCGGGAGAAGGCTAAGAAGAACGGAGATAGCTATGCTTGGTTTGTGACAGAGTTGGCGTGGACTTTGCACTGCGGCCGGACGTTCAGCGACTGGAAAGTGGCCCCAGGTTCGAAGTCATGAGTTCGAAATGCTGGCAGATACGTTAAGGGTCCAAATGCGGTTTTGATGGCGAAGGGTAACTTGGATCTTGTTGTTTTCCATTTCTGATTGAACTATTGTACTGGCACATGGACCTAAAGAGGTTCGATGATTCATATATCTATTCAGGTATTGAATTTTCCCCGACCTTCGTGAGGACATCGAACATACCGACCGAGCACCGACATCGAGACCGTGTCTTAAGCGAGCAGCTGTGCTAATATCAGAAACAAGTCGATGTAAACTTGGAGCGCGAGTAGAATGGAAGCAATTTTCTAATCTCCACGATTACTTCTCGAACAGTACAGCCTTGGTCGAATGGAAGTCAAGAACAGATGCTATGTGAACACAGACCAACGATACAGCCGTCTTGACCGACCACGCAGCGTCTCACAGCCACCGAGTATCAAGTTTCTGAAAGGGCATCAAAGTCATCAGAAGCGAAAAGCACAATGAAAGCAGAACCAAATGTGTTGTTGAGAGATTTCGGGATTCTATGTACATGATATCCATATCGACGTGTCCAAAAAACAAGAAAGGTCGAGCACTTCGACCCATCCGAGAGGGCCAGTTTTCCTCTCTCTCTATACCGTCTATTACGATTTGTCCACCTTTGAAACTATGTTTCTTTTGATCTCGTCTGTCTCTCTCGCTGTGTGTGTATGCAATCCCGAAAACCTCTCATCAAACAACCGCCTCTCGTTTCAATTACAACTTTTGATCGAAGTGTAAGAAGGTAGCAAGCCGCGAGAAACAAGGCGAGCGCTGTAGAAAGACGGAAGGCCCAAGTAGGCTTTGTAGTAGGAAAAGAAAAAACCAAGCAGAACATGCCAGAACGATCATGAATAAGAAGAAAGCTCAAAAAAGTAGAATAACGAAAGATGTGTATTTCCGACGCCGGTTGTAGATGCATCCTATGTGTGTAAAAAAGAAAAAGTCTGCAATCGTGAATGCAAGATCGTATCCAAGAGAGAATTTGTGGGTGCGGCTGTTTACAATAATGATAGGCGTCGTACAGCGCGAATTGTGTTGACAATAAAAAGGTATCGAAATAGAATAAGAAAACAAGATGGGTTGCGTTGGCGTCGCCCTCGAGCAGCGTCTAAGGCTTGCTGAGCTGTTCCTTACGGAAGAAGGCGAAGTAGCCAATGCAAATGACGATCTGCATGATCATGCAGATCCAGAACCCGGCGTAGCTGAGACCGTCGCCGATGTTGAAGGCCATTGAAGGGAAGTAGGGCAATGGGCCAGTGGAAGAAAGGCCGTCGGCGCGGTTGATGATCGTGCCAATGCTGCCGACAACCTGTGCGAACACCAAGGCGAAGGTGATGTGGAAACGTGTCAGGGTCTGAAGGAGAAGCATACCGATGCCAACACCTTGAAGCGAGTCGAGCACAGCGAGCCAAAGCCAGAGGATGCGACCAAGGATAGCGGAGCCAACAGGGCCACCAGCCCAAGGCACGTAGTAACCCATGTTTGAAACTGACCACCAAATCTGGCACCATCTTGGAGCGCCGAGAGCGACGGCAAACATGGGCAAGATCCAACTGTGAGACAACGAAAGCCTGCTGAAGAGGTACAAGATACCAATCCACAGAATGACGAAGAAGAAGATCACCAGAAGGACAATGGCCCAGGTAGGTGCGTGTTGACTTGACCACAGGTAGGACCAGTTGCGACCGAATTGCGCAGACATGAAGAAGTTCTGAACGAACACTGCGAAGAAGAACCACACAATAATCTTCCTGCGAAGCGCAGCCTTGTAGAACGACGGAAGTCCACCAGGCTTTTGACGGTAGAAGTCGGGAAGACCGATCCAGAGCACGATACCACAGCCCCAAAGGAACAGGGCAATAGGCACACCGATGGCAGTCATCTTCGCGCCATAATTGGTAGAAGTTCCCTTAGCCGAAGCCTGAGTAAGTTGAGTTCCCCAAGCCCACAAAGCGATAACATAGATTTGCTGTGTTCCCTGGATAGCACAAGCACGGAAAGCCCACTCCTTCACTGGGGCGGAACCGGTTGAACCGAATGATTGAGCGAAGAAGAAGGATCCAGCGGCAGAACCAATGGCGTACATGGCGGTGGCAACGTACTGAATCCATGCGCGTGTATCCTTGCTTTCTGGGTAAGGAGCGAAAGCCAGGAGGAAGAAACCGAGACCATAGAACAAGAAGGGGAAGCACATGACGAACTTGCAGGCCAAGCGACGGAAGACATACCACCAGATGAGAGAAGCGGCGAGGTAGATCGAGGCAATGGCATATAGTTGAGCAGCCGTCTGACCATTCTGGCCAGTCAAGAGGGTGATTTGGTAAGAGTTGGCCGCCAGAATTTGACCCAGAGCGAGGATGAGGGTGTAGATGGGCCATTCGCCAATCTTGACAGACAGCATTCGTTTGAGACCAGTGGGAGGCTCATAGTTCTCAGGAAGCAAGAACTGACTAACCGGTTCGTCGGACTCGACACCTTCGTAGATAGAGCCTGCAGGAGTCACACCCTTTGAGTGACTGGCAGTACCGACCTTGTTCATCTTGGCGTGGTGAAGACGGGCAAACCATGCCTTTTCGGACTTCTCCAAGAACTCTTCGACACAGTAGTCCTTCTCGGAGTTCTTACCGTTGAGATCAGACAGCATCTTCTCGAAAGTCCTCATATAAAGACCAGTAGGATCCTCGAAGAAGGGAGTCAATTCCTGTTGGGTCTTGTCCTCCTTCTCATTAACGACTTGCTCAGTACTTAGAGGAGTCTGAGTGCCAGAAGCAGAGCCGGAGAGGAAGCCGCCATGAGGAGTCATAGGTTCTTGAAGGAAAGAGTAGCTGCCATTGTTCGGAGTCTGGGTTCCAGGAGTGCCAGCGGGTGAGAAGTAAGGGTTGTAGCCAGGTTGCTGAGATGGATCACCACGGTTGGCAGTACCATCGCGAAGATCGAAGTGGAAGTCGTGACCAGGGCCGATGCGGGATGTACGCTTAGCCTCGTCGACCTGAGCTTGTGTGATGTACTCTTCCTCGACATTGGGATCGTGTTCAATCGGTGCTTGTGAGTAGTAGCTAGGGACGTTTCCACGAGGCAGTCTCTCCTCAGGCACGTGACCAGGACCAAGACGCATACCAAGAGACAACTGGCCGTTGGCAGGTGCCTGCTCGCGAGTAGGAGATGAAGGACGAGTGTTAGGCCTGCTAGCAACGGGAGTGCCGGTGCCTCTAGGAGTGTTTGCGCCGCTGCGAGGTGTCATCCAACCAGGCAAGTTGGGTGTTGCCCAACCGCTGGTGGTGCCAGAGCTCATACCAGTGTGCTTGCCAGTGACGAATTGCATGCGCTTCTTGTGAATCTTGATAGAAGCGGTCTGCAGGATCTCGAGGTCCTCCTTCCACTGAGCAACAGGGAAACGTTGCTTTGCAGAACGAGCACGCATAGTGGCACGAGTGTTGTAGTCGGACTTGAGAGCGCCTTGAATAGCCATCTTGAACTGGTGCATCTGATGCTTAGTCGTCTGCGACTCAATGGTGTACCACCAACCAGGCATTTGACCGAGACCACCGACGCGAGAACCAACACCGAGCGCACCCTTACGACCGAATTCGACTGCGACGAGACCGAAAGGCTCGTCACGAGAAGGAATAAGAGCGAATTCGGCACCAGAGAAGATGAAGGGCGGGAGTGCTGTGAACTCAGGCTTGGAGTAGACACGACCGGGGTACTTTTGCATCATGATATCAAGCTTCAGAGCAGCGAATTTTCCGTAAAGATCGATGGTAGGGCCAACACAGAGAAGTTGAGTGTGAGGGTGTGCTTCGAGAACAGCCGGGAAGACGTCAGCAATCAGGTCAATACCCTTTTGCATAGACCAACGACCGACGAACACGAAAAGGTCGGCGTCGGCTCGCTGCTCGAGACCAGCCCATTCCTGAGCCTGGCGCTTCAGACCAGCACGACCAGACTCGAAGACATTGTCAATCTGGACGGAGTTGGGGTCGGCGACCTTCTTGTCCCATTCAGCGATATCAGTAGGATCAGGGTTAGGAAGGGCACCAATCTTTTTGAGACCCCAGAAAATAGGGTAACGAGCCCAGGAACGTTTACCATACTTCTTAGACACACCAACGGCACCGAAACCCTTCTGGTGGATACGGAGGATGGAGGCACCGGCGTGGAGCAAATTGAAGACCTCACCGAACTGGACGTAGCGTGCAACGACTGGTTCGGGCAAGTTGTAAACGGAGCAAATCTCTTCAACCTCGCGAGGGTTACGCATTGGCCAGAGACCCTGGAACTCTGCGTTATGAAGCGAGAGACAGCAAGGAATGGTGTCAGGGAGCAGATACAGAGGTGCGATAGTTCCGTGGTAATCGTTGATGTGGTATAGGTCGACAGGGAAACGGCGCATAGCCTCGGCGATACACTGATTCCACGCAGAGTAGTAGATAGCAGAGTCCAGATCGTCCATACGAGCCGGGTATGGTTCCTTTGCGGATTGTCTGCGGAAGACAGGTGCGTCGAGAAGCATGTAAGTAATGTTGTTGAGCTTGTGATACTGGACTTGGACCTCGTAGGTGCGACCGAGAATAGTCACATCAATAGGGAGACCGGGAGTGTCCACAGGGTAGTCAATACCACCAGCGCAAGGGACGACCCAAACGAGATCCTGATGCTGCAAGTTTTTACCCATGAGCTGGGCCATGACACCAAGACCACCAATCTTGACCTTGACCTTCCAGTCCTCGATGTCATATTCCATAGTACCAATGAGCACGCACCGACGCTTGCCTTCGACGACAGCGCCAGCGCCACCAAAGTTGTCCTGAATGACAGAGCCGCGCTGGTCCATAGTGGGGGAGATTGAAGGACTGAGACCAGGTGTACCCGCATCGCTGTTCTTCTCGTCAAGCTTGTTACGGCGCTTGAAGGCAGCTGCCATAGAGACAGGGAGGAAGCTCCTCTTCTCGGCAACACCAACCTGGTTGAACTTGACAGCGTAGAATGCACTGATGTACAACCAAACGAAGAGACAACCAGTAGCGGGAGGAATCACTGCTAGCAGGATGTAGATGATAAGCTGAATCCAGCGGTTGCCGACAGGTACCAGGTAGTACTTCATCGTTCCGTCGTTGAAGAGAATGCGCCAGCCGAGGCCGGAACCCTCAGGTCCGTTGTTTGTGATGTTGGTAACAGCACCCTGAAGAGACACAGGGCTGATGCGATCCAAAACAGTATCGTTGTTGACATCTCCCATAGCTGTAGTCAAATCAGGTTGTCCGTTGTCGGCCATGCCCCAAACGTTGAGCTGGAACTGAGTGGGCCACTCTGCCATAAAGTCAAAGGCCCAGGTACCGTTGTCCAATTGGTGCATCTTGTTCTCGATACCGCCATCGAAACCGTACTGGTTGAAGGAGCCGTGGACGAAGAAATGAGGATAACGTCTTGGTGGCAGGTTGGATCCGTGCAAATTGCCTTCCACGATGTGATCAGAGCTACCAGTCATCTTAGACCAGTACTGAACTCTGACGTGTTCTCCTTCCCAAGCCTTCTTGTCCTCTCCAGACCACTTCTGGTTACTCAAAGCTGCATTTCCAGGTACGTAATCTAGCCAGTCTGACCAGACGACACCAAAAGACATCGAGTAGCGCCACTTGTCTGCTCCAGCAGCCTTGTGCTGCACGTAGAGACCATCACCCTGAGTAATAGTTGTGTCGCGCTTGCCCTTCGTTGATCCCTTGAAGAGGAGATCATCGGTGTAGTTCGCTGATTTAGGGAAGATCATGGGGTTGTCCGACTGGCCAATACGGAACATGAATTTATCCGTAGTGCCAGTAGTGGCATTACCTTCCTGGTTGGTAGAGTTCTTGAGTGTAATCATGTGCACACCATCGTACACGTTCTTCAAGGTCGTCTTGAAAGACCACACAGATGGTGCAGGACCGGTGTAGTTGGTCTCAAGAGTGGCATCAATAACACCGCACTTGAAATCCTCATCAGCTGGTTTAGTGATCTGCTGACCGCCTTCGGTGGTGGAATTGAAGCTGATAGTCTGGCGAATGGAGTCGCAGTCCATTTCATCAGTGTAGCGGAACTCAATATCGACCTCGTCAGGCTGGTCGGCACCGGTTGTTGAGACAATGCGGTTGTCGTGGCCGGGTATGAATTTGCTGATGCTGGGTCCAGGTCTTGTCCAGTTGCCGACAGGCACGAGAGCCTTCCAACCGTAGGGCTGCATGGTGATGTTACGCAGACAGCCAGCCATAATGCTGGTGCCCTCCAACTCGATGTTGATTGCGGCATAGTCTGGAATCTCGTAGGTCTCGAAGGGCCAGAACAAGTTCCTCACAGTCGTGTTCGGAGGGAAGGGCGCGCCGATAGCGCTTGTATCGTCACTGCACTCACTCACGTAGTTTTCGGTGTAGTTCCGGTTCGAGTAAAGAACCCAGACAGCTTGGTTGCCCCACATACCCTTCGCAGAGTCGGCATCGGCGGAGAAGTCTTGGATGTCACCCATCTGGGGCAGTCTCGAACGAACAGCACTGAAGAGACCGTGAACAGTGGCTACGCCGAAAGATCCAGGCATGGTGTACTCATCGGTCTGCTGGGAAATTTGCCTCATATCGAAGCCGTCGTTAAGAACAGGGTAGCGCTTACGCAGCTCGAACCAGTGCTTGTAGGTACGGTAAAGAGGGTGAGACGGATCTCTGTGATCAAGTGACATATTGTCGTCCTTACAGGCGTGCAGAGAGCTAGCGACAGGCCAATCGTTCAAGTTCTGGTTTCCGATTCTGTAACAACCGTGCATTTGCCAGGCCTGGGCTGATGACATAGGCTGACGACCGAAAATGTAATCAGGCGCAGTGCTGTCGAGGGCGTAGAATGCTTGCTCTTCACCCCAGTTCACCATAGGGATACCAGGCATAACAAGAGCAGTCAGGAATGTACCTAAGAGCTGACGCTCAGTACCGTTAATCAAGCCGGGCCAACGCAACACATCCTGGTTAGAAGCAGAGTACATGTGACGAGGGTCGAACTTCTGGGTGTACGCGTTTCTCATGTCGTTCGATCTCATGACCTCGTCCCACTGAAGTGCGAAGTTCGTAGGAGCCTCGCCAGCAGCCAGCAGGTTACCGTCCAGTCCAAGGAAACGCATAAGGGCGCGGTAAAACGAGTAGTGGAAAGCAGCAGAGTCGAGGGCATGACGGTCGCTCTCACGAATGTACTTGTTGGGCGTGTTGTTGGAGAGAATGGCGTCAGTCCAGTTGTCATATTTCATTTCCGGCTCTTTGCCGCGGCCCATGTAGATGGCGCCGTTGGTGTTGCCGTTCACGACTTCACCGGGGATGAAGAAGTTCTCCTTGCCGACTTCCTTTCCACAGTCGCGCATCGCACGCGAGAAATTGGCTTGGGAATCCACAGGAATCTGCATAGCCTTATCCATACGGAAACCGTCAATGTCGAGACCCTTGATCCACATACACGAGAAGTGGTTGATTTTGGCCAAAACACTAGGCTTCCAATCACGCAGACGATCCTGGACACCACCGAACTTGGACAGCTGCTTCTGCCATTCAGGGTAGGTACCGAAAGCACTGACATCACCGAACTGATTCCAATCACTGTCCATGCAGCCCTTGAACTTGGTGATGTTCGCATCGTCGTATAGGTGTCCCTCCTGATTCCAGAACCTCGGGAACGGAACATCGCACTCTTTCTCGAAATCGTTCGATTGCTGGAAATCCCTGTAAACCTCCTCGCCCTTGTAGTCAAGTTTGTGTTCGGTCCAGCTGAATGGGGCACTGCTGTTCTCATATCCTTCGAAAGCGAACATATTGGCCATGGTAGCGAAAGTGTTCTCGACGATAACGTACATGCCTCTGGCGTGGATGGCATCGATGGCGGCACGAACCTGCGTGATGTTGCCGAAGTGGTGGTCGAGAATTGTCAGATCGAAGGGACTAAAACCATCAGATTCCCAGGGGTGGTTCAGAAACAGACTGCCAGCAAGGTAGATACCCTTGATTCCCAAGCCTTGGATGTAGTCGAGGGAATCAACAACGCCCTGAAGATCACCTCCATGGCGGAGCTGCGTGGCTTTTGGGTCGTGCTCCCAAGCTGTGTTATTCGCGTCGTCGTTTGAAGGATCGCCGTTCACGTATCTGTCGATGAAGAAACTGTAGAACGGAAACCGCCAGTTATCAGGACTTGGCGTGTACTTGTCCTTGCCTTCCCATGTGATCTCGTAGTCCAATACGGTCTTTGCATTGGCGTTTGTGTTCAAATTCCAGGGCGTCTCTCTTTCGTCTACCCATGACGCCGATGTCAATGTGGTCAGAAGAGCCAGCGGAAGAAGCCATGGTCGTAACATTATGGACCGTCGGCCGCTCGTGGGCGCCGAGTGGCTGTTGGTCGCTGGTCGTAATACGTCGGTTTACTCGATTAGCATTAAGAAATCCGGAGTGTAAATGAGTGTCGTATGGCAAAGCCGGGCAGTGATTGGGCCAACACTCCAGGTGTTTGGAAAGGTGGTATTGCTATCGCACAAACGAGGGAGAGGACAGCAAAGAACTTTTGTCTATGATAGGGGTGGAAGAAGCGCTTCTCGCATGGGAGGGAAACCAAGCACTACAGATCCTAGATGGCGGTGGGGCTAAGCAGAGGCCAGCAGCGGAAGCGGGTGGCGCAACAGGTGAACCGCTCGGGGCCAAGAAGGAGACCAGGGAGGGCAGCAATAATGACAGTGGATCTGAGCGCACCGCCACGGGCGATAAAGCAGAAACACGACGGGATAGACGCTGCACGTCCGCAGATGGAAAAGTCAGGACCCCGTGCGGCTACAGCATGGGTGCCTTGCAGAGCCGGAAGCATCGGCGGCGTCGCTGTCAGACGGGACGGGTGATCTTGGTGGCAGGCGGGCGGACGAGACAAACAAGGCGAACTCTGGTGATAGAGATCGCCAGTCCAGCGTTGGCGGCAGGGCGAGTGATGCTAGCGCTCGTCGGCTGCCGGACGCCAGCTCTGCTATTTTGGAGCGCGCAATAAACAGAACTCCCCTGATTCAACGACCGGCCTGCGCTCCGGGCCTGCCATTGGCCGTCGACGTGGGCAGCGTGACTCGGTGGATGCGCAGACGGGGCCTTGTCACTTGGTGCGGTGGAGCTAAGACTCGGCAGGCCAACGTCCCCTGAGCCCGGCGTGCACCAAGAGCGAGCTTGGAAGCCGCTGGAGAAGGCCTAACGTTTCATCGCCTCTCCCTCGGGCTCGACGCACTTTCGACCGAGACGACGGCCATGGTGGCACCGTGGGCAGGCCTGTTTGCTGCTGTCATCTGCATCGCGGGCACCACAGCATACGGCAGTGGCGCGGTGAAGACTCGATGGGCGGACGTCGACTCGGATGTCTGCTGCAGCCCCTGGCCGGCACTGCACGCAGCCTGGCAGGGGTCCCGGCTGAGACTTCGCGGGACTTCCCCTGAGGGGCAGAAGTCAAGAGGCCAGCAGCCAGCAAGTATTCACCGTCACCGTGTTTCCTCACGGAGAAGGAGGAGGGCCGCAGCCTGCCATCCGTGTGCCAGCCCGTCCACCACGAATCATCGTGCCCTGCCCTGCGCGTGTGTTGAGAGCGAGCTAGATACCGCCATCTCTCGAGCCACGCGCCCCGGACCGCAAAAGCTTGTGGTCTAACAGTAACGCCTCACCCAAAACACCTTTCCACCGCCCACGAGACGGGCTGACAGTTCTGCGACCAGGATCGTGGCGTAGAGAAAATCCCAGATGCACAACAATCGTTGTTTCGATAAGGCGTTGACCCAATGCTGCCAGGATATCCTGGCACTGCAGTGCGACTATCGATCATGCTGCATGCGTACCTGCATATGACATCGCACAAGCTTATCTATCTGCATCCTAACATGAAGCGGGCTCTCAACCTCACTTCATGCTCTGCCACTTGCCACTCGTGCCACTCCAGATGTGAACATGTCTCCCGTCTCAGCCATGCCGCTGAAGTGTTCCAAGTGGACCTTGACCAGCCCTACGGTAAATCATCGTTTGCTCGTCCAGCAAGGCAAGCAAAGCAAGTTGAGCGCAATCCGCTCAGTGTTTCTTCGGCGTTATTATCATGGCTCGAGGCTCTCAGTCCGCGGGGACGTCACGCCTTATCGTCCATGTGGACTCTGTTCACAGGATCTCGATATATCCACTCGCATGCATAGGCCTCGGACTGGGCATCTGTATTGGCGATGACTATTGTGGCTCCCCAGCCGAGTATTGTGTGTTATGCTTCTGACGTTCCCAGCCCCAAGAGTAAGCTCCCGCAAGGCGTCCGGCAACGAGGATCGGCTGTTCGTGGCTGTTCGTGGCTTGATCTTCCCCATGCTCTGTGTAATCTTGCCTCCGCTCGTAATAATAATGTGGCACGCCACGGTCTGTCCCGTGTATCGCCGCGGTTCGTATCTGAGACATCTCACTTTCTTGTACATATGCCCTAGTACAAAGAAACAACCCCTGCCCTCTTCTAGCTGTAATACTGAGTCGGAAGAAGCTGCTCTAGACGCCTCCAAACCGCGACGATCTTCCGCGCGCGGGTATCGAGGACCGCGGTGCGCTCAAAAAAGAAGTAAGCCCACATAGCGCGAAAGGCTCTCTGCGTAGTACAAACACTAGGAGATGATGGGCGAGCACGCCAGGCACGCAAGGTCGGATGGCACCTCTAGCAGATACGGATTGTAGCATCGTCAATCCGTCACATCCGCGAGAGTTCTTCCTTCACGCGTTAGCAGATCCACACGACTTTGTGTTTGGGTCCGCTTGTTGACTTGTCACACGCAGCAGCCACCAAAAGGCAGATCTTCAACGATACGCGTTGTTGACAGCTCTTGGCCAACAACGTCCTTGGTCGCGCATTGCCCAGCCTGCCACGTCTGGCCACGCCTTGCACAGCCTCGTCCTTGACCGTCCTTGACGACCAGTCAGTGTTTCCCAAGCAAGGCATTAATATCGCAAAGCGTGAAGACTCTACCTCCGGAGGTATCTTCTGTGCAAGCATGACCACGCGTTCTCGAGCTCCGCGTTGTTTGGCGTCGTCTGCCAAGCCAAAACATCACTTGGGTCCTGATTGTCATAGATTCATACACACGTTATTTCCCTTCGCTCGAATTCCAGTTTGAAGCGTTCACGAAGCTCCCTTATACTTTTGATCATGCTTCTGAGGTTCTCTCTCAATAATATAGACTCGAAACATGCTATCTATGCTGCATGCCAGGATCCCCCTTTTCGCGAAAGCCAGCTCTTGGCTAATTCGTCACCTGCGGAGGCTTGCCGCGACTCATTTCGCGGCAGCCCAAGCATCCTTTGGCATCGTCGATGAAACTTTCGAATAACATGAGATTTCGAAAATTAATACAACAGCGACCACGCGTGGGTGTTCCATGGCTCTCACGTGGCTACACGGTCCGAATGGTTGGTATTTGGATTCCTCCTACGAGTGGAGATCTCAAGCCGTGTGAAGAAACCAACGTACACAAATCTACGATCCTGCAACGGCAAACCCATCCGAATCGCTCCCGCTCCTCTGGGAAAGCCTAATTGTTGCGTGTACCTGAATCCAAAAAATCGATGTGCGGCTCTTCAGCCTTACTATCTTGCTGTCGATCACGGTGCCGCGTTGCCTAGTCGCTCCCACCTCGTGGGTCGGTCGTCTGCAACACTCTCGTGCACACTCGTACAAACCGCACTCAGCATCATCACCTTCTACTATACACTACAAGCGCTGCACGGGCGCGCATAGCCTGACGAGTGACGGGCGCCCAGGAGTCGAGATTGTGAAGGTGTGACGTTGCAAATCTACGCAAAGCACGCTTTACTTGGCCGGGAGTGCGCACAACCGTCCAACGTGCCCGGGAGATGATTTCTTGTCCTATCGATCGGCCCTGACGGCCCTAGCTAACTCGCCCCATTTTCCTGCCTTGTTTCGTCTTCAACGCAGAGGCTGCGGTGCCCACGGCCGTGTATACTACCATGTGTTTCCCCATTCCTCGGGTTTGAGATCTCTGATTCAGTAGTCTTTACTCGTTTTGCATGTCTCTCTTTTCCTCAGGGCAGGACAACCAGAGCCCACAAATTATGGCTACTGCACTCGTTTCATCGCTTTTCAAGCAATGCCTGCTTTTCGCTTTATTGTTTCAAAACTTTGTTGCGCCCTCTCTCGCCGCTAGTAAGGATGAGTGGCGGACGCGTTCGGTCTACCAAATCCTGACGGACAGATTCGCGCGCGATGACAGCACTAAGCATATCAAGTGCCAACCGGAGCTGGGCAGACGGTGCGGCGGGACGTGGCGCGGTATACAAGAGAACCTGGATTACGTTCAGAACATGGGCTTCGACGCCATCTGGATCTCGCCAGTCGTTGGGCAAATTCCCAAGCGCACAGCCCTAGGAGACGCGTACGCCGGCTATTGGCAACAAGATTTATACGGCCTCGCTGACGAATACGGCACCGAAGAGGACTTGCTTGACCTGATCGAGGATGTCCACAACCGGGGCATGCTGTTCATGCTGGACGTTGTCGTGAACCACATGGCGTGGTCCGGCAATGCGCGGAAAATCGATTACAGCGTGTTTCACCCGTTCGATGACAAGAAGTACTTCCATGACTTTTGCTTAATCAGTGACTACAGTCCGACTGGCGACGCTATTGAGTGCTGGCTGGGTGATAGTAAGAAGGTAGCACTGCCTGACTTGCGCACCGAGGATGAAGTTGTTCGCGGAATGCTCGGTGACTGGATCACAGGCATGGTCGCAAACTACAGCGTCGATGGCCTTCGTATTGACACCGTCCTTCACATTGAGCCCGACTTCTTCCCGGGCTTCATGGAGGCTGCTGGTGTGTTCGGTATCGGCGAGGTCCTGACTGAAAGCACTGAGAGGTCCTGTGTCTGGGAGAAGAAGATTGGCAGTGTGTTCAACTACGCTATGTACTATGCCATGACTCGCACCTTCGCGGCTCCTGGTGTTCCGATGGACGGCATCATCAATGCTATGAACAGTACAAACCAGAACTGTGACGACTCGACCACAATGGGTAGTTTCAGCGAGGTGAGCTTTTCTCTATCCCAACGCAGTGAACAGGCAGATACTGACTTCAATAGAACCACGATGTCGCGCGCTTCGCCAGCCAAACATCTGACATGGCTCTGGCCAAAAACGTGATTGCTCTGACTCTGCTCGCGGATGGCGTTCCGATTATCTATCAAGGCCAAGAGCAGCACGAATCTGGAAGCGACAAACAATACATGAACAGGTCTCCATTATGGACAGCCGGGTATGACACCGAGTCCGAGCTATACCTCCACATCCAGAAGCTTAACGCGATTCGCCACCACGCCGTCCGCACCTCATTCAACTACACCACCTTCCCCCACTATGCCGTCTACAACGAAGCTGGCACCATTGCCCTTCGCAAAGGCAACGACGGCAGCCAAGTCATCACAGTCCTGACCAACGATGGCGAGAACGGTGAAACCCACGACCTCGCTCTGACCGGCCACGGTTTCACGGCCTCCGTCACCGAGATCTTCACCTGCAAAAAGCTCGAAGTCGGTGATGACGGCGTCATCGATCTCCCCATGGAATCCGGCGAGCCCAGAGTTCTCTATCCCACCGACCTCCTCTACGGCTCTGGACTCTGCGACTTCCCCGAAAAGGTCCCAGACGACGTGCCATACCCTCAACAGACGACCATCGAAAGCTCTTTCCCCACCACAGTCTCTGGTAAAGCCGGCACATACAGCACTTCTATTGTTTCCCCACTGCCTGGTCCTTTCCAGACGCAAGAAGCCACCCCCACGGATGACGGTGGCGACGAACCCACTCAGACTGGTGGCTTCCAATCTGAGGAAACTGGCGCCGCCACTTCCGCGCGAGAGGTATCTTCGACCCTCGCGATGGCAGTATTGCTCATGGTTCTCTGTTGGCTCTAGGCCGATCGTCATTTGGCATGAATTGCATTCTGTTTTCCTTTTTTTCATTTCGACTTCCTACCAGCATCTTCATTTGCATCAGCATGAGGGACCGGCGTTTTGTTATCTTCTTGGCAGCATGGAATACCCGACAACCGAGTTTGGATCATTTTCTGGAATATACGATAGATATGACTTGTGGGTGGGCGTTTTTTGTACAGCAGACTGCGATGGTGACTTGCGTGTCACTTTGGGCGAGTATATAATTTATAGATAGACAAGACCAATAACAATGATAGATACCACTCGAGCTTATGATTCTGTCAATATTCGCCTCATTTGGGTTTCACGCTTCCTTGACACAATTGGGAACTTATTTTAGGACATTTTTCTGGACCGCTTGATCACGTCACAAGGGACGAGCATTTTGAACAAGCATTTCGGTGAGCTATTTGTCGTCACTGTCAAGACTTGTCTAAAGAACTACAAGGATGCAAAGGCAAGCAATGTTCTTGCAGGCAGTCATGAGAGTCCTTCCTTCCAATCCTTGTCCTCGAAGAATTAATATCACACAGGAAACCGACTGCTGCAGGCCGCTGCTGCTCAACAAAGCCAAATAAAAGAACGCCAGAAGTGCTTCAAAGCTCATGTCGTCAGAAGCCATCGCCAGTGACTGAAATCAATTATCGTGGCCTCATCTAAAGACGAGCCGGGATCGTGAACTCAATCGGTTCGAACGCTAGCGTAAAGGGCTCTCCACTTGCCTCGTACATATTGTCGGTCGGTTGCTGTCCGATGGGTGCTATAAGTTCTTCTCTCGTCCCCTCTTTCCACCAGTCGAGCTTCTCTGTGCCTTTGACGGTAAGCCGGTAACGGCCAGGTCGCTGTTGGAGGTCTGTCATGAATTTAGGCGTGAAGGGCGCGCTGAACTTGTAGGGCTGTTCAGGCAGCAGTGTATGGAAGTATATGTTGTTTGGATGGACCAGAACGTCTTCGCTGAGGCGAAACATTTCTTTTGCTGGTACCACGGTGCTTGTGTCCAGGTGAGTAAGCGTGAAGCCATCGCGACCCTGTACGACAAGCATATTTAGTATACTTGTCCAGATCCATATCGTGATAGGGGTCTGAGCATGCGACGTCAAGATAACGGAGAGCTCTGCCGTCGAGTTCCTCTGGCTGAATGAAGTGTCCAAGGATAATGTAGTTGTGACCAGAGGTGGTTCTGTCGCTCCAGTCGTTCTTGACCCGATTATGGCTGATATGTCTGTTCCAACGCTTGCTCCAATGTTCTCCCAGTCAAGCGGGACTGTGAACAGTACTGGTTCGACGTGTGTCACGGTGATAGGACTGCCGCTAGGCTTCAACATGTCTTCCGACAGCTCTTGGCCAGGTGATGCAAGGACTTCTTCCTTCGTACCTTGCCTCCACCAGTGAATTTTTTGTTCGTCGTCGAGGCGGAGGCAATACCGATGGCCCGGAAAGAGCTTCGCATGCGGTACAGCACACGGTGCGCAAATCTCGTACGGTATCTCGGGTCGAAGAGTATGGAAGTACTTGCTGTCATCGTCATCCAATTCGTGGCGAATGGAGCTCCAACGGCCGCAAACACGAGTCTGTAGCCGCACGGGTGTGTTGGTGTCGAGGTCGATACATCGGAAGTTGGCCTTGCCCATTTTGCGTGATTGCACGTCCCGAAGATCAAGGAATGTCGAGTGTATGAGTATAGTGACCGGGTATGGTGCGTGAGAGACTATCGTGGCAGACAGCTTCACGGCATCGCTTTCCTTGAAGTCGGGAGGGTCAAGGGCGAGGGTGACGGACATCGAGGGGGATATGTGAGCTCCTGGGGCACCCATGGTTGCTTGGTTCGACATCGCTAGTTGGAGTGCGTGTTTGATGCTGGAGTGTACTTAGATCCTTGAATGAGGCTGTGTTTTGAATCAGGCTCGACCTCATAGAAAGCTTTTAACTGTTGTACTGTTGTCGTGGGGTCGCATTGACAGCGCGCGACTTTCGCATACGTCTTGACTGTTGGTCCCACGTCGCTTTCAACGGTCATGTGAGCTTAGAATGTGCTAATGTAAACCCAATATTCTCCTGGTTGTCATAGTGTTGCACGAGCCTATTATGATGCGAGCTTGCGATTTGAAGATGGTGAAGATTCCTCGTGTGACTACGTTTCCAAACACAGCACAGAATCTTGTTCCATTCACATGTATGTTTTCCAGAATTGATCAGCCTACTTGGACACATGAGAGCTCAAGAAATGCGGTGACTGGAAGACTGAAGCTGCACGTGGGTGTTCGGGTGCACGTGGCTTTGTGGGCAGTCAAGTCCCGAGCAGAGAACTTGATGGAAACACATCGTTTCGAGCTGACTTCATGAACAAGTGAAAGAAGTCTAACTGAGGTGTTCGTGAATCAGGTTTTGATTATTGTTCATATAAGCCGCGTTATCGAGTAACGTGAGTGTTTGGTTCAAGTGAAGGGGCGTGAAGCGTCAACGGTGACCTCGGTCGGAAATCGAGAAGGCTTCATCGAGCAACGTCGAAGTCAAGCATTCACTTCTGATCAACCACAATACCTGTAATGATGCATCGCCACCACTTGGGGTTTCTACAATATAATTACACTTTCTGTAGAATATGGCCACAATTGATCGCAGAGGTAAAATTGAGCCTGATGACACTAACCCTACGTACACATACTTGACATCGTTGATGTACATGTACATGACATAAAAGCATGACGTCACTGGAGCCAGATCCTCCAACCTTCAAGGCTCCAGGAGGCACCTCGCCCTCAGTGGCTCGATTGCACTCGAGACGAAGACATTACTCTTACATTATATATATGACTACCCCCTAATTCCACGTAGTTATCGCATCCTGAGTTGCGCCGAATAAAGGGAAGCCGGGTCTACGAACTTCCTCTGCGATGTTAAAAGCTTTCAAGTTGTATGGCCGCCTCGTCTACACGATTGTTCGTCCTGACGGGCAGACATGTCACGAATATTGCGTTGGTAAAATCATGATTCGCCAAACCTACATGGAAACGCCACGCGAAAAGTTCATGACACACGATTGTTCATTTGAATGATACCTCCTGTCAGACTATGTTGCTCTAGGGCTTGCAACCCTCAGAATACCAGTAGAAAGTAGTCCTTGCTAAGGACTACATTCGGAAGTTTCCATCAGCGCTGTTGCTGGCACTGTTGTCGCTCGATCCGGGGTCACCGAAAGCCCCGTGGTCGCCCTCACACTCCCTCCTCCAAAACATCTCGGTGGCAAGCCATGCGTATGAATCTGCGTTCTGTAGTGCCTCCGGCTCAGAGATGTAGCGGACTTTGTATGGGCCGTATTGGATGTCCTCTATCGTGTCGACGCCGAAAGGTGTCTTCGTCGCCGGGGATATGAGCGAGTCCCAGTGAGTGTACTCATGCAGACGGATGTGTCCCAGAGTCAGCATCTTGTAAGAGATACGTGGATAGACTGTATCGCACGAGAGCGGAGGAACACCTGGCCAACTGTCTCCCGGCCAATTCCGGCCTTTGATCGATCCGAAGCGGAAGACGTCAGGACACAAGATGATCTTGGGGTGGTCGGTGTCATGATCGCGGAGCTCAGCAAGATCTTTCGAACACGTGAGTTTGCCGTCGATTTCATGAGGATAGTCGGCGACGAACTCGACATTTGCCAAAGCATCGCTTCCCAGGTAGTTATCTGGACCAATGATCTGCTTGAAGACATCTGCAGTCGGTCAGTAACTTATCGATCAGACAGGAGATCAATGTGAAGCTCACCAATGACGCCAACGGCGTCAGATATCGAGAAGTAGGATCTGAAGATCTGAGCAAACGAGTTTGGCCAGTTCTTGGAAGCGACAACGTTGAAGGCCAACATGATAGCATCGAGATGAGCCTGTTCAATCTGCTCGATTTGATCAGACGAGTAGACTCCGGGCCTGATCTTCGGCAAGAAACGTCCTTTTGGTGCAGCAGGGGATGGCCAAGTCGAGTTGACGGGAAGAGATCTTGCGTACACAATGATGGTCATGAAGACCATCATGAACTTGAAGAAAATCATGGCGAGTGTAGGTCCTTGGAAAGGAAGATGGTTTTACTCTTCAAGTATCGTCTGCAGCGTCGGTGGCCGATGATTGAAGAAGTCTTTAGGAAGGTTGTGCAAGAGGAAGAACTAGGATCACAGTGTCGCAGACCCGAAAGATATAGACATCTGCGGGACAAGCCGCCGATGACCGTTTGCAAGCACATGCTAGTCACTGACTATGCTCGCTGCATTGCTGCAGTCACTGGAGGGTTGCATTGACAGATTTCAACCGCGCCAACTGTCAGAGTCATGCCAATGTATCTTTAATACGACCGATGAAGAACCTCCAAGGCTCGGGAAGCTCTAGTCATGACGGTGTCTGTACCACATGATTACCTGAGAGAGATCACCAACCGACCTCCAAGCTATATCCCATGGCGACAGCGTGAGTTCCGCCTTTTCACGCCCATGAGCGAAGTTCCAACTTCCGACTCAGTGTCTTTGCAACAACAGCAAACTCAATATGTGACAACTCCTTCGTGCTCTTTCGCAGGACATGACAGTGAAAGATGGTCCAAATCGGCCAATTCATTCACTCAAATACGACAATTGACAAACATTGGCAATCTCATGGTCACGGGCAGCAAGTAGATTCGCTGGCACTAACTCTTCGTGTATGGCAGTGCAAGCGATCGTAACCAGATACCGTGACGATCCAACCCATGTAATGCCTCCGCTCACGTTCTCGCTTTCGAGAGAATTGCTTAGACGCCGTAGAATTATCCATACGTGCCATATCTAGGAGGTAGTGCAATATATAGATAGTCTCAGGCTCTTAGCGTGGCTAGAACCTAGTGGTAAGCCATAAGTCAGTGATAACAATAGAACTCTAGGTAGGCTAGCTACGAGATTACTTGCGTGCATTCGCTAGCTCGCATTCGCTAACTCGTTGACATGTATCCAACAATCTTCAGTACGTTCGACAGAGGATTCTCATTGGAACAAAAATGGATTTGGCGGATCAGTGATCGTCGTCGCGCGAGAGAGCACAATCATATATATCGTTCGTCTTCGTGTTGATGACTAGTAAGGAAAATGGGAAGTCTCTGTTATTGAACGACGCTGAATTCTCGAATATAGTACAAACTCCGATCAGGAAATGCTATCTCAGAACAGTCATCCTCGCGGCACTTCAGGCCCCCAAGACCTGATCAATTGTCCCCCTCCTCAGGCTCCTCAAGCGGTCCATGTAAGCCATAACATGTCTGCGTCCACCAAATCTCCTGAGCAAGCCATGCATAGCTATCAGCATTCCACGTCGCTGCATGTCTACTGAGACGACGCACTTTGTAGCAGCCAACGGCCTCGTCGAGAGCAGCCTTTTCACCAAAAGGACCCAGCATCACAGGCGTCATGAGGGTGTCCCAATGAGTGTACTCATGCAGCAAGACGAAGCCGAGAGTGTTCATCTTCTTGGAAATACGAGGGTAGAAGGTTTCACATTTGACGCCGGGCACACCAGGGAAGTCGGTGCCTATGGCGCCCAGAGCAAGGCCTTGTGGGCAAACGACGAGCTTAGGATGGTCGGATTCGTAGTCGCGTAGCTCAGCGTCGGTTCCTGGAGTGCATGAGAATTCGTCGTCGTCTCCGTCGTCGTCTTTCCAGTCTTTGACGGCGGTGATTTGTCCGAGAAGCTCATGGCCGTTGCCATCGTCTTTGCCAATGATCTGTTTGAAGACCCCTGAGGTTTGTCAGTCGATTGACGTTACAATCGGAGTCAAGGTTCATGCTTACCAACAACAGGATCGCGGTCAGCGATGTCAAAGTACTTTGTGAAGATTGGGTCGAATGTCTCAGGGTGTTTGGACCAATGTACTACAGTCGAGGCCATTTTGATGGCGTCACTATGGGCCTTTTTGATCTGATTGACTTGTTGATCCGTGTAGTCTCCTTGCTTGACATCTGGAGTGGCACGCTTGTCAAGAACTCGAAGAGACGATGAATCGATGCGAAGCGGAGTTGCCAATGTAGCAACGGCCAAGACCGCAGTAACAGTGAT
The DNA here is from genome assembly GCA_019775635.1 of Cladosporium sp. VS III D KN 1. Classification (NCBI taxonomy): domain Eukaryota; kingdom Fungi; phylum Ascomycota; class Dothideomycetes; order Cladosporiales; family Cladosporiaceae; genus Cladosporium; species Cladosporium sp. VS III D KN 1. The sequence continues at coordinate 90,185 of JACWFN010000037.1, forward strand.
ACTTCCCAACAGCATAATGCCAGCAGTGTATCGGCAGGTATACTGTGGTGCTGAAAGTCTTCGATCGTTCCGTGTAGCTACAGACTAGCTAATGAGAGCTCGAGGAGGGTTTGGAGCAGACACGGAAGACGCTCGAGAGTAGGCATCTTGGTTGTTGATATGCCTAGCTGCTGCATCGACAGTCAACGTCCATGTTTGCCAGTATCATGGTCACTGACAAAGTGCCTATGCACTGGAGTATTCATCGGGGCTGTGTCTGGGTGTGCTGATCAGATCCAGCCATGTTGACTGTTTGAATCGAGACAAAACACATCCTCTTGTGCCTGCTCTTGAAGAAAGTGTCCACGATAAAACATCGAATCCATCAACTCTTGCGACCCTGCCGCCCCTTCACAGTATCGCAAGAGAGAGATTTTTACGATCGTCAACCACAACTTTTGCATAAGCTCTCTCCATGGGCAGTACAACCATCTCAGCGATTACAGCGGACGGTGGTAGCGAGTCGGCCATCAAGAGAATCAACTTCTGTCAAGAGTATCTCACTGGTACGTGACTATTGTGATATCCGTATACGATGGTAAGATCGAATCTTCCGTCTAGCGAGACCTGCACACTCGTCAGTATATGAACGGTAACATCCCCAAATCTGATATCCATACCCGCTAGCCGCAGCATCGTCAGACCTACATATATCTTTAAGACCATCTCAATGGGGGAAGACGTTCTGTCTCAATACACCCATCTGCTGATACCAGCATTCAAACCATGCTCGTATGTGCGCAGACTTGTGCGCAGACTTGTGCTCAATCGACAGACGAAAGCCATTGCCACATAACGCAAATGACGCACAAGGTAACGTTGAGATCAAGAATTCTTAAACGTATCACATCAATTCGCCTATCGCACTACACATTTGCTCGCCTAAGCCTAGAAAAGGATACCTCTCAGAATGCACGCAGAGTAGCAATCATCCCATGCCCTCCCATCGAAAACATTCCCAAACCCGAAAGCCAAAACTCATCAAAAACATAGTCTATCATACACAGCCATCCAGCTTTGGTACAGACAACTCCAGAGAAGATGAAAGAGTCTTCCCAATAGCTCCCAGTACCCCGATAGCCATGCAAGTTGCAAACAAGCAGAAAAATGATTCAATCTCGATAGAAGAACTCCAGCATTTGGTTCGTTCCTTGCCCGTAGCACATAGCATGAATCGCGGTGTGATGTCTCTTCGTGTTGCTTCGAGATATCATTGTCGATAACGGAAGGTGAGTACGCGTCAAGTAGAGAGCAGAAGTTTCAGTCTGCTTTGGAAGAAGTTGGTAGCAGTAACGTTCGTTGCCAAGATAGTTTGTTGCTTTTCATTCTAGTCTGCTGATGGGTCCGATCCTCGTGTCACACTCGAAGAGCCTTTCAATCACCTACGGCCACCACACATAGTTCTTTCGATCGTAAAAAGGGGGTATCGTAAGCTAGTTGATTTTGCCCGGCGGACGATGGACAGCAGCAACAAGAAAGTGTGCGCTGCAACGAAGCCAGGACGGAAAAGGAAATGATTGTCTCGCTTGTTTGAGATCCTGGAAGACTTGGATCCTTACGCCGCAGCAGAGGGTGCGCGAAAATTCTCGGAACTCAACGAGCTCCCATCATCATCGGCGTCATGCGGGCGCGAAAGGCAGGAGGTGCCTAAGCCTCCGTGGGCTTCGCGTCCTCGGTGGCGGGGGCGGCGTTCTCAGCACCGTTGGGCTGCTGCTGGGCGGGCTCGTCGGAACCCTGGGTCTTGACGTACTCGTCGTAGACAGCCATGGCCTCGTCGACCTTGGCGCGGAGGGCCTCCTCGTTCTCGGTCAAGCTAAGAAGCTCAGAGTTCTCCATCTCGAGGAGCATACCAGTGATCTTGCCAGCAAGCTCGGGCTGCTGAGCGTGGATCTTGGGGTAGAGAGCCTCACCGAGCATCTGCTTCTGCTGTTGAGGGGGAGCGGCGTTGAGGGCGTTGGCATCAAGACCGGGGCCAGCGGAGGGACCACGGTTCTGGGCACGGCCACGGCTCTCGTCAGGGCGACCGCCCATAGGGCCACCACGTCCACCCTGGAAGCCACCACGGCCACCGCCCATCTGAGGAGGCATACCGGGCATGCCAGGCATCATGGGCATGGGGCCACCACGGCCAGCACCACCACGTCCACCACCCATGGCAGCGGCCTGCTGCTGAACGGCCTGCATCATCTGAGCGTAGGCAGCGGGGTTGCTGAAGGCCTGGGGACCGAAGCCAGCGGCCATCTGGGGAGGAATGCCGTAGGGCATCTGGGGCATGCCACCGGGACCGCCACGGCCACCCTGCTGGGGCATACCGGGGAAACCGCCACGGCCACCGGGACCCTGCATGAAGGGAACCTGGCCACGACCACCAGCGGGCATCATCATCGGCTGGCCGTTGGGGCCCATGAAGACCTGGGGCTGCATGAACTGAGGAGGCATGCCACCGGCGGGGCCCTGCTGCTGCATGCGGGACTGGTTGCGAGCCTGGATGGAAGCCTCAAGCTGGCTCTTGCGGACCTCCTTACGCTGCGCGAGAGCGACGTAGAGCGGCTTGTTGTGGATCATCTTCTGGTTCAGCTCGGCGACGGCCTTGGTGGCCTCCTCGGGGTTGGAGAAGCAGACGAAACCGAAGCCCTTGCTCCTGCCGAGAAGCTTCTTCTCACCGCCAATGGTGGCAGTGTCCATCTTCTTGGTGAGGTCCTCGACGTCGGCGTCCTTCTTCTCGGAGTCCTCCTTCTTCTCCTCCTTGGCCTCCTCCTTCTTCTCCTCGCCTTCCTTCTCCTCAGACTCCTTCTTGGGAGTCTCGTCACCGTCCAGCGGCTGGGTGTCGCGCATGACCTTAGCAGAGGTGATGGCACCGTAGGGCTCGAAGATCTTGCGGAGCTCCTCGTCGTCAATGTCGTCGGCAAGGTTCTTGACGTAGAGGTTGACGCCCTGGTACTTGGCGCTCTTCTCCTGGCGAGCGGCCTCGTACTGCTTGCGGAGCTCCTCCTCACGCTCGTGCTTCTTCTGGGCACGGCCAACGTAGAGCTTCTGGCCCTTGAAGTCAGAGTCGTTCAGCTCCTCAACAGCCTTGTAGGCGTCCTCGTGGTGGATGTAGTTGACGAAACCGAAGCCGCGGCTCTTGCCGGTCTCGTTGTCGTGAGCGAGAGAGGCAGAGGTGATGTCACCGTACTTCTCGAAGAGCTGGCGGAACTCGTCGTCGGTGGTCTCGAGCTCAATGTTCTTGACGTAGATGTTGGTGAAGTTGGCCTTCATCTCCTCGAACTTGCTCATGCGGTCCTTCTTGGGGATGTGGTGGCCGACGAAGACCTTCTTCTCGTTCAGAAGCATGCCGTTGACCATCTTGATGGCCTGGTTGGCGGCCTCAGCGGTCTCGTAGTGGACGAAACCGTAGCCCTTGGAGTTGGCGTTCTCGTCCTGGGCGACCTTGCAGCTGAGAATGTTGCCGAAGGCGGCGAAGGTGTCGTGAAGAGCCTTGTTGTCAATGGCGGCGTCAAGGTTCTTGATGAAGACGTTGCCCTGGCCAGTCTTGCGGAGGGCGGGGTCACGCTGAGACCACATGATGCGGCAGGGCTTGCCCTTGATCAGGGTGTAGTTGAGCTCCTCAAGAGCACGCTCACCGTCGGCGGCGTTGTTGTAGTTGACGTAGGCATAGCCGAGCGAACGACGGGTAACGGCATCGCGGCAGACGCGGATAGAGGCAACCTGGCCGATAGACGAGAACAGCTCGAACAACATGGCCTCAGTGACGGAGAAGTCAAGCTCGCCGACGTAGAGAGAGGCAGAGTTGGGGTGGGCAGACTGGGGAGCGGCCTGGGCCTCGCTGATGTCGGCAGAGGCGTTCTGGGGAGCAGCGGCCTCAGCCTTGGGGGAGGCAGCCTGGCCGGCGGCCGGGGAGGTGGAGTTCTGGACGTCAGACATGGTTGCCGTGAGGTACTGTTGCGCGCGTTAGCTGACTGTATCGCTGATTGTGCCGTTTCGTCTTCGCGCCTTCCCGACTATGCGCTCGCCACGTCCTGTCGCGGAGTCGATATCGAGTGCGCGCGAGGTTGTGCGCGAAGTGCCGGATTGAGAAACGGACAAAGAAAAGTGCCAACGTACGTGTGTCTGAAGGTTTTGAGGTTGAACGGGTGTCTGGTGACGGGTAGAGAACTGTGATCGCCGAGTCAGTCGCAAGGTCGGAATGCGATCGCGCGGTCCTGCATGCGCGCGCGTTAAGTTACTTCTGTGGATGCGTACGGTGTGGTAGTGAGGTGAGGTCTGGGTAGCCTTCAACGAGCGAGTCGTGTGAAGGGACGGGTTTTCTGGGTTATTTTCAACTTTTTTTTCTGTGACTTTGTCTGGGTGGACGACGGCAGACAACGGCGATGAGCGCTGGCCTGGGAGTGAAGACGAAGCTGGGAGGTTGACGGGGGTGAGGAAGTGGAAGCAGGAGAGAAGCTCGGCAGCGCGACTTCCTATGTGCCCATCGCCAGCCCAGCAGCATAATTTTCAAAGGGAAGCCGCCAAGCAAACCCAACTGAGGCTGCCATCGCGGAAGGTGCGCGCCGGCTGAGCGGCCGCTGCCGTGATTGCCGCTGAGTGTGGCCTAGCGCGCGACGAGCTCGGCTGGCCCTGGATTTGACACGTGCCAAAGGGATCAGGGTGATGTGACGTCGCTCTGCAGACCCGCAAGCAAGGCTGAGGCGAGGCAGCATGTGATCAACAGTGACAGTGATATATCTGCCTGCCTGTATACCGCGATAGTAGTGAGACAGCGCATACAACCGCATCGAAGCACTCCTCCGAGACATCTCCAAAAATCATACCAAACGCACAATCATGCCCGACAACAAAGGTGTTACTGGTGCTGTCACCTCCGTGACTGGAACGGTAAGCTAGTCTATTCCCTGACCTCTATTCGACTTCGCATGGCGAATTCAAATCGAGCTACTCTCCTACTTCCTATACCTAAAATGTTTTTCGTCGAAACATGGTCCAAGCGCACATTATATGTACACATGTACTCGTTCCCAACCATCTCATATGCTGACCCACTCCTTCCCCAGCTCGGCACAGCAGTCGGCGGCATCTCTCGCACCGCCGGTGGCCTCGTAGGCACTGCAGGTCGCGGCGTCGGTCAGACCATCAACAACACCACCGGCACCAAAGCCGTAGGTGATGGCTTGCAAGGTCTCACCAACGGCATCGAAGACGGTGTTGCAAACGTGGCTAGAGGTGTTGAAGACGGCAGCAAGGGCAAGAAGATATGGTAGAACAAACGCTCGTTCTTTCCTTCTACTGCTCGCCTAGCTTCTTGATACCTTTGTCTTTATCTTAGCTTCGGACTGGTGATTCACGATACGAGCATCTCATGATGCTGTATGCTTGGGACTGGTGGACGCTCGTTTGCCATTTGCCATGGGCGAGGGGGAGACGACATTAGCACAACACGTAACGGCCGATACGACTATATGAGAACTTCTGATCATTTCCTTCCAGTGATTGATTTTGCCTTCTTGACTCTGGCTTCTGAGATCGAATGACCGAGGTACGAAATTGCCAGGTCAACGTAGGTCGGCCGCCATACAAGACGAGACGCCAAAGATGGCAAGAAAAACTAAAATAGGATGTTCTCTCGTCTAGACGTTGTTGACATATATTATCTATCCAGTAGTATTGTATGTACATGTGTTGCTTAATACCTCGCACAAGGCGACCAGCGACCCTCTCTCGACCGCCATCCACGAGTCTTGAAAAGTTCTCATGCTTTCAAATTGAATGGCATGCTGGTAAAAGTCCCTCTGTATCGCAGCTGGAATCTCCTTTCGACCATAGTGGATGAATTTTAGTTCCAGCATTCAATCCTGAGTTGGAATTTCGCCTAAAGAGCGAAGGCAAGACCAGCCATAGCAGCGGCGCCGATGTAAGGAACAGCAGTAGCCACAGCGAAACTGTCAGAGCTAGTCTGATCAGCATCGTTGTTATCATCGTTGGCATTGCCAGTAGCAGCGGCAGCACCAGAGGTCGACGACGTGCCAATGGAAGTGGTGCGAGGAGCATTGTCATCAGTACCGGTGTAAGTGGCAATGGTCTCGTTGGCAGAGTTGGCGGTGTAGGCGTAGCCGCTCTCGAGGTTGACGTCGGTAGTGGTAGCGACCTGAACGATGGTGTTGGTGGGAGTGGTGCCGATGTCGGTGGTTTCAGACAAAGTCATGCGGTTGGTGTTGACGTCGACGTCGGTTGAGGTGGAAGCGTCTTCGGTGGAGACTGGGACGAGCGATGTGGAAGCTTCAACGTCGGTGCTGGTGGCAAGCTCGGTGATGACGGCGCCGTTGACGTCGGTCGTGGTGGTGCTGCTGACGACCACTGATGAGGTGCTGCAGTCGTTGGAGTTGTCGTCGTTCTCGTCGCAGTCGGCGGCGACGAAGGCAGCCAGGCCAAGGAGAAGAAGGTCGGTGATCTGCATCTTGATATTGAAAGACTTGTGTGTCCTGGACGAGCTTAGCTTGGATGGATAAAGTGTAGAAGGAGTTGCAAAAAGAGTATGATTTGAAAGCCTGTTGCTGAGTTGGTGAGTATGTATCTACACGAGACACGCTCTGCCCTCTTTATAGATCAATGACTCAGGCGGTTTCCGATGGTACTTCCTAGCTTGTGATGCTGCCTTAATACATAGTTGGGATCGCGCATCGATGCTCCGCGTAACTTCAGCCTTGACGGCAAGTCGACGTTATTCATGATAGTCATATGCGATCTAGGCCGGGTGTACCGCGGGAGGTGTTCACTCCAGCAGCATGGACTCTGTTGCCAACAACTCGATCGCACAATTGCGTAGGGCTTCACTGAGGTTGAATCCGTGCACGTAAGGCGATCGCAAGTGATTGACATCAAGGTCACGATCGAACAACAATGCCGAGGCTCGATTGTCCGTGGTCAGCGAGTTTGAAGAGGTGTCTAGTGTGAAAACGATCGAAGCAACCAGAAACTGCAACGAATAGTGCGTCGGTGTCTGGTCGTCGCCGTGCACGGAATGACTTGGCTCCAATATAAAGTTTAGACATCGACCTAGTGTCCGCGGTGGCTGAGAGGCGCTGCCCCAAGGTTTGAGCCCATCACTGAGGGTGGGAAAATTTGTTCAGATCACTCGAATGCTGTCCAGGGACGCCAGGTAGCACGTTCCATTGCCATGCCCGCGGTGTCGGCCGTTAGATGGAGCGGCGAAACCATGGGGACGGCATGCCGCAATTGATGAAGCAGCGCCACTGCTGTCATTCATAGTGGAACCATTGTGTGATATCGTGTACCCAGAGACGTATTTGCTGGTTTGACTCTGAACGCAGTGGACGTTCCCGGTCAGAAGTAATTGTATGTCTTTCTTGAAGATTCCGATATTGCCTTCCAAGTACAACTCAGAAATTCTGACGACTACAACTGACAGGGTGAGTAAACTGGCAGCAGAGCCTCAGAGCGAGCCCTACCGCTAGAGCTCTAGACTCCACGGAATATAACAGAGGACTAGATCGCCTCGCTGAGCCGTAGCACGGATGAAGCGACTAGTGCAGATCATCGATGTGCAGACTGCAGAAGCTTTTCTCCAGCCGTGCACAGGGCTGTCCCCAGATAGAGGAACAAGTGATGGGGTGAGGTTGGTAAGGGGAACGAACTTGTGTTGACCCGACTTCCGAGGACTTTTGCATAGTAGGCGGGTCAAGGCGCTACCTCCAACTTCCGAAAGCAGAGCGTCCAGAACGGCATACTGTAATCATGACGATCATCGCTCCTCGGAGCGTGCTATGAATCTCTCTCTGGCATCAAGGGCTGAAGTCCGCGGTATACTAAGAGCCGCCTCTCTGAATGGTGAATGGACGTGTGAAGCCAAGGATTCCCATTCCCGAGCTCCGAACCAGTGTGGGGATGAATCTATACCAACCCTAGTTACACCAACGGATTTTGGAGAGAATGTAACCAGTTGCGTCCCTACTCAATCTGCCAGTGGTATTTTGGCGCGTTTCGGTGGTGCGGGCAGAACTCATGGACCAGGAGGAATTTCATCCGCTTGCAGCACTGCGAAAAGACCATTTGCGGGTTCAATGTTGTGAATCAGGCGGCAAGTCCTCTTCCTCAAATTTCCTCTTTCCGTGTTGCAGTGCTTTCTTCGGTGCCATTCGGCCGACAAACTCGTCTCTCCAATTTCTTACCATTTTTAGTTTCCAGACGAGCCCGAAAGGTAAACTTGCTTCTTTCATCTGCGCCGTTCCATCATCGATTTTCTCAATCCTAGTGCAGTTCCTTGCCCACCGCTTGCCAAGACTCTGACCATACACTGCCTTGCGCCAGACGCTCAATGCCACATTTCGGATGAGGACGACGTCACCAGGCCGTGCGCTTTGCAATGCAGCGCGTACATCATCGCCTTGGCCTTTGTGATCACGGGGTCTTTGGGAGTCTAATGATGGTAACCAGAAGCTGATGCTAAAGCCCGCTCGTGTTTCGTCACCGACGAGTAGGTCGATGATGTCCATTGTGCTTTGGCGACGGCGCAAAGTGACTGTTCGTGGTTGCGAGACGGAGATGATTGCGCAAAGTATATTCAAAGTGATTGTTTGGGGCGCGATAGACAGAATATGGGTGGCAGCCGGTATCTGCCTAATGTCTGTGAGAGGCATGTTGGCAGGCAGGGGTGGGTTGTCCGTATTTAGTGACTGAGATAGCTGAGACTCAGAGGATAGGACGGATGTCTCAGTGGCGAAGGAGAATGTGGTTGTGGTAAGCAGAGTCGTTTCGTCAATGTCCGCTGGGGCAATCTGCGAAGTAGCCAAATCGTCCAATAGAGCTATAGAATGCTCGAGGAAATCTTGTTTGGTAGCAATGTCCAGATCTGGAATTTCTGCACTGAAAGAGAAGAATTGTGTCTGTGGTAACTCGTGGTTTGAAATCACGCGTTCGGGCATGGTGCTGATTGACCTCCATGCTGGTGCTTGCCACGAGGCTGTGGGACGAGGACTGTTGTTGCCTTCATTTGCGATCCAGGCATTCGTTCCAATGGTAAATGCGGTCAACAGATATTTCTCGGTCCAGTCCAGTTTGTCAGACTCCGGCGCACCGGTCAGAAAAATGCATCCGCCTTGACGGGCCATTACCTAGCTCGGATGTTGTAACTGCTGGACATTATTTTGGCGCCATGGTTGCTGTTGCTGTTGTCTGAAGTAGAAGTACAATTTTCGAGAGCTCTGTTTTCGGCCATGCCATAGGGATCAAAGCCATTCACATCGCATATAGAAGAGCTTCAGTTCATTTTGTTTCCCGCACCAGGAAGCAGTCAGGAAAGCACAGCGTCGACAGCAAGTGAAGTCCGAGTGGCAGAAGTCCTACGCGGGGCAGGCAGGCGAGTTGGTTTGCTCTGACCAGCAACTCTCCCATGCCCATGCCCATGTCCTGCCGCCATGATTTCCTTCTGGAGTTGGCTGACGGCATACAAGTGAACAATGGCTCCCTCTCAATGGCAAATTGGGCTCACCTCGAGATAAGACGGGCCTCATTCACAAAAGTCTTGCTTACGCAGAGCCATTCACCCTCAAAGTCCCCACTTCATCCGGACATTTGGTCGGGCGAGAGTCTGACTATGTCCGATACACCGAGATCAGGATGCGAGACAGCAACGGTCGCATTACAAAAGGAGTACATGCAGGCAAACACCTCTCGGATGCTTTTTCTTGATCCATATGCATTGCATTCTACAGCGTAGTCGATCGTTCTACCCCCACAAGAGCCGACGGCAGACAGCAGCCTAGTTTACGCTTCGCTTCACGCCATCCGCCGCGTGGTAAGAGGACGGCGCCGGTTCCGCCGCTGAGATCAGATAAAGCCCGCGCGCCCGCCATTTTGGACCATGGCTCCGTTTCCAATCAAGAAACACAAGATGACCTCGTTACTCCGCACCCTCACCGATCGCTTCACACCCAATGCATCATCCACTGATCTGACGGCTACCGAAAGGCGGAAAGATGGTTTCCTGACTGCCAAGGGCACCGATGCCCTCTTCGATCGCACAAAGCCCGAGATCGATGGCGACGATTGTCTGCACGACTGCGAGAGCTGCACTGTGAACTTGCCACGAAAGTGGGCGATCGACGAGGATGACAAGCTGTATGGACACATTCAAGGCTGGAGTCGGCATCTGCTTGTCGCAACAGGCAAGAGCGATTGGGTGCGCGATGTTGCCGACGAGAAGGGCAGTGTGATGGAGGCAATGGGCAAACACGGCGGCGACGTGGAAGGCGGCAAGCTCATGCTGAGCGCGACCAACATCCCGGTACCAGATCACGCAGAGAGTGATGGACCATATGGCAAAGACAGGCCGACGACGGTCTTGCTGCTACCTATCTTCAAGTGGATCGACGGCGTGACTCCCAACAAGGTGCCCGAATTGATTCAGAGCGTCATCAACACAGCGCCCACCAACCTCACACCGCTCTCGTCACTCCCACATAATGCCGATCCCGCTGGTCCTCCTACACCACCAGACACCTCTCTCGAACCTTCAAACCTGCCCGCAGGCATAACCCTCCGAAACTGCCCACACAAATACCTCATCCTGCTCTGTTCACAAGGTACTCGCGACGCGCGCTGCGGACAGTCTGCTCCTTTGCTCCGCCGTGAGCTCGAGCGCCAGCTCCGCCCACTCGGCCTCTACAGAGATCTGAACGACGAGCGGCCCGGCGGAGTTGGAATCTACTTCATCTCGCACGTCGGAGGGCATAAGTACTCCGCCAACATGATGGTATACCGCCGTGGTGAGCCAAAGCGTACAGTGGGCGAACAGATCGATGCAGGCAAAGGAGACGCTGGTGCTGAGACGGAAGCGGCACAATGCATCTGGCTGGCTAGAATCAGGCCTGAGGATTGCGAGAATGTGGTGAAGTACACGGTCCTTCAGGGCAAAGTGGTCAAGCCTGAGAGCCAGCTGAGAGGAGGGTTTGACAGAGAGAAGGGCGTGGTCAGTTGGTGATAGCATCCGATTTTTTTTGCAATGTATGATACATGCGTTATGACTGCATTCGATGGTTGGTGGGCAATGACATACTCCTGAATAAAAGGGTCGCACATAGCATCGAAACGAGGGAGGTTAAATGCCTAGATCATATCCTTTCATTTTGTTCAGCCTCTAAGAGCTCATGCCCCACCTCTAGAGAAGAACCAGGCTATCAGATTTCGTTGCCAGAAGAGGAGAATGCTTAATATTCGAGCACCATCAAAAGAAGTTGACCAATGCAAATTAATCTTTGTTGACACTGTTCTGTTGGATCAGGACTTGCCATCTCTTCGCCTTGCGCCGTTCTTGCACCTTAGTCGCGTCTCGTCCACGGAAAATCTGGCTCGGCTAGATGGTATAGTTACTGATACTCGCTTATATTCACATTGACTTGTAACTACTCCAAGACGCGCAAGGTTAGGTGCACTCACAAGCTTCGAGAAACGCCGCCAAGCTCAATGGAAGCCCAATCTTCAGGCGCGTCTTCCCTCGAACGCCAACACGCGCGAGCCCTCACAAAATAACAACACCACGCGCATAAAACACTACAACCTCCAACCACAACCTCGACGAACATAAACTAGCGCATTCGACGCACCGCCAATCCCACAACCACCCTCGCCAAAATGGCAACCTCAAACCACCAACCCTTCCCCTCGCGCAGCGCCTACAACTCCAACCTGCCCTCGCGCCCAAACCCACCCTACACCAGCACAACCCCCTACGGCGGGCCCAACAACCCCACGCCCTTCGCGCAACCCCAGGCACAATTCCAACCTCAACAACCTCAACAACAACCTCCGCAAACAACCCAGCAGCGCGAAGCAACCCGCATCGAGAACCAACGGCAAGAACGCCTCGAGCGCGAGCGCCGCGAAGCAGCCGCCGCGCAACTCCTCGAGTCTCTCAGCGACGAGCAGCGCGAAGAGATCGACGAAGCGTTTCGTCTGTTTGATTTGGATCACGACAACCACATCGACTACCACGAGCTGAAAGTCGCGCTGAAAGCGCTGGGATTCGACTTGCCCAAGACAGAGATCCTGGCAGAGCTGCAAGCGCACGGAATCCCAGCCTCACAAGTGCACGGGAACAATGGGAAAGGCGCTGTAGTGGGAGGAGAAGGAGGAGCAAGTTTCCTTGGACCTGGCAGGTTACTGCTGCCGCACGATTCGTTCGTGAGTCTCGCGGCCGCGAGGATCAGCGCGAGGGATCCGCAGGATGAGATTCTACGGGCATTCGATCTGTTCGATCCGGATGGGAAGGGGAGGATCGAGTTGGAGGATCTGAGGAGGGTGGCGAGGGAGTTGGGCGAAGGGCTGCAAGACGAGGAGTTGGTGGCTATGATTGAGGAGTTCGACATACGGGGAGAGGGCGGGATTGATAGGGAGGCCTTCTTGGGTATCTGCTTGGGGACTTGAGAAGGGATGAAATGCGGCTTGGGTACTGCGACGGAATGGGACGGCATTGTCATTTGAGACTGGGTGGATTGATTATTGTTGCAGCGCGACTTTGACAGCGATGGCGCTTGGGCACGATGCTTTAGATTATGAGAGGATTGTTTAACAAGTCGATGAATACGGCTTTGCAAGTAATTATAAGGACACAAGATGACAAGGAACATTGGTGATGGCAGAATCATGAATTCATTGTGATCATCTAATACTAGCAACATGGCGCTTACAGTGGCATGCGGACATCATTGAGATTTCATCTAGAGATACTTGTCAGCGAGAATCCTTTGCGACTTGCTTGCATTGGAATCGAAAAGATTGCGACGAAGTTAGATGTCAGAGTTAAGGACCTGTCAGGGTCCTGTTATCATCAAAGCAGAGCTATGTCGACCGTCGTGAGTTGTTTTAGAAATCATCTTGTAATACGTGCGCGAGTTTGTGTTGGTGGTGAATTGAACGAGAGGTGTGGCTTACCATTGTTGCATCGAAACCAGCAAGGTTGGCACGCGGAGCGAAGACTTTGATTAGTTTGGACACTGCAATCATGTTAGCCAATTGACAAAGCAGGAGGCAACACAAGAGTAAGGCGTGAAAGCGAATCAGTAAAAATCACTTTTCGTCGTTGCCAACGGTCAAGAAGGCTTGGACATATGCTTGTCATTGGTGTATGGTTGGATCATCAGGAAGCAACGAGAACAAATGTTGTACGTACCATCTGTTCAAGAGAACTCGGATGAAGTAGCTGTCCTCATGACATGAACACTGGAAACTGGAATTCCTGTTAGCCCATGATCTAGCAAGGAATATCGTTGCGTGTCAGGTGGAAGACCAAGCCATTGGTAGAAACCAATGTCAGTTTGGCATGAATGGTAAATAAAAATATGTTGTCTGCATGGGCAAGACCCAATGAGACTCGTCATCAAGTGTTCATCTTGTTGGCGCTGTGTGGAAGAAGAAGGAAATTCTAGTAACGTACCAAAGGTTGAGTTTCAAAAGGCGTAGTAGTCAGTCAAGACGGCAATGGACATTTCACAACTACAAAGCGAGTCAGCGAAAAGCTCTGTGGCCTTGCATGGCAGAATGATATGCATTGCGTCCGTGAAGGGATCAGTGGACGAGGTTTTCTAGGCCTGTCACAAAATGGCGTCTCTGCTCATGAATTTTATTCGGAGCCCAGTGCCGTTTCATCAAGTGAGGAAGAGGATGTAGGAAGAGAGGTGGTGACGAACCTAGTCGTGGGAATGATCATTGTATGTGGTATCTCGGCCATTTACATATCTGACGCCCACCTGACGATTGTACCACTTGATGGCATGGCGACACCCACGTGCACGCAACTTGTCCGCAACCATTACAGTCGTTTCAGCGCGCTGACCTGCGAAGGAGGTGCGCAGCATCCAGGACCGCGAGAGTTGCGCACGAGTGCTACTCGAAAGCATTGGCGAGGCAGACCGTCACCAGATCATTTGCTCGAGGTGCTGCGGTAGCCATGCGAACAGGTGGTACAATCGTGCAAGGATGGACTGCCGAAGTGTGAAGTGGTGCTTCGTAGTGGAGGCGAAGGTATCACAGGGTATCTAAAGATCTTCGAGCTGTTAGCTGATGTCCAAGCAAGTAATCAAGTAAATGCAAGGTAGGATTGGTATGTGTAATCAGGTTAGCCTAATATCGCCAGCGACCTGAGTAAAGGTCTCGGCCGGTAATTCCATTGTATAGCGTATTTATAGTCAATATGTTCATCATCACATATTGGTGCGGAGAGAGAGAAAGCTGTGGGTACTAACCATTGGCAAAACTCAGTGAAGAGGTGCAGGACGATGCGACGAGGATGTGTTGGGGTGAAGCAGCTGCACTGTTTGTCGCGTCAGTCGACAATTCTTCCAAAGATATGCGTGTTCAAAATGCCAAGTAGTCTTCAATATCAGACTGACGTGCAAGGTAGGTTTCAGTTCTCCGCGAAGAGATCAAAGACTCTAGTTTGAAAAGTTGGTTGTGTTTATCATCGCCAAAAGACGGATGGTAATGAGGGAGTGGTGTGATTGTGTGGGAGTCGCCGTACCTTTTGCAGTTGCGACAGCGGTTCAAACCATGCTGCCCCGGTTCTGCAGTCTTCAAAGACTGCGCCGATAACTCGAGATGTTATTGGTTGCGAGTTGTGGTGGTTGACGAGAAGAGGTGAGGAGTCTTCGGCTGCGCGAGCAAAAATACTCACGAGCGACGGCTTGGCGTTCGAGCTAAGCCAGATGAAGCCGTGGAAGCTGGCTGACGACCGCGGCTCTCTCGCGAGTCTCGGTGATGAGCATCGACAACATGGAAACCATTTCTATATTTCCTGCATGCTGTGACCTCTCTCTGCTCTACTTGGAGAAGCTGCATCACGCACTGCGAGAGCCGTTACTCGTAGTATTCCTCGAGGTCCCCAAAACTATTCATCCAGGCAAGGTCAGCGATAGACATATCCCTCACCCCACGATACTTGCTCATTGTTTCTTCTGGCCGCTGCCACTTGATATCTACCGCCTGCACTCGGCACGTTTCAAAGACGCGATATTCTTCTATGTAATCACAGCCATCGCGAAACGTCAGATTTGCTAGCATCTGGATTTTTGCGGCATCGAGTACCAAACAGATTTTGTTGCGCGTGGGAGGCACCCACTCATCATCCGCATCGTTGCCATCAGTGATCTCCAGACTCCTAATTAAAGCGCGGAAGCATTCTCGCACCCGGTCGATGGATGCTGAAGCTAAGCTCTCCTGTTCGTATATGAGATCCAGCTTGAAGCGTCGGAAAGCCTCTTCGGCGTAAGGATCAGGCGGAGTTGCGTTTGCGCCTTGATGCCGTTGTATCACCTCAACCCAGTTCTCCATAGCACGTGGAATATTTTCCATTGTCGCTTGGTCGTAGTCCGTCAGAAAGACGTAGTAGCCCCAGGTTGGCTGTGGGACAAGAAAATCGTCGTCTCTCCACAAGACAGCCTCCGAACCTTCAATTGCACGTAACACAGAGAGATTTTCGTGCTCATCATATTCGCAGGGCACGGCAGCGCGATAGAAGTTTTTCCACCACGCACTCCTCGTGTCCCTCTGCCAGCGTTTCGGATCGCCATCACTCGTGTCTATCGCATTGCCAGGCCCGAACGATCGGATCGGGAACGCTTTCTTACGCGGCACCGGTCGTGAGGCCAAGGTCGGATCTAATGGCGTGGTAGGTCTCATGGGCGCTGGGCCACGGCTGGTCATGATGGAGGTGATCTAGGAGATGTAGCGTCGTGGGTGTTCTGCAGCCCGTTGTGCGAAAGGAGAACAAGAAGCAGTAGTCGGAGGTCCAGATATTTAGTAGTGATCTTAGTCTGAGGCAACCATCTTTCAGTGGGCATGAATCGCGCTGTGCCTTCGACGCGGGTACCATACAAATCCAGAATCCAACAAATCTAGGCTAAGCAGCAGAATGCACACATGTACATGCCTGTCCAGATGGTAATAGCGGCGTCAAACTCGGGAGGCATCATATTGTGATGACTGCACACCTACACACCAAGTCAGCGCGTCAGAGGACAAGCCCATCGTCCACTATGCCGTAACGATATCTCCCTCCCATCTTGCCTCTCTTTCCAGGCACCTTCAAGTGCACATGTGTCTCGTAATAACAATTATTTGAAGCTACGCCCAATGATCCGGTGCTTTTTTCGCAGGGTCGTCATACCTCGTACCAAGGTGTAAGGAATTGTTTGCTGTAGCCGAACACCGGATTGACGCCACAAGCTCGCGTCAATAACATCAGCAAAATGTGTTCTCTTTCGCCTACTTCGAGTCATCTGCAAACTTTACGCTGCGATGGAAGGAGATCAAGAATATGTTGACTTGGGCGTATTCCATCGAGCAGTCACCACCACAAAGCCCGATGCGCAGAAATGGTTCGATCGCGGTCTCCTCTGGGCCTATGCATTCAACCATGAAGAGGCCGTCGCGTGCTTTGAGCGAGCGGTCGCTGCTGATGAATCCTGCGCAATGGCATATTGGGGCATTGCATATTCTTTAGGTCCAAATTACAACAAGCCATGGGAGGGCTTCGATGAGCAAGAACTTCAAGACGCCGTGCAAAGGGCTCGCGAAGCAGCTTTGCTTGCCGCAAAAATCGCGAAAGACGCCACTGCTGTGGAGCGAGCTCTCACAGAAGCACTGTTGTCCCGGTTCCCTACAACAGACGTCCAGGATGCCGGCTCTCGTTCAGATTGGAACTCCAAGTACGCAGACGAGATGCGGAGGGTGTACAACCAATTTCAGTCGGACCTTGACGTAGCAGTCCTCTATGCTGACGCGCTGATGAACCTGAACCCATGGGACCTTTGGGACACTGCCACAGGCCAACCCAATCCCAACGCATACACATTGGACATACAGAACATACTGGAGAGGACACTCCAGTTGAACCACGCGAAGGAGCATCCAGGCTTGCTACATCTCTACATCCACTTCATGGAGATGTCTGGTCAGCCTGAAAAGGCACTCCCAATGGCCAACCAGCTAAGAAACCTGGTACCCGACGCAGGCCACTTGCAGCACATGCCCTCCCACATCGACGTCCTATGTGGCGACTGGCAGAATGCGATAGACTCGAACACCGCAGCGATCGCAGCGGATGAGAAGTATTTCGCACGAGTCGAAGGACCGAAGTTCTACTCTCTCTACAGATCACATGATCTGCACTTCAAGATCTACGCCGCCATGTTCGCCGGGCAGAAAGCAGCGGCAATAGAGACAGCCGAGCAATTGGACGCATCTATCCCCGAAGAGCTTTTGCGAGTGAAAAGTCCACCTATGGCAGATTGGCTAGAAGGTTTCCTGTCAGCCAAGATCCACGCCCTGGTACGATTCGGCTTGTGGCAGGACATCATTGCTCTGAAGTTACCTGAAGACAAAGAATTGTACTGCGTCACCACTGCCATGCTGTTCTACGCAAAAGGAATTTCGTACGCCAACATAGGCAAGTCCGAAAAGGCCCTCGCGGCTAGAGACCTTTTCCGTGACGCCATAGAGCGTGTGCCTGCTTCCCGAACACTATTCAACAACAAATGTCAAGACATCCTAGCTATAGCCGAACGGATGCTCCGCGCAGAACTGGCCTTTCGTATGGGCGACGCTTACGCTGGCTTTACTCAGTTCGAGCTGGCCGTCAAGCTAAGCGATTCGCTGCCCTACGACGAGCCCTGGGGCTGGATGCAACCGCCCAGGCATGCCTACGGAGCACTCCTTCTGGAAACTGCTGACACTGTGCTGGAACACGATGACAAGGAAGAGGCGACCAGGCTAGTAAAGATTGCAGCTGAGTTGTATGCGAGTGATCTTGGCTACAATGACACGCTGCCCAGAGCACAACGGCATCCGAACAACGTGTGGGCGCTGCATGGGTATGTAGAGTGCTTGGACAGACTCGGACAGTCTGACACCAGTACAGCATGTGTTGCCAGAGCGAGGCTACGACAGGCTTCCGAGAGTGCTGATGTTCCTATCAATGCATCGTGCGCCTGCCGCGCGAAGATCTCTACTGAGGCTAGCATCGGCAACGAGGCCTGACTACAGCAGAACGTATCGCTGTCACATGGTTGACTTGATCCCTAAGCTGTTTTTCGGAAGCTTTCAAATTTGTTCAAGATATTCAAATTCAGACCGACTATCATATCTGGGTCCAATTATCCACAGAAAACAGGAAACCCGCAAAACGTTATGCTCCCCAGCGCAATGCGACGTTGAAAGATTATCCAAGCACATCCAAAGCTCATTCCTCCACAAAACAAAAAATCATATGGTATCTCAAGTCATTCTTCTCAACACCTTTACACGGAGATGCCGTGCTTCTTGTGGATGTCGATGACGAGCTGCACCTCGTCGTAGGAGCCGAGGAAGATTCCGCTGCGGTCGTGGATGCTCTCGGGGACAACGGTGAGCATGCGTGCCATGTTGCTGTCGACTGCTTGGCCGCCGGCTGTGAGAATAAAGTCAGTATGTTGTGCTTATATTTATTATTGAGATAGAATGGTGAAAACTCACCTTGCTCGAAGACCATAGCCATAGGACCACACTCGTAAAGAATACGCAGCTTGCCCTTGGGAGTCTTCTTGTCGGCGGGGTATGCGAAGATGCCGCCGTAAAGCAGTGTCCTGTAAGCATCCGCAACCATGGAACCAATGTAACGTGCAGAGTAAGGCTTCTCGCCGTTCTTGATAGTCTCGCACCACTCTTTGGTGGCAGCATCCCAGTACTTGCTGTTACCCTCGTTGCAAGAGTAGATGGAGCGCTTTGTGGGCATCTTCATGTTGGGGTGGGTAAGGATGAACTCGCCGAGGGAGTTGTCCATGGTGAAGCCATTAACGGGACCACCCTTCATGGTCATGACGAGCTGAGTAGAGGCGCCGTACATGGTGAAACCAGCGGCCACGAGGTCGGTGCCAGGACGGAGGAGGTCCTCATGAGTGCCCTCGGCGCCCTCGGCGAGTCTGTAGATACCGAAGATGGTGCCGACGGAGACACCGGCGTCCAAGTTGCTAGAGCCGTCGATAGGGTCGCAAGCAACAGCGTACTTTGCGTTAGGGCCAGCGGGGAACTCAATGAGCTCTTCCTCCTCCTCGGACACCAAGACGCGTACACGACCGGAAGAGCGCATAGCAGAAATGAAGATGTCATTGCCGATCACGTCGAGCTTTTTCTGGTCATCACCGGTGGAGTTTGTGGCTCCAGCAAGGCCTGAGAGATTGATCAAGCTTGCACGACGAATGTAGTAGGCGATTGACTTGAAGGAGAATTGCAGAGCGTGACAGAGGAGGCTGTTCGCATATTGTTAGCAAAAAAGTGCAGATAGCTCATTGGAGCTTCCAAACCTACGTGAAATCACCATTGGCCTCTGCGTGCTTGGTCTGCTCCTCATTGAGGAATCTGGTGAGAGTGATGATCTCTGTGTTGATCTTCTCGTCGCCAACGGCGCCGCCTTGTCCGGGAGCAGACATATCTGTGGATTTGTAAAGTCGTTAAGATTCGTAAAAGCGTGTGGAGGTCTTGCGTAGAAGAAGTGGCAGTAGAATGCAGAGAGCAAGGGAGAGTAATGCTTTCAGTAATTTTCCAGGCGGTGTTTGTTGGCAGCGTCTGGGTGGTTATGTTGAGATGATATCACAAGTGGAGTAGCAACGCTCTGTTCAGGTGATGATGCCGCGTGGAGTGTGATGCCGACTTGAAGGAATTGCTTCACCGTAGTCTTGATTGACAGAGATATCGACGTGTCAAGAGTCAGACCAAATAACTCTCACGGCCGCGAGAATGGGCACATGAGCATTTTATAGCTCCGCGCATTTTGCTGGCAAGACTCGGCTCGGCCTTCACGATATGCCTCGCGCGGACGGTCGGCGAGTGCTCACGAACGAGGGGCAAATCGCGGGGCACAGATGTTCCGCCGGGGGAAGAAGGAAGCTCAAAGGCCACTGTCGGGCCCATTCGGAGTGGAGCCGTAACCACTAGGAAGAATTGACTGTGACACTACCGATGATGTGGTTTGTGGTCACATCTGCTCGATTTTTCCTATGCTGTCGAAAGAAGGAGTAGGGAAGAGTAAGGCCTGGTAGTGTATTGTTCTGCCGCGGATGTTCCGTCTCAACATAACATACCATTTTGGTTTGTGAAGAACGCCTATCATTAGGACCCCTTCTCAATGCAGAGCCGCGCACATAGCTCCGCGGATCATCTCTTCAATGAGACAGCAGATCACCAGAGCCGCTCGGCCTAGAACTGCTGAAGTATCACCTTTTCACATGCGAGCAGCTGACTGTTGACATATCGATTGGCATATACGTATTCGTACGCCAACCAATGATTGTATAATGCGGTAGAAGGGCTGACAGCACGATACAAAAAGTCACGCATGAGTGAGAGAAGCCATCGTACTATTACCTTATACCAACTCCTGCAGCAAGCTTCCTCTGGCTCTCAAACAAGAAGTCTTGCTTCACTGCATATGGTGGGTTCGGATGAAGCAGCCGGACTTGCGAATACCAAGAATTCTGCAACGTTGCCTTCCAAGAGCATTGTTTCAATGTCTCACCCTGAAGCCGCCTTATACGTGTATCTTGGTTGTAACAGATAATTCTTACGCGTCCATCCGAGACAAAGTCTAAATCTCCTTGCCCCAGAAACAATCACATTCTGTGTATCCACATCCCCCGTACTGGGACGATTGAACATAATGCCGAGGCCGGCTATACCAATATCAATTCCTTCGGAACATCTCGGAGCGAGACGCTGGCAATGATTCTTCCTATCCGGACCTCAGTAATTGGTATTGGACGTTCCATGTGTATCTAGGAAAAATAGCTCTCCGTTCCATCTCCGCATAAGGCCGGCTCTGCCATGCTGCGGCTTTTGAGCGAATTCGGGTGCTGAGGTCCAAGGTGTCGGAGGTGCTCCGTGTCGTCGGACATCGTTGTGAGGATGTTTCTTTGTTGGCACGAGACGTGGACTAATCTTATGCGACCTAACAGACTCACAGAACTATTTTTGGTCCATACGTCTTTAGCGAATCGATCGACGATAATATATACCGGTCCTGTTAGTCTCAGATTCGTTGCGGACGAATTTCGCGTTTGGGACAACACTTCACTTCGGCCATGGGCCCAGTACTACACGCTGGCTTTCTACCTTCTACACTGGCATGACTCTGTCCCATTATCTTCGTATCAGCGGACCAGCAGCATCCCATCTTTGACAGGATGTTCGACGTCTTGACTTAGTAGAAGTCAGGAGTCTAGGAGTCTATGACGTAGTCACATGTTTGAATTGATAGCAAAGACAAAACTCACAAAGGTAAACGCAACACGGTAAGCGTGAACAACTTCTCTGGACGAAGCAGCGACAGCAGCCCGGCTATGGAGCTTCCATACGCGTACGTGTACTTCGTACGCCACATCATTCCTGGCCCTCAATCGCTTTCCTACCTAATTCCTCACATCCTCCTACCCATCGCCTTGCTCACTCCACGCTCGGTCCTATCAAGATGGCAGAACATTGCCCTTTTCATGCCCATGATGGTGGGTTGCACGATCCACGCTTGGACCGTGATGGACAGCGTCGATGTACCCAGCCTCAATGGTCTCTTCTGGTCTGCGTTCTTACTGGTGCTACATGATCCTTGGACCAAGTTTAGGTTGCTACGCCCGAACGTGGATGCTAAAAGCAAAATCTTGGACTACAAAGAACAAGATGGCCACTTTAAGTCCCATCAGAGCCAAACCACGAAACCACAATACGCTACTATACCATACCCACCGACCCTCGGAGCTCGCATCCCCTGGACTTTCAAGCTCATGTCCAACCTCACTCTCGACAACTGGCTGATCTCCTACCAACCGCACGACAAACGCCAACCCGCACTTCCACAACCCAGAACCCGGGCCTCATTTGTCCTCCATACCACATTCCACGCCCTACTAGCCTATATTGTACTCGACCTCACCTGCGCCTTCACAACGACAGATCCCTACTTCACCAATCCCAGCGTATCGCTTTCCTCGCCACTCCCACGTTCGTCAACAAAACCAACGACCCTCCCTGTCCAACTCCTCACACACCTGCCTCCACGCATCCTCCGCCCCTTCCTCATCTCCCTCCAATCCTACTTCCTCATCTCCTCCCTCTTCCCCTGCCCCACCATCCTCCCCGCCCTCTTCCTCCCAGCGCCCTACAGCCCACACACCTGGCCACCCTACTTCGGCTCTCCCACATCCTTCCTCGAGCGCGGGTTGAGCGGCTGGTGGGGTGGCTACTGGCACCAGACGATGCGGTGGTCAGTCTCCGGACCTGGCATTGCACTTTCGAATTACTTAAGTCTCAAGCAGGGAGGGCTGGCGAGGAGGGCAGTCGTGCTGGTGAGTGCTTTTGGGCTGAGTGGGTGGGTGCACGTGGGGCTTGTGCCGCCCGAGCCGTTACATTTGAGCAACGGGAGGAGTCTGTTGGCTGTGCGACTGTGTGTTGGTGGGTTCTTTTGGGCGCAGGTTTTGGGGATTTTGGTGGAGGATGTTGCGAGGAGGGTGGTGGGGAGGGTTGTCAACAAGGAATTACGAGAGGGAAAGATCTGGTGGAGGGTGAGAGCTGTTGGGAATGTTGTCTGGCTTTGCGTGTGGTTTTGTTTGTGTATGCCGCTGCTTGGAGAGGCGGGCAGGCAGTTGGGATGGTGGAGGCATTGGTTGGTGCCGGTCAGTTTGGTGAAGGGTGTGAGAGGGGAGGGGTGGGTTGCTTGGGAGTACTTGATGAGGTAGGTTGCTTTCGAATCATTTTGCATTTTTGATCCCACGTCCATTATGTATCGGCCATAGCATCCGATCTTCCAATCACATATTTTCAATGAGCCTAGGCAAGTCATATGATCGACTGGAAGCAGTCTTAGTGTTGATAAAGGCATTTACTCCCGCTCAACAAGTCGTTCAGCCTGACATTGGCCAGCGACGATATAGTAAGGCCTCATACGCGATCATGCTTTCACTTTCCTATGGATGAGTCGCACTCGACAGCACATTACGTCGTGCTTCGGACACTGGGCATTGACATGCGTTCGGCGTTCGACTCTTCGACCTGCATGTATCGGTGTGCACGAGTTTTCTTCCGAAAAGTCTTCGATGAGAAAGTCCGCGGCCCAGTCTTCACTCACTAGAAGGCAAGGAGAAGAAAAGATTGTGGCTAGCATCGCATCAGCGGCGTTCCTGTGACGACTCGCGCGACGGTGTTGAGATGTGCTAAGCCCAAGTCTAGAGGAGCTATTTGCGACATCGCGCCTACCGCGCATCAGCATCGAGATTGGTTCTTCAAAAAACCATATGTAGTCATCGAGGCATGGCATTTTAGCTACTACTGTTAGCGGTCAGTCCTCATATAGGATCGGTGTCGAGTCTCCATAACCTAATCGCCATGCCGTTGCGAACTACATGTACATCATTGATCAAGCACAGTTGGATCTACCTTGGTGGCTGTTGACCTGCACCAGGATCAAGCCTCAGTCGTAGTCAGTGGCCAATGCAACACGGACCATCGGAGTTTACAACATTCGTCACCCATTCATTCAGCCTCAGACGCAAGGGACGTTGGCGACTGCATGCGCACCACGCCATGCACGTAACAGCTGGCGCCGTGGCCACGGATTGTTATTGCGTCAAAAGAGGGCAGGCAGCACGCGCCTTGCTTGCTCGAGCGCTTGTTGACAATAACAAGAAAAGCAGGCCTTCGCGCTGCGCGGCCAGGTTTCAGAGCAGAGTGGGTGACACGCATTCATGCGGGTTGGGATGCTGCATGCAGAACACGAGACGGCGGGCTATCATTGGTGCCACGCGGCGCACGCTCAGAGGACGAGCAGCGCAGACAGCTCCCAGCTGCTGCCATCGTAGCTGATCCCGTGAGCATGTCCCGCCCGAGTCGGGCCCGGGTGTGTGCAGACAGGCGTGCAGGCGCTGTTTGCGCGCAGGCGTGCTGATGTTGCGCAATTCGGAGCGAGCTATCGGGGCCTAGCAGTGGCCAGACTGCTGCCGAGTCACGCGCATGCAAGCGATCGAGTGAAGGCCGGGTGTACTACTAGTCTGCTGTAGCTAATGGACACGAGTAGGAGTAGTGGGCAGGGTGGTGACGGGTCGGGCGGCGGGAGTATTATGGCATTTAGCTATAGCGATATTGCAGGGCAGGCTGGGCGCGACTTGGACTAGCCAAAGGCACGAG
Organism: Cladosporium sp. VS III D KN 1; assembly: GCA_019775635.1. Lineage (NCBI taxonomy): Eukaryota > Fungi > Ascomycota > Dothideomycetes > Cladosporiales > Cladosporiaceae > Cladosporium > Cladosporium sp. VS III D KN 1. The sequence continues at coordinate 114,431 of JACWFN010000037.1, forward strand.
TGAAAATGTTTGAGACATGGACGAGGAAGAGTCGGGGCTATAGGCGTGCGGGTGGGGTGAAGAGGGGAATTGTGGCATTGTGGTTAGTATGCGGGTTGTGATATTTCGCGATGTGCGGCGGGCGTGAAGGCGTGGGACTGTACACCGCCATGTGTGGGTGGGAGGCTGGTTTTCGCGCTGGCGCTGGCTGGCTCTTTAGCGCGCTCCTGCCCCACCGCGACAGGCCGGGAGGGAAGACCCTGCAACGCAGCAGAAGATCGCAGTATAGGCGAGTCCGCCCAGCCCAGCGAGAGAGCACGCGCGCGCTGAGACAACAACAAGATGGAAATAATAATACTATACGGCGGGCAGCCACCTGAAAACATAGACAGCCGCGCGCAGTCATACCAGCAGCATCACACTGCAGCGCGCACGCCATCTCGCTGCGCGGTATCACTCTGGTGCGACTTACTCAAGACGTTGCATCGCCGTGCGGCCGCCCACTGTGGAGTGCCCGCCGATCTGCTAGCGCCCTTAGCTGCATACCGTCCACCGCCTTTCGCTGCAGGCAGCGCTACCACCTCTCACCGCGACGACCGCCTTGCCCGGCTCTGAGCCTGTTCCTCTTCACTTCCCTCTCGCGGGCAGCGGTGTAGCAACAGCTCCAGGAACGAAGCCCTCTCCCCCAGCAAAGCACCACATTCGCAACGCGCACCGGATCACCGCGTGTCTCAAGCTCAGCGCTGCCACCATCGAGACCTGTCCACCGCGGCTGACCCGATACCCTCCAGCTCCGCTCACCTCCAATCTCACCTAACCCGCCCAGTATATTGCCTCAATCCGCTGTTCCACGCGCCATGGACCACCTCGACTTCTCTCAGCAGGACGCCCTGCTCGACTTCACCGCCGCCTATCTCGACCCCAACGCCGACCCTCGACACCAGCAGTACTCCTCCTTCCACTTCTCTCAACAGCCCTGGCAGCAGCAGCTGAGCATCGAGGCCGCCATGGAGAACGAAGGATTGTCTCACTCGCATCACCAGCACTCCCACTCCCACTCGAGTCAGCAGCATCAACACTCGCATTCATGTGATCATCAGCACCATCAGCAACAGGCATATCTGCCCCAGGCCTCGTCTTCAAATCAGCAACGCCAGATGATTCCTCAGCAACCCACATATGCGCACCAGCAACAGCAGCAGCCTCCTTCCAGCAGGCCAAGCAGCAACCATGCTCATCCTACGCCCATGAACATGCACGCGGCTGGCCTGAACATGGACTACGCAACTATGATGCCCACCGACTGGCAGTTCCAGTTCCAGCAGGCCGCTGCTTTCCAGGCACAGCAACAACATCAGCAGCAACACCACACACAACAACATTACTCCACACAAGGTCCTTCATCATTACCTTTAAATACCTACAACCTTGGAGCCTTTGCTGGACAACTACAGGCCTCGCCTGTGGACTTCATGCCTGTGTCTTCTGCTGAGAATTACGCCACCACCACAACTGGCATGACTGCGAATCCCTTTATGTCTATGGCCGGTCCCATGGAGTCAATGAACACTCTTGCATACCCTTTGAACGAGTACCAGAACGACCTTGGCAACTCATTCACACTGAGCCTGCAGAACGCGCTCAACCAGCAGGCTGCTGATTCGGCTCACTCCAGCATACCCGGCAGCTCACCTACTGGCACTATCCTTGAGGTCCAGTCTCTGTCCGACAACGAGTGGTCTGCGATCAACTTCAACCCTCATCGTCAATCATTAGATTCGTTCAGCGGCACAGTGTCAAATCCCAGTCAAAACTTGCACATCCGTACCCACTCGGATTCCTCGTCAGACGGTCCTCATTCTGCCTCATATCTGTCTGGCAGCTACGAAGAGATTGCTCCTTGGCCACTCAGCTCGCCACATGACGAGTTCCACAACCAGGACTACATTGATTCGCAATATTTGCAGTCACAAGGCTTCGCCATCGCCAACCAGGAGCGTGGCAACCAGCAGTCCTCGCCCACGTCATCATTGGCAGTAAGCCCTACCGCTGGTGCCGTCGCTCTGTCATACAACTCCTCAGGTTCTTCGTCAACATCACCAACATCGTCTGGCCCGACCTCGCCACCTCTTCGTCGTCGCAAGTCGCCGTCTGAGAGCACTTCCAAGGTCACCAAAGCGATCGTCAAGAAGTCTCCCACCGGCAGGAAGGACTCGACTGGCGAGAAGAAGATTGGTCGCAGACGCGGCCCTCTCAGACCCGATCAGAGGCAACAGGCACACGAGATCCGCAAGCTCCGTGCCTGTCTTCGCTGCAAGTTCCTTAAGAAGACTTGCGACAAGGGTGAGCCTTGTGGTGGCTGCAGACCCAGCCATGCTCGTCTGTGGCAAGTTCCTTGCACCCGCCTCGATATCAAGGATATCGGTTACTTCATGAAGGACTGGAAGGCGGACTACGAGAGACACGTCAGCCTTGGCTTCAGCGTGAACAACATTAAGGGCTTCAGCACCATGGAGCGTACGCTTTACATCACTCACGGCTACGGTCACTACCTGCCAATCAATGCTCGTGAGGTGTTCGTTCGCGAAGACAAGTGCTTCGACGTTGATTGGATCGAGACTGAGACACTCAACCAGTACGAGCTCACCACCGCCAAGCTTTCCGCTGGCATGGAGGGTGTCAGCACCACTCTGTTGTCTGAGTACCTTGATCGCCACCTTGACCAAGGCTTTGAGAACTTCGTCGACGACTACTTTGAGGGCACTGCTTTCATCACTGAGATTCTGAAGACTGCCTACCGCTACTACGAGAAGGAGAAGACTCCGTCTATCCGCAAGGCACTGAAGCTGGTTCTCGCATACAACCTTACCGTGCACATCACGCTCGTTGAGGGTCTGACTGATGAGGAGCAATTCGTTGGCCGCATCGATGACCCTGCCAGCAAGTTCAGTGGCAAGACTGTCGCACCTGTCATGATCAACTTCCAGGTCAAGTGCGCCCTTGCCGACATGTGGCGTGAGCTGCAGAAGGACATTCTTGAGGAGCTTTCATCGCTCTACAGCTCTGTCTACTCTGGCGACAAGCTCAAGAACTGGCCGACTATCTTCATGCTTGCAGCCATTCTTCTTGCCATCTGGGAGGAGATGCAATTCGACTGCCACTACCGCGTGCCAGACGAGCAGGCTGTCAACAAGTTCTGCGACGACATGGAGACCACCCCAGTCGGTGTCATTGTCGGCCTGTTCCAAGCCATCTCCACCAAGCTGCCTGGCCTTCAGGAGTGGGACACCTCCAAGCACCACGCCGTTCTTGGTTCCAACCCAGCTATTTGCGACGCACTGACCGAAGTCAGAGGCCACGTCAACAAATATGAATCATACCTCAAGCAACAGCAATCTGCCAAGTTCGACCGCGACGACTTTGACAGTCTCAGCGGCAAGTTCCTCAGCAAGCTCGTCATTCGCGCGAACTAAATCGACCGCGATTGAGGAAGTTTGACTACAGAACCCAACGCCTACCAAGGTGCCGCAACCTGCGACAGCACCAGCGTAAGCAGCAAGCCTGCATCCGCCAACAAAGACCACGACCAACACGGCCTGGACGCCGCCCTCACTGGCCTGAGGGATTACACGAATCACGGATGCATCTTACGGCCACATGGACCGTATCACCAATGAAACGAAAGCCACACTCGTTGCTGGACTTTTTACGCTTTTCAACGGCTTCTGCACACACAATGACCATCATTGACGAACTGACTTCGCAACATGAACTCAATTTTACGACCGCAAACGTGGCATCGCAAAGCCCTTCTGTCGACGAGATCTACAATGATGGGCTCCAGCCCAATGTTCTTGCTTTTTCTTGCTTTTCGTTTTCTTGCATGTACCTACTCCTCGCTCTACATCCACCGCAGCAAAAACAATGGCGGTGGATTTTTTGTTTCCTTTACGGCCTATTTAACGCTGCTACCTGAAAGAGCGCTACCTGTCGATGTCTTCTTGTGAGGGACGGAAATGGGCGGCATGGTAAACTTTGGCGTTTTCTGGGGTTTCTGACGGATATTACGGACTATCACCACCACGACGAGAATGTCTTCGACGATCAAACGGCAGCTTCAAAACATCTACGTATATACATATCATCACGGCAAAACCACTTTACGAGAACGAGCTCTCTCACGAAAACCAACGATTTGCTGCTGGCGAGGCGTGGGCTTATCCCGACGCTTGCAACTGAACTGCTTACCGCACTCTATTGGAGGGTGTGAGAAATGGAATGAAGATGATCTTTGATACGATACCTTTTCCCTCATGTTTCACGATTTCCTTCTTTCAACACAATCTCACGACTCACCTCTGTACTCTACAACGTGGCTCTGAAGTCAAGCCTGTGTGCGTTGGATCTTGCGCCCGATTGCTACGAACGTTCTACTTGAGCAGCATTCTCGCGCTTCGCGACAAGGTGTGTACTGTACCGCTTCGTCTCACGTTTGCAGTAGTTTGTTAATGCATTGACTGTTACGTCGAATACTGTTGTATGGGAAGATCTCGCAGTGACGCCTTGCTTCCTGTATAGTTGGGATTGAGATATCATGCACGAGCTGATGTTTATTTGCCGACAGAAAGATCAAACAACAATTGGCAGGGAAAATCCTCGTCATCAGCGTCGCACTCGACGGGACCGCCTACCCTCGAAATCAAAGATCAAACAATGATCCTCAGACGGTCCTTGTTCATCAAGCCATGTCTGGATGTTTCGAGACCCTCGGGAGCTCTGCAAACTGAAAGGTCAAACAAGAATTGCAAGAAAGGTCGTCGTTGTCACATCGCTGATGCGCCACCGTGTGTGGTCTGAGTTGAAGGATCCAGATCGTCCCCTGCCACAGGCGCCTTAAAGTCCTTCACGCAATTCACAGTCCACACCAGCTCCGTCGCGAACCAAGCATAGCTATCGGCGTTGACCCTCGACTGCTCGCGTTTGAGAGCCAACACGGCAATCGGTCCGCGTGCGAGCTCCTGCGTGAAGCCCCCGTGATCTTTCAGCGGCGTGCCCATGATCCACTGGTATTGCGTGAACTTGTTCACAAATACAGTGCCCATCATGAACATTTTGCGCGTTACGCGGTCGCCGACGCTGTCGCACGTGGCGGATTTGACGTCTGGCCAGGTCGGAGCGCCGGCGAAGGGGAAAGCGGCGGCGTGCTTCCAGAGGCGTGGGCAGATGATGAGTTCGGGATACTGGACGGTGTTTCCTCGCAGCTGGGCGTAGTTGTCGCCGGAGTCGCAGGCTGTCTCGTGCTTGTCGCCGGCGGGCGAGTCTTGCACAACCTTGATGTTGCGCAGGTCGAGGTTCGTGTTGGTAGGATTGTAATGGGCATCAGGTTTTGGGTTTGTGATTGCCGCGAAGACGCCTAACGAGATGGCGGTCAGCAAGGAACTTCTGCGATCTGTTTGACTGCAGCGGATTCTCTGGGCCACTTACTAACGACAAGGTCGCGGTCGGCGGGGTCGAAGTATTTCTTGAACACGCGATCGAATGCTGGGTTATGTTGACAGTCGAGCACCCATTGGCTGAAGATCGAAGCATCCTGACTAGCTGCGTGAACTTGGGCGATCTGCTCTTCCGAATAGTGGGCGCCTTCTGAAACTAATGGTCCGACATAGCTAAAATCGGTGGGCGAAGTCGGACCATCGAGTGGAAGCGTGAGGACAGCCGTGATCGTGGCCAGGGAGGCGAAGATGTACTTGATGGACATATTGTGTTGTGAATGTTAGTGATGGACTGAGTAGTATAAGGTTCTGGTTGGAGATGATGTTTGTTGATGTGTCGGTGACGCAGAAACCTGTCCATCATGTCGGAGGTTATGCTGCGATACAGCAGAGAATGCCGAATACCGCGGTGAAGGGTCATGGTCACTCGAACAGCCATCAATGGAGGTCGGAGTTCGCCCACGGTTGATCAGCGCCTGCTGTAAGAGGTTTGTGAGTGACAGCCTGCATTAAATGTGGATAGGAGAAGGTTCTGGTCAGTCTCAATGACTGCAATAGGCCATGTAATCTGCTGAAGGCAATGTTGTCTTGTTTCAAACACGGTCGGCATACCGATGAGCTATGGGAGTAATGGTAAGATCGTTGAAGCCATTGAAGCCAGTAAGCTAGTACATCCTTTGACATGTACGTGAGTAAACAACGAGATGCAGTCCTCTGATACCTTTGGAGATGTGACTTGGGTTTCGATCGTACATTTACCGTTATGTCAGATACTCCTTCGCCTTTGACCTGCTAATCAGCCAGGATCGACATCGTCACCTTTTATCAGCTTACTAAACTCCCTCCCACTTGACAATGCAAAGTCCATATCAACTCTGTCGCAAACCAAGCATAAATATCCACGTTCTGTATCGCCGCGACTCTGGCGGCCTGTGTCTCGTTTCCAGCTTCTTGTGAGCAATCCAACCATGCCCGTCGTGGGCTTTGCTCAGATGTCTTGGTCCCGCGGCATCGTGGCTGCTGCTACTTGGCCAAGTGTATTGCCCTCCAAATGCTGACTACAATTGAAACAAGTAATTGTCAGCCAGCCTGCTTCGTTTGCGAAATGGCGACATATGTTTCCGCAAAGCTTAGCTAAGCCTGCGGCATGTGAACGCGGAATTCAATGGGCTGTCCTCGGGCTGGCGCGACTATTGTACTAAATTGGCAGCAAATTGATTGACTTTCGGCTTTGCGAAGCACAGAAGCACGTAATCAAGCACCGAGGCTTGCCGTCCCCCACTTGTGCTCGCGGGGCGGGAAGACAGTCATCATAAAATATGTCTACGCCGTAGATCGCCGTCACCCTGCATACCGCGAAACATAACTTTTCCGAACCGGCTACTGAGAGCTTTGCACATACTGTCTGACTGTACATTCACTTTCGCCTGCTACCCACTTTGCGATTGAATCCTACTTGACACGGAAGAGGCCCGGCGGCATTGGACATCTTGCGAGGTCGGCACTGTAACACATTCGGATAAGAGACATTGGGAGCGGATAAGGTACAGACCGGGTCGCATATCTTATACACCGGACTCGAGCGCGAACCGGCGATTTCGAGAGAGAACAACGATCCACCACAATGGCACCCCAACACCAACCAAACGGCACTCTCAAGCCCGCCTTCAACACCATCCCCGAAGCCATTGAGGCATTCGGTACGTCTCCCGCTCTTCTAGAATACCAAGCGTAACAACACCTTTGAGCTCACGCTAACACAACATTTATAGCCCGCGGCGACCCCATCGTCGTGCTCGACGACGAAGACCGCGAAAACGAAGGCGACCTAATCATCTCCGCCCGCCATCTGACACCCGCCAAAGCCGCTTTCCTCGTCCGCCACACCTCCGGCTACCTCTGCGCACCCCTCCTACCTTGCCGTGCAGCCGCTCTAGACCTCCCGCAAATGGTAGTAGAGAACGAAGACCCCAAAGGAACAGCGTACACCATTACTGTGGACGCCGCCAGCGAGGATGTCACTACGGGAATCTCGGCGCACGATCGCGCACTGACGTGCCGATGGCTGGCGGACGGATCAAGAGGCAAGGCGGATTTCAGGAGACCCGGACATGTGGTGCCTCTGCAAGCGAAGCAGGGTGGTGTTAGGCAGAGGCCGGGGCATACGGAGGCTGCGGTGGATTTCTGTCGGTTGATTGGAGACAAGGATGAGGACGCCGTGGGTGTGATAGCGGAACTTGTGGAGGATGGATTGGCGATTGAGGGCAAGGGTGAACTAGGTGGTAGTGTTGGTATGTTGAACAGGGACGGATGTTTGGCATTCGCGAAACGATGGGGATTGGTTTGCGTTACTATTGAGAAGCTGGTGGAGCATTTGGAAGAGCAGGATGCTGGGAAGAAGGCATGATTGGTTGAAAATTATATGTTCATTGGCTGTATTTGAGCGATCTTGATACAATGTGGATAAACTCTTCCCTCCATCCATGGGAAGGCCGTTCCAAGAATTGACGTTTCATTCGCAACGAGCTCGAAGACGTGCGTGATGTTAGCCGTAAAGGGCTATGGTTGCTCGAGCCAGTGCTCTTCGGGATGCGACAAGAAGCCTGAGAAGGCGAGAATCGTGACAACGACAAGCTTCATTTCAATGTGATTAGTATCCGCAGGCCCGCGGAAAGAACGCGAGGTACAATCCCTTTCGTCAATATTACCCGACCCAGACCTAGAAGGTAAACGAAAAAAACAATCTTCGAACCTCTCGAATCACAAGCTCTTCTTGGTGATGCCGCAAGGCTTCCAATCCACAACACAGAGCCGACCTTCAGCGCGCCGGCATTCCTTGCAACAGGCGAGTGACCATCGCAAGCCATACTTCCCTTCCGCTTCGAGCAACCTCGCACAAAACTAGACCACGCCATCTCTTGCTCATAGGGGATATCCTATCTCAAAGTCAAACGTCCCAGCTGCTGTCCAGGTAGGACGTCTTCATCTTCGTCATCGTCATCATCAGCTTGATCTCCCTGAACTTGTAGATGCTGGCGAGGTACAACTTGGTGCAATTCGAGCTGTTGTCTTTCGAACACCGCGATCTCTCCGATAGCCTCGTTGAGCTCGTTGACCAGGAGCATTTCCGGGTCGGCGAGGCCACGCTTGCGAGCGCGAGCTTGCATTAGCTCGTGTCCGGAGCGGCCCTTGAGGTGAACATTGAGGTCGCCGCAGCTCCACAGCATGCCGTGAAGGAACCTGTACAGATGTCAGCTAAGCAGACGAGGAAGGCGTTCGGCGGCGAAAGGATCACTTACGCATGCTTGATTTTGAGCTGGTCGCTGATATCGACATATTCGGTACTCTTTTCCTGGAACTGCTTGACGAAGAAGTTGGCTCGCTCTTGGGATTTGCCGTCGGCTTTCAGAGACCAGCCTTGCAGGACCTCAAAGACCTGAAGCAGAAGTCAGTACCTATCAGCAAAGTGAGTTGAGATCCGTGTAAGCTAACTCACAGCACGAGAGAGCATCTCTCTGGAAGACTTGTGGTCCAAGCCAAGGAAAAGCACGATCTTGCCAACGGCAGCGGCAACTCTGCTGTTGACTTCGAGATTGCTGTGCTGGAGCGCTTTTCTGATTTCGAACGCCGGCGTTTTAGCAACGGCCATTACATCAAGGCGCAGCACTCGCTTCACGTCCCTGTCGCTGTTTGAGAAGACGATCAACTCTTGGATGCTAAATGTCTTGACCATAGCCGAGGTTGGAATCTTGTGGTATATGCTGGACTGAATTAGCGCTTCATAGAGCAGAACAATCATTCGCAACGGCACTTACAGGTGTTCGTGGGTGCCTCTGTAGCCGAAGTATCCTCTCTCAAAGCACCTCTTCTGCTTTAAAGACTCGAAGAATGGCGGAACGAAGAAGATTGACTTGGGGTCGAGTTTGGATGGATCGATTATGCTGAGCTTAGCGTCCAAGTGCATTCTCTTTAGTGCTATGCGAAGAGCCCATGACAGGTTGTTAGCCGTTGATATGCTAGAGCAAAGGATTAGCAAGACGTGTAAGCTTGGTGCCCGTATGCTGTGAGAAACTTACAATGGCGACGGAATACCATCTTGATCCGTTCCAGTGCGATTGTTCAGATGGTGAGCAAAATCGTTCATATCAATCGCGTTACAGTCTGGAGGACCTCTCGGCTCGACCAGGATGCGATGCGGCACAAATCTGCCGCTGATGAAGCCGTTGCTCGAATTGATGCCGTGACTTTTGTTGTGCCAGAAGCGGAACAGTATGGCAGGCGGGTGAGGGTGTGCGGCTTCCTCAGTCACATCTTGCAAAGGACGGCTTGCCTGCTCGTGCTCCTTTGGCTTGAGCATAAGTTCCCTGCCATTAGGTTGAACATAGCGCATGGTTGCACCCTCACGCGGCTCGCCAGGACGGCGCTTTGGCTTGTTTGTTGTTTGCGGAGGCTGGTAGGTAACAACTTGCATGGCTGACGGTGGTATAACCACGACGGGAGACGATTGTCTGACCTTCTTCACTCTCGGCACGTAATCACTCTCCGTGTCGCTCTCGCTGTTTGCGTAATGATGCAGAGTCAGCTCGGCTGGGCGCTTCCGGGCACTCGAAGCTGGGGTGGCGTAAGGGTTCTGAATTGGAGATGCCTGCGAGTACTGGAGCTGGCGATTATTCCAGTTGGGTGTATCGGGCCGTCCAGGAGTGACCAGCTCGTACGAGTTCTGTGCTTCCGTTCTGACACGAGCAGTACGGCGCGGAGTGACCGGAGGCGTCGTCAAATCTGCAGCTCCGGCTTGGACAGTGTCGGTCTCGACGATCCCCAAGACATTGTTGATCTTCTTCTGTAGCTCCTGGCGTAGGCCAATGTCGACCTTCGGAAAAGTGCAGACTCTCTCCCACAAGATCTTCCAAGAAGGTTCGCTTGTCTTCAGGCGCATAGCATACTGTGCGTTCAATGCATCAAGACCCAAACCACCAAGGACGCCACAGGCAATCTGATGGTCGTGAAAGATGGCATTGAAAGCAGTCGCACGCTCCGTGCGAGTGAGCTTACGAGGCTGTGAGGCGAAAAGGACGTCGAGGCAAACTCTTTGCTCATAGTCCCACAGGTTCAGGCCTTTGCCTGGTGAACCTCTTTTGCCGTTGACGGCACGAGGTGCCATTGATAAATTCGTCTAGCTCGAACTGATTCTTGAATGTGCGTTGAATTGAAGCGTGATTCTGCCTTTCTCTGGCGTGAATGTGAGTGTGAATGCGGGCGTAAGCGTGAACGGTGGAGCTGAGCGAGTGAAGCCAAATGAAGTGAGCTCAAGTTAAAGAGCGAAGTGTGAGGAGTACAGCGAGCGCCATCTTGCGAAATGAGGTGAGCTTATATCCCAATGAGGTGAGGTTATGGCCCGAGCGCCAATGCTCGCAAGACGGCAAGAGCGACCCAAGCCATGCTGGGTGAGGTCAGGTTTTGGTCGGCGACCTAATGTCCCACGAGGGGTCGAAACTCAATCGACCTCAAGGTTGAAGGAACATGAAAGCAAAATATGCTTAATGGAAGAGAGCACGTGCGAACAACGTGGCTTCGGAAAACAAATGGGAAGGAGAAACATTCGATACATTACGTGTAAAAGTATGCCGATTCGCTCCCAAGCTCGTCAATTTCGTGATGCTCCTGTGGTAAAGTGCCAATGATTCGCTATGCAAACTCGAAGGACAAGCGCAATGCCGCTCAACTCGCTCGTGCCGTTCGATCGTGATTCTTCTGGCCTATGATAACGCGAACTCCAAATGATATATCGATGTCCAGTCCCGTTCTGCCTTCAGCACGTCTCGACGCTCCAGCTACCCACCCTCTTCAGATCTGGATCTCCGTTGGCGAAGTCCCAACCAACGATAATCTTGTTCTGACTGCAGCAGACAACTCTGCGGGCGTCGAATTGCAGTTTGAACACGCGGTTGCTGCTTTCACGGTGGTTCGCCTGGGCATGGGCATGGGCGTGGGCGTGAGCATGAGCTTGGGCGTGGTTCTGTGCGTGGGCCTGGTTTTGTGATTGCAGCATGGCCTGAGCATACGCAGCCGTTGGTGTGCCGATTTGTAGTTGAGGAGGATGGGCGGGAGGAGCTGCGGGTGCTTGAGCAGGTGTCGCGGTAGATGCTGTGGACCCGTCTTGCGCTTGCGCACTCGAGGACGACTCAGCAGCAGCCTGCGCAGAGTTCCTTTGCGCATTGACATTCTGCAGCGTATGCAGGTCAGCTTGCAAGTGGCGCTGCTGTGCTGACATCGACATGAGTTGAGCGGCAGATAGTATTGGCCCTTGTTGGCCCTGCTGCAGCGCATTGTGAAGCTGTGACGCCATACCATTGACTTGGGTTAGCGCGTGCTGCGCGACGCTATTCTGCTGTTGATGCTGTTGTGGGCCAGGCTGGCCAGCATTCTGCAAAGTGATAGAGTGCTGGTTGACTGGCATAGGTAGCGCGGTATGCGCTACGCCTGCAAGGTGGTCACGACGATGTCTGCTAGAGCGGCCCTCCCTGAGAAGCTGATCCTGACGCAGACGGTGCCGATGTACCCATTTGCCATCCTTATCCTTCTTCCAGATGATGATTGACTCATCGTACGAACCTGAGATGATCTTCGCCCATCGACTGCCGCCACCGCCCGGAGGGATCTTAGCTCCTGTAGAAAGCATATGTTCAGGTCTGCTAGATCCAGCATTGCGTACTGAGTCTCCTGAGACACTTGCCTGGTGCATGCCGTTATCCACGGCTTGGTAGAAGCCTTCATCTGCCCGGCGAGACTCGCTATATAGCTCCTCGTCGCTTATAGTCTCCAGGTCGCCGAAACGTGCCTGTACGGTGCGCACTAGGTTAGAGTGGCCCGTAAGACAGGCAACCTCAACCTGTCGATCAGCATCAAAGATACGGACTGTATTGTCCGAGGATCCAGAGATGATACGACGACCATCGTATTGCACACATGCAATACCCTTAGTGTGACCGAGATACTGTTTCTCGCATTTGCCGGTCTTGATATTCCATGCCTTAATGGTGCGGTCTCCCGAGGCTGAGACGATAGTATCGTTATGGATCATGACTGCGTTGACTGCTGCACCATGGCCTGTGAGAGTAGAGATGAGCGAGTATTCTTTGACGAAGTCGCCCATCAAAGGATCTCTGAATTGGTTCACCACGTAAGTGGGTATTAGTGGTGAGTCAGACGTGATGGCGTGGCGGTTCCATATTTTGATTGACTTGTCTTTCGAACAGGTGACAATATAACGGTGATCGAAACGAAGATTCAGGACCGACTCAGAATGGGCCTGGTCCAATTTCTTGATGATCTCGCCGGTGGAGAAACGCCAGATGATAACCCAGCTGTCGCTACCACCACTGACGATGAGATCGTTCTCAGGACTGGCATCAAATTGCAGGCACAGCACACTAGCTACGTGGCCCTTCAAAATAGCTGGTTGGCTGTTCCTTAATCGTGAGGTAGTCAGGTCCCAGATGCGTATCGTCCTGTCACGAGAGCCCGAAACAAGCCATTCCCCTGAATGCTGGATGGTGTAGACGCATTCATCGTGTCCCTCTTCTGGAAATTGCGGATGCGGCAGACGGAACATCTGGTATTTGCCAGTATCCCAATTGCGCTCTAACAGCCTCCGCTGTTTGTACAAATAGGCCCAGCTCACTCGTGCTTCGCTTTCCATTTGTGAGTCCTGTAGTAAGGTCGGTGCGAGCTTGAAATCGTTCGCAGCTGAGTGATAGTCAGAGTCGGTGGACATCTCTGATGCGCTTGAACATCGCCGTGATCTTGTTCTGCGAAGAATGTCGCTTGTTGGTGTGGTCTTCCCAGGTAGATGTCCACTGGTCCCCAAATCTTGTACCTCGGTATCGAGAACCATGCCTTCCATCTGTTCGTTGCTGGATTCCTCAGCCGAGGAATCTGCACTTGGAGCTCCATTAGCATCCGCAGGGTGCGCTGACATTTCACCCTCACTGAATGCCTCTCCAGCTCTCCGTTTCCGACTGTCTTTGCGCTGCAAGCCTGAACCTTTCCTTGCCGCAGCCTCAGTTGCAGTTCTTTTGCCCTTATCTCTCGACCTTCTCTCAAAGTCCCGTATCTTCGGAAGGTCCATATGCCAACCCTCCCGCGCAAAGATATTCCGCCACAGCTCTTCATCCTGTGTATGGTCCCGCCAAGCGCGGTTCACGGTCGAGGCGTTGAGAAGGTCGGTAGGTGAGAGATGGCTGAAAACAATGCTGACCAATTCGTAAGGAAGGTACGCGACCGGGTCAAAGAACATGAGAGTATCGAGATGTGCGCTAGCTTCTGCTTTTGCCCAAGAAGGCATATATCCAAATAGGTCTTTCACGAATACTGTCCGATGCTCGTTAGTCGTTGCGCATGCCATGGCTCGCCAGGCGGACTTACATAGCTGATCTTGGGGAGACAAGGCTGCCACGGTATTGCGCAGAATGCTCATGCGGTCCTCTATCGAGAGGGTATCCAGTTCGCGAACCAAATCCAAAGTCTTGTCAGAGCTCTCTTTCAAATCCCGAGCCATATCGATATCGCCCTGCTGGCTTTGCGTCTCTTCTGAGAAGCCTTCGTCGAAATTTGAGGGCGCGCGGCGGACGCCGAGTGAGGGTGATGGTGCATCGCTAGCGAAGCGTGTAAGGGAGGCAGGGGTGTCGTCGGCCATGTCGAGGTGGCGGATGTTGTGCAGCGTGAGGAGCAGTCATGCGCTGGCGAGCCGAGTGGCGGTCGCAGAGTTATTTGTTGATTGTATACGGTCGCGCTTGCGTTTGGCGTAGTTTCGAAGTGAGCACGTCGCGATGTCACGTGTCACGGGCGTGTATGTGTGGTTGGTAAGGCTGTGGAGTCACGGCGGTTGTGTCTTAGCCCAGCCGTGTTATGTATGGAACCTGATGATGGCTCGCCTGATCGCCAATCACATCACAAGCGCGCAGGTAAAGGCGCGTCGGTGCTGACTAAACCCCACACCCGTACCCGAGCCGACGCACGGGCGGGAGACCATACCGACGGCACTAGCTCATAAGTTTGCACATTCATTCAACATTGCTTTCTGCTAATGTTGGGGGCCTGGATACAGGCCCTAAAAGGACACATCGTGGATATCATGGGAGACACTTGAAAATGGTTTGGAGACTAGTTCAGTTCTACTTTCAGCCTTCCTCTATGGAACAGTGACAGTTGCCGCAGAGACGTCCGAAAGACGCATGCGCAGACTTTTGACTTCCGGTGCTCGTACCAGCAGCTGTTGACCCAGACTTGAATCCACCTACCAGTGGGATGATAACCAGTGCGTGGAGCTGATGTCCATTATTATGCTACCTCCTAGTATCAACGGCTATATGTTCGAAAACACAAAGACTGTCAGCGAGAGATGACACCCAGACGCAGGTTACAGCGACGGAAGAACTTGAACGCGGCAACGCATTCGATGAAGCTCCCAAGTGCGTGGACACGAGGCTTCTCAAATCCTTTGATTTCAAAGAAGAGCTCTGAGACGGAGTTCGGGGACCAGTGACTGTCGACAGGGCGCCAGTTGATATTGGGACCGGAGATGTCGAACGTGATAGTAGGGTATACTTCAAAGGCGTTAAGGAGTCTTTTGGTGACATTGAGACTCCAGGCTCGAAGAAGATTGGGCATCCGATGGAGCCCAAGAACAGGCGCCTCGTCTGGAGCTGGCTCTTGCGAGACAACAGGGCTATACTTAGGAACATGTTCAAGTCTCTGTGTACCAGGATGTCGATCAGTACGCCATCGTTGAGCTATGCAATGAACTTAGAGCGACTACTACCTATCCATCTGATCTTGAGTGTAGGATGAAGACGACTGGCCAATCTCTATGGAGTAGTCTGCAGGAAAATGCTCTGACACTAGCGGCATGAGCTCCACCAGATGTTCTGTTTCTCTAGCGCTCTGTGGATCGTCGGATCTGGCGCGGGGAATAGAGAAGAAGCGAGGACCGTTGGTTGGCGACATCAAATGATTGATTTCAACCGGGCCTGGGGTGGAGGGTCAGGTAGCGACAGGAGTCAAAGCGGACGGTTGCTGGGTATCTGGCTCGTTAGGGATCTGAGGTGGTGTAGAAACTGCGGGGATGCGGACAGTAGAGGTTTCTGGTATGAGTGAGCTTTCAAATTTTCCTAAGAGAAAGGGCGAGGCAGCAGGTGTCTCTTATCAGTTGAAGTACCTTTGACAAACATCCCAGTCTGGTGGTCTCTTTTCAGCGTTCTCTGATGGTTGCGCTGCCTGGGAGACTTTGGCATACATACCACATTGGTGACGTTGTTGCAGGCAAGAGACAGACATCACAACCCACCATTCTATCCAACCATTCAAGCGCTCCAGGAGTGAGTCTTTATCCCTATCCACTGCAGATAACCGCAACACTAGCCATACAATGACTGATGCACAGCATCAGAAGACGGCGTCCAAAGTGGACGGGAGACGCCCTCGCGGCGGAGCGCTTGCATTGAAGGAAGATGAACTGAAGGCGATCATGAAGAAGGGGTCGACGTCGTGGTAGACTTTCCTGCAAGTGACGAACACCAGAGACAAGAGGGAGCAACTGTACACGTCTCTATGATGTAGTATACCAGTATCGGCGGTTATAGGTGCAGGCTAGAGAGATTGTACCTCGAGGAGATCACAGTGGATCCTCAGGAAACTCTCCAGTGTCAGTAAAGCCCTTCCTTCAGCCTTCGCCTATGTCGAACGACAATTGCCGCCGAGATGCGATGTGCACGCGTATGGGTAGTGACTGTTTGTACCAAGGCAATGCTTGACAAATAGAAATTTACATCTCCTTCGACCCGATTGACCTCAAGCAGCTTCTACTCTGCCGTAGTCCGTCATCGCGGCTCGTTCATGACCAGACGATCACGGCGGATAGACAGCCAAATTCGAGCTTGCAAGCATCACGTGACCTGTCAACGGCTCATCCATTGTGATGGTGTCGCGCCGGCCTCAGCCCTGAGGAGACGTGATGGGAAAAGGAAAATAGAGGACGGCATGCGACCACGTGCGTCAGCCTCACGAGTAGAGCAGACACATGAAACGACTCCGAGACTCGTGGGCGCTGCGTGTGGGCGAGGGCAGGCCGGTCACAGGAAGTCGGATTAACGGAGATGGAAGTTTAGCATGATAGTTGATGCATAACTGACTCTTGTGGTCTTAAGGCTACCAGCGATCTGCCTGCAAGCGGCCGACTGTGTGGGTGCCTCTGTGCATCTATCTCTGTGCGGGCGTTTCCTCGCCACGGCTGGTTAGCCCTCCGGCAATTCATAACAGCCCTGTTAGCTGGGCTCAGGCGGAGACAGGCTTTCGGGCCAGAACGCTAACAAAGCAAGGCCTGTGCCATTATTCACGCCCACTCCGCTGCCTCACACCACGCCGCTCACGTCGTGAAGACACACATACTACTGTAGTGCCCCTACTGCCCTGTCTGGAGACGTCTGACCCTCCGTGCCACTATACACTGCAGTCTGTAGCCATCGCAGCCGCTCTTGACCACACTCGCTGCCTTCCCTTCCCTCCCCTCCACAACCCTTGGACCCTCGCTCACCTCGGCGCTCTTTGACCAGTCCCTGCTGCTACGCGCCGTACCGCACCCCTCCGCCGCCAGACCAGACCCAGTCCCCAACCCGTGCGGCAACCTTAACTCGTCCTCGCTCACACTCGCGCGCTTGTGAAACATCGGCTCCTTCGTGCTGAGTCGAGCACCACCCATACCATCGCCGTGAGCACTGCGAGCAGCCCCTAAGCCCGCTTTCACCGCCACGCCACTCTTCACCACCCTCGCACAATCCGCCCCGCCCTCTTCACTCCACCGCCGACCTCATCTGCACGCCCATGGCCTCGACTGCGGCGCGCCGATAGATTCCCACACTGCGATCATGGAAGTGGCTACCCATCACCACAGTCACATTCCAGCCCACCATCCACTGGCGGGCGCCAACCGCGCAAACATGGCCGCCAGTCACCAGAGCCCTCTCGTGCAGTCGCAACAACACACCGCCTCCAACCATAGCATGCAGTCGCAACCTTCTTCCTGGAACAGCGACACTACCTCGGCCACCACATCCAGCACTCTTTTCAACGTGCCCAACACCTCAAGTCCAAACATGCCGCCCGCTAGCGGCGGTTCGTCCGCCCCAGGAGATGTTGCGCCCAGCGAGAACATCATGAACAGCGTCGCCGACGCCTCCAGCTCGCTCTTCCAAATTTGCGTCTCTCTACGCCAGCGTCTACTCGGCGTGCCTGGATTTAACGATTCGCTACTCGAGGAGGAAACATACTCAGATGAAGATACCGATCCAGTCACCCTGCTTTGGAGAACCTTCCGCCGAGGATACCCACTCCAGCTTCTCTATAATGCCCTGAACCCGACTCAGCCATTACAGCTCAATATGGCGCTCAAGGAAGAGAAGCGAGGCAAAGCAGCGACCTTCAAGTTTCTACAAGCTTGTGTGAACGACCTCAAATTCCCAGCCGACGAGTGTTTCATTGTTACCGACCTGTACGGCGATGACACTACAGGCTTTGTCAAGGTCGCGAGGGTTGTGAACCGCGTTCTTGATATTCTCGTTCAGCGCGGCCTGATCGAAGATGTCCAGCCGACTGCTTCGGATTTCGAAAGCGCCAAAACATCATTAAAGAGGACGCAACGCCAGCACATCGTCAGTGAGCTTGTGACAACCGAACGGACTTATGTGCAACACCTGGAACTGTTGCAGGCCTTCAAGCATCTGGTTGAAGAGAAAGGAATTATCCCTGGCGATGCAGTACATGATATCTTTTTGAACTTGAACGCACTGCTCGACTTCCAGCGCCGCTTTCTCATCCGTGTGGAGCAGACTAATGCTCTGCCCGAGGAGGAGCAGAACTGGGGTAAGCTTTTCGTGATGTACAATGACGCATTCAAGGTTTACGAGCCTTACATTGCCAATCAGCGCAGATGCGAGAAGGTTGTGGTCGCAGAGTTCAGCAAGCTTAAAGACGCAGGAGGCAGCAATGAGATGCGCCAAATGGTCGAAAGCCCCACATCACTTTACGGCTTTCTGATGAAGCCGTTCCAGCGCTTGTCTAAATATCCTCTTTTGCTTGGAGATTTGCACAAGAAAGGCGACTTGGACGAGCAACGAAAGAACGACCTGGTAGTAGGCAAAGAAGCAGCCACGAGCGTGCTCAGTCGTACAAACCATGCTGTGGATCGCGAAGAAAAAGCAGCCGCCGTGCAAGAACTAAAGATGAGGGTTGAAGACTGGAAAGGCCATAGGGTGGAAGGTTTCGGGGAGCTCTTGATGTACGGCACCTTCACAGTGCTCAAGAGTGAAAATCTGGCTAATGGCAAGGATGCCGAAAGACAAGTATGCCATGGTCTGGACCTCCACACGATTTACCGATTACTGATTGTCCTCGCAGTATCACGTCTACCTGTTTGAGACGATCTTGCTTTGTTGCAAGGATATTGACCTTAGCAAACCAAAGAACAAGCTCGCTTCAAAGCCCCTCGTGGACAAGCGTGGCAAACCGAAGCTTCAGCTCAAAGGTCGCATCTTCATGCAAAATGTGACGGATCTCGTGTCTCTGGCAAAACCAGGTATGAGCGTTCAGCTTTCTATCAAGAGCAGTGAAAGGGTATGTTAAGTGCAAACACTAATGTTGAACGACCATAGGCTCATACACATGCCAGATTTTCTGGAAAGGCGACCCTGG
This sequence comes from Cladosporium sp. VS III D KN 1, assembly GCA_019775635.1. Taxonomy (NCBI): domain Eukaryota; kingdom Fungi; phylum Ascomycota; class Dothideomycetes; order Cladosporiales; family Cladosporiaceae; genus Cladosporium; species Cladosporium sp. VS III D KN 1. The sequence continues at coordinate 133,645 of JACWFN010000037.1, forward strand.
CATCGAGAACTTCATCATTCGGTTCACTTCCGAGGACATGATGAAGAAGTGGGCACAGCAAATTGAAGCCCAGCGAAGGCGTTACCGCGAGCGCACAAGGAATTCAGATGGCAGTCGCACCGGAGGAACAAGTCAGACCGAGTTCGAATTCATGCGCAACCAACCTAATCTGGAAAACCCCTACGCTCGGCCGGAAGATGACGATGAGGCGGACGACTCGGAGACTCTGGTTGGGAGCAATGCACCCAGCTGGGTTGGGCCTAGTCAGCCTTACCCAACTGGACACAGTGACTTCTCGCAGAGCCGCAATGCATCTTCCACGTCGCTACGCTCTCGCAGCACTACAAGCGAGTCAACAGGACCTCCTCCAAGTGCTGCTGCGGTATCCCGAGCTCAGCCTCCGCGCATGCCATCTGGGTCATTTACGAACCAGCCTCAGCTTTCACTCAGAACACGCAATCTTCAAGCAGTAGTATCTCCCGCGGGAGGCTTCGCAGGCGACTCATACTTCTCACCGACGCCCGAGTCGCCAATGACTGCCTCGTCACGAACTAGCTCAAGCTCGAACATGTATCCATTCCCGAGACAACAGTTGCCACAAAACGGCTATTATGAAGAAGGACACGGTGGAACCCGCTTCACTGCACCCGCAATGGGCAGGCCGCCACCAAACCAACGCGATACTCACGGTTCCATCTCCAACGGCTACCCAGCTGCCCCAGCACAAAGGCCTGGACCTCGACCTGCGGGTGCAGCTGGCATGCACAGCGCACAACAGATGCCCATGGCGCATCGCAATCGCTCAGCTAGCAGCCCCGATATCCACAATGCCCAACGCGCTGCAGCTAATGGACAGCAGCCACCAGTCCCTGCCATGCCCGCCAACTACCAAGGCTTTACCCACATGGTACCTAGGAGCCAGACCAACTCGCCCAATGGGGTTCCCTCAAGGGGACCTGCGCACTCTCCGCAAAATACTAGTGACCCTCGCGGTGGTTACAATGGACCAAGCCCAACCTCACAACTTCCCTACGATCCTGTGGCACGCCCTGACTTGCGTGGTCCTCAGTATCCTAGCTCACGTACAGTCACACCTGTCTCACGCACAGGTGGAACTCCCGCACCACCTTCATCAGGAACACCTTTGCCTGCTGACATCCCGCCACCAACCCAACTCAAGGTCAAGGTTCACGCACCATCCGCTGCCCAGGTCCTTACTCTTGTGGTGCCCTTGAATATCTCCTACCAGACTCTCAAGGATCGCATTGATGCGAAGCTTCAACGCTCAACAAACCTTACTCTGGGGTCTGTCAATGGCGGCGCTGGAGTGACGCCTAGCAAGGACAATGTCGTGAAGCTCAAGTACCTGGACGAAGACGACTATGTCACCATTCAGACCGACGAGGATGTGCTTGAAGCTTTCGAGACATGGCGTGAGCAGCGCGGTGGCGACCTCGGTGGAGATGGCATGGGAGGCATGGGCGAGATCGAGCTCTTCTGTCAGCGCTGAAGCCTCTACTTCATTCAAGGTGTCGTCAACCATTGCAAAGTCCCTACCCTGACGCTCGAGGCTGCTACAATCAGTGCCATCAGGACCGCATGCCTGGATCTTGGAACCTCCAGACACGGATTGCAAGTGTCAGGCAGCACGACCATTTCGGAGCATATGTTAAACAAGTACGGCCTGCTTCGAGACATCCATTCTCAAACATCTGGTCATCTACACAATATCAGAAACGGCCTAACGAATCGACGGCAAATGCATCAGCGATTCCAAGAACCTGATCGATCGCATCTTCTGTCCCAAGCATTGACATGGCCAAATCATCATCGTCAGCATCGTTTATACGGCATCCCCTGGCGTTGATCGCCGAAGTCTCACACCCAGGAAGCCGTGGGATTGTGAGGCCGGAACGAATTGCCAGCATCATCATTATCATCACCACCATCACCATATCAGAGACCAAATTTCCAGCAGCTGAACTGGAATTCACGCGCAAGGTCGCCTCCATCTCAAGACGCGCGATTGCTTTATACAAGCCATATTTCTATTTGTTTTGCACACCTGGAGGGAGCCCAGAGCGGATTTGACATCTTTTCTCTTTTTCCCCCTCTCTTTTCTCTTATCATCTCATCTTGGGTTGCAACGGAGACCGCCGGAGGCGAATGTGAATCAGCGGCGTTTTGATTTCTTTCTCTCTTTCCCTTCCATCTTCTTTTCGGGGATTATCTACGACATGGGAACCAAATGATGAGTGCGAGCGCGAGAGACGGCCTCAGTGGTGATTGCATTGTTACAGGAGCATGGACAGCCTTAAGGGGCCGGTGCCCGGAGGAGAGACGGTGTTGGAATTGATCGAGTGGGACCTGGAGGACTGCAGACTCTGGGGTCTGCCGTCCTCTGCAAGGCAAGGAGTGGAGAGGAGAGACGTGGAACGTGGAACGTGGCACTGAAGAGGGCCAGTGGAGTACGTTTGCTTTAGACGATCGATCAGGGTAGAGACCGGAGAATGAAGAACTTGATCAAAAAGACACTGCTATCCAGCGTTCAAGGGCGTTTTGTTACTATCATTTAAACTTCTCCTCCAGAGAATCATTCGGACCACATGTGGCACGTACACCATATGCGAGGCACTTGAGAAAATGTGTTCTTTCCGTAATTCGTGTTCTTGGTTTGATCTCGTTACACATGCAATTAGCGCAGGGCCTTCTTACTCTGAGAAGGAGAAAATGAGAACGTTCTGCAGACCTGGTCTTGCCCGTCTTTGCCCATGGAACGCCTGTTGACTAAAAGCCCAACACCTGAAAAAAAAAACAGCAAATGCTCGGTTATCTAGCCTGGGAAAAGAGCGCTCAAAATGCAACCACAAAAACAACGCAATGCAGGTACGACAGAAAAAGAAAGGCATCAGCAACAAGTATCAGCGGACTTCTCCAGACATCACCGCCACTCCAACGCAAACATAAACCCATCACAGCCGCAAAGACAAGACGCAAAAGAAGGCATAGGCCGGGTGATCTCTAATGCTTCTCTCCCTCCACTTCGCGACAGTACTTCACAAACGCTTTCTTGTGCACGAGCCCGACAAATCTGCCCTCCCGTAGGACGCAAATGTACCGCAAGCCCAGCTTGACGAAACATTCGTACACCAGGTCCATGGGCGAGCAGATTTCCAGCGCCACAGGCGCGGGATCGATGTAGTGCGTGAAATCCGTAGGGTCCGTAGCTCGCGGAACTGCATCGTCATCGTCATCTTCGTCGTCGTTGTCTTTCCGCTTGGCGTGGTCGCGGAGACTGCGCTGGGAGGCGAGGAGGGGCTCGGTTGAGCTCGAAGTGCCGAAGACGTGGCTTGCTTCTTCGCCTTCGTCTTCGGAGTCCTCCGAGTCGGAGGGGAGGAGGATTGCGCCGCGGCCGGGCCCTTGCCAGCGCTCGGAGGCGCTCATGAGGCAGAGGGCTGAGCTCTCGGTTTCTAAGCCGTCGAGGGCGAATTCGAGGTCTGGAGCGGGGATGAGGCCGACGAGGACGCCGTCGCGGAGTATGGGCAAGCCGCCATCGAGCTCGCCGACTGTGTGGAGATGTTCGAGTTTGGCGCGAAGTTGCGGCGCGGGGACGAGAGGCGAGTGGGAGATATCGATGTAGTGGCTTGGGTGAGGTGCTGGGGTGATGTCGCCGAGCTCGGTGGTGAAGACTGGACGGACTTTGGAGTCGAGGAAGGGGTAGGAGTTCATGTCAGTGAGGAGGTCGTAGATGCTCGCGGGTTCGAGGGCGTCGGCGGTCCATTTGGCGATGAGCACGCCGAGGGAGAATGGCAGGACGTGCTCGAGACTGCCGGTGAGTTCGAAGAGGATGACTGCAAGCGTTACGGAGAGTCGGGTCACGCCACACATTGTTGCGCCAGCTGCGACAAGAGCGTAGACGCCGGGCACGACACATGCTTCTGGATTGCCGTTCGCTGGGCAATCCCCAAACAGACCGAAGTCTGGGTATGTGATGGTAAGCCATTGCACTGCGTGTCCAACGATTCGGCCGAGCAAACCACCAACAACCATAGATGGCACGTAGATACCCGCAGGGACTTTGATGCCGAACGTGACGGTCGTGAGAGCCGCTTTGACCACGAATGCCCAGCACAGGTACCAGATGGTATCTGGTATACGACTTGCTGTCGGGCACAAGCTTGTGCCTGTTTCTGTGAATGCGTCGCACGGTGATGACAACTCAAACAAAAGCTCCGCCACAGGAAGCCTTGTGTAGCGGTTCCAGAAACTGATCAGCCCGGTAAGTACAGCCACGAGAAGCACCTCAAACATAGGGTGCTTCTTGATGACAGGCACGCGGCGGAAAGTCTTAGCCCAGACCCGGCTGGCTTTGATGAACATAGCACCAGTGGCGCCTCCCAATATCCCTAGCAAGATAAACACGCCAATTTCAAAGAATCTCCAGTCGGTGATGTAGCGAACTTCGAAGAGCACAATCTTGCTGGTGCCGTAGGGGTCGAGGAAGCGCAGAGACAGCGCGGCAGCAATGCAGCAGAAGAATGTGCGGAACAGCGTTTTGGGCGGGAAGTAGTAGCTCACTTCCTCGAGACTGAATAGTACTCCGCCAATAGGAGCACCGAAGGCCACAGCCACGCCGGCAGCAGCGGAAGCGGAGAGGACTTCTCGACGCTTGCCGTCGTTCATCCTGTATTTGCTGAATAAACGACAAGCGATATTTCCTACACATGCTGCGACGTGAACATATGGTCCTTCTTTGCCGATAGAAAGTCCTGACGCCACACTGAGAATGAGACCTAAGGTCTTGAAGACCAGTGTTTGAACACCAAGATATCCGTGCAAGACGAATCCGGAGAGGATGACTTTCACTTCCGCCACGCCTGAGCCTGCAGCTGGATAATACACCATTGGCGGCTTTTGCGGAGCTGGGCTCCCGGATCGTTCTTGATTTTCCTGGTCCTCGTCGCTCTTCCCGTGCCCGTGAGGGTCTGCTCCCAGATTCTCATCCAATGTTGACAAAGTAGCAGCAGATGAGATGGTCGTCTTGGTCTGTAATGTCAAGGCGCAAGCTGCCAAACTCAGCAGGACTACCCAAATGAAGTAAGCTGCAAAGTCAGACCACAGCTTGGAATTCCCTTCGCGGTGAGTGAGACCCGACCAACGACACCATTCATCACAGATGCTGGCTCCAGCGCAGCACTTGCGTTTGCTGTACCGCCAGTTGTGCGAGCAGTAGCCCGTCTTGTAGTCGAAGATAGCAGCCTCGGTGACATCGATGCAGTAAGCGATGCCTGCGGTGATGCATCCAATGATGGCGACCAGGATCCAGCCTTGAGCGCCATCAAATAGAGCCTGTAGTCTTCCTCTCCAATCCTTTCTCGATCTTAGTTCTTTGACACGGTATGCATCTGCTATGCTGTCGTGGACCCAGTCCGTCGACGTGAACTGATCGTACCATACCCTGTCGTCCTTGAATGAGGAGGCCATCATGGCAGTGGCTTCGGCCTCTGCTTCAGGTATCCCATCTCTACTCCTTAACGCTCTTGACACTTTCCGAGCAAACGACCCTCGCCTGCTGTGTCCCCGTAGCCGCATGCTGTTGGCATAACTCGTCCTCCTACTGATCCCTCTTCGTGGAGTCGCCGGCATGCTCGTCGGCATCGTCCTGTATCCACTGGCCGACAAGTCCGAATGGTGGAGCAGGCCAGCATGCTCACTCAGCTGTGAGCGGGACATCATCCCGCCGCGTAGATCAGAGTATGAACCTTGGGCTGAGGTAGAGCGGGTAGCGAGTGGTGAAGTAGGCACACCGGCTTGAGCGTTGCGGTATGCGTTGCGCATGGCTTCCGCCTGGCGGTTTCTGGTCTCTTCATCGTCCGAGGGTGAGTGATCGCCCGGGCCGTGAGTTGTCTCGTGCGAGCGGTACGAAGCTACTGATTTCGGCATTTTGAGGCTCTTCTTTGGTCGGCGGGCTGGCGGGTCGCCGCACGGGGCATAGTAGGAAGTATTATGCGTCGAGGGGAGCGGATCTTCTGCTGTATGTATCTGCCTGCAGGATGGCGGATTAGGCAAGTGCGTGATCGTCGGAGAGCGGAGCTGAAACAACGACAGGCATGAGACGGCGGTGGGTGGAGGGATAAAAACATCAGATGGTCACGGGTAGCCTGTGACTACATGTAGATAGAGCTATAGGTAGGGCAGGGTTGGCATCATTCACTCATGCCCCCACGGGGTTGATCAGATAGCTGTGGGGACCGCAGTCGCGCCGGTACACCGATATCAGAGGACGAAGAGCTTGAGTCGTGGTGATATCAGAAGGCAAGGATCGTGTGAAGAGCGTGGGCTTTAGTACCGCGGTAGCTCTGCCTCCTTGCCTTAGCACGTCGTATAGGTCCCACCTCGCACACACAGGCACATACCGCTCGAGCGCGACTCGACAAGCTTAAAATGATAACACGATAGCATCCTGCACGCACGGCCAAGATCGCCGCCGCCGCCGCTACACCTGGAGGAGCGCAGCACGTCTCGGCGAAGACTCGCTGGAGGATGAACAAGCAGGGGATCACGAGCGACTGACGAAACGCACGCGTGGAAGATGTCTCGAATAATAATAACAATGAAATCCGTACCCCCGCGCTATGCGCTGCACATCATCCCTCGCCTGCATGCAGGGCGACACTCTATCCAATGAGACCCTTCAAACCGTCGGTACCAGGGTACGCTGGCGAGTCTGCTGCCATGCGCGGCCTGTACGCCGACGTCAGCTGTATGACCCTGTTGCTGGGCGGTGCGTGGCAGATGCAGGCAGCTCGTTCGGTCTGTAGAGGCTTTCTTCACGTCTGAAGTTTTGAGGATGATACAGCCGTTGCAACTACGGTACCATGGAATTCGCAAAACCTATATCTATGGCATGTTTCAGAGCAGTTTAATTCTTCCGTGGAAGTCCACGTTCCTCGGTATTGGTTTCTGCTGCCCAAAAGTGTCCGATTTCAGCCGAAGACAGCCGACGGCAAAGCAGCTCGCTGGCTAAATGTGGGCCTCGAGCGATGGACAAACGAGAAGTACACGGAGCAATTAGACATTGGAACTCTCATCCTTCACGTACCAAATCATATATATACATTGTCCCAGCCTCATTTTCTTTCGCGATGGATAAATTTATCCTCTTCGGTGACAGCATTACCCAGCAGTCCTTCTCCCAGCAGAATGGCTTCGCATTCGGTGCGGCGCTGAGTGATGAATATGTCCGTCGTCTGGACGTTGTGAAGTAATGAGAGCTCGTTGTCATGCATGTTGTGCAACGATAGATGGAAAGCTGACGATGTTGGTAGCCGTGGACTGAGTGGCTACAACACCAAGCAGGCAATCAAGGTATGCATATCTCGCATATGCGTCAACAATGCCGAATTAGCGACTCGACCGACCCATTGGCCAAAGATTCATGGAGACGCATTCAGCAGCTGACAATAATAGGTGCTTCCTCGGGTAATACTGCCACCAGGACAACAGAACATCCGCTTCCTCACCATCTTCTTTGGTACGACAGATGGCCAAGCTCACAAGCAGATTACAGACTGACATTCTGGGAAGGCGCCAACGACTCTCGACTTCCCAACACCCCAGGCGGTCCTCAGCAAAACGTTCCACTCGAGACCTTCATTGCCAACCTCCACACTATCCTCACCCACGCGCATATTACTGGCCGACCAGACCTCCGCATCATCCTGATCACGCCTCCTCCAGTCGATGAGCGTATGCTGCGTGCTGCCGACGGTGCCAATATCCCAGGCTTCGACGGTTTGAGGCGTAAAGCTAAGACGACAGCACAGTATGCTCAAGCAGTGAGACAAGTTGGCAAGGAGAAGGGCCTTCAGGTCTGCGATGTGTGGAGTGCCATGATGAAGGAGGCCGGTTGGCGCGAAGGCGACGCCGGACTATTGCCCGGCAGCGAGGATGCGGCCGAGAATGCAGTACTGAGGAACTTCTTCTCCGATGGTAAGCATATCATCCTGCCAAGGTACCTCCGTAAACGACACTGCTGACAGGATCTCAGGTCTCCACCTTACCCCGGATGGATACAGGGTCCTCTTCCATGAACTCATGACAGTTGTTGCAAAGACATGGCCGGATCAGCTCCCCGAGAAGCTGCCCATGGTCCTGCCGGGCTGGAGCGATGAGGACGCTTGGACAAAGCTGTAATCCTCTCGATAGAGATGGTGTAGCCTGCTCAGCAGAGTATACAACTCTTCCGCAACACTTTTCTTTCGTAAACGCCCATTCGTATCACTTGCGCCACCATCTTACCTCGGAGCACTGGACCGGAAAATATCACCAATGTCCTCGTCCTGCAGGTCGTGCTGACTGCGTCTGGTGGGCGGTGCCTCCGTATTGCAAATGCTTAAGAACGACATACTCTCATTGGTGGGAGCTGGCAGCACGCTAACGGCTGGACGTCAACTGCGCGGCTAACGACCGGGATCACTCTCAGCCCTACAAGGAAAACAGGCTAAAATCAACGCTCGCCGATCCAAGGCCGACGCCAATGTTGGACTAAAATCTTGCGCCGATTGCGCGCAAATGGCATGCTCGTGTCGGACTCCGGTCTTCGCTGTGGCCGCAGCTGCTCCCCAACGAAACAAGATAATATTACTGCCAGCCCGCGCTGAGATAACAGTGTTCAGAAAGTTGCGCAAGGCAGGCCAAATACGGCTGCATCGTCTCACCGCGCAAGTCTATTTTTGTTGGGTGGCTTCCGGCAGTGGCATGCAAGGCGTGCCGGCGTGGTAATTCGCGCTTTCGTCAAATCTTTTTTATTTTGGTTGACAACAAGCGTTCCCACCGCAAACGCGCAGCCTGGTGGAGAGTGGCCCAGTCACTTACTCACACCACTGTGATTCACCTGGCCTAGGCGCACCACGTGTAGGATCCTGTCATTCTCTTTAACCACCCCTGCCTCTTCTGACTCCCGTTTCCTCTTCCTTCCCACAATCACACAACCACATCAATTTGCACCGCGCATACACAACTCACGCACAACCAACCACCACACAGCTTCAAACCAACCGCCCAACTAAACACACTCACAATGTCTGCCATCGCCCGTCCCGCTACCATCCTCGCCGGCCTCCTCGTTGCCGGCACTGCCACCACCTACACTGTGCGCAGCAGCAACACCGATTTCTCTGCCACCTCCCTCGCCGCTGCCGACATTGACGCTGCCGGCAAGGCCCTCGGTGTCAAGCCCAAGCTGTAAGTAGAACCTCGTGCGCATCGTCGCATGCACCAAGAAACTTGCGATCACCAGTCGCTGACCTATCGTCCAACAGTCCCAGCGAGTTCTTCCACCTCACCACCAAGAGCGGATGGGACCTCAGGAACTAGAGTCGCAATGTGCGCGACATTTCCTTGAATGAAACAAGGGCAATCGGCCCGGCGCATGTGATGCGCTCCAATTACAGCTGGAGAGCAATCATGTGCACCAGCCGGGACACCACACTTTGGAGACCTTAGAGGTCATGACACGATTATTGCGCTGCACTTGGACGGCGTTTTGGACTTTTTGCTTTTGGGGGCATACTTGCGTCAAGCAAGCTGCATTTGCATGGAAAGGATTGGAGCATCCGGTGAACGCAAATCGCGTGCCGGTATAGAGAGGTTACAAAAAAGCATACCAACACCTAATTGGAGAAATGAGCGCGCCGGCTCTCCGGCGCCCTCTGATCAGAGATAGAGAACCAAGAGAACGATGCATTACCCATTATCAAGCCCATCCTACACCCGCTAACATGCCATGACCTTCCGATGATATCAGGTTCAACGCCAAAAGCAAACGCAACTCCGCATGCTCACCAAAGCAAATGCCAACATCGTCATTCACGACTCCTCGGCGCTCTAAAGCGCCAACAAAGAAAACAACCCACCCACCACCGGCCGGGTGCTGAAAGTGATGCCAGGATAGCTGCAACGAACACATGTTAGCGAAAACGAACCTCTACTGCATTGAGCCAAACAATTACGTGGCACGGGCAGCACTTACTCTCCAGTGTTCGCATCATACAAATCCGTAAACGCCAGATTCGTGCTCGTCTTCCCCAACCAGTTCGCAATGGTCGAGATGAACTTGCCCTTCAGCTCATCCGACGAAACAGCAGCGACGAAAAGCTCCCAGTCATTCTTCGTATACCCATGCCTCGTATCCAACGGCACGCCATACTGATCAAACACAGTCTCATAGAACGCGTCCTGGATGTCGTAGACTTTCTGTGGCACGAGGTCCAATTTCAATTCGCGGTCTGCGAACAGATTATACAGCAGACCCCAGGTGTTGCTGTTGTCGGACTGAGCGTTGCCGTAGCTAAGTTTGGCGTGCGGAGGGTTTGCTTCGAGAGCAAAGCCGAGCGTTTGCCACTGGGTCATGTAGTCGTGGGCGATGGAGGAGTAGTTGGCCGCGACGGAGGCGTGGCCGGTTCGGTTGGCGATTTCGGCCATGGCGCCGATGCCGAGGATGCCTTTGAGGGCGAGGTTGGTTTGGTTTCTGATGGGAAGTACGGGTCAGCGGTGAGAGCCTTTGATTGTAGAGAGATGGTTTCAAGCAAGGAGGTGAGCTTACGCGAGCGAGCCGGCGAAGTCGTCTGTTGAAATTTGGTCGGCTGGGATTAGAGCTTCGGCGATGAGGTATTGCGTCCAGCCGTCGAGAATGCTGTAGTGTTTGGAGAGGTAGTCGTTGTCGTTGGTGCGTTGGGCGTAGGCTAGGGTCATTAGGACCATGTTACCGCATTCTTCGAGCGGCATTGCTTCTGCGTTGCCGTCTGGGTGGCCTGTTGCATGTCAGTCAGCGGATGTTCATTGGGTGACACTGAATAGTGGCGAATGTACCTGTGGCGTTCGGGAACGCTGCACCTATGTCGTGAATAGCATAGCTGTTGGGCCAGTTGCCGGCTTCCTGGTTGATGAAGATTGGATCGAGAAGGTATTTGAGCAGGGTGGCGTTTGTGTAAATGGCGATCGGATGGAAGGGGTAGATCACTGTCGTCAGTCAGTCAATATGCCCTCGCCAGATGATCACGACTCTCCATCGATCCCCGTGGTTACTTCCTTACCATCTGCGGTGTTGACATTTCCGTCGCTGCTAATCTCCTTCATGAAGAGCCAAGGTTCCGTGGGCGAGTTGGTGTACTCGATTGCACCGAAAGCTTGTCGAGCAGCTAGCGATGTCAAGCTGAGGTAATCTTGGCCACCCGCAGCGATCGAGTCTGATTTGACCTGGTCATCAAAGGCCGTAGAGACTGAGCTTGATGTAGCATAGTCGTCGTAGAAGAAGCGCAGCTGTCGATTTGCGTCAGTGGCATCATGTCGATGAGGTGTCGTGTCCTAGACTTACGGCTGCAATATCGTCTGAGAAGTAGCTTGTCCACAGAGAAGGCACTACCTGTACCCCATTCTCACCCAAGAATTGTACTGCATCCTTCTGGTGCAGACTAAGCTGGAACAGTGTCGACCTTGAGGACGAGCCAACCGAACCCAGGTCTTGAGCGAATGCAAAGACTGGCCATGCATTGTTGATTGAACGATAGTTGGCATCGGCGGCGTTGTCTAGGGATCCCCGAGTGGCGAACTGCTGTCGCGTGACCGTGTCTGATCCCGAGCGGTGTGTCAAGCCTTCGGTGCTCTCAGCAGCGTAGTACCAGTTACCATATTCTGTCTGCTGATTGATCTCGGCAAATGGTAGCTGTTCCTGACGGAAGACCTTGTGGTATGCCACACTGCCAGAGTCAGATGAATCGACATCAAAAGACCACTGGGCAATGGCTGTTCGGTCGCCAGATACCCACTCTAAATTGGCTGTCAGCAATTTCACCACTCCGGTCAGCTTTCATACTAACCAGCCGAGATGTCCGTGTAGAGCTGCACATTGTGCTCTCCGCCATCTGTGGAATGCACTTCAACGTCCAAATATGAGTAAGGCAAGGAAGATCTCATAAGGTCGTCCGGAACGACTGGCGACAGGAATGTCACCTTCATTTCGACTTTCCCGTCAACGTCCAGTGTGAATATGCTCCTGGTAGATGTGTATTCGAATGATTTCTGGTTCACTTGAGTACCGACGTCTAGTGGGTCACCCATCCAGACATAGCTGACATTGTCAACCCTGACAATACCTGCCCAGCCGGTGACGGCGCCGCTGAAAGTCATTTAGCGGACGTAATATTGTCTGTATGGCTTAATCGTACTCACGCCCAAAAGGTTGGCCATCGGCCAGCGAGATAGCCGCCATTTCCGCCATCACTGCCAGCCTGTTGCCATGTGGATAAATAAGGACTGCGAACAGCGAGAGGTATTGAAGGTGGTCGAAGAGGGGAGAAAGACGATTGGCAACTGACGGCACTGGCCAGGGAAAAGAGTAAAGAAGCTAGTTTAATCATGATGGCTATCTCGATAGCAACATACACTTTCTCTTTCTCGAGGTCCCCTTGAAACACTTCGCGTTGGAGAAGGCAGTACTGGAGACATCTTATAACACTCCTTTCAACAAGGTATATGTCTCTGAATCATGCCGTCAGGCCGTACAACAGAATGACTTCCTTCGATAACCGCCAGAATCAGGGGCCACCTGAGCGGTCGAGAGACGCTAGTTCACGGAGTCGCCTCTCCCTGTCGCGTTCACTAATAGCTCGGAGTCCCGGCAAGAGGTCAAGTGAGGACATCTCAGCCATTGCAAATATGTGCACGTCCGAGTGACGCGCCTAGTCGGGCTTCTCTTCAGATTTCAGATGGCTATGATGCGGGTGTCGTGATGGGCAGTAGTGCCGGTATGCCGGCACAAGACCGTTTAATTCACGGCCTAAAGAGAGAAGCGCCGGGGTAACTAGTCAGTATTGACCTGCTGACATCTCGAGAAAAGTACTAGACAGTGTTAGACAGTATGTACATCGCACCAAGGAAGGATTTGCTGTCTTGGCCAGAGTTCTCATGATGGTTGTGCTGTGACAAGGAGTGGTAAGCATGTTCGCCCGCAATGCTTATTTTGCCCCGTGGAGAACAAAGTGGGCCATCTCGACTTCGTCGGCTGGCGGCACACCGATAGTAAGACATTCAATTAGGAGGTAGACGCGTTCATCAGCCCTCCCCTATTATACGTACAGCGATCCAAGCCCGCGTGCAGTTGTGAAGTCAGGGATTCTCTGCACCTTCAGGTTTTCGATACTCTCTCATTTCGTGATACAATACAGCAGTCTGTCATACATGTGCCGAGGTGTCGCAAAGTAGTACATCGCCATGCACTAATCGTGTGCTAACCACATGTCGACACGGAGCGCTCACATGCCCGTGCTCGACCCCAGAAAGTAGGAGGTATCAAGCCACTTGACCGAGCCTCGTGCGACATCAACATCCTCTGCTACTGCACATGCTCATCCTCGCCTTCACCGCCGCCATGTCCATGAGCTCCCCAGTCATACATGGGGCTGTCCTCGTCCTCGTCGTCATCGCTGTCGTCCAGGACAAGAACCTCTGAGCGAAGCTCGATATAATCGTCATACCTCTTGGCAGTCCTGTCGTCCTTGAGAATGGTCTTCAGCCCGGCAGCCAACTCCTGCTTGTAGCGCTGGTTGGTGAGTTGCAGTGCATCCTTCTCACGCTCGATCTCGCTCCACTGGCTTCGGATCTTCTCAACACCGTCGTTCAGCTTGTCGATGCGCGTGTTGACCATGCGAACCTTGTTCTCCATGTCTTTCACTTGGCGAACGTGCAGTGCGCGCTTCGCGCGGAGTTGAATGACTTCCGGGTCGACGATGTCTCTGCGGTTGGTCTTCTCGACTTCCGCAGCTGCCTTGCTGCGAACGGTGTGGATGTTGGTGTCTTTTGCTTGCGGTGGTGGGGAAGCAGAGTGGTCGAGGCTGTCATCTGCGCGCACCTTTTGTCAGTTTCCTGACACAATCTGAGATCGAGTATGATGGCAGTGCTCACCTATGCCGGCATAGTCGTCAATTCCTGGCGGCAATCCCAACGCTGCGCTCTCACTAGCGTCTTCCATTTCGTTAGCAGTGCAAATCACGATACTTGTAGATGCAGTCCTACCGAGAAAACCCGAGCCTTGACGTGCGGCTTCCTCAGGTGCAGACATGTTGGTGATGGGGATGTGTGGATGGATAGGTTGCAGACAGCGGTGCGCAAGCAAGTAGGCTGGAATTGCGACCGGATTGTGGTGAGCTACGAGTGATCAGAACGCGGGACGGGTTTCTCAAAGATCAGCCTGAGGCTCACGTGCCAAAAGCGAAGTGAATGGCAAGTCATGTGCGACGTGGAGTGGTAGGTAAAGGCGAACGAACGCTTCAATGCTTGTCGGTCGATTTTCTTGGACCAGATGCGCCTTCCAAGATATGTATGATATTTCAAGTCTGCTACAAATTGGATCAAATGATTGAACGAGCCTGTGCAGCGAAGACTACTGAAGCATCTGCCATCAGGCGAGAATTACTCGTGTCACGCCCCTGTAATCCTGGACTCAACGACAGCGAGAGGGAATGGCATCGAAGAGGGAGCGGTGTTGTTACCAGACCTGAGTCTGAGAAGTTACCAATGGTCGACCTACACATCCGGCGCCAGCCATGGACATGTCAACGCCCATAACCGAAGAAGGTTCCAACGTGCCTACAGATGAGATGTCAAGCTATACTTGAAGTTGTCAAGTGTTTGACAAGAGTTGTTTACTCCAGGACCCGAGTAACGTCAAATCCTCTGCCTCCAAGCACAGATCCGCCGGCCACCTACATGCACTGCTGATTGCGTTTCTTTGCAACGATCTCGGGCGGTGACCGATCTTTCATTGTCAAAAGTTCGTATGTAACATGCAGTAGTACCCAGTCCGAATTGAGCTTGCGATTGAGTTCTGGTAGGTCTATCGTCGATCCCTGTAGCCTAACGAACACATGTCATCGAAGAATCATCTTGGACCATGGCGTATCACTCACGTAGTATGTATCGAACGATATCCATGGGAATACTCTCTTTTCGAACAGATTCCAGTCCCATCCCCAGATTATGTTTGGGATCATCTTCCTTGTCTCGGCTTCGAGTTCAGAGGCTGTCGACCGGGACAGTGATACAGCCACAGCTTTGACTCGCCGCTCTATAACCTTTCATCTAGCCTCCAGCATTGTTGATAGGAGGTACAACCCTCGCAATGGAGTATTGAACGTACATATGTAAGGATCGACGCACAGACCCGTCTCCGCTTATAGGGCTCCACTTCATCAATTTTGGTCGGGGAAAAGCGGGAAAAATTCTCAGCTTTTACGCAAGGATTATATTGAATTTTTGCACCCACCACATCATCAATAATACCTCCGCCGGGGTAGCTCAATTGGTAGAGCGTGTGGCTCTTATAACAGCAAAGAGATCAACCTCAAGGTCGTGGGTTCGAGCCCCACCTTCGGCTATTCCTATATCAAAGCTCAACAGAGCAGCTGTTCCTTTTCTTTTTTTGCTCCCGGTTGCATCTTGTTCACACCAGCTCATGTCGCTGGACAATCGTGATTGATCGGCTTCTCAAAATCTATGTGTGGACAAGAGGGATCTCGATCAGACTTGTGCAATTACAGACGAACGAAGGATCAACCTATCTTCCTATTTCCAGTCATGAGGCACAGGCACTTTTTGAACATATCTTTTGAGTGAGCTGACTACATTATCTCGAAGCCTGTTTGCCATCATGACTTCCAAATCTGGGCGGGTTGACGTCAGGTACCCTAGAAATTGTAACGGTGCCTGATTGCGTAACATTCTAGCCTCCTGAACCACATTTACGCCGGCTCTCCAGAAGGCCCTGCAATCGATTGTCCCAGCTTGACTGCTTTACCAAAATTGGGTGAACCATCAGAGTTCCAATTGACCTTTTGTGCGGCTGTGTAACGATTGCCGTCGCAGGATCCCGCTACGTTCGACGTGGCATGGTAGACATTCCAGATCTCTTTACCGTCGGGAGATGAAAAGAAGCTAAGGTTCGGTCTAATTAGCATGGATCGATGGAAGACGATAGGCGATCCAACATACCCGTTATGACCAGTACCATAATTTCCATTCGCAGAACTGAATACCGGTCCACTCTTAGCCCAGCTATTGGCAGACAAGGGATCGCCGCTGCCTTTGTATGTGAGTAGACCAAGCTGGTATGACGGACTCCAGCATTGACTGGCACTATACGTCAGGTAGGTCTTTCCGCCATGATACAATGCCGCCGGGCCTTCTGCCACAGGGAAGTCACCCTGCTTCTCCCATGCAAGGGTCGGTTGAGTGAGGGTCGATACAGCTCCCAGAGATGATGGCGAGTTCATGGGAGCGATGCAAAGAGATTGCAGTGTATCACGAATGCAAGAGTAGACATAGTAGTTCTTGTTCGGGAAGCGAAGGATAGTTCCATCAATACTCCATTCGTTGAGCAGCTGAGCAGAGTACGTGTAGGTGTCCCAAGGCGTAACACCTCCTATGCAATTGTCAGCGACAGCGTCTTCACCGACAAGCAAATGTAAGACAAACCCTTGAGGACGAAGGATCGTTGTCCATCGAGATTGGCACTGTTGCCTGCTGTGTAGTAGATCCACCACGAATTATCAATCCAATGGACTTCGGGCGCCCAGACGTTGCAGCAGCGGGAAGCAGTTTTGTCGCTCCAGACCACTTTCGATTCCCCGGTCTTCAGACCAGCAACAGTCTTTGCGCGAGTAAGTCGGATGTCCGACCATGTGGTGGTCAACAAATAGTAGTATCCATCGCCCGAGTAAACGATGAAAGGATCTGAGCCATCTGTGGCTTTCAGAGGGTTGGTGAACGAAGCGCCAAAGGCAACGCTCAAGATTGTCGCTAGGAAAGCGAGAAGAGTAGTAACGTGGCGCATACCGAAAAGCTCTCGAGGATTGAGGTTGGAGCTGTTATGCTATTGCTGAGAGGCATAGTAACATATATAGTCGCTCCAATGGCTCGTGCTTAACGCGTTCCTGTAATGGTCGTATGGTGTCAGTAAATAATCCGCTATACGATCATTCGACAGTCTGCAGCAGTTGCAGACGCAGGTTCCTCCAATTAGTGTTATTTGAGCATAAGAATAGTTTAGTGCCTCTTTTGAAATGACCAGTGCTGCATCACTAAGCTCAACGCTGTACCCAATGATATGAAAGAGTAGCGTCTCATGTCCTGCAGTAGCACTATGCCAAGGGCTCGCTTCAGTCGCCGAGGTACAAACGTGGTGGACCGATCTGTTTCCTTAGGGTTTAGTCCATTTTCCCTCCAAGGAGATGAAGTCGGTAATATACGTCGTGGCCGTGTGAGGATAAGCGTGTGGGCAGACGGCTTGAATACTTCTTGTGACTTTGTTAGCCAATCTTGGCTACATGACCGTAACCGCAGATCATCAAGGCCACTCGGTAGGTGGAGATGGATGCCGATGAACGCTTCACATTAGATTCTTCCGAAACATCTATGGGTAATGTCGAAACAGATCTTAGGAGGTAGGAGGTAGGCCTCAAAGTGGAGGTGACACTGCGGTCAGACCATACGTCATACTATAGCCATCATTCATAACATTGAAGTCTGCATATGCATCACATTGGGCGGCAACCGTTATCGTCAGACAAAGGCCAAAGGTAAGACTTTACTACTTGCAAATCCTCGAGATTTCCTAGGTATCTACGACCACGAGTTCTCGTGGTAACAGTTGAACACAGTCTTGTGCTCTTCCAGTTGAGCTCAGGGCAGCATTCATGTCACTCGATATATTTTAGCCGCAGAGCTGAAGGACTTCATAAGTGACTAAGGGTTTCTCAAGTCTTCTCTACCATCTCGATGGTAAGTGTTCCTAAGTGTCTTCTGTGATTGCAATATATGATTTGACGCCTACACCTATGACCGTCGATACTGGCTTACTTGCGCAGACTTGAAAGCTAGTGCTGTATCTTGAAGGTCGGAGCAATAGTGGGTCATAATCTAACAACGGAGATGTGTCTACAGGTGCAGATCGTCTCGGAACAGATGAGAACATGTGGAGCTCCAGCGCAATGGTTTTGTTCTTTGCCCTGACATCCCGAATGATCATAGTACACTTCTGTGGTTTGCGAATGAAAAGTATATTGCTCCAGAGCCTCCCCTTGCTAGAAAAATCGACTATATATTTTTTTGACCTGCTCCGCAGTCATTAACTACTCTCCTTAGCTCAGCTGGAAGAGCGCAAGACTGTAACTGTTACCACGAGAGATTCGTGATCTTGAGGCCCGCGGTTCGATCCCGCGAGGGGAGACTTCTCTTTTGCACTTTTTACATATGCAATATCTGTCGTGGTTGAGGTGCTGCGCGAAATCCAATTTTTACGGACATAGAGCTAAATTTGCATTTTGCAGCTTCGCGAAGCCGTCAGTCACAGTCCGGCGCGAACATCGATGCGTTCTGCGTTCCGATAAATAATAGTAAGAACGATAACGGACTGTAAAATCCGATAGAGAAAGGATTGTAATGTCAGTGCAATCGATGCGTCGAGCATGTGTTTTTTAGGAATCGTGTCAAAAACTGACCACCCAGAGACTCCGCTAAATGATATCTGAAAGTACTTTTTGCTTACCACACACAGAGCTTGCGCGTGACATGGCGCGAGTTCCCAAGCAGAGTCTGAAGCTCGCCTTCTCCCTCTGTCGTACAAGCTGACTTCTGCGATGACCTTTGTCCGAGTACATTCCGTCTCTTCTTATCACCGGCTCGTGAGCCTTCCAGAAACGCCAACTTGGGCACTCGCACCAGTGTGCGCCACTAATGTTCAAGTACCGCATGCCGTTCCGTCGTCGCCGTCTTCTCCAACGTCATGCGTGAGTCTGTTACTTTTATCACCTTCCCTGCCTGCCGTGATTGCTGAAAGGTGAGGGGTATCCAAAACCCAAAGTACAACAAAATAAAAATCCAAGAAGAGGTAGTTGCGTTGACCAACAATAGCATTTGGGTGCCATCCAACGACCTCATAATCCATCCAAATCGTCAACACTTCGTGATCGGAAGTCGTTGCGCGTCGTTACTAATGAGTTGTCGTCGGGCGTAGGCGAGCTGTAAAAGCGCAGAAACGTAAGCATAATGTGTCAATCAATCGGGAAAAAAAAACCAAAAGTCCTCCTCATCAGACGACTCTTCCCAGAGCCAATTGAAGAATTCGGGCCTCCTTCATTAACGAAAACAGAAAGACTCACTTCGTCCAAACTCCTTGCCAAATTCGAATTCTTCTCCACCACTTGGCGGATCTCTTCGCAGACGTTTCCTTCTAGTACGACTTCAGTCTGCTTCGGCAGCCATCTTAGTATGTCGAATGCGTTGGCGTAGACGGTCGTGTTGCCACTTGTGCTGCTGCCTTCTGCACCTGGCAGGACAAAGGGAGTATGAATGACGAGCCGCTGCAGTCGCCAGCAGTAGCGTAGGGAAAGGCGGACGACTTCAGTGAAGTGTTCGAGGATGTCGTTGTGGGTTGGGATTGTGACGCGGAGGTTTTTAATCTGGCCGCGAGAGCGTTGGTGCAAGGCTGCCAGTGTGGGTTGGGCGGTGTCGAGATCGAGGAGGAAAGTGTTCTCGCCATAGAGAATGGCGCGGGCTTCCTTGTAGATTAGCTTGCTAGCCTGAAGGAGACTGACGAGCAATGGATCATCGTCTTGAGGCCGGGGAGCACGGGGTGTTGAGACCTTGACACTTGTGGAGATGGAGCGGCGGCCGCGAGGAGGATTGTTTGTATGTGCGTTGGTTACGAGGCGATAGGGCCTTCCGCTTGGAACATTTGTGGGCACTGCAGCAGCAGGCGTAGGATCATCATCAACGTTGATAGCAGTATTCGCAGTCAGGCCAGCGCTTCGCGTGCGTGTGAGTGATCGCAAAGTGCGCATAGTACGCGCGGGCCATGGATCGCTGCCACCAGCACTGCCAGCATTTGTGTCGCCGGTATGGAGATTTCCAGTATCCGAACCAGGGCTATGCAATAGCACATCATCTTCACTTCCAGACCCGTGCCACGCAGTATCATCAAGAAACTCCTGATCCCTCAACATAGACTCCGCGCGCTCTTTCTCCTTCTCTCGATCAGCCGGCTTCGGCTCCTTCGAAAGCAAGATGTTGAACGGCCTGGTCAAGCAAGCTCGATAGATCTCAATCCGAATTTCGGGCGGCATGTCCATCAAGCGGAAAGGCTGTTCGTGCTTATCCGTGATCGGGCAAGTCTCCTCTGGCTGCTCGTGAGCCTCCTTGTCGCCCTCCTTTGCTTCCTTGCGTAGCGCGTCTCGTGAGGCTTCTTCTCTCACAGTGCCAGCCTTGTCCATCCTAGCCCTCTTATAACCAGATCCCGGTAACTCGGCACTATCGTCTTCTTCTATACGCTCTCTCTTCCCGCCTCTCAGCGATATGCGTCTCGAACTCGGCCCGGCTCCAGAGGAAGTATTCGTCCTGCTTCGCTGTTGCGCCATTTGCGGCTTACTAACCAATGATCTAGTCAGGAAATTCGAGTATTGCGGCTTCTCAAGTATATACTTTCTCCCAGTGGCGTAAGCTCCAGTTCTCGGGTCTCCCGATGCTCGATACAATCGCAAGGCCTGTCAAAAGTGCAGCGGATGCTTACTCAAGCGACAATGGAAGTCGAGGCGCTGGTGTATCTCGGTCGCTGGCGCGCAACAGGGTTCCTGCACGGATCGTGGGTGGGATTGTACGCTGATCGTGCCGCCCACGCCCGAGGTGGTGGGGCACAGGTTGGCGATTCGATGGAGATGATGTCTTGGTAGCCTTTGAGCAGCAAGGCAAAGGTAAGGCGAGACTCGGGAGTGGCGATTGAGTTCTGACAGCCGCGTCAAAGGGCGGAAGCGCCGGCAATATGTTCTATTGAAAATTGTATACTATGCTGTTGTCGAGCAGTGAGGCGTGCAAATCTTCGGAGCGTAATCAGACCAGGTCGAGAGCAGTAGTGTCTCGCTTACAACGCCTCAGGACGTCGAGTGTTTGGCCCTCGACCGTCGCTCGTCATCATTGGGCCCAACACCGGGAAGGCACGGGAAGCGGCAGCCGCCGTGCGCTCCCGCCAGTGTTCCTGGCTCGCGCTCTCCCAAGAAATCCTTCAAGACGCAGTTGCCTGTTATGGCCCGTCGGGACCGTTGAGCCTTGGGAGCCGTGCGTGCTTCGCTGTGCTGGTCCTCGCTTTGAGACAACTCCTGCGCGGCCGTTGCGTCTAGCAGCTGTCATTGGAGAAGAGGAGGCGATGGCTGGCGGTGAGCTGCAAAGGCGTGGGGGGAGCCCAATTTTCAGGAGGTACAACAATG
The DNA here is from genome assembly GCA_019775635.1 of Cladosporium sp. VS III D KN 1. NCBI lineage: Eukaryota > Fungi > Ascomycota > Dothideomycetes > Cladosporiales > Cladosporiaceae > Cladosporium > Cladosporium sp. VS III D KN 1. The sequence goes on from JACWFN010000037.1 coordinate 154,956, forward strand.
TCGGCTTTGTTTGCGGAATAGCAATACGAGGTGATATCCGCGTCACACATGCCTAGCTCAGGAACCGGGTACTACGAGAGATCCAGTAGCCGATCACAGTATCACAGTATCACAGCGCAGCACAGAGTAGAGAGACAAGAACAATCAAGCTGTAATAAAATTCACAACGTTCTAGCTACCTTTCTTTGTGCCACAAGTGTCCGGTCCGCTCACATCTTGCGAGTCGCCTCCCTTGCCATTCCTGCCTGCCTGCCATGCGTTCCATGATGACCCCCGATATTACATTCTACCACAGTATACTTCACAAGTCCATGTGGCCAAACCTCCTTCACAGCGCCTGAAAGACCCCCAAGAAAGAAAATATAGTACACTTCCGCTCCTGTCGGTCATACACTCGTCATGCAAGCAGAAGGGAAAGGCGCGGAATGGCGATGTTTTTTTGTATTGAAGATAGGAGATGTCGGTCTTAATGACAGTAGTTTTTTTGGTCGAGCAGGTTGCGCAATCTGCGTACCTTTCCGCCGGCCAGTAGTGAGCGAGGGATGTATTAGTCGGTAGTGTGGTATTAAGTGGGCTAAAAGCCCGAGGAGCCAGTATCCATATAGTGAGAGGTCCGTACAAAGGAGAAGGGTTTTGGTTTTGGTGCTGTCCGGATAGAACAACACTGCCTTAAGCAAACGAAAAAACAAACGTGCAAAGAAGCCAAGCCGATGCAAGTCGAACGCCTAGAACGCTCAGCCAGCCAGTCCAGTTCCGTCTGAAAAGGCGACTTTCGGGGTATATCCGGTAGTTTTCTCTGCCTGTAGAACTCCACCGCCGTGAAGAAGGAAAGATGGGTTTGTATAACCCACAAGCGAGCTCTATTGCTTGGCCACGCTTGGAGCTTTCGCTGAGCTCATGTCTCAGTGTCTGCAACGTCTCCAGATTCGTCTCCGGTGATAGACGAGGCAGGGACAGTGTCTCCCGCGTTGGACGGGGCTTCAGCAAGGTCTTCCTAAGACTGGTGCTGGGCCCACATCTCCTGTCCACGCATTTGGTTGTTGTAGTCCATAGGACCAGTGCTGTGAGGGCGCTGCTGGTCGTAGTACATCTGAGCCGCAGGGTTGACACCGTAGCTGCCATTAGCGTCTGCGTAGTGGTACTGCGGCTGCTGGCCATTCGCGGACAAGCCGTTATGGGGAGATTGCCAACCCATGGTCTGGCCCATGTGAGGGCTGTTGGTGGCGCTGCCATGCTGTTGCTGTCCATGAGGAGCCGCAGAAGGCTCGAGAATTTGAGGCGGGTTGTAGCCAGAAGACGGGTTGGAGGTGAGCGGAGGGCGCTGGCCGGAGCCATTGACAGGCATCTGATATTGCGCGGGAGAACCAGAGCGGGGCGTGGGCGCCATCTCACCACGAAGGTGAGCGGGCACAGCGGCCATGCCGTTGTTCATGGCCTGCATGTAGTAGTCCGAAGTCTGCCTCTGCATGTTCGGGACACCAGACATGGCAGAGCCGGGAGACACAGACGAAGGTCGGCTGGGATGTTGAGGCATAGGTGACTTGCCGTTCTCGGAATAACCCTCCTCTTCATCCGATCCTCTTGATCGCTGTGTAGCCATCGAAACACGGGATGCCAGGATCGCGGCAGTAGCAGCCTCTGATTCCTCAATGGTTCCAGTGTGGTGGTTTTGATGCCTCGTGAGAGTGGTGCGGCGGGTGAAAGTCTTCTGGCAGTCGGCATACGGGCACTTGTAAGGCCTCTTGCCTGAATGAATCCTACGGTGACGAGCTAATGAACTGCTGTCGCTGAAAGGCTGCAAGGGGATTAGTCGCAAATTCTGAATTGAAAGATTTCTTTGAAACTCACCTTGCCACAACGCTCGCACATATGAGGCTTCTCGCCGGTGTGTACACGCGAGTGAACAGTCAAGGCACTGCGCTGAATGAACTGCTTACCACAGCCGGGGTGATCACACACATGAGGTCTGATACCGCTGTGAATGCGCTCTGATGATTTATCAGCTAAATATCCTGAAAAAAATTGGTACAAAGAGTCTTACCGTGTCTTGCAAGATCGCTACGACGGGCAAAGCCCTTGGAGCATGTGGAGCAAGCGAATGCCTTTGGCAGAGGGTTGGATGCACGGGAGCCACCATCGATCGAGACAGCGTCAGGCTGCTGGACTGGTGGCTGCACCGCGCCCATCTGTGCCTGAGGATATGCCTGGTCTGTAGGGGCGTTGGGGTGGTAGCTGTGTTGAATGAGAGGCATATTACCGCCAGGGATTTGCGTGGGCGAAGGGTAGCGCATTCCGTTAGAAAGCTGGCTAGCAATCTGCTGATACGCAATCGACGTCTGCGGGGTCTGAGACGAATAGCGCGAGGACTGTTCGGAGGTGTGAGGTGAGACGCCACGTTCGGAGCCGTTCTCGGTCTTTATCCTCGAGGCGCCATTAGGGACGTAAAGGTTCTGCTGGGCGTAGTGCGGCGTGCCGGACATGTCGTGGGTCATGCTGAGCGGCATAGGGACTTCGTATTGCATATTGGGGTGGCCTGCGGCTATAGCGTGCCTGTTAGTATTGAGCAAGGTGTTGAGGTCCATCTCTTCGAGCGGCGAGTCCCTCCTCTTGTCAGACTGCGAAAGCAGGAGGCGGCCGACAGACGGCAGCGACATGTAACAGTCTGCGGGTCTTTATTTCCTTTCGCCCTCGTAACGTGTGAAACACTGCGCGGCACACTGAGGGTTACTGACTGTGCAGAGGTTTCCGCGACGGCGAGTGGGAGCGCTGGCTGGCAACCAGACGCGACGCGGATGGTAAAGCTGCTTGTCCTCACGGAGGCGTGCAAGCGTATGTGCTGGAGGTGTACGGCGTACGCGTGGGCCCGGTCGCGGGTGGTGGATGGATGGCAGATGGTCTGTTCGACGCGGTATGCGGGAGGTCGTGCGTCCTTTAAAGGGTCACAGCGTTGGGGTCGAGATGCGATGACAGCACTGCAGCGGCGGCGAGGTCAGCGGTGATGGCGGTGGTAAGGAGCGTGGTGGTGGTGGTGATGAAAGTAGAAGGAGGGGTGGGTGCCAGACGGCGGCGGTGGTGTGCAGAACGAAGGAGGGACAATACCGTGGGGGCGGTGTGTGGCAGGGTGCGGATGGAGATGGGATGTGCAGGGTGTGAGGGAGGAAGAAGAGGCGTGTGCGCGCGGCGACGTTTCTCGCGCGAAGTCGGACTCGACGCTGATGCAGAAGAAAAGGAGGTGGAATGGGCGGGCGGTGGGCAGGCGCAAAACGCGCGTTGCGCCTTCCGCGGCGGCGGGCGTCACGTACCTTGTTTTCGCGCTCTGCAGACTGGATGGCAGCTTGCAAGAGGCAGTATCTCTTCTCTTGGGCAGGCGACGCGTGCTGCGGATGGAAACAAAAAAGTCGGCTTGTTCTCACTGCGCGTTGCAGGGTGCTCCGTGCTGTTCTTTTGAGACGGCCTGCGTATACGCCAAGGGCAAGTTTTGACTGCGGCGACGCTACCGGGAGCGGGAGCGCTAGGCGCGACAGGGGCTAGCGCGCAAAGCGTGTTTCGCCCTGGCTATCTTTGGGACTCGAGTCTCCTGGCTGGGATTGCCAACTCGAAACACTCGATTCGTCTTCACGATCGAGCAGTGGCCAGATTGGCGCGGGAATCAAACACTCCTCGAAGCTACCACGAACTTTGGTGGCGGTCGAGGCGGTCCTTAAACCAACGTCGTGTTGAGTTTCTGAGCTGGCGTCTCGTACAGCTGCAGATGATGATGCTCTCAGCTGTCTGGATCGATCGCAGAGCTCCGGATATCAGATGGCGCTGCTTTCGATGCGTGTTGACTGATCGGATGATCAGACAGTCGGATTCGTCCGGATGGTCGATGAATATTAGGATTGGTAATTGGCGCTGCTGACGGTTGTATTCGTCGCGGCTTGAACGAGATGATGATAATAATGTTGCAACGGAAGTAAGAAAGGCGAATGGCAATTCGTTTCAGTGTAGAACAAATTGCTAGTAGCGAGTTTGGCGTTGCGCTTCAGCCTTTGCCGGTGTGATCTCGCGGAAACAGGCCCGGCCAGCGGTACCTCTAGTGTTGCTGTCGTCCTGAAAGTGGATTCCTCTGGTTTCAATCGACCCTCGGAGGTGAAGCCCAAAACCGTAGCGGCGCGTAGAAGAAAAAAACCGCGCAAAGCAGATTTTTTGTTATGTGCTGGCGTTTGCCGACAGTATGTGCAGTTGGCTGGATTGGCTTATGTAAGAAGGAACAGCGTTTTGTCCGAGATGTTGTTGTAAGGAACGTGCGTTGTGGGTTGAAGGAGTGTGTGTGACAATTAAGATAGTAGTAGGATAGAGATGGGTGAACGATCGAGCAAGGAGCGCAGAGATGCACTGTACAACCTTCGAAAGGGATCCCAAGAGAGGCGTAGATCACCACTGGGCGCCCTTTCGACTATGTATCTATACCTATACCTGGGCGCCACATAACGTCAACGGCGAAATTGCCCATTGCGCCCTCCACTGCCCCAAGGTGCGGCGGCCAGCAGAAGGACTGCCTTCTCGTGCGTGCACACGCCTTGTGCCTGCAGCACTGTATCCTAAGAGCCGGGATGCTTCGCCTGGGCAGCCACAGCCTTCTTTCACCGCCGCATCGACAAAGCGTCCAAGCGGTGCGCTGCAGCCTCGCCGTGCACGTAGTGATGACGGACTTGTGGCATATTGCCATTGGCTCTGGGTATAAGTCCGCATCGCTAGTCGGTGAAGTCGAGTCAAGCAGCCAATTTCGCTGCTTCCCCTAGCCCAAGGGCCCTAAGCACCCATGTTTCACCAGTCAGCGGCCGCCGGCTGCGTGTACAAACGGGTTTCTTTTCTGAGAAATCGAACAATACGCGTGGCAGTGCGTGGGGATCGCTACCGATAGGTCCCACGGGAGTTGAGGCAGTGGAAGCCGGTCGTATTCCTCCTGCAGGTCAAAGGGAAGCGAGCATTTATTATATTGCTTCTCTAGCAGATCGCCCATCCGGGAGGATCAAGCGCTTGCTCAGCCCAAAACTCAGGGCAGGAATGCCTCCCCGAGCGCCCATCCGAGCCGTGCCTTGACGGTCATGACCACCGCTTAATTCATCCTCGAAAATCCCGGGTTTGTGCGCTGTCTGCATCCCCTTCTTTTGCTCTCGTTGCACAAGCCATCGAAGCTCGCTAGAAGGGCTCCTACGGCCTTCGACGCCTGCCCTGAGCTCATCAATAGCTGTCAATTGTTTTCACCATGACGTTTGTGAAACGCACGGCGCGCGGCGACAAATTGCGCGGGCGTGGAACGGGCGGTCCTTGTGTAAGTGGGAGTGTAGTAGTGCAGAGACGATGGTGAGGCTTCAAGGCCGCCGGCAATCGAGTGTTATCGGCTGACTCATGGCCAACAACCGCCCCTCTTCATCTCCTATACCGTATTCAGTGGCTGGGAGTATGTTTGCGATATCACACTGGCGTGTTTTGAGGCTCATATGGCCGTTGGACCAGCACACGTGCGAGCAAGAAGTGACGAAACGTCCAGTCTACACACATGTGCAGACCCTCATTGCACGTTGCTCGTGGACGTAGCGCACAGCACATGACCACTTGCTCTGTAAGCACAAGCCCTCGTTGGTGACCCCTCGATTACCAGGAAGCCATGTCCATCGTGCGGTGATGCCGTTTGAGACCGAGATTCTGGAAGGGTTCTGGAAGTCCACACACGTCCCGGCAAGATCATGTCGGCGCTTTGTCGCCATAATGGCATCGACCCGGAGATCATCTTGCAGGAGCATGGCAGGCAGGCTGTCCCTGGCGAGATCCTGGATCTGAAACCACTGCTCCGAGGATAATGTTCAGAGAGACAGCATGCTATTGGGCTTGCATGAAGACAACATGTCTTTAGGCTTTGCCAAATTCGTCCTCTGCATTCTTCAAGCAGTATGTGCCGGCAAGAGGGTCATCTCCCTGTCCACCGAAACATGCCCGATGTAGCCTGTGGCGAGATCGTAAGATCTTGCGCGTTCTAGTGCAATGGCGTTGTGACCTGAGTTTCAACAGATATCCGCATCTCTTCCGCAAAGCAAGAATCCACGCATGAGTGTTTGTGAGTTCGGCAAGGCAGAGCTGTCCGAGCAGGCTGCCCTTTACGTGGCCGTTTACTTGCGGTGGTTGCAGTGCACAGCTTCGCCCCAACATCGCACATTCGATGCGTAAGATCGAAGTACATCCCTCGAAATGATGGCATTTCTCAGGTTCCTCTTTGGTCAAAAAGAGTCACTAGTGAGAGCTGGGCACGCAGCCACGGAAGGCTCTTGACGTTCTGGGAGACCACGAGCAGTTGAACAAACAATGTAAAGTCAGAGTATTACAGAATCAGAGCTTCGACTTCTTCCACGTCGCCGTCGAAACATTCTTTTCCCTCGCTACGTCCTCCCTTTGCCGCTTCTCAGCAATGATAGCATCGCGTGCAGCTTCTTCGTTACCGTTCTCCAGCAACTCAACCGTCTCGCGGTACATTTCCCGCTTCAAGTCGCTCAACACTTGTTGCCCTGATAGACCCGGCTGCGCCTTGGAAACGAGGGCGAGCTCGTCGATAAACTTGAGAGCATCTTCCAGACCTCCCAAGGAGTCTACTAGACCTTCGTCCAGTGCGTCGAGGGCCTTTGAAACATGTTGTCAGCAGATGGCAATTTTCCAGGTAGGTGTTAACAGGGTTAGGGTGAGACATGGTCACGCTCACCTTGAATCGAACAGCCTCCAGGATCATTCTCCTGAAAGTAGTCGGCTTCACCTTCTCCCCGAAGATGCTACACATCGGCGGTCGAAGACCGACTCCAAGCGCCAGTTCGTTCAAGCAAAGAAAGCCTTTGTGCGGGTTCATGATCCTGTAGTCGTGCATCATGGCCACCATAAAGCCGCCTGCGAACGTGTGGCCGTTGAGCAGAGCGATCGTAGGCATGGGGTACGTCAATATCTTGTGCCAGAGTCCATACAGGGTTTCCGTGAAGAAGCCTGGAGTGGAAGTGGCGTGCTCGAGGTCCAGGCCATTGGAGTAGAATTTGGAGAGGCCCGATGTTGTTATCACAACGCCGGGTGGGAATTTGGTTTGCAGGATGTCGAGGGTAAGGTGGAGGGCTTTACAGAAGACCTGATGGTGTGTTAGATCTACTTCTGGGTAGTTCTACTAGTTCAGTTTCTTGTAGACTGACAGTTGTAAGCCGATTGTCAGGTGGACTCGCAAACGTAACGAGATAGACCTTCGCGGCTGGCTCGGTGACAGTGATCTTGCCAGCGTTGCCGATAGGCACTTCGAAGAGAGAGGAAGCCATTATTGTAAATCCGTACTGTTCTTCCAGACCGTACTGTTCTTCCAGAAGACGGGTCGTTTGTGTTATGATAATCTGAGGATGCAGACGCTTGATGAGACACGGATGAATGATGCCCGTCGATCAGGACCGCTGAGAGGAACCTCGGCTCGATGTAATCGCATGTGCTTTCGGCCGAATGTCACTCCATTGAGCACACCGGCCTTACTATCTTAGCTATATGTTCATGAAATAGGAAGATCAGGAAAGAAGATCTCGTACTTTGTTGATAGACCTGTAACTCGCATACCGCTCTAGCTCCTGCAGACCAACATGCGATGTCGAGACGCACGTGGCAGTGAGTGGCGCCGGCTTCCCAAATTCCACGACCTGCAGTGACATGAACATCGAGACGAACACAACACCAATACATGTACTGTGTTGTCTTCTACGTCCTCGCAATTTGGGCGGATCAGCAATTCATTACCTAGAGCAAGGTACAGCGATGCGCGAGGGTTCAGTGTGATCTTGAACAATGGACGCGAAAGCAGCCGCTCCCTTACGCAACACTCCCGGCCTGATCAGTATGCAATCCCTTGTTCGATTTGGTAGGATTAACCGTACTGATTGCGCATATCAGAGAAGATCGAGAACTCAAGAGATGACATCGTGAAGCGCTTCGATGCGCTGGTCACCCTCGCTTCGGTAAGTTCTCGTGAAGACCCTCCGAGCCAGCCTTCTTATCAATAGTGGTTGACTAACACTACAACAGAGTGAAAAGACCGACCGCAACACCACTGCAAACTTGCAATTTCAGATGCAAGTTGAGACCTCACATCTCGTATGTCTACAAGCAGTATCTTCTTCCAGCAACGTCTCCAAGCTCACCTTCTCACAGATCAAAGCCGCAGAGGACTTGCAGACGCTCATCCGCCACTTGCAAGAGATGTGGCTCTCCGGTCCCCTTAACACGGTAGGCGAAAGCCAGGTCCAACAGCAGACAGACGAAAGCGCGAAGATCGTGGGGGAGCTCCTGCGCCAGCTCTCTAGCAAGCAAACCATGGGCGCCGTGAGTGGAGATGCCATGAACGAAGAGTCGTAGTGGCCTTGACGTGCACCAAAATTTCCCGAGTGCGAACAGATATATACCCAGGAATTGCATCACTCCGAAACGCAATTACATTCATCAAAGCTTGGCCGGTAAATCCTTTGCCGCAGCACTCTCTCCCACCATCCTCACCACCACCCTCGCACTCCCAACAGAGTTCTGATACCCAGCCCCAGCATGTCCATAAGCATGCACAACCGCCCTCCCACCAACGTTCTCCGTCTCCATCCTCGGTCCACCCTTTCTCGCAGGCCTTAATCCGCACTGCACGCTCACCACCTCAAACCCACCATCCGGCCCAGTCAACAGCTCCGGAATCTGCCAAGAATTGTGCATCAGAATCTGCTCCGTGATCTTCGGCTCCGGCGTCTCGTCCCAGACGTTGTCCTCTTTCGTGCCGCCGAGAATCGTAGTGCCAGAGCCAGGGCGCGGGATGCAGTAAGCTCTGTACCCGTCGCCCACCCTGGTAATTGTTGAGGTCGCTTCGCCTTTGACTAGAACTGTTTGGCCGCGGATGGGATACATCGCTTCGTCACCGCAGAGCTTTTTCGCTCCTAGCCCGGTAGCGTTGACGAAGCATGTCGGCTTAGGCCTGCCACTGGCTCGTGAGAGCTTTTCAGCTTCTTGTAGCGCGCTTGAGAATCCGTCTGATGTTGGTAGTCGTGCTTTGATGATGTCGACCCCACGGGATCGAGTTTTCTCTTGGAGATAGAGTAGGTAGCGAGGCACATTGATCGACATGGCTCTGTAGAAAGCGCCACATTCAACTTTCGGTGCTCCTGGTGCAGCACGCTCGTTGACGGCAGTGATGGGCTTCTGGTCGCTCGAGAGCTGGTGGAAGGCTTCTACGTGAGGCGCGTACCATATGTCGTAGTCGGGAGACTTGTCCCAGTATTCATATGAGTCAATTTGCTGCCAGCTCCAAAGTTAGCCAAATCATCCAACGACGTCGATACCCTTGCGTGTTTTGAGATAGATAGTCTTACCTCCAGCCCCGAACGGGGTAATGTGCGATCTTCCTCTTCACGTCGAAGCACATCAAGCCAGTAGTCATACGTCTGCACATCCCAGTCGCAGATGACCGGCTCATGAGCGCGAGAGTGTGGTAGCCAATGCGCACCTGCCCTGTGTGTGCCTTTGTTAGCGTTTGCTCAACCGCGATGTGAGAAGTAGCATGTATGGCACGCACCATGGCGAAGTGTACTCGATACTGCTATCACCTGGAACATGCGCCGCTATGACCGTAACGACATAGCCGGCTTCTGCCAGGAACAAGGCACTTGTCAAGCCCGTCACACCAGCGCTGAGAGATGCAATGAATGATTAGCGAAGCTCTCAAGCACGGCTTATGATACATGTAGGTCGATTGGCTTACCCTAGCACGACAATATGTTCTTGGTGTTCAGCCATTCCTAAGCAAGGCAAGATCGATAATTTATAAGTAGAAATTAGATATAGTGGCTTGATATGAGCTTGATGTACATGTATAGTCAAAGTCACGCCGATGGTGGAGGTGTTCGGCGCAAGATAGGGCAAGTCGTCAAGATAGGCTACATGTACGCCGGTCCGCCGACACAGTTATATATACACAAAGACAGGAGGATATCATAGACCGGCATCGGCCTGAGCATCATGTAGGGCGTGAATAAACAGGCTCGGCCGAGCAATTGAGTCGGACAACCGACCTGTAACATCGCGTGAACAAGGTCAGAATCCAAACCCTAAATGTAGGCGATCGGACAGAAGTAGGCGTTCACCACTTTCAGATCGTGGTAAGCAGATTTCACGATGAACACAGGAGACAGAAGTGGTGGCGATAGAGATTTATTTGCTACCATAATAACGTAATCGTGTCGTAAACTAAGTGTCGAGGGTATCTACATAACAAGAGCGGTTTCGTTGCTCTTTCCCATGATAACGCCGGTGCTGTGAACCTCAAACCCCAGTGTCGTCTATAGTAAGCTATGCCCGGCGAATGTCGCCATTACAAACAAAAGGTACTCAGGCAGACGATGAAGCTACAGCTGTCAGACTGGTGACAGCCTTGCGCACTTCGTCGGCCGCCATTCCCTGCCATCTTTCCCTAGCGCTTTGATCTGCCAATGCGGAAACGTCGCCTACGAGATCGTACATCTTGCGCGAAACGTCGCGGTTGATGTCTGTGTATTGGTCTTTGTTTATCGTTTTGTCGAGGTAGCGCGGTCGTAAAGCAATCTTCACCATGCGTTGAATCTCCTCTTTGGCTGAATATGACATATTGCGGCTGGGTGATAAGGCATCACCACCACTGTGGTAGTTCTCGTCGTATCCACTGTCGTGCTGGTCCTGTGGTCGCCCACGCGGACGGGGACGCGAAGTCCGCTCTTGATCCTGTGAAGCGACGGCGGGTGAGAATGGAGAGAAGAGTGGCATAGGCGATGAAGCCGGGTGTGCGATTGGTGACAACGGTGGCGTGGCAGACGCTGCGTTGGGTGAGCCATATCCCGATGAACCGGGTGATCGGGCTGGTGATAAGTTACGCGGCGAGTACTGTGCGCTTGATGGTCCCGGTGATCCCGCAGAGGAAGGGTTGTTTTCGACCTCGCGGAGTAAAGAAGACAGGAAGGTGGTGCCCTCCGCAGCACGCGCTGTTGCAGCGCGTGATGATTCAGCTGGTGGCGAGCCTGCATTGGCTGCAGGGCGACGAAGACGAGGTCTCTTGAGCTTCTTGGGTTCGGGTGCTGGCTCTTGTGGCGAAGCTGGCGATTCAGTCGCCTTTCTTTTGCGCTCATTGGGTTCGTGCAGCTCTCTTGCTTTGTCAAAAGCATTCCAGGCGCGTAGCTCTTCTTGCGACTCGGGCGCTGGCGCTGGCTGCGATGGATATGTGCGTGCTGATATGTCACGTAGACGGCTGGTGACGCCCTGTCGGTCTGCTACCTCGAAGCGGCGCTGCCATTGCCTGAATTCTCTTCGCTGTTGTGGAGTCCTTGTGTCCCTCGTAGCTTCTTCATCATCGAAGGGAAAGTCGAGGTCCAGGTCCAGACGTTGCGAAACTTCCTGCCATACTCGCGCCCACGATGTGTCGTTTGTGCGGCCGAGACGACGGCCAGTAGGCGCGTTGCGCTGTCGAGGTTGTCGACGTGGCCGTCTTCGGACAGCAGCAGGAAGACCAGGAAGCGCAGCGTCGCTTTCAATGTCTACCAGACAAGATTCGCAGTACCAGATCTCCGGCGCATCGTCGTAACCGGCACAGAAGATGTGCACCGCTTTGTCGCAGCCATCGCAGAACATCTGGCTGTTGAGCGCCTGGTCAGGCGCGCCACACACCATGCATGGCTCCCAGACTTCGACCGAGAACAGCTCATCTTCCATGATCATGGATGGGTCGATCTCGGCCTCTTGTACCTTGTCTTTCACAACATAGCTGTCGATCACCTGACCGCCAATCGACTGGCGCAGCTCGACGGTATTGAATTTCGCACGACATATTGGGCAGCTGTTAGCGCGCTCGACCCAAGGCTTGAGGCAGGCGTTGTGCAGGTCGTGTCCGCAGGGAAGAAGATGGGCTACGATTTCGTCATCGTCATCGACACTGAACACAGAAACACGTTAGCATGGTCACTCAACATGGCACATTCTGGAGGCCCCAGCGACTCCGCGACAAGTGCATGGCAAGTGGAAAACCTCACCTTCCAAGCTTATTCGGCGAATGTATTCAAGCCGTCCAAGGGTGGAAGTTGCGGCTGCCGGGGCAGCATTGCATTGCGGAGGAGCCACTGCAGGCCTCCAGTATATCGTTATACGCCACAGTATGCGACGATTGTAGCATCACGTGTACGCTCGATCGGCTCGCGGTATAGGAGGAGGTGGTGGTACCTTTTGGTGGTGAGTCTGGTATCGCGCAACAGGCTCTTGGCGTGCTGCTGCTGGACGACTTCGTCACCAGCAGCCTGCTCGCGCGCTCCAGCTGCTTCGGGTGGGTCCGTGTTGGAAGTGGAATCGGTGGCGAGGCTCTCGCGCAAATCGCCCAAACAGACGATGCATTGTTCCGCCATGCCGAGGCGACCTCAGAGAAGTGTGCAGGCGCTCAGATCGCGGCGGTGGCATGTATTTGCGTGGTGTTGCGGGTGGAAGTGGTGGAGGAAGAGAGAGGGCGGGATCGCTGGCGCTGCTTAAGTACTTGACCAGGGTCCGATGTCCTCAGCCACTCACGTGCGAGCCAAGCTGACGGTGAGAGAGGGCGGCAACGGAGACAATTGCGACAATGAGACGGCGGACTGTGAGCTTAGCGCGCATAGTAGATACAGCTCCAGCATCACTCTGTCATTTCAGCATGGCTCGTCTGCATATGGCGTCCTTCAAAACCCTTGAGCTGTCAGGCGTGGCGTCTGCCGTGCCAGCTGACCGAAGCCACGACTGTGGAGGGCTTCGTGTGCAACTAACTTCGGCTCATCTAGTCACGATGCGCTCTATTTCCAGTCACTGTCTCACATCTATCTGCTGCCTACGCGTCTTCACAGGCTTGCCCTTGCAGCTGAAGGGTTGAGATGCGCCTGTCGCTGATGGTCGAAGCAGATCGGCATCACTATCATCAAGGTGGTGCACGCTGTGACGCGACACTGCGCAGGCAAATCGTCATATCTTGAAATGAAATACTGGTATCGTGGTTCGGCTATGGACTAGACCCTGGTGCCTGGAGACCGAAGTGGTTCGGTTTGTTGTCATAAATCGTACCTAGGCCACCCGAAGGCCATGAAGCGCCGACGAAAGGACGCTTGCGGCGGATGTAGTCACCGCCTGGCCAACGCCAGATTCCTGACTTGCACATCAAGAAGTGGAAGGTCTTTGGAAGTTTGAAGGAATTTCTTCGTTGTCCGGCAGCTATCTTCCTGCGCTGCAGACGTAAAAGCGCTCATTGAACTCCATCATGATTCTCCCATGATCCCATAATCCATTTACACCTCAGCAATCTCGCGCAGACGACGCATGGTCGAGCGGATGGCAGCGGCGGCGGGGGTGCTGTGTGATTGTTAGCATGCTGTTGGTGCTGTCACGGCGCTTGGAGCGCTGCATGGAGGGCGTGTGCGACGTACGAGAGGGCGTAGGCACCACCGGCGACAGTCTTCTTGCAAGACTTGCAGTCCCAGATACCGGTAGAGTGACGCTTGACGGAGTTCTTGCCGCAGAAGGTGCAGGTGTAGCGGGCGTGTTGAGAGATTTCAATCTTCTTCACCTGCTTACGGAGAGAGGCACCATAGCTGTTGAGTCCATGTTAGTCCTTGTTCATCGTCCAGGATATTTCAACTCGGCGCAATGATTTGTCGAGTGTGTTCGAGGGTATGTTCGTACCGGGTACCGTATTTACCGGTGATGCCGACCTCTGCAAGATGTTGTTAGCCAGTGCTCCTTGGGATGCGCACAACGCGCCCTGGCGGTTCAGGCGCCGATTTTCGAGGGTCGCGGGATTCGTGAGGATGTTGGCGTTGGGTAGAACATACTTTTGGTTCTCTTCGTCATTGTGTTGGCTGACCTGTTGGCTTTGACAAAAAGTCGCTGAGAGATGTCACAGATAGTCGAGAGAGTCGGCGATATCCAAAGCGGACTTCGTGGGTGCAATTTGGGCAGCGCTAGTGCGCTTGGCGCTGGAGCGAAGCCGAGCCCTTTCGCTTCACATCTTTCGAAGTCTGTGTATTAATTTACGTACGCTTCACGGTGCTGGCTGTCTATCACTGAATATGCAAGAGCCTATTTGCCCAGTGTCCAAGGCTAAAGATTTCAGTGTGATACTGCGGAAACTACTAGCTTCTGCATAGCCGATGTGCACATGTATATGCCCTCAAGGCTCGCCTTTGCCACGTGATGGCAACCGTAATCGCATGTATTCATACTTGTGCACACCGTTCCATTCCTCTCTGTGACCGAATTGGGCCCTTGAACGGACGTCATGCCTCGAACAGGTTCCACAGCCGTGATGATGAAAGACAACACGTGAATAGAAGTGAAGAGGCGCAGGTAGCATATCGCGCTCCCTCACGCCTCGTGATTAGCTTCGTCAAATAGCACGGCATCAGCGCTTTTCCGCGCAACAAACCTTTCACCAGCCATCCACTTTCCATATCACCCCAATCATGGCGCAAACAGACCGCCAATACGAAGCAGTGGTCTTCGGGGCCACTGGCTACACTGGCAAGCTGACCGCAGAGTACATCACTGCAAGCCTACCCACAGACTTCAAGTGGGCGATCGCAGGCCGTTCTGAAAGTAAGCTCAAAACACTTGCTACAGAGCTGCAATCCCAGAACCCCGATCGCATCCAGCCCGGCATTGAGGTTGCGCAGCTTGAAAAGGCCGACCTTCTGCGCCTCGCAAAGTCTACCAAGGTCCTCATCACCACGGTAGGCCCGTACCACAAATATGGCAGCGCAGTGGTGGAAGCATGCGCCGAGACTGGCACCCATTACCTTGATGTTACTGGCGAAGTCCCTTGGGTTCGTGACATGATCATGAAATACCACGACAAGGCGAAGTCTACCGGCGCCATCATCATCCCTCAAAACGGCATTGAGTCTGCTCCGACTGACTTGATGTGCTGGGCACTTGTATCGCACATTCGTCGCACTCTCAGTGTGGGCACAGGTGAAATCATCTACAGCATTCACGACATCAACGCGACAGCTAGTGGCGGCACTCTTTCTACCATCCTGACGCTCTTCGACAGCTACGGCTTGTCCGATCTTGCCAAGTCCTTCTCCAGATGGAATCTGTCAGTCGTAGCTCCGCCCAAGCAGTCCTACAGTAGACCCATCTGGGAGCGCGTCAGCGGCCTGCGCATGGAGCACGCTCTTGGTGGACTTCTCACAGATAGCATCCAGGGTCCTACAGACATCCCACTCGTCCACCGATCTTGGAGCTTGTACGAAGGAGGTGAATACTACGGTCCTAACTTCTATTTGAGCGCCTACATGCGCGCGAAAACCCTCTTCCGTGGTATCATCATCCACCTCGCACTGACGTTCGGATTTCTTGTCCTCATCCTTCCTCCCGTCCGCTGGCTTCTTCAACGTCTCGTGACCCAGCCGGGTGATGGGCCAAGCAAAGAGTGAGCCTTTTCAAACCCTTTCATATTCTTCAACAAACACTAACGAACCAACAGACAAGCCAGCAAAGAATTCGTCGAATGGCGCGCTGTCGCTCACGCCGACGTCACTGATCCTTCGGATCCGAAACGTGTCATGGGCCGTATGCGCTACGATGGTAGCATGTACTATCTCACTGGCCTGCTGCTCGCCGAGGCTGCGATCACTATTGCTCGAGACCAGACGCCGGCGCATAAGATGGGAGGTGGACTGCTGACGCCGGCCACGTTGGGCGAAGCGTACTATGAGAGGGTGCGCAAGGGTGGGCTGTTCACTGAAATCCGGATGATGCCTTGAGATGTGTGTTGCGTAGATCTGAACGTCGTAAAACAGAAGATCCGAATGTCGAGTTCTCGTATCCATGATGTCCATTTTATCCGCTTCTTCATGCATCGTTGGGCGGAGATTATGCGGCCCATAGCTGCGTTGAGGTGTGAAGATATCGTTTTCGTAAGTGGTGATGGTCGACACTTTGTGCGCTTATATTGGGCGAAGTTCTGTGCCACGTTCGACGTCGTTGAAGATGCCTCGGGCCACTTGGTTGTGGCGGACGATTAACCAGAGGATCCAGAGTAGGATGCCGGCATTGATGCAGCTCAAAGCGGTGTAGAAAACGATTAGGTCGGGTTCCATGGTGAAGCTTCTGGGCTGGGGAGTGGTATGATTTGGTATGTATGGTGCGATCGACTTTAGCTTTGAGTTGTACTTGTAGATTATTTGTACTATATACTTTCCAACCATTCTTTGTATGTAAAGCAAACTATCTGGGTCATTATCGTAGGTCGTGAAACAATGCAATATGCGCCTCAAAAGGTCAAAAGATCGAAGCAAACACAGACAGAACGAGAGCATAGATCAAGAGACGCGTGTCTGATTTTGATCTTTGTCCGGCGGCGGATGTTGGTTCAGCGTCCGATGAAGTTGCGCTTGCGCTACTCTCATCACCATTTGACGTCGTTCTACCAATGCCACTCATGATCGCATCTCCGAGACCTGTGGTGGACGTGCTTGTCACTGTGGCTCGTATGAGATTTGTTCCCGACAAGACAAGGGATTCACCATTGATGACGGTCGTGACGCCAGGTCTGATGGTCTGGGTACCGAGGACCAACAGAGATCCGTCAGTGACGTGTGCGGTATAGGTTCTGCCACCAAGAGTGATGAGCTGTTCTGGATTTGCGGGCAACAGTATGACTGCCGGTAAGTCAGATTCGCCCCCGGCGGTCTTGATGCCCAGTGTCTCTCCTATCGATGCCGTGGATGTCTGTCCGTCCACTATAACAGCGAGTCCGGCACCGGAAGGTAAAGGAGAATAGGTCTTGCCTGTGGTAGTCAAAGCGACTCCGCCGGCAGTCAAGGTCGTACCGTCGATGACATATTGACCCTCTGAAGACCCAGATTGCACACTGGATGTTACCGTGGATCCTATGGCAGACATTGTTCTCGTGTGACCGTTGAAGATCGCTACAACTCCTCCACGAGAGGGTAGAGCTGAAAACGTCGTTCCATCACGGGTGAGACTCTGCCCGCCAGCTGTGAGGGTGCTGTCGCCAAAGACATACTCTCCATCAGTATTACCAAGCTGCACAGGCGATGAGCCTGCAGATGTCGCGGCGATGGGTACAATTTCCGTTTTTCCATTGGCTACTACTTGCAGTCCCGAGCCAGATGGAAGTGCAGAGAACGTACTGCCTCCTCGTGTGACTGCTGCTCCACCGGGACTCGCGGTCAAAGAACCAACGATGAATCCAGTCACGGAAGGTGCTGGTCTCTGGTTCGGAGAGCCGGTGGTAATGATTGCTATCGGGCGGTTTGGCGAATCTTGTTGCTCGTTTGGAGGGCTTTGCGAGACTCCATCCTGCTGTGATGCAATGGACTGTATTGCAGATATGAGACCGCCCACTCCACCAACAGTTTGTGGTTTCTCGTTTTGTCCTTCGGGACTGTCATTCCCTCCATTATTCTGACCTTCATTTGAAGGAGGCTGCTGATTGTTCTCATTTGGCCTTCCGCTGTTACCGCCAGATGTGGGTCTGGCATCGCTGTTTTCTGAGGTTTGAACCTTCTCTGCTGTGCCAGGTTGGTCTGCCTTAGTAGGCTCGGCTCCTGGTACATCAAGTGTAGAATCTCTCTTTGCTGTAACGGCTTTTGGAGCGTAAGTTGTGATCGTTCTCAGCGGTCCCTCAAGGGAAGTTTGCGATTGCTCGGTACGTGGTATACTCAGAGTTCTCGCTGTGCTCTCAGTGTGTGCAACCTTCGGTGGAGCGATGAGGCTTGTCCGAGAGATTTCTGTGTGCGCAGTCACGGCGATGGTACTACCGAGGGATGTTTCTGGTTGCTCTATATGCGGTCTTCCTGGGTAATCGAGAGTAGTTTGTGTGATTTCCGTACGGGCAGACTCTGTTTGCACGTTTCCTGGAAAGTCGAGCGTGGGCTGTGTGATTTCTGTATGCGCGGTCAAGGAAACAGTGCCGTCGAAAGTTGGCCGCGTGATCTCAGTATGCGGCTGACCCGGAACCTCGAGAGATGTTTTCGTATTCTCGGTGTGCGGGAATGGGTGCGATATCACCGTCGAAGTGGCCTGAACATCTATAATATGTGAAGACGTGACGGTCAACGCGTTGACGGGCACATGGACACTGGAAGCGCAATGTCAACACATAACCATTTTTCACTGGCATCGACAGGAAACTTACGTTGGTTGTCCCTCGCCATTCCAAGTCCAACAATTGGCAATGTAGGGGTACTTTGCGATCACATTTTCTTGTGTACCGAGCCAGTCTTTGAGACCTGATGGAAGGTCGACCAAAGTTCGTTTGACGTCCGCCTGAGTCGTCTTTGGCAGGATGTACGTGGCATCGAGTCTCGCCATCCCATTTTGCGAGGCCCGATTCGCCGCTGTGTATAGGAAGCTCCCATCCTTGCCGCTCGGATGCAGCACATCGTCCCTGTACGTGCCACATGATTCTGCGGGCCAGGCAGTCATGCTCGTTGGAATTTCTCCTGTTACGCTGGGAGTTGCCGTGTATATTGCAAGGTTCGTCCACTCGTCATAAGGCGTTGGTTGCTCTATGACGAGGTCTGTGTGCGGGAATGTCATGGCTGTAACATTGTCGAGGATGGTACGAGCATAGTCCACGCCTGCATTGAAGCCATCTGGTAGTAACGTGGCGGGAACTCCAGGCACAGCAACCCAAGGTTGTGTGGGATACGGTCCGTAGGTACCATACGTAGGGTAATTGGTCGCATTTTGTACGTATATGGTGGTAGAGTTCGCCGGCACTGCACTCCCATTGTTCTCACGGATGTATGTGGTAATGACAGTCGCTAGGCAAAGTATCAGAGTCAGAAGGGCTGAGGCTGGGTTGTATCGGACCATACCAACTACATTCTCAGCACTAGATGAGTACCACTTGTTTAAGCCAACTGCTTGTTCGCCGGCCAGAATCCAACAGCAAGGTGGCGGAGTGTGAATTGAGAGATAGCTGGTAGTTGTGCTGGACACCGTAATATTGTTGAATGTCGTTTGTCGTGGGTACACATGAGCCGAAACTAGAGAGGATGTCAATAAGGCAATCGAGCCTGGTAGACGAGCCATCCTCTATAGAACAGAAACGACAGAACTCCACGCACAAAATGGACGCGAGGCTGAAAGACAGACAAACACAGAGGAACGACTATCGTTGCGATCCGGAAATTTCGGGACGCCGATACGAGGGCATGCACATGTTTCAACACGCTTGTGCATCCTGAGCTGAACTCGACGGATCACTTTCAGCTATTGAAATAGCAGCATGGGCCTGTCTGTGGCTTGCAGCCGACGTAGCCAGGCTCTCTTGGCCATTGTTTACACTGTGCGAGATGCGGTTCCAGACTTGGTGCGAAACCATGATTGATGTGATCTGTCCTGTCTCCAATCGAGTCGTACGCACAAGGCGATCTGATGTAAGTAATTGCAGCGCGCAAAGGAGAGGAAGACGCGTGGTTCTGGTCGAGGCATGTTTAGAGCAGCGAAGCATGCACGTGTCGCTGTCGCCGCTCGCCGCTAAGACGATTCGCAAATCTGACTGGTTCCTCATAGATTGGCTTGCATTTAGCGAAAGCACGAACATATTGATAGCTCGCCTAATCCCCGGCCATGTTTCTGCCAAGGATAATTGACCTGCCGTATTGGATATGGATGCGTGAGAATAGTCTCATGCTGGCAGACACTTTCTCCGCATACCTTATGCTTACCTCAAACTGATCGATCTCAGTTTTTGACAGAATGCCGTAGGTAGGTACAATGCCGAAACATAGGTACGATTGATATTTCGAGCTCCGTGGTGGCTATGTCATTGACCAATCAGCTACGTGGATTTGTATCTGTCATAGAAATGTAAGCCTTCACAATATCGCTATATCCACCAGCCTAGTAGAAGGCAACCTCCGCGCCATTGGGATCCAGTAAATGCGTGGCTTCGAGGTTTTTGCCGGGCCGTAACATTTTGTGCAGTATCGTGAGCAAGTCGTGTGAACATGAGGCTAATGCGGCATCACTTCGCAGAGCACGAAGGATCGCGGGTGCAGCACTTGGAGATGTAGGTGATTGACTAGATTGCCTGCAGACATGCTAGCATGCGATGCAAATGCAGTAGTGACACCGGAGTTGGTGACACATCCTAGGCAGCGCAGTCGTTGTAGGAGTCACTAGCTTCGCTTTCTTTGGTGGCTGTTGGGTGTACCAGTGTCAAGTCAGCACTAGCGAGAAGGGCATGTCGCATCTTTACGGAATTAGTGTTGCCAGTGCTTCTTACCATCACATGTGACAACATTTGTGTCATGAGATCGTGCATCGACTCGTCATCAGTCTGTGACAATCCGATAAGTTGGTCATATGTTCACCCCGGTTTGAGGGTCATAAAGCAGACCCATCAAGGCCGGAGATCACAGAGCTAGAGTCGCTGTTAGTTGCATACGCCTGCGAGAGATGTCACATAGAACCTTAACCAAAGCAGAGACGCTGCAGCACCCGCATGTTGAATGTTCCCTCCGCATTCGTGTCACACAAATAAAGGCACAATGCTATGCATCAGAAATAGCGAGCGACTTTCCGTCGCGTCTCATGAGCCCGGCCGTCAAAATCGATGATAAAGGCGTTGACAGCCAGATTTCTCAAGAAATTCCTGACCGTGTTGAATACTGTTGCAGACAAGAACGATCACACATGCTGCGCAGCCGGGCGTCTCAGTATACCTCTAAGATTACCATCACGGGCGGGGTGTGCAATTGATAAGTCTGCAAGATGCTGTTGATGATCGCTATGCTCGGATGATGGTGATTCGCTATGTCCTTCGCTCGGGTCTTGTGTTTGATGATTTCGTAATGGGTCGTCGTAGGATACCAGTGTATTGCGTCCAGCGATGTCTCCGCTTCCTCTCGAGCCCAATCACTATGTTAGTGGTATTCCCTATTCCCACGAATCACGAATGGCACTGCTCTGCAAAGGTGGAGGCCGGATTGGTTGAAAGCTGCTTTCGATTCGCTTAAGGTAGTTACACCCAACACATGACGATGACCAACGCCGTCCTGGTTTCAGACTTGCCACCTGTCATGCAAGCATTGAAACCATAAAGAAATGCAGCGCACAACCTCATCAGCAAGAAGAAGTAACGCGAGATTATCGAATCGTTTATTTCTTCTTGTCGCCACTGGCCTTCTTGTTGACACCACGGGTCTCCTTGCCCCTGTTCTTGCGCTGCTTGCCTGTTCCAATTCGTTAGTATACCGTCTTTGCACGTCGCCTCATGTTCCATTGCTCTTCTTCGATGGTTTGACGTACGCTGCTGTCTGCTGGGCTTCTCGATCTTGGTGGCCTGGCCGTAACGGACGAGCCTGTAGTGGGGCTCGAACTTCTTCATGGCCTCGGCGCTGTCGTAGACGAGAGCGAAGCCGGTGGACTTGCCACCACCGTACTGGGTGCGGAAACCGAAGACGGAGACCTGGTCCTTGTCGGACTTGTAGAGCTCGCCAAGCTTGGCGCGGAGCTCATCCTTGGAGACGTTGGGACGGTTGGGGTGGAGGACGTCACTATACAATATATCGTTAGCCCAGGATGTTCCATCTCTTCGTCGGTCTCGTGCGCGCGGTGCGTCGGTCGGTGGCGGTGGTGGATGGTGCATTTTCCAGGCTATCGGAGGGGTTGTACGCACACGACCATCTGCTTGCGGCCCAGGAGGGGGTTGCGAATGAACTTGCGCGTGCGCAGAGTCACCTGAGAGTCCGACATGATGGGTGGTATGTTGTCGTGGATCGAGGTCGTCGTCGTGGATTTGCCTGAGTCGTCGGGTTCTGAGCGCCTGCCTGTGGTGCTGGAGTGCGTCTGAAATTTGGTTCCTCGATGCCAAGACCGCGCGGCAAGCTCAGACTTGTAGGCACGCCATAACTCTACATACGTGTATGGTCCGTGCTATGCCGCAAAACACCATTCCGCGCCTTGGCGATGGCTGCTATCGACTGAAATGAGAAGAACATTAAATATATGCCCGGCGAAAGGTATACAGCAACACAAACAATCTTGCTCTAGCCGTCAGTATCAGCTGGCAACACACGGCAAGACTATGGATCCTCAACTCGTACTCTTTCGCCGCCAGTACCTCCAGCTCTTCGAGCCAGACTTTCTCGCATGGCCACCAAAGTCGCTCTTGAGAGATGCTGGCGTGCAGCAGTGGCTGTTCAAACACTGTTTTGATACAGACACGAAACCTCACTTGCCGTCCGATAGGTACCGCTTGCGCGTCCTCAAGCCGTTGTTGCGAAAAGTTGAGCAGGCTATTGAAGATCCTGAACAAGATGTAGGTTATTCATATATCGATCTTTTCTTGTCTCTTGCTTCTATCTTCACCTGCATCCATCCCAGAACATCTCTTATTGATCCTTTTCTTTGCTTCACAGGAGATTTCCGATGATCTCATGTCCTGTCTTTCTACCCTCATGAGTTCTGAGTTGCCATCAGAATCCACAGCAGTGCAGCAAAAGTCATATGTCACATTCACAACAATACCTGAGAACATCTCTCGCGAAGATGAAGAAGAGGAAGATCCTACCATGACTCTGCTTGAGCGTCGTCAGCTAATCTCAGGGTCCCTCACCACCGGTTTCAGGACTTGGGAGGCGGCTCTCCATCTTGGAGCATATCTACTGTCCGGTCCTGGCCAGGAATTGATCAAAGGCAAAAACATTCTTGAACTTGGAGCAGGCACTGGCTTCCTCGCCATTCTTTGCGCCAAAAACCTTGGAGCAGCACATGTCACAACCACAGATGGTGACGAAGGTGTTGTCGAGGCGCTCAAAGAAAACCTGTTTTTGAATGGTCTGGACGACGAGCGCAAAGTCTTGACAAGTGTGCTCCGCTGGGGTCACGGAATCAGAGGTTCATGGGTCCAGGACGACTTCGAAGAGCACCCCTATGATACTGTCATCGGTGCAGATATAGTTAGTGGCACAAAGAACATTGCAGTCGCGATATGCAAACTTACAACCGGTCACAGACATATGACAAAATGGCATCCAACGCTTTGGTTGCCACCATTCGCATGCTGTTCGATCTCCGTCCCACACTGAAAGTGATCATTGCAGGCGCGATTCGAAACGCGGAGACGTTCGAAAGCTTCAACCAAGCATGCCGTAAGTCTTCTACGACATTGAAAACCAGCTCTCAGACCACGACCTGACATTGACGTAGTGCGAAATCGTTTCAACGTGGAAGAGATTCCCTTCGAGGCCAAGCCCATCCGCGAGCAAAAAGCGCTGTTTTATGCTAAGGCCGTTCCATTCAAGATAGTGTCTATCACCGCTCCTACCAACGCTTGATCTCCTGCTAGCTTATTTCACGTACTCAATACCAATCTGCGCCGACAGGGCAGGATAGCCTGAGCTATCTATTCTAGGCAGAATGGCCTCTCTTCGCTTAGTCTCCTTTTCATATTCATCGACCCAGCGCTTGACCTCGCTTTCATCAGACCAGTCACTGATCAACTTGTCGCCTTTGCCGGCTTGGTGCAGTTGTGTGCCAGTCGCTTGAGTGTTTTGTGGCAGAGGCACAAAATTCTCGAGAGCACCTTGTACCTGACCATCAAGTATGTGCTTACAGAGAAGAGGTTCCGCACCTAGTGGTCGTCCTATACCCACGCCGTCGCATGCGTTGTCCTGTAACGCGCGCACCATGCCAGATGCTGTACGGAAACCACCGGTCACGTACACTTTTGTCTTCTTCAAAAGCGGCCGCAGCATCTCTGCAAATTCGATGAAGTAGCTTTCTCTTGCTTTGGTGCTTTCTTTCTTGTGTTCGAAAGCACGACCTTCGAATGTGCCACCTATGTGACGCGATTAGTCGAATCAAAATTACAGATAACCGTAATTCACTCACCAGACATGTCGATAAAATCAACATTGGCTTGTTCCAATCTGACACAAAGCTCTCTACAATCCTCAGGTGTCTGCCCACCAGGCTGGAACTCGACACTGTTGATCTTGACGCATATGATAAAGCTCGGGTCTGGCACGCGTCTGCGCACCTCCTCGATGACCTCAAATATGATCCTGCTCCTGTTATTCAGATCTCCGCCGTACTCATCGTTACGCTTGTTGGTCGTCGGTGACAAGAATTGAGCTAGCAGGTAGCCGTGAGCACAGTGAATTTGGACACCGTCAAAACCAGCTGCATGACACAAAGCGGCTGTCTCGCCCCATTCCTGTACCAAATCTTTGATCTCTGGTGCTGTCAACGGTCTTGGTTTGTTGAACGAGTTCCCAGCCCACGAGATCTTCAGCTGAACGTCACTTGCGCTTACGGGATTAGGATTAAGAGCTGCGCCTCCTTGCCGTCCGGGATGGCTCAACTGTGCAATGAATAGACTTCCGTTTTTCTTCGCTGCGGCAGCAACTTTGCTGAAAGCTTCAACCCTGTTGTCGTGGTTGTCACACAAGATCGGATTCCCGTAAGCTTCCAGAGCGTCGTAGCGGATCATCACATTGCCAGCAACTATGATCCCAATCTCACCCTCGCCCGTACGCTCATACAAGCGCGTGTACTCTTTAGATGGGAAACCTCTAGCATTGATGGGTTCATCGTCTTTGTTCCAGTGGCATAAGCGCTCAGTCATAGGTGCTTTGAGAAAACGATTCTTAGCTGTGCGGCCTGAGAAAGGGAATTTGATGGGTTGAGCCAGAGGAGCAGTATCGACGACGGGTCCTACGACTCGTAGGTTGCCATTGCTACTCGGTTGGCTTTCATGGGGATAGTTTTTGGCTTCTGGCGTTGTAGGAGTGGCGGCTGTTGCTTTATCGTATTCCATTTCGATAGTTCTTTGCCTTTTGACATTGATCCCATACGTTAGCGACTTACAACATCGTACTCGAGAAGGAGGCACTGTGTATCAATGTTCCACAACAAAGTCATGCTCGGCAGTCGTTGATTGCCGCCTTATTTCCTCGAGTGGTTTTAAGAATAATTGCGGGGTTTCGATGCGGCACACATCAAGGGCCCTTGGGCACCATCATGACATGAGGATTTATGCCAACGAAATCCATATGCTATAGATTCAACAGGTCTTTCTATCGCCGCAATTACAGTAGTAAAGTGCGTTGGTTTCAAAGTGAACGTCGAATGTATCCTGTGGTACGGCGAGACAAACAGAGCCATGTACAGTTCTAGCTCATAAGTCTGCGGACATCTCAATGTTGTATTATGCCAATACCAGCAGATCTGGGTTCATTTGTCGACAGCTGTGTCTCGTAGAGATGATAGAAGACACTCTGATTATCCATAACTGTTAGTACAGCACTATCTGTGACTCTCGTCTACTTTAGAGGATAGTTGCCGCTGAGATGCTGTGCGCAGACTTTTGATTAACGACTGTACAGTTCTAGCTCATAAGTTTGAGGACGTCTCGATGTTTTATTATGCCAGTACCAGCAGATTTAGAACAAAAGCCTGATTTGTCTCTCAAAGAGATACTAAAGAACACTTTAAAGATTCTTAACTACTAATGTAGTCCTGCCTTAAGCTTTCGCCTCTTTCGGACGAATGTTGCCGCTGAGATCCTGTTCCCAGACTTTCGATCAACGACTGTAGTCATCAAGGAATATTCGCAAGTTTGCATACAAATTCAAGGCACTCTCATCCTTCGATATGGCATGATTGATCACAATTAGACAGCTTTTATAAGTGGTGACATTGATATACACGCTACTTGCTCGAAGGATCAGTGTCCACAAGTAGTTGTCACCAGCTCCTGGTAACTAAACTCAGCTAACGATTGCGCTTGCTTTACACAGTAAGCGACTAGAGCCAAACCAACCACCGCAGCTTCTCGACACCAAACCTTGTAAGTCACGAGACACCTCAAATTCACTCAATCTGGAAGACGACTCTTCAAGGCCATTGCTTGAAGACGCCACTCCCGTCTTTAGAATTGCAAGGGCAGCCTTCGTTATTTTGCCCGCCTTCGGCACGGGTAGAGGCAGCAACGGCGATGTTGAAGCCTCGGTCATGTTCAACAGAATGTCGAGACCCCTTGTCGATCGTCACACCTTTTGTGTTGATGAGTTGCCAAATGCAGATTGCTCTATGCTAGGCGAACGCTGTGCAGCTTCCACGTACCAACTTCCACAAACTCCCACCAACTCCTGTGATACATGCAAGAGGCCAGGGCAGATAGGAGCCGATTGGCTTTTCAAGGCCCCCATTTCCGAAAGCCGGCGACAGAAGCTTATGATTAGCTGCTGGCCAGCCATGCTCGCCATGCAGCACTAGTCAGGAACAGGACCATGCCGCCAGCCGCTAAGGAGCCCTCCGCACGCGTCTGACTGAGCGAGAGACATCCACGGCATCTTCACACTGCTGCAGAAACGCTCCCTGAACCAGGTGCCACCATACGACGAACCACCATCCTCACCGTTGGACTGCTCGAGACATGGCCCTCTTCATACCCCTTCTCGAACAGAGCACTGAGCTCCGGGCCAAGCCCGATTGAGGAGGATGGGTGTTCCCAGGGTTCGAAAGCCCCCTTTTTTAGCCTCCTACGGAACCTCATCTCCCACGCCGCCGGGACCATGTATCCATAACATTAGCCCAGTCCATCGCTTCCCTCTGTCTCTGCCTTTGCTGCCGCTGCTGCTTTCTTCAAGCGTTGCACTTTGTTGCTGGCCCTGGTGTTGTCGCTCCTTTCAGCCTTACCCTTCTTCTTCACCACGCCCATTGAACTTGGGGTCTTCCTATTGTTTACTGTTCGTCGACAGATCTACTTTCTTGTCTCCGTAACGCTGGCTCGCACCAACGGTGGAGCACTATAATTACCGAAGCCTGCTATAGTGTTCGAGCCACCGGGACAACGCTCCACGCGTGAAGAGTTGGAAAGGATACATACAAGCTTCGACGAGAGAATTGTACATTGCTCAACGCAGCTCTAGCAGCCGCTATCACACACCCAACCAGGACTCCAGGAAGATCTTCTGTGTTGCATATCCAGGCGTCGCCCGAGCTTTGTCTCACTTGCTCGCAATCTGAAGAACGGTCAAGCCAGCGGATTCCAGCCTCACACCGGCAGTATCTGCAAAGCGCGTCCTTAATACCTTCGTCCTCCCTGCATTAGTTTGTTCGGCTGCATCAAGCCGGACTCCCTCGAGCTTCATCACGGCCGTACTTTCGTCGAACTCGCGGGATCATCTCCCGCCGCACATACTTGGCATGCAGAGCGACTCTATGTCGGGTCCCGGCCTGGGCCACAGACACACGCAGTCCTATGCCGTGAAGCAGTCTAGCGATACTGGCTTCTCACATGGTTCCTTCCACAACAACCAGCCTTCAATCGGAGGCTACGCCGACCGTCACCCTCAGCGCGCCAACGTGCCCTCGATCAACACCCGCCAGCTCCCTCAGGCTTTCAACAACGGTACTGACATGCAGACTCCCCAGACTGGATTTGACATGAACTATACCCCATTGCTCCCATCAAACTTGCTCGTCGGCAGCCCTTTCCAGCCTGGTCCTGGTTCTCCCTCGACCTACCAATCGTCGCAGTTCCAGAACTTCTCCAACTTCCCTCAGCAGAACTCGCGCCAGAACCAGCAGACTCAAATGAGCAACGGTTTCCAGCAGCAGCAGTCTGGGTTCTCCCAGAACGCATACCAGAACATCACATCGCCGACCGCCATGAACGCAATCCCGTATTACGGAGGCTTGCAGTCACCGACGACTGGCTTCAATGCTCTCGCTGGTGCCTCTCTTGGTAGCTACCAGAGCATGGGCGTCTCCCCTGGCCTCGTGTCTGGCACGAGCAGGACTGTCTACCTGGGCAATATTCCTCCGGAGACTTCAGCTGAGGAGATCCTGGGCCATGTCAGAAGCGGACAAATTGAGTCCGTCAGGCTTCTCCCTGACAAGAACTGCGCCTTCATTTCCTTCTTGGACGGCAGCTCCGCGACACACTTCCACTCCGACGCGATTTTGAAAAAGTTATCTATAAAGGGACAGGATATCAAGATTGGCTGGGGTAAGCCTTCGTCAGTGCCGACCTCAGTAGCTCTTGCTGTGCAGCAGAATGGCGCTTCGCGCAACGTTTACCTTGGCAACTTGCCTGAGGAGACCACAGAGGATGAGCTTCGTGAGGATTTGAGCAAGTTCGGCCCCATTGATACTGTCAAGATCGTCCGCGAGAAGGCCATTGGCTTCGTCCACTTCTTGTCCATCGGCAACGCTATCAAGGCTGTCACTCAGCTCCCACAGGACCCGAGGTGGCAGGCGCCTCGTAGAGTGTACTACGGTAAGGACCGCTGCGCCTACGTTTCCAAGACACAGCAGCAGAATGCGGCTCAATACCTCGGTATCGCACCTGGTTATGCTCATGTCCTCAATGGCGCAGATCGCGATCTGATCACCAGCGCCCTCGCTCAGCAGTCGGTCGCCGCTGCTGCCGTGGCTCAGACCGCTGGCGGTGCTAATAATGTTGGTAACCGCACAGTCTACCTTGGTAACATCCACCCAGAGACTAGCATTGAGGAGATTTGCAACGTCGTTAGAGGCGGCCTTTTGCACCACATCCGCTACATTCCCGACAAGCACATCTGCTTCGTTACCTTCATCGATCCCACCTCTGCTGCATCATTCTACGCTCTTAGCAACCTTCAGGGCCTGATGATCCACAACCGCCGCTTGAAGATTGGATGGGGCAAGCACTCCGGTGCTCTTCCGCCTGCGATTGCACTTGCCGTTTCTGGTGGTGCATCAAGAAACGTCTACGTCGGCAACTTGGACGAGACCTGGACTGAGGAACGTCTGAGGCAAGACTTCCAGGACTACGGTGAGATCGAGTTGATCAACACTCTGCGCGAGAAGAGCTGTGCATTCGTCAACTTCACCAACATTGCTAACGCAATCAAGGCCATTGAGGCTGTGCGTGGCAAGGATGAGTACAAGCGCTTCAAGGTCAACTTTGGCAAGGACAGATGTGGCAACCCGCCTCGTCAGATGAACCCTCAACAGCAGCAGCAGCAAGGTCAGGATGGCGTTCAGTCACCTTCGCCCTTGAGCTCCCTGCAGCCCAACCGTGCTCAAAACTCAATCTCTCCTGGATCCGGCACCAGCCAGAACGGACAGTACAACACGATGCAAGGCCCCACTCCTTCGTCCATCCTCAACTCTGGTAACGCCAACCCGTTGACTCTCTATCTTGCCGCTGCCCAAGCTCAGGCCCAGATGCCTCAACAGCAGCCCGACATGAGTCCTTCCGCATTCGAGGACCAGCAGTACTTCCAATCTCACCAGCAACAACAGGGACAGCAGAGCCAGCAGCACCAGAACGTTCCCACCACATCTGCGGCTCAGGCTTTCTACAGCT
The DNA here is from genome assembly GCA_019775635.1 of Cladosporium sp. VS III D KN 1. Lineage (NCBI taxonomy): Eukaryota > Fungi > Ascomycota > Dothideomycetes > Cladosporiales > Cladosporiaceae > Cladosporium > Cladosporium sp. VS III D KN 1. Next base: position 184,357 of record JACWFN010000037.1, read on the forward strand.
CCCCCAATGAGGTCACGTCCACCCGTACCAGCGGTCTCGACATCTCTAGCCAGTCGCAATTCGGCCACGGCAACCACCAGAGCATCAACATTACCAATGGCATGCCTCTGAACGCTGCGTATGCCAACCCCAACAGCCCTGCCCAGCGCGGCTCGCACAACCGTGCCGTCAGCCTGCCAGCTTTCAACTTGCAGCAAGCACAAGCAGCCCAGCAACAGCAGGCTGGATTCGCTGGCCTCGGCGCCGGTCTCGGTGGCTTTGGTGCTAGCTCTTACGCCATGAACGGCGAGGGTGCCATGCCTGGCTGGCCTGAGGAGGAGGTCGCGTAGGCGATGTCATCACAACTTTGCTCAGGATCTAGCCCTAGGTCCTGTTTTCCATTCTTGCAATGCATTCTATAAACCGGATAAACCACTTTAGTTACGCTGTGTTGCTGGGACGGTTCCAGCATGAGATGATAGGGAGAGGTCTCGAGACGGAAGAGAGTGCCCTCTTGGGAAAATTTGGCACTGTTGCATTTGGATCTAATACCCGCGCGCACAAAACACAAGAACTGCTTGCTTGTGCCGACCTTAGTGTTGGCGGGAAACAACTGTCGCTTTCTTTTATCGATTTTTTGGCTTTAAGCATTTACTTACTTTGTATTTATTGTTTTATTTATGTGTTTCGTTGTGTTCTACTCGTTCATCCTGTTGTCCGTGTCGATTTTTTCTTGTACTCGAGCTTCAAGCAACATCATAGCGTGGCGTATCGGGCGTGGTTGTATCGAGTATCGGTATCTGGGAATTGGTCACATCGCATTCAGTTCCGGATCTCTTGGAGACCTTCTCTCTGTATTGCTTGACAGTTTGTATTAGGCTCGCTTCGTGCAACACCAACTGGCGAGATAGCTTGATTACATGTATTAGATGTCAACACAGCGTGCTTAAGGCATTCACGCCTTCTCGTCTAGCTCGCCTGTGACGCCTCGACGAGCTCTACTCTCGGCGTCGCTTGATGTGTTTCTGCGATGTATCATATCCAGATATGCTACGCGGGCACCCGCCTGCGCCGACGTGGCAATCATTAGCTTACACAATATCTCTGCGCACGTACTATAAGTATGCTATGCGTACACAATATACAAACATATTTGTGTTACAGAACGGGCAAGAATAGCCATTAGCTTCAGTTGTCTCGACGCGAATGAAACAGTGCGCATGTACTGACTTAACCAGACCTACCAGTAATCTACACGACTCTCATAGGTTGGTGTTACAAGGAAGCAGAGACCCGCCTGCGCTGTCGTTACACCCCTCAGCTGTGTTCATGTTCTCACTTGGTGGCACACACACACGCTCATTCAAATACCTGCAAATCGCAGAGGCCAACGATGTGATGGTCATGGGAAGACCCGCCTGTGCCGACGACAGCACCCGTTAGCATCGCTCGTCTATCAACTAATCACAACGCGAAGGTTGAGGATGTAGCGAGCGTGGGAGAACCCGCCTGTGCCGACAACAGCACCCATTAGCGTCGTCAGGATATCTACGAATCACACAACCCAACAGCCACGGCGACGTTGTCCCTTTCGAGGCACGTTTCTGGAAGTTACACAGAGAAGGGAAGCATCCGTTAGCCTCAAATGTCCTTCTGCAAATCAGGAACTTGTACCACACCAGACTGTGCCGTAACGGGATCCGTCGGTTCATGCCAGTCGTGTCTCGTGCAGCTATGAGATACCAAATCCATCACGGTGGAAGACAACGCTCAATTGCCAGCGTGAAGCGCTCTTGACATTTATCGTGAGAGCCACATACAAGGATCCGTGGTCCACCGCTGGCTTGTCACGACCTCCATACGTCCACATTACTCCAACCGAGCACATTCCAGATACAGACTAGGCCGCCTTTACCGCCTTGAGGACAATACCAAAGAGGAGTAACAGAAGCAAACGGCGACGAAAGTTCGCATCGTCTCATGCTCTAGACCCTTGTTGCCGCAAACTCCGGCTCTCAGTCTCAGCCGCATCACGCAACCCCCACTGAGCTGCTGCACATACCGAGGTTACAGCAATAACACAGGTAGCAGCGACGATCTGCGTAACCAGGCACAAGAAGCTGCTGGCAGCGTAGCGTGATGCTTAGCCGAAGCTTTTCAGGTTATATGGTGCGCGATGTCAGCTTCGACGATACTTGTAGGAGCGAAGTAGCCAATTCAATTCATCACATACGAGATACCATCCCTGTCGCTTTCAGCCCCAAAGCCGTCTGACAGAGGCTCTGATCGAGAGGAGACGAGCAACAGACTAATCAATCGCCTGACACGAGCTGATCTGGCAATTCTGACTGTTTCACATATATATCCTGCAGCTGGAGTGATCTCATCTTTTGATATTCTGGGCGACTGGATCTCTCGCTCTCACTGTGTCGTTGATTTGATCTGCAACATATCACAATATACCTGGCCAGCAACCAAGGAGACAAACAGTGATGCCGTTCCTTGCCAAAGAGCATCATCCGGTGCCGACGAAGGACTTGCTGAGCTGGGTGAGTCGGGAAACCCTTTCCAAGCCTAAGTAGTAAGGCGTCATATTGGTGCCGAGCTGACGTCGTTTCTTCGCTCTGATCAGACCTTTGACGACTTGGCCTACGACTGGGACGATCCTGTGAGTTCTTATCAAGTTCCCTCGTTGGAGCTAACGAATGAGACCAGAAGAATAGCTCCTGAACCAAATCTTTAAGCGTATCTAATCACATTCCCAGATCTATATCGACGCGATCAACCCGTCAAACAACATCACCGCCCGAAAAGCGCGCACCGTCATCCGCCAGCTTGCCGCGGGCTTCAAAGCCATTGGCCTACAGCCCGGCGAATGCGTCTGTATCCACTCCTTCAACGACATCTGGTACCCGATCTTCTTCCTCGGGGTCATCGCGGCGGGCGGCGTCTACGCTGGCACGAACCCGGCTTACACGGCGCACGAGTTATCTCACGCGCTGCGGACGGCGAAGGTCAAGTATGTGCTTTCGCAAGCTAAGTTGATGGGCCCGGTGCTCAAAGCAGCGAAGGAGATTGGCTTGGAGAAGGAGAGAGTCATGCTGTTCAATCCGCAGGGTGGCGAGGGCACTGCCTTTGAAGGCCAGATGCAGTGGGTGGACTTGCTCAAGCATGGAGAGAGCGATTGGGTGAGGTTCGATGATCTGGAGACGACGAAGAACACGACTGCTGCGCTGCTGTTTTCGTCTGGCACCACTGGGCTGCCGAAAGCTGCTATGTTGTCTCATTATAATTTTGTGGCACAGCATACGTTGCTTTATGAGGCGCCACCGAGGCCTTATAAGGCGATAAGGCTGACGGCGTTGCCCATGTTTCATGCTGCCAGTGCGCCTGCGGCGCATACGACACCGCTCAGGAGCGGCAACAAGAACTATGTGCTGCCGCGATTTGATCTTGAGAAGTGGCTTTGGGCGCATGAGAAGTACGAGGTGACGGACGTAGCTATGGTGCCTCCAGTGAGTATCTCCAGCGTGTTGAAACCGCTTCAAAGGTGAAATCGCTGACGGCTGCATCAGGTGATCATCATGGCCATCAATAGCCCGCTGAAAGACAAGTACAACCTCAAAGCTTCCAGAGTCGGACAGGTCGGAGCCGCGCCGCTAGATAGACACCCTCAAGCCCGTATGCAAGCCCTGCTTGGAGGCAAACCAGTAACGCAGGTCTGGGGCATGACAGAGACTAGCTGCGTCGCGACTCGGTTCCGGTACCCATCATATGACACGACTGGAAGCGTTGGTATCCCGCTGCCGAATTTGGATACTAAACTCGTCGATGAGGATGGGAAAGACATATCGGGTTTCGATGTCAGAGGTGAACTGTGTATACGCGGTCCGACGGTCATTCGAGGATACTTCGAGAACCCGGAGGCCAACAAGCGCGACTTCGACGACGAGGGCTACTTCCATACTGGCGACATTGCGTATGTTGCTCGTGTCAGTGGACTTTATTACATTGTCGATCGCAAAAAAGAGCTGATCAAAGTCCGCGGCTTCCAAGTCGCACCGCCGGAGCTTGAGGGTGTCTTGCTCTCACACCCAGACATCGTGGATTGTGCCGTCATTGGTGTGGCAGATCCGGTCCGAACAGGAGACGAGCTCCCAAGAGGCTATATTGTGCGTAGGCCAGGCAGCAGTGGTCTTGGTGATCAGGAAGTGCACAAGTACATGCGAGAGCGCCTGGCCTCGTACAAGATGCTTGAAGGTGGGATCAAGTGGGTGGAGGCGATTCCCAAGAACGCATCGGGCAAGATACTAAAACGCATTTTGCGAGACGAGGCCAAGAAGGAGACTGGTGCGAAGTTGTGATTTGATGTCAGTGAGGCAGTCCTTCCTAGCTAGCAGCATATAGCTTTACAGCAGAACTGCTCACTTCTCCTATCGTAAGTGTGTAGGATACATGTAGCAGTGACTAGTCAATACGCAGAGGCTCCGAGGCTCCGATTTAAGGTTTGGAGTTGCATGGGCAGGCGCGCTTGTCGAGCAACCACTTTTCGGCTTTTGCGACAGAGTGAAGCATCGGCGCGCGACAATCGCAACCCCACCACGCCATGTTGCTCTGATTCTTCCTCGTCTGCTCGCGGCGATTCTCATTCATACTTGCCCTTTCGAAGCTGATGCTCTCCTCGAACACCTAATCTCGCGCTGTCCGCGCATACACCTGTGCGCGCCAGCACACGACCAACCTTCCACCACCAAGGACACCAACACTCTCCCACAAAAGCGCCGTCATGGCCGCAAAACTCAACCAGGATGAGTACAACCTCGCCACGTACGCACATGCTTCCAACCGAACTGCCCGGGCTCTTACTGACCTGCGCAGTACTCTTGCTCCCGAGGAGCTCCCAGCCAAGCTTCGCTGTGGCCTCTGCAATCTCGTGGCAATCAACGCTGTGAAGCTCCCTTGCTGCGAGACTTCGATATGCGACAAGTGTGAGTTTCGTCACTGAAGTAGATCTGGCAATCCACGTCCTAATACCATTCCAGGTCAAGCCGAGCTCCCAGAGCAATGTACCATCTGCGAGCACCAGCCCCTGTCGCCTGACGTCTGCACACCCATGAAAGCTCTACGCATGACCATCAAAGCGCATTTGAAGACGGAACTCAAGAGACGGACAGCACAAGCAAGCACTGGCAGTGTCACACCTGCTGTGGGCCCGACTCCGACTCCCGCACCTGCTGAAGCTGAAAGCCTTCCTCAAGAAATCTCGGCGTCGGAACCTGCAAAAGAGGAGCAGACATCACACAATGCGAGTGAAGCGACTGTGGAGGCTGCAAATGATGAAGCCGCAGTCGTAGCAAGCACGGAGCAGCAAGACGCGGGACAAGGCGACATGATGGACACGAATGTACGTTCTTCCAAGGTACAACACTAATTTGCGAGCATTGACTGACCGGTATGGTAGGGCAACATGGAGTCCACCGAGGAACACCAGATTGAGGAAGGCGTCGATGATGAAGACACGGCCGATAAGAGCGACGTGGAGATCATCACCGAGCGACCCGAAACCGAGATGGTACAGCCTCAAGACGAGCAGTATGCCGCAGGAGAAGATGCTCAGCAACAGCAAGAGCAGGAGCAGGACGGTACCCAAGCGAACGCCCAACAAGGTTTTGGCTTCAACCAGAACCAGCAGGGCTTCGGCAACATGGATTTCAGTGCCATGGGCGGCTTTAATCCGATGATGGCGATGCAAAATGGCATGGGTATGCCAGGCTTCGGTATGGGCATGCCGAACATGATGGGTAAGCATATATCTCGCGTGGACAAAACAAGAAGCACCCATCTAACACATCTCCACAGGCATGTCTGGAATGGCCATTGACCCATCCATGATGATGGGCAACAACAACTTTGGCGGGATGGGAGGTATGAACGACATGAACATGATGGCTTCTATGATGGGTGCAGGCGGTTATGGGGCTGGCATGCCGGGCATGGGCATGAACCAAGGCTTTGGCATGAACAACGGTGGAGGATATAACCGAGTCGGCAATCACTACAACCAGCAACAAGCCTTCCATCCCAATGCTCGTGGCTTTAATCGTCCGTATGGCCGTGGCTTCCGTGGTCGTGGCGGTGGTGGGTATGGCTTCGGCCGCGGTCGTGGTGGCTTCAATCAGTTTGGGCCTGGTCCTGGCTTCAACCAAGGCTTCCAAAATGGAATGCATAATGGCATGCACCAACACCAGCAGAATGGCTTTCAAGGACAGCATGAGGACCACCAGCAGACTTCTGGTGAGACCGACGAGGCTGCACCTGGTGCCGGACGTGCTTCTCCCAGCTATGAGGCAATGCAGACAGCAAATGGAGAGGCGACCACAGCTTCTGCCGAAGCCCGTACATCGGGAACTGATGGCCAAGACGCTACTAACGAAGCAGGTGGCGAAGGTACTAACGCAGGCGACGGCGGAAGCGGCGAAACCACAAACGGCCAAGGCGAACACGATCATGATGCTGCTGCTAATATTGCTGGTGATACATCCAGTGAGTCTCCCGAACACGCGCCGGACAGTCGATGTCCAGCACGATCGCCAATACGTGCAAATGAACCTGCTGATGCGAGTAAAGATGGCTTCACAGATGCCAATCAGATGAACCAAGGAAACTTTAACGGCCACAACGACTTCTACGGCAATCAGAACCAAAACTTCGGGTACGCTGACTATGACAACTCTGGTGGTTTCCACGGTCATGGGGGCTTTGGTGGTCATATAAACGGAGGCGGCGACATGTCAGCCGCGGCTCCGCCTGTCAATGCTCCTACTGGCCCGAAGGCAATGCGCGCAGGTCTGCCGAACAGTGGATGGTATTCTCGTCCCCAAGTAAGTCAGGCTGCAAGCACTCCGACTGTTCAGCCGTCAGCCGAACCGGCTTCCGAACAAGGGCAAGGCTCTGTTCGTGGGAGAAGCGCTGTGAGAGAGCCTCAAGACGATGCACGCGAGAAAGATACATCAAGGTCGAGATCCCGGCACAGGAGTAGGAGGGAACGCCGCAGAGAGCCGGAAGAGGACTACGAGTCAGACGGCACATACGAACGGCGCAAGGAGAAGGAACGCAGAAAGCGCAAGGAGCGAGAGAGACGAGACGAGGACCGCGATGCAGGCCGCGGCACAACCTCGAGGGCACGTACCAGATCCGCCTCTCCTACCGACGACTCAAATCGTCGCCGCCGCCACCGCGAAGACGACAGCAAACGCTCTTCTCGCCGTGAACGTAGTCGCGACAAGCGTCGGGGTGGAGGAAGCCACCGGGACCGCTCGCCAGAAGTCAACGGCGACACCGACTCCCGCCGCAGCAAAGCAGGTCGTAGCCGTCGTGATCGCGACGAAGAAGACGACTATTCCCGCGACAAAGACCGCAGCAGCCGACGCAGCTCGCGCCGTCGCCACGATGACCAACGTTCCTCCAAACACAGCCGTCGCAGCAGCCGCGACCGCGCCGTCGAACAGCCTGCCGACGACATCGGTTTCAAGATCAAAGGCAAGTCGCATTCAAACCGTCGCGGCATGCCGCCTCCAGCTTCGACAACACGCCGTGGCTCTGATGCCATGACCTCGAACACTGCCGCTGCTGCAAGTGACCCTTACGCCGCGGAGCGCGAACGCCATAAGCAGGAACGTGCTGCGCGCGAGCAGCAACGCCGCCAGTCTTCGTCACATGGCACGTCAACGGGCAAGCGAGGCCGTGACGACGATGATGCTGCCGACGATGGCGGAGCTGCGAGGAAGAAGCGCGATGGCAGGTCGAGGAAGATCAGTGCCAGGTACGAGGGTGAGATCGGCGATGGAGAGAGGGAGAGGGAGAAGGCTAGGTGGCGATAGGTGATGTAGGGAAAGCCGCTTGGAGAGGTCCCTCGACTCGAACGCCTGGATTTGATGAGAAGGCCAGGAGAGCCTATTGTTAGCTCTGTGTACTGCGATAGAGCAGCCAGGCTACTGTAAAATGTACGATTATCACCTGCACGTTTTGATTTTCTTCTGTGTTTCTTTTCATTCTCACAGCAACACTCATCACTTGAGCATGACCGACTCGTCACGGAGCATAGTATAGGTAGGTAGTAGGTACCTAGCTCGAGAAGATCAATGCAATGACCAGTAAGTGCATTGAAATGTACTCAGGCGTTTGCCAACGCATATGTGCGTGAGGCTTCTCATTTCCATATGGAGCTCCTCACTAACTCCTCACTCAAGACACTTCCCCACGTATTCACAACTATTTCCGTTTACGGAAGGTACGATGCGTGTTCGTGAGGAAGGAGCGGGAGGTGGAAGTGAGGGCGCGTGGTCCAGCCGTTAGCGGCGGAGTTTGCCGATTGGGTACTGAAGTCCCGGCGCTAGTGATCGTCTCCCGGTTCGGTGTTGGTAGGGTTGGGGCTGTGATGCTGACAGAACCGAATTAAATGCCTATGGGCCTTTCTAAGAGGCTGTATGGGATGGAGTCGTTGGCGGTGAGATCTTGAGGCTTCCTTTATCATGATATGAAAGCTTTGTGGTCGTTGCGCCTGTGGAATACAACTTATCATCGTTGCGATACAAGATCCTGATTCGAGCTGGAACGTCAACACAGCTTCAATACAATCACAACCACAGAGTTGGACACGAAGGCTTACCGGTGCTTTGGAAAGACACCTATCGATCCATCAGACCATAGGCATACTCTCCGGCTGTTACTATCGATAGGTGTGTGAGAATAGGTACGCTAGTATGGAGTGCAACTACCTAACAGGTTATCGTGGAGCCCATGAGTAGACGCGGTCTGAACAGCAATAGGGACAACCTCCGTACCACAACAACACTTTGACATACGTCGGAGCAACAGCTTTATTAGGCTATTGGACCCCGTTCTATAATCAGCAACAAAGTATGGCAGAGTTGGTGTCGTTGTCAAAAGCAGTCGCTTAAAACCTTATACGATCTATCGGTTATCGCTTAACAATCCTACAGGCGTGGGGTATTTCAAAACCGCCATGCGATACATCTCGTCCATCCCACGTGCCTTTCCCACAGAAACTAGGGCCAATAGTCAGAAACTAATGCGCAGCGTTGTTTTGGCTTTTCGTGATTGGCATCAACCCCACGCATATTCCGACCAGATGCAGTGAACCTGCCTCGCTTCCCATCCTCCGATATTCCCTGTCGTCCTCGTGCGTGGCGGACATATTTCGGCCGCCTCTATACAGGCCTGCATACCATTCTTCATCCACGTTCCCTCTTGCGACACATACTGTCCCGCTCGTGCGTCAAGAGCTCCTGCTGCTTGTGGTGCTCGCACCGAAGACGCGATAAGTTTACTAAACTCCGCCTTATGTCGCTTCCCGTCCTGGAGCCGAGTACCAGACCGGCTGGCTGCAGCTTGTGCTCGGCGAGTCAGACGTTTCAGCATACCATGGTCGCTCGCACAGATCGTGAAGATGCACGGAGGTGCCCATACCGTCTTGACGGGGAGTCGGGGTGCTGGTTCTTGAATTGCCTGATTCGATTGCGAATTGGCTGCAAGCGATCGGGATTGTCATGAGCATGTAGATTCGATTCCTCGGGATCGAAAAATTGATCACGCCATTCGATGCCGTCGTCCTTTCATTTGACGTGCGCAGTGGTGTTCATGTGTACCCTCGCACCGAATCAGAGGAGCGATACGAGGTTGCGAGGTGCTTGACAGCTCACAAAGCTGCCTCCAATGCTGACATACCTGGGCACTTCGCAAGCTTTCGTCCGTAAAAAGACCTCGACCAGCAATTGTTACCTGATCGTGTGTCACCAAAATCCTCCACCAGCCACAAACGGACGTACACACGAGTAAACAGTGGTCCACCCAGACTCGACCTGGGCGCTGATTCGACTCTCTTGAAATCGCATGCGCCACCGTTTCGAAGGCCCCAATCCCGTGCGTGCACGTCGGCAGCCGGCCGCATGGGAGCACCTGCCCCGCGGACTCGGGCAACGATATGTAGGTAGCCGCGCCGTGTTCGAGACTGCAGAAAACGTCGAGAGATTCGTGAGTTCCACATCGAACGAGCAACGTCGTCATTTTGGTATCATCGAGATGGGAGCGACGGAGGTAACAAGGAGAGCCAGTCTCATGTTCTGCGACCAGCGCATTTGATAGATTTCTGAGCCGATCAATCTAGGCTGTCGGTTGTTGCAGCCGTAAAGGTCATGATGTTTCGTGCAAATATGCATGGCTGTCGTCGTTGCAGCCGTGATTTCTTCATTCATAACGCAGCTTGAAGTTGAACGATTCTCTCATTATGAGCCAGCTTGTGTTGAGGGGCGGTCCTTTTTCTTTGGCGCATCCTCGGGTGTGGGTGGTTTGCAGACTGAAGCGGGCTTTTTCTTCGCCGTATACCGTGGTGATGTTGACTCTCTACAGTCGCCTGAAGTATGTTAGTCGCAAGTCAATCAACAGGTGAGCTAGTGGTATCAATGCGACCTTACCACACTTTTCGTTCAAACGATACTCGATTGCGACCACATTAGGTGGGCAACGTTTATGCGATTCCTGATACTTGATGCCTGTACATCGAGAACGGTCAGCATTCAGCTCGAACAGCATGCATCGGCGATGCAGAGAACTCACACCACGCTCTCACAGTGAACCGCAAGTGTCCACATGCATACTCAACTTGGGTGTAATCACACATGGTTCAGCTTCTTCCCATTCGTCGTCGACGTCGTCAAAAAACGAAAGAGATCCCGGAAGAAGGGCCCAGCTTGACACTTGAGATCGATCGATAGTGTGAACTGGGTTCAGATGTGCAGGTATATCTCAGGCAGGGCTAGAACGAGTCCCGAAACATGCGCCCAAGACCCGGTGCGTCGAAGCTTTTTGACCCAGTCAGAAGGTAGTGCAGGCCCAGGGGAGATTGGTATGCCGGTAGCCGCAAACGGGCGCGCAGGCGTGTGAATGGCGGCTAGTCGGTGTCGCCCGGCAGTTTGAAGTGTATTATCTGTTGGATTACCACGGGCCGAGACGCGCGGGTATCGTTGGTTGATATCTGGGTGCGAAAGCTCGCTTTCTCTCGTTAATGTTGCGTTGCCTCAGTCTTGATAGCAGAACATATGATTCTGTCCAAGCCACGGACTTGCGGCGAATGTTCCTGGGAATCCTGCTCGGTTGACACCGGGGCTGTGTTCGTGTACAACTGCCGACCGTTGCGCATTGTTAGCAGCACTTATTGGAGTTCCAGGCCCATCTTCTTCTGGCAATTGAGGAACGCAAGTAGTGCTGATCAAAGTCACAATGCTGATCCGACCTCTGCCGCAGTGGTCGCGCTTACAAGGTAATAGAGAGATGACAGGGTGATGACGGGAGGGTTGCACTCGGTAGTGTCTGCTAGCTTCCATTCGCTGGTCGAAACAATGCCTGTTGAGTACCAGCCCGTGTCATACCTGTGGATGTGCAGAGCCGGGACAAAGGTCTGAGAACACGACAGCGAGCAACCCGGGGTAAGAAGGAGATTCAGCTTGGTACTGTACTTAGACCTTGGTGGATACTTTGGCGAAGAGGAGTAGCCTTACGCTATTCCGAGTTTGCTCCTCAGTAGGCAGACTATCGCGCGCCATCTCATGTCGGACATGCGATGGCCTGAGACCAGAAAGTCTCAAACCCGACAGGTTGGCGCGCGTACACCACAAAACGGCTCTTAGACCGCAGCGTCGCCTGGCGAGCGCCTCCTATCACAGGCGAGCAGGGCCGCGCAGATGGCGCTCCCAAGACTGCAGAGGAAAGCCAGCCACACGCAAACACGCGCTCCGAGGACCTGTCAACGTCGGCCGGCTGTCCAGCACCCTGGCACCGGCGCCGGCAGGTATCTGTCGCCGCTGTGTCAGCGTGAGGTCAGTGCCAGCCTGGGACAATCCTTGGGCGTGTGCGTACACGAGATTCGCTTGAGCAGACGAGCGCAAGTGACCTGTGCCGGCGTCGAGACTGTCGACGGGCACGGCATTGGTGCCATCGACTTATACAGTAGTGCCTCCTAGCAGAGCGGCAGCAACAGGCAGAGGCAGCGTCCCGTGATCCGAGATCTGCCGGGCAACCCCAACAATGCCCGCCGATCGCGCAGACGCCGCAGCTGGCAGGTTGGTACGACACGATCGCGCGCCTCACCACGCGTGCCATGTGTCTTGCAGATGGTGACGGGGTGGATGGGAAAGTTGAATCACAAACGTTAGCCCGCCCTTCTGGGCCCCCGGGGAGCAGACGGCACTTGCGCGTCGCGTGCGGAGGCCCAAGCGACAAGACCGCTAAGTTAACTAAGAGCACTCCACCTCCATCCACCACCGCAACGCCGGAGGAATTTCAGAAATCAGACGTGCACGTGAAGCCGGCGATGGATGCCCGACGAACGCCTCGCTCAAGCGTCGGGAGTAGCACATAGGGCACGCTGCTGCACCGTCAGTGCTGTGCGACGATCCGCAACAAAAATGTATCTGAAGGAGCGGTCAGGTTGCGCAGCTCGTGATCCTTGGCTCGCGACAGGCGAACTACGCCGGAGACTGGACGAGATGGTTCTCACAGAGCACAGCTGCGAGCGGAGCAGGCCCTCTTGGTCGCGTCGCTGCGTGCGGTATCGGCCTCTTCTGCTCGACAGACCAGTCGTGATCCTGGTTCTGACCCTCAGTCTGTGGCACCTACGGCACACACCGCCGAAATCAGCGGACAAGAGACACTTTCGACGCTTGAGGTTATTATCATTGTATCACAGTAACCAGGTTTTATTCGGTGACACACCAGGTATCGCACTTGTCAAGATGTAACTTGGGCCAGACTCCGGGCCATGCATCCACGCAACCTAATCCCCACACCCTTCTCCCCGCCATCCCACACAAGATCTCTGGACAAATGGCACTTGCAAAATCCATTCCAGCCACTGCGAGGTTCGGACCGAAAAGGCGCACCGCCGCGGGGCAGAGTGATGGTGGTGCAAAGTACTGCTTAGAGCTCTATCTCCAGTCAGCCGGCAAACACACTTTGACGGCGGGAGCTGTAAGCCTGTACCTGCGTTAGCCACGTTGAAGATGGTCAGCGGGGACGGTACATTGATTTGGCCGGTGTGAAAGGTTGAGGACGACCAGCTCGTCAATGATCGTTGAGATGTATCGTATATCGCGCGGTCCCGCAACATGCCTCTACTGGTAGGTCGTCGCGATAACAATCTGGTTTATTCGAGCCATGTGGAAATTACATTGCCATGTGTCTGACTGGGATTCCTCTGCTTAGTCGCTCTAGCGTGCTGATCAAACGTGATCCATGCGAGGATGCCGTCTGATGCTAGCTCCGTAGTATACATGATCAGAAACTCCTGCAATATGCGGCAGCTCCCCGCAATCTAATGGCCGTGATGCGGTGCACGTAGGGCTGCAATATGAGGAATCCGAAGGATCAGCCCGACAGTGTCAATGTGCGAAAGCCCGAATTTCCCGCTCACGAGCCGGACAGTCAAGGATTATGCGACGGGTCTTTTTGTTGAAGTGTGTGTATGCATTTGTCTGCATGGACCGGACAGTTATCTACATGTAATAGTCTAAAATTGACGCCGCATAGGTCGTCTGATCGAGCAGCATTGTTCCTCTGAATCGTGCCGGCATGCTGGCTCGCCAATACCGCGAAACGAGCAATGAGAAACCTTGCTCAAGGCCGGGCGCAGCGGGTTCCTTCCGAGTTCATTATGAGATAAGACTGGGAAGAGGGATATTAAAGTCGAATCTCGTCGTTAAGGAAGTGTGTCCAAAATGTGGCCGGAGGGTAGGAATCAATTAGGCTGGTCAATCCAAGTCTCTCTAGTGATCGGTGCGCTCTTGCTGCGGGTCTAACCAGCCCTTGCACATTCTCACTGCACGTTCCCACTGGCTGAACATCTTCTCACTCTCCTCCTTGGAAACAGCTGGTGTGAAAATCTGGCGATCCTTTTGGTTGATAGCCTTCAGCTCGTTGAATTCTTTCCAGATGCCAACAGCAAAGCCGGCAGCAATGGCGGCACCGAGCGCGGTCGTCTCAGCCATGGAAGGACGGTCAACGGGAATGCCGATGATGTTGGCCTGCGTTTGCATGCAGAGGCCAGAGTTGGACATGCCACCGTCTACAGCGAGCGCTGAGAGAGCGTGGCCGGAGTCCTTCTCCATAGCGTTCAGAATGGCTCTTGTCTGGAAGCAGGTAGCCTCGAGAGTAGCACGGGCAATGTGGCCACGCTGGGTGTGCTGTGTGATACCAAAGATAGTTCCCTTCGCGTCATCGATCCAGTATGGAGCGAAGAGACCAGAGAAGGCAGTGACGAAAACGCAGCCACCATTGTCTTCCACAGTAGCGGCGAGGTCGGAAATTTTGTGAGAGTGGGTGATGAAACCCATGTTGTTCATGAGGAACTTCACACCAGAGCCGGCGACAGCGACAGAGCCCTCGAGTGCGTATGCAGGCTTGCGGTTGCCGCCGAAGTCATATGCGACTGTTGCGAGCAGACCGTGGTGACTGATGACAGGCTTCTCGCCCACGTTGTACAACATGAAACATCCAGTACCGTATGTGTTTTTGGCGGAGCCAGGAGTGAAACCTTGCTGACCGACAAGCGCAGCAGACTGATCACCTAAACATCCGGCAATCTTGATACCCTTGCACAGACCTTTGGAAACTGTTCCATATGCTTCCGCGTCTGAGGAAGGCACAATCTTAGGGAGATAGAACTTTGTCTGATCCAGCCCGAAGAAGCCGAGGAGTCTGTCGTCGTACTTCAGAGTGTGCAGGTTCATGAAACCGGTACGCGATGCATTGGTCGAGTCGGTGACGAAGTACTTGCCCTTCTGGCCGCCGTTCAAGTGGAAGAGCAACCAAGTATCCACAGTGCCGAAAGCGAGGCGGCCAGCGTCATATGCTTCCTTGACCTTGGGCACATTCTCCAACAGCCAGACCAGCTTGACTGAGGAGGAGTATGTCGACAGCGGTAGACCGGTCAGCTGCTGGAGGTCGATTCCCATCTCCTTCTCCTTATCCTTGAAGTCTCGCACCATTGCCTTCGTTCTGGTATCGGGCCATGCAATGGCCGGGTGCAGAGGCTCACCAGTCTCTGCATCCCAGACCAAAGCTGTTTCTCTTTGGTTGGTCAAGCCAATCGCCCTAATGTCAGACACACTGTGTCCTAGGTCGATAAAAGTGGTCGTGGCCTTTTCTATGCACTGATCCAAACTCTCCAGGAGCTCGTACGGCTCGTGTTCGTGCCATCCAGACTCTGGGTAGTGCTGCTTGAACTCGTGCTGGTGGCTTGCTACGGGTTGTCCCACGCCGTCGAAGATGATGAAACGTGTGCTGGTAGTACCTTGATCAATGGCACCAATGAAGAAGGTGGACAAGACGTTCTCCTTGGAAGTGGTGAAGCGGTTCATGCCGGGCCTTTGAGGCTTCGGCTTACCTTGAGGATCGTTGCCTGGTATAGGGTCGGCGTCTTTGGCGATGTCTTTTAGTTCTTGAGGTATGCTCTGAGGAAGAGGCTGATCGTTGCCCAAGGGCGCATTGTTGATATCTGCCTCGGCAGCACTCATCTTTGTGGTGGATTGGTATGTGAGGAGAAGTGTTATAACCCCGCTGGTGTCCCCAATGGTCTCTGGCGGGGCGGTTGGGATGTGGTGTTCGCAGCAAGGATCGAGTGGTGCAACGAGACGAATTCGGCTTCAATGGCAGCGTGGGCTATGACGTGGGGCTTGGGAAATGTAAGGCTCACGGAAGCAATGTGAAATGGTATGAAGTGGTAGGTAGGAGTAGTGGGAGTCGAGTGTCGGACAAACAAGAAACGGAAATGCTC
The DNA here is from genome assembly GCA_019775635.1 of Cladosporium sp. VS III D KN 1. Classification (NCBI taxonomy): domain Eukaryota; kingdom Fungi; phylum Ascomycota; class Dothideomycetes; order Cladosporiales; family Cladosporiaceae; genus Cladosporium; species Cladosporium sp. VS III D KN 1. Next base: position 200,183 of record JACWFN010000037.1, read on the forward strand.
AACATCCCTCGCACACACAGGGCGAACGGCCGCGCCGCGCCACGCAACATAATTGCCCAGTCAGCGGTCACGCGCAGGCGAGTAGTTTCTTCGGAGTGGCCCAGCAGTGATGCCAGAGTGAAAGAGAGTGGGTCCACGGGCCACATTTCTCCAGCGCTACGCCTCGGGACCAGGTGGAGCGCCCAAAGCTGGGTTGCAAGCCCAGTGGAGGGCTGCCGATTTTGAGTGCGCAGATCCACTGAGAGGCGTTGATCAGCCCGGCCAAGGCGTCGCAAGCGTTGGGAGATGCACCTGCACGGCGGCGACTTCGCACATTGTTTGCCGTCTCATATCTGTGCGGCTTGCGTAGGACCGTAGGATGGTGAACGCATCTGCTAGCCAACGGCGTTCGACTCTCCGGTACCGCGCTACGTCGCGCGCAGGTCCTGTGGTTGCGCGGCCACTTCTGGGCGCCCTGTGGAGAGTGGAGAGGCGTGCAAGATAAACGCCTTGGCGACATTATTTTTCCATCGTGCATGAGTGCCACAGAGTTCCGAACGCCTCAGGTCCGGACCCTGCTCGCCCTGGTGGGTGCCGGGTGCCGGCGGCCTTTTGATGCCCACAAAAGACTCCAATCGCATGTGATCATTCGTGTCGCCATTGTGACTCGGTTTCTGCCAAGCGCACAGTCCAACGAAGGACGTTGGTGCAAGCCACAATGCTCCTGGAAGTTATGACGAATCAAGTCGAGGCTGATACGGAAAATCAAGTGTAAGCCCCACCCAGGCTTACAATGACCAAGAAGTGAGGTCAGTTTAGACATTGCGCGCGTCAGCCACAAGGAAAGAGCAACCATATCCACTTTGCAAGTCAAGAGGGAGCAAGCCTCGTCTGCATACCCGAGAGACGATGTAACCAACACGAGGCCATAATAAAATCATGCTGAAAACAGCCACTCTGAAAAACCACTACAATGTCCCAACTGGTTGTTTGTACAACATCCGTTTCGCTACAAAATGTACATAGAAAAAATCCGCAGTGTATCCTGGCCGAAGCAATAAGATCATCTACGGTCGCCTCTGATACTACAAGGCATGGAAGCCGACTTCGCTAGTAGATCGCACATGGTATACAGTATCATCCGTGTTTGTGCACCCGCTTACTCGTCGTCCTCCTCCTCTTCCTCCTCGTCATCCTCGCTCTCCTCAGCGCCGAGGAAGTTAGTCCTGGCATCAGCGCCCTCCTCAATCATCTCGGTCTGGGCCTTGCGGAACTCGCGGACCTTGTCGGCAGGGCCGGGCATGCCCTCAAAGTGACCAGCAATCTGGCCACGGCCAATCAAAGAGGCGACGATAGCGCTGCCAACGATGAAGGTGAGAACGAAACGGTACACACCGTACCAAGAAGGTGCCAAGCCCCTCTTAGCGGCGCGAGAATCGGTGTAGTACATGAAGTTGAAGATCAAGAACTGCGAGATGAGGGCAGACTCGACCGGCATGAGGATAGTGGCAGAGGCGGCAGCGGTAGCGAAAACACCAATGTTGTAGCGCTTGAATCCGTGGTGGCCACCGAAGCCAGCGAACTCAAGACCCCAGTGGATGGCACTAGTGAAGGAGATGATCTGTGTAAAGCGTTAGTTGGGATACAATTGAATAGCTTGTCTGTTCTGGGAACATACCGCAGCACCGTAACCAATTTGAATGGGCTCAAGGATGTGGAGCATGAGCTCTGCGGACTTCTCGTTCAAGAGAAGACCAGAGCCGGTGGTAGCGGCCTGGTTGATTTCCCAGGCGGCGTACACAGTGCTGAGAGAGGTGGCCATGTAAGGAACGACACCGGCCATACCGATCCAGTATGCCTCCTTGGGCACAGCATCCAAGCTGAAAGTCTCCTTAATGGTTTTCTATCCGTGTCGTGTTAGTATCTTCTCCCCACTGGCGTTATGCGCGCGGGATCCGTACCATGTCAGCCCTGATGCCAGCCATCATGTCGGTGTCATCGTGGCTCTCCTTGGTCAACTCGCTTGTGACGTGACGAGTAGAAGAGTCCACGGAGACGCTCTCGGGGTGAGCCTCGAGGGTCTCCTTCGCCGTCTTAGCCTCCTCCTTCAGGTTGATCTTGCCGACCACGTTGTCAGTGGAGGCCATGCGCACCGAGGCCAATGGCTTCATGGCGGCCAAGACCTGGGGCCTACGAGCGGCTGTGCATAGTTGCGAGACGAACTGCTGGCGGAAAGGCGTCTGGGCGGCCTTGAAGGCCGGGGTGTTGAGCGAGCGCAAGGCGCTCCTGGAGGCACCGGAACGCAGCATTGTGACAGGAGCTGCGCGCTGTGAGTGGACAGGAGGTAGCGAGGACGGTCGGGGAACCTGGGTGCGACGGCGAGGAGTGGAGAGTATATGCGACAGCTAGCGTAGCAGAGTCGGGATCGAGGTGCTGCTGCTGTTGCTGAGGTTGTGAGAGAAGCTTAGCTCAGAATAAAGAACGCCTGAGGCATCCACAGCTTGCTTGCCTCATTGAGATTCTGGCTTTTGGCTGTTTCCCTTCCGTGGCTTTGCCGCGATCTTGAACACCGTGGACCCGTTTCTTCACACGTGCCGCAACCCTTCCCACGAGCTTCACCTGCGTATAAGATAAGTATCTAGCAATAATACCACATGTACAGTGTTCAGCACACGGAAGCTTATTGGTCTGCCTGATCTCATGCATATGGTCACCAGCACAAATCCGCATGTACAGTTCCAAAAAGCAACAAATCCTCGATCTTCGTGACATCATTGCAGCCACACTGGTGGGGCAGGCGTGCGTGAGACGTGTAAGGTATGTTAGTGGCATCCTTTCAAGGCGGCCCAAGTTGCGCGTCTGCTGCTCCACCGGTTTGCTGCTACGACTACCCATCGCATTTGGTACGACAGTCTGAGACCGTCACCGTGTTTGCTCTGATCGCTGTGTTGAAGGCAAGCTTAGAATCGGACGACTCCTTCGAGGGCTTCCGTCTACACCTTCCTTAGCACGCCTCAGTCGAAGCTGCCTAGCCAAGGACTCACCGCGAATCCCACGACACCACGATACTATGATCTGAACGACGTGATCGCACTCCAACCACTCTGATACACCCTCCTTACCCCCAAACCTCCCCGCCCGGGTAACGGCCACACCCTTGCACCATGTTGGAAGGCCTGGTAGCAAACCTGTTGAACAGGTTCTTGGGCATGTATGTCCGGAACTTCGATCCTAAACAGTTGAACGTTGGCATCTGGTCTGGCGATGTAAAGCTCAGAGACCTTGAGCTTCGTCGCGAAGCGCTGGATCAGCTACACCTGCCGCTGAATGTCATAGAAGGACACATCGGCTCGCTGGTGCTGTCGATTCCATGGTCGAATTTGCGTGGAAAGCCGGTACGAATCAATATCGAGGACCTGTTCCTGTTGGCTGCGCCCAAGGAAGACCAAGAATACGATGCCTCAGAAGAAGAGAAACGTGCACATGCGGTCAAGATGGAGAAGCTGGACTCTGCAGAACTTTTGAAAGAGAGGAATACCGAAGGCATGTCGAAGGAAGAGCAACAGAAGAACCAGTCTTTCACAGCTGCTCTGACGACGACCATCATTGACAACGTCCAAATCTCGGTCAAGAACGTCCACATTCGCTACGAAGACGCTCTTTCAGACCCCGGACACCCCTTCGCCGCAGGCATTACATTGCAGGAGTTGAGTGCCGTGTCTACCGACGAGAACTGGCGCCCGACCTGGATCCAGAGCACCAGTGGAACATCACACAAGCTTGCGACTCTTGGCTCGTTGGCTGTTTACTGGGACACTGATGCAAAGCTCCTCGGTACTGGCACGGGCGAGAAGACTGCCGAGGAGCAAGGACTCGACCATGCGACTTTGCTCAACAAGTTCCGCGATCTCATCGTGAAAAGCGATGATCCAGCTGTTGCCGAGCATCAATATATCCTGAAGCCTGTTTCAGGCAGAGCAGGTATTGAGATGGACAAATCAGGCAAAGTCGACAAACCCAAGACGAAAGCTCGCCTGCTATTCAACGAACTTGGCTTTGTTCTCGACGATGAACAATACCGCGATGCTCTCATGCTTGTCGATCTTTTCCACTATTTCATCCGACACCAAGAATATCGTAAGCTGCAGCCAGCGAAGCGACCCAAAGAGGACCCAAAGGCTTGGTTGCAGTTCGCTGGCAAAGCTGTACTCGATCGTATCCATGACCGCAACAAGCGTTGGAGCTGGGCATACTTTGCAGAGCGTAGAGATGATCGCAAGCGATACATCGAGCTCTTCAAGAAAAAGAAAAAGGAAGAGACGTTGTCGGCTGATGAAGCCAAGGATCTCGATCAACTCGAACGCAAGCTCACATATGAAGATCTCCGATTCTGGAGATCTCTCGCTCGTAATCAACTGCGCAAGGAGAATGTTGGTGTCAAGAAGGCACCCGAGAAGCGGACGTGGGGATCTTACATCTGGGGCTCATCTCAGCAGGATCAGAATGCCAGCGACGAAACCCAAATGGACGATCAGCAGCGAAAAGAGCTGTATGCTGCGATTGACTTTGACGAAAAGCAACAACTGGCTGAGTCAGTCGATATGCCGAGAGAAGCGGTCAAGCTCCAGGTTGATATGAACCTCAAGACGGGTAGTTTCACTCTACGACGCGACCCGCATGGGAAAAAGACAGACATGCTTCGACTGCTTTTCGACGACTTCTCAACGGAATTCATTCAACGTACTGATTCCACCTTGGTCGATCTGAGTCTTGGTGGTATGAGACTCTTTGACGGCAGCACGGAGGGCAATATGTATGAGCAAATGCTACAAGTGAAGGATGCACCGCCTGTGCCTGACGACCAACGCATCAAAGAGCTCGGCGATGACGAGAAACCCAAAGACGAAGACGACGAGGACGAAGAAGAGGACGACCCCTTCTTCAGCTTGCAGCTTGAGCAGAACCCACTTGACGGTCACGCAGATACTGCTGTCGTCGTCAAGCTGAAGGCTATGGAAATCATCTACAACCCGAACTTCGTTGTGCAGGTTACCAAATTCTTCAAACCGCCTGAGAAGCATATGGACTCGATTAGTGCTCTGATGGAGACTGCAGGATCTACGGTGGAGGGTCTGCGTCAACAAACTCGTGCTGGTCTCGAATTTGCTCTGACCGAGCACAAGACTGTCGATGTGCAACTTGACCTCCAAGCGCCTCTCATCATTGTACCAGACTCTGTCACAACCAAAAGCTCAATTTGTTTGATTCTTGATGCTGGTCATGCTAGCGTGCGCAGCAATTTGATCGACAAGGCCACTTTGGCCGACATCCAGGGCAAGCAGCAGAAACAGTACACTGACCAGGACTTCAAACAACTAAAGAACCTGATGTACGATAAATTCCTTCTTCGTCTGGAGAATACCCAGGTCCTTATCGGCTCGACTATTGAAGAGACCCGAAAGACATTAGAAGCCAAGGACTCCTCAAGAAACTTCCACATTGTTGAGCGCATCAACATGGACTTTGAGATCGCAGCTTGTATTGTCCCGAAAGCAACCGATCTGACCAAATTCAGTATTGATGGCCACTTACCTGTCTTGCATGCCATGTTCTCTGATGCCAAGTACAAAGCCTTGATGAAGCTTCTGGATTTCGCTATTCCCAAATTCGATGAGGCACCAGCAAGCCAAAAGCAGAGACCTAGCTCTTCAGGCCAGCAGTCAAGGCCTCGATCCAAGAGCATCATGGACCAGCCTGGACGATCCAGAGCGAAATCGATATCTTCCACAGATGCAGACCTGCTCCAAGAGGACGAAGAGCATGGCAAGATTGCTCGCAAGAAAGAGCAGGAACAGTACAAATCCAGCCAGGACAAAAAGCAAGCAGATGTCAACCCCAATCAGCGGAACTTTGAGTTCAAGTTCACCGTCGACAAGCTACAGGGCTCCTTGTACAAAGCCGATCCTGAGGGCAAACAGCCCGACCGACTACTTGTCGATCTCATCGCTGAGACTTTCGGGCTCGAGTTCTACCAGCGACCATTTGACATGGCTGCAGATGTCAAACTTCGCACGTTGGTGGTGGAAGATCATGTCGAGGAGTCTCCTGCGCCCGAGTTCAAGAACTTGATCTCGAGTGAGGACGTCTTTACTCACAGCAAAGAGGATCTTTTGACAATCTCCTTCCAGAAGGTGAACAAAGATCATCCGGAGTTCCAAAGCAAATACGAAGGCATTGCAACAAACCTGGACGTCGCTGTCTCGACGCTCAGCCTTCTCGTCACTCGCAAGACCTTGTTGACGCTACTTGACTTTGCTGTGACAACGTTTGCACCGCCCGCCGATGGTAGTGCGCAGCAAAACAAGCCCAAGGAGATTGAAGACGCTCCTAAAGATGATGAAATCGCGAAGCCGGCTGAGCAGGACAAGATCCGAATCAAGGCTAATCTCAAGCGTGTGGCCGTCATTCTCAATAACGATGGCATCCGACTGGCTACATTGAGCTTGAGCTCTGCAGAGGTCGCCGTCTTTTTGATGGGCAAGACTTTGAACGTGAATGCCAGGCTGGGCAACCTCAGTCTTGTCGACGACATCAATCAAGGTGTTGACGAGCGATCGTCGCTCAGACAGCTCGTCTCGATTCAAGGCGATGAATTGGCAGACTTCCGCTACGAGACATTTGACTCCGCCTCCAAGTCTTATCCTGGCCATGATACGTCCATCTACCTCCGCGCTGGCTCGCTCAAAGTCAACTTTGTCACTGAGCCGTTCCGCAAAATCATGGAGTTTGGCGTCAAATTCGGCAAGATGCAGGCAATTTTCAACGCAGCTCGTGAAGCTGCTGCCAATCAAGCGAACAAGGTACAAGAGTCGACTAGCAAGATGCACTTTGACATCCTTGTGAAGACTCCTATCGTCGCCTTCCCACGCATGATCATTACCGATAGCCCTGAGCGCGATTTGATGACCGCTTATCTGGGTGAGATCTACGCAAACAACAAGTTCGTGCCCTTGGACGACTCAAAGGATGCCGACATTGCCAATAAGCTTTCTGCCGGCGTTCGCAACATCCGCCTGACATCCAAGTTCCACTATCCCGACGACAAGTCTGAAGAGCTGGAGCTCATCGACAAGGTCGACATCGACTTTAACATTACTCAGGCCGATCATATACCGGGCAGAGAACGCCCAGACACTGAGATTGAAGGCGCGATGAGTAATATCAACTTGCGTGTTTCTGAGGCTCAGTTGAAGTTCGTGATGGAGCTTACTCGTTCCATTCCCTCCGCATTCGCTCTTGAGGATGATGGACAGTTGGAGGAGGAAGCCATGAACGATATTCCTGACTCTGTTGTACTCCCAGACCGTTCATCCGAACCCTCCACTAAGGCGTCTTCGGTTTCAGGCAGCGAGCTGGAGAAGCCGTCACACCTCGGCCCAGAGCTTGGAGCAGATACCGAGACCTGGACGAAGATGGACCTCATCTTCAAGGTTGGCGCGGTTGGCCTTGAATTGATTTCTGGTCCAGTCGACAAGCCCATCGGTGACGTTGAAGCGGCCAGTCTCTCTAAATTCACACTCAACGAGACCAGTGTCAAGTTACGCATGATCAGCGACGGCGCACTTGAAAGCGAACTGCTTGTCCAGTCCTTTACCATTTCTGATACAAGAACCACCGAGAAGATCAAATACAGGAAGATCATGTCTCTCATCAACACAGATGTCAAACAGCAGTTCATGGCCAGTGTGTCCATCTCTGGAGGCGAAGAGAAGAATCTCATTGCGCTTCTCACAGTTGACAGCCCACGAGTCATTCTTGCACTCGATTACTTGTTTGCTGTGATGAACTTTGTCAATGCAGGCCTCGCTCAAGATGAGCCACTCGTTGTCGAAGAGGAGAAAGACGACTCAGCCGAAGAAGAGCAAGACGATGATGTCAGTCTAGCAACGCAAGGACTTTCGAGACGCAGTGCCTCGGGCCAGGCTGAAGAGAAGCCGGCAGAGGGTGGCATGTCCATCTCGTATCGAGTCAATGTTGTAGATGCTCAAGTTGTGCTCATCGCCAACCCGGCAATCAGCAACTCTGAGGCCATTGTTCTGGGCACCAAGCAGGTGCTCGTGTCGCAACAGCATGCCATGACTTTGCAAGTCGAGAAGATTGGCATGTTCTTGTGCCGCATGGATCAATTTGAGACTTCTCAGCTCCGCATCCTCGACGACTTCAGCATTCAGACATCTCTCGACATGCAGTCGAAGGGCAAAGAATCGTCCCTCACGAGCATCAATGTCGACATTGGCCCACTGGTTCTACGCTTATCGCTGCGCGATATCTTGCTTGCCATGCAAATTGTCAACAAGGCGTCTGCAATGTCCTCCAACCAAGATGCAAAGTTGCAAGAAGAGGGACCGAAGAAAATCGCCCAAGTCAAGGCCCCTTCTACAAGGCCAAAGACAAAGGATGGTAAATCTATGAGAAAGACCGTCCACTCGACTCAAAAGGTCCAGGCGAAGACCATCAAGACCAACAAGTCGCTAGCCAAGCGGGAAGAGCGCAAACCTGAGGGTTCTGCGGTCATCAAGCGTGAAGAGATGAAGCTTCAGATGGACGGTATCCGTGTCGTACTGATTGGTGACCTCCACGAATTGCCGATGATTGACTGGAGCGTCAAGAAATTCGAGGTCGATGTCCACGACTGGACCGGCAACATGACCGCTGACACCAACATTGACACTTTCATCAACGTGTACAACTTTTCGAAATCTGCTTGGGAGCCTTTGATCGAGCCTTGGCACTTGGGCTTCCACATGGCGAAGGAAGTCAACCCAGACAAGCTTGCGGTTGAACTTTATTCGCGCAAGAGTTTGGAGGTTACTGTCACCGCTGCGACAATTGCTTTAGCCTCCAAGTCGGCCCAGTTCTTGTCTTCGGAAGAAGATGTCTTGTCCAAGCCTCGTGGAAATGATTCACCTTACCGCATTCGCAACTACACTGGCTTTGACCTCAACGTCTGGAGCAGTGGAGAGGCTGATGACGAAGGCCAGGCTGCTAAGCTCACAGATGGCGAAGAAAGGCCCTGGCGATTTGAAGATCCGTCCACCACACGTGAGACGCTTTCCCCTGAAGGACAGTCGGGCCAAATTGGCGTCAAGCTCGATGGTAGCGGCTTTGACAGCGTAGACCGCATTCCGGTCAGCCGTGAAGGCGAGACTCTCTACAATCTCAAGCCGCGCAAAGATAAGATTCAGCATCGCATGCTTGTCGAGGTCAAGCTTGGCACGGACAACGTCAAGTACATCACTCTGCGCTCGCCTATGCTCGTGGAGAACCACACGCAGATCCCCATCGAAGTCGGTGTTTACAGCCCTGATGAGGGCCACTTGCTCAAGATCGAGAAGGTCGCACCAGGCGAAGCCAGGCCTGCCCCTGTCGGCGCTGCATTCATGCACTCGCTTGTCATCAGGCCTGACCAAGGTTTCGGATACACTTGGTCAAACGAACGTCTCTTCTGGAAGGACCTGCTCAAGCGACCCATTCGCACTTTGCAGTGTCAAGGCGAGCAAGACAGCAGCTCGCCTCCCTTCTACTTCCAGATGCAGGCTTCGTTCGACAAGAATAACCCTCTGACAAGTGTATACCCGTACATGCGCATTCGTATCTCTGCGCCGATCGAAGTTCAGAACCTTCTGCCGTTCGACTTCAAGTACCGAATCTATGACAAAAACACCCAGAAGGATTGGACCAACTTCCTCCGCAAGGGTGGTGTGAGCCCGATCCATGTTGTGGAGCTTTCTCACCTGCTACTCATGAGCGTTGACATGCAAGACACACCGTTCAAGGCCAGCGAGTTTGCGATCATCAATTCAGGCAACAAAGAGGACTTCCGACGCGAGAAGACAATCACTGTCAAGGACAACAACAATCTGGACTTGCGCCTGAAGATCCACTACTACAATATTCCAGACAGTGGTGGTGCCTTCAAGATCACATTGTACAGCCCATACGTCGTCTTGAACCGCACAGGCTTGGAGCTCGACATCAAAAGCAAAGCATACTTTGGCTCTGCGAGATCTGCAGCTGGACAAGCTCTTGTCGCGAATACCGACACCGATGCCCGCAAGGCTGCTCCCTTCATGTTCTCTTTCCCGACCGACGACCGCAAGAACCGTGCCCTGATCAAGATTGGCGAATCAGGCTGGAGTCAGCCAGTCAGTTTCGACGCCATCGGAGCTGCTGTTGACGTCAAGCTCCCTGCGGAGTCGGGTCGAGCAGAGATGCATGCTGGTCTGACCGTCCGAGAGGGTGAGGGCAAGTACAAGCTCACAAAGGTCGTTACAATCACGCCTCGATTTGTCGTCAAGAACAAACTTGCAGAAGAAATACAAATCCGCGAACCAGGCTCTCCAGATTACTTTACGCTCAAGACAGGAGAACTGCATCCTCTGCGCTTCTTGAAGCAGAGCACCGGTCAGCAGCTGTGTCTGTGCTACCCAGGTGTCAACAACTCCTGGTCTTCGCCCTTCAACATCGCCAACACTGGTAGTGTGCATGTGAAGCTTGCCAAGGCCGGAGAGAGACAGCAACTCATCCGTATCGAGATCTTGATGGAAGACTCGACCATCTTCCTCCACCTAAGCAAGGAGACGAAGCACTGGCCATACTCTATGCGCAACGAGAGTGACCAGGAATTCCTCTTCTGGCAGGCAAACCCGAACGTCGACGAAGACGAAGAAGACCGCTCCTCAGGGTGGAAGCCGATCCGTTACAAGTTGCCCGCGCGTAGCATCATGCCTTACGCCTGGGACTATCCTGCATCGAAGAACAAGAACATCATTCTGAGCGCGAACGGCAAGGAGCGCCATGTCAAGATTGCAGAGATCGGCAACCTCATTCCGTTCAGGATTCCGCTCGCAGCAGGACAGCGCGGCGAGCCAAAGCAGAAAGTGATTGACTTGAACGTGGTCGCCGATGGTCCTACGCAGACTCTCGTCTTCTCCAATTACAAGCAGTCCAAGAGCTTGTACAAGCAGAAGTCTGCATCTGCCACTGCATCTACCAGCACTGGCTTCGAGGTAAAAGAGCAAGACGACGATGTCACGATGAGGGCGGGCATCCGCTTCGCAGGCATTGGTATCTCTCTCATCAACTCTCAGCTGCGAGAGCTGGTGTACGTGACCTGGCGTGACATTGAGCTGAAGTACACCGACTCGCCGTTGTATCAGACGGTGGCTTTGACTGTCAAGTGGATCCAGATCGACAACCAGCTCTACGGAGGCATCTTCCCGCTTCTGTTCTACCCCAGTGTCGTACCCAAGACCGGAAAGGAGATGGAAGCTCACCCTATCTTCAGATCCACCGTGACAAGAGTCAAGGACGACTCGTACGGTGTGCTCTACATCAAGTACTTCACCTTCCTGATGCAGCAGATGACAATTGAAATCGACGAAGACTTCATCTTTGCTCTCCTGGACTTCGCCAAGATCGATGGCGCTTCCTGGAGTGAAGAGAGCGAAGGCAAGTTGGCACCGGACAACCTTGACATCCCAGAGCCCCAGCAGGAGCAGTCAGGCCAGGACATTTACTTCGAGCTGCTCCATCTCCAACCAATGCAGTTCGATCTGTCGTTCGTGCGAACTGAGCGCATCAACGCTGAGGACACTGGTAGCTCGTCGAGCAATCCGTTCATGTTTGCTGTCAATGTCTTGACTATGTCCATTGGCAACGTCAACGATGCACCAATTCGTTACAATGCGCTCATGCTGGAGAATGCCCGAGTGTCTGTCACCGCGCTGATCAGCAACATCCAGAGCCACTACGTGCAAGAATCTCTTCGCCAGGTGCACATCGTCATTGGATCTGCTGACTTCCTCGGCAACCCCGTCGGTCTCTTCAACAACATCAGCTCTGGTGTTGCAGACATCTTCTACGAGCCCTACCAAGGTCTCGTCACGGACCGTCCACAGGATCTTGGCGTTGGCATCGCGAAGGGAGCTAGTAGCTTCGTCAAGAAGTCAGTCTTTGGTCTCTCGGACTCTGTGTCCAAGTTCACTGGTTCTATCAGCAAGGGTCTCGCTGCTGCAAGTATGGACAAAGAGTTCCAGGATGCCCGCCGCATGTCTCGTTCGCGCAACAGGCCAAAGCACGCTCTCTACGGTATCACGTCTGGCGGTAATGCTTTCGCAAGCAGTCTTGCAAGTGGCATTGGCGGCCTTGCTCGTCAGCCGTTGCAAGGTGCCGAGAAGGAGGGTGCTGCAGGATTTATGAAGGGTGTTGGCAAGGGAATTCTCGGTCTCGCCACCAAGCCTGCTATTGGCGCCTTCGATCTTGCTTCCAACATGGCTGAAGGCGTGAAGAACACGACTACCGTCTTCGACCAAGAAGGCCTCGACCGCGTTCGTCTCACCCGCTTCATCGGCATGGACGGCATTGTGCGTCCGTACTCCCAGCGTGAGGCTCTCGGCCAATTCTGGCTCAAGACCCTTGACAACGGCAAGTACTTCAACGAAAGCTACATCGCGCACCTCGAGCTCAATTCGGGCTCTCAAGGCGATCGCAACGCCGGCGGCAACGGCGGTCGCTCCAACCAAGGTGCTGAGGCGAGCATGCTTGTCTTGATCACGTACAACAGCATCATGCTTGTCAGAGCCAAGAAGCTGACGACCGAGTGGGACGTGCCGCTCAAGGACGTCCAGACCATTTCCAAGGAGCGCACGGGTATGAGCATTGTGCTGAAGGGTGGCACCAATGGACCTTTCATTCCCATCGCGGATGAGACTAGCAGGAACTGGTTGTACAGACAGGTGGCTGTGGCGGTGAATGCGTACAACGACAGGTGGAATGCGAAGGGTTGAAGGAATCTTGTGGGGTTTAATGCTTCATGATGGCATCTTTTTTTCCTCTTTCTCTTTCTCTCTCTTAATTCGTGATCATGATTTCCGATGATTCTGTTACTTTTCTATTGCGAGCAGGGATACCCGATGCATAGCATGTACTTTTGCATCTCGGCTTGCTAGTTCTTTTACCATAGTTTTCAATTGCAGACATGATTGAGCATTAGAAACAACATCGAAGACCGTGTATACGCAGCTCGAGTGATTCAACGGCTCCCCTACACAAGATCAAGCATCTCCATCAGTTGTGATTCCATGCTGGATTTCAATGTACTGGGAGCACAAAATTGATGTTTTAAGTTATGGATAGTTTCATTGGCATTCAACAAGTGTCAATCGGCTAGCATGGATGTCAGGTAATGTGTTTCAAATCGTTATGCGAATGCTTTTATCTCTATATATACATAGCTAAGCGCACATGCTTAGTGCTGGGTGGCGGTGGGAGCCGGGGTCACCAGGGTGAGGCTGCCCTTGGTAGAGATGCAAGAGGCTCCGTTGGGGTAGGAGTGGGCAGGGTTGCAAGCAAAGCCAGTGCTCTTAGCAGGAGCGGCAGTGACGAGAGACAATGCACCGTTGGTAGAGACGCAAGAGGCTCCGTTGGGGTAGGAGTGTGCAGGGTTGCAGGCAAAGCCGGTGCTGGAGGCAGCGGGAGTGACCAGAGTCAACGATCCGGCAGTCGAGATGCAAGAAGCTCCGTTGGGGTAGGAGTGAGCTGGGTTGCAAGCGAAGGTTGTAGCCTCTGCAGAAGGAGTGACCAGAGTCAAAGATCCGGCGGTGGAGATGCAAGAGGCGCCATTGGGGTAGGAGTGGGCTGGGTTGCAGGCGAAGCCAGTGCTGGTGGGAGCCGGGGTGACCAAAGTCAAGGCGCCGTTGGTAGAGATGCAAGAGGCACCGTTAGGGTATGAGTGGGCTGGGTTGCAGGCAAAGCCGGTGCTTGTGGGTGCGGCCGTGACGAGCGTGAGGGCGCCGTCGGTGGAAATGCATGATGCACCGTTGGGGTATGAGTGTGCCGGGTTGCAAGCAAATCCGGTGCTGGTGGGAGCCGGAGTGACCAAAGACAAGGCGCCGTTGGTAGAAACGCACTTCACACCCTCAGGGTACTGGTGGGCCGGGTTGCAGGCGTTCTTGAGAGGGGTGGCGGACACAAGGCCCATGGCAGCAAGGATGGCGAAAGTCTGACGCATTTTGTTCGATTGTGGTCGGTGGATTGGTGAGGTGTAGGTATTGGAGAGCTGTGAAGATGCTTTGTGGCTTGTGTGTTGATGAAGATGATAGTGATACTTGAAGACGGACAATCCTGAAGGATTTATATCTTTCGAAAACCCTCTGGTCCCACTCCGTCATGACCCACTTAGCGCGACATGCCTATAAGGAACTACACTTACAGGGAGTTATTCTTAGAAGGATCCCTACTTGACTCTGTCATGCATCATCTCCAGAGACCGCAATACGAGCCATGACTTCATTTCGTACACGCTTGTCAAGCATTGATGCTTGTCTTTGGTGGGATTCCTGGGGTGCTGCAGAGCACGTCCCATGGATGCACAATTTAGTTCCCTCACAGTCCAAGGGTCGACCAGGAATTGGCCATGCCCTGTTGACAGTTACATGAGGATGGGCGATTAGTGTGGAACCTTCGTATTCATGGACGCTGGAACTGAAACCTCGGTCGAACTGCCAGCGACATGTCAATGTCAAGTCGGTGAGGGCGGTCGTAGCGTGGTAACTCAAATGCGGCGACCAGAAGAATGCGTCTTCGCCTGGAACTAGTAGCGCATGGTTCGGCCATGCTTCTCGAAGAACGTCTTGCGTGAGGTGGCCGCAGCCTCGAGCGCGGATGGCACCGATCAGCGGTTTCTAGCGGCGAGAGCAGTTGCCCTGTGTCAATTTTTAGACCGGCTTCTCTTCGGGCGGAGTATCTCCCGGATTAGTGCAGTTTCGCCACTCAAATTGCACTTCACTGCATTGGCCTTTGACGGCGGCGTGATCATCAACATGCTACGGCCATACATGGCCTCGAGCAGAATGCTTGAATCGACCTCAATCTGAGCTAGGTGATCACCTCGCATCACACTGCAGCTTGATCCAACCTAGGCGATTGCAAGTGAGCTTTAGTGATGCAGGTAGCAGCTCGTTCTCATCGCCATGCGTCGTCACAAATTGATTGACTTTACACTGGGTCTTGCGCTCGAGATGACGGACAATAACATACGCCTGGAGTGTCATTATGCGAGCAGCGATAGCGAAATCTACGCAATTGACTACGCCCTTCGATTTGCTCCAGAACATGATTCTAACTGATTGCTGTGAACACTTCCACTGGCCGACGAAGCTTCCATCCAACAGGCCGTGATCTGAACCGTAAAAGAGTACCTTGCCTGGAATCGGTTGCACCTTGCCGCGAGGCGTGATCGCTCGCGGACCCAGCAATACCTTCCACGACCGACTAATTTTGCTTCAATGCATCGGTTTCACGCTGTGTCTCCCAATCTCGAACTGCGTCTAGGAAGACTTGATTCGGCTTCCCCGTCGCCCAACATTTCTTTGCGCTTTCATGAGCACTATTCATCACCGTGGCTTCGCTTGGAGAATGGGGAAATGGGTTAAAGTGGACGTCGCCACCATGATCGAGCAAGAACCAGATGAGCCTCCTTACCTTGGCAATCTCGCCCCGAGGATGACATGCAATCCAGCAGAGTGGAGTGCTGCAGGTACTGCCGGACTCATAGTGTGATCCGTAAGTCAAAGAGTTGACATTGCACCCAACAACTTCTAGTAGGTGTTTGAGCATGTTCATTTTCTTTTCGAACGAATTGTCATTCCCGCAGGTACCATCATTAGCGGCTATGACTGCCACAGGAAAGACTCCGAAGTTGCGGTCCAGAGGTGCTCCTCTGCTTCTCAAGAGCTCGAAAGTCGCGATGTTACTAACTACAGCAGCACTTTCGAGAATCGGCTTGCGCTCACTGACACTGTTCTTCGGAGTAGGATCTGGTGGGTCCAAGTCGGCGCCATGATCGAGACACCATTCCACCAGCTCGTGGTCGGCAACCCCAACCTCCCATAAGACTGGGAGGCAAGATTTTTGGCTGTTGATATCAAATCCTCGCGCAACCAAGAGTTCAAGGACCACGCGTATTGACGTATATGTGGAGTTCTCGCCGATGAGCCAGCAAGGATCCAATTTAGCAATGTCGGCGCCTTGATCGAGTACGTATGATATACAGGCCATCGCCGCTTCTTTCACAGATTTTCGCAGACCAGCTTGAAGAGCTTCCTGTAATGTGACCCGTGAATCGGCACGCTGTGCTGCTGAAAAGCACTGCGACATAAGAGCAACATCGTCTTTGCGACAAGCGTTTGCCATGGCCCAGTGGACCAACGGCATAGACAGAGGACGCTGATCCATTGTGGCCCGGACGAGTCGGTTTTTTTGCGCAATGAGGTTGTGAGTGTTTTAGCGATGGGAGTCAATTACAAGGCAGTGAGCGACTTGTGAGGAATTTACTGTGGAGGGGTGACCATGCAAAGTGCGTCACGCGGGAGTTCAACGCGACCATGTGATTCGGCGGGATGAAGCTTGAAGCAATGATACTAAAGTGATGGTTGTCCCGTCAGATTTTGATGTTCTCATCCATTATTGAATCCAACGACGATGGTCTAGTAGTCTGTCTTGCTTGATCACGCTTCATCGTGATCTTCTGGTCCTCCAATCATACAATCTAACAGGTCCTTCCTTCGTCTTGCAACTGCCAAGTCTCCACAGCACGTATAAACATGGCATTGTTCCTCTCTACAGCAGCCTCAAATGCGCTAGGGATTTCCAGTGCGTCACTCGACGGACCTGCGAGGTATGGATCGCCCCCCTTCTCAAGTAGCAGCTGTATCAATTGCGTGGCGTCACCTGTGGGATAACAGGCAATGCAACAAAGTGGAGTGCTGCATGTGCTGCCAGCCCAATGTGATGGCATATTGACATCAATCCCGATATTATCGATAAGATGACGCACCATGTTCAAATGTGTCTCATATGCTGTGGTGGGCGTTTCACCAGATGCTGGGGCTGAATCGTTGGCGGATCTCACCGCTGAAGGAAGAATCCTAGATGAGAGTGGTGCACCACGTGTCCGTAGAGCTTCAAAGGTGGCTATATTTCCGATTGCAGCAGCGCGTTCAAGAATCGGTCGTGGTCTGTGGCCCGTCGAGTCTGGCAGACTTACACTCGCATTGTGAGCTAGACACCATTCCACCAATTCTTCATCTCGAAGCGCCAACCACAACAAAGGCCCACCGCTGGATGTGTGCTGTACGTAGCTGTCGATATCCCAACCGTGTGCTACCAGGGTCTCAAGTGTTGCGCGTGAAGGCAAGCTTAAATCGCCCCAGGTGAGAGTTAAAGCCGCTCCAGCGGTTTTAGCATCGGCACCCTTATCGAGTACGTACGACAAGATTTTGACTGCATTGAACTTGACGGCACTCTCCAGGGCTGTTGTCAGGGTTTCTTGCGGTATTGTAGCCGAAGCAGGGTTGGTCGCAGCGTTGAATATTTGTGACATCGAAGAGACATCGTCGCTCTTGCAAGCATCTGTCACAGCTTTTTTCATCTGCATGTTGCCTTTAGTTCCTCGTGTCATTTTCGTTCGGATTGAGGCAAGAAATGATGTGCAATCTTTGGTGGCGGTCGGTGGTGAAGAAAAGAATAGACAAGTTCGTTCGCAGAGAGCTAATCGTTAGTGTCCATTTATGGCGTCGCAGTGACTTCTTTCGTGCTAGTGGGGCGTGATACTCGCGTCCGAGTCGCATAACTGCAGTCACTTGTGACCAGAGTTCCAACAAAGGATACCTCATGCAGTAGAATGCCTGGAGAGCACGAAGTTAAGGACATCTAAACTGCCCCGCCTACGCATGCTTCTACCCCGCATACTGGGCGCGCTAGACAAAATCGGACATCCGCTCGGACTGAAAACACTCCACACCCAATCAAGCCACAGCAAGAATTCCACTAAGCGCTCCGCTTTATACAGCGCAACACGTGGATCTCCAAGATGTTCCCCAGCTTCTCCTCACTCCTCCTCCTCCTCCTGCCCCTACTCAGCAACATCAGTAAGTCGATATAGCTGTTAAGCATTAAATTCTGAGTCCATACTGACAAAGATCTAGCTCTCGGCCTGCCTCTCTCAAACTCAAACGTCACTGCCAATGGACCCGTGTGGAATGATCGAGTATTCAACAATGGCTTACAACTTCGGATCCTGCCACTTGGTGCCTCGATCGTCTACGGTGAGAAGTCATCCGACGGCAATGGATTTCGTTATGGTCTTCGCAACCAGCTTGTCGATAATGGGAACCCGGTCAATTTCATTGGCAGCAACCAGGGTGGTTCCATGATAGACAATGAATGTGAAGCTTGGCCGGGCTACACCATCGATCAGGTCGCAGAGAAGGCAGAGCTTTCAATCCCTTCTCAACCCAACTTGGTTTTACTGCACGTTGGAACGAACGATGCAGTGCAAGACCTTGACATCCAGAACGCGATGGTTCGTTTGGAGAGCTTGATCGATCGCCTCTTCGATGCCATCCCAGGTGTTACGATCATTGCATCAACTCTGTTACCGAACACAAACTCAAAGACGCAAGCAAATATCGACATTATCAACAATCAGATTCCTAATCTGGTTCAAGAACGTCAGTCTTCCGGAAAATGGATAACCTACGTCGACTTTGCTTCCTCTTATTTCAGTCTTTCAGATCTATCAGATGGTACACATCCTAATGATGATGGCTATCTAAAAATGGCAGAGGTGTGGTACCAAGGTATCGAGGTTGCGGATTCTCAAGGCTGGCTATCCACGCTCGCAAATGGTGTGTCTGACGTTGTTTCTGGTGGATCGAACACCACTTGCGACAAACTTCCAGGCAACGCCATCGGCCCAACTCAGACTCAGATGAGTTCCGGCTCCGACGATGGGCCTTATGTACACATTGGTACCCAAGTCGATGGATTTGCTGGCTTCAAAAACCCGCCAACCGTGAATTTCAATAATCCGCTTCCGGAAGGAGTGTTCTGGGCGGATATTGACGGTGATGGAATCGATGACTATGTCTACATGGGATCAGAATCTAGCTACGGGATTGGAGTTGCCTTGAGCCTCGGAGAAGGCAGGATGGGCGAGTATCTCTGGTCCGACTTCTCGCCAACCTGCAACCGGCCAGGTATCAACTTTGCAGACATGACTGGAGATGGACGTGATGACTTCTGCTGCATTGGCCCCGATGGCGGTGTTGTATGCTGGCAAAACATCAATGGTTCAGACCCTAGGAACCCAAGCTGGGTATCCATCGGTACCGTGAAAGAGAGTGAAGGCTTCCCGCAAGCGCAGGTCAGGCTGGCGGACATCGATGGAGATGGCAGAACCGATTATGTCGTGTTCGATGCAGGTACGCAGAACATCTACGGCTGGCGCAATGGGGCACTGTCGAACAGTGCTCCAGCATACTGGTACCCTATGATGGGCGTGTTCACGGGATTGCCCTCGCACGATTTGACAGGATGGCAGTTCGTCGATCTAAATGGTGACGGCAAAGACGATTTGATTTGGATCGATGACAACGGCCAAGTGACTTCCTGGATCAACAGCCGTGGCTACAGCGTTGGCCTGGGCCCTGAGTGGATCTCGCAAGGCGTGACTCACAAAGGCTCCGATCATGCTGTCAATGTCACCTTCGGTGCTTTCATGGGCTCAGGACGTGCTGACTATGCCCTGGTATCTATCAGGGACGACAATGTCTACGTCGAGCCCTGGGAGAATCGTGACCACGGCGGCACAGAAGTCAAAGGCGATGGGTCCAGATATTGCGACATGATGGGCAGCGGATCCGACGACTACCTGTTCGTTGATGCTACAGGCGCGATCAGTCTTTACGAGAACACACATGACTGGGGTCACTGGATAGAGTGGGGCGTTATCTACGAAGCCAACCGGGTGCGTCAAGAGGTTCACCTTGCCGATTTCGATGGCGATGGAAAATGCGACATTTTGCTTGTGGACAAGGCCTCCGGAGCAACCCGTGTCATCCAAAATGGGTATGACAAGGACACGTTCACTTTCGAGGACATAGGTGTCATCACTGGCAGTGCGCATTGTCCTGAAGGCTATGGTCAAGATAAGCACGACCTCGGCGTGCGTTGGAACGACCTGACAGGAGACGGCCGCGCCGATTTCCTGTGTGTGCAATCCGATGGAACCGTGACTGGGTACATCAACAAAGGCGTCAACGATTTCGTGGACCAAGGACTCATCAAGAGCTCCGAAGGTAGAGAGCGAAAGAATGTCCGATTCGTGGACATCAACGGAGACGGAAGAGATGACTATGTCTATGTCAACATGACCGACGGCGCTGTCACAGTCTGGTATAATGACGGCTGGACGCCCAACACAGACGACGTCTTCCAATGGAGATCGCAAGGTATTGTCTCGCCAGGAGGATTCAGCAGAGGTGCATCTATCGAATTTGGAGCCTTGAACGGTCTCAACAGAGCGGATTACATCTCGGTGAGACCCAGCACCAACGAGGCATGGACGTGGTTCAATATTTGCCCAGATGGCGAAGGGCCAGCTCCTCCAAACCTGCCCTCAGGCGCTCCGCCTGCGCCCACAGTTGGGTCAGTATCGTCGCCCAGCTTCACTACCAGCATTTCATCGGTCTCTCCTAGCGGCGATACTTCCCCCGCCATTGACCTGGTCACAACTACCTTCGAGGATTCGAGAGGCTCGACTTCTATTGCAACGATCACGGCGACTCCACAAGTCCTGACAAGTCAGTCCGATACCATTGTGCCGACTACAGGTTCCACAGCATGGATCACCACCGCAACTGACTCTGTCGGGTCAATTATACTTGGCACCATCTCGCAGGAGTCGATCCCGACTACCCTAAGCACAATTCCCACCAGCTTGGTGACTTACACGGAGTTCCCTTCATCGGTCTCCTTTGATTCGACCTCGGTGAGCTTCAACACGCATGACCCTGAGGGCCATCCAGTTCTTGCACCCTGGCCTGCTTGCTGGTTTTGCCCACCAGGCACGGGGGGTTTCAAAATCGTCGGAATTCCAGGTCCTGGTGTTTTCCCGCCACCAAGTCCTCCACCAGCATTCTCGATGCCCTTCCCGACTTTGACGATTGGCCCTGAAGGTGATCCAACGTATGAACCTCCGCCAAAGCCCACGAACCCTTCTTCCGAGCTTTCGTCACAATCATCCGAAACAACATCCAAATCGTGCAGCACTGAAACTGTCACACAAACCACCTACTACGTTTCCTATAGTACCGACGATGCAGGATCGACTGTCGCAACAGCAACAACTTCTACCGAGTCTTCTGAGCTCGCAGGGTGTAGTATTACTGCAGCTGTGGCCACCTCCACCACTGTTGGGGGATATCCTTACTACTGTGCAGCTGAGGCATGCTCTGGTTGCAAATCACGTCGTGACTCGATGACTGAGTATGGTAACGTCCAGGTTGGCGACCTACAATCAGATGTACAAGGCTCGGTCAGTAATTTTGGCCCGGTTGGAATTTTCAATCTCACCGAGCGCGACATTCCAATGCCCACCGATTCAGTGGCCGATGTGTACCAGGCTGTTCGTCACCCCAGGAACAAGGACAAACTGCGCGACGTAGAACACGACCTTGGTTACATCAAAACTCAGGGTTCTTTTGCAGTGGCCAAGAAAGGACTCACAAGTTCTCGCTTTGAGCCTTACCTCGCCAACGAGATCAATATATTGGTTCAAGGTCTGAGAGGATGTACGTCTATCATGGTGGTCTCACGCCAAGGTGCATGGGCCAGTCACATGTGGGAATCGCCGGGCTTTACCGTTCGATTCCAGGAAGATGTCATTGATTACATGTTGTACGGCAGACTCAACGGTGAGGCAAATACGCAGCCTCTTTCTGCCCTAGTGAACCAACAAGTATTTGGCGACCAAACAACGCGGATATTCATCATGACACCTGCAACAATCGACCTTGATCTGAAGGAGAATCTTCCTGGCGCGTCACTCACACAAAATCAAGGCGACAATATCGCACTCTTTGGACCGCAATACCCGGACGGATGGGCAGATCGGCTCACTCCACTAAACAGTTTCCTGGGCAGCATCATGCCCAATGTTCCAATTGACTACTTTGTCTACAGGCGAGAGACCGGCAACTTGAACAGCGGAAATGCGTTCGGTTCCGCAACCATCGTTTACAGCAACGATCAAGGGCTCGACGATGATTATGATGACTTGCCGCCACCACCAAAAGCAACTTGGGCATGCTACATGCAGGGCAAGTTGATGGGAAGTGACAGGTGGGATGCTTCGCCAGCACAGGGAGGCCCTTCCCCTTCCCCTTCCACCACGACTTCCACCTCGTCGTCAACTTCAAGCAGCACACCATCAAGTTCACCCACCGAAGAAGTATCTACTACTGCAGAAGCAACTTCCGCCACAGGAGATGCTTCTGCCACCTCTGAGGTATCGCCGAGCTTGCCCACCACGATATCTTCAATATCTCTGACAGACGCACCTTGGGAGACGGCGATACCTGCAACCCAGATCATCTCTCCGGGACCACTTTCCCCCTTCGCTCCGACGTCGGGGGAATCACCCTCGGCCACCAGCACTTCTTCTGATGCGACGAGCACAGGATCCACCCATCTTCCCTTGCCTACCATCACCGACATTGTCAAGGACTCGGCATACTGCTTCACACCCAACGACGGAGACTACGTACGATTCTCCCGCGAAGATGGACAGGTAGTCGTCTCCCATTTCTGCACGCAGAACCCTGTTCTTGACCCATCCAACAAAGACGGCGTTACGGATTATCACACCGACGTTTCAGGCACCACCGTCCACATCTCTGCAAGATGGGCAGATGATCAGACTGGTTGCGAGCCCATTCAATACATCTTTCCCTTCACGGATCCCGAAGACGGAATGGCTCACGACAAGACCTGCTTGATCGCTTGGGACGCGGACTACTACTGCGATCAAGGTTTGATCTCAAAGACTCAATTGAGCTATGGCGGCGGTTTCATCTTGAACACCCCTGTCCATGGTTGCATTGAGTTCAAGCAATGGGCTAAGCATTCATCAATTGATGAGGTCTCGCACATTACTATGTCTAATGACAAGCAGAACCTCACTTTTGGCCCAATCACGCTCGGGAAGTACGACGGACGTTATGGTAACTTTTCGTTGGATGATGTTGCGAACGTCCCCCACTTATTTGACATTGCGGGTATTGACCAGTGATGGAAGCTTCATTGTTGTTTTTGTTTGAGTATTAGCGATTCAGCGAGCTTTTGACTACCCGCTTTTGTAGTAGCATGCATTTTCGAAATTGATTGCCAGCATACTTCTACAATTCCCATGAACAAGTTTTCATATACTCTATGGTGCTCTGATACGTGCTCTCATGCTTGTCCTACAAGGTATACATCCAAAGTGCCGTTGAGATACTGCCGCAAACAAGTTAATCTTCTAGCGATTGATGTGCTTCTATCGACGTTCATCAAATTTAGCATGACCGAAGCAAGCCATTGAGAGCCACTCTCAGTCTCACGACCGCCATCTATCGATCAATCAGCAATGGGTGCTTGCCGTAGCTGCTAGCTGGATGATGTCGCAGAGGAGACAAAGCGGAGAGAGCATATCTATGTAGGATAACGTGTGAAGATCAAATTGCGTGAATTATGAAGAATGCAGCAGATTTTGATGATCACAAGGAAGTTGATGTTTGATTTCTCTAGCTAACCTCTAGTCTCAATACAGACTACAGATATTCAACAACGAGCGTGATGGTCGCCGAAAGACTCTTTTCCCTCGACAGCGTCATGGGGGAGCTCAATGTGACATGATAGACTGGCAATATAGGTCTGGAACAACATCACTTAACCGTTGACTTCTTCTTGACATTGTCGATGTCTTTCGAGACTTCCACATCGCCCATTAGCTCGGACTCACACTAGGAGCTTTGCACCAAGAACATAAGAAATCTGATTGATGATGGGATCATGCGCTCGCAAGAGCCACTTGTAGACCGCGTAATTCTCACTTTGACGCTTGTATGTTTACAGTTCGTAGAACATGATTTGTCAATGACGCCTCCATATAGGCATACCGAACCCATATGGTGTTTGTTGTCGGGACACAGTGGGAGCCGCACCATGGGTGTATCATATACTTTGCGTGAAATGGGGTCAGAATCATTGACCTTGACGGTGCCATGCCCGCCATCAAAACTGCAATGTGCGTGCCGTACAACCGTCACGCTAATGCCAATAGCCTAATTCGAAGAAAACACTCCCGCCGGGAGTCATGCCATGCGCCATCAATCATACGCTTACAGATGAAGATCAAGACATTGTGCAGTTTCACCCTCCTTCGGCCGCCAGCCAGTCACAATCTGTCTTCAATAGAGAATTGAAAGTCGTCGCCCCACCTTGACCACCAATGATAGTGTGTCGATAGAACATCCGAAGCATTGAGAGTCACCAGAATCTTGTAGGCTTCGATCTCACCACCACCAGGCGCGATGCCTTCATCGAACTTCTGGTGCACCTGTGCAAGCGGATTGACAATCAGCTTGTAAAAGTAGTGCACCTGAGATACAGGAGCGGTCTTATACAAACACGCAAGCTCAGCGTGGGTTTCTGGCCCGGCAAATGCATGGATCTGCTCGATCCAGTGTTGTAAGTTGTCCAGGGACGCTTCCGTATACAAACCACGCAGTTGGAGTATCAGACTTCTGGCAGAAGTCCCGTCATGGCGCACTCTGAACGCGGTTTGCTGTGCTTCCTCGAGCCGTGACAAGAAGTGAAGGATATGGCGAAAGTCGAAGTTTTCCACCCTGGCGACAACGCGGAGGGGTGCGGTATGGAGAAAGCGGGAGAAGTCTTCGCGTAGTTGTTTGTTGGCGCGCGAGAGCGGGGAGTTGTGGATCAATTGAGACCCGTTTGTGCTTGGTATTCCAGTTGCGAGGAAAGCCTCTTGCCTTTGAGCGAGGTCCTTGAGAGGTCCTCTGTATGCTAGTCGTCCTCGCGATAAGTCGCTACGATTGTTCGTGTGCATGTCGATCAATCCGAACTCGTCTTCTGCTGTTGAGTCGGGCAATTCGTGGCTAGGCCATCGTGGTTGGAAAATGACGTGAGAGTAGATCATGTCCCGTAGCTCTGCAGGGAGTTTTAGAAGTGGCGGTATACTCAGCGTGTCTTCGCCGGATGTCTTTTGTGATGCTGTGCTTGTCGGATTCATTTTGTATCGTGTTTTGTGTTTTCCGGACTTGAAATGGGAGTGAGTTAGTTGGCGCGAAGGTGGTTGCTGTTTGTTGTGTGCGCTGTCAAAGAGCGAGCGCACCTTTTTGGCGCGCGCGTGACTGCGGAACTGTACGGTGCATTCACTTGATGTGATAAGCCAACGCATGGTAACGTGTCACATGGGCAAGTCAGCAGTGAATTCTCAGCTTGATGATAAGTGATTCATTAAAATCGTATGATACTGTATCGGCGACTCTGTTAGAGAGACTCCGCCGTGAGGCCAAAGCACCTAACCCAGGTTTGTGAGCAGGCCCTTGGCCCGCTCCCATAGGCCGAGCAAGCAATGCAGCAAGGAAATCGCTCACTACGTTCGCGATGCACTCTAAGCTCTGTCCGCCATGCCGTGAACCCTTATGCGCTAAACACTCTGACATTGAGATCCACACTTCCGCATGCAACGAGGCAGCGTATCTGCTCTTGCACAGCGTCGCCGTTCGTCTGCGCAGCGCCTCCATCGGCCGCGCCGGCTCCTTCCTTGAAAATTGATGGCGCCCATCGTAAACAGCTGACGAAGTGATCTGCGGCTTCTACTATCCGCACACACTTTCCTTCTTGACTCAAATCCCAGCATCGGATAGTTTTATCGTCTGAGGCTGAGAGGAGGTATTTGCCACCGGGGTGGAAGACCAGCGCACGAATCCAATTGTCGTGGCCTGTCAAAGTTTTAATGCAGACGCCATTGGCACCAAATAGCTTGATTTGTTTATCACGACCGCCAGTAGCAAGGTACTCGGCGGAGCTCGAAGCTGGTGGAGGTTTCTTGAGCCCAGCAATTGAGGCGAGGTTCTTGTAGGCTGTTGTCGGTGCGAACGCGCAGCATTCGACTACGTGTTCGTGCGCTAGGAAAGTCTGCTTGAGGCTGTTGCTTTCGGGTTGTGAGAGATCCCACATGCGGGCTGTCTGATCGGAAGAGGTCGAGAGGAGCCAGCGGCCGTCTACCGTAGGATGCAGTGAGCGAACCCAATCACCATGACCGCGGAGAGTACGTAAACAATAGCCTGTTGTGACATCCCATATACGAATCGTCTTGTCTCTACTTGCAGACGCTAGCAGATTTCCGGATAATGGTGCTCCCGCAGCTCCTGAAGGAATGAAGCGGACGCTGCTAACGCTGTGATCGTGACCAGGGAGGGTTCTGATGTTTTTGTACTCGTCTGAAGGGTCCCAAAGCTTGATAGTCAGATCCGAGGAGCAGGATGCGAGTAATGTGTTGCCTCGAGGGCCGCCGAAATCGACATCGAGGACTGCTTTTGTGTGTGATTTGAGGGTTCGCTCCAGCTCACCAAGCTCGTAATCCCAGATCTTGATAGTGCAGTCTTCGCTGCCTGACGCCAATGAGGAGAAGAGTGGGTGGAATGCGACACAAGTAATTGGTTGGCGGTGGCTCTGCAGCGTATGCCTCGCAGGCGCTCTGGGAAGCCAGGTGGCGGGATCGTGGTTCTTCCTCGCAGCCAGCGATGATGGCGTCGCATTGTCAAGCTCGTGCTGTAATTGTCCTGCTCGCGTCTCTAGCTCCATAATCTTCTTCTGCAGCCTCACGACGGAGGTCCATTTCTTCTCCAGCAGGCCCTCATACTTCTTCGCAGTGGCGGAGTCGAAGGTCTCCTCGGGCACATTGAGCTCCTCGCGAATTGTTTGCGCGGCTTTAGAATAGCCAGCCGAATTGAGGTATGCGATCAGGGACTTGTGGCTGTTAGCAAAAGTGATCAGCGAAAGGCCTGAGATGTGGATATGGACGGATCGTACAGCTCATCGGCCTGTCGCGACGTCAGGAGTGCGCTCATGGTGGTGTCTCGCCAGCGGTGCTCCCATGCGCGAGGCAGCGGTGAATCTCAGAGTCGCGTTGCGGTCGCGATTGTATGCAATTCTCTTGTTCTCGCAGGTGATCCTTGCAGTAGCTTGCTGCGATGCGAATGGACTGCGCGGTGTGGTGACCTTATGCTGGCGGGCTAAGTGCGGCGAGAAAAAGGGCAGTTGGGCATGCAATGTCGAGAACAATCTCCCTGAGGAACAATGGCTTATTGTGCTCAGAGGGAGTCCCTGGAGCAGGCGGCGGGGATGTGCATGTGGGAGTGTTTCGCGGGCGCGGTGTGTGACGTCCATGTCGCGCACCGACGATTTGCTCTGCTTTGTTTACCCACTCGCTGCCCAACTTTGACCCGGGCAACACAACACAAATGGGACCCACGACCTGCGCATACCGCCTTACTTGACCGGACGACTTTCTCGTAACTCG
The DNA here is from genome assembly GCA_019775635.1 of Cladosporium sp. VS III D KN 1. Classification (NCBI taxonomy): domain Eukaryota; kingdom Fungi; phylum Ascomycota; class Dothideomycetes; order Cladosporiales; family Cladosporiaceae; genus Cladosporium; species Cladosporium sp. VS III D KN 1. The sequence goes on from JACWFN010000037.1 coordinate 227,655, forward strand.
CAATCGCTGTTGAATTCATACCCAAAAGAAAAGGAGTGTATCTTTCGCACTCATCGACCTCAACAACTCTCTCTTACTCGGCCATCTACTACGGGAGCCGTTGACTGTCGGCAGCCAGCTCGTATCAAGCACCCAGCACTCCCGATCAATGACTGCAAACTGCTTGGAGGTCACATAAGTCTACGAAAACACATACGAAAAAGTCAAACTCCACCGCAGACATGGGCGACGCAGAGGAATTCGCACAATTGCCTCTGACCGAGCAGTTCGTGCACAAGAACTGGAAGGCACGAAAAGGAGGCTACGAGACCGCGGCGAAAGAGTTCAAGGTCGCACAACCAAATGATCCGACTTTGCGCGAATTCATTCTCGACAGCGGATTATGGAAAGGCGCAGTAGCAGATTCGAACGTTGCTGCGCAACAGGAGGGACTCCAGGCATACAACGCGTTCCTGGATGCTGCGGGAACAGAAGGAGCGAGAAAGACACGCTCAAGCACCGTCACACCCATTGTAGAAAAGGGTCTCACGGGAAGGCCTGTAGCGAAGCAGGCTGCAGTAGAAAGTTTATTACTTTTGATCGAGCTGGACAAGCCAGATCCGATCATCGAGGAGCTCTTGCCGTTGCTTTCGCACAAATTGCCAAAAATAATCACAGCTACGCTCGGCGCGCTGAAAGAAATATATCACGCATACGGCTGCAAGACCGTCGAACCCAAACCGGTCTTGAAGCTGCTCCCCAAGGTTTACGGACACGCAGATAAAAATGTTCGTGCTGAAGCACAGGCTCTTACAGTCGAGCTATACCGATGGCTTCGCGAAGCCATGAAGCCTCTTTTCTGGGGCGAGCTTAAGCCCGTACAGCAAACAGACCTCGAAAAACTGTTTGAGCCAATCAAAGCTGAGCCCATGCCCAAGCAAGAGAGACTACTGAGAACACAACAAGCAGCCAAAGAGGAGGCCGAGGCTGCTCAGGAGGCCGAGGAGGAGGAAGCTTACGAAGAAGAGGCTGGCATTGACCTTGAGCCTGAGTATGAAGCCGTCGATGTGCTTCCTAAGGTTCCTGCCGATTTCAACGACCGACTGGGTAGCGCAAAGTGGAAAGACCGGAAAGAGGCGCTCGAAGAGACATTTGCTGTGGTCAACGTGCCATTAATCCAGGAAGGCTCATTTGACGACATCATCCGTGGTTGCGCCAAAAGCATGAAAGACGCAAATATTATGGTGGTGATCGTTGCGGCCAACGTTGTTGAGGCTCTGGCAAAAGGTCTCAAGAAAGGCTTTGGCAGATACCGAAGCTCAATCCTCCCAGCAATGCTTGAAAGGTTCAAGGAGAAGAAGCCCACCGTTACCGACGCAATCGGTGCCGCCTGTGACGCTGTCTTCATATGTACCAGTTTAGGCGACATCGAAGCGGACGTCTTGGAAGCATTAAAGAACAAGAACCCGCAAGTAAGGGAGAACTCAGCCAGATTCCTCGCACGTGTCTTGAAGATGACAAGGGATGCACCAAGCCCTGAACAGACCAAAGAAATCGCCGAGCCTGCGAAGAAGCTTCTCGCCGAAAGTGCTCCTGGGCTGAGGGAAGTTGGTGCCGAGATTTTGGGCGTTCTCTGGAAGATCATGGGCGACAGAAACATGCTTTCCCACCTTGAAGGGCTTAGCGACTTGCACAAGAACAAGGTCAAGGAGGCCTCGGAGGCAGCAGAGGTCAAGGCGAAATGGAAACCAAAGGCTGCTCCACCACCCAAAGCCGCAGCGCCGGCCGCGAAGAAGCCTGCGCTTGGAAAAAGACCCGCGCCGAAGAAGGTGGCACCTCCAAAACCTCAGAGTCCACCCCTTGATGAGGACCCGCCTGCACTTGCACCTAGACCAACGTCAAGACCAGCAGCCAAGCCAGGTGTGCGACCTGCTGGACTCAAAGCTCCCGGCACTGGTCTGCAAAAGCCTGGCTTGAAAGCTCCAGGATCTGGTATCGCATCTCCATCCAAGCGTCAAGGCATGGTCGTGGAAGACTTCCAAGCTCCAGCACCCAAAGCAGCACCAGGTCGTGGCCTGGCAGGCAGACCACTTGGCAAGCCAGCTACTGCTCCATCATCTCCACCCTCCACACCTAGCAGACACGAAGCTCCGTCTGCTCTTTCCTCGATCGAAAGACAGGAGTTGTATGATCTGCGTGCCGAGATTGATCTTGTTCGCCAACAAACCTCAGACCTTCGTACAGACAAGATGAGACTTAGCGCACAAATCTCTGAGCTTCAAAATCAGAATGCTCAGCTCATCGAAGATCACACGAGAGACGTCCTGCAAGTCAAGGCGAAAGAGACTCAGCTCGTGCGTGCGCGCTCAGATCACGAGAATGCCGAAGACCGCGCCAACAACCTCTCTCGTGAGGTCGAACGCCTGAAGCGCGAGATCACTCGCTTGAGCCGCACGCAAAGTGGCCGTGATAGCCCTGTCGACAGTAATTCTGGCATGCTAGGCACTGGCACAACTCCTCGACCCGCGTATGGTAGTAGCAGATCCTCATACCAAATGCCTCCCGCACGGTCATACAGCGGCGAAAACCACTACAGCGAAGGCAAGGAGAATATGCCCGACTATGAGAATGGCAATGATAGCGGCAACAGCAACGGTAAACCCCACCGCCCAATGTCGATGACTTCCAGCGGCCGCGGCACTCCCAGTGGAGACGAGTACAGTCGTCCCTCTGGTGGCAGTGGCTCTTCTATGTCGATGAGCAGGAATGCAAGCGCGGGCGGAGATGGCGTCGAGAGCTGGAAACGAGCAGCAGAGGTCACGCAAAACTTGAAGGCGAGAATCGAGATGATGAAGGTAAGTCGAGAACGCTCCACAGTGCCAACGATATACAGTCGAGGCGTTGCTAACACGATTCTTTAGGCTAGGCAGAATATTGGACGACAGCAGTGATGAACATACGCGATATGAGACCATGGGTTTTGTGCATAGGGCAGCATTGGCAAGGGACGAATGAGATACCACGAGACTTCTGAGGAGGTAATTTTGAAAGGTGGATGGGTTTGGTCTGGTCTGGTCCTTTTGGGTTGAACGGTTGTGCTTTGGCCGCTTCTTTTTTTCGTTCGTTCTATACCACATTCAGTTTTTGCATTTGGTTGAAGAGTGTGTGCACTGATGAGCTTCTTCGTACGCAAACCAAGACGTGTGCAGTGGACATCGCGCTCTTTGCAATTTGACCTCTTTCTCAATTCGGGTGGCGTTCATGATGCTGGCTGGGCTGTAATCGAATCGGCGAAATTGGATTTCAATGTGCTTTCCACGTCCATGTAGTGTGTTGTTGAAGTGGCTCCTCAGCACTTCTTACGCCATGTCCGACAATGCACAGTATCAAACTGCTCGTTGCCTGTGCAATCGGCTCGTTGTAGTCATATTGATGTCGACCGCTCGTGCGCATGACTGGCGAGGTGTGCCGTTGCCACGCCTAGCTTGTTCAGATCATGACAGTACGATCTCCAGACAAATTGAGGACTTCACTTTTTGGCATGAAGTGCCACATCGCCATCTTCAATACGTAGCCCAGACAAAGGGTTCGGTGAGTCACTGAAGGCAACTTCGTTCAGAAAGGTTTTTTTTCTTTTCACTTAGTGGCGGGAGTTGTTGTAGGCGAGTAGGCACTTTCGAGATGCGACGTACTCGCTGCGCGGTCAGTCACTGAAATGGATCCCAAACCTATGCGCGAGTCGCTCGTTGTCTTGTAGTAGCGACTCGATGGGAGGGCTACGGCGAAGCACACGTCCCCCCAAAGAGAGCGAAAGCAGCAAAGTCCAGACTCACTTTCATTGGTCTCTCACATGACAAAAGCGAGTGAAGGCAAGACTGGCAGGAGCTATCCTCACCTCCAAACAACAACAACCCTCCCACCCACAATACCCCAACCACACCACGACCATGTGTTTCCCATTCCGATTTGCTCGTCGCTTCCAATGGCACAAGAAACCCGAAGAGCCAAAGACAATGACTTCCAATCCAGCCCCTGCCAACTCACCACCTCACCGCGCCACACTTCTCGGTCTGCCTCCAGAGCTACGCCTCCAGATCTACGACCGCGTCCTCCTCCTCGATATCGACTTCTGCATCGAGCGCGCGTCCCCTCTCGCGACCACGCACCTCAGCCAATCTTTGAGCGAACGCTGGGACGGCGCCTGCGACCTCCCGATCAACATCCTCGCGCAGACCTGCCGCCTCATCGCGAATGAGATCCGCTCTCACGCCGCTTCACTTCCACCCTCCAAGCGCGAGGCGTGCATCGAACTCCGCCCGCGCGCCCTGATGCTCTACTCCATCCACCTGCACCGCTTGCCGTGCCGCATCAGGCAGCTTCAAGGTCTGGAGCTAGAGACGCGGATCGACATGCCTGCCGTGTTGCTTAGCAGGAATGTGAAGACCTGGGTTCGCAACAAAGTGAACGATCTCAGCGCTACGCTTGTGCATCTGCTTGAGCCGGAGAAGGGGATCTTGAAGCATGCGAGTGGCATTGGGAAGGTGACGCTGTGGGTCTTGCCGCCTGCGGTTGTGCATGTTGTCAAGAAGGCTCCCAGCCAGCTATGGGCCGCGAGTTTTGAAGATGTGGAGTATGAGTTTAGGAAGCTGTTGGAGCAGGAGGTTGAGGGGCTTGTTAGACCTCAGCTGGGAGAGAGGAGGTTGGTGGTGATTTGAGGGCATTGTTGCGTGCACTGGGTGGCGACCAGCGTCTCTGGTACGCTCCTGGATGGCGAAGCTCAACCAAAATCAGTCGGCGAGGGCCCAGAGATTGCTTGAAAGCAGAAAAGCTGAAAGAAAGAAAGCGATCAGGCAGCAATGGCGGCAGAGAGGACTGCACCGGTGACAACCAGAATGAGTTTGTCCGGTGGAAGGAAGCGAAGAAAGAGACTCCGAGTAGTTTCAAAGACAGCCAGAGCAAGATACGGAAAGCAAGCGCAAGTGAACCAAAAAGTCATTCTGATAGACACGTGCCATCTAAATTCTGGTCCTTGTCATTGACATGCGGCGACCATAACGTCTTGCGCGCATACCTTACACTCGTCTCCGAAAACTAGTGGCGAGGTCTCTACCACTCCCCGATTCCAAGAACGCTGCACTGCCCACTGCTCGAGCTTCCGTTCGAATAAAGGTCAGATTTTCCTTTACACAAAATGCATCTTTACGATGAAATGGGTCCCAGAAACAGAATTTCGTGTCGGGTATGGATATTGGTGTCCCGCTGCTTGTAGGCTCACAGCAAATGAAGGCTCGTTCTCACGTGCTTTCTTTGCATGCCTACACGACTAGTGCTATACGGCCGGAGAGAAGCTTCCACCACCTCTCCTGCTTGTACGTTGATTCGAAGAGTGTGTTCCTCGTGGGAAAACGCAAGATGTCCCACTGTGCAGCCCTGTCCTGTATCTCATCCTGCTTAGACATGCCTGCCATCGCAGCGAGGCGTGTGTTCGTGTACCACCTTTCTGTCGCGTGAGTCGGTTTGGCGCAGATCACGCTGTGGGCATTCCTACATACCAGTGCTTTTCGGGCTGTGCAGCGCACAGTTTGGTGCTCGAGGTGGTTGTCAATCTCCAAGCTTTACAGGACCAGGCTCAGAGACCTACGAGTGTTTTCCGTAAAATGAGAACTGACAGCAAACCAACCAGTTTGCGACTGTCTGGCGAACAAAAAATGTGGAAAGCATCCAGCATAGCCCGTGGGAAGATTCCAGATTGTCCAACATCACTGTCGTGCCATACCAGCCTTGGCTGTACCGTCTCGCAATGTCTTCATCCGGCATGGCATATTCATCCCCAGCAAAACCACCACCCTCGATCCCTCACTCAACCCACTTCGCTTTCCCATCCACAATCAACTTGTTCAGAGCCTCGACATGCTTCCTATGCACCTGCACCCTCAACCTCTGCACCTCCTCTCCCTCAAGCAAAGTCTTATCCACTCTTCTCTTTCCCTCCCCAAAGATAACCTCAAAATCCCCCACCCTCTCGCCGTCGCCCACAACCTCCGTAGGAGTAACCCGACAGAATCTTCCCAGTACCGCGCCCTTTCCAATCTTGCTCTGAACGCCCACCTCCGTTGCCTCGCCAATAGAACTCGCCTCAACCTCCGCCCCGCTCTCGACGCTCACGTAGCGCTCGAGTTCGACGTCGCCTGTCTGCCCTTCTGGGAGTCCGACGACGGCGCCTTCGGCTATGATGCAGTACGGGCCGATTGTTACGCGGCCTCCTTCAGCGCGGATGCGGGCGTAGGGGTGCAGGACTGCGTGCTCGGCGATTGTGACAGGGTGGGAGCCGGTGAGCTGGGCTTTGTCTGCTATGATTGCGGTTGGGTGGATATCACATGGTGGGCGAGCGGCGGGAATTGTGGAAGAGAAGGTCGTTGTGGTTGAGCGTTTTGTTGTGGAGGGACGGGTGGACATTGTTTTTGGTTTCAATGTGGTTTGAGGGTTTGTTTGGTGAGCTTGAGCTTCGAACGTTGGACGTGCCGAGGTGGGATGTGATGGATGTGGGCGTCGTGCACGCGTATCAATGGTTGCGATTCTCGATTTATTTCTTGCACCATTGACTGCGCGTTCCTGTGGCGAAAAAAAATAGTCTAAGACTAGAAATGTGGTACCTCCCATGAAGCACCTTCCTCTGGTAAATATGCTAGGCGACCCCAGCTCACCACGATGCGATCTCCCTTGTGCCATCCTTCAGAGACCTTCGTCTTCCAACCTGCATGTACAAAACCGTTCATCACCGTAGCAAAACACGCAGTTGCCATCCCACCAAGTCGCTCACCTATCGACTGATTTCGGCAGGTACGGGCTCGACCTGTCGTTCGCCTCAATCATACGCTTGGAACGGAAACTGGTGAACCGTTGCCGGTTTGTTGCAGGCGTCGCGAATCGCTTACCCGCTCTCGCATCTCCCACTTCTTCTTCCGTGCCACGCTTCTTGCCTCGAGTGTGACTGCGAGTTCCTATCGCGGGCGTCTCTTGAAGGGTTTCCGAAGTCGCATCGAACGCCTGCGAGTGTCTCATGTCGAATTTAGACGGTGTTGGCGTTGGCGTGTGCTGTGTGCTAGAGAGGTCGTCATCATCCGAGACAATGGTGGACTTCAGCTTGCTCCTCTTTCTAGAGGCCGCAGGCGGTAGGCTATCAGCAGCTAGAGCTCTGATCAGGCGCACGTTGGTCTGTATCTCGCTTTCGTTTGGTTTGGCGGTGGCTCCATCATCGTACTGTTATCTCGTCAGCAATCGCATTGAGTCATGATCAGCGTGTGAAGATTGAGCACTCACGCGATGCCCAATGTGGGTCATTGGATCGAAATAGGTCTCGAGCAATCGGCGAATGGACGGACCGTCCTGCACAGGCACGAAGAGCGCTTTCCCGGTGGCTCTATAACCGGGTTTCTTCGACTTCGCTGCTGCCACAATAAACTTGCTTTTTCTGACCAACGTGTGCATTTCGACAGCACGGTCATGCTCGATGCCTGATGAAACGTCAGCACAATCCGAGGCGTTGCATGAAGTCATCAGGTGCTTACCCAATGCCACTCCCAGATCTGTCTGAGTTCTCAGTCCATTCCTGGCCACATGGAACATAGTACGACGTTTAGTAGCAAACATCTGAAGGGCGTTGTAACGTTCCTGATCAGTATCCCCTAGCAGACACCAGTAGCAAACGTGCTCTTCAGGAAGACGCGGGTCCTCTGCTCCGGTATAACCGTAGCAATGGAGATGCTGCCATGTGAAGCAAACTGAACATTGCACCTGCAAAAGTGTCAGAACGTGACCAAGCCGTGAGACAATGAGAACAATCATACCATCTCGCCCTCTTCTTTTCCGAAGCCACATTGACAAAGCATCGTCTGTCCGGATGCACTTCTGCCACCTGCGTGCTTGGCAAGAGCACTTGCCGTTTTCTTGAGATACGGTTTGCGTGCTGAGAGTTCTTGTTGTGTTTCCATCGTCAACGAGAAGGTGCTCGCGTTGATCGGCGTCTGCATGTTGCTCGTCCGAACAGATGTTGGAGTGACTGTAACGGCGTCCTCAAACACTGGCTTCTTGAAAGCGCCCTGAGTTTGTGTATCACCTTGTGTGATATGCTCGGGCTGCATCATGTTCTTCAGGTTGCTGTTCATGCTGTTGACCAGACTTCGTTGGCTCTCGTACTCGTCAATGTCATTTCTTGGCGTGATAGGGGAATTTATCGTCTCTGATTCCTTCGACGTGTGCTTAGAGAGGGCGTCGCGGCTGCCCCGACATGTGTCGCGCGGGATAGGAGGCGCCGGCATTGGCGAAATGTCGTTGTAACGTGAGACAGTGTTTGAAGAGAGTCTCACGTTGCTTAAGAGCTCTTGGGCTGGAAGAGTTGGTGGGGTCTTATCGCTCTGCAAGCCGGTAATTTTGAGACCAGTACTAGACATTTGTGAGTTGCTGTACCATCCGCTGCTGCTGCGATTCACTTACTCGTGATAGCCTGTTGGGTATCCCAAGGACCGTGTGTGGTTGTGCCACCCCTTAGCGCGCTGAAAAGACAAGTCTTTCTCTTCGGAAGGAACGAAACCGTCGACATTCTTGTCTTTCCCGTCCTCGTGGTAATAGACGAGCTCCATAGATAGTAATCGCGTGGCTGTGATTTGGTCAGTATGAATTGTGAGTTTGTGGTGTTCAATGCCCTGACCTGGCAGCACAGGCAAGTCTTCACACAGATTGCTCACTCTGCGTAGGAGTTGCTGTAATGCTGTGTTTGTCGCCTTTGCTGTCGAAGCTACGTTGCCGGGCGAGTCCACGGCCAGCCCGCTCGGCGTACGTCCGCCGTTCTCATGAACGGTGTAGTGGAAGGTAAATGTGTAGGTCTCAAGCACTGAATCGCGGCTCTCCTTGTCAGGATGGATGAAAAGTTGCACTGCGCGTAACTCTCCTGATTCGAGTTCTGGAAAGACACCTTTCTCCTGCGAGATGTCAGCGTAAGGGCCTCGTTGTTGAAGTCAATATACTCACGAGCCAGTCCAAGAAGATGTTAGCGCGCTTGCTGCGGTGACGTTGGAGTATGGGCAAAATGGTGCTGTGCTCGTTTGCCTCGTTTGGTCGTGATGGCATCCGAGCAGCTGCGAAGTCCTCATATGGCAAGAGCGTTTCTCGCATTTCATAGTAACGGTTCACGAAGGCCTTCTCGGGGAAGAGCTCACGCAGGTAGGTAAGTGTACTCAAAGCGCCATGCAGCATTGTCTGCACTAGTTGTATGCTCTGGACCTCGTTGATGGTCGTCGTGACCTGCCTCTGCTGCTGGCGGACCAGTTGCACGTTCGCCATATCTGGGGGGAGCGAAGAAGTGTCGGTGGCAAGACGCGGTGCAGAAGGCCGATGCGAGGATGAGGTACTTCAACGCGGCATGGCGGGTGAAGTGGTGAATGGGTGGGCTTGGTTTGATGGGTGGCGCATCTGCCTATGGCGCAAACAGCTTGCTACCTGAGGCCAAAGGACAAGGCCTGCGATCAAGACACGCAGGCGAGGAAGGCGCGACAAAGCAGGCAGGTGCGTCTCAGGTCAGAAGAGCCCCCACCGATGCATGGGACTCTTGATAGCAGCGGATGGAGCTTGAGCTCTGTGGTATGTCAACGTTGACTCAAAATGTGTATAGACCGCCATCAAATGCACACCGCGAAGAGCATCTCACGTGGCATAGCGCGTGTGGGTGTTCGCGGCCTACGTGTATCTCATGTTTTGCATGTGCTCAGTGGCTCTCTCAGCTTCATTTATTGCTTCGAACCCATTCCATGCACCCCATACACAACTCCTCGTTCAAATGTGTTTTGACTCTTTTGGTGGCGGTGTTTGTACGGAACCTGCACCTTTGACCATTGCCTTGGTGTGATGCAGCTATCCGTCATTGCCCGTGCACTGTGTGCCGGGCTACACCTTAGCGAATATTTTGCTTGCGGATTATTCGGGCACATGCTTCATTCAGGTCAGGTCGACAGGCGCCCTATGCCGAATTCAAGACCCAAGACATACCGGACCACTTCGACAGCGACTTGCCACGCATGGCATTGACGGTGACCGCAACGCTTCACGTAAGTACAAGAGTCCGTATCGGTACATGTAGTGACTGACGCAAGTGTCAAGAACCAACTACCATTGAGTTGGTTGCTGCTGCACTTGCTCTGCCCAGAAGTGCACCCTGATTGCGGGCCAGCTCGGGATCGACCAAGCTGTCACAACAAACGTCTGACTTCACCTCATCTCTTCACAGTGAGTCTCCATCCATCTTCATATCACGCGATTTGTGATATCTGTATTCGCTCTCATACTGTGGCAGCATAGCTGCTAGTAAGTCAGATGATGAATATGCAGTGACTAGTATCTAAGGAGGTGGCAAATCGCTACAAGGGTCATGCGACAAAGTAGTCAACCATGACCGAGAACAAACAATTTCGACGGATCGACATGAGTTGACACTCACTTCATAGGCAAATGACTGCTACAGTTCTGTGCTCGCAAATGGACAGCACAAGATGAGGTGCGGCGGTTGTCACCATACTTGAGTGAAGAGTCACGAGACTCCACCTTTGCAAGCTGTGCTCACTCGAACTCCGCGCAGTGGCGCCCATAATCGCCAAGCATCTCTAATGGCGGGATGGAGCTACCTTATCGCATGGGATTTACTGTTCAGTGAGTTCGCTGAGATAGTTGCGCAATGTCGCAATCTGAAAGCGATCGTTTGCTCGTCTGATCAAAGCTTGCCTCGACAAGCGCATCCACCTTCAACTCAGGCCGAAAGTCTCCCAATGTTACACTAATCTTATGTTGGGACTGAGTAGACTCCAAGGGTCAAGGCCAGGTGACATGTCGATCCTTGACCAGATTTAGAAGTGAAAGTTTGCTGTACATGATCATATCACCGGAACTGATAACGATCTGAAGAGCTATACATACGCGCCTGGCCCAGTCAACCACCAGGCTAACATCCACTACAACATCTTGCGTGATTTTGGACGACATAATCAGGCAAACACCGCCACGAGGTTAGTCGTGCCTTCCTCTCTGGGACCGTTCTGGTACACCGGTGGTGCGCCACACCAGCTCCAACCCCGAGCTGAACTCACCTCACCTCACCTCAGGAGTTCGATTAGTGGGGTGGCGCAATCTGTTTACACCCAACGACTCCATTTCGCCCTTCCCTCTTTTTCCACAATTTACCTTCCCACCACCTGTGCAAGCCAACATACATCGAACGAATTTACTCAAAGACCTCAAGAACCACTGCAAGCTTACCGACAAGTACGACAAGTCAATACTGGTATCGTCGGGTTCATCGGCATACACCACTGCGCAAAACCCAGCTCACTCGCATTCATTTCTCATGTACGAAGACCATATGGACGGTCACATGGGCCACAGCAATGCCAGCCTCCTCGCATCTGCAGACGAGATGGCCGGCAACTACACGCCACGCAACGACAATAATGGATTCCCAATTCTCTATAAATCACCACCTCGCTCTGTCTCACGCGACAGTGACGATGATCACTCTTCAGGCACTGGAGACGTCGAGCTCGACTACCCGATGCCCGAAAAGCCCGAAATCTGGCAACAAGCCGAACATCCCGACTCCATCAACAAACTGTTAAACATGACGGGTGACGTCTGTCTGGAGACATTCAGGGGTGCGGCCAAGATGCTGTCACACGCGAATCCTGACACCTTTCTGATGCCGCTCGAGGTAAGTAGCATTCCATCCTCCTATGTGCTGAGCTGCCACTCACTCGATATTGTATAGGCCAGGTTCATCTGCATGAAGGTCGAGAAGCTTGAAGACATGAGATACTGTCTCGCCAACGGCGCCGTCACCGGCATTCGGAGCTGTAACGAGCGCATCAACAAAGTTTGGAATGAGCGCAACGGCCAGAGAGTCTTCATGATGTTCTCCATCAGCGGCGCAAAGGAATTCTGCGCCATGGCAGAGATGATCGGGCCTTCCCAGCCCGGCGGATTGCCCGGATGGAGCAAAGCTGGATGCGAGGGGTGAGTTTTCCAAGGCCTCCCTCCGAGAACACTACTAACAGAGTCATAGCATCATCCTAATCACCTTCATCTACGTGAAGAATGTCCCCTTCGCGCTGATCAATCACATCAAACACAAGGCCAATGGACAGCCCGTTGCGAACATGTGGAATTCCATGATGTACCATGACAACACAGGCTACCACGTGGCCAGGATCTACTGCGAGCACCCTGTCCTGAGCTCAGTCTTGGTCAACTACAGAACCGAGATGCAAGTCAACTACAAGTCACAGTACCGCATTCCGGCAAGTGGTAACTCTGCATACAGTGCAAGTAGCTATGGCTCTCGTAACGACAAGTCTCATGATCCGCGCTCTGCTACAAGGCCGCAGATCTATCGCAGCGGTGATCGTGCACGCCGCAGCAATAACAGCCGTCACGCAATGCATAACTTACCGTGGCGCGAGAACGGCATTCCACCGACTCCGTCCCATCAACCAATTCACTTCGTCAGTGGTGGTGTGATCAACACTCCGACTCCGAGTGCGCGCCAACGTCGTGGAACTCTTCAGCACGGCATTCCCAATGTAACGCATTCGCCGCCGCCGCCATTCTCACTGACCAACACTCCATACAATACACCTGGTCATACTTCCAACAGCACTACTCCTTCATTCACTACCGAAGATGACCGCATGCTTGCCCAGTTCGCCAGCTCTCGCGACGCGAAGAGATCCGACCCGAGTCGTGCTCCTAGGGATTTCTATCCAATTGGTGCCACCGCTTCGGATCCATTCCGTGACACGCGAATGGTTTACGGCGGTCACAACAATGCCCAGTCGCAAGTTGCTGTCGCTTGGCATGGTGCGAACAATGGCGCCCAAGTAAGAGGCCAGAATCAGTTATACAATGCTCAGTATCACGGCAATGGTGGCGCTATTCACGCGCCTGGCTCCTATGGCCCTCCTTCCGCTGGACTGGGCATCACCTCTGTTGAGGATGAAATGTACTCTCCCTCCAGCCAGGAGCCGCCATACTCCAACGGGAGAGTCTCCCACTTGCCTTCTCCTGCTACATCATCGCATCCCTCCAATGGGACCTCTTCGCGTTCTAGCGAGACGCGTGGAAAACAGAGCCCCGACTTTGCCTTCCCAGCACCTCCGGTGTCTCACGCTTCAGAGGTTCGCAGAGGTCATGGGAATGGTCATCCTGCTCCGCAGTCCACCCCTGGCGCAGCCCAAAGTGCTTTCGTCAACGCTTCATACAGTGGCCAACAGCATGTTGCCAGGCCCGGCAGTCCCATCAGACACAGTCAGTCCATGCCAGTCATTATGGCACAGATCGGTCACCGCCTTTCTGCGCAGCACCTGCGTCCTAACAACAACGATGCAAAGTCGGACGACGTGAAGACTGGAGTCTCTGGATCGCCTAGCATTCAAGACTGGGTTGATCGGACACCCACCCACGATGTTGCTCCAGGCTCCAAGCGCTCCCCAGACATGACGCTCACCTTGAAGGCTTCCACAGACGCATTTGAGAGTCCCGAAAAGCCTGTACGCAGCGCGGACTTGGCTGACAAGCTCAAATGGCACAAGGCACAGGCGGAATTAATGGCAATCGAGATCAAAATGTCACAGAGCAGCGGCTTCCCTATCCACGAAGAAAAGGCCGATCTCCTCAAGTGGCACAACGCAAAGGTAGTCTGCCTCGAAGTCGAGATCGCCGCTGCCAAAAAGGAGCACGACAGTGCTTGCAGCGAAGTCGCTCATGAAACGGCTAAGCGCCCTACCCCGAGCACTGGTACCCCTCACAATTCCGCAGAGTGGCCTTCTTGGACCACCAACTCTTCCAACGAGTCTCGTTTTGTCACGCCTCAAGTTGACAGGCACGGCAAAATTGACCGCTCCTCCTCAAAGAACCGCGAGGGCAACGCTACCCGCACTGGTCAGACCATCCGCCACCGTCGAGGTGATGTCCACAACGGAGGATTCACCAGCTCATTCGACGCTCGCATGAACGCCAATATCGACAACCTCATCTCCAGCCCTACTCGGTCCAATGCAGCCCTGGCAACCCGCACTCATGGCCACCCACCGCAGAGTGCTCATATGCGTGCCACTCACGACCAGTACGACTCCTGTACCGAGGATCAGCACTGCGACAACGATGACGGTGATGACGCCTACGAGTTCGCATCCCAGATCGGGCCTGTGGAGGAGGACGACGAGGTCTTCTCCCCTCGTGGCCGTGGATATCACCACCAGCCGCCGCTCCGCGACGTCTCTCAAATGAGCTACAACGGCGGCATCGCTCTCAAAGACGGCTATGGGCACAAGTGAAGTACCTCCCTCAAAGTTTTCATTTGTGTACATTCTTGTCACAGAAGAAGTATCTCATCGCTCGAACATTGGCATGGCTCCCGTTATGGGACCATTTTTGTCGTTGGGCATGGCATCGTTGGATGCTCTGTTCGCAGCCAACTGACCTTCCCTCACTCGAGTGCACCACCTGCATCAACTGCAGACGATCGCACTTGCCACTTTTTCCTTTCTCCCATTACAGCACATCGCGCAAGCTGTCATCGCAGCCCTAATTCCCTTTTCCTTTCGAGAGCAGCACCAACAGAAAAAGTTGATAAGGAGATCAACATCTCCTAGCACGTCGGCCACACACTTCCACCGCCAACTAATACTTCCTCGACCTGGATTCACATCGACCTGGAAACAAACACAACGCATTCAGCTCTTTTCTTCTTGTTGAATACAAAGAAAAAGCGCTGTAGCAGGAACAGAGTTCCAGCAACAGGAGAACTTCTCGTTGATGCTGGTGCCTAAACACAGCAAATGTTTCCCTCCGAGCGGCGAACAAAAGCGCAACACACACCTTCAATTTTCTTTCATCATGTCGTGTCACTCGAAGGACCCATGCGACCTTTGGTCGCAAACGGGTTCCGAGTGTTGCCGCGAGGTAGCCTAGAATAGCAAATGAAAAGAAACCATCAACCCAATACGTGCCGCGCGCATATCATAGGCCTTCGTTCTCAATGTGATCCTTTCTCAGCGTGTGAAGACTTACTCAGACAGATGCACATGCCAATTGTCCCGTCATGCATTCAATCACGAATCTATAAATTTGATCGTATTGATTTCACCGGTGTCTGCGAATATAATACCGGGCGAAGGGCGAAGGTAGGACTTTGCTGGCAGCTGAGGAATGCCTAAATGTCCAAACGTCCATTAGTATGATCCCCACGAAGATGTACGAGGAGAGGCATGTGCAGGCTTAAGAGCTAGGACTTAAGCTCTATGCGAGTCCCGGAAAAAGCTTCGACATGTAGTCAGTCTCATCTTGTGGGAGAGATCGAATTTCCTTCTCCATGGTATGCCAAAATTTGGATTGAGAATGAGAATACTTCCTCGAGGTCATTACTAACTTACATCATGAACAATAAATATACATCAGCTTCTGGCTGGACTATGTTTGTCCGTCTCTTCAGGCGCTCTCGGAACCAAGACTGTCTCCCTTCTCCGGCAAAGCCTCCATCATATAGCTCCTCCGTTTTGCACTTCCGTTCGGAACGTAGAACCGCTGATCCACACGACCAAAGATGTAGATGCAAAGAATGAAGATTTCCAGCATGAAACCGAAGCAGTAGAATGCAGCGCGCGAATCGTACCACGCAGGATCATTCATCGGCCTTGCTGACTCCCAGGTCGTTCCGAGCTTGAAGCCTGAGATTGTTGTGGCTAGGCATGCTGTTGCGGTCAACAGTATGGCCTTGATTTTGATGGATCCGATGCCGAAGGTCTCCTCCCTCTCTTCCGAGCGAGGTAGGAGGAATGACGTTGCCAGAAGGACGAGTGGGACCGCTGTCAAGATGAACAGGAAGATGACGGCTGCGCGCTGGCAGTCAATGCATGCCTGAATCGTCTGCGGGTCAAGGGTGTAGAACATTAGGACTGTGGCGGTGATGACCATGATTAAGGTGCCAGCGAGAAGCGCATAGCTGGCGTGGAAGACGTGTGACAATGCGTGGTTCCAGCCGATTTTAGGGTGCATTGCTCTCAGGACTCGTTGCGCAAAGATGAGATTGACCAGGTAGACGATGAGGACGCCAGCGTTGTTGAAGATCTGTGCAGCGATTGCGACTCGAATGTTATGCTGTCTCGTAGCCCACACGATTCGCATGATGCAGGTGACTGTTCTGGCCATGCAGAAGCCAAAGAGGACTCCGCTGATGAGGAACTTGTGGTTTCGCTTGCGGTTCAATTGGAAGATGGTCATGTTTGAAGCAGCGAAGCACAGGTAGAGGACCATGAAGACAACTGAGATCGGTATATCGATTCCGACGGATGGCACACCGCCCACTCCTGCGGTTCGTGGTGGGTAAGGTGGCTACAATCAATGTCAGTCACTGCTATGTTGAGAAGAGGAATTGCACATACGCCTGGCGGCTTTCCTTGCATAGCGCTGTCAGCCATTATGTAGATCAATGAGACTGATAATCGTGCACGCTTGTGTAAGAAGAGGAGTTGTATTTGTTGTTGTGCAACTCGATGTGTCGCCGAGGACAACACATCATTATATGCAGTGAATTGTCTGCACACATCTTCACAGACCAAACCGAAACCCCGACGGGGGATCTATTGTTGTTCGGACTTTCGGACGAAGCAGACATCACTCAAACCCAGCGTTTCAATTGATGTTAGAGGGTTGCTTAGTGGCGCCCTTGGTCACAGACCAGCGCTAGATCCTGCTCGAGTCTGGTCCAAGCCACTGACGAGCCACGCCATAAGTTTAAATGCGTCGCCGTGATATAGGAATCATAATCCAGTGCCTCGCATTTCGATTTGAAGAGGCAACAACGTAATACAACGAGCACTTCCGAAGTCTGTATTATCCTTGAGATGTGTGTAGCCACTACCAGCTTCAAGCTTTGGTGTGACATTATCCGAAATTATCATGGCCGCACGTAAACTTATGCGCACGAACGTTTACAGCTCTACGACGATCTAAGCCACCGTGCAAGCGAGTACGCTAATGTTCGGACGAAGCGTTTCTCGGACGAATCGTCCATAGCCCGAAACTCCCGATTTGTATGGCGCTGTACTTCCAACACCACTACACAACTCCTTCACCTGCAATGGGCAGTGTTTGTGACGTATCCCAGTTGTTGCGCCAGACTCTGGTATTATTGGCGATGCTTGCTGCCAGCAGGTGGGCGGTCTGATACTTAGTCTGAATTTCTCCTACCTCTTTCCCTGTGCTCCTCGTCCGTTGCGCGTATTCGTCCGATTCTCAAGTCATGCCGAAAGATGCAGTATCCACTTCGGCCATAAGGCGCCTACGCAAAGGCACAAGATCGTGCCAAGAATGTCGAAGCCGGAAGCTCAAGTGTGAGTGGTCCGATGAACATGCTGGAACCTGCAACAACTGCACTGCAAGATCTCGGACGTGTGTTGCGCAGGGCCCCGCTGCAACGAGCTTCGAAACAACTCCTGCAACGGCGAGGGATCGCATTCGTTCCCTCGAACAAGAAGTCCGATCTCTGTGGGACGCGGTCAGCCACCTTGAGACCAATGCCTCTGGTAACTCCACTCATGTTTCCCGCAATCCGGGACTATCCTATCGAACGCCTCAAGAGTTCGAAGCGGACCCAGATCGCTCTCAGGTTTCGGGAATCTCACCGCATGCATCGGGAGCTGCAAGGCCATCAAGAGACTTGGTCGACGACGGCAGCGAATTCTCCGTAGATCCTGCCGAATCTGAGCTGGACGGCTTCGAGCTGTCCGCCTCTCACCAACCTTCACATCTGCGACAGCTTTTCGACAATGATCTTCTCAACTCTCGAAATCCGGATGCATCGCCATGGGAGCCCCACAGCCCTCAAGATGCTCCCCCGGCAGGTGAGATGTATCTGACTATCGCCCGCAGAGAGCTGCAAAGACTCCTTCCATCTCGCGAGGACGTATCTGCTATAGCCGGATTCACGTTTTCCTGGATGAGCATATATACTGCCATGTTCCCTCGCATACGGATGCAGGTCACTGTTGAGGAGATGCTTGCCCAGTACGACGAATTGTCCTCGCCAAATGCGAACCCAATGTCTCTTGCTAACTTGCTCGTTACGTTGGCGCTCACGATACGCCAAATCCCGGCCAACGATGTGAAGTCTCTGGCGCCAGGCTTACGCAACGTAAGCAGCTTCGTAGACGAAGTGTCGGAGACCGTGGATCGTACGATTGCAAGTAATGACACCTTGGCTGCGACACTGGATGGTATTGAGACATCGTTACTTTTTACACGACTGTAAGTTGCACTCCAGGCCTAGCTGTGTTGAGCACCTTCCTTTGAACAGCTCGGGATCACGATATTGGGACCCAGTGAGATTACACGCGAACTTAAAATGCTGATTCAAACTCCACAGTGCCATGGTCAGCGTTGATGTCAGAAAGATGTGGATCCGACTCCGACGCATCATAGCTTTGGCAGAACTCATTGGACTGCCCAGTGCCGCCAAGACCCTGTCGACTGCAACAACGCAACACCACAAATCTGCCGCGGCGTTGTGGGAGTCCATCTGCGTCGTAGATCGAATCGCCGGCATGATGTTCAATCTGCCTATTGCAACAAAAACCTATCCGATATCACACAAGAATGTGATTGCTCCAGACGGTAGCGTTGATGTACAAGCGTATATTGCCCGCTTGACTGAGATTGCAATGAGTGTACAAGATCTGGATAACACCCCTCCTTGCGAGCAGCTAGGCATTGACCAACTGTCGCGAGTCTTCTCCATTGACGAGAAACTCCGTACCTTGACAGACATGACACCATCAGCCTGGTGGACCCCACCACTCGGTTACATGACTCCTGATCGCTTGGTGCAATATTGGACGCACTACTTCACTGTAAGAACGCATCTTCGACTCGCCCTAGCAGACGACGAGAATGGGCGATTCCGCTTGAGCTACAACACCTGTCTCAGCGCCTCTCAGAACATGGCACGGCGATATGTTGATCTGCGACCACTGCTGCCCTCAGGCTTCTTTGCATGCAGGATTACAGACTTCCAGATTCTCACCGCCGCAGTCTTTCTGACCTTCGACTGCAGCAGAGGTCAATCCACACAACCCAACGCAAGCAACGTTCTGACCGAACAGCTCGACGAAGCCCTGGGAAGAGCATCACGTAGAGTTGGCGGCGACTTTGCAGGGAAAGCGAAAGTAGCCCTCCGATCACTTCAAACCCTCATGCAAGGACCGCCGAGCGACGATGGCCGGAAGGAAATGACCCTCAACGTCCCCATGCTTGGGAAGATCTCTGTCAACCGGAAGACACCGCAAGACCAGCCCGAACATGTACATGCAACGCAGACTATCACAGGTTGGGAGCAATCAGTACCCGAAACGAACGTTCAGATGATGGACAGCGCTACAGCGCCCTTCTGGTCCATGGATGTCCTAGGCGACGACTTCTCTTTCTTGCCGGATGCTACATCTGGAGGAGATTTTGGACTCGCGGACTATGGCTTCGCGTTCGGTGTGCCGCCAATGGGATGACGTACAGTTATCATCTCATGAGTCTGCAGACAGCGTCTCAGCGGTAATTGGTATCGTTGGATTGGCGAAAGCCAAAGGCAGTACTCTACCAGTACTCAAGTTGTTCCCAAGTGTCTGCCATGGTCTCCAAAAGCTGAATTATTGCCGACTATGATCATGACCGTCGATACTAGCATACTGCGATATTAAGGCATGCGAAGACTTATGAGCTAACACTATAATTCTCGGAGCAAGAGTTTTATCGTGGACGGAATTGGTCACACTAGTTCTCGACATCAATTGAAGGATTTATCTTGCGACAACGACCGATCACGAGGAGAAGACCAAGCCCTCGTAGGATGCAGCAGAAAACTCCAAAACTGGCGTATCAGTCGCCGTGCTCAAAATAGCAGATATTGATCGCCTTACGCAATTTCTCATACATTCTCATGCATGAGATCTTCCAATCATCAAGAGACCCTACGACTGCACTCTAGGCTCTTCCTCTGCCTCCAGGCGAACAGAACGAAAGATTGGCAAAAGATAATCTCCTCTGAGCTCACCCATACACCGGCCGGGAACCGATTTTGGGCCTGGCCGATATCCATCGACGTCCTCCATGATGAAGGGCCTTCTGTTGGCAACGGCCGATTTTACCCTAGACCACCAATGCCGTCCATGGAGCGCCAACAGAGGTATTGGGTCCTTGTAGGCCGAATGAGGACGGACGTCGATGAGGCGGCAAGCAGAGAATGGCAACCAGCTCTAACGATCGCGCCGAGGTGGTGCCGTCATGCGAAGACGGTGTTGCTTCCGCGAGGACAGGGCTTGGAGAAACTGTCGGTGAGCTTGACATGTTGTCCGAATTCTCATGGAAAGGAAGACTGAGTGGTAACCTTGGAGAGCTGCTGGTCTGCGGTATTCGGGTTGATTTTCATTGCGCTATGGCCAGGTTTTGTTCGTGGGGGACTTTGGGCTGAATGAGCTTTTTGTTCCGGTGGTAGATTTCAGGACTTGGGAGCCTGGTGTGTTTGTGGCGAGCTCGAGAAATCGAAAGTCCACAGATTTGTGTAGATGCGAGACATGTGTCAGGCTGTCGTGTAGATCGTCGTGGCATTTCGCGTTGAGTCGTTTCTTGGATACGTCGTGATTCATGACCGCCCACATCAGTGTGTCTGCGAAAATCGTGCGTGTGTATTCGTTTGAGGTGTGATAATTACTGGCCGTCAGGACGAGAGGTGTGCATTCCGTCATCCTTGTCCGCCAAGAGAAACTCGAATTCTTTGATGCAATGTCACGCAAGCTCCGTCCATTCGCATCTCGGGGAAAACTTCAGTATGACCGACCGGAGTTGATCGATAAATCTGGATGAGATCGTGGGAGAAACCGTCTATGACAAGCTGTACTTTGCAGCCGCGTCTGTTGTACGCATCGACAGCCATTGCCATCATAGGCTTGATCCACAGTGCTCCGTCGGAGTCTGCGGTGTCCCGAATGGTCTGCTTGACGCTCTCCAACATGCCTAAGGTGAGATGAAGTGATTGCAGTCCAGACATTTCAGAAGAGAACAGCTTGAACAGATCGTCCCAATCGCGCTTGGTACGGCTGTTTAGATGTGGATGACGAGGTACTGCCATCTTGAGGACAAAGTGGCGAATGGCTGGCAGCCTTGGCTGCGGTACCATGCGAGTAAGGAAGCGAAAGGCTGTGTGTATTTGTGTGAATTCGAAGGCGTTGGAGCTGTAGAGTGTGTTGATGGCTTCTGAGTATACTTGTCGGCAAGTGACTAACAAGGGTAGCAGACCCGTAGCTTGAGTGTGTTTTTCTCTTGGGTTGGATGAGGGACGTTGGGTCGTAAGGCTATGGCATTGACTGTGAATCTGGGACTGCGTGATACGATCAGGCGCTTTGCAGATGAAATGATAGATGCGCGAGTGATTGTCCCCAGCCGAGACGTGGATAGTCGACCCTCCCAAGACAAGATCGTAAATAATCATGCGGACGTCCAGAGGAAGTCTTGACAGGAAGCCAGACTCGGGCTGGTCGATACATTTTGGTTCTGAACTCAGAGCTGCAAGGACCTGCAGACGTTGCCATATCGAATCATCAGAAGAAGGCGGGGTCATCGTCAACGTTCTCGGCCGCCTTGGACGGCCACCATGGAGATAGACACCATATGGCAGGCCGAGCCAAGGATCCGCTACTTTGTTGGCCCATTGTACAGAAGGACTGACGTTGACCAGAACCTTCAGAGCCAAGTCGCCCCAGAAACCTGAATCAGTCGTTAGAAAAGGGTTCAAGAAGGCTGTATCCATAGCGTGACATAGCGGAAAGGTAAGGACAAAAGCAAGCAGGCCGAAGGGTGATATGAGGCTGAGAATCACGAACCCGACATGTCGACCATGGCTGCAGCAGCCACTTTGGCGTGACCTAGGGCACTGGCCTCTCGACAAGATGTTGTTTAAAGTTGATGGGCGTTCTGGCTACAGGCAGCTGGCTAGTGGCTCGAATTCTGCCAACAGCATAGTGATGGGCGGCGTTACACAGCTGTGTAGATTACACGCCGCTCTTTTCGCCAGTGATAGTGTAGATGTAGGATGGCGTGCGAGCTAGGATGCGGCTAATGGATGAGGTTGGGCGATGGGACGAGATCAAGGTGATGTCGTGCTCGGTCCGCCAAGCACAGGTGAGACTCTGAACTTTGATCCGGCTCTCATCACAGTTCTCGTATTTTGAGCCAGCCAGATGGCAGTATAATAATAAACTGCTGTAAGCGGAAGCATAACCACGCGTCCCCAACTATGCCGGTGAGCCGAAGCCACAATCAGATAACGTGAGTGTGGAAAGTGTCTTTGAGAATCCGCATATGGGCTACGGTGCAAGGTGTTGGCTTGTGAGGACAGGCAGGATCAAGCAGGCGATAACATGAGAGATATGAGGTGACAACGGATCAGTGCATTGCGGCGTCTGGAGTCTGATATTATATTGTTGATCTCGATATACGGTACTTCCACCGCATGGACAAACGGCGACGGCGTGCGCTCCTGCAGGTGTTCGCGGAGATTGAGCTGCGCCAATTGTGGGGCCTCGGCAGCGATCGTCATTGCACGCTGATGCTTTCGCGTAGATTGTCTGCATCACGGAGGCACAACACTGCGACTTCACTTGACAATTCGTCTTGTCCGGGAAGAGCAGGTACAAGGCATTCTTGATCATGTGCGCCTCAATACCAGCATACCTCACCGCAGTATCCACAACCGCCAGCTCTAATCACCCGTGATGCGCATCCGAGCAGAGGCCAAACATCTTTCGCATCTTCCAGCCTGAAGAGGCGCAAAAGCAACAGCATGCCTCCTTCTTACTTCTCTCTGGCCAACCTGCTGCATCGTATATCACGCCTTCGCCGCCGACGTCCTGGCCATGTCCTTCCTTTCCGTATACCTTTCTTTCGTATCTTCTACAGCACTACATACACGACTCTCTTCCTAATCACATTGGTGATCCTCGCAATTACTCCGGGCACTCTACTCTGGACATCAATCTCAAACGAAGCCTTCCAATATGTTTTCATGATCGGCGGCACCTACGTGCTCACCGCGCTCATCGCCATATTCATCTACTCATCCCGTCTGTACACAAACCGATCTGTCTTAGCTGGTGTGGGCAAAGCATACATCCCTGTTGAAGATGGCGAAGTGGGACGGAACGTGCGCAAGATGATTGTGTCACAGTTGGAGCGCAGTGCGATCATCGCGTGGGAGGCAAGGCCTAGAGATGCGATGGGCGAGGTGGTAAAAGCCGAGAAAGAAGGATGGCTGAGCGGAGAAGATGGACAAGAAGGAACTTTTGATCGTGAGCAGTGGACTATTGGCACAGCAATCGTTATCGATCCGGCCAACCCTCCATGGGGTAAAGTGGCCCATGCAGGTTGGACTGCTCCTACACATGCACGAGGCGAAACATTGGGTAATCTACAGTTTGCGACTGTAATTGCAGAACTTCCACATTTGATCGAGGCAAAAGCTGTGTCATTGGCGCCACCAGATCCAAACGACGAGGCTGGCTTCTTCAATGAAGAAGAAGATCCGGTTGCAGATGCACTTGTTGTGGAGACTCTTCGCCGGCAAAAGACAATGGGGTTGAGAGAATATCTGACACAGCTCTCTTACCTCGGTCTCGTCAACCCTCCCTCCGTCGGCCAAGAATTTCTCTCCATGTATGAGAAAGCCCGCTTTAGTGGTCGGCCATGCTCTGAGAGGGAGTTCAACAACCTGATGGCAACTTTCGCCCAGCTTCTCGAAGGCATGGTCGAACTTCACCCTGACATTGTCGCCGAGATTCGAGCACAAGTCGGCAGTCAATCTTTCTCCACTTCGATCTCTTCCTCGACAATGGACGCCGATCGTGCTAGCCTATCTATGTCAGAAACTGCAGGAAGCGTACTTCACTTTGCCACGCCGGATCCACCTGGATCTGCAAGCAGTAGCTCCAGCAGCGCTCACAGCCCGGTAACAGCTCGGACTGCCTTCTCGAGGGCAGTGACTCCGTACATGCAGAATAGTGGGCTCGAGAGCGAGGAGAGCTTGAGTTCAGTGATACGAAACCCGGCCGCTGAAGAGGTCGAGACTCCTAGAAGTCACGGCGACGATATCTTCATCACAGTAGGCAACCGCTCGGATTCGCCCAGTCTGAGAACTCTGGACAGTGATGCAGGGAGCGTACTGCATCATCGCATATCAAATGGCTGAATGTCTGGTTTGAGCGTGGCAACAAATTTAAGCACGAATCCTCTACGGGATTGCTGAATCATAAGTGCTGTACGTTGGAACCACATTTCCGACCGAATATCACGAAATGGTTCCACCTACTCTCGCTGGTCCCCCTCTTGAGCGCTGCAGACGTGTTCTGAACAAGCAGCTCACCGCGTGCCGATGCCGCTGCCATTGCTATGGCAGAGGTACTCGACAATCTCCTCGTCTTTACGGGACTCAAAGCAACGACGGGACGAGCCAACAGCGTCAAAGAAACACCCTACCAAGAACATATTACACAAGCTCAATTTCCGAGTGGCAGTGGTCGGGAAGGTGCTGCTCTTCACATGAATCCGACAGCGTGGATATCAGTGGAGCAAGAATTGCAACATTGCAGCGACGCTACGGAGGTAGTAGTATTGCTCGGCAGTTCGAAGTCACAACAAGCATGGAGAGATCTATATCCGAAAGGAACCGGATGGATGTATAAACTTTCACCATCGGCCTCGCGTACACCCTGAAGAAGGGCTATTGTTGACGCACAGATGGGACATGCAAGTCTCAAAACTCTATGTTGTAAGTATATGTGGGCCAGAGACAGCGCTAGGAGGTATTGGCTTGGGGAGTTATAAGGGCTTTCCGTCAGACACTGTCTGCAACCCAGTACAGATACGTAGCAGTAATCACAAATGAAACATCATGCCGTCTGGTATTTACTGCAGTGCCATCGTGAAGACAGGACATGACTCGTAATCAGTGATGAAGAGACTGACAGCCTCGGTTGGTGAGAAAGTTCGATCGGCGTGCCATCGGCCTACATCTAGACAAAGCTAACTGGCGAACCGCGAGTCACGATAGTCTCGCCTCTGCACGATTCTGATTCCTGAACATGCGAGTCCAGCAGGAGCCTCATACCTGCGCGGCTACACACTCCGAACCATGAACCCGCATCCTTCCCACCCTTCTGCTTCTGCCTCGCCGTATCCTCTGCCGCCGCCGGGCCAGCACTCACAGCATCTTCCGCCGCAGCAACACGCCCAGCAGCACCACCAAGACTACCAGCAAACCGCCGCTGCCGCGCTCTCGTCGGCCCCTCCGTCGCAGCACCAGCACCACCACCAACCGCAGCAGCAGCAGCAGGCCTCGCAACCACACATCCCTACTCCGAACAACACTGCTGCTCCCAATGGCCGCAAACGCAAGGCCGGCCAGCCTGGGTCGCGAGGCGTGGCGAACCTGACGCCCGAGCAATTGGCCAAGAAGCGCGCGAACGACAGAGAAGCTCAACGGGCTATTCGTGAGCGCACCAAAAACACCATCGAAGGCCTCGAGGCGCGTATTCGAGAACTGGAGAGCCAGCAGCCGTACCAAGAGCTACAGCGAGCGCTGGCCGACCGCGATCGCGCCCTGCAAGAATGCGAGGAGCTGCGGACGCGCCTGGCAGCCGTCGCTGGGATAGTCGGCAACCGTGAACTCGGCCTGGGCCAGACGGGACTCAATGGTATGACTTCGCCAGCCGCCTCGAAAGACTCGCTTGCCAACGCTTTGCTTACGCCAGACGGCACAGAACTTGCCGCCCTGACTGCTCAGCAAAGTCCGTTGCCCTCGACGGCGGGCCACTCGACCCCGGCGACATATCAGCACCACCAGCCTCCTTCCGCGGCCCAGCAGTACGCCCATCCTCCTCAGCAGCATTTGCACCCTGATCTTCGCTCACCAAACAACTCAAGCACAACTGGCTCGCCAGGAGCAGGTGCTTCGTCTCACTACCAAGGCTCGGAAGCGTCTGTACGGAAATGGTCACCTAGTATGGAACCTCAAACGCACCCGGCGCATCAACAGTACCCGCCGACATCCGTCTCTTATGAGCAGCAACGATCGGTGCCCGCCGCACAAATGCAACAGCAGAACGAGAGCAATGGCGAGCGTCTTGGTGTGAGCTTCCTTTGTGGTGACCAGCAGCACAGCTCGCCTATGCTTAACAAACCTGCAACCCTTTTGAGCACCGAAGCCAGCCAGATCATTTCTAATCATAGAATGACATGTCCACTGGACTACCTCCTCGGCGACTTCATCAAAACCAGGCGTGCTCAAATCGCATCTGGCATGCCCTTGTCGCAAGTCATCGGCCCAGAAAAGCCTTCGCTCCTCAGCATGACCCACCCAGAAGCCAAGCGATCCGCTGCCGACTGTCTCACGCCCTTACTCCTCGACATTCTATCTAAATTTCCCGACATTGACCGTGACCCGGAGCGCCTCGCCGTTCTCTACGGCATGTACTATATCACACGCTGGTTCCTCTGCCCCTGCCAGCCGTGCCTCGAGCACTGTCCAGACTACTGCCGTCCCGTACCCGAAGCCAGCGAGTACCCACACCCAGTCTGGATCGACTGGCTGCCCTGGCCGTCCATGCGCCGCAAGCTGATCGTCGCCCGTACGCCCGGAACGCAGATCAAATTCGACGATTTCTTCGTCACATTCACCTACACGATGAGTGTCAACTGGCCTTACCCGCAGAGCTCGTGTCTTACGACGACACCTTCAAATATCCCCGGAGAACCTCCTGTCGTCGAGCTCAGTCAGCCATTTATCGATCACATTCGCCGCCTGGAGAACTGGAGCATAGGTCCGGAATTTGCAAGCAATTTCCCAGAGTTGGTGGATGAGCAGGTACGGGTTATCGAGCGAAAGAAGGCGCGATGAAAGGGACTTGGAGGAATTTCGAATTTGTTTCAGGAGTCTATTCCTCTTCTTATCTCTTTCTGCAACTTCTTTTATCTTTCAACAAGCGACTGCGAGCGGCGGCGTTCTTTTCAATTTTATACTATTCTTCTGATTTTCTTTTGCTGATGGGAAGAGAAGAGATGACGCGGCCCGAGACGAGAATACCACGATACAACAAGTTACACTACTGCATGGCCCATGGATTTGGTTTGCAGCGTTACTATTGTCTATATTGCTTTCATTCCTCTTGGAATTGTACAAAGTCCTATTAGCATTCACCCAACAGTCCAGTCTGCTTCCGTAACACCCACCATATCATCGTGATACCGAAGAAAGAATTGAAGCTTCTGATGCCTGTAGGGCAGATGCCGCCTAGATGGGCACATTGTCGCCTACACCTTTACCACACGATTACGGGCTTGATCACCTGCATGTAAATCGTCAGCAGATGTGCGGCCGGACCCTCTGTTGGATGTGTAACACAAGCACACTACTTACGCTTCCATCGTGCATCGCTGCCACAGCTTTGTCAATGTCCTTGTACGAGAAGAAGGTGCAAAGTTTCTCGATCGGGAAGCTACCGGCCCGTTGCATCTCGATCAGTTTTGGGATGAACTGTTCCGGAGTCAGCGATGGATCTATGGCCAAGCAGTCTTGACAACGAATTCTTGCCTCGTAGGGAACGCTGTCGCCCTCGGTGCACCCTATGAGTCGTTTGTTCTGCAGCATGAACGTCGCTGGGTCAAGTGACACTTTGGAACCTGCTGGTGCCATGCCGACTGAGACAGCCGTTCTTTGGTAATTCAGCGCAAGCAGTGAAAGTATCGTAACTTGGAGGATCTTACCCGAGTGGTGCAATACACTCGATGATGGTCTCAATGACTTTGGGCACGCCGGTGCAGTCGATACAGTACACAGCTCCTCCGTTCGTGAGTTCCGCTATCTTCTTTGGCATGTCCGGCACATCTTTGGAGTTGATGACGGTGGTGGCACCAACTTGTCTTGCGACATCAAGTCGGCTGTCGGTGAGATCGACCGCAATGATCTGTTCGACGTTCAGGTGCTTCGCTCCCATCACAGCAGTGAGTCCCACACTGCCCATGCCGAAGATAACGACACTCTCGTCCTCCTTGGGCTTCAGGATGTTCAGAACCGTGCCTGCACCCGTCTGGAATCCACACCCACAAGCCGCATAAATTCCCATATCGTCGGCCTTACCTGGGAATTTGACGACGCAAGATTCTTGGACCAAACTCATCCGAGAGAAGCTACTTTGGCCGAAGAACGGGCTTTTTAGAGCTTTCCCATCCGACTTCCTTGTTGATGTCGTGCTTCCGTCGGATCGAGTGCCCATCAGATTTAGCATTCCTTTTTGGCAAGTGCTTGGATGGCCAGTGGTGCAGCGCTTGCAGGTCCGACAGAAATATGCAGAAAGTAAGACCGGATCTCCAATTTTGATGCTCTTGTCGTGGACGTTGGCACCTATGGCCCTGACTATGCCAGCTCCCTCATGTCCAAAGATGGCGGGCGGGTCGGCAAGACCTGGAAGCAAGTTCGCTTGCCAAACGAGCTCCTATGGAATATCAATCACATGTGACAAGCTGCTTGGAGAGACGCACTTACTGTATGGCAGATTCCCGAATACTTCATCTCGATGAGAAACTCGTTATCGCGCAACTCGTCGAGGACAATCGGGGTCAGCGTGAATGGAGCATTTGGTGCTTCCACGACAAACGCTTCCGTTTCGATATTGGTAGTGGCAGACATGTTTGCTTCTTGCGCTTGTAAAGTGGTGAGGATATGTAGGTATTGAGAGTATGAAAGGACGAGATTGAGCAATTGCTCTTGGCCGAATGCAGACAATCCTAAATGGTGAGGAGCTTGTCACTGCTGAGCGTTCTTTCCCTTTGCAACTAAACAATTCGCCCGATGCTCCACGTCGATCTACAGCATCACTATCGCTGCGGAAGTCGGGATACATATATGCATGAGCAGCCCTGAGCTCAGTCTCCATGAACAAGCCTACTATAGTCCGTAGACTTTTGAACCTACAGTTTGTTTAGCTGTCGCTCGGCTTGTTGCATCCTCGATAGCCGGCGACCCCGCAGGGGAATGTGCATGCTGTTGGTTAACAACCTAGGTATACAGAGAAGAGCAGATGTGGGTCGCAGACTTGCCGCCCAAAGAGCGATCAGCGTGTCTGTCTCGCTTGGCTGCTCGAAGAAGCCGGAAGCCTGTTGTCTAGGGGTGTTTGAGATCAAAGTTATGGTATGGAGAAGGGGAAGTGGTCGTTGAAGACGAGCAAGGGAGCACGGACGTGATGTCAGCGTCATTCACGTCGCCTGGCAAACTGATCTAAAACGCAGAGCACATTGCTTTCTCCAGCATGTCGGAAACGAAAATGTCTCGATCTCCTGTTGCAATCATTGGTGCTGGTATATCCGGGTTGGTACTAGGCCAATGCCTGCGTCGCAAGAACATCCCCGCCGTCATTTACGAACGCTTGAAATCCAACCCAACACGAAACAACTATGGCATTACTCTGGACAAACCAGTGTACAGATCACTTCTGGAAACTTTGCAAACAACGGAGGATGAATTTAGGCGTCGAGTCGGCGTACATCATCCGTATAGCGACTCGGTAGCTTCTGACGATGGGAAATTACGCGTGAACCGCGCCGCCTTGTCAAATATTCTAGAAAATGGTCTCGACATACGTTGGGAACACAAGCTTAGCAAAATCTCTTCCAGCGGCAAATCACGATCCATTGTATTCGAGACCGGGGCTCAAGAATCCACCGAAGATTACGACCTCTTGATCGGTGCCGATGGCGTACACTCAGCAACACGTGCCCAACTTGATCTTCCAAAATCAGCTTTCGACCTCGAAGTGCTACCCTACGTAGTCTTCAACGGCAAACGTCGCATAAAGTACTCAGACTTCCCCAAGGAGCTCCTCGAATGTTTTGAAAACCCTGGCGGCATCTCACACGCCCAAGACGGCGCTGTGCTCTCGATCAAAGCAGACTTCTGGGATGCAAAGAAACAACTCGTTGCAGTAAGCTATACTTTGTCCAGAGCTGCGAGCGAAGCAGACCAGCCGCTGCTCAATCGCAACATCAGGGAAGCAGAAACACTAGCACAGCGCTTCGTGGAAGAAGTGGAAGATCTTGGAGAGCTGCCATCGCCTTTCCATCAAGTCTTCAACCCTGAGACGATGCCGAAAGACAGACTTCTACACTGGCTTATGCGTTCGGCTCTAGTGGAAAATAAGGCTTTCGAGGACGTCGCGTCTAACAAAGGTGTCGTTCTTCTAGGTGATGCAGCGCACGCACAGCCAATCCCTGGAAATGGCGCCAATCTAGCGATCGAGGATGCTCTAGCACTTGCACAACATATCAACCAGGCCGGCGAGTTGGACGTCTCCGCTTTCCTGGCGGCCCGATCTCAGCAATGGGTCGATGGAAAGCGCGAGAACGAGCGGGCATTGGAGGAGTTGCATCATGGTTACGATCCCAAGGCCAGGATCTGAGTGAAACGCCCAACGCGAATTGGAAGCCTCAAGTCCCGTACCTATGAGCGCTGACATTGGTATACTGTGGTATCGGGGCGAGCGCAAATACTTGCGTGTGGAAGACATGAGCACGCTCGTCGATATACCCTTTAGCAGCTCTACGACTACTAGGAATCAAGCATTGTGAGTAGGTTCAATCATTGAGAAGCATGGACAAGGGAAAAAAAGTTTCTGGGCATGGCCATTGCCATCGCTGAGATGGTACTACAAATCATCTATCTATCAACACATCTAATTACCATTCAAGTTCTTCTCAAGAAGCTTCACCGTGTCCCTAATGTTTGGATCGTAGTGCAGCCTCAACAGTTCGCCCTCCCAGACGGTCGTAGCCATGGGATTCGCACTTTCTAACGAACCCAGGGGATCAAATTTGCCATCTCCTTTGCGGTCTTCAGTGTGCCAGAGGGTCATCATCTTCTTGGCGTGGACTCTGCTCACCTGCTGCAACAGGCTCAATGTTGCTTGGGAGCTCTTCTGGGGCAAGTGCAGAGCTGCAGTCTCTAACTGCTTGGTGAATGCGGCAACTCGAAGAGGTGGTACGGAGCGGGTGTTTGTTGGTGGCAGCAGAACAGCTTGCAAGGAGCGGAGGAAGAGGACAGTAGTGGTGGCGACGTTGACCTTCGTGCTTGCTGGTGCAGGGATGTCGAGGCCATTAGGATCGCGACCGTGGCGTGTCTTGGCGCTAAGCTCGAGATCCGGATCTTGTGAGAGAGGAAGAATGATGTTGTAAAGGTGTTTGATGAAGAAGTCGAGGTCGAGATGGAGGGAAGAGGCGGACTTGATGACGTCCATCTGGCCGTGCAAAAGAGCAAACGCGGTGGTGATACAAAGCAGCGTCTCACGAAGCGCGTTGCGGTTCTCGTCAATATCGTCGCCGGTCTCAGTGCGAAGATCGACGGAAGCCTCGTTGATGAGATCCTTGAGCACTTCAAGGATGTCGCCGAAGAATTCCTGGTTGATCAGGTGTGCGAAACGAGCCAGACCTTCCAGCACAGCACCCATGAGGTGGTCGACGCGCGCCTTCAAGATGCGGAAGTAAGCGAGGAAAACGAGCTTCAATGTCTCTGCTTGGTTCTTGTCACGCTCCTCGTATGACACGCTGGCATCAGCCACCTTCATCTCACTCTCGATAGCCTTGCGCTCTTTGAAGATCTTGCGCTCGCGCTTGGTACGGAAGACTTTCTTCTGTGAAGGTTTCTTTGTAGGCTCCTCTTCTTTCACTGGCTTGTCAACGCGTTCGCTCGAAGCTTTGCCGCTGAATTCGTTCAACAAGCGAAGGTGAAGCAAGCCGTTGAGTACGCTCTCGTGGAATTGCCAGTTTCTTGACTTCATCATCTTCGTGAGCTGTGTGACAACCTCCAAGCTGATGAAACCATCATCGTCCTCCTTGAAAGTGTGTTCCACAGCATTGAGACAACGGGTGTAGTCTTGATCCTTTGCTGAGGGCATACGAAGAGAGAGCTTTCCTACGACGATGGCCACAAGAACACTTCGCTCGTTGAAGTGAGAGACGTTCTCCAAGAGAGTGCAAGCGCATGCGATCGCGACGCTACCCAAGCCAGCAGTGTCCGCATCCTTGGCTGCACTGCCCTTTGCCAGTCCTTTCAAGACTTGGAGATAGCTCTTGTAACCATTGAGTAGTCCTTGCTCGAAAGCACGCAGCTTCCTCACTTCTTTGCTGACCTTGTTGGTCATGTCGTCCGCGCCAATCGGTCTGATGCGATAGCCGGGAATAATATCCTTGAAAACCGCAAGCATCGTACCCAGACCCAGCTTTTTCACTGTGGCATTCTTTGACATGGTGATTTCTGCGAGCGAACCAAGCATGCCAATGTTGTCCTCTGGGTCTTCACTTATAGCACTCGCTATCCGCGCCAAATCTTCCTTTGCTTGCAGGATTTGTTGCTTTGACGACAGCTTCGGTGCCTCTGGCTCTTGCGGTGCCTCCTCCACCTCCTCTCCGTCGTCGCTAGCCAAAAAGCTGTCGGCATCGTCGTCCTGGGGCGCAGGTTCAGGCTGGCGCTCTTCCTGGTCTACGATGTAACCGTCGGCGGTCTTGATCGGAAGCTTCTTGTTCTTTTCATCTTTCTTTCCCTTGCGTGCTCGCTTCTCATAGTCCTGTTCCAGGTTCCAGCGGGTGAATCCAGTGGCAGCGGCACCGTCGTCGCCAGGAGGGCTCAGGCGCCTCTTTTTGGCGGCGGGTTCTCTCGCCATTGCAAATTAAATGTATATGTTGTATCAATGTTCCTGGTGTAAGAAAATTGTTGGCTGCTCTGTCCCTGGCAGCTTTCCAAACTTCACCGAGGGAAGTGTGGGGAAGGCTCACTTTTTTCCAAAGTCCGAGGCGCCTTTGCGCTGCTGCAGCACACCAACACTCCAACACCACACATCTCTCACCATGCGTCCTCTGACAGACTCCGAGACGAAGACTCTCTTCGAGAAGCTGGCCAACTACACCGGCCGCTCGCTCAACAACCTCCTCACCGACACAGCGCCTGCTCCTGGCGGCAAGGCGCAACCCGATCGCTATGTCTTCCGAGTGCAAAAGGACCGTGTCTACTATGTGCGCGAATCGCTAGCCAACCTGGCCACTTCTGTCGCTCGTGACAACCTCCTCTCTCTCGGAACCTGCCTGGGCAAATTCACAAAGACTGGAAAGTTCAGGATGCACATCACTTCGCTCGACGTTATTGCGCCGCACGCTAGGTACAAGGTCTGGGTCAAGGCCAACGGCGAGATGCCCTTCCTGTACGGTGGACACGTCGTCAAGGCACACGTCGGTCGCTGGAGTGAAGACTGCCCTGAGCACCAGGGTGTTGTGGTTTTGAGCATGAACGACACTCCATTGGTAAGTCCGCATTGAAAAAATCCAATCATTCTGGGACGATCGCTAACAAGATCCAAGGGCTTCGGCGTTACCGCACGATCAACCTCTGAAGGAAGGAGACTCGACCCGACTGGTATCGTTGTCTTCAGACAAGCCGACTGCGGCGAGTACCTGCGCGACGAAGACACGCTTTTCTCTACTTAGAAAAGTACACAAATTTGAAGCCCTCCTCGGACCCGATAAAATACCCACCAGAAATGCCTGGACGCCAGCACTTGAATGCGCGAATAGCCAGGAGAGAGTCAATCAACGCCCGATGCTGATGCATATCAAAGAGACGAGACGGAAAAGTACCCAGCTACATTGGTCATTATCTGGCTGGAGAGCCGGACCACTCTGGCTTACCAAAGTCAACCAATTTGGGGATGCAATCTCATGACTGAGTAGAAATGGCGACTGCAAGAGAGAACATCAGTCATACAAGAAGATCTGCAAAACGATTACTACGCGCTAAGCGGCTCCATGGGCGGCGGGTAATTCAAGAAAAGCTTCTTTTAGCCGCACGACGGCACATTTGCAGACCCCGAGGTTTGTTATCTCGATTTGCATCAAGAGACCCCGCATGTATATTATTATATCAATCAAGCCAAGGGTTTAGACTACAGCTGTTTGTCAACATCCTACTTGCTCTCGATACTCTCAGAGCACGCTTCTCAATTCGTCTGTTACCTCTCAGTGTGTTCGTTTGCTCCTTTGGTTGAATTGTCAGTGACAGGATCACTTTATTAGAGCTGGCTGAAGATCGAGAAAATGCCTACCTACGTTGTCACTGGTAAGCGAAAGACAGAGACCACAGGTATGCAATAACTGAAGAAGTTGACCAGGCGCCAACCGTGGCCTCGGACTCGAATTTGTCCGCCAGCTATCGCTCGACGAGTCCAACAAGATCCTCGCCTGCGTTCGCTCCTCATCTTCCGACCTGGGAGATCTCAAGAAAGTCGCATCTTCGTCAACCCACATCCTGACATGCGACACTGGTGACCTCGACTCCATCCGCTCCTTTGTCAAAGAAGCAGGCAAAGCTCTCGATGGTGGCAAAATAGATTTCCTGCTCAACAACGCTGGCATAAACTCCGTCCCAGAGCAGACCTCACTCTCCATCAACCCAGCAGATCTGGACGAGAACATTCGTGTAAACGTGATCGGCCCTGCTAAGACGACACAATTCTTGCTGGAAGCTGGTCTGCTCTCGTCCTCGGCGAGGATCATGAACATGACGTCTGGACTAGGCTCGATGGTTGTTTCGCTGTCTATCGCTCCGCGGAAGTGCGCAACTTATTCTATCTCTAAAGCTGCTCTCAACGCTTTGACCGTGCAGCAGAGTGGTGAGGTTAGAGAGAAGCTGGGCAAGGCGGTGATCATCTGTATGGATCCTGGTTGGGTCAAGACCCGGATGGGAGGTGCCGGAGCTGTATTGGAAGCAGAAAAGAGTATCGGTGGGATGCTCAAGTGCGTGCAGAACCTGACTGATGAGAGCAACGGTAAATTCTTCACTTACACTGGGGAGGAAGTTCCTTGGTAGAATAGCACCATTCGACAAGTTCGAGAGGCCTGGTGATGAAAGTCTTACTGTCTTTACTCGAAGTCTGCGGACAGCATCTCAGCGGTAACCATCCTTCGAAGCAGACGAGAGTTTCAAGTAGGACTATACTAGCATTTAAGAAGTTTTGAAGTGCCCTCTGTCATCTCAATAAGAAAGGCTCAGAGTTTGAATCTACATCTGTTTATACTGGCAGAAGTAGCGAGACATCGATGATGAGATGTGCGCAGACTTATGAGCTAGACCTGTACGTATGATTTTGCTCGTCATGAGAGCAGTGATACCACATTCATATCATAGTTTCCGGTCTTCAAGCATTTTCCGGCCTCCTCAGCTTCTCAGCATCCTTTGCACATTCTTCTGCCATCTCGGCCTGCTCATCCGTCTGGCAAACCAGGATCTTCTTGTCAACGCCTTCGCGGCCGACCTCCTCGACTACTTCACCTCCCAGTTTGCCATTCTTTTTATCATCAAGCTCGAAGCCTAGACAATTCACCTTATCCGCCACCGCCTCTCTCAACGCAACGCCGTGTTCGCCAATGCCACCCGCAAACACGAGCGCATCAACCTTGCCGCCGAGCTTGACGAAATAGGCTCCAATGTAGCTCACCAGACGGTCAACGAAGATGTCGAAGGCTAGTTTCGCTGCTTTGTCTCCCTTGGCTGCTTTCTCGCTCACGGCTCCAAAGTCTGTTGTGCCAGTGAGAGCTTTCCATCCGCTCTCCTTATTCAGGATCTCTTCGGCACGCGTGACGTGCAGTGCTTTTGAGCTACCCGGAGAAGGCTGCCCTGCATCATGGGTGAAGTGGAAGATCAAACTGGGGTCGACGTCGCCACTTCTTGTTGCACCTGGTAGACCAGAGAGAGGTGTCAGACCCATGGTCGTGTCGAGACTCTTGCCATTCTGGATCGCACAAGCTGAGGCGCCAGAGCCAAGATGCAAGGCGATGATGTTCAGTTCGTTGAGCGGTTTGGACAGATATGATGCTACGCTTTTCGCGATGAAAGCGTAGGAGAGTCCGTGGAAGCCGTACTTTCGAAGTCCGTTCTGCTCGGCTTTGGCTGGGTCGATCATGTATGTACGGGTGTGATCCGGGATTGTGGCATGGAAGGCAGAGTCGAAGAAGGCCACATTGGTTGCTTTTGGTACTGAGGAGTGCACTGCCTTCACGATCTCGAGAGCACCAGCGTTGTGAAGTGGTGCGAGAGCAGAGAGAGCCTCGAGGTGGTGGTAGGTGTCGGAATCTATCCTTGTAGGCTCGGCGTAGGAGCCTCCATGAACGATTCGGTGGCATGCGAAAGCAATGTCGTCGGGATGCTGGAGCTCTTTGAGGTCCGTATCCGAGGTAAGGTGTTCGAGGATGGATTTGAAAGCATCTTGAGCATTGGAGATATTGTCGAGCTTTTTGCCTTTGGCAACAGATGTGTCGCCTCGAGAGTAAGTCAGAGTTGCTGGAGGAGCAGTGAGTCCAGCAATGGAGATATCAGCTATCGGCTGTGGTGGCGATGAGGAAGATGGAGTCAATGTGTAGACTGAGCATTTGACAGAGCTCGATCCTGCATTTACAGAAAGGAGAATCTGAGGCATTTTGAGTGACTTCTTGCTGGTTGCTTGATGATGCACTACCTTCCAGCCAAGCTCGGAACGATAGAAGTGATAATATCGATACAATGATGTTGGTCACGATGGACTTGAAAAGATGTGATGATGAGCCGGGTTGATCAGATTTCACGAGGCAATTTGGGATAGAGTAAAAGGCTTGACTGAGGTAAACAGCTTACATGTATTTGCATTGAGACAAAGTGACGTGTGACGTGTGCGATTAGATCGATGAGCAGAGCAGGGCAAGCTTTAGGTGTTGAAGCTCGAGAGCTGCCGCAGGGATCCGGCCGATCGTTCTGCTGATCCGGTCACTAACCGCATGGCACATGAGCGATGGCTTTGGTTGGCTAAATTGCGCATATATACTCAGAAAGTGCTCCAATGCGCGATCTTCACCTGAGAACATTGTTCGCCAAAAATTATCAGACATGATGGTCTTTCGCAGCATGCAAGTTGAGGTATTTATACATCTATAAAGGCATCATGCTATCGGCTTGTCCCAAATGCCGACGACGACGCTGTTTCCATTTTGCTCGTCTTGAGTCCAAACCATGCTCACTATCCAATACAAGTCTTACTGGTGTTTCGCGCGGTAACATGCGTGTGACAGGTTCTGCCTTGCTCTTTCTCGGCTTGACGAGTAGCAGTATGAACATTCCAACCACAAGCAATATTAGCAGCAGCATTATTTTTCGCTTCGTCGATCTCTTCTGGTAGCCAGTGGCAACGTTCAACTCTTTGTCCGCAGCCTTGACGTGCTCCGCCGTTCGTTCAACGTTGTAATCGATGCGATCGAGAAGGGACCCTTGATCAATGACCATAGACTGCAAATCCTGGAATATATTTGACAGATCGATGACACCTTGTGCAATCTTCTCGATTTCGCGCTCACGTTGCTCAATAGCAGCATCGTGTACGCCCGTCCGCCGGCGGACTTGTGCTGTTTGCAACAATGTAGACTGCGCGCTGCTGCGATCCAGTTCTGAGTCCTGCAATGCGGGATCCGTGTACGGATTGGCGGCAACGTTCGGAGTGCCAGCTCTACTATCAAGACTCGCACTCATACCTCCAAGCGATCGCAACTTCTTCAAGTATGCGGTCTGCTTCTTGCGGAATGTGGTGCTGACCTCGCTAACGCGGCTGGCGAGTGATATTTTGAGATTGCGCGCCATCGTCTCGTCTTCTTTCGTGAGGCCTCCCCGGTGCTCCTGAGTTTTGGCCTGTTCCTGTACCAGCTTGTCGATTCGCTTGATCGCAGACTGACAGCTCGCGAACCCACGTGTGACCTCCAAGGTCAAATCCTCAATCTCGCGCTCTTCCCGCGCTTTCACGCTCTCGTCATCGAATCCTGGGAGGACGTGTTTCGCGTGTAATTGATCGAGCTTTTTCATGGTACCAGAGACGTCGGCGAGTCGCGAAGTTATGTCATCCTGAATGTCCAGCCATCGAGGAGGCAGAAGGTCCATTTCGATGACAGCATCGCCGTCGCCGTTGCCGGCGCCCAAGAGGCCAGCACTCTCGCTGTATGGGTCATTGCCACCAGGGCGACTTGGTTTGCTGTGGCTTGCAGGGTGATGTGCGTATGATTGGCGGTAGGATATGAACCTAGGGAAGCTGTGTTAGCACTGCCTGGGGCTCAGTCGCATGAGGCGATGCAAGGCATACAGGTTCGTCCGATCCCGCCAGGCGCCTAGATTCAGCGCGGTTGACATGGCTGCGCTGGAGTTGGTACAGCCCGGATTGGCATCATGTGGGCACAGGATAAGGTAGTGTTGCTGGCTGGCACGAGCTATGGCAGCAATGATGGCATGTGTACGCCGTGCTGCGATTGACGCCTTGCCGCCTGAGGCGCAGGGCTATAGGGCTCACAGCCAGGGTCGACTGTTCCCCGGGCTCGCCAAGCAAACGGAAACGTGAAGCCAGCCCAATCTGAGGCGGAAGCGTGGGCGGAGGGTGACGAATAGCAAGCACACCTGCAACCCCTCGACTGTTTGCTCCCAACCTAAACAACACCCACGACCTCAACCATAACTACCACTTCACCTCGCTTGCATACCAGCCTACGTCGCCACACACGCCTATTCCTCCGCGCCACCTCAAAAACACCAAGTATGGTACGATAGCAGCTCTCACCGTCCCCGCCAGACCTGTTACCCCGCTGTCCGCCAGCAAAACAAACCGCCTGTTGGGGAAGCGAGGAGCTCGAGACAGCGATTTGATACGGACAATGCTGACTCTGAACGTGCTTTTAGGCCGATTCATTGACTGAGGAGCAAGTCTCCGAGTTCAAGGAGGCTTTCTCCCTCTTCGTAAGTGACTGCCTGATATCGTTTGCGTGCTGAGTGCGCGAGGCTGACTCTACGAAACAGGACAAGGATGGCGATGGTACGCAATCTGCAAAGATCCAACATGACAGCCCTCGGCAGGCACTAATACGAACTCTGTGCAGGCCAGATCACCACCAAGGAGCTCGGCACCGTCATGCGCTCGCTCGGCCAGAACCCTTCTGAGTCTGAGCTTCAGGACATGATCAACGAGGTCGACGCCGACAACAACGGCACCATTGACTTCCCCGAGTTCCTCACCATGATGGCGCGCAAGATGAAGGATACCGACTCCGAGGAGGAGATTCGCGAGGCCTTCAAGGTCTTCGACCGTGACAACAACGGCTTCATTTCCGCCGCTGAGCTCAGGCACGTCATGACCAGCATCGGCGAGAAGCTCACCGATGACGAGGTCGATGAGATGATCAGGGAGGCTGACCAGGACGGCGACGGAAGGATCGACTGTAAGTTGCGCATGACTGAGTCTATGCGATTCTGCGGACATAAGCTAATGAAATGCAGACAACGAGTTCGTCCAGCTCATGATGCAGAAGTAAACTGCTTCTACGCGATTCGAAACTCACGATACAATGCACAATCGACTCTAAACACCCTGCTTAGGAAGGCAGCGGCGAAGCGCATCCTCAGATTTCGAAGGC
The DNA here is from genome assembly GCA_019775635.1 of Cladosporium sp. VS III D KN 1. Classification (NCBI taxonomy): domain Eukaryota; kingdom Fungi; phylum Ascomycota; class Dothideomycetes; order Cladosporiales; family Cladosporiaceae; genus Cladosporium; species Cladosporium sp. VS III D KN 1. The sequence continues at coordinate 267,267 of JACWFN010000037.1, forward strand.
TTCCAAGCCCGAACATGTCGAGTCCGTGGGATAGAGATACGCTCCAAAATTGTTTCCTGGTCCGATGACGAGCGAGTTTAGCGAGGAATTGGGAAATCTACAGATTTCCCTGTCTTCTTTCTCCTTTTTTCCCTAGCCGACAGGATTTAGTAGTCCCAAATATCATGCGAGATGACAGATATCCCAATACTCGTTTCCTGCAAATAAAGCCAAACTACGTTTTCTTGTCGCCATATGCTTGCGCGTGCCGGCACACAGCGCACACTCCTTCTATCTTCGATAAACGGTTCATCCGAAGTGCAATGCCGAGACCCAAAGCTGTCAGCTAAGCAAATTGCCGGTGAAGCATCCTTGTCTGGGCGCACGCCACGTGAGACGCGCGTGGATGCTTGTGTCTAAAGCTACCTGTGCAATGGAAGGGAAGTGCACCACGTGCTCAAAAGACTGATATACATTGACATCTTATTTACAGGGTATCACGTTTCTTTTCTCTGTGCAACATTGGCCTCATTACTATCTAACTGCCCTTCCTATCACGTGTTGATCCCTTTTACCTTCTACCAAGCAGTGATGTCGTCGACTTCAGCTTCGCCAAACGTGCTCTCCTTCGCCTCTTCAGCCTTCTTCGGCGCAGGCGGCCAGTTGACAGGCTCTCTAGCCATGATGTCGGGCAGAGCTTCATGCAAGAAGTCCAGCACAAAGCGATTCACCTGCTTGAACTCGAGCAGGAAAGCGTCGTGTCCTTCGGGTGAATCGATGACTTTCAGTTCTGCGCCGGGAATGCAAGCTGCCAATTCTTGCTGCTCGGCAAATGTGAAGAGGCCATCCGACTCGATGCCGAGGACTAGCGTAGGTTGTTTGATGAGCTGAAGCGCAGCCCGCACGGCTTCGTTCGAGTTTGATGCCTGTGAAGGATCATCGGTGCGCTGGCGCGAGACGTCGTGAGTGTCGAGCTTGCGGGTGATGGCGATGTAGCAGTTTGCATCGAAGCGCTTGATGAACTTCTCGCCCTGGTAGCGCAGGTAGGATTGCGCGGAGTAGTAGGTCGAGATTGGCTTTCCTTTACGGGCAGCGGCTGAGGGTCGCACGGGTACGGAGACCTCTGTGCTTCCGGAGAACTGTGGGTCGGTAATGTTGACTGTATCAGGGACGGGAATATTGACTGAGTCTAGAGAAGCATTGCTGCCTGTACGACCAGGCATGCGTGGTGAACCTGCGTTGCGGTGACCGTCGTTGTGGATGGCGAAGTGCTCGTTTCCAGGAGTGGTGGGCCGAGGAGAAGAGCCGTTGATGTTCTGCTTGCGAGTAGCGTCTGGTGTGTTGCGGCCGAAACGTGCTTCGAAAGAGTCACGGCTACGATAGGTTAAGAGAGCGGACATGCGTGCTGCGGAGAGTCCAGTGGTTGGCGGGTCTTCGCGTGTGTAGTAGCCGTCGTCGTACTTGGGGTCTGAGTAGATACTCTGGCGCTGTGCCTCGCCCCACGAGATGCCCCAGGCTGAGTAGCGAGCAGATGTTGCGATGGGAATGATGGTGCGGACATAGTCGGCACCAAAGTAGGCGAACTCAAGCACAAGCATGCCACCCATGGATCCTCCAACCACAGCTGCGATCTGCTTCACGCCTAAATCGTCCAGCAGAAGCTTGAACAGATTGACATCGTCTCGGACAGTGGCGAGCGGAAACTCAGGTCCGTACTGCTCGTTGCCATTTATACCGCCCTTTGCGGTCACAGGGCTCGCGCTTCCGTATGGGCTGCCCAGGCTGTTCACACACACGATGAAGAAGCGGCTCATATCGAATGCTCTTGCTTCCTTGCCAGGCTCCCCTGGTCCACCCATCAACGGTCCCCACCAGTCTCCCACGTCTGCGCTGCCTGTCAGAGCGTGACATATGACCATGGCATTGTCCCGTTCTGGCGACAGAGTGCCGTATGTTTTGTAGGCGACAGGGACATTGTGGAGTGTCTCGCCGGACTCAAGAGTAAATTCGGGGATGATGGCAATCTCTTGGTCAGGGATGAGCTGAACATATGGGTTCTCGGTTTGCTCAGTGGGCTTTGATCTTCCTGTACAACATTAATGAATGCTTTCGTCGACACCATGGCGGGGTCACATACTGTAGTGTCCTCCGCTGGCCGCAGGCGCAGCGCCATTGGTAGACTCGGCTGACATGTTGCGTATGATCAGGTAATTGCGGTAATGTAGAAGGCTTCGAGAGTTCTGTCAATCATCATAGGCCAGAGGGTGACTCAATTCTAGCCCTCCTTGGTATGTTTTTTGGCGGATGTGACGCCGTTGCCCTTCATTACCCCACAGTTATTTGCAGGGTCTCCATGCGATTGCGTGACTCCAAGATTAAGCATAAATTTATGGACAGTATCGCATCAGTAGAAGGTAGTCTGCATACGATTGGAATATAATGATAGGTAGGAGGTAGGTAGTGATTTATAAAACATTGGTATGACTCGCCCAAAGCATCAGCATGGCTGACGTGTGTTTCGGATTGTCAATGTTTTGACTGTGTCTTGTTATGGTGCCTCGGAACGCACAGAGCACAGTCAGACTTGTACAAGTTTTGGCTGTGTGGTGTTCATGCCATGGCAAGATCATTTTTATCAGCGCGAATGGCCCTTATGTGTGGCTCACGATACGGTATACACCTTTTATACCCGACGTACTGAATTGCCTCCACAAAACGAGGTGCCCTTATATGAATAGCCCGTAGTCGAGCAGAGATCGCATGTCACTAACCCCAAACCCTTCCACATTTTCCCATGTACCTCGGTGACGATCGATGACCACGAGGCAAGACGGCGCCTCTTACGTCCTGGCGTTTCTATTTTGTCTTCTAGCGTGAGAGGGCTCGTCACTTTGCGCCACAAGTCTCACGGTGAACGGAGCCACATGCCAAACGAAAAGGCATCAAGTCGTCGACCACGTTCTAGACTGCCTCGTGGCGATAGTTCGGCTCGGGCGGGCGCTCCAAACTCTGGAGACCGGTACTTTCTCCGACGTTGATTGCTTGAACTCTCCGCAGATACCCTCGCACGTGGCAAAAAAGCCATATTGCTTGGATTCGAGACCGTTAATAGACTATGGGAAGGAATCGAGCTTCTTTTCTTCGAAGCGAACCGTGCCGTCGCTTGGTCTCTAAAGCCTTTCCAATGACCATTTACTCAATCTTCAACTTTGACCAACGACATCCATGTGCCGCGGTGTCGACGCTAGGAAATCGTGCCCTCAACGGGCCGAAGCATTGAAGCCGTGCGCAACCGAGAGGAATGTTCAATAATTGCCTTGCCACTACTCCGTTGGATCTTCGATCACTCGTACGGCATTCGAACTTCATGCTAGCTCGACAGAACGATTCAATATGTCCCAGACGCGTGGCCGACCTGCTGACATAGCGGACCGCCAACGAGTCTGGGAGGTACGCCGCTTCTGTCAAGTCCGTAGCCTCCATCCGCAATCGACGTGTGGCGAGGATTCTCATGGCGATGCCGCACTGTCTGCCTTACTACGCTGCCTTCTTTACGAGTTTGATGCAGATCTGGCGGCGATCAGTCTTCTAGACGAACATACTCAACACTTCCTCTCGGTCTACCACAAAGCTGGAATTCACGATGCAACTGTCAGAACCACAAAATGGTACGGATGTGAGCAGATCACCCATCGCGGAGGCATCTGCGAAAAGACCATAGCACTCGAGCAAAAACCGGGAGCTCACCAAGCGTTCGAGATTCTGGACCTCTCTGCAGATGACAGCACAAAGTCACTTCCAGTGGTGGACGGCACTGTCGCCGACTTTCGACACTATGCAGGTGTGCCTTTGAACACACCTGAAGGTCTCAATGTTGGCACGGTCTTTGTGTTCAGGAATCAATCGCCGGACGGACCTCTCTCGCCTTCTAAATCTCGTTACTTGCTCGAAACAGCAAACCAAGCGATGCGTCAGCTCCTCCTGACTGTAGAGGCGCTGGAGAATAAACGCTCCCTTCGATGCAATTTGGCCGTTTCTTCGATGCTTGACAGTAATATATTGACACCGGCGTCAGATCCGACACGGATACCCGGGACACCGAAATCGACAAAGCTATTCACATCATTCGCCGAGCATATTTACACAAAAGGAGTGGAGCTTTTGCACCATGCTTTCGAACTGGATGGTGTGATGATCCAGGAGCTGCCTTTCGCAAATGCCGCCGCGAACATTAATCGGACACCGAAAGATAAAGTCCTGGCAACAGTCTGTGACGCTGGCATTCGAAAACCTGGTTCGATCAAAGACGCTGTTGCCGAACAGCTGTTGGAAGCCTTTCCACATGGAGCAGTTTTCCACGTCCTCGAAGTGAATGACAACGGCAAATTTGTCGCCTCGGTCGAAGACAAGTCTGGGGCTGTGACCACGATGCAGCTTGACATCTGCGAACAATTCCCAATTGCTGAGCAGTTCGTCTTCATGCCACTACGAGACAGTTTCCACGATCGAGATGTCGCTTTCGTGCTTGGCTGGGCCTCCACCTTCGACAGAGTCTACTGTAGTGGAACCGATCTACCGCCTCTGGCTTCATTTGGGACGGCCATAATGACGCAAGTTCGCCGTCTTGAGGCACAAGTTTTGTCTAGGAACAAGTCAGATTTCCTCGGATCCATGTCTCACGAGATGCGCAGTCCACTCCATGGCATGCTAGCATGCATTGATCTGCTCATGCGAGACACTCAGTGCTCTGGCCAACAGCTTGATCTGATAGAAAGTGCTGAAGCATGCGGCCTTCAATTGCGCAGTAACATCGACAATATCCTGCTTTATTCCAACATCGGATCTCCCAGTCCGAGTTCAGAGCGACCGGACAAGATGCATCTACCTGGGTTCAACGACGATTTTACACACGGCAAAGATGATACTACCCAAGGCAAGAGCACCATGCTCGCACTCATAGAGGACACCGTTGGTAGGGATGCACGGAAACGAAAAAGCACCATCTCTGCTGGTCCTGCTGGTGGCTTACTCTGGCACGATGACAGTCGCAAAAATGCTTCTCGAATGGATAGAACAGTGATAACGGTGGATGCCAATCCACAAGCAGATTTCGCCCTGGCTCGTTACTCACCGCTAGGGATCGTCATCAACAATCTCCTGGGCAACTGTTTGAAATTCACTGGACCCGATGCGTGCGTCAGAGTGAGTTTAGCAGCTGACGACGAGACTGTCAAGTTATCCTTCATCGATGCTGGCCGAGGGATGTCATCCGACTTCGTCAAGCACAACCTTCTCGTACCATTCGCTCAACAAAACCCCCTGGATACCGGTACCGGACTTGGTCTCGCTTTGGTGCAAAATGCTGTACAAGCACTTGGTGGAAAGACCACCATTGACACGGACGAGTCGGTAGGTACGGAAGTATCAGTCTCGATACCTAGATCGAAAATTGCCAGTGATGAGAACACCTCTACGCTCTCACGGAGCTCATCCATATCTGCTCGGGAACTGCCATCTAAGCGGGCTCGACTTTTCGCACCTTCGAAGTGGGATCGTAGCGACGATCTCCGCCATCAGCGGTGTCTGGAGTCGCTTACATCTTCCTTGGCTCGCACACTACACTGCTGGCTTGATATGGACTTTGCCATCTGGGATCATGAAGAACTGCCGGACTTCCTGTTCCTGCTATATTCTGATTTCGAAAGATTGGAAGCTATGCTCAAGGAGAAACCAAACAGCTTACGCAAGATTGTACTGTGCCCCGACGCTCAAGCAGAAGCAACAGTGCAAAAAGTAAGCACCGGAAATTACATGACGATCATTGGACCGGTGACCTCGTCGAAGGTGTTCGCAGCAATTGTATCTGGATCTGGCAGTCTAGACATTGGGACCAGCACGCATACAAGCCTACACCGCACTCCCTTGACAAGATCAACTACAAACGACACCGATGGAGGTCGGCCCGGCCACGCATCTAGAGCCGTCTCCTTTGATGCGCAATCAGGATCTGATGTTGGCACAGTCGACAGGTCAGCTGCTCGTGGAATTCCCGACCGAACTCTCGTCAAGCAGCCTGAGAAGTATGCTGAACCTCATTTCCTTCTAGTGGATGACAATTCAATCAACCTCAAGGTCGTGAAAATGTATGCAAAAAAATGCAGTAAACAGCCCTCGTTCTGTGCTGGTGGAGGTCAGGAGGCGATCGATGCTTTCAAAGCTACAGGGCTCACCAGTTCGGACGACCGTGCTTCGACCAACCGATTCGACATAATTCTGTTGGATCTTTCCATGCCGGAGGTCTCTGGCTTTGATGTTGCGGCTGCTGTCCGCAAGATTGAGCATGATCACGGATTGCCTAGGACATATATTGCTGCACTGACAGGCTTGGTGAGCGATAAAGACCGCGCTGCAGCTTTTGCGGCCGGCGTTGATGAATATGTGACAAAACCAGCGACACTGAAAGACGTACAAGGCGTTGTTGCCAACTGGAAAGCGATTTCAGAAGCGCCTTCATGAAGAAGTGAGCACATCTGGTTTTTAGACCATCATCCGGTGTCGATGGATGCACGAGCTCTGTTATCTCTGCTCTCACTGGCTTGTGTCTGGACAATGCAACCTGGAGCATCGACAGCAGCACAATAAATTGCAAAACTTGAAGATCATGCGACTGATAGAAGATCGCTTGGAGCTCTGTGGCGCCATCACATAACGACAGCAATGAGTTACGATCGAGGGAGACAAGTCTGCGTATAGTCTCTCAATGGCTACCATCGACTTTTCATTACTTTTGCCTAATATTAGCAGCACATAATTAATATGGAAACAGTCATACATTCTCAATGGCCGCCAAATTCATTACACGACCTGTGCTCGATGGTGGTCGCATGACTGCTCCGGGGGGAAGTTTCTGCTCTAAGCGGTTTCGGTCATTCTTCCGCAATTTGGGTTTGATGAACCTGACATGTTTGTTGCCAAGAGAGCCATATACTCTCAATGGCTGCTGCGGTCGTTGCGCAATCGGTGCCCGATAGTAGCGGTACAATCACTACTGAGACGATTGTCCGCTCTCACTGGCGGCCACCGTCATTTCACAATCCGCCTTCGATCGAAGTAGCGTGATTGTTGTAGAGATACCCGCATATTTTCAGTGGCTGCGATCGCCGGTCACAAACCCGTTCACGATAATAGCAGTACGGTGATCATGGAGAACTTCACCCACCCTCGGTAGATGCCATGGTCATTTTGGATTCTGTCCACGATAGCAGCAGTATGATTGTCATGTGGAATGCCACCTGCTCCCAGTGGGTACCATCGTGATTCTACAATCTGCTCTTAATGGGAGTAGCATAGTTCTAACAGAAAGCATCATATACCCTCAGTGGATGCCGTCGTTTTCTCACATTTTGTGAACGATGGTAACTCGGTGGGAGAAGCCTAATTGCTACTAAAAGGATCAATAACCTTGGTGGCTGATGTCGTCGTTTCGCAGCTTGTCAACGATGGTATTGACACGACTACCACATAATGGGTTATGTCCTCTCAATGGTACCTCATCAGTATCCCTTTTCAGGATCATGGAAAGTTGCTTATACCAGCATCCAAAACATACAGATATAAGCTTCTTGCCCACAAGTTCAAAATATTCTGATGCTTATACCAGTAGCCGTGAATGCGAAACCAGGTTACTGCACCTTTGAGATGCGGACAATGGCTCACCGGAGCTCCAAGGATATTCATGCTTATACCGACAGGCCCAGAATGAGAAATTGTTACGACGACAATCGAGATGCTCTATGCAGACTTGCGATAACCTTGCGCGGCGTTTCGGGCAGGATGATACAGCACTCACCATACTTCCGCATCAGGACAGCCACCTAGCTGGGATCGATATCTCGATCACTATGCCTATCTTCGAACCACATTCTGTATTGAGTGGAGAGTAGAGATGATGGCGAGGTTGTCATTCGTCCAGAAATTGCGGAGAAGCTTTGCTGTGCTGGATCAACAAGCCGTTTCGGACGTAGCGCAACTCTGCCAGAGCTGCCTCTTCACACTGCTAGATATGATAAGCGTTGCCTATCTATGAGACCACAGCTTATTGGCCGACAGGGCCAGTCTTGTGCAACTGCAGCTCCCAAGGATGGTAGGACGGTCCTTCACGCGGCGCGGGGTTGATGTCTGGGTCGGAAGCAGTTCTACTACATACAATGTCGCACTGCTACTTGTAGGCACAGCATGATTACCTCTTCCCACGTAGTCCACGACACCTCAGATCGTTGCGACACGTCGTCGTAGGCGATTCAAACCAACGAAAACAATCTTGTCTTGGCCACGACCTCATCGACGTCGTACAATGTTGCCTCTACTCCTCATCGCGTTAGGCGCTACATTTGTTGCAGCAACGATAGTCCTGCTCTTCGATGGCAAGAAACGTAATGTTGTGCTGCAACGGTTCGACATCCGACGACGCCGAGCAACCGGCTCGTTGACACAACCTCGATCACTATCGCCGGAAAAGCAAGGCTTACCACCGAACAAAGCATCATCAGGTCATGCCTTCAGCGAGGTATTCCCTCCCAGCCGACGAGAAGCGCTAGCACTTCTACCATCAGATGCGTTGCAAGGACCCGGCAAGACTGCGAAGGAGTTGTCAGAAACACCACCAGATTACAGCAAGTGCCTGCCGAGTGAGGATTTATGGGATCTCGATAAATTCGCCGATCACGCCACAGCTACCGGCTTCACATTGGAAGAGATCAGGCGACTTGGTGACTTTCCGGACTATGCTGCGCTCAGTGGCATCCCATTGCCGCAAGAGTATGAAGGGTTCGATATCTCCATGGCGAAGGCAAGGCCTTTCCGGCCGCTTCGGTGGGCCTACCATCAGACCATGTGTATGCTCGCTTGCATCTCTGTGCATGGTTACCTTACATGCTGACGTCTTCACAGCGCTGACGAAGCTCGAGCACGACTGGTGGTTAGAGCTGGAGAGCAATTACGTAGAACGCATCAAGCAACGGCAGGACCTATACCGCAAGTATGGCCCTATGGTGTTGCAACAGCTTCCTGGCGGAGAGGTCGCCAGTAAGGAACTCATGGAGATGTGCCTTCAGTTCCTGTGCGCCAGATACCCACAATACTTTCGCCTGGATAAGCAAGCCATGGTGTTTCACAATGGCTTGTTGGGGAACACGACTGATCTCAAAGCCATCGAGCCACTACACGTGCTATTGAACAACGTGCCCGAGGATTTTGCTGTCATGATCCGCCACCCAGACACGGGCCTCTACAGTTTCCGGAGTGGCGTGATCTGCTCGAGTCTAGGCTGGAACGTGGGCAGTAAGATCGGTCTCAAGCTCCACGAGATCCACGAGCCCATACCGGATTACAAGGAGAAGATGCAGTTCTCGATGGACCGCTACTTCTCCAAGAAGCCAACCGACAAAGCAATTCAGCGCGGGTCATGGGGCCTCGAGATCGACGAGCCGCTGTTCATGCCGCCAGGTGACCCGCATGAGCAGCTTCGCGATGCCCAAGATCCAGCACATACGCTTGACCGCTGTCACTTCCGAGTAGACTGGCAGACGCTTCGGCGACTGCCGCTTTCCGGCGCTGTGATCTTCAACTTCAAAGCAGTGTTCACGCCTGTCTCGGACTTCAGCGACGAGCCGTACATCCCGAGCCTGCTGTTGAAAGTGCTACGCGAGGGTAAGAAGAACTTGATGGAGTACAAGAATACATGGCACACCGAGCATGTTGTTGTCCCGGCGATGGAGAGGTTTGAGAAGCAGCAGATAGACAAGGGTTTGATTGAGAAGGATTGGGAGCCGCATACACTTGACGAGTCGCCTTTCTACCCCGGCTGGGAGGAGAAGTGGCACCGTCAGCAAGGTTTCTGAGCGATCTGGTGCGTGGCGAACCGTTAGCTCCAGTATTTGCGCACGACTCGTCGCATATCGGCAAATACATCCGCCTGGAATACCATCTTCGATAGCAGAAGCCTGCTAGCGGCAGCGATCCGTGTCGAGCATATATGACATTCTATCGATGACTCGGTAAATGCCACGCCATGCTCGCCCCTTGATAGACCGTATCCAGCCTGGTGCGACGGCACCACTCAAGGCGGCACAGATATGGACGTAGCTTAGTTGTACAAGCATGTTATAGTCGATGCGCCAAGATCTGGCGTGACGACCCAACGCATGCTGCTTGCCCCGGCCCACATGTAGATGTAGATGTGGCTGATAAGCCTGAACGCTGCACGACGATGCACGACATCGCAGTGCAGTGCAGTGCACCGACACGTTTTCGGGCGCCAATGTCACGCGTGCTCACAATCATATTGTCTCAGTGAGATCCTTGGCGCAGCCGGCTGTGTTGCGCGCCTTATGCCAGACTCGAGGTGATAGTCCCCTGGCACGCACATAACTGGCTGTGTCGATCCCTGCATGCGTGCGCATCTTGCCGGTCCTGCCGACGCACACCCATGCACCCAAAATAGCCCCAGACAACAGCCGTCAGTGTAACTCTCTTTGGCCTCCCAGCCTCCCCAGTAGTAGTAGTGCCTCTGTCGCCAGCAGTGCTGGCCCGTAAATTGCTCCATATTGGTCTGCCTGTCAACCCCGCTCACGGCTACTCCGGCATACGACGAGTTGAGTTTCGATAACCTGTTCGCTAGCAATCCTTCACGGCCATCTTTATCTCGCGTTACCATTCGCTTGGCTGTCAGGCAGGCATCATACGAGGGTCAGCCTTGTCAGCACTGTCGCGCCTGGCGAGGCGTCTGCAGGGCGCCGCTCGGACTGCGAGGTATATCTCCTGTCATATTGGTCTGCTCCAACTTTGCGCATGGCCAGCCAGTAAGCTGAGGCTGCTGATGTCACAGCCCATGGCACGACACAGCCCTCGACGCTTCCAAAAGTAACCTCAAGCTTTGGCTAGCAATCTCTTGATGCATGACAGGTGCCGCTTGTTGTTTAGATCTGGGGTGAAGTGTGTTGGTATAAGAATCCTAAGTCCCTCCTTGGTATGCTAGTCACTCAACCAAGCATTTCATTCAGTCCACAAAAGATCAAAGCGATCCAACGGTCTACTTTTCCTTACTTCGCTCGCTATCCAAAACTCTCGTTGTTACACCGAGTCTTTAACTATAACACCAACTTAATAACCGTCTCGCCCACCACATCAAACAACCACAATGCCTTCCTTCAGCTCCATCGCCCTCTTCTCCCTCGCTGCCCTCGGCGCGGTCGCCGCACCCGCAGAGAGGCGCCACAATGGTCGTGGCGAGTGCCTGAGCGACGCCGATGCCGACAAGGTCGCAACCGCCTACGCTGCCCTGATCGTCAGCTACAGCGATTCCCTCGCCGATGCCATTCTCACCCCGAACTTCACCGACTACTCCGAGTCCGTCAACACTCTCATCAACTCCTGCCCTCAGGGTGATGCCGCAAAGCCGCTTGACCTCCTCGCTCCGACTTTCACCAGCCGTGACCAGTTCAAGACCGGCCAGGGCCAGCAGCCATCGATCAACTTCGAGCGCCTCAACCTCTGGCACTCTTGCGACACTGCCATCATTCGCTGGAAGACCACCAACACTGCGCCCATTCCCAACCCCAAGCCTGTCGTCGGCCTGATCAGCATGGAGGTCGTCAAGAACCCGAGCGGCGGCGAGTACCCCTGGCTCATCGACACCGTCTACAGCGAGTTCGATGCTGGCGCATGGCTCCAGAACTTGGTTGAGGCTGGCATCTGCTCGACAAACGCCGGCCTGCCCTCTGGCGCCAACTCGACCTGCTCTGCTGCGCCTTCGAACACCTCGTCCACCGTCGTCTCTCCTGTCACCGCCACCACCTCCACCATCTCATACGGATCCACCTGGGCACCGACCACCACCTCGACCGATGACTGCGACGAGGAGACTGCCGCTCCCTCCGCCTACTAGATCTGATTCATTCGGACTCGAGCGTGTCGCCTCGCCGCATATCCTTGGCCAGTGTTTCCAGTATAGATTCTTATTTCGTATTGTTCTTCGTGCGGCGATGCAAACGCTCACGCGTCTTTGGGCTGTACTCGTTTAATGTGCTTGGGCGGTTGGTTAGAATAACTTTTTCCACATCGATACCACCATTATAATTGTGAATACTTTCTCACTACAACTTGTGTCAACTTCTTCACTAGTATCGTTCTAATCAATATGAGATCTTGACGATGCTTCGAGATGCAATCCATCTCTACCGTGTGTACGCTCATATTGAACATACTGCATCCGCGCATAAGTCTGCGTGCTGCATGCGAGTATCCCCAGCTGCAATCGCCGAGATGCCACGTCTTGCATGAGCTGTTTCAATCAAAATGATATCCTCGCATGACAAGTGTGCTAATGTCGTTGACTCTGTGGGTCCTAGAGCATGGTCATGGCCACCGTTGAGATGCCTGTGCTCAACCTCGTAACGAGCCATCCCTGTCAGGTTCTCCACAAAGTAGGCCGGCACGGCCGGGGACTTATGTCCCTTGATCCGTTCATCCTGTTTCCCCGCTCTCTTGCTCGGACTAAACTATCCCATTTGACGACATCGACAACAATGACAAGAAATCGTAGGGGTGGTCGCAGGGAGCCGAGGTCTATGACTTCCTTGTGCAAGCGCTTGTCGGTAGACAGGTAGGGCTGGGCATCATTCCACCTTACTTATGTGAACTGTCGTATCGTGTTCAGGAACAGGTTTGTACATTTCGATCAATATCTTTTGTTCCCACTTGAACGAATAGTTTCAATACAAAATGCCAGGAGACAAGCCTTGGCCCGAAGTCAGAGTAGGAAATGCCAACCACGCAAACACTGCGGTCCTGATCATCGGCGCCGGCATCTCAGGCATCTGCACCGCCATCGACCTCGTTAGGCAAAACAACTGCCGCAATTTTATCATTGTCGAGAAGAGCGGTGGTGTAGGAGGAACGTGGCACGACAACAAGTACCCAGGCTGCTGCTGCGACGTGTGGTCGGCGTTGTACTCGCTCAGCTTTGAGCAGAACTGCGAATGGACACGCTTATACCCAGGCCAGGAAGAGATTCTCGCGTACCTGGTTGGCGTCGCGCAGAAGTATAAGATCTACGAGCACGTACGGTTCAACACCTCTGTCGAGAATGCTGTCTGGGACGATGAGGAGAAGAAGTGGCGCGTAGATGTCAAGACTGCTGAGGGCAGCAAGGACGCCGAGTTCAATCCCAGATACGAGATCAAGGCGGACTTCCTTGTCAGTGCGGTTGGGCAGCTGAACCAGCCCAAGTGGCCCGAAATCGATGGCATCGATGATTTCCTTGGGAAGAAGATGCATTCGGCACGCTGGGACTGGTCTTACGATCTCCAGGATAAGAAGATCGCGATTCTCGGCAATGGTAAGATCAGTGCTCGACCACATGAGCGACTATACTCTAACATGTCCAAGGCTGCACCGCCGCTCAGATAGCCCCCGAGATCGCCAAAGTTGCTAAGAGCATCACTATTTTTCAACGCACACCCAACTGGGTCATCCCACGGCAAGATGCGCCAGTCACACCATTTTGGCGTGGCGTATATCGTTACCTCCCACCAGTCCGATGGCGCCTCCGCGCCGCCATGATGGATTTCCGCGAGTCCTTCTACGATGCTGTAATCGATGGCCAGCATCCCTTCGCCGAAGAGCTCAGGCGGCAGAGCAAAACCATGATGCAAGCACAGCTTGCTGACCGCCCTGATCTATGGGAGAAGCTTACTCCGAAGTACAATCCAGGCTGCAAGCGAGTCATCATTTCAGATGACTACTATCCAACCCTCGCTCTGCCACACATCGCCCTCGAAACTCGACCAATCCACCGCATTGGCTCCAGCAGCGTCAGTGTCATCGGCGAGAATGGCCAGCCGGACGTCGTCGAAGCTGATTACGACTTGCTTGTCTGCGCCACTGGATTCCAGACGACCGAATTCTTGCACCCAATCGAGCTCACTGGCAAGAATGGACGTAAGCTGAGCGATGTATGGCACAAAGGAGCGCAAGCTTACAACGGCACATGTGTTGAAGACATGGTAAGAGCTAACATCGCCTCCTGAGAGCACTTCTCTATCAAAACCTTGCTAACATACCCAGCCAAATTTCGGCATGCTCTACGGACCCAACACGAACCTCGGCCACAACTCGTACGTATCTCAAGGTCGAACCTCTGCCACCTGACCATCCCAACTAACAACCAAAAGCATCATCCTCATGATCGAAGCCCAAAGCCGCTACATCAATGGCCTTATCACTCCCGTTCTCAACGCCAGGCGCGCGGGCAAAGCCCTCTCCCTTTCTCCCAAGCACGAGAAAGTCGTCGAATATAACGAGCGCGTGCAGCAAGTGCTGCAGAACTCTTCTTTCAACGACCCGAACTGCAACTCGTGGTACAAGAACGAGGCAGGTCTGATCACGAACAACTGGTCTGGAACAGTGGTCGAGTACCAGAAGCAATTGGCGAATGTCGACCTGGAAGATTATGAAGTCGAAGGCAGTGGTGTGGGTGTTGTGGAGAAGGAGCCTGTCATCAAGCTGGGTAGAGTGCGCGAGGAGACGTTCGTGAGCGATGCTTTCATTGCGACGATGGGTGTAATGAGTGTTGGTGCTGTGGCTGCTGGGTTTGTTCTGAGAAATTCAAAGTACTTGAGTGCGTTGAGGGTAAGGTAATGGTATATCAAAGCAGAAGATATTGTTGGGTCTCGGGAACATGGCGCACTTGAGCAAGGCTGGTCTTTGTACAATTTGATATGAAATATAAGTGGAGATTCCGCGAATCATCGTGCTCTACGCTTTCGAAGGTCCGCCTTCGCCTCCAGCTCAAGGTCTTCCGACGAGATCTGATGATCCTGCCCTAATGGAGGAGAGTCGCCATTGGCCTTGACTTCTGCCGTGTTGGTATCGTTGTCTTCTACGTGGTCATGACTTTTCTCCTTCGAAGCACTCTTTTCCTTCATCATGTAGGCCTCTTGTAGAAACTCGCCAAAGTACATGATTGCGTCCACCATCTCCTTACCCGTAGGAATGATATGTTCCTTGGGCAGCAAAAAGCCGTAAGTTCCACGGTCGCGCAGCTTGAGCTGATACGCCCAACGGATGTGCAACTCGTGGTAGAACCAATCTAAGCCAGATCCGCCGCGATTCTCCATCTGCGGCAAATATGCTTTCTTTCCTGTTGCACCAGCAGTGACAGCGTTGCCTTCGCACGCAGGCAGGACTTCATAGACATGGCCATGAGCGCGACGGATCGCCTTCTGAAGACCGTAGCCTAGCTCCTCGAGGTCTTCAAGACCAGGAGCGAGATCACTGCAAGAGAAGCTGTATGGGTAAAGAATTTGTTGGGAGTACGAATGCAAATCCATCAGGCCAATGAAATCGACATTGTTGTTCTCAGTCTCGTTGCGGGCCCAATCGGCCAGAGCTTTGGCCTCGACAGCCTCGAAGGGTTTCTCGCCTGCATAGCTCTCGGAGCATGGGTTACCAGCGGTCGAGCTGCCGTCCCATTGGAAACCAAAAGAGTGGTCAAGATCCATGCCTTGGCAAAAACGTATCGAAGTTTGCTGGCGGTTCTTGCGCCACAAACGATCTGTCTCCCAAGTGTAGACGTAGCCATCCGGATTCAGCGTTGGGACGATCACAAAATCAAAATCCTCGAGCATGCGAGTTATGCTGGGCACTTTGCCGAAGCCTGTGATGAGAGTATAGGCGATGTAGTTGGCAGTACTAGTGCTGATCCATTCGCGGGCATGGAGTCCAGCGGTTATGAGCACAGTCTGACGAGTAAATGGCTCTGGGTCGTCGTCGTTGGTAGGGTGAACACCGATGCGCAGAGCTGGAATGTCACGACCTTGTGCACTCTTTCCAATGTTGACCAGGCGCACGTGAGTGGTGAAGAGTGATGATAGCAGGCGCATCCAGGGATGAATCACACTCAGCGGCTGATAATCTGTGAAGAAGATGTTGGTCTCAGCGCCTTGAGAATGAGGCGCTGGGCCAACTGGGCGCTGATCATGGAAGGCTGGACTGGGAATTGCAGCCTTGGATGACTCAAGGTGGCGGGCGTGATCTCGAGGCGTAGGGTAGGTCTCGAAAATAGCTTGTGCCAACTCTCGCTCGCGCAATAGCGGAACGTGAGAGCGCTGTAGCGATTGTGGCAGAAGACCTAGCAACGAAGGCACAAGCTCCTGTGCAAGTCGAATGTCTACCCAGTCGTTTGCAAACTCCCAGACGTCCAGGAGGAGTGTGTCGGATGCCTCCGCCAGGCTCCTGGCCTCATCCTCGGTGCTGATGTTGAAGCGTAGAAGGACATCCCCGCCGTATCGTGCGAGCGTATGCGCAGGAAGTAGTTGTTCGTCTGGCTTTGATATCCTCTTTGGCTTGTTCTCTTTGTGTTCATGCGTCGGTGTTTGGTTCCAGATCTTCTCGATAAAACGTTCAGAGAGGCGCCGCCAATGGCTCAGGAAGGGCTGGGGCTGTGATGCGACTGGGCGGTAGGCGTCGGCGGGCTGAGAGGGCACTGCGGTCGCAACAGACAGCGAGGCCAGCGGAATGGCCAGCAGGGCGGCGCGGTGGAAACGCATGGTGCGCTGGCTGTGTTGTTTGTGATGCGCGTTGGGGAAGCGTCATGAAGGTGGAATTGTGAGCTGCACCTTCTAAGCGGATGCCTGCGCCTGCGCGAGCTAAGGAAAATAGACTTTGCGGGGCAAACGGCAGCGCCCTTATCGTGATAAGATGCAGGGAAGGTGTATTTAAGGCAAGGTATGGAATGATGAGAGTGATAAGAACGACATCGTTGACCAGTTGGTTCCATAGTGCATGGAGTTAATGCGGTAAGCACTTCGGCTAATGTACTATCGACGAGTAATACTACAACATCCAGGATCACGACCCTGGCTCATCAATCTTCATCCCAACCTTCTGTTGATATTCCCTCACTACCCCCAAATCGCCAAAGCTCGTTTCAGGCTCCCACGTCGTACCCGGCCAGCCTTCCCATTTCACTTTGTACAACATCACGGGCTCTTTACCGAGTTTATCAGGGTGCGTCAGAGGGTTTGATAGTGCGTGGTCCAGAATATCTTCTACGAAGAATTCGTCCTCTGGTAGATCTTCCTCCTCTGACTCTTCAGAAGATGAACTTTCGTCGGCGGCCGCAGAAGGGTTCATGATGCTGGTCACTGAAGTGGGTGCTGGCATAGCGGTGCTAATCTCATCATTCCCATCATCGTCGTCGCTTGACGTGGACTCTGCATCGTCGACTTGAAGCGGGATTATAGAAGAGTTTGAACTGACCAATGACATGCGAGTCGAAAGCGGTTGTTGAGGAGAAGTGCGGACCGGAAGTGTTTGGACAATTGGTTGTGATGCTGGTGGCGACTTGCTGGGTGATTGCGACTCCATTGCATTCTGCACAACTGGTGCACCACCAACTCCACGTCTGAGAAGCTTCGGCTTTGGTGCAGCTGGCTTCACGTCAATAGAGTCTGAGGTGGTGTCGTCTGTGTCAGAACCTGGTAGACTGATTACATCGCCCCGTTTGAAAGCAGACAATGGTGCGATTGAGGCCCGCTGACCCTTGTTGGTTGATTGCGTTGCCATCCTGGGTGATTCTGATCGTTCGTTCGAAGCTGCTGATCGATCCAAGCGCCTGCGCTTCGGCTCACTTTCATGAGATATACTCAAGCGTTGCATCTGTGATACCTTAATGGTGCTGTTTTGCTCTTCTTCATCTGGATTGTAACGCCAGCCCAAAGGCATAAGTTCTTTTGTCACTGGATGCCTGCGTCGTCGCGGGCGCTTTTGCTTTTCAAGAGCATCCGAGTCGTTCATCTGCAATTGCCTCTCGACTGTGACAGATCTTGAAGGTGCGAATTCGTTCAGGGTCGATGCTAGTGGAGCAAGAGGAAGAAGCTCGCCTGTGACAGGATCACGCTTTCGACGCCGTCTCTTAGGCAGATTGTCGAGCGATACAGGGCCGATCTCAGGCTTGCTCTCGAATTTGTCATCCGAAGAGGACTCTTGCTGCTCAAAGTCCATTGCCTCGTCTTCATCGCTCCGTGATATGAGTTCACCAGTCTTTGGATCCCTCTTTCGGCGTTGTCTGCGCTGCTTGAACTTCATGAACAAAGGCTTGTAAGATGGCCGGGCTCTTCCGTGCTTGCCAGTGTTGACCTCAACCTCCACCTGGCCCTCGACATCATCGCTACTAGTCTCTGACATGATGACCTTTCCTTTATTCTTTGCCTTCTCCTTGCGTCTTGCATCTCGTTCCTCTTTGAACCGCCTATCGTCCTCTTCGGCAATCCTCAACAATTCTTCTTCGCGCTGGAACTCTTCATTCTCATATTCTTCCAAATGATATGGTGAGACATAATCCAACACCTCCTCCAGACCGACTTCGCTCAGCACGGTTTCGCCAATCTTGAGCTCGAAAGTGACCACTCCGCCCTCAAAGATGCGGTTAATGATTGTAGCGTTGCGTGGTGCGTGGTCGGAGGCTTGGATGGGTAGGGGTCTATCGTCGTATATGCGCGGTTTTATTCTCGGCGGTGGGGATCGCAGCTTGCTTTCTGTAGAGCCCATATTTGCGGCTTCTGAGCGGTTGATGACAACAGACATGAGTGTGGGCGGCATGGTTGCGAGAGGAATGGTGCAGACTGCTCAACGCTGACGGTAAACGCCACGGAGAAATCTCAGTGTTGACCTACATGTAGAGTGGTGGAAGCTCGTTTGTACAACAAGCAATGGGGCATCTCTCGTAGTTCTCTAGTAACTGGATCGCGTTTGTCGCGTCGCTGGAACTGGAAGTGACTGTGGGGCCTTAGCGGGCACTTAAAGGATCGCATCAAGACTTTTGGCAGTTGACAAAAGTGCCTGCCAAGTATAAGGTAGACATCTCCCAGCATGAATGCTACAATGTGAAATCATTCCCCTCTTCGCCATGCCTTTTAGGCACCGGTATGTGGAGATGCGTCTCTTTCTTGCTTCCATTCCACTGCTTCTGCTACAGTCAGCGTAAGGTAGTTGCATTGGTGTGATAGGCTCACACTTTTGTCTCGATGCTCACTATCCGAAGAAGAGCGTAGATGTAGTCTTATACACGGCTGCTGACCAAAGCATGAGCTGCGATGGTATCGTATCCACTCGGCCGACCACACGGCCCGGGTCATACGCTAAGTGTTGGATATGAAAGTATGAGACGTTCATCTCACAAAACCTTACTATAGACGTAAAATTCATCAACTCGATAAAAGAGTTGCAGATTCGCTTCAGACGAACCACGATCTCATTTGTCTCTCCTATCTTCGCTCTCTGTACCAGCGTGCCAGCCATATCATTCGTCTTATAAAAAAACGATCAGCGACAATGCTCTCCTTTTTAAAGTCGCTGCTGCTGCTCAACATGTATTTCACCATGTCGTCTCTCTTACAAGTCCTGACACTGCTCTCCCTCTGCAACACTCCGACAACCGCAGACACCGTCCCCTTCGAACATGATAGAGACGGTTTCGAAGAAGGCAAGGAATACGGAAAATGCTCACGCGTCGGACACTTTCCCTACGACGTCTACACCATCGTCGGCCACAACCTGCAAGTGGACGAGGAGGATATGTTGGCTGCTTGCAAAGGTCGTTACCAGCCGCGGGATGACGATATTCATGCCTGGGTGGGCATAGATTTCGTAGTGACGAAATGGAAGTTTGAGGAGACTTGGGAGAACGGCATACAGGACTTTGTAGCAACGGTACGTTCACCTTGGGTTCAACGCGTTGATGAAGGCTAAGCCGCATGACGTCGAGTCTATTGCTGATATCCGTTTCTTTCTTTCTACAGTTTCGCTTGGGCGGCGGGTTGTCGCCTACTTTGGAGAAAAGCCTCCACCGGTATCGAAAAGACATTGACTGGAAGTGTGGAAGAGCCTAGACCTAAAGGTGGCATCCTGGGTGATCCGGCTGGAGCAAGCAGAACGAGTTTCCTTTTTGGAGGACTGATATGGTCTGATCTCAGTGAATTTTTGACGGCGGCGGAAGACCAGAAAGGTGTCTATTGAAGCACGGCTCGTTTTGGGTTGATGAAGCTGTCTGATCGAGCTGTGCAATGGTCTGGCTATTGGCACAAATATTTGGTTTCATGATTTCATTCATTCTTTCCTCGTTTAGGCTGAGTTCTCACTGTACTTGGCTGGAAGTCATATCTCTTATCATCATAGACAGTTTTTCAGGTGCAGTCCCACTGCTTGTTTGAACGCGTTGTGCATGTTCAGGTCGGAAGCTTGCTGTCTATGTTGCATGCGTGAGTTGTGTTTTAGGCGTTGTAAGTCGATGGCGACTGGGGCAGAGTTCAATATTTGGAGAGAACCATTATCTTCACACAATCCGGCTCAATCGTACCTCCTAGTTGTTTTCCGGGCCCGTTGAATGTTACACGAAGATCGTCGTAAAGTGGAGTGCTGTCCGTGCCATCCATGTCCACCATGTGGTGGGGGAGATCGGACTTGCAAGTGTCGCTGTGATTTGTTCTCTCTCAACTCGCGTTCAACCCTGAACTATCACCACGAAAAGCGAATCACATAACCTCTCAATGGCACGCGACTTGGCTCCTGACTGGATCTTGCAAGAGACTCTGGCCATCCAAGCTCAAACAGCGCAATGGTTCAAGGACAAGCAGGCTGAACATGCTGGCCAGAAACCCCTCACCTTGACGGTACTGGGCTGTGGTATGCGACAATACCACCAGGAACACGTCGACACAGACCGTTGACACCAAGTAGGAGACTTGGGTACTGCGATCCTCAGCGGCATCTTCGATTCCCTCTCGCCTTCAGACACCCCGGATCACGCCAAAGCTATTGCGCCCGCCGACCCTACTGCGCCTGCAAAGCTGCCGACTAGGTTCAGCGCATGTGTGACCAGGCCCGAGAGTGGACAGAGGATCAAGAAAGAGCTGGAGAAGTACGAGACCAAGATTACTATCCATGAGAACAACAACCTGCAAGCTGTGCAAGATGCGGACATCATCATACTTGGCTGCAAGCCTCACGTTGCAGAACGTATTCTTGGAGGCGATGAAATGCGTGCAGCTCTGAAAGGCAAGCTTCTTATCAGCATCCTCGCCGGTGTGACCGAGACACAGCTCGACAAGATGGTATACCCCGAAGGAACAAGGCCCGACTTTGGCGCATGCAAGATTGTGCGCGCAATGCCCAACATGGCTGCCACTGTGCGCGAGAGCATGACTGTCATTGGAACCTCCGATCCACCCCTCCCGGAAGAGACAAACAAGATGGTTACCTGGATCTTCACACGCATTGGGCGGGTCGTGCATTTACCACCTGCCAACATGGACGCATGTACCGCGCTATGCGGTTCTGGACCAGGCTTCGTGGCAATCATGCTGGAGTCTATGGTTGCCGGAGCAGTTGCTATGGGCGTTCCTAGAGAGGAAGCTTACATTATGGCTGCACAGACGATGCGTGGTACAACAGGACTTGTGTTGCAGGGCGGTGAGCATCCGGCCATGGTGAGGGATAAGGTGATGACTCCTGGCGGGTGTACCATTGGAGGTATGTTGGTGCTTGAGGAGGGTGGCCTGAGAGGTACCATAGCACGAGCAGTGAGGGAAGCAACTGTCATTGCTTCGCAATTGGGCGAAGGCAAGCAAGGTGTGAATGGGACGAGATTCTGAGTAATTGAATATACGAATTACGATAGAGATGTACATAGGTGCATATCAGACCTAAATCTAGAAAGACTATTGGTACAATGTTCGGAACGTGAATACAATACAAACAGGATGGGAGCTGTTATTGTCCAAGCTTTTCATCTCATCGAGCTACAGATCAGTCTTTGGAAGCAACAAGGATGTCACATTGTCAGTATCTTAAGCTCGTGTATAAGACAGCCTGAACAACTAAAATCGCCATACTAGCCTCGCATTGGTAGAGTCATACCATTGACATGGTGTGTTCTGTCCTCAGTCAAAGCAATATGACGGTGACTCCAAGCCGAGATCGGAGGGCTCTCACCCACCAATCATCCGCGCTAGTTGTCGCTTAGGTACCTTATTATATGCATCCAGCCGCGGCCAAGCTATAACTTTTTTATCCTGCCATTGTCACTGTATTGTATTGCTTGCCTGGTGAATCCTTGTTGCATCGCCAGATAACAATGCTCAGCAGAAGCAGCATGGCCGGCGCCATGCGCCCATCCTGGTGCGCCAGGACCCAGTGGAGGCAAATGTACGTACGGAGGACGACTTGCGGAAGAATACTGCTAATAGCACTCGTAGGAGAGCCCTCTCTACTACCTCTCGCCTCCAGAGACCCGGCGAGATCCCCGAAGATGCTCGCGACCTCAACAAGGTCTCTCGCAACATCACAAAGCCTAAGGCTCAGGGCGCGTCGCAGGCTATGCTGTACGCGACTGGCATGGAGCACAGCGATTTGGACAAGGCCCAGGTCGGCATTAGCAGTGTCTGGTATTCAGGAAACCCCTGCAACATGCACTTGATGCAATTGAACAACAAGGTCAAGGAGGGCGTGGAGCGCGCCGGCCTCCACGGCATGCAGTTCAACACCATTGGTGTCAGTGACGGAATCAGCATGGGTACCAAGGGCATGCGCTACTCTCTGCAGAGCCGTGATCTCATTGCCGATTCTATCGAGACCGTCATGGGCGGGCAGTGGTACGATGCCAACATCAGCATTCCCGGTTGTGACAAGAACATGCCCGGTGTCATCATGGCTATGGGTCGTGTGAACAGGCCCAGTTTGATGGTCTATGGTGGTACCATTGCCGCTGGTTGCGGACAGCAGCCTCGCAACTCTAAGCTGGACATTGTCTCTGCTTTCCAGGCGTACGGACAGTTCATTTCCGGCGAGATCACCGAAGATGAGCGCTTCGACATTATCAGGCACTCTTGCCCTGGCAGCGGTGCCTGTGGTGGCATGTACACCGCCAACACACTTGCCAGTGTCATTGAGGTCATGGGTATGTCTCTGCCTGGCTCTTCATCGAACCCTGCAGAGTCCAAGGCCAAGATGATGGAGTGCTTGGCTGCAGGTGGTGCTATCAAGAACTTGCTTAAGGAGGACATCAGACCTTCCGATATTATCACCCGCAAGGCCCTTGAAAACGCCATGATCCTTGTGAACATCACTGGTGGCAGCACTAACGCTGTCCTCCACTTGATTGCCATTGCTCACTCTGTTGGCATCACCCTCACCATTGACGACTTCCAAAAGGTTTCCGACCGCACACCTTTCCTTGCTGACCTCAAGCCTTCTGGCAAGTACGTCTTCGAGGATCTCTACAACATTGGTGGCACTCCTAGCTTGATCAAGTACCTCCTGAAGGAGGGCGTGCTCGATGGCTCTGGTATGACTGTCACCGGTAAGACCTTGAAGCAGAACGCTGAGCTCGTTCCCGACTTCCCTGCCGACCAGGACATCATCCGCCCCATCTCCAACCCCATCAAGCCTACCGGTCACATCCAGATTCTCCGCGGCAGCCTCGCACCTGAGGGCTCCGTCGGTAAGATCACTGGTAAGGAAGGTACCGTCTTCACTGGTAAGGCACGCTGCTTCGACGCCGAGGACCTCTTCATTGAGGCCCTTGAGGCTGGCACTTTCAAGAAGGGCGAGAAGACCGTTGTCGTCATTCGCTACGAGGGTCCCAAGGGTGGCCCTGGTATGCCCGAGATGCTGAAGCCCAGCTCTGCTATTATGGGTTACGGTCTTGGTAACGACATCGCTCTCATCACTGACGGCCGCTTCTCGGGTGGCAGCCACGGTTTCCTCATTGGCCACGTTACCCCTGAGGCACAGGCCGGTGGTCCCATCGGTCTCGTCCGCGACGGCGACACCATCACCATCGACGCTGACAACAACGTCATCGATATCATCGACTCGACTCCTGAGGAGCTGCAGCGCAGGAAGCTTGAATTCCAGGCACCTCCTCTCAAGTACCAGAAGGGTACTTTGTACAAGTACGCGAAGCTGGTCACCGACGCCAGCCACGGTTGTATCACCGATGCTTAGATGCGAGTGACATATTGGCTCGTCTGAGTATTTGGGACTTTGTACAGTGAATTGGTCATATACCACGGGTGTCTGGCGTCTTTTTTCTGGGATCTGTTATGTGTAAGTATGTGGGAAAAGCTAGTTGTATCAGCAATGGATGTATGCGCTTCTGGAAGACTAAGCCGCAGGTCATGATGAACTTCGAAGGCAGAATTACAATACATCATTAATCGTTCGCGAACGAAGGTCCACCCACCAAACATTTCTGTGACATCGCGAACTGTTATAAAAACAAACAACGCTTGAAAAATTGGGCCGCTAGCGCATTCATTCCACAGCAAGTTCGAGATGTTTGGAGGCAAGGGCGGCGACGAATGAAAGCCACGCCAGGTCCTCCACAGCGTCTGTGTTCGGATATTGCATGCGCCACAGGCGGTTTGGTTTCTCATTAAATTGTCATTCCAACCACAAGGTATCAACAATTGAGATATCCTAAGAGAACGTCATTCACCTGTTCAACATTCGATCCTCACCTGATCCAGCTTTGCGATCACGACTGTAGGTCGACCACTCTCGTTAATATGCGTTCTTTTTGTGTGTGGGCGTCATGGCTCTCATCGGTTGTTTCCGCGCAGCAAGTCATCACTATCACGGAGTGGCGGAAATGCTCTACTAGCTTTGGATTCACTCCACCATCTTCGACGCCGCCGGCTTACAACAGTACCCAGGTCCCAAGTCCGATTGCCTCTCTGAGCAGTAGCAGTATCTCCAGTTCTGCCGGCTCCACCTCTTCCGCTCGCGCGACTGGCTCTGTGCCTAACCTTGGAGCCGTAGCAGGGGGAGGAGTGGGAGCTCTTTCACCTACCGCTCAGAAGAACGTCGACGACCTCTTCTGGCTTAATTATGGCAGGGCTATTATGAAGGCTGCCCAATTCCAGCCAAGTGGTAACAACGCATTTTTTATTGGAGGTGCCACCTAGAAGGGTCCTGTAGCTGGCAGTAACATCCCGGAAGAATACACCAACTTGGGACTTCACGAAATCGCGAACGGTCTTCTGAACGATTCCAGTCCTTTCTATACCCCCTCTGCCGAGTACGGCTACGCCGAAGCACTCAGAGAGTAAGTCCAAAGACCGATATCTTCAAGGCTCTAGTGGTCTAACATTTTATAGTTATCTGGACTATGTTGACTTGGTAATCCATGCCTCCGCACCTCTTATCATCCTATCGATCTCTAACATATGTGTATCAGGAAGGGAATCCCACCCCCGCACAGGAGGAGGCACTCCTGGAAACGCAACAAGACCTGCAAGCTGCGCATACCAGATCAAGATCCGAGCAAGCGATTGCTTTCCAGGACTTTTCAGACGATGAAACGATGGGTCTCACGAACGACATGACCTTTGCCCAATGGCTGGACAGCAATAAAGCTCCAGCGTATACTGCAGCGCTCCTCCGTGAGCAGCAGCTTGGCTCTCAGCTTGAGTCGATTCAAAGCGCCATCGCAGGTCCCAAAGCTGCCCCGAGAGCAAGGGATCGTGCTGCTATCAACAAAGGCTTCTCTGACGCTGCATACCCAGGGTAATACCACTAGCCTGTATATGTCACACAGTGCAAGCTAATGTCAATTAGGTACAACATGGATGCTGCCGTCGGAAAATTGAGTTCTCCCCGAGAGCTGCTAAACTGCTTCAACAATAAGGTGCCATGTCCTACACCCAAGGCGTTCAAAGTACCGCTTTATAGTGCCGACAGGTATAAAGCATTCGTCCAAGAGGCACAAGCGGGTGTGAAGATTGGAGCCAAATACGACCCTGCGGACGGTACCTCATTCCAAATCGACACTGCCGAGAGCACTTCAGACTTCCAGTTCGGCCAGACCAGTGTCAGCGCGACCGTAAGCCCCGGTGGGTGGTTCTCGTTCTGGAGCGCCAGTGCCGGGCAAGAAACCACGAGTTCGACTTTGCGGACTGGATCAGCGGCTTCGTCAGTCAGCATCAAGATTACATACGATAAAATCGAGATCATAGATGTTACCCCAGGCTTGTGGTGAGTCCTCAATAACCTTGACCCAATCAAGCAATATTGTGAATGGACCACTTACTAACCAACTCTCAGGAACTTCAACCCCAAGCAATACAAACTCCTCGACACCGCACCTTCCGATCTGGGACAACTCTACCGCCCGTCACAACTCGTGGTCGTGAGTCGCCTCGGCTACGAGATCACTGTAAACAACGCCTTGGGCAAATCTATCGACACACAGTTCAAACAGACGACTTCCGGGGGCGGCGGATTCAGGATCTTTGGCATTAGGATTGGTGCATCGTACAGTAAGACTGATGTGAGGAACACACACGAGGCTTCGTTTGACGCCGCGACCAACACTGTCAAGGTTGTGCCGAAGGATGATACTGGTGTGGCGACTTTGATTGGAGTTATTGGAGAGAAGTTCGCTGTGTTGGGTGGGTAAGTCTTTTCGTATAACGTTTCCGGTTGCATAGTATCACATCAAACGCATCAATGATCATTATCTGTACCGTCTCAGTGGAAGCAATGATTTCGCTTGCGGCGGCCTTACGCTCAATCATGCCTTAGCTCCACATATTTTGTTCAGATATTGCAAGTACAAGGACAATGAGGTCCTTCAAGCTGGGCCCGCCAACGTAGCTGCTCATTTCTACATATGAAATCATGGCTTATAGATGTTAATCTGTCGATACTAGCATACGACCATGAGTCAGTGAAAACTGGACATCCCGTCCGGAATCCCCCATTCTCACCTTCGTCGATTGTTCCAGGATCCTAGTGCTTTCTCGACATCGTAATGTAAGCTACCCCGGCGTCCGAGCCCCGGTTTACCCCTATAGTGTCAGGACAAGTCGCGCTTCAATTTTTAGAGAACTGTGGATCTCATATTTACATTGCAATTGCTAATTCCTTAATCCTGATTCTAGACTGCTTATCCCTTATCCCTTCTCCCCCTTCCAAATCTTTAGCAAAATCTGTGGGACCTGGCTCTAACAGTATCTCAGTGACCGGCTTGGAAGCTGCAATCTCTAAGCAGGCTTGCTTTATCAGATTGTCGAAAAAAAGGCGCTGAAACGTTGTTCGTAAGGCCATTATCAAAGACCACATCGCTGATAACTTAAGGGGGTATCGTCTACAGTCAGCTAAAGTGAATCCGGAATGCAGCATCTAGCATCTAACAGTACTCTGAAAGTAAGGATCGAGACTGCCCGAGACGGTCTGTTCCCGTAATCTGAGAAATGCCGTAGGAGGTAGTTACGGAGGAGATGGCGAATCTGTCGCTTCACCTGAAGGCCTTGACCCTTTACTGCTACGAAGCTGAGGGCGGCTCGCGGTGGAAGTTCAAAGTCGCGCAATGCAACTAAGAGAGTGCGAAGGAGCACTTTGATAAATACTGATTTCATGAAGAAGAACTCAACCAAGGAGACCTTGTGCTCCTATAAGATGCTCGTAGGGCTACTAACATATCCAGCTCAGTGAAGCTCGAGCCTTCATAGATAGGGCCGTATCAATCCCCCTTCTAGTAGTAGGGTATGGAAGCTACTGACTAGCCGAGCTCGATAGGACTCAGTTAAACGGTTCACATGCAGAAAACCAGCTGAGAAGATTCATACAGAGGCAACAGCATTTCCTACTCCATAGGGCAGGAAATGATACACCCTTTACGCGCCTACAGACTTCAATTGAACGATAAATGTCACAACTTAGAGGGCCTCTTTGCTTGGACACGCCCAACATGCATTGTCGCCTGATGAAACCCGGGAGTAACGCTGAGGCGTCGCATGCGATGAATCACACGAGACCATCAGCTGATATAGATCCAGCCAACTATGCATGCACAGCCTTTATGCACAAGTCTGCGTACATGCTAAGCTCTCCCTGAATCTCATCATGCCAGTCTGGATGTCAACCAACTACAGCTACTCACCTACTGCACAGCGTCGGAGAACACCAGCAGCCGGTACCAATCATCGTGCCTAGCACCGGAGTAGTAATGCATACCATTAGTACACTGCATGCGAACCTCGGCGATGTAACGTGGCACTGCATGCATTCGTTTCAGCCTGGTGGCGTGGAGTAGGCAATGCAAGCAGGCTGTGCTCCTGAGCTCTTGTTTATTTACAATGTCGATGTACTGATGTCCATCTTAAGACAGCTCACTCCTTACTCCAACCAGTATCTTACACTTCAACGTGAGAGCAATCCCCTTTCAATGGCGACCGCTCGACAAGGCACGACAGGAGATCCGTGTCCTAGACCTCAAAGCTGGAATTGGATACTCTCCTCTAATCGGCCAGACACGACACGTGTCTTTGAACGAGCAGGAAGCACCCCAGTACGAGACGATCAGCTACGCATGGGGCCCTAAAGGTTTGACAGAGAGCATTCTGGTGGACGGCAAAGAGCTGAGTATCCCAGCAAGTGCAGCGTCGGCCCTTGTATGCCTGCGACTGCCAGACAGGATGCGCACACTCTGGATCGACTGTATCTGCATCGCCCAGAATGATAAACTCGAGAAAGCCGGCCAGATTGCCTTCATGGCGGAAATCTTTTCCAGCTCTGCTCAAACTTTGGCATACCTTGGAGATGATGATGGCACCGCACAGCCTGCTTTCTGTGGCTTTGCAATGCTGTATGATGCGCTGATGGAACATGATGGAGAAATGATCCCATTGATGCACATGTACAACCGGGATATTCGAGGATTGGAATCGCTGTGCCGCAGAGTCAATTGGGCCGCCATGGGCAGGATCCTGTCAAGGTTGTACTTCCGGTAAGTTTCGATCTGCCCTGTCATCATCATGGTTCGCTGTACTCATGATATGGCTGCGTCAGACGTCTTTGGACCGTCCAAGAAGTCGTTTTAGGGTCGAAGACCACTCTTTGCTGCGGAGTGGCGAGAATCGATTTCGAAGTCGTCATGTGTCCCATGGTCTGGCTGAACAGTGATAAAGGAAATATAGTACGCAATCTGCTGGGTCCGGAGTATCCCTATATCTCAAGCGCGACTGGGAGCTTCATGTATGTGACTTGGAGGGCACTCGCGTCCCCTGACACAGAAGACACTCTCCTCGAGCACGCACTTGGTTTGGGCCAGTCGCTCGAGTCCTACGAGCGCCGGGACCGCGTGTACGGCTTACTTGGCCTTCTCAGGATGGTCAGACCGAGACAGCCATTGCCACCTACCTTGATCCCAGATTATGATAAGCCGGTCGCTGAATTGTTCTTGCATGCGACAAGGGAATGTATAAAAGGGAGCGGCGGGCTCTGGGGACTTGAAGCAAACGGCTACGAACAACTTTCCGATACCAAGATTGAAGGTCTGCCTACATGGGTCCCTGCTTGGTACTGTGGATCTGCAGAACCTGATGATTACGTTACCGGGTACCCAGCGCATTGCAACCTGTGGCCTATACGCGGAACACACATGGATCCCGGGCCTGAAACAACTGACACGAAGATCCTCGGGGCCCGTGGCGTTATCTTGGAGCCTATTGTCAAGCACTTGGGCACGATGATCCCTTGTGGTGGACTCAAATATGCTGCTACCCATGAATTTGTCCAAGCAGCCCGAGCTTTTCTCCTCGAATTCATTGCAGGAGCAGACACAAACGCTCAGGAGCGACTGAATGATGTCCTTACCGTTGGACATCCGGGCATACAATTTGAGAAGAGGTGGCATACTCTCTTCGAAGCGGCGATAGCATTAGACAGCCTACCTGTCACCAGCGAACCAACACCACAAAGGCAGTCGGCAGAGGACGATCACGAAGCAGCATTGAGGCGCTATCACGAAGCGGCAAGGTATTGCAAGCAGCGCAAAGTTTTCGTCTCCCAGTCGGGTCGCCTTGGCCTTGGACCCAGAAATCTGGAAGATGGGGACGTTGTCGCGATCTCTAAGATCAGCCAATGGCCGATGATCTTACGCCGTGAACAATCCAGGGGCAACAATTTCTATACTATGGTCGGCGCTGCTTACATTGAAGAGATGAATCATTCACGCGCTGAATTCGCGATGGCTTCTCAGGGGAATCGAGTCGGAACGATCCATCTGGTGTGAAGGAGACTAGTAGACTTGACATTTTGGAGGGTACGAGACACAGGGTACGAGACACAATGATTCTTCCAAAGGCACAACTTTCACGAATGCCTTACTGCTTCGCAGCGAGCGCTCTGCTATCACGGTTCTTGTGAGAAGTTCAGTGTCTGATCCTTCGGTCGAGCTGGCGGCGCATTGCAGACGCTCCCCCAGAGCTTCCATCATAAGACCACGCTGTGCCCCAAAAAAGTATTGTTCAATTCGACTTCAATTGCGGCCCCAACCACCCACCATGGAAGTTATAATGCCTGCTTTCATGTCTGCCTCCACCTGCTCCTTCATATGTTCTCTATCCCAGCGCCCCGTCATTTCGAGCTTTCGGAGACCATCATTCCATAGTGATGCCCAGCAAACGTACGCGCAAGTAGGCAAGAGATCGATCCCATCGCAGACGAAGTCGAAATCGAGCTCGATATTTTCGACCCAGCCTCTAGGGCGTAATGCCGTGAAAGCTTGCTTATAGAATCTCATCCAAGCTTTTACAAAGACACCATTCATGTATTGCGTATGGATCAAGTCAAACTTTCGGTCGAACCAATTAAATATCTTCACCAGGATCAAAGAAGGTCGAGCTTGAGCACTATCGATTCACTGTAAGAAAACAGCTGTGAGGCACGAGATAAGGCTGAGTTTGAAATAAAGCGCGGTTGGTGTCGATCTAAGTCATTTAACAATAAAGAGATAACCAAAGCAGCTATAACATATTGGCAAGGATTGGCTAAGAGGGCAAAGCATTCTAAACCACTCTACAGCAATAGAGATAAGAATTCTATATAGATAAAATTGTTATTCATTATGCAGATACCTCAAAATGGCGCCATCTAGTGCTAAGCGAACAGACTTCCGAACCCGCGGAGGTATTGTAGTTGGGAGTGGAGTGAGACGCAGGCACTCCGTCCGCTCTGCCATACACAAGCACTGAACCGGGCGACTAGTACTAAAGTGGGTGACCATCTGGGAATTCCGCCTGTTGTATGTTTTTTGGTTTGTGATGCAAACATCCTTTCATGTCGCCGCCGTACCCAATGGTTGTCATTGTCTTTTGTCACACTAGGCTACGGAACCCATGACCTGCTCCATCCAGGGATACACACTGCCGTTCGCAGGAGGATAGCCCATGTGCAACAGGCCGGTAAAGAACCTACCCTCCTTGGGTGTGCCATACTCCATCATGAGCATGCTGTCCTCGATCGGCATTAGACCGTCATGTGTGCCATTGACGAGCAAGAGTCTGCAGCTTGGCTTCGCGACGACGCCGAGCTCGACAAGCGAGAAGTCTTTCTGTGCATTGTCGAGGAACTCGTCCTCAGTGGCATAGCCGAACTTCTCGCGCAGAGCAGGAAGAGCGGTCCAAGGGTACTCGTGGTCCTTGGCCTTCTCGAGCCACTCGCGCGAGAAGAAGTGGTGAGTTCCGGCGCCCTGGCCCACAGATCCAATGAGTCGATCAGCGTGGGTATGAGCCGCACGAATGGCGTTGTGGCCACCGGCTGAGAGTCCCCAAGCGAGCACTTTGCGCATGTCGAAGTGGCCCTCTTTCTCCATCCAGTCGAGGATGCTTGTCCATAACCTGTCGGGCGAAGTTGCATCGCGGCGATCGGCAGGGCAGTCAGCCGTGCCTGGGATATCCACGATGACCGAGGCCCAGCCACGCTTCAGGAACTCGTCGCTTCGGACAGTGTTATCCGGCCTGTGTCCATCTAGACCGCACATAAGGATCACAGCAGGAGCTGGATTCTCCTTGCTGCTACCTTTTGGCACGCGAATGTATAGTGGGATTTCCTTGCCTTCGTCGTTGGCTTGACCAGCCGTGTGCGGAATCGTGACGTCCGAAATGGGCACCTCAAACAACGCAGCGGCTTTCATGTAAGCACGCTTCTGAGCAGCGTATGCCTTTCTCTTCAAGTCCGAGTTGATATACGGGAATCTGGCAATGCGGTACACCGCACAAGCACGCAAGTACAGCTCGATCGCTTTCTCTTTGTCCGTAGAAGCCATGATGTCTGCTCTCTTGACCAGGTCCTCGCATGTTGGCAAGAATTCAGCGGTGTATTCGACGCTGTAGCCGTCGTGGATGCCTTTCTGCATCAAAGTCTCGAAGATCGGCGCGAAGTCTTCATATTTGCCATCGTGGAAGGGGTAGAGAGAACGCTCGCATGGAAACTTCCACTTCTTAAGCCAGAGATTGTCGATGCTGCCGAGATGAGGATACACTTGGTCGAACTTGTCGCCTAGGATCCAGCGGCTGCCGGTGCGTGGGTCGGTCATGTTGGATGAAGACTTTCCTTGTGTAGAGAGAGATGGCGAGGGAGGGGTATAGCAAATAAAGAGGAAAGACAAGTAAGAAGAGGGGAAATCATATTGGTGTATATGCAGTAGTGTATTATCGGACTATCGCTATTCGGACCTTCGCTCTTACCATTGACCGGCACGTCAGCTTTCGGCCGTGACGAAGCCGCCATGCAACTCGTGCGATCGTTGCAATCAAGCTTGTTCAGCTATTCAGGATCATCTTTCGATCGGGCATAACATGCCCCTCACAGGCGCCGAGCATAGTCAAATTGCTCGTCAGGTGTCGATTGTTGCCTCTGTTCAATAGCATCAAGATGCTTTGGGCAAAGTGACTGACGTGAAGCTGTGTGGAGTTGGGGACCCTTGGACTCTCACATCCGATGCCAATTCTCCGACCGCGTGGATGCGGGTGGGGCCGATATGATCGGCAGTATCATATTCGACACAGCATGCCCTCTCCTAACACATGCTCCAAGTTGTAAGGACATGGGATCTGATTGAAGACGACGTTTGGACTCAACTTGTCAGGCAAATCTTGAACCTTGCTCCATATGCGAATTTCCACAGGTTCCATATTCCAATGTGAAGACTACAATCCGAACGTCTTGGGAGCATGAGAGTCTACGGAAGTGTTTGATATTATCTGACATTCAGTCGATGGTCATCTTGACCAACTACCAAGAGACTCATCGAGAGGCCCAAGGTCTCCTTGTCGGACCAGGATTTAGTGAAAAGCCCAAGCAGTGTCGTCTCTGATTGCTGTGTAAATAAATCCTTCCATTCCTCATTGGTGGTAGTGGTCCCAGACTCCTGCTCTCCACGTTGTTGATAGGGAAATCATTGTTGTCAATGTACGTACACATAATCTAGTCCCATACTGACAGCTGAGTGGAAGCATGTAGTCATATCAACATGAAGTCGTGGTGCTCGAAGATGAAGGCGGTAATATCAAGTTACTGTGATGCGCACATGTCCGCCAAGTGGAGAGCTCCTTGCTCCTGCCAGCCCCGCGTTTCCCTCCAGCTCTCCAGGCCCAAGGCCGGTAGTCGCCGATGCTTCTCGTCTTCGCTCTTGGGTCTGCCGTAACACAGACGCCAGTTAATCTTCCATACCAGTCACCTCAGGTTCGATTTTCTTTCAGCGAGCTTACGAAATTGCGCTCGCCTGTTACACTCTGTGGTAGAAGCCCGTGGCTTCGGATATATGGTCGCACACCGACTGCCCGGCTGCGTACAACACGACCATCACCTGCGCGCGCGCAGATCGAGAAGAGATAGACGATAGACATGGCCGACCCGGATCCTAGTCAGGCAAAGGTTTTGATAGATGAGAAAGAACAGCATGACGTCAAAGGAGTGTCTTCAGGCTTAGAACCAGCCTCTACTGGCGCAGATTCAGCAGGACCTACGCCCACGAGCGCTGCCTCGAACGCATCGACACACTTCTCGCCGCCTACTTCGCCGCCCGACTCGCCGCCTGACGCTCGGAAGCACTCTACTGTTGAAGAATACTACTCCTCGCGACCAAAACACGATAAGCTTGGCAACCCGATACCGGAAAGGAGGAGACCCCAGGGAGCGATGTCTTCAGTATACGGAACGGCAAAGGTCAGACTTCCTGGAGATCTGGGAGCCAACGACCCTAGAAGAGCACGATCACCTGCTCCAAACACATTACCTGGCGACCTTGGCCCTAATGACCCGAGACGCCCATCGAGCCGCACTGTCAGCCCCGCACCTTCTGGACACAGCCGACAAGGAAGCGATGGGTTCGACTCGCCAGACGGCGGAGGAAGACGAATTCTCAAAGACCCAAAACCTCCACCGGAGAGCGAACCCGCAGATAGCGATCAGGATGGTGATGCGGATAACGACACGGACAACGACAACGACGAAGGCGCACGAGGTAGGCAGAAGAAACGTCCGGAACCTGGCCGTACAACTTCAGGCAAATCCGTGAATGTCAGAGGAGATAGCGCGGATTCAGAAGTCGTCTTCCCACAATTCCAGGGAGACAAAAAGCCAGATCCGACCAAGGGCGAGAGTGCGATTTCCTTCAAACTCAATCCACCATCCGAGAGAGAGAAGCTGAAGAAGAGGGTACACCCAATGAGTGCTTTCGACTCAGCTCCATCTGGTTACTCAACGCCTCTAGGGTCGGACGACGAATCGCATTCGGAAATGCTAGCCGCGCAGAAGCTCAGTCTTACGATGTCGGCGGTCCACAGCACACCTTCAGCACATCGTGTAATTCGTCAGATCATTAGAGGCGACTATCCACACTTCCAACGGCTGGCCGAGGAAGGCCGCAAGCGACAGCGAATGTACCTTGTAGCGACTGACATTTCGCCTGAGGCTGAGTATGCCCTTGAATGGACCATCGGCACTGTTCTACGCGACGGCGACACTCTGTTTGCAGTCTACGCGGCCGATGAAGAGGCTGCTAACGAAGGTGGCGTCGAAATCGGGCACGGAGCGGAGAATGTTAAAGACACTGCCAGAATCATTCGCGACTTACCAGCAGTCACGAACGCAGCGCCCCAGTCAGCTGGTCCGTCTCCTTTGGCGCAGAGTGCCGTGCCTGGAGAAGCACCTGGGAAATACAGCTCAGCGGAAGCAGAACGCCGCCACGCTGTAGAGGATATCACAGACAGGTGCGTGCGTCTTCTTCGCAAAACACGACTGCAAGTCCGCGTCGTGGTCGAGGTCTTCCACTGCAAATCGCCACGTCACATGATCACTGAGCTCATCGATTTCTTATCGCCAACTTTGGTCATCATTGGTTCGCGAGGACGCAGTGCGGTCAAGGGTGTGTTGCTGGGCAGTTTCTCCAACTATCTTGTTACAAAAAGCTCGGTGCCAGTCATGGTTGCGCGCAAGAAGTTGAGGAAGCATAGCAAGATGGTACGGAATCGTGATGGCACTGCCGTGCCTTACAGTGGAATCACAGGACGCGCGGGCCGCTTGAGCAACGTTATAGAGGCGCCCAAGGGTAAAGGATTGAGAGTTCAAGGATGGGACAAGGTGGGCATTGACTAAGTGCTGCCGAGTCTCGTCCCAAAGCGCAAACCTACATGTAGTATGTGGTGGGTAAGCAATGACAGTACATCAATGGAAGAGAAGCAAGAGGAAACCCAACTTGTCATCGCGCCTCGTGTATGATCTGGGTTACACCTAGGACCTGAAGTCTACGATTCCATCCCTTACATCGTCATTCAACTTCAATGACATTGGCAGACAGCAGTACATCGGCATGTGATGGGACGTGGGGCAGCTTCAGCTCATCGGACTCTAGCAAACCCCGCTGCGAAGTCAGCTCCACGTACCCAATGCCAATGTGATGTGAAAGCCCATCGTATGCTGTGTCAGCAGCTCGCATTTTCCCATTCGCCACCTACCCCTTGAGCGAGATAAGAAACAAGTGGAGCATCCCGTCTACACCTCCGCCCATCCCTCCATGCACAGCCTACAAGCTGCAAAGCGCCTTATCACCACAATGTCCCAAATATCAAGAAGAGAGAAATGTTCTGCCCTCATCATCGGTTCAGGGCAAGCCGGCACACCCCTGGCCGTCGCCCTCGCCAATGCAGGCCGCTCGACCATTCTCATCGAACGCTCCAATCTTGGCGGCACCTGTGTGAACGTGGGATGTACTCCGACAAAGACCATGATCGCGAGCGGGCGAGTCGCTTACCTTGCTGGGCGAGCGGATGAGTATGGGATTTTCCAACGTGCCATTGGTGAGGGCATCATGCCTGTAGCGCAGATGGAGCGCATCAGAGAGCGCAAGAGGGAAATTGTGCAGAAGTGCAGAAGCGGGAGTGAGAGGCGAGTTGATGGCGTTAAAGGCTTGGAGGTGATCAAAGGTGAGGCGAGCTTTGTTGACGAGAAGGTGCTCAAGGTCGTGATGGAGCATGATCGACAGGAACGAGAAATTGAAGCCGACGAGATCTTCATTAATGTTGGCGAAAGACCGGCTGATGTCAAGTTGGAAGGATTGGACAGTGTGGATTCCGATCGCATACTGGATTCAACATCTATCATGGAGTTGGGTGAGGTACCAAAACGATTGCTCGTTCTGGGAGGTGGATATATCGGGATGGAGTTCGGCCAACTCTTCGCCCGTCTGAAAAGCCAGGTCACGATAGTGCAGCGAGCGAAACAGCTCCTGCCGCGTGAAGATACAGAGATCGCGCAAGCCATGCACCAGATCTGTAAGGAAGACGGCATCGAAGTCGTGCTCAATGCGACTGCCACAAGAGTCTCGCCCTCAGGAGGCGACAACAAAGACATCATGCTCGAATATTGTACTTCTGACGGCGTTGGTCACAAAATAATCGGCTCTCATCTGCTAGTCGCCACCGGCCGAACACCCAACACCGATTCGCTCAACCTCTCCGCGGCAAGCATCAAAACAACTCCACGAGGCCATATCATCGTATCACCCAATCTCCAAACTTCCATGCCCGGCGTCTACGCCCTAGGAGACTGCCACGGAGGCCCGGCTTTCACGCACGTCTCATACGACGACTTCCGAATCATCCGCTCCAATCTCATCGACAAAGCTGCTCAAGTCTCTTCTACGGCACAGCGAGATGGCCTCGTGCCGTACGTGGTATATACAGATCCACAGCTCGGCCACGTTGGTCTACATGAAGCCGAGGCGCGCGCGAAGTTCCCTGACAAGAAGATCAAAACGGCTAGCATGCCGATGAGTTATGTGGCACGAGCAGTCGAGACGGCAGAGACGCGAGGCTTGATGAAAGCTGTTGTGGACGGCGAGAGCGGCGCAATACTTGGCTTCACTTGTCTGGGCATCGAGGGCGGTGAGATCATGAGTCTGGTGCAGACTGCGATGATGGGTGGGTTGAAATGGTGGCAGCTGAGGGACGCTGTGTTCGCGCATCCTACTTTGGCGGAGAGTTTGAATAATCTGTGGGGCTATTTGAAGTGAGCAGATCCTACCTGTAGTCTTCGTTATAAATCTGCCTATATCGTGTCCTTAGTTGCCACCTTGTCGAGTCACAGCCCGCGCGTCTGCTGGCATTATGACACTAGTCACGGTAGGATTCATATGCGCTCTTCACCAACTCATTCCCGAGTCTTTGATGTCAATGGGCAGAGGCAGGGGTCAAGGAACGAGGAACGTTGTTCATAGGCACATTTCGTGATCAAAACTCCGATCAAGGCTCGATCGAGCATTTAGACAGAAGGCTCTTATGGTCTTGGCAGCAGGGAAATGAAAATTGAGCTTGCATTTCGCGGGCGCCTAGTCACAGTCCTGTCAATCCAACAGAGGGAAAAGTGGCCGTAAAGAGCAGAGAAGTCAATGTCGATCACCGAAGGGAAAGTCGTCCCCCTCAAGCCGGTCCTCCTGGGGTGGATTGCTGCGGTTCTGTCCGTTGGTCGCTTGATTGCTGGGCGTGCGTCGTTCTTGGTAGTCGTTATAGTTGTTGCCGATGTGACTCCTAGATGATCCATCAACCACTATATTGCGGTGTGTTCGTCTGCCCTCGACTAGCGGCACACCGGTGTAGTTGTCGCCCACGTGCGCTCTAGCATTGCCTAAAGCTCGGTAACCGTCGAGCAGATATTCTTGGCGCGCCTGCTGAGCCTCGTGCTCCGGAACATAGTTCATGGGCACTTGACCGCTCTGAGGGGCATTCGGACTGCTGGCTTGCTGTCTTGAGCTCGCGTTTCTTCTCAGTGGAGCTGTTGCAGGACAATCGTGACC
The DNA here is from genome assembly GCA_019775635.1 of Cladosporium sp. VS III D KN 1. Taxonomy (NCBI): domain Eukaryota; kingdom Fungi; phylum Ascomycota; class Dothideomycetes; order Cladosporiales; family Cladosporiaceae; genus Cladosporium; species Cladosporium sp. VS III D KN 1. Next base: position 305,443 of record JACWFN010000037.1, read on the forward strand.
AGAGGCTGTCACATCTCTGAGCTCGATGTAGGCACGGCCTTCGCCATGCTCGCAGAACCGCAATATATTCCTAGAATACCCGGTCTTCGTATCGCAGTTGTCGCAATATTGGCAGGTGCCACAAGTGGGAGGAAGTGTGAGCGTTCCAGCTGGATCCTGGGATGCAGACATGGTGTTGTCTTCCAAGAGGATTTATGCGAAAGATGTCGATTAAGCGTCCTGGAGTGGAGCGGAGCAACAAGGGGGAGAGCTATACGTGAAGGAAGTTGGGGGACGGGACATATCGATTTATGAGACGGCGACGAGGCTGAGAAGATACACAGCCTCTCCAAATTGGGCCTTGAGGTGGCATGATGGTCTGTCGCCTTGTTCGGCGGACGTGCAGTGTGAAGGGCTTTGCCGCTGTGGCTTGAACACTGCAGCTTGCAGCTCGCGACCAATCAGCCAAGAGCAACGCTTGATCGCCGTGCAGAGTGGCAGATGTGGATATCTCAGCCTCGAAAGGCCTGTCGGTAGAATGTTTTCCGACTTCATGCTAGAGCCAGTAGTCCAGATACTATTCCCATGGTGCCTTGATCACATTGCTTCCCACCAAGGCGCCAGCATCTAACACTTCTTCCACTCGCTTTCTTTGGCGTTCTCGTTTCTCTTCACTTTGAGCTTTCCGCTCTTTATGTTTCGCGTACTTTGCCTGTTTCGTCCTCTTGCGTTCCCTTTCAAGTCTTTCTTGTGCCTCCAGCTCATCGTCAATCGCTTTCATGTCTGCACGGGTCAAGATCCAGGGTGTGGTAAGTACATCTCGTCGATGTTTTGCAAGGCTGGCCCAGTACTCGACTTCCTCATTTGTATCCTTGACGAGAAAAACTCGCTTGAGTTCGATTTGACGGTTTCGAAACATCGTGATTGTCCCCTTGACTTTCAGGACGGTGCCAACACTTATGGGCTTATTGTCGATAGATAGCGAAGCCAGACCCAGTCTAGCGTGTACATTCAGGTTATCGACATAAGTATTAGATGGGAAGACCTCGCCATCGGTCAAATCGCGTCCGTGCCGTCGAGGTATCTTCACCTCAATAGCCCGGCCGCTGCCGTCGTCGAGCATGAGCAGAGCATACTTTGTCGCGCCTGCGCCGGGAGCAAGATCGAACTGCAGCACCACGCCGCAGAGGTAGACGTATCTTATGGGATGATTGCCATGGAAGTAGATGTGCTGGCCTGGACGCTGCCTTAGCACCCACTCATTTATAGTTGAGAAGTGGCAAATGCGATACCTTCAAAGCCCGGTTCCTCGGTCAGAGCAAAGACATCGGAGGCGGTGAGCTTGTTCCAGACGTCCCACGTGTGAGACGCACCAAAGTAGGTCTTTTTGTAGATTTGGGCAGCATGCCGGCCCGGAACGCTCGTCATGACATTGTTATCCGGTCCGGTGGGATGGTTTGGGCAGACGCGCAAGGGACGTGGCAGAGCGGCTCAAGTGGTTTGCGAAGCGCTCGCGCGGTCACGTTTCGCGCTAATGCAAGAGCTCAGATTTTAGGTTAGGCTAGGTGGGGCGCGGGCTCGGGCCAGCCGGTTGCTCTGTTGTCGATCGCTGCGACCAGATCAACATCACATGCAGATGTCCACCGCGGTAAGGTGCAAAGGCATGGATGTGTGTAGCTATGCTATACACTCGACTTTCCTCGAGTCTCACTGGCACATCGTTGCTTTGACCCTCAAGCGCAGTCATCCAGACCACATGTTGACATGCTGGCTGGCGAGTCTCTGCGCACCAACAAGACTCCCCGCCACCGGCATAATGGCCGGGATGTCGGGCTGCGCCTGCATGGCATGGACAAGGGCTTGGGCTCGTCGAGTCGCATGCGATGTCACTTTGCGTTGCCGTGTAAGCACAAGCATCAATAATACTCACTCGCGCGCCAGCCTTGGAAGAAGGTTACTGTCAGCCATCTGGATTTCCTTAGCTGCCTCGCCTCCCAACACTATCTTTCCAGCTCGTGCACACTGATGTATACTGATCCATCCATCCACACTTGCCCTGTGTTGTGCCTCTTACCACCTGCTACCTTGCCCACGATCGCTTGCCTCTGACCGCATCTGTACCACGATCGTTATCTGCCTTCGCAAACATTCGTTCGTCTCTTCGGCCCTACCCCGCCAGACACAGACACAGACACAGACACATCACTTGAGCGCATATCGCGACTATCACAAATTACCTGGCTTCGCTATCGAGTCCATTGCAATCTTCACCGCTCACCACCCGAACCAATATCTATCGTTTGGCAAGAGCGCATCAAAGAAATAGCTGGACAATATATATTCTTCCATTGCAAACCAGACAAGATGTCACCACGATCATCGCCCTCAATACGCACCCTCGTCGCCACCCTTCTACTGCTCGTCCCAGCTCTCGCCCAAACAACATACGTCCAGGGCACCTTCCAAGCAGCCATAACAGCCTCCAGCCCTTCATCGCAAGACCTCACATCCCCAGCCAGCGCAGTCTGCCCAGCAAACTTCCCTCAAAGCTGTAGTTCAATTGGCGAAAACGGATAGTAAGTCTCACCAAAACACACTCAGCTTCGTTGCGAAAGACCGAACTAACACCATCTCCAGCTGTTGCCCCTCCGGTTCCTTCTGTCAATACGCCGAAAACGGCCAAGTAGGTTGCTGTTCCGCCAGCAGCGGCAAATGCTCCGGCTCCCTCTCAGGCGGCAACGCCTACCAGCCAGCGTCGCAATACGTCCAACCCGCCACAACCACCTACCAGCCGCAGTACACACCCAATGGAGGCGGAGCAGTGATCGCCGGCGGCAACCCAACTACGACAGTCGTCCAACAAGCCGGCTTCTGCACGACGATCGTGGCGGACGGAGACAATTTGCCCACGACTGCGAATGCGCGCTGCGGAACTGCGCTCGTGGTAGCGGGCGCGAGTCGGAGTCGGGGCCAAGGTTCGGTGGTAGGAATCGTGCTTGGGTTGCAGATCCTGGGCGCGTGGTTTGTTTTGCGCAGGTGGTGAGATGAGACGAGGTGAAAACGAATGGAGGAATGAACGTGTCAATAATGAACGGATCGGGCGTGGCTTTGGGCTTATGGGAATACCTCCTGGTGTTTTGGGAAAGGGACGGGCTTTGCTCGCGATTCAGCGCATGTTCGTTGAGCGTCTCGCGACACCAGTTCGCGAGATTTGGATCCTTTTTTCGTGTATGGAACTTCAGCAGGCGCTTTTGTGGTCGTGTATATAGCTTGGACGAGGTCTGGGGCAAAAGCTCGCAACAGATACTTCTCTGCATATGTTTCGCGCTCGACCATGTCCGGTTCACATTGTATACTGACGAGTCTTCCGCGCCATCGAGATGAGCATCACAGGAGAAATAGCAGGGTGCCGAGCATGTATTCTGGTGAAGTTGACGTGGAATTGATATACACTATGAAACAATAAGCCTCTCCGATATGGGTCAGATGATCACGGTAGTGGAACCCCAACACCACGCTGAACTGACGTCTAGATGCCCTTTCTCCTCTGGACCATGCAATGCAACCCAAAGGGAAGAAGTCTAATCGTCGTCTTCATCTTCATCGTCTTTCTCCTTGCGCTTATCCTTCTTCTTTTGCCTCTCAGCACGCAACGCATCGCGAACTCTCTCGTCACCGGCGTCCTGGGATTCGCTCCACTCGACATCGTACTCCTCAGCAACAAGCTTGATCTCGCGTCTCAAACGGTTGCCCTCTTCCACAAGACCTTCCCAGAGCTCGAGGTCGATGCCCTTCTGCTGATAAAGTGTGGCCTGGCGCCGGGAAATGGTGAAGTTCATTGCGCTGCGGTAGGAGACTTCGCGGTTGTGGTAGAGGAACCATGTGTAACCACCGATAAGAGTGGAGAGACCAACGAGGTAGGTGACGGGTTCCATGACATCCCAGCCCAGCTCGGTCTGGAAGGTGAGGTACCTGTAGCTTGTGTCAGCAATTTCTGGTCGTGTCTTCCGTTCAATGCTTTTTCGGAGACATACCACACGCCAACCCACCAACTGATGAGTCCAGCAAATCCACCTTGAGCCACGCGTTGGGCGCCCTTTTGCGCTAGCTGATCGCACTCCTTCTTAACATCGGCCATCTGAGCAATTCGCTTGCCTGTCTTGCGGAGACGCATCCTGAGGTAGTATGTACGATCTTTGAAGCTTGGTACACCAACGTAGATAGGAGCAGCATTCTCGACTTCCACGGCGAATTCTTTACCACGAGCAGCATCACGAATGAAGTCGCCGATTTCAGTGGAAGGCGACCAGCGGACAAAGTGCGGGTGCACTGGATCCTCGCCTGAATGTACCTCCTCTTTCTGAGACGGAAGGGCAGAATCCATCATGTTACTCTGGGTGGAGGGACCTGGGCCAGACTCGCCGGTGCGCACAGCCTTGCCAGCTGCCTCGCCTGCCTCGGCGCTCTCGATAGCTTCGTCCGCTTTCTCCTTCTTCTCCTCGGCTTCCCGCTCGCGTGTAGGCATGTCTTCCTCGCCGCTATCCTCGGCCCGGAAATTGACTCTTGGTGGCAGTCCATTCTCAAGAGTCGGTAGCTCGCTCTGGATGAGTCGCTCAAGGTAGCTGAGTGGTTGCTGAGGGTGTACGAGCAAGGCCAATGGTTCAATGTCTTTGCGATCCTTGTTTGCATCGCGTGTAGTGAGCGGGAGGATGAACTTGAGCATGCGGCTCGGCGTGGTAAGCAGCTTGCCCTTTGTCATGGCGCCGGCGCTGCGCGGTCTCGAAACAGGCGGTACATCAGAGCCTTCGCGGGTCCATGGCGATGCGAGCTGCTTAGCTTTCATCTCACTCTCGCGCTCGATCTCTTCGTAGTGCTTCTCCTCGGATGGAAGGACATTCTGCGAGACCTTGGAAGCGGGCTGTGAGTAGGAGGCGGCTGGGTTCTGTTTGCCATCGCTTGGAGCGCGAGGACGCGGATACTGCGTGGTTGCAGAGGCCGAAAAGGGACGATTGGCACGACAGGTCGGAAAGAGAGCAGCAGCTGAGGAGGAGCTCGAGCTCAGGAAGGAGAGAGCGCTTGGCTTTCGGCGAGCTCGAGGTGCGGCTTGCGCGATGGTGCGCGAAAGGAGGGGCTCCATTGCTGGAGTGGGAAGGATTGGCAAAGACGCTTTGAAATCAGACAGACATTGTCAGAAAGGAGTAAACGTCTAGAGCAATTATTGCCTTACTCGCTGATGACGATCGGGCACGCGACTCGACGCAGGAGACGCCTGCTTCCAAGGCCTTGGAGCCGGCGACAATCATATCATACGTCATAGTTGGTTGGTTTCGATAAGGATACATGTAGGGCACATCGCGCGCGGACTACACAGCCTCGCCATGCCTCGATGCCTCTTGGGGATGTCTTCATTGAATACAAGTCTCGACCTCGATCTTCAGTTCAATACCAATGTAATACAAGTTGGTGTACGGCGTGGGTCGGTCCGGCATAACATCAACGTTGCTCGGCCTACATATACGGTAGGACCACTCGTGCCCTTCCAAGCACAACGCAATGTACGAGTTGCTATCAGTATATGAGACCGTTGACCGTCTACACGGGGCCGCTTGTTAGCACATGAATCCCTGAGCCTGGATCGAGAACTGCTCGCGACAGTATACTCTCCAACAAACTACAACAGATTCATGTCACATTCTGCAGAGCACACCTTACAGTTGATAAAGCAAGTTCACGGACAGGTACCCATTGGACACCCCCCTGTGTATTGATCTAAACATCATGCCGAAGTAAATGTGATCTACCTAGGTATGTATGAGTGAATAAAAAAGCTGATTCGAAACAGCATGCTCTGAAGATCATATAGCACCTGGTCTTGCCTTGGTACATACAGCTATCATGAGGGAAGGTCTGTTGAGTATGGTCATCATGTCACCCGAGATGCTAAAGCATTGATGTTCGGGACTTTGCGATCAAGACTTGTATCTGGTCAAGAATCATCCCCGGCAGTCTTAGCGTCAAGGATGAATGTTCACACCCAATACCCACACGGAAAATGAGCGCGCCGCGACTCCGAAAGGGAATTTGTCGTGATCTTCTGTATGATAAACACCAGACAACCACGTGATCATGGCGACGGCGGGCCGGTACGTAGTGCCGCTCAGAACACTCAACAGGAGTCTGTAATGGGCTCATGGGCTCCCTTTTCATGATAGCAATGCTAGTACGCATTCATGTGCTATCACCGCTTGAGCTAGGCCTTTGCTCGCTCGTTCGTAATTCTCGGATCGCAAAGCCTCCGGTGGCTGGAGTCATCGGCAGATGAATTCGAGATGTTCTTCATATACTATTGGATTCCAATGCCCCGGGACAGCAGTGTCGTTATACTAGATCAAAGACGGGACAGTAGTGTCGCTGTATCACAACTAGAACAAACAGTAGTGAAGGGAGCCGAGCAGGATTCGTGGTGTTATTCGGCACTGGTCGGCAAAATATCGCTCCAAGCGCGCGGAAGTAGTCCCTACAGCCTTGAGCGAGTTTTGGGCCATGAATCGTACCTGCATATCAAATCCACTAACTTTAGCTGCAGCGTCGGCCGTCGAAGTTGGGAAATGTTGATGATCATGAGGCCGCGGCTGGCGATATTGGCAGGTGTCAGGAGACTCGGAATCCGGCCAAGTCGCAGAAGATACATGTATGCTGTGTCATTTGGATAGAGCTAGAGTTGAGAAGCATGTGTCATGTGCTTGCATGTAGAGGAGAGGTATGCGGTTTGGCAACGATCGGTGCATGGATTCTAGGGTCTGCCTTGACAATTTCATTGGTCTTGTCATGTTTGCAGTTGCGCGTGGAGAAACATGATTATTGCCAGGGTGCCGGTGACAGATCCACAGTAGTGCCTAAGGGGCTGGCTGAAGACACTCTTTCCCCAGCCGTTCGGTCCGGCCGATCATCCTGCTGGGAAGTGAGCTCGGCATTCGAGCGCTCATTGGACAGTAATTTCTGACGAATAGAGACGTAATCCAATCGCTTGGGTTTCCTGTAGCGGATTGAGCCTCCGGGTTGCCGTGTTGCTTAGTGACACTTCACATCGGCGCATGGGACATCTTGTGTACCTACCAGGCTTTTAGCAAGACGTGGTGTCCCTAGCTTACATATGTCATGCCGGGTTGCCCTTCTACATTTGACCGCCGTTAGGGATTCCATCTCATGTAGGTTCGCTCTGCCGTCTTTTCTCGTACAAGTCGGGGATAGCCTGTCTCTTGGCCGAATCACACTCGAACTTTGGGACCCAACGGCCAAAGAATCTAGGCCAAAGGATCGTGCCCTGATGTGAATGCTAGGGCACCAAGATGTATCACGGCCGTTTCGATCTTGAACCTTGTAGACACGAAAACATGCGAGTTACGTTTCTAACCATCTCTCAAAACACCACCGATGACACGAGCAATGTTTAGACAAATCCTTCGATTGGAAATCCCCACTAGGTTGTCGACGACGGAACACAGAACCTGAGAGCAATTGCCCCTAACAATCCTTGGCTGCGCCAGAAAAGAGACCGCGGAGGCGTGGTTGAATTTAGCTCTGTGCCCTGACACGCTCACAGCGGGCCGGTGGAGCCTTTATTTCTGCCGATCTGGAGACCGACCTTAGCTCGTCTTCACAACCTCGACACGAGTAATACTAGCGATCTTATCAGTAACGGCTGTGAGAACGCTGCAGGCAAGCAGGCACCCGGGTGCTGCGGTAGTACATGCTCCTCAGAACTCAACATGGACAACTCCCGGAAATGCAATTGTGGCCCTAGCGCAGTGGATTGCCAGCGGCTTCTTCTTCTGGTTTGGTGTTACGATCAACACTCTCGTCACACTAGAGGACGCCATGGGCACTATTGCGTGGATCTCTTTCAAACGTAAACCGGTACTGGATTCGTAACCACATCCCTGCGACTTATCTGCACGTACATAGCGCCACCTCCCCCAGAACGTTCCTCGCTGGAACCCTTGAACTGTGACCGTCGCGGCGAGACCTTCTTCTACTTCAAGCCTCACTGACTAGCAAAAGTTGTGAAGCCCGCCGCCAGACGGCTACCACATTCCACCGGACAACAGCAAGATGAGAGATATACCTCTGAAAGTCTACGCGGCATGGCCAGCACCCAACTATGTGAACCCTGTGACTCGCGGCAACGAGCTTCTGGTCACGAACATCGTCTTCATCACGCTGGTCACATTCTCAATCGTCGTACGGATCATCTCTCGATTAAAACAAGCCCGGCCAGGCCTCGATGACATCTTCATCTTCATTGCCTACCTCTTCACCATAGGCCTCACTATCGTGGTCATCATGGCAAACGCGTCTTATGGATGGGACCGACACATCTGGGATGTCCCTCTCACGGTGGTGGAAGGCGCAAGCATTCTAGCCTTCTGCGCGAAATTGACGTTCGTCTGCGCGTCAAACTTCACACGGCTATCCCTGATTTTCCTCTACTATCGGCTCATCAAGGAAAGCACCGTCAAATGGTATCGCTGGTCGATACACTTCGGTCTGGTCTTCAATACCGCTGTGTTTGTTATCTTGTTGTTCATTGGAATCTTCGGATGCGTGTAAGTATCATCATGAATGGGTTTTGTCTCTTCAGAATATCATGGCTGACCGAATCTTCTAGACCTGTTCGGAAATATTGGAGTTTCCCAGAAGTCATTGATGGCCATTGCTTGGACGAAGGCGTCATCACAATGGTGGCAGGCGTAATGAGCTGTGTGGCCGACTTGCTTTGCACGATTCTCCCGATTCCGATCATCATGCGCTTACACATGCCTCTCCGAGACCGTATTGGTGTTGTAGTCCTGTTGTCGGCTGGTATCATTGTTACCATTGCGGGCATCTTGCGCACAGTGTTCATCTGGCAGTCCCTCATTGGCACATACGACGAATCGTGGCACACATATCCTTTGTGGATCTGCGCTGCTGTCGAGATCGATCTTGCCGTGGTATGTTCGAAAGCTTTTCACGATGCACGGCCATTATACTAACGAGATATCCAGATCTGTGCCTGCGTTCCGGCAATGAAAACTGTCTTGTGGAAACCGTTCCAGCGCTGGACTGGCAGTCTCTACTCACAATATCGCACCTCGAAGGGTGGCTCAGCAAACGACAAGAGTAAAGTGGAGCTCACTTCACAAGATCCTATAGTCGATGGTAACGAGACAGGTGGATACCGCCTCAACAGCATGGACTTCGGAAAGCGATCGCACAGCACATTGGAGGAGGAGCGATACCCAAGTCGACTTGAAAAGACCCTTGGAAGACTGCCTTCGACGAACTTCCACGGACGAGATGCAAAAGTCGCCTCGCCAACGGTCGACGAAGTCTCATCGCCAAAATTGGAGATCAGCAAAGAGACAAGCATTCAGATCTCAAGCATGAACAACCCTGTGAGTCACGTGGATGAAGGCGACGGCCCCATTAGCCCTTCTGGCACTCGCCCAGGAGCCCGCACTTCCAAGAACTCACCTTACAACACGACACCTAATCCTGGCTGGGACTGAGCCAATGTCGACATGAAGCCCTAGGCGCAAAGTTTTCCTATCATATGTACCATTGCAAATTTAATCAGAGCGAATTACACCACGCGATGAAGCAGAATCGTTGTTTTGAGCGGCAGTCGTTCTGAGAATATGTACAAACATTCTCATCAGTCATGGCTACGGTAACAACTGTAAGCATGCAAAAGCATCGCCAATCTTGAGTGCAATCTTATTGTACACACACCAACAACAATGGTCATATTGGTGCCTCGAAAATGCGTGTACCGCCATGGTTCCATGGCACGTGTTGGTGAATACAACAGTGATGGCAAACAACAACAATTCGCACTTCCCTTAGGCCCTTTCGCGAGGCACTATCCCACTTTGCGTCCGAGCATCAGACAGCAGGACTGGTTTGTCTTCAACAATGGCTCCAGTAAGAGGCGTTCTCGAACCGGATATTTCGGCGAGCTCCCATAACGGCGGTGACATTGTGCGGCAGACGGTTCCAAAGATCTTCGACCTGCTCCACAGCGGCCTGCATTTTCGGGGATGGGAGCCGAGCACTGGCGCTGAAGATTGTCACATGGGTCCCCTTGGTCGTTCTGGTGCCTGACGATCTTTCCATTTGAGCGGATATCTGAGTCGTGCAGATCCACATGACCGGAGACGCTAGTCAGTCGGGTCGGGCCAATCTTCGGGGCTTGCCTCAACCTTGTTCGGTCACGAACCTTGATGAGTAGTCGACTTCACCTCTCATCCACCCTGGCGCCATAGGACCTCCTAGTGCAGACTATCACACCAAGTGCCAGCATGATCTTCGGGGAGCCCACCGTCAATCCGTTGTGCTGCCCATATTGGGATACCATCACGCAAGTACTATGTTCCCAATGCAAGACTCCTAGGCGCTCTGAGAGACCCTGGTCTCAAACGATTCTCCGCGTGTTCACGGTCCACGAAGGATTCTACATCATTTTCCCTGGAGGTGTCGGGCACCAAGCCAAATTTCCCGTGTGAAGTTCTCAAACAGCCGCTTGCTGCTTAAACTTCAGAAGAGAGATGGCACTTAGGGCGCTATACAATGAATTCCACATCTCTGCCGTGCGGTATCGCGACCTCCGTAGATGCGGGCGTGATCTAGAACAAGATCTGAACCTCAACATCTGGACGATGACAGACTCCGGTCCAAGATGTGGACTGGAAGCGTGTATTGCTTCCAAAGTAGCAACGGTAACATAGCCGGTATGGCCCAAAGAGCAAGGGGAAGGGCTCTCATGCCAAAGACTGCCAAGCACCTGTGCACTCTACTACTGTGCTTCAGCCGACCGTTGGTCTCGCCTTTCCAATAAGAGGCAACTGGGCTCTTGCTGACCAGCACGAACCACGCTTGTCACGAGTCGTTGTATGTTAGACTCGCCTAATGGCAATTGCCATTTTGGTAAATGGCATCTTGAGCCGATGCCTGTATACATACAGGTGAGCTCGCCCGTTGCGTCCCACGTGGAAGCGTTTCCTGTAACATTGTTCTTCACGCTCCTTTACAGCCCTACAGCATTCACTCGTTCATCATGAAGGTCGTCGCCATCTCTGCCCTCGTGGGCTCGTCAGCCGCGTTCCCAGCATTGCTCAACCTTGGAGGCAAGAGCGGTTTGCTTGATGTTTCTGGCAAGGGTGGACTTCTCAGCGTTGGCGACCAGACTCTGGTCGACGTCAGTGGGAATGACCCGCTGCTCAATCTTACCGTTCTCGACATGAACGCGCAAGCCGCAAAGAAGAACATGTGGCCAGCGGCTGATCCCAAGAACTGCCCATACAACCCGAACCACGTACCTGCTGCTCCATGGGACCCAAAGTTCCCCTACAGTGGTGCCAAGAACGGTCTACCGGGTAATGGAAAGGGCGGATATCACGTTCCCATGGACGGAGACGAGGCTCACAAGTTTATCGCTCCTGGACCGACGGACATTCGTGGCCCGTAAGTCGATGCGTCCGCACCTGCTGCAGTAGACACCTTGCTGACAACATATGAAAAGATGCCCCGGCATGAACATGCTCGCCAACCACGGCTTCATTGCCCGTGACGGTGTCACCTCTCTCTCAGAAGTTACTGACGCCTGCCAAAACGTTTTCAACATGGCCTGGGATCTCGCTACTGTCATCTCCCTGGTGGCTCTGGTCCTTGGTGATGGCGATGTCATCTCAAGGAAGTTCTCTATCGGCTGTGATGCGACTAGCCGTACCGCAGCGGTTCCTCTCATTGCCGGTAGCCAGCCTGGACTCAACGGTCACAACAACTTCGAAGCAGATGCATCCATGGGTCGCGATGACTACTTCCTCAACGAGGGCAACAACTACAGCCTCAACGGCACCAAGTTCGGCATGATGGTCGAGGCAACAGAGGGCAAGTTCAACATCTCTGGCCTGTCCCGTTACCGCCACCAGCGCTGGTACCAGTCCAGCGCGGAGAACCCCAACTTCTTTTTCGGTCCTGCTGGCCTTCTTCTGTACGGAGATGCCGCTTTCCTGCCTGAGCTTTACGCCGACGGACAGAAGGATTACAAGCCCGACGTCGAGACTATCTCTACTTTCTTCGGCGCCCACCAGAAGGCGGACGGCACTTGGTTCTACGGACACAATGAGACCATTCCTAAGGGCTGGATCAACCGCAAGGAGGCATACGGTCTTGTCGATGAGGTGAACGCCATTGTCAGCATGTACTCTGAGAACCCGGTTCTTTTCGGCGGCAACACCGCTCCTGGAAAGTTCGACACACTTGACTTTGCAGCGATCAAAGATGGTAAGCTCAAGGTCGGCGTCAGCCCAACCGATGTGCTTTGCCTCATCTTCCAGCTTTTGACTGCTCCTTCGCCCGGTGTCTTGAACGGTGTCGCTTCGCTCGCTACCGGCACTCTTGAGCTTGTTTTGACCACTGTCGGCAGCGTGTTCACCAACCTTGGCTGCCCGGCACCTCTCAACGGCGCTTAGACCAGCCTCACTCAATGTAACACAACACTTCTTCGCGGGCGATTGGTGCACGATATCACAATCTTTTTAGCATTCTCTGCATTCTGTCAAGTATTTAATACGATTTACACCCAAACACAATCAAATTCTTACACCTTTCCTTTGGACTAATTTCCCTCTTAAATCCATGTTGATGATGCTTCTCGTCTTGCCACTTTTGCTGTGTTTCGAGCTCTTCGGCGAACCAATCAATGGCCCGGCTGGTACGCCGGCGGCGCATTGCTTATCTCGCCGGGGCTGAATTTGGTCTCCACATCTCGTTGACACCTATGACTTCAACATCACTGTGATCCACGGGAGTACGACAGCCCGTTGAGCACGATGGAAAGAATTACGACATCGACACGAGGCGTGATAATTTTACTTGCGCGGATCTCGCGATGAAAGCATTGCGCACTTGATCAGAATACTTGCTCCAGCTCGCCCACGTCCAAAGGGTCGTGATCGGCAAATACTACGTTCCTTCCATAACGCGGACACATCGCCAAGCAGATTGGCTATCTTGACAGCTCCACAATGCTTCCCTATCTTCCTATCAGTATGCGATTGTGTTGCTGCAATAGGCATGTATTGCAAGGCCTATCGATGTGACCCAGCTGACGGGCAATCCGACGAACCGTACGGTCCCGATGAGTGGCGGCCGACCAGCATGATGCGACCAGCCATGTGCTACTACGTGGGATCGATATAAATGGTGAATTTCCCATGAGTATGGACAACCCTGAGCTGCTCCTGGTAATATATCAAAGGACACAATTGTACTCTGTCCGTTATGGCTGCCATGGACTACAAGACTGAGAAGGCAGAGCCATTCACTGCTTCCGCATCTGATGTCTCTTCCGGCGCTGTCGACAACATAGCAAACGAACTGGACCCAGTATTGGAACGCCGTACGCTTCGCAAATTTGACAGATACCTGCTGCCGCCGCTGGCTGTCATTCTACTGTTAGCCTACCTAGATCGGTCAAATCTGGGCAACGCCAAAGTCTTCGGGTTCGAAGAAGGGTTGGGCCTCAAGGGAAACCAGTTCAACGTTATCAGTACCTGTTTCTACCCAGCCTACGTCGTTCTCGAGACGCCTTGGACGATGGCTGTCAAGCGCTATGGTGCAAAGCATGTTCTGGGCATTGCGATGGTCTCCTGGAGTGTCATCACCCTATGCACTGGATTCATACACAACTACTCGCAAGCCATAGCTCTTCGCGTGCTACTTGGTGCATTCGAGGCTGGATTGGTGCCGTGCGTTGTCTTCATCATATCCACCATCTGGGCAAGAGAAGACCAAGCCAAGCGCAATGCCATCATCTACGGCTGCAACTGCCTGTCGGGCGCTTTTGGTGGGCTGATCGCCTATGCTATCGAGACTATGGGAACTAGACTGGGTTTGGAAGCGTGGCGATGGCTTTTCATTATCGAAGGAGCCGCAAGTGTGGGCATCTGCGCCATTTGTTGGATTATGCTGCCTACCAAGGCCGAAGATGCATGGTTCCTGACCGCAGACGAAAAGGAGATGATGAGGGCGCGTAAAGTTCGCGACATCGCACACAGAGGCGACGATAAAGACGCTTTGAAGTACACCAAGATGGCGCTCACGGATGTGAACGTGTATCTCGCCAGCATCACATTGTTCTGCTGCTCAATCCCTCTCTTCGGCTTCGGAACCTTTTTGCCTACCATCATCAAGGGTCTTGGGTACACCTCCCTTCAGGCCAACTACCTCACCATCCCAGTTTATGTTCTGGCAACGATCACACTGGCGACAGCAACTTACACTTCAGACCGGCTCAAGAAGCGTACACCTGTCCTGCTTACGATGATCCTACCCGTCATCATTGGCTACATCATCGTGTGCGCCACAGCAAGTCACGCAGCAGGCTACTTCGCCATGTTCCTCTGTGGAAGTGGAATCTACGCCTTCAACTGCCTGCTCTTGACCTGGGTGTCGAATAATCTGGCACCTGACTACAAGCGTAGTGTCGGTGTGCCTCTCTTCATCTGCCTAGGCAACATCTCAGGCATAGCGTCTTCCAACATCTATCCTTCCACTGACGCGCCTCGCTACCTTGTTGGAAATGCTGTGAGCGCAGGAACAGAGTCCGTCGCGCTGGTATGCGTTCTGGGCATGTGGTGGGCGCTTCGGTCTCGCAATGCTGAGAAGGAAAGGCTCATCATCGAAGGTGCTGAGAGTAATGGCAAGGAAGGCGACAAGGCACTGGGATTTGTGTATAATCTATAAGGTAATGCTTTCGTCTTGAGTATGGCATCTTCACTTGAATATCAGAAGTCTGCGCATAACATCACTCGCTGGCCGCCTTCTTTGTGTCAAGTCCTCGCCCATTGTTATTGGTGTTGGCGTACCACAGACAATGCGACATTAACATGCGCTCGTTGTCGTCTCACCAGTACGTGTGCCAGATTCGGGCCAAGAGCTGCTGTCATAACCATCAAAATTACTAAGATACACGCAGATCTACGATCAAGAACTGTAGCTGGAGGCTTTGCGCATAACGTTCAAATGTGGAATGATACCGATAGTATCGTTGGCATGACAGTAATCGAATGCCATGGCCAACCATGCCTATATGACGTGCCGATCTAGCCCGACCTTGAGAGATCTCAAACAAGAACACCCGGGTTGTCGACTCTCCTCTTCGCCGTACCAATACCATCGCTGCCTCCCTCCTGGTTCTCACCAAGCCAAGGCTTTCTCGCCTCCCCGAGAACACCTTCGGTACCAAAGTACACAAAGTGTCCGACCATAATGAGCACGAACGCAATCGGGTACAGGTAGTGAATGTGCAAGCCGAAAACCTTGATACCGACCACCACACCCCAAAAGTTGCCGGTCAGCAGACCAATGTTGAAAAATGCTGCAGAAGCCATTCTGAAAACAATCGGAGCGCCAGAGTAGAAGATTGTAAGAATGAGGGTATAGCCAGTGAGGTAGCCGCCCACTTTACCATTCCAATGAGCATCGCGGATGCTTGCGCGGTCGAAGATAGCGGCTTGCACGCCGTTGATGGGAATGGCCCAGAAGGAGAGCTGACCCAAGACTTCGTACAGCGGCCTCTTCGAGACCAAGAACTCCTCAAACACGTTTGTGAAACCGTAGAAACTGGCTCCTAGCAACGCGAACAGGTCGCCCTTCACTGCATCCAGAGCCTGGCCACCGTTCGAGCCTGTGATGTGGTCCGAAGCCACCAGCAGCCCAAGACCACCACAGCAGATAAGAATGCCTGCGTATTGAGCTAGATGATAGCGAACCTTGAGGAAGATCAGAGAGACGAAAACGACTACCGCGATGGCCCAGAAGTTGATAAGCTGCGCCGAGAGAATAGTTGTGTAGCGATAGGCAAGTACAGTGAAGTAGTTGCCCTCGACGTCGCAGAAAGCCAGGATGAAGTAGCGCCAGCCATCTTTCCAAATCAGCTTGCACCAGCCCTTGAAGCCGTACTTGTATATGGTGAACGAGGTGTAGATCAGAGACAGCAGCACGTAGTTGAACAAGGTCTGCAAAGCGGGAAAACTGGCGCCCTCTTCCACGAGGAGAGAGGACAAGGTGTTGGTGCCCGTGATCGCCACAGCTAGAGCCTGTGAGATGAGGAGCACAACGTAGAATTGACGACTGCGCAGGAAAGAGAATCGCCCGGACCTGGCTGCTTCAAAAGCGGCGACCGTGTTCGTTGGTTGCGTAGTGTTGCCGTCGTTGTTGGAACCCGAGTTGACCAGCTCTACGGCTCCATGGTGTGAATCTGAGGACTCGCCAGTAGACGATTGGGTGAATGTTCCTTTCGGCTGAACACTGTAATGCTCCATTGTAGGCGAAGAACTGCTGATGCCTGCATTACCATCGCTGGATCCTCGCGGAGATGAGACCTCTCTCGCATTTGCCGACATGTTTGCGCGGAGCAATTAACCAAATTTCCAGATGAAGTCGATGGTACTGATAAGATGTCGCAATCCGATAGTGTAGGAAGTCTTTCCAATGGCCAGCGAGCGCAAAGACCTCTTGAAGTCGCTCGCGGTTGTCAGTGTCTCACAGCATACGCCGACTTGAAGAAGCAGGAGAAGATCCACGAGGCAAGATGTTGAGCTATAAGCAATATAGCTGTCGAGAAAAAACATCGTTAGCCGGACCCTTAGCGGCGAATGGTGGTGGAGGCGTGGGGCTGTAAGTTCGGTAATCATGGCCCGGACAAGGCCTAGGTCCGGCGCCACGCGAGAGTTGATGCACGTGGTGATGTCTCGGCATATAGATATGTTCGAAGGTTGGAGTGGTGGTGTTACACAGACTCATGTGACATAATCAGTTTCATGTGATCAAGACTGCTAGATTCGTGGCATTTGGGAATGTTTGCGAACACGTCGGGGCATCTTCTATTCAACGAGAATGACATTGTCGGAGATCGCCGAATGATCGACAGAACACTGTTGGGTGGAATCTAGAATTATATTTACCTCGTATGTGTCGTATGAGAATGAGGCTCGTATATCGTAGGGACAGATCTTCTTGTATAAGCAACCGAAAAGAGAGGAAATCAATCCTGGAGTATCTCTGCGTCCAACAAATGAAATCGGAATATAGATGAATCCTTCGCCAAGTAAGACTCACGCCAATCACTTCTTCTTGCCAAAGAAGCCTTTGACACCTTTCTTCTTCTTGTCCGTCTTCGTGTCGTCAGGCAACTCCTTCACAACTATGTCCGCGTTCTTTCCGGTCGCTGCCTGTCCTGCATGAGCAAACACCTTCCTCGGTTTGGCACCACCGGGCGCGCTGGCAGTGGTATTGACCGTCTTCAGACTCTGAGAACGAGAATGGCCTTGTGATTGGGCGTAGGTGGGTTTGAAGTATCCTTTCGGACTCGCTGGTGCTGACCCGGGTGGTGTGGTTTCTGGAAGAAAAGATTAATCAGTGGCGCGTCCTGTCGTATCGAGAAGGCACGTAATTGTATATTGACAAGACTTACCGTGGCTACTAAGAGGACTGCGGACGAGAGGTGCCGAGGTGCGCGATCTGGCAAGCGAAGATTGCGGGTTAAGGCTCGACATACCCTGAGAAGCATATGCAGGCGCAGTAAGACGGCGGTTTTGCATGCCTGGCATTGGCCCGTTGAAGCCGCCACCAGCTAGACCAACAGTAAGCCCTCTACCGGGAAACGCTGGCAGAGGTGCGGCTTTCGCGCGGTTTGATGGTGTAAACAGGCCAGCGGGCTGGCTGCTTATCCTGTTCTCCAAGAAATTTCTGGGTACTTGGGGAACGGGCGGCAGCCCCATGTTCGATAGTGCTTGCTCGCTAACACTACGACCAAAAGCAGGCATCGTTGTTGGGAGCCCAGAGTTCTCTTCCGGAGATGCGGCGAATGCAACTGACTTACTGGGTCCCGGCCTGTCAGTGTCCATCACAAATTGTGGCTGTTCACTACTGTCTTTATTGATATGACGCGTGAGAACTTGCTTTGCCTGCGATTCGGCTTCCAGCGTGGCTTGTTGGGCGCTCCCAGAACCAATGGAGCCATCGTCCGAAAGTGCTATCTCAGCTGTGCTGTGCGTCTCAGGAACAGACGGTAGGCTTTCCGAACGATGTAGAGAGCTGCCGACCACGGAGGAGTTCGGTGTGGATGTCTCTTGTTGGGTGGCACGCTCCTTGGCCTGTGATTGAGGTGTCTCGAGTTCTCCGGCGCTAGACGGAGTCGTAGAACTCTGCGTCTCTTGCTTGATGTAGTCGTCCCCACCTGGATTTCTGGTTGGCAATGAAGGTGAAAGTGGTCCAGATAGAAGCTGTTGACCCTCATAAAGTTGGGTAGATGTCTCTGCTGGCCGCAATGCACGAAGAGGCGGTGGAGGAGATGTGTCTCGATGCTGCTCCCAAGTGCCTGCACTGGTCACTGACCGTCTAAGAGTGGATCTAGCAGGCCTCATAGGCAATGTTCGTACTTTGCCCACGACTCGACCATACTCGTCCAGTACATCGCCATGTGCATTCGCCTTTTCGCGGACGCAGTCGAGGATGTCACCTTCCACAAGTTCGCCAATAGGATCACCTTCTTCGTTCAAGATCAGGCCTTTCTTGTTTACTTTGAGGCCGTTCAATATGTTGAGAGACGGCGTGTACTCGCCTGGAGCTGAGCTTGGATCGATATTGTCCGCATTCCTAGATGACCTATTACGCTGGGCCGGCAAGGACTGCATGCGGTCAAACTTTGGTTGCAAAGCATGAGCTGGAACAGACGAAGGCCGCATAGGCATACACTGTTGGATTAGGCGTTGTTGTCTTCCATCTTGGTATTGGTATTGCTGATGTGGTACGTTGGCAGGCGAAGAATGGCAATTGGAGCCTGCATGTTGCTGCAGTGTCTGCAAAGACCTCGAGGCCTTCAGAGGTTTGTTGCTGTTCGCTTGTTGTCGATCGCTTGATTCACTAGAATGGTCTGCGAATGCCGGTTCCTGTGCAAGCTCTTCCCCTAGAGTAAGCTGAGATGCAGCTTGGCCTGGTGTGCTCCCTGAGTGTCCCTTGGAGTCTGGATCAGGTGAAGCGTACCCAGAGTCTCCGGAGGAATGCGGACCGAAAAAGTCGTTCTTGTCATTTGTGACGTGGTCTTCTTCGAAGCTGTAGCTGCGATCATGGTTTGACGCTTGCTGTCGAATCTGTGGGCTATGGAAGTCTCTGGGGAGCTTTGAAGGGGCGGGAATGTCGTGCATTGGATCAGATGGTAATGCTTGGGTTGGAGCGATGATCTTCCCATTGCGACCTCTCAGAGGCTTCGCTGGCGTCGCAGCTGTCTTCGCCGCGTTCTTCTTATCTTCTTCTTCATCTTTCTTCGCTTTTGACTTTTTGCGAGAGAAGATTGCCATGTTGCGAACCGAAGATAGCGGTATTGATTGATTAATGAACCGCGAGCCTAAGTGAAGAAGAGTACCAAAAGGTGAATAAAATATGTACCTGTTAAGATGCTGAGTTAAGGGAGACAGAATGGCAAGTAGGGATGGCGGACCAGATAAGTAGGAGGCAGTGTACCAGATACTGGAGCGCAGTCGCCGCGTTAGATATGGCTCTAGGCTCATAGACCATGCGGGACTCTCTGAGCGCGTGGCGTCCCATCACTGCGTGTTTAGAGCCGCCAATACCAATGGAGCAAGGGCCATACCTAATCGCAGCCGTTCCTGGAAGTGGGCGTACGGTTTGGTCGCCGGGCAAACTGGCCAAACCCAAAGTCACGGCACATCACAGCTGGAGCAGTTATCGCACTGTGAGGCTGAGCCAGATCGACGTGATCGATACAGGGTACTGGTAATCAACTTCGATAGAGTAGCTCCCGCCTTGGAAACAAACGATGGCGCTGCAGCCACGCACGCGGCATGGAAAGTAAGAGTTGTTAGCCCTCGAGCTCGGCCACGCCGCGCTCGATAAGATCACAATACTGTGGCTGCATCTCTATCCCGGATCAGATCGTGGCCAGACAGACGTGCATACGAAGCTCTCATCAGAACCAAAGCGAGACTCCCTAGCACCTTCCCCATGTGCTAGATTGAGAAGTCGCCATATACTTTGGCGATGGGCCGGTGCCTGGAGTCAAAAGAGCGAACCGAGATGTGCAATTGGGCGCATGTGCCGATGGATCCCGCTCCGTCCTGCAGTCTGTAGACAGGCCAGGTTCATACAATAGTTCTGCAGCTAAGCGAACAACCCTGGGCATCGGTGCATCTGTGAGGAAGCTGCCGGTATCGTGTACTGGCATTGACGGCGACAGTGATGCTTCGAATCCTCCCACAGAGGATTATTATCTTACGCGTCCCAGCAGTGCGTTCATCACATGGCAACATTTGAGTTAGCAGAAAGGTAGACGTATTCAAGCTTTGAGGCATCCCTCGAGCTCGGGACCAGTCTCCGCTTTTCCTTCAGCGCCACGAGCCCGATTTGGCACATCCGTCTAGACTACATCCCTTTCGAGAGCAATGCAAGGATATGCTTTACCGCCGAGCGATAGCTCAGATAACCTCGCAAGCGGACCAAGCAGACGGGCAGTCTTCGCTGTTAGCGAGCGCTCAAAGCTGAGGGAATATGCCAGCCTGCACCAGTGCACAAATATCCGATATGCATGCCACGCGCAGAGATTACCACGCAGCTCGCTTGCGGATCAGGTCGAGTCTGGCCCGGTCAATTGACGACGCATTGGCCTTGATTGTATACGAGCGCGAACGGCCAGTGTTTCCCCAGCTGAATACACAGGCAGCAACAGCTCTTTAACAGCGTCAGACATCCCGTCAATATAATGTGCACAGCATACACTTCAAATAATACCTGGATAGTCAATCAGCCCAGGCGGACCTAGGTCCACTCCGTGCCGCTCTCCGTGGAACTGACAACAAGTCTACCTCCTATGGGCGGCAAGGCCAAGTGGAACGCACAGACTGACTACCTTAATGTACTGTGCACGGTGGCCCCTATAATGCCACACAAGGGTAGCATCACTTCACTCAAAAGAAGGCGGGCCGCAAGCGGGCCGTAAGCATAGGCCTCTAGTCAGCGAGGGAGGGGGAGGGGCCCCCCGGGAGGGAGGGAGCAACACCTCCCTGCTAATAGATAAATTCGTTGCCGCCCCGGCGAGGGGGATAGTCAAGATGTGTTCGCTTTTGAATTTACGAGATTTGGACACTAAATTGTGTTTATTAGTATAGGAATTTGCTACAAAAGCCATCTCTGAGAATCTCTAAGTCCGATCGACGCTTGTGTGGCATTTTAGGGGCCACCCTGTGCACGCAACTGGGCTCGCAAATCCAGAACGTCTTCCCTACACGTAAGGCTGCGTGAGATGTGGATGTGGCCACTTTGAATTCGTGCTTTACTTTCTCGTCTGCATGGACAAGAGTACGTCCCTAGACTCGTACAGCGTCAGGTTGACCACATGTATCGTACTTTTACTATACCACAGCTCCACAAGTATGCCGCACACAAAAGCAGCACGAATCTATCATACAAATTCGCAAACCCAATCCATATCAACGCCCATCTCCTCACATCCCAATCCATCCTGGAGACCGCCACAAACACGTGCCCGTAGCTAGCTAGTGCTTACACCACATCTTCACGGGAAACGCCATACCCAAGAAAATGCCATTCCCAATAACGCCACGCCCAACGTCATGCTCAACGTCCCGGATTCCCCAACTACAGCCCTAAGCCACCACACTCTAAAACCCGTGACCCAGCAAAGGAACAAACCCGCATCTTCACATGCCATCTACTGTAGACTGATCTACACGGCCACGTGGAAGACGAGACTTTCCGTGGTAGCAGCCTCCATCCCCAAGCCCAATTCCCCAGATATCACTGCCAATGCGCGAAACCTACCAGAGAAACTGGGAAGTTTGATCTAGACGCTGGGTCACCACTTGTGAGCTTGGGATGTGATGCGATTAGGACGGAGACGATGATTGGTTTGAGGAGGGAGAAAGGACATCTTATCTCTGTATCATTTGTGCGGTAAAGTAATTCTTTTTTGCAGCAATAATGTGTTTGGTAGTTTCTGGAAAAAGAAAAGGTAAAAGAAAAACAAGGAATTTGATGTTTCTCTTTCACTTTTGTTCCCACTTCGTTCCGGTCATTCGTCTCACTCCAAACTCCACCAAAAGGTAAACCCTTGAATTGCGCAGGAGTGGGTTGTCACTCCTAAGCTCACAAAAGAATTGAAGTAAAAGAGCAACGTGTAAGAATTGAAAGAACGCCTCGCTCCGCTGTGCCGGGCTCGTCACATACATAGCCGGAAGGAAGAAGCACAAACCCCCGTAAGGATAGACAGCAAAACGCCAGGGCTCGGTATGCACTCATGCTACAAGCAACTCATCATCGTCTTCACACTTTCGCTCGTTTGTCAGGATCGGCAAAGGATCCTTCCTAGGCTTTCTTCCCTTCACCCGTATCGCCTGAATCCTGAGTTTCTTGCTCGGGTTTTGGTTGCACGCCTTTGATCACAAAGCGGCTGATGTTGCCCTGATTTTTGGTTTTCAAGCTGCCTTTTCGCCTGAGCATCTGGGTTCCGCCTCCGTTTGCTGTTGGTGACGCAGTATCCGCGTGTCCACCGTTGGGTTGCTCGCTAAGCGAGGCATCGCCGAGACGACTGCTGACACTAGCAGCAGAGCTGTTTCTGCGCTTCACACCGCTGTTGCCACTCATCAATTTGCCGAGCTCATCGTCCTCTTCGTCGTCTTCACGACGACGCTTGCTGGCAACAGACTCCGGTGGTGATTGTTGCATTCCCGGAGAACCGTCCAAAGGCCGAGGTTTGCGATCGCGGCCACGTTGTGCTTCTTGAGGTGAGTCGACTTCAAACCCTTCCAGCACTGCGTCGGCCGAATTAGGATCGCTGTTGCTGCTACTACTCTTCTTGTCCTTGAGCTGGTCGGGGGAAGATGCGAGAATGTCCATGGTGTCTTCTTCATCGTCCGGGTAGCTAACCAGCGGACGCAGCGGGCTTGCTCCGTTCGGAAGGTTGACTTTGGCCGTTGTAGGCAAGCCGTTGTCATCGTCGTCTTCGCCATCCATATCGTCATCAGCGTTGAAGTAAGCCTCTTCGTCTGCGTCTGCTTCTCTGAGCCCGTTGTAGTGCTGCCCATTGATCGTGGTTCGTTGAGGAGTGCCCTCTTGTGTCGTGAACGAATCATCTCCTCCAGGCTGATAGGGCGCTTGTAGCGCTTCGTATTTGTGAAGTAGGTTTTGGAAAGTGTTCACGTATGTGATACCGAGCAGACGCTCTCGGTAATGCTCAACGAGATGTACTATCAGCTGCTTGATGTTCTCACGCTTGATGTACTCGAACAGCTCTATGCAAGCCGAATTGAGCAGGTTGTCACGTGGCATGGTCTCGTAGACAATATTCAGGATCGGCTCAAACAACCGATGCTGGATCAGTTGGCGGTTGTGGAATTCGTCCTGCAGACCGATACAAACTCGGAACCACTTAAGTGCCATGAGCTTCATGTATTTTTGTGGGCAGGCTAAGAGTTGCGCCACACGTGAATGCAAATTCTCTGCCAGAATGAAGAGCTTGCTTTTGTAGGTGTGCTGCCGAACGAAGAAGCAGAGAACCTCGACGAGATGTGTATAGAGACTTGTTTCTTGCACAGACAGCCCATGCATGGATTGCCTGAACTCCAGGTCCTTCAGGGGTTGGAAAAGCCTCTTCGCACTGTCTTCGTAGAAATTCGAGATGAAAGCATCCGTTTGCGGAGCGATTGTGTTGTGGGGTCCTGAGCCACGCTGTTTCTGCACAAATTCACCATTCTGAGCTCTATTCATCATGTCCATCTGTGCTTGGGTCGTGCTTGGATCCAGCAGAATTTTAATCGCGTCCGCCATCTGACTCTTGACTCCCAGGTCAACTTCAACCAGTAAAAGCTCGATCAGGGTATCCGTAAGAGGCGTCGTCTTCTCCTTGATGGCGTTGAAGATCTGCATCCTGACCATGTGCGGGTCATGATCAATCAAGGACACCAAGATGTCGGTTCCTGCCACTCGCACCGCTGCATCGTGATGTCGTAGAGCGAACATTACTACCGGGAAAAGACCATATTGAATGAAGTTGTTGTACAGGTGCGCTCTTGATTGCGCTTGAATATTTTTCGCCACTGCGCAGCAGTTTTGAATGAAAAGAACCGCCTCTCTCATCCTTGGCGCGTCTTGCTCGTCAGGGCCGAAAATCGCAAAGAGCTCCCGGAGGAACTTTTCGTTAGACTGAAGGAAGTTGACAATATCGACTTGGTGGAAGAAAATGAGCGAATTGAGCACAGAGAATGTAGGATCGTCCAGGATGCGCGCTAAAACAACGTCCTTCAGGTAAAGCAGTCGGTATGTGTAGTGGATCTTTCGGCGGACTTCGTCATTGTCAATCTTGACGACCTGTTTGAATTTGGAAGAATCCGAGAGATACTGTCGATGGTTTGCGCGATGTGATGGGAAGTCGGGATCATCTGCTGATTGTCAGTAATGCATAAATTTGCGATTCACGTCTTCATCTATTCTTACACTCGAGTGCGCCAACGACACCCATGACCGCCTGGTCCGTCACTACGAACTCAATGATCGAGGTGTCGTTCAACAAAATAAGGCCCTTCATGATTGTGCACAACCTGTGTAGATCAGGCAGCGATTCCAGGTCTTCTGCCATCTCCACCAGGGGTGCGAGCTTCAAGATATACTGCTGATCTGGGCTCATGACAAACTTGATCAGAGCATCACGCCCAGCTGGCGATTGCGAGGCGGCGCGGATTGTAGCCTCGATCTCATCCAGCTTTCCTAATTGTGGATCGGGTAATGATACTGAGTTGTGTATGGGATCCAGCAGGTCGTCAGATAATCCGTCATCTGGCGCAAGCGCAGCCAAGCGTGTTTGCACTTCTGACACGAACTCCCAAATCGAAGAGCAGCCCTCCGCCTCCTGGAAGCTCAGCGCCATATCCACGCCATTTGCTTCCGTCCATACTATGAGTGTCTCCTGCTGTTTCTGATATCCATCATCCTTGGTGATGCGCGTCTCGAGCAGAGCGCGCTCGGGCTCATCTTCGCTCACGACTACGATATGCGCATCTGGGTTGTCGGGCAATGTGTTGGGTCCAGTGAGCACGCGGCCAGAGCAGAATCCTGTGCCGCGATCGTACCAGTCGTTGTTCTTCAACTCATAGACCTTGACGCGCTTGCGCTCACTGGCCGGTGGGGCCGCAAGAGCCATACCGGCACGTGAGACGCTGCACACTCGTATGCAGCGTGCGCGATGAGGTTGACGCGTTCGTGTGTGGTGTTGGCGACGCTAGCAAGTATGCGCAATTGATTGCTCACGGCGGGTAAAGTAGACGGGCGCCGGGCGGACTCGGAGTGGCGCGTAGAGGGTGACGGCGCAGGCAGCGCGGCGACAAGGGTGGCGGGCGCAGGATGATGGAGCGCAGTCGCGTCGGGCAGCGAGTATGGCAACACAGTGGTGAATGGCGCGGTCGTAGTGGAGATGGTTGATCGGCGAGAGGCCGAAGCCGTTGTCGGTCGGTCGCGTGTTGAGGCTGCTGCGAGAACCTCTCGGCGGCGGATAGTCTGACGTTTGGCTCGGGCGCGGCGATCCTTGCGCTCGGGTGTCTGCGCTAGCCAAATAACCTTTTGACTCTCGGGCAGGCAGGCAAGTCGACCCTGCAATTAGGGATGTGAAGACGGGGATGTGGATCTGTAACGCGCTGGCATAGCACCGACCGTGGTATTGCGTCGGCGATTGGGATCCGGACGGGGGATGATGGAGCGGATTGTGGGAGGGGAGTGATTAGCTGCCTCTCCTGCATGAGACGTCACCGACCTGCTATTTTCGGCTAAACACAACGAAACATGCGTGCAATCCTTCCAGTGGAACATCACGTGATCTGCCTACTTCTTCACTACGAAACGCGAAACTGTCGGTATGATGGTATGCGCAAGTTTATTCGTAAGAACTGCATTACGATTATTGCTTCATATGGTAAGCTCAACCTGATCACCTAAGCAGCTTTCTCTCCCGACGGCCACAGTACAGGATACTCTGGCCTATGTTGTCCGTACTTCGCTTGCCATGCAAAGTAGTATCCCAGCGCCGCCACAGGCTGTCCGACCAAGCAGAAAGTACACCAGAAAGTCAGATTTCCCATCAGTTTGGGCCAGTATCCTTCCTGCTTCCTGAAAATATCCGTCAAGAAAATCAGCGGGATCTGGAACATCATGCCCATGAAAGCCAATCCGAGCACATTGTGCGTAGGGACACCAACAAGAAGCTCATGCAGAGCGGCCGAGAAGATAAATGTGAGGATCTGTGCCAGCGTGGGCGGCATGCCTCGACCGACCATGGGCGCGTAGACGTGACGCTTCATGAACTGAGAGACAGGCTTGTTCCAACTGGTCCAGTACGATCTGACGTCTGAGCAATTCCACCAATCGCCGTAGAATTCGCGATCACCGAACCGCATCACCTCGGCCAGTGCATTCAGAGACGCTTGGAATAGGGCGTAGAAGCCAGCTAGCCAGCAGATGACGCTGATGGTGCTGAGTTTGAGCACGCGCTCGAGAAGGTTGATCAACTTCAACTCTGAGATATCTGCAAGACTGTTCTGGAGAAGCGGCACAGCATACTGAGCAGAGGCGATCCAGATGATGAAGCAAGCGAGGATAGTCTCGCATAGTCGTTTCGCGACAAAGTCCCAGCGGATCTTGTCTGTACGAGGGTATGCTGGCTGGTAGATGAGAGTCGGTGCCCACCAGAAGTAGCAAAGGTTGGAGATGGTGATGTTCTGCGGATACGGGCACGTCTTGTACAATGCCGGAATCGTCTGACCTGTCGGGTCCGGTTTGAGAAAGGCGTGTCTTATGTCACGGTTTGTGAAAGCATAAGAGCAAACCTTCAGCCAAACAATGACAGCGTGCATCTCGTGGATTGTGCCGATGCCTGGGTTGTGGATATGGTACCACACCACTGTGGTCGACACTAGCAGATTGAACGTCGCATTGAGTGCATGCAGTACAGCAATGATCCACCACAGGCTCTTCAACCTCTTCCTCTCAAATTCCAGCTGTTTATCATAGTCCTTTCCCTCTCTCTTCTTGACTCTGCCCACAGCTCCTTGCGCATACCAAGCTGCCAGTCGTTCGATCCCGTATGCCACGAACAAGTGGCATGGCACCGACACGTATAGGATAGTGCCGTAGATGAGGTCGCTCCGCGAGGGTCCGTTGGCTGAGATTGTGACCCGAATACCATATCTCTTGAAGTTCTCGATCATTAGCCGCAGAATGGAGCAAGCGAGGACGGCGAATGCGAGGTTCTTGAAACCCTGCAGAGAGACAGGCTCAACTGAGTCACGACTGAGGCATGATGTGCGGTTCTTCGAGTGTACGGCAAATGCATGCTTGTATTTCCTCGCAGCAGCCTGCGCATGTTTTGAGCCAGAGATGCTGTGAGCTCGTGGTCGTGCATCGGGGCGATTTAGCTGTGGCGGTGCGACGGAATTGGTATGCTCCTGGATGCTGCTCAGTGGTTGCTTTTGCGTGATTACTTGTGCGTCTTCCAGTTGCACAGAGCCATTGAAGTTGTTGAGCTCCTTGTTGATGGCCCACGCCGGCTTCTGGTTCTCCTTCATGGTTATGATTGCTGTGATCAGCGGCCCTCAATCCCTAAGTGTTCATTAAAATGATCAGGTCCATGGGGCGTTCTTCCCCGCTCACAACATTTCTGTTGGGGTCGAAGCTGCATGTGTAAACCATTGGGCAGCTTGTCAGCCAGGCCCTTGGCCTTGGGAGCTTGGAGGAGTTCGCTTGGTGACGGCGGAGACAGGGTCTTTCTCAACGGGCTGGGGAACGCGCGGGGGGTGTGCTTTGATTTATTAGCATGTGAAAAGCTTCTCATGTTTGATAAATAATAAGGTAATATTGATGTGTACCCTACCCAGGCATTTTCGATCGATCTTGCACGTAAATAGCGCAATGGATTTGTTAGAGAGAGTAAAAGGGTTACTAATTTACCATTTTCTCTCGTATTGTTCGACCCTGACGCATCCGTGGTCTGTCACTGGTCCATGTAGCTGCACGTACATGTGTGTTTTGTTGAACACTTGCAAAAGTACGATCACATGTACGAAGACACGGCAATGTCTAACACCGCTACAAAACCTGTGTGCAACGATCGAAATGATAATAAGCACAGGAAGCTACTGAAAGTACATGTATGATTACTATCTGACGTGGCATGTCGCGGATGATTTGATTCATTCTACATGTACACATGCATGTACATGTACTTGTGAATGTCCGAGTGTGACACTGCCCCAACACCAACCCTGTCATATCCGCGACAAATCATATTTTTGTATACTCTGCAAAAGTCTGCACGCATGCATGTACATGTACATGTTCTCCAACGGATTGCATGCTAGTACAGGCAGCTACCTATCGACATGGCTGAGAGACTCGCCATTGAGAGCGTCTCCACCTTCTCGTGGCTCCCAAATCCCTCGTTGCCGCTACCGTCGGAGCTAGAGGGCTTCACGATGACAAAGACTGCTGAGAGACTGGGCTTCGGACGACGTGCATGACAATTGAATGTACGTGTGGAATTGCATACAACGCGAGTCGTACTGGATTACACAAGCAAGACCTCTACATCTCCGTACCACGCGTCCGAAGCCACGCAACGCAACTCTCTCTGACGATACCATCGTTCACTTCGACAACACGGTTTGGGACGAACTGGTTATCATTGCGACTGGAAAGCATCTGAATACTGGGACGATCAAGAAAATTTGTGCGGAAATAACCGCCGTTCATGATGCTAAAGTACTTGAGTCCTGAGCCAACATAACGGCATTTTACCAGATCAGAAAAACGATGCAAATACTCCCATCTCTACACTTAAAGGTCCGAAACAGTGAAATTGACTTTGAAGCACCGTCGATCAGACGCATGCCCATGCCCAAGGTCATAGGCGCTGCAGCCCAGCTATCCATTCGAGCAGAATCTCAAGCGCGGTAAACCTCAATCTTCGGTAAGGTCTATCGCATCCACGACTTCGGCACTGGTCCTCGCACGCTTGCGGCGCTTGTTTGACTCGCTTGTGATGGTGACGTCGCCCTCGTCGTCGTCTTCGTTGCCATCTCCATCGCTAAGTGTGACTGAACGATCGCGGACACGCTTTTCGTGCTTGACCTCTTGCTTGACCTTGGCAGAAGAGGCACGTTCAGCGCGGAGAAGGCGAACCTGCTCACGAAGTTCGTCAGGCGTGAGCTCGTCAGGATCACGCTCCGTGAGCGGCACAGGAGACTGAGGGCGCTCGACGATGCCTTCAATCTCGAGGTCTCCTATTACATGGGTCAGCGGAGACTTCTGATGTATGCCTGAAGATATGCACTTACTGCGTGTACGGTACTGAAAGATATAGGTGGCGATGGCATCCTTTCCGTGAGGATAGGTGACATTGATGAATCGGAATGCAGGGATGTTTTCGGCACGCCCAAGTCTACGATATTAGCGCATATCCACGAGTTTCGTAACAGGATACATACTGCGTGTGATTTGAGATGGAGCGCCCTTTCAAGGCCTTCTCAGGGACGTCATTCTTGTTCGTGCCTGAGCTTTGTTGTGATGACTGAGTAAAGGTACCAGTACGAAGGCATCTCGTGAGCTCTACTTTGATCTCCCCAAGCTTTGAGAACTTTTCCACGAGAGATGGTTGGCAGTGGCCATCAGCTATGGTATACGTCAGTCTGTAACGACACATCAATGGCTATGCAACATACTTGAGGTGTGCTCAGCAAAGCTGAGCTTCCGGAGTGTACTGATACCGGCCTTGGTCTCCATTAGGCCCTCGATGTATGATGTTATCGGTAGATGTGTTAAGTCTACGACATTACTCCCGACATGCTCGCCATCGGCGTAGGCACTGAAACAGATACTCTCGCCACGTGCGCGATAGGCGAATCCAGCGTCCAGGCGCAGGTGGATTTCAAACTTTGTGCCCGGAGTCGACTCGACGAACGTGGTTGCAGTCATTGCATCGCTTTCGCTGGCATTCTCGGTGTGATATTCGGGAAGAGCAACGTTGTTCACCTTGATGGTGACAGTCGCCTGAGGAAGACAATCAGCGTACATTTTGGGAAGTGTGCTGGTGGTGGTCGTGTTTGTCGGACTGTCGATGTTGGATGTGGATGAGAGGCGCAGTTTAAGTGGGAAGAAGAACTCAGGCGCGAGCTTTATGTCACGAGGAAGGCGCGATTACCACCAGTCACATGTCTCTTCACAAGCGGCCACTGAGACAACAATTCACTTCATGCAGCGTGAGACCGACAGTGAGGCGTTCGTCACCCGTCACTTCATGGAGAAAACAGCCTTTGTCTCGTTGCCTAGGCCCGCAAGCAGGACTTGTACTGCGCGTGCGCACCAACAGTGAAAGTGTGGCGCACCTCCAATGCCTTGAGAAAACGAACCAGTCGCATACGCGTAAAAAAGTCGCGTCAGTGACAAACGCCAATAGAGAGGCTGTAAAACAAAGCTAGCGTACCTTGACCAATGATTACGCGCCGCGCGCAGGGTAGCTGCATAGCTGCCATCCTGCCATCACTGCACAATTAGACAACGGACCGGATGCACGCATCATCGCGGCGCCTTTCGCTCCCTGCAACGCGATCAGTGAGTCTTCACTTCTCAATACGGGATGTGGCGATCAGCCATATTGAAAGATAAAAATCAGGGGTGAAGCAGGGGTGCAACGCAAACAGGCTCGTCGTAACACTTTATCGCATTGCCATTAGCCTTCTAGAAGCGTAATCGTCTATCTACATGCCATGGGGGTAATGCAATCAGTCGTCGTCCCAGTTAGGATTGGGGCCTGGCGGCTTAGGACCACCAGCCTGTCTCGCCACAATGATCTGGTCGACGCTGAGGATCGTCCTCACGGACTCAGTCGCGAGCTTGATGGCCCATGACTTGCTGACCATCAGATCGAGAATTCCCTCGTCCTCAGCGTCGAGCGTGCCGGTGCCGTCATCGTTCTCAATGTCCACACCCATGCTGGGCGGTGACTCTTCTTCTGAGGAAGACTCGGCTTGCTTCTTGCTGGGCTGTTGCTGCTGCTTTTGGTAGGAGTTGTGTGCGGTGTAGAGGCGTGCGAGAACTTCGGTGGCGTCGAGGCCGGCGGATTCTGCGAGCGTGCGAGGGATGACTTCGAAAGCTTCGGCGTACTTCTTGATGGCGTATTGGCTGAGGCCGGGTGTCTTTTCGGCAACAGCGTTGACCTTGTCGATGATTTGCATCTCGGCGGCGCCGGCTCCGGGCACCATTCTGGAGTCACGAGTGATAGCCTTGATAGCGTTGACACCGTCGTCGACTGCGCGCTCGACGTCATCCAGGTGGTTCTGGGTGGCGCCTCTGAGGACAATAGTTGCTGTGCGGGTTGAGTCGTTCTCTTGTCTGAAGACAGTCACTCTGTCACCACCAATCTCGAGAGCCTCAACAACGTCAACATCACCCATCTCATCGGGCATGGGAGCACCAAGACGAGCCAGAGGAGTAGCGCCGACAACGCTGCAGAGGCGGCGAAGCTCGAACTTCGACAGAATCTTGATGACCAGAATGCCGTAGCGGTTGAGGTAGTGCATCGCAAGTTCACCGACAGTTGCGCCAGCGACGATCACGCGGATTCCAGAGTCGTGGATTTCCTTGATGGCAGCCTCCATCTGTGCCTCTTCGCCCTTGGAGAAGTCCAGGAGCTCCTTGGAGTTCTTCAACAGAACAGTGCCCTTGGTCTCGGTTTGCGAGATGTCGATGGGGCAGCTGTAGACACCCACCTTGGCCTTGGAGGCCTTCTTGACACTGCCGTCAGGCTCACGTCCGAACACCATTCCCTTGACAACCTTGCTCTGCTCCAGTCCACCGCCCATGATCTTGACCACTCGTACGTTGTCCACGTTGAAGTTGTATGGGTTCTTGGGCATGACTGCCAGTACAGCCTCCGCAACCTTGTCCGCAAGGAAGTCCTCGTTTCCTGACTGCTTGGCCGCAATGACTGTCCTCAGTGCCTTGGCCAGCTCAGCCTGACTCCTGATGTCCTCCACTCTCTCAACTTCCAGCTCCTCCAGCGCCTTGAGCGCGAAACCCTGTGCACGCTCGTAGCCCTTTGCGATCTCGCTCGTCTTCAAGCCCATTCTTAAGAGGTCCTCCGCCTTCTTCAGCAGCTCACCAGCCAGCACAATCACAAGGTTGGTCGCATCACCCATCTCGGCCTCCTGCTGTTGCGAGGCCATGACCAGCAGCTTAGCAGCGGGGTGCACAACCTCGAGCTCGCGGAGAATTGTGGCAGCATCGTTGGTCAGGATCATTTTCTGCAGGTGGTTGATGACAATCTTGTTGCGGCCATAGGGACCGAGGGAGGTCTGCACGGTCTGGGCGATGTTACGGCAGGCATCGATGTTGCGAAGGACGGCGCCATCCTCCGAATCGTGGCTAGGTGGAAGTTATTAGTATACGTTTCGCAGCAAGTGTGTTTGGAGGGGAGCATACTTCTGGTAGCCTGGCTTGAACAAGCCGGCGTTGGGAGCTCCTGGGACAGAGAGCGACATGTTGGCGAGTTCTCGTCAATCCGGCGTGAGGGCGATTGACGGGACGGAAAATGAGGTGGGGAGGTGTAGGGAGTATAAGGTGCTGTCTCGCTGGTGCTGCGACTTTCCCTCGAGGTGGTGCTGGCGCTGCTGTTTTTTGGAGCAGCCCCGCGAATCTCGGAGAAGTGCCGGGCGATGAGGACGGAGGACATATTCACTACAGTGTTACTTCAAGCGTCTGCATAAGGTACATGTACCTTGCACTCGTTTGGTGAACAACTGGGACTCTTGCAATTGGCCCGAGGCGGCGTAAAGAGGGAGAGGGTGGACTGCTGCATCACATCTGCTGGAAGACAGCAGTGTACATACAAGAGTTGTGCATCTGGAGCCTGGCGTGTACTGTACCACCTATACACCAACATGCTTCCGCGCACTCTTCAGCGCTCACTCCGGAGGCCGCCATACGCGCAAAAAGCCTGCAATGCCTGCTCATGCCGCTGTGGCGCGCAGTTTACGTCTCAACCATTCTCTACTGCCCAGAAACTCAGGGCCAGAAAGGCTCCTTCGACACGAAACAATGAATGGTATTCCGCACCATTGCCCGTGTCTGCGATGACCGCGAAAGCACGCCAAGGTTTCCGGAAAGAACAAAATGAAGACAACGAGGGTCGCGAACAGCGACGAGCCAAGATGCAGACCGCTTATAACTATGGAGCATTCGGCATGACGCTCGACGAGGTCGACATATTCATACAGCGCTTCGCAGAGATTTGCTCCAGCACGAGGCTCCGCGTCGGCGCTGCGCCGCCGCAAAGCTTCAGAACCTTGTTGGCAGAGACCAAAGCTTCAGAGCAGGACTTGATGTACCTGGCGCTGCTGCTCGTGCAGAACAAGAGAGTAGAACAGGACAGATATTGGGGCCGGAGACTCTTGGATGCGCTCTCTGCTGCTGGCTTTGTGGAAGCGACCATTCGCATTGTGAACAACGCGGTCGTGCAAGCCAAGACCCGACCAGGTCTGCTCAGGAACGCAGCCGTGGCCGTAGAAAGGGGCCGCCTGCAGAAACTTGTGAGGGAAGGTACCTCCTCTCGTGCTATGGTCCTGGAGGGGAAATGCGCCTATGCTCTAGGTGATGTAGATACCGCTTTGAACTGGTGGTGGCAGGCTGTTGAAGGAGCCGTGGAGAAAAGTAAAGAGGTTGCAGCTCGCCGTGCTGCTGGCAAGGAGCCGAGGCCATCAGACTTCGCCGAAGCTGACAGGAGTGACCTTTCAAGTCCTTGGATCGAGTTGATCGAGGCGCACTTTGAACGTTCACTGCGTGGGAAGGACGAGTGGGAGAAGTGCGAGAAGGCTATCCAGATTGGTGTAGGTCAAGATGATCCGCAGGCGTTCTACTACGCTGCAACATACTACAAGCAGCGCTACGAAGACGGCAGCCACATGCCGACCAGTGACTGGCTATACTACATGACAAAGGCTGCCGCGTCTGGTGTACCCAAGGCCGCCTACGAGCTTGGTGTGTTCTACGCAGAAAGTGGCTGGAAGTATATTGAGGACGAACCACCCGAGCACGTGAAGCCCACGCCATTCGACCGCTATCCTGGCAAAGCAGACTCCCAGTCTCCTTGGAATCTCATCCGTCAGATTTTCTGGCCGTCGCAAGAAGCTAAGCTCAGCGAGAAAGACGGCATTTTCCATTCAGCAGCATGGCCAGGCACCCCAGTATCGCGGTTTCGTCTGGCGATGCGCTGGTTCGACGTAGCCGCCGATTACACGTATGCGCCTGCGTTCCTTTATATGGCCAAGCTCCTCATGCAAGACACCCTCTGGGCTGGAGCTCAAGCGCCCGTTGAAGCGCTCAACCTGAGCTCAAAGCGGTACCTTTACACCAGCAAAGAAGACGAAGCCGACGCACACTTCACCGGCGATGTGAAATCCTACGAGCTGCCAGAAGACGCCGTCGACCCGCCAAATCCCGGGCAAAACATCAAGCTCGCGAAGTCTGCGCTGCTGCAAGTCTTCATCGCGCGCGAGTATGTGCTGACCCGCGAGGATGAGTACAAATCCCTGGTGAAGAAGGATCCCACGATTGAATCGCATGATGACCTGGAAAAGACACGCCACCCAGACATGTACTGGCTCCAACGATGGGGCGAGAACGAGGAAGTGTTTTTCCAATGGCAGAAGGAGTCTCTAGCCATGTACAAGGAAGCCGCTGCGATTTGCGACGAGATGGGCTGGTCGATTTACAGCACTAACGGAGTCCTGGTTTACAAGCCGGGAGTGGGCGGTTTACGAGATGTTAACACCAAGTAGCATAGTGTAGTATATAAATTGTAATTGTAGAGTAGAACAGGTGCCGTTTCTTGCTGCTGACTTGTTCAGACTTTCAGTACCTTACATTTGCCTGAAACTCACGCCTTTCGATCAGAAATTGTCATTGGTGCAGCCAAAGTCGTGAAGAAGTGTCTGGATATCATGCTTGAAGGTTGCTATCAACGATCCCATAACACAATATGCGTACTTGCCCTCCTAGAACAAGTAACCTCAATTCTATGTTGTCAAGATTGATCGACGAGAGTCGATGTTTGAGAAGGGTCGGAATCTTGCTCGGCTCAGCCCGACTGCAAGCGCTTTCGCGACCAACTAACGTTACGACATTGATGAACATCAGTTGCAGAACATCCACATCCACCATTTGATCCAACGACACCAACCAAAATCCCCGCAACAACCTCCCATAAAACCAATCCTTCAAATCGACCCATCAAAATGGCCGACGCAAAGACCGAAGTGATGCAGCAGGTCCGCCAGCAAGCTGCCATCCAGAACGCTCGCCTTCTCGTCGAGGTAAGGAATTCCTTGCGCCCAACACAAACGACATACTCAGCGCAATCGCTAACCATGTATCTTCTTCACTATAGAAGCTCAACGAGCACTGCTTCGAGCGCTGCGTCCCCACTCCCGGCTCCTCTTTCTCCTCCGGCGAGCAGACCTGCTATACCAACTGCCTCGAGAAGTACATGTCGGCGTGGAACACCACTAGCAGGCAGTACTTGGGCCACGTGCAGAAGGGTGCTGGTTCGTCGTTGTAAATTTCGCGCTGAAGGGAAAAATTGGATGAATGGGAAAGCGGACGGGTGTACATTGATTGATTGGCCACTGGCTTGCATAGACGGAAATTCCGGGTGTACCATTATGAGCGTGGGATCTTTGCATCGCGAAAATCACGTGGAAGAGGATCTGTACGATATGGAGAGGTCAGGGCTGGAAGGCGGCTTGTAAAAAATGATGCCATTTGTATGTTACTTGGCTGTACAGGACATGCGCGGATGGAGCGAGAGAGATACTGGATGATTGTATGATATTCTACAGAAAGTCCGCGGAAAAGGAGAAATATCGCATACTCGAACAATGCCTACATGTCGAAAAGATGAATGCCGCTATATGCTGACCAAATGCACCCGATGTTGCGCCTCTAAAATGCTGTCGTCACTTCCAGCATGTGCCAATGTCTATTTCTGACCAGGCTTCGTAAAGGCCTTTTGCCTCTCGGCGTACTCCTTCACGATGATGGAGCAGTTGACTTCCTTGCAGAGCTGCTTCCTCCTCACAGGCGGGAGCAGGCTAGCAAATTCAAGACCAGCAGCCCTCTCGACAGCCTCCACGGGCACCTCGAAGTCCTTCAACGGCTTGTCATTGCTGATCTTATCGTTGGGCAGAACGAAGGCACCCAGGCTGACGTTTCCACCAGCCTTGCCGTCCTCGGCGTAAATGATCTTGTAGAAATGCGTGGGCACCGCGATGTTGGGCGGCGAGCCAATGACTTCGTAGCTGACCTTCCACTTGCCGTCCGCTTCCTTCTTGGGCAGGTACAAAGGTCCGGTGACGATTCTCACGGAAGGGTAGAAAGTCGTCAGTCTCCTGCAGAAATCCTCGAAGTGTGCCCAGTAGTCCCTGTTGAAGCCCTCTCCGACCTGCGGACACATGTTCGACAGCGCGAAGGTAGCGTTCATGGCATCCTGCGACCACTTGCAGTCTGCTGCGGGCACTTGGTGGCCTCTGTCGTAGCCTGAGCGGAAGTAGTCTTTGAGCTTCGCGCGGAACTTCTCTGGAATGCTCATGTCCTCGACGAACACGGAGTGTCTACGGTCGCCTTCGCGGAGGAGCACAGAGGCGGGTGTGATGTGCTCAGCGACCCAGTTGGGGTTGCGAGTCGTGCGGTTGTATGATGAGGTCAAGGAAGAGGCGGTGCGAAGGTCGGACACAGGACCAGGGAAGCCATATTGGAAAAGGCCTGAGGGGTCTACGGGTGCTGCTGCTGCGGCGACTTTGGGATCGATGGTACCGACGGCTATGGGCGAGGGAGGAAGAGGTGCGGTCTTGGATGGCACGGCGATCGTGGGTGAAGTAGCTGTCACGGCTTGTGCAGGCTCATGTCGTCTCGTTCCAAAGAAGACGGCGGTTGTTGCTGCTCCCACGGCAGCGGAGGCGCCAGCGACGGCGGCGAGAGTGAATTTGCTCATGAGCAAAGAGGCACGGAAAGTGAGGTGTGAGACGAAAGGAGGGACAGCCTGCTCGAGGCACGTATCACTCCGACTTATCGTTCTTGTCTCAGGATGACACTCGAGCAGCACGCGGACGCGATCATCTGCACGGGAGTTTCACATGCCGCCAGAATTGCGCGGCCAATCAGCGACCGTCCTGCCCGCCGCTCTTCGACCCTGAAGGGATTCGAGACGAGAAGACTGGCCACTATGAAACATACATCGACTATACCAGTACTCCAAAAATGGGACACAGAGCTTGAAAGTCATGAGCCATACATAAGTGCATCGTAGACTACAAAGCATAGGAGGATCTACCCGTACCACTATACTGCCACCACATGGAGGCCTTGAAAGCCATGCCAAAGAGAGCAACCGACGTTCATATTGCATTAATTATTAGTCTTATCTTCTTCTGGCCTGACATTTCACAGCTCGCTGCGATGCCGGGCTTCTTGACGAGCGAGCTGTGGTCCACAGTACTGCGCCAAATTCACATCACCCTCAGACCCATACAGCAACCATCCTTCCCACGCGCCACCTTCGTCGAACAAGACGCAGTTCTTCGACGGAATTGCCTTGTTATCAACCTTCTGGAAGTTGTGGTATAGTGAACTCTCGATGCTGCCCAGGTCTGACATCGTAGCGCAGTTCTTAGAGGTGGCGCAGTATCGGAAAGCTATTCCATCGAATGAGCCGTGTGAGACAGCACACTCATGAGGTCCGCGGTCGGAGTTTACGGTTGCTATGCTTCCGGAGGTGTACATCCAGAGGACTGATAGTCTCATGGTGAGAGTTGACGTCTGTTTGGGTTTGGTTGCTGGAGGTGATTCGACGAGTGGCGAGAAATCTTGAGCAATTGACACCTGTAGAGGCTGTCAAAGTTGTGTCCCACAGTCTCACCATTTAATCAGACAGATTTCGGTGTCTTAGCTGAACTGGCCGCTCAACGAGGCAAAGGACCGGCAGCGCCTTTCTAAGCACATCTCTTGCGTTCACTAAGTTGCTTAGACTACGTTACGGTCGGCGCTGCATCGGAGGATACATGCATCTATCGAAGCTCTCCAGACACCTTTCGGCGAGAACGTTACAAGTTGTACACGAGGCCACGAGTTCATGGGATATCGACGTTCGTGCAACGAAACTCCCCAGTTCCATGTGCATCATCAATACCCTGATTAGATGTTCCGTTCTCCATTGAACATCAGCCCATAGGTCATGGGACATGTTTCGTCGCAAGTGATGCTCATGATTGGCTGCAGTCTTCTGACAACGAAAATATCAGACAGATCGATTGTTGCGAAGTGTGCCCAACGATGACTTGACTGCACTGTGGTAGGCAAGACATGCCACAGTAGAAATCTGCATGCAATTGTCTTCCTGTACACCCTTTAGTGTCCGAAAGTGGAAATCCATAGCTATCCAGCACAAGTCAGCCCGGTAAAGGTTATTGCATAGCTTTTGAAAGTTTGTGATCTGGTGAAGACAGCTGGCCAAAAAACATCGCGCAGTACAACTACTTCCTGGGAACGTTCGTATGAGATCTAAGGATCTGGATGATGGTGGTGGTGGTGTGTATATTGATCACCAACAAAACTCGCCAAATAGGACTCGCTAACCAAAGACAACAACAACTACCTGTACAAGTGGGTTGCCCCGACTCTACCCAATGCTTCGCTCCTTCTTTTAGTTCAACCTCGCCTTGAGCTCCGCAACCTCGTTCGTGAGAGACTCGATCTGCTTGCTCTGTGCTTGCAGCATTCCCCTGATCTCACCCAAGACCTCCTTAAGACCACCCGCTGCGCTTGAAGCGCTGCGAGAGACGGCGGCGGGCTCTGCGCTAGGCTGCTCGGTTGCGGGCATGGAAGAGGTAGCGGGCGATTCGCTGACTTGACGGCTGCTGGCAGCCTTGGAAGGCTCGGGTGCGGCTGCGGCCGCAACAGGTGTGGGTGTCACGTCTGCGTGCTTGGGTGGTGTGCGGGTGCCTACCTTCTCCTCCTGCCTGGCAGCCACCGTGCTCGAGGGACGCTGGATGGGTTTGGTGATCTCCTCGAATGGGCTTGAGGGCTCATCATCCGAAGACTCAGCATCCTTGTCGGCGAACTTGTTGGCCATTTGGGACATGGATTGTTGGTTGTCCTTCATGGAGGGGATCTCACGGGGGGTACCAGGCTGTGAACGCTCGGCGACAGGTTCGGCCTTGGGAGCTGCTACAGGCGCAGGTGTAGGCGTAGGAGCAGGAGCAGTCTTGGCGGGAGCTGCTGTAGGCGCATCCTTAGCAGCGTACTCCTTCGGTGCCTGACCATCGTGGAGATCACCCATGTCAATCTTGGCCGGGCGAGCGGTCTTGCCTTGGAGCCACTCGGCGCTTGTCATGGCAGGCTTGGAACCGGTAGCAGGGGGATAGATATCGTCCTGGAACATCTCCGCACGTCTAGGTACGACGAAGGAGATGGGCTCGATGTACTGGTCGTTGACGGTCTTGTAAGCGCGCATGACCTCGTTGGCGTGGGTGTTGAGACCGCGCCTGGGCATGAAGGCAAGACCACGTTGCGGCTCTGGTGACTTGTGCTCGCTGAGCGGCTCGAATTTATCGTTGTCGTATTCGAAGTAACGGATGTTGCCATCGCCCTTGCCAGCAAGGTAGAGCATTTGGCTGCCGTCGTCCCAGAAGGGCATGCAGATACCGGATTGCGAGTCGAGGTAGGTGAAGTCGCCGATGGGTGTAGAAGGGTTGCGAGGGTCCCAGAGACCCAACTGGCGATCGCTCATCTTGCTGAAACCGGTAGTAGCAACACGATCGTGGTCGCCAAGCCAGACGACTCTGCTGCTCTTTGCACCGCTGTGGCCAGGAACTTCGTGTGCCGGCTTCTCCTGACGGACGTCCCAGAAACGCAGCTTCTTGTCGCGAGACGAAGTGACCAGCATGTTGCCATCGGAGCTCCAGGAGAGCGACTGGACCATGTCGTTGTGCTTGAGAGTCAACTTAGCCTGTCCATCCTCAAGATCCCAGAGCTTGACGGTGTAGTCGCCGGACGAGGATGCGAGGACGTTCTCGGCAGCCGGGTTGAACAAGACGTGGCCGACCTTTCTGCATGGAGTCAGCTCTGTTCAACACATTGCGCATAGTATGCCGGCCAAGCCTACCTTCCGTGTCCGCTCAACTTTCCAACAGGCATAACATCCTCAGGCTCTTCCGCATCGGAGCGCACAGTGAAGTTCTCCGGGACCTGCCACAAGCACACCTTTCCGTCGTCACTGGCACTGGCAAGGAGGTCGTCGTTGAAAGGGCTCCAGTCGTGGTCCAGCACGGCGGCGGTGTGTCCTCTGAACAGCGGCATGACATCGGGCAGCTTGCCCTGCTCTTCCAAAGGGATGACGGCGAATGCGCCGCCGCCGGACGCCTCCCAGTTGACGGACAGATACTTGGGGTTACATTTCACGAGGTTGGTGTCCCAAGCGTTCTTGCTGATGCGCAGGTTGTCGTAGCAGGCCTCGCGCTTGCTGGTCTGTCCGAAGACATGTCCTGTTGGTCGCGTGGTCAGATGCGATCGGGTGCGCGATCAATGGGAGGGGGAGGCTGTGGCTTACGGTACTTGGACGCTCTCACGAAGCGGCCCGACATTGCTGTGAGGGTTGTTGCGGCGGTGCGATCGGTCTATGTTTACAAGGCGTCGGTCCCCAAGGCGGAAGGCTGCAGCAATGGAAATGGGAAAGGTATGAAGATCGATCAATGTGGCAGTGTTCAGGGCTCAGTCCAGCTGTCGTGGCGAGCCTCCGAGGGCTGACGCTAGGCCGTATGCAGGGACCCTTGGACGGCTTCACAACATGAGTGTTTCACCTATTTCCTCTTCACGCATACATCTGCCCACACATGAAGCCAACGTCGAATGTAGCACCTTGCCACTCGCCGAGACTCGCGTCCTCCCTCGCGCCTCGGCGCCTTCTTACCCGAGCT
Source organism: Cladosporium sp. VS III D KN 1 (assembly GCA_019775635.1). Lineage (NCBI taxonomy): Eukaryota > Fungi > Ascomycota > Dothideomycetes > Cladosporiales > Cladosporiaceae > Cladosporium > Cladosporium sp. VS III D KN 1. The sequence continues at coordinate 346,563 of JACWFN010000037.1, forward strand.
GCATCAATCTTTGCCATGATCGTCGAGCAGGACACCTACCTATATTTCCCCCGCCATCGAAGGCGGAGATGCGTGCGGGGCAAGGTTTGACATTGCTCGCTGCTATCGACATATGACGAGGCAGCATCGTATAACAACAAGCGTCGCGATCATTTAGCCAAGCTTTGGCGCGATGTCACCCCGGCTATCAATGTCTTCAAGGTACAAGTATTGTCCTCATCGGCCGGAGCGGCCTCTGAGCGTGATTTGAGTCGCTCAGACGTCTACGAGCATTCGTGCCCGGTCCCATATCGAGCATGAATTTCCTCAAAGCACTCATATGTTTCATATCTTTTTGTATAGCCCAAGAGGGGCTTGTAATTGACCCGAAGAATGCAGACAATGGCGGCGGAGGAGGCCATTCCATCCAAGTGGATCTTTCTGACCTGGCCAACAATCGTGCATTCGGCATGTCACCAGGCGATGCAAACTACGACGGCTTGCATTCCGGCATCCCAGCTCAATTCCTCCCACCTGCAAATCTGACATTCTCCGGTGTCAACTACAACTTTCCGCAGTATCGCAACTCGGGAGATGACAATGTTCTTGCTCAAGGCCAGATCCTCATGCCTAAGCAGGGCCGATACTTCAGTGTCAACATGCTTGCTTCTGCAGAGAGCTCTATCGCCACCGGTTTCGTCAACGCCACCTACTCGGATAACACAACCGTGTCAAGCCCTATTCTGGTCGATCCATACAAAGACTGGCCATATCCTTACGGACCAGGAATAGCCTGGCCTTACACCCTGAAGAACATCACCGATAATCCCTACGACTACAATCGATCAATGATCTACCAGAGTGTCACCTGGCTGGACGCCTCGAAGGAACTGGTGTCTCTTCAACTTCCGAACGTGACTTCTGGTGCTGCTGGCGATCCTGGTGGTGCTTCCGAGGACACCAGGCTGCACATCTTTGCGGTGTCGCTGATACCAGCACTGGACTCTGGCATATCTTTGGAAGTGCAATACGCGAGATCTACTCAGATGTGGTTGGAGGGAACCAACAAGACACAGATCATCGAGGCTATCATCAACAATGTTGGAGAGGAATGGGTGCTGGCCAACAATAGCGTCCGTGTGTCGATCGACTCGCCAGGTTTGACCGCGGTCCAGCCTGCCGTGATCAACCGCCTCAGACCTGGCGATCAGGCTCGTGTTCAAATTGGTGTCGTCAATACTAATGGAACAGCTTCTGGCACAAAAGGCGAAGCGACTTTGAAGATTAGTGGAGCTGGCGTGCAAGCTAGCCACACTTTCAACGCCACATTCGGCATTGCACCATATGAAGCTACCTACGAGAGTATCTATAGTCACGAAAGCCCAACGTGGTACACTTCCGGCAAGTACGGTATTTTCATCCATTGGGGTGTATACTCGGTCCCTGGCTGGGGCAACTCTGGAAAGAATGGTATGTACAGTTCCAGAGATCTTACGCACAAGTCTGCGCATGTCTCCTCAGTTGGTCAAGGCTTGTACCAAAAGCTGCCGATTTAAATTTGCTTCAATGCATATTTGCGATAAAACTGCAAGCACTTCGGAGCCCTGGTGTGGTATGTGCATATACCAGCAGGTACAGCACTTAGAAGGATTACAGCGACCATTGAGATGATGTGCGCAGACTCATGACAATGAACTGGAAAACACAAATGCACCCATTAATTTATCTGACATATTTGCAGAATCATATGCCGAATGGTACTGGTGGTCTCTCAACAACGGACCTGGAGCATCAGACCAGACCTGGGAGTATCACCTGGAGACCTACGGTCCTGACGTGGTATACGATGACTTCATCCAGAACTTCACCGCCTCAGTCTACGATCCAAAGGAATGGGTCGATCTGTTTGCAGATGCTGGTGCGCAATACTTCGTGCAGGTTTCCAAGCACCACGATGGATACGCCATCTTCGACCTGCCTGCAAACGTCTCCAACCGAACGAGCGTAGCTCTTCCACCACACCGTAATCTGCTCCAGGAGCTTTTCGACGCTGCGGAAGAATATCAGCCTCAATTGCACAAAGCTACTTATTACTCCCTACCAGAGTGGTTCCACCCAGACTACAAGAAATATGGCTTCGCTTCCTGGTACGTATAATTCTTTTTGCATATACATGTAGTGGTAGCGATGACTGACAGTACCATAGGCCGGGTGGTAATGCAACCAACCCTTACACTAACGTCACTCTCCCCTACGATGGCTATGTCCATGTCGATGACTACATTCCTGACTTGATCCTTCCTGAGATGCAGACGCTGGCAGACATGGGTACCGAGATCATGTGGTGTGATATTGGAGGGCCGAATCTTACAGCAGAGTTCGCAGCTTCTTACTTCAATGATGCTGCTGCTCGTGGCAAACAGGTGCTGCTTAATAATCGCTGCGGTCTCCCGGGCGACTTTGATACACCTGAATACGCGCGCTACGAGGCTGTCCAAGTCAGAAAGTGGGAGAGCAATCTCGGCATGGATCCTTTCAGCTATGGATACAACCGTGCTACACCAGAAGACGCGTATCTCACGCCTGGAGCCATCGTTACGAGCTTATTGGATATTGTCTCGAAGAACGGTAACTTCCTGCTCGACGTGGGACCCACTGCCAACGGAACCATCATCGAAATCGAGCAACGCAACCTCCGTACTGCTGGCAGCTGGATCAAGGACCACGGTGAAGCAATCTTCAACACGACATACTGGTTTATCACGCCAGAAGAAGGCGAAGCTGTCCGCTTCACGCAAAGCCAGAATGCTTTCTACATCTCAACCCTCTATGCTCCCAACGGAACGCTTGTGCTTGACTCGCCGGTGCCTTATGTTGATGGTGATAAGATTCAAGTCGTTGGAGGAAACATGAGCGGCACAATCGTACCCTCGAGGCTGTTTGATAACGGTAGCTTGGAGCTCACCATCAGCGAAGATGTCAAGAATGCGGATCAATTCGCCTGGGTGTTCAAGATCCCGTTCGGCGGGCTTGATCAGATGGGGTCTGGAAATGGCACGATTGGCGGAGGTAACATCTCCAGTGGTACAGGTTCTCCCGTTGCGACACAGTCGACCAGTGCTGCTAGTAGGTTCAGTACTCATGTGTTGATGGCGTTGGTCCTGGCCGCCTTGATGGTTCTGATCGCTTAGGTCGCCTGGAAGACAATTGTCTGTCTGAACGCGATTTGGAGCGCATTCACACTCTGTATGGAACTCAATACGATGCGCATAGACTCACAACACTAGGCTCAATCTAACATGATATACATTTCTCATACATAAATACAGCGGTACTTTCACAAATCTCGGATGCTAATACAAGCAGCTACATACCTAGACTTTGGAGATACTGCCATTTAGACACTTTGGAAAATGCCTAGGTTTGTCCGTGGCGATCTTACGGCTATTATCGGAAGAGGTCATTGAAAGGCAATAGTGGCCATCGAGATATCGTGCGCTGACGTATGACGATGAGTTGCGGATGGGTACCAGACCACGGGCGTCAGGCAATGTAAAGCAAGGTGAACTCAAGTCTTCACCTTGAAAGACAATTCGGCGTTCGACAACTATTTGCAGACTCCGCGAACTCGGTCATCAACGCGATGCTGTTGAAGCTAGAGATTCTTCACCGAGAGCTGCTCTAGAGCTCCCAGGCTCGCCATGACTGACGTCGGCACCCAAGGCTCGAAATCCTGACCATCATTCGAGCTCTCAGTGGTTTTCAGGCGAAGCTTTGAACCAAACAAACACGCAATGCTGGACCATTCAGTCCAATCGAGTAGCCGATGTTTCTCAAGACTTGTGGCAAGGAACGATCCACCGACAGGTCCGTGGTTGTTATCTTTCGTCTTTGACTTCCTATCGCCTCCGTTTCTAGCATCCCAAGACTTTCAGTTCAGCATGTGAAGAGCTTGGGCCATATGGACCACAAACCCATCGATCGTCACGATGTCTCTTTGGCAAAACAATTCGCACGGTTAGATCCTGACGCTGGTACTGGCTTTCGAATCGTCGGATGCAATCGGATGATGGGTGCCCAGACTGGGCTTCCCCTCTCGAAAGCAGTGGTTGCGGTTTGAGCTATAAGAAGCGAGGAGTTGCTATGTTGCATCGAAACTCATATCCTCATCACACTCCATTACAATCGATACTGCGAGCTAGAACAACCCTTAATAGCAAACATGCGTTGCCACTATATTCTTTTGCCTACTCTCGCGGGCCTGGCCATTGCAAACAATGATGCCTCGAGCCCAGTCGCCAACGAAGTCTCTCCCGCTTCAGATGAGCTACCTGTCGAAGAGTTGCGCGACGTCCAGATCACATCACCCTATGTTGCAACAGGCATGCCCATGAACGCAGCCGTCCTCTCGGAAAGTAATCAAGACGCCGAGACCGACTATGGAACCAACGTGCACTCCCGTTCCAGGTTCAAGCGTCAAGGTCCTCCTCCTCCACCTCCAAGTGGCGACTCCAACGGTGCCATAAATGGCTACAACGGCCCTCAAAACCTCGGCACCAAAGTCATGAACGCACCCCTCTACGACTGCACCAACACCTGGACCTACCTAGGTTTCAAGCTCCTGTCCACCACTACTGTCAACCCAAGTCTCTGCGCCGCGGCCTGCGATGCTCAGACGTCTTACAACAAAGCAAACCCGCCGAAGACTGGCAAGACCGTCACGTGCAATGGCTTCGGATCGTACATGCTGACCAGGACCAATTCTACCGGATCGTATCCGCTCGGTCAGATGTGTACTATGTACACGGCGTACTGGGACGAGAAGTTTGCTGTCAATAGCGTTGCTTACGATGACAAGATTCGTGCCAAGTACACTTACTCTTCCAGCACCTTTTATGGCAAGAAGGACATGCAGCCGGCTTGTGGGTCGAAAGCTGTGTCTGGATCTGGGACTTACGTTGATGGTGGCTCGGCGCCGTAGAGGTACTTGTTGATGTTCCCTTACGCAGTGGATTGTCTCAAACACTGCACAGTTTTTTTTTTTTGGGTTTATTTCGATTTTTTCTTTATTAAGATTAAGTAATGTAATCAAATAACTAATTAAATAGACCATGTACGCTGGTACCTTTTCCTTTCCCTGCTATGAACGAAATTCTTTCAGTCTGACGTATCCTTCCCGATCGCCCGTGAAATCGTGCAAAGATAAACGCCCCGATAGAATAGGTCATTTCTCTCACACATTTGCAGCTTACGAGGATGCCCTCTGCTGGGCAAGCTGGCTGGCATACTTGGAGCGGTTGCGGAACCAAGCGCCGTGGAAGTAGAAGACGTAAGGTGCGATGACGAGCGGGATGGAAGCGGCTGCGAGGATGAAACTGGGGATAGGAAGCTGCCACTTGGTGCCGGGCTTGATGTTGGAGTAGAACGGAGTGGCGTACAGGGCAGCGATACCAGCGAGGAAGTCACGGCAGAAACCATTACCACCAGTGGCGCTGGCGGAGTATTCACCGTAAGCGGCGACCTGTGATATGCGTTAGCTACGATCATATTGGTCAGAAGTCGAGATGGCGAAGTGCATACCATGTAATCACAAGTGGCCTGGTAGATGGCCAAGTTGGCAATGCCGATCATGGCGACGAAGATCAAGGGAGCGATCCAGTGGACCTCAGGCGGTCCGAGAGAGGTCCAGGCGAAAGCGAAGAGACCGAGCGGCTCAAGAAGGACAAGCCAGAGCAGGCCCTTCATGCGACGCTCGGGCTTGATGCCGTGTTCGCCACCAGCAGCCTTCATGCTCTTCCTGTCCTTGATGTAGAAGGGGATGAAGAAGAGGCAGGCGAGCGCATAGCCGATGAGGAGACTGTTATATTGTTAGTCATGAGTACGTGATTTGTAGGTGAAGCGGGAGACTCACGGGATGAAGCTGAGGCCGACTTGAGAAGGGGTGAACTCCCACTTTGCCAGCACCAAGGCAAAGCTGTCAAGGCCAGTGAAGATGAGAGCATCACTGAAACCGCTAAGCAGGGAGAGGAAACCGACAACAGGCTCGGTCAGGAGGAAGAGGTAAGGTCTCCAGATAAGCTTGCAGACATTCTTGAACTCGAGACGCTGCCAGAAGTTGCCCCTGATCTCGTTAGGACCGTAGATCTTGGCATCTTCGCCAGACTTGCGTCTGCGCTGGGCCTCCTTGTCGAGGAGGACTGAAGCACGAGTCTCCGGCACCGTGATTAGGTGAGTAACTTGAACGACGAAACCGAAGATGAGCTGAGTGTAGAAGACCCAGCGCCAGTCAAGGTATTGCGTGATGAAGCCACCGACAATGGGCGCGACCACCGAACCAGCACAAGAGGAGAAGACGACATAGAGCATAGCGAATTGCTGATTCTCGGGGCCGAACATGTCAGCGACCATGCCAAGAGTGACACTACCGCCGGCAGAAGACAGACCACCGAGGATACGAGCTGCGAGAACAGTTTCGAAGTTCTTGGAGAGCATGCAAGGAATCTGGAAGATGTTGACGAGGGCGAGAGAGGCTTGCATGATCCACTTGCGGCCGAGTTCTTCAGAGAAAGGAGCCCAGAGCTCACAGCCAAATCCATAAGCGACGAGGAAAGCCATCTGGCCGAGGCGAGCCTGGAAGTGCGAGATGCCGAAGTCCTTGGACATGCCAGGGACAGCGTTGGCGTAGATGGCGGCATTGTAGTTCATGCTAATCTGAACCCAGAAGATGACAGTAAGGATTGCCCACTTCTTTCTATCAGAGAAGGCGAAGCCGAGGGTAGAAGCAGCGACCGCATCCCTGTCAGTCAACTCTTCGCGAGAGTCTCTGCGCTCGCTGACTACGGTCTCGGCGACCTTGTTAGGGTCATTCTCGGCGATCGACTCCATGATGGTTGCCATTTGATGAATATTTGCTGTTGAAATCTTGAGCGAGATAGCTGTAGACGCGTTGGATGGATCTTTGCTTGCGTTGGAAAAGGCTGCTGAAGGATGGAGGGTAGTTGGGAAGGTGCTGGGGTGCGGGGAGGTTTATAAGAAATATTTACAGCCAGGCACGATTGAAAAAGTCCTCAAGAGTAAGCAATAGATTGTGTGGTCTCATGCAATTAGCTTTTCCCAGCAAAGCAAAAGCATTAAGGTATTTGAATGTGTCCCGGGATGTGTCCGCATCATCCACTTGACCTGCCTTGAGAGCTCGAGAGTGCGTTTGAAGGTAAGCAGTCGACACACGAACGCCTTCCAGCAGGTGAAGTCCACGCCATGTAACTCACACTTGGCTGCGATCAGCATACAGTCTTGTGTGCTGACCGCGAAAGTTAACACTGAATGACAAACTCAGGATCACTGCATATATGGCTGAGATGCTCCATACAGATGCAATTTGTCTCGATACTTACAATGCTCGCATCATGAGAGCTGGTCTAAGAGATGATATTGTGCACCGAGGAAATCCTGTGTGCAAGTCCGGGTCGCCTTATTAATCACAGCTCATCCAGTGGTGCACTGGTCGTCGCAAGAATTCTTCAGACTGCATATCTTTCCTGGTCGTTCTGATTGGGTGTCCTGGTAATATGAGTTCTTAGATATCGAAGCTGGGTGATTTGGGACCCTCTAACTCAGAGAAGTGGTCAGCGACATTAGCCATGAAAGATAGCCGGAACCCCATGGATGCCGCCGTCCCGTGATCGATCCTGAATCCGTCGAGGACAGCATATGCATTTTAGCAAATAACGGCTACATGCCCAGCGGCCCTTTGGTGGCAGTGCTGGCAAGCAAAATGGCAGGCCGGATGCACAAGGAAGTAATGTCGATGCAAGGAGCACCTTGGCGAGGCAGATCGACGCTACGACGCGAAGGATTTCGGTCTCGGACTGTCGCATTCCCAAAGCGACACATGTCGTCATCCATCCAATGCTGAATGTTTGGCAAGCATGTGCAGCTGCATGTGCATGCGCATGTTCGAGTATATAACACGGTCAAGTATATCCGCTCTGTAGCAAGTTGTCCTGCACTACTCATTCCTTCTGGCACGTTCAAGCACAGCAGCTCGTCACCATGTCCGGAATCATCGGCACCCTCCTGCATGCCACCAACTTCCGCACTCCCTTCCTTCGCACTCTCATCCCAAGCATAGGCCTGGCTTATGGCCTGCAAGCTGCTGCCGCGATACCGTCCATCATTTTCCAGACTGAGCGCTTCTACGACTTGTCTGGCTCTCTGACCTATCTCTCCTGTACCGCCCTCTCGCTATCGCTCCCTCTACTACGCGCTCGCTATGCCACTCCCGGCGCAGCTCTTCCCGGTGTCCTCGAGATCCTCCGTGCCGCGAACTGGCGCCAGCTTGCTCTCTCTGCCGCAGTGACCTTCTGGGCTGCCCGTCTTGGCTCCTTCCTCTTCGCACGCATCACCGCAGACAACGGACGCGACAGCCGCTTCGATGGCATTCGTGAGAGCGTGCCCAAGTTCTTCGGCGCGTTCACTGCGCAAGCCACTTGGGTCTCGCTCTGCCTCCTTCCCGTGCTAGCCGTCAACTCGATCCCAGCGACAGCTCTCGCAGCTCTTCCCGTATTCACACTCACCGATATCCTTGGTCTTCTGCTGTACGTTGGCGGCATCACATTCGAGGCAACAGCCGATAGGCAGAAGAACCAGTGGCTTGAGGAGAAGAAGGCCAAGAAGCACAGCGAGGAGTTCTTGACACGCGGTCTTTGGAGCAAGAGCAGACACCCCAATTACTTTGGCGAGAGCACACTGTGGACTGGTATTGCGACCACAGCTGCGGGTATTATGTTGACCAGCGCTGGTCAGGCAGGTATGGGTCTGAGTGGAGGCTTGCTCGCCAAGGCGGGTGTCCTGGCTATGGCTGGTGTCAGCCCAGCATTCGTGACATTCTTGTTGCTCAAGGTTAGTGGAGCGGGTATCTAGCTGTTCGCGGGCAATGCTAACTGTGAATACAGGTATCGGGTGTTCCCATGAGTGAGACGAAGTATGATAAGCGCTACGGCGACCGCAAGGACTACCAAGAGTGGAAGAAGAACACGCCCATGTTCATTCCCAAGCTTTGAGATAGGCTGTAAAGTAATCCGAGTAAATGAAAGAGGATGTTTATCCACGAATGCTTGTGTATTCGTAGTGTGTATCTACGATACGTTGGCATACAGCTTGTGACCAGTTAATTCATGCGTACCTTCCTCCAGTGACGCTGCGCCGTCATGTGGCAAGCGCGACCTGCTGCTTCACCTAGAGACTGCACCCCTGTCGCCTCACTCGTCCATGACTGGACATGTGAACTCGCAAATCTGAACAGCATACCGCTACCAAGTGAGAGGTTTCGCCGTCGCTTTGCTACTGCATTAGCGACAGCCATGGCCACTGCCACAGACAACAACCTTCGCACGCAGATCAGCGAGTATGCATACCTCGACTAATCCCAGCGCCAACCTTGAACCGATACTAAATCTGTTGCAGACTCTTCAAGACAAGCAAGCTGTCAGATCTGACCATTACGTGCGGCGGCCAAAAGTTTCTGGTACACAAGGTCATACTTTACATACAGTCTGAGTACTTCCGCAAGCTCTTCGGCGGGCCTTTCAAGGTACGTCCTGCGTTGGAACAAACACATTATACCTGACTAACAATCGAAACTAGGAGGCCAGCGCTGAAACCCTCGATCTCCCCGACGTTGATCCTGATGCGATCCGGGTCCTCATTCGCTACTTCTACGACAACGTGCTCAACACAAGCCTCTCGCTTCCTACTTCACATGTGCGCTACCAGAGCGACTCGGCTTTCCTCATTCAGCTCTATGCCGTCGCAGATAAATACGATGTTCCTCCCCTCCGCTCGCTCATCTTGGAACGCTTAGAAGCGACCTGCGATCCAGTCGAGCATGAAACCGACTTCATCGACGCATTGCGTGTCGTAGATGAGTGCACGGCCGACAACAGCATCTGGAAAATCCTCCTTCCGAAGTTGAAGACGAACCTGCAGACCTTGCTCAAGAATCAGGCATTCAGGGAGGCTGTCACGGAGCAGCCGGCGATGACTCTCCAGCTTCTTGACTTCCTGGCACCAGATTCTTGTACTTCATCGCCTCAGAAGTCTAAAGCGCGTCCATCAGCGGATGTCGTCAACCCAACTCCGAAGAGACTCAAAACGTCCGGAAGCGAAGATTTGTATCGCGGCTTCCTTGACCTGTTCCTTGCTGGGTCGCGAGATCAATATCCGCCGACCTCTGCCGCGCCGGACGTTTCCCGTCCAGAAGGCACTTCGTTGACGACTAGGGTTGAGGACCCATTCAAGGGGCGTGCTCAACGCTACAGGACTAAAAAGTAGCGAGGACTCAGGTACCGTTGAATGGGGACAGAACGAGCATTGATTTTCCGATATGCAGGCATTGCGCTCAACGTCCGGCTAGCGAATTACCATGAGTACGATCGCATTAGATGCCCGATGATTCAAATCCTTACTTCCTCTGAGTCCCATCCTTGACCATCACTTTTTGCACCTCTGCTTCAACCGAAGCATATACAACTTCCGCAGATTTTCCACTCACCCAACAGTCCAGATGCCCGAAACCAGCGAAAACCTTCCTGCTGACCGTTTCGCCTCTCGCCTTAAGAACTCGATACGTCTTCAGAGTTGAGGTTGCCTTGAACACTCTGTTGTCCTCACCGGAGAATAAGAAGATAGGAATGCCACGGAGACGCTTCAGATTCTCATCCGTCACCAGAGAGCGATAGTTGTTGTCAAGTACTGTCTGGCGTCTACCTCCGCTGGCCAAGTGTTCCAAGCAAGTGCTAGATGTTCCATCGAAAATGAAGCTCTGATTGTCGTGCGTAGCTTTGTTAATGTTACGGTGATTCCAGAGCCTTCCGAATGCCAGATCACAACGATGACAAACTGTTGAGTTGCAGATTTCACTTCTGGAGTCCAAAGGATAGAAACAAAGTAAGGTGTCTAACGCGCTCTGCACAAAGCTACGCGATGTGGCTGCCTCAGAGTCGGCAAGAGGGAACCAGTCTCCTGCGATCAGACGATAAAGCCTGGTCAGAGGGACACTTGCTTTGAGCTCGTTCAAAGGCTGCAGGACTGGATGTAAGAAGATCTGCGACGCAGTGATACCAGAGATGGCGGATCTATCGACGGTGCCATCGAGAAGTGCAGATGCAAGTGCCAGGGAGCCCACACAATGTGCAATCACGTACGGAGGCAAATGATCTGACGAGCGAGTCACATGGTGTCGCTTGATTTCTGCCAGAGCCGCAGCAATGTCAAGCCGAGCATCGTAGCCTCTCCAGGCATGTGGTTTATCGTTATGGCTGATGTGCTGTTTACCGAAGCGACTTGTCACACACCAACATCGATATCCTCTAGAGGTGAAGTATTCGATGGCGTTCTGCTTGATGTACGGCGACGCGTATATCCAGTGTGAGACTGCTGAGCCAGGTACAAACAGGATGTCATGTGCAGACTCGCCATCACTGTGCTTCACGACAGGTTCCCACATCCGCAAAGTTGAGGCAACGCCGTCGACTGCTTTGAGCTGTGTGGTGACACTGGGTTCAACCTTTCGGATGGTCTTGCTGGTCCCTAGATCCGGGCTACCAGTCTTCGGATACTGAAGCGGCGCAAAGGGCGATAAGAAGTGCTGCAGCAGCCCACTAGCAAAGATCTTGAAGAAACGCAAGAGCAAAGTCCTTCGGCCACGTATACTTTCGCCGTTGGTAGTCATGGTCCTCATCTGATCGACGAAACTTCGAAGGCTTAGTCGAAGCAAGCCTGAACCAGTAACATGACCATCGGCGCTGTGAACATCAAGGAACAGCGTCGTGGTAGATTGCCATAGCTTGGTCATAGATAGCGTGGCAGATGGATTCAGCAACTTCTTTCCTACCATTGTGAACTTTCGGCCATTCGTAGCGGTCATCGTGAAGCGATACTCCATCGTGCTTTGACATGCTTCTGCTTGGTCGGGCTCAAACAGTCGAAACGTCCCATCGGTGATCACAAGCTGATCCTTACTAAGATGCGGACAATAGACGGTGCCTGACAGGCGACCCATGATGCCGTCCACAGCTTTGCGTTGACCGTGCGATATTTCGACATCAACATGTAGGGTCAGTTGCGCACATGTTTGACCAAAGTTGACCTTCCCTTCCATCTTCTCGGAAAATGTCACCAGGTCGCTCTGCCGGTGCTCGAGAGGTGCTTTGTTGCCCACGAGATTGATTTGCATCCCGTTCTTCTCTGCTATGAGTTCCACGGAGCGCTCAGCGAGCGCAGTGATAGTAGCAAGTGGGTTCGCAGCGAGAGAGTGACTGACGACCGACCCATCGACTGCACACAAGCCAGCATGTACTTCTTCGCCATCTCCGGTAAAGAGCTCACCGTTGTGATTGACAGATCCGGTGCGTCCAGTGCCGTCTCGCGCATATCCAAGTCCGCCGAGAGGGTGCACGGTGACTTTGCAGCCTTGCTCGATGTATGAGCCGCCGAATGCGTGTGTCATCTCAGTCAGTGTGGCTTTGATGCGTTCGCTGGATGACTTCTGTTCGACCCCGCGCATGTCGAGCAGTGGGAGATCATCTTGCAGCGTTAATGATCCGCATGGTGTGTCATGGCTTAGAGCTAGATATACTTGAGAGTATCGTAGTGCGTCTGTGAACGGGTCCAGAATTCTCAGAAATTTTGTCAGTCTGCCTTTGATTGAGCTGCCACTGGAGAAAGTGATAGGTAGCATCGGCTTAGTGATGCGAAATATGGTGTCCATGAAATAGGGCCAGGCGCCATCCTGTACGATGAAGCTCTGATTCCAGTGCTTGTCATTCCTGCGGTCGATCGTGCCGCTGATCGTAGGGCCGGGTTTCTCTCGTGGGTGCACTTGTCCAACACTCTTGTCCAAGTCGTAGCCAAATGACAGCACTCCACCATTGCCACTGAGACCTTTCCCGACTTGTGCACTCGTCGCTAATCCATGATCTCGACTGCGCAGAATGATCTCCGTGGATCCAAGAGAGCCGGCACCCATGAAAACGAGCTTCTTTGCATGGACCCAACGGAGTTTCTCTTTGAATACCCCGAAAGGCAACTTCGATGCGTTGTCTCGGAAGAAGACAAGATAGCCGCCATCTCGATGCTTGCGAACATACCGAACATCACAGCCACAATAACTATACTGATGTCAGTGAGATACATTTGAGAAGCAATTATTGACTAACATCTCAGCGCCATGATTGAAGGCATCGGCGAGGTAGGTGGCAAGCACCGTATTCTTACTCCCGTCATTGAGTCCAAGCGAGTCTTGGCCAGTCAGTTTGCTTGCTTGTAGTGTCACACCTGCTGCGTTAATCCTTTCGCGAAATGCGACCGTCTGCTGGGCGGTGCTGAATTGACCCTCGAGGCCGACTGCTGTAGCTTGTCGACGCAGGACAGTCTGCTTCTTGATGCCAGACATGTCCTCAGGATATATCTCCGGCTGGAGCATTGCCTCTGCACGCTCGAAGTCTGAAGATCGATCAGCTCATAGTGGGCTTGAAAGGTTTAGGTCACGCACATTTGTCAAGGACGCCAGGCTCACGAAGCTCAGCTGGCCATGTCGCTGACTGGAGGACTCTAGGATCCGGCCTGAGAAATACATTGGCATTGACGAGACTGGTGCCACCAAGACCTACACACGAGTGTTAGCGATTGCCGGCTCTGAGCGAGCTGATCTCCTATTTGTAACAACCATTTGCGACAAAAGCGCTGGAATTTCTCCCACAGATCCATCTATACAATCCAGTAGTCTTGCCAAATTTGAACGACCTGGGCTTCAGGAAACGCGGGAACAGATGTCCTGAAATTTGAAGCTCCGAGAGAGCTTGCCAGAAAGAGCTGGGAAAGCCTCCATGCCAATATCCAAGCTCTTCAGGCCAGCGTTCGTTGCCACTCTCCAGGACGCAGACAGATTGCTTTGGTTGTGCGCGTGCCATTCGACTTGCTACCACGCCACCACCGTACCCAGAACCAATAACTACAACATCGTAAGAGGTTTTCAAATCGTGCAGTGGCGAGCTAAGTCTTCTCGTAGTTTTCTTTCCTGTATTACGGTGGCCACGTGAAGAAGCGAAGATATTGGGCGGCTGAATCCAGCACCAGACCAGTGTACGATAGATCACAGAACAGATGAAGATCGTGCAAGATAGGAGCATTTCAAGAAGGCGTCTGAGGGCCATGATTCAGTTCTTGCCGGTGGAATCTTGTGGACGCAGTCCTCGAGCTGAGGTACATGAGTAGGTTGGTTGAATATATAGGGCTGGTGTGTGAGACATCAGACCCTAAAAAAATATCACCACCCCTGCCCGTTTTCCCGCGCCAACGTGCAGTCGGTCGGGCATCCAGCACATCACATGTCCAAAAAAAAAGCCAGAACAAAGGACTTTATCAATCGGTCAACCAGTGCGGTATGGAGTATGATGGCTGGCTGTAGACATCTTCGCACTCCATGTCAAGCGTTGCAATCTTGCAGCTCATATCTTAGTCCGCACTTGAATACTCACAAGCTCTTCTACGCGTATCGCGAGCGTAAATCTATACCGGAGAGTGGTGCTTCCAGAAATGGCTTGAACAATGTAGCTCCGGACCTGTGCGCAAGGCTTGTGCGTCAAGGACGGCTCCGTGCGATGCTTGCGCAGCCGCCCAAATTGCCGATTGGGCGGGATGGCGATAGTGAATGCAGCCAGAAGCACAAATACCCTCAGCGCTACTTGCAATGGGGGGGTGGATGTATGGGTAAGCGTTCAACTCTTCTATGCACCACTGATGCAGCAACAGCTGCGGCTGAGGTTCAAGGCTGCCGAATATCCAGTGCGCCGGGTCGAAAACGATACATGTACCTTTCCAAAATAAGATCAGCTCAGCTCGTAAGACTCAAAAGGGAAGTTGATGCTCTAGAAAAGTGAGGAAAAACACAAGCAATCGTCAAACTTGCCGTCTGGAAACGATATGATCTGTGCAGTTCTGGCTCATTAGTCTGCCGTCCGCGTGCTTATATCAGCAGCTGTAGCTCTCGTATGAGGTTTCCTCACCACAGAGACGATACTTCGGAATTGTTTGTCCACTCGCGAATCATACGCCTTTACTGTTAAATATACATCTGTATGTATTGCAGTGCCCACAGAGAGACCATGCACATAGTCGTGTTAGTTCCGAGATAGAATAATTAGGCAGAAGCTTGGTAGGCACTAGATGTAGAATGAGGTTCAGAAATATGCAGTAATTGTAAAAGGTCTATATGTGTCATGAAGCTCAGCGCATTGTAGATGATGTCGGGACTTCCAGGTCTTGGTCTAGTAAAAGGAATGAAACGCTCAATAGTGCAGCCAAATATGCAAAATAGGTCATCTTATGCCTGCTGGGTCATAGCTGGTTCTCCTTGTCCAGATGACATGGAGGACTTCTCGCCGGCCGTGCTTTTCTCTTCGGGAGTTGCGATGCGGTTGCGAGAACCAATTGTTGGGAGGTAGATGCCTGGGTGTGCGACAGTCAAGCAGATGGTAGCAATGGCAGTCATCCTAGAGAGATTATGTTAGTCACAACAGCCTTATAATTGCAATCTAGCAACAAAACTTACATTCCATCGAGGACCATGAACTCAGCTTCTCTGCGCATGAGCTCACCGCCCCAACCACCTGCCATCTCCGGGAGACTATGCGAAAACATCAGTAGGTAGATCATGATTGCAGTAATGATTTGGTCGTACCGGTAGACACATCGAATGAAGATTGTCAAAAAGCCGAAAGCCGAGCAGGCAAGGTAGAACTTGAATTTAGGATCGCTCAAGGCGTTGGGGTTGCCAGTCGTTGGTACATTGTTGCGAGTGTTTCGTTTCAAGCGTAGGAAAAAGTCCAGTGTAAGTACCATGCATGTGGCCATAGTCGCTACTTGGAAGGCAATACCGGCCATGATGAGACCGTTTCCAACATCGAGGAGGTTGTCACCGTCAGTGGCTGCAGAGGCAATGCCACCTCCGGCAGCTTGTGTGAGAATTGAAACTACGTCGCAGCCAATGAACTGACTTTCAGTTAGCAAACCTTATGTTCTCGACAATTGACATGTGGTAAGCCACATGCCGTGGTCTTAGAGACCATGCGTGCGATACATACAATCCAGGTGTAGAAGCGTGGTTGCAGCTTTGAGCTCTCCCGACCCAGATGGTTGACGACAGTCTTGATGGTAAGATAGTAACCAGCAGCAAGGAAGCTCGGCGCCAGGATCAGGCAGCAGACTTGCATTTTGAACCCATCTGATGACCAAGGGTTCTCGTTCATCATCAGACGCCCGCCATATCCTATAGCTTCAAGACCACAACCGATTGCAACAACGATCGCAAACGCGCGGACTTTGGTCTTCCATCCTAGTATGAGCTGGGCGAAGAAGCAAATAGCGAAGACGACCAGGAGGAAAACGTTGCCGCCGAGGTTGGGATAGTATCCATAAGTCGTCCACTCGACAGGGCACTCGGGGGTGACTTCCGTACAACGCCGGTAAGACATGGCGAGATGTGGTGCGTCGATCTGAAAGCAAAAACGTCGAAATCTCTCACCTACCTGGGTTGGGAAGAAGCCGCAGTACTTCAACGCAGTGAAACTTGCAGACCCGCCTTGTCAGAGATGACGGGTGCTACGGGCGGGTTCGCGTACGTTGCCACGCAGTAAACGATCCTTCTACCGTGCCGACATCGAACAAATTTAGCGACTTCGACGCTTTCTATGGGCTAAGCTCGCATTTGATTGGATGACAGGGCATCGCGTAGGGCTCTTCTGCCACGCGAGGCCTCATCGCTCGCGGAAAGAGCTGTCTCCGGAGCTTGGCCCTCAGCGTACCTCGAACACCATGCCCGATGTTGCCTAGACTTTTTGCCTGAGGCATTCATTCTGCTCGTATATCGTTTGGGAGCGCCGAGTCTGCTCTAACCAATGCTACTAAGGAGTTGTATGCGCAGCTATGCCTAGTCGCCGCGCGCACACGAAGTCACGTCTTGGATGTGCTCAATGCAAGGCAAGGCGTGTTAAGGTATGCATTTGGCCGATCGCATCATTTTTTGCTTGTCTCTGCATACTCATGATTAGGTCATAGTGCGATCAGACGTACCCGATATGTAAAAACTGCGTGAGGCACGAGAAGACCTGTGTATATGGCCAGCTCAAGCCTCCAACTCCAACAACCACAGCCACGTCGCCAGCTGCCAGTGGTGACTTGCAAGGCCATGCCCCCATAGCAGTACTGCCCCCTGGTGGGCCAACCTTCGACTCGCTCGATCTAATGCTCATGCATCATTTTTGCACTTCCACGGCAACATCTTTGTCATCATCGCTTGCAGCACAGGAAGTTTGGCGAAATGTCGTCCCAATTTACGCCTACAAGCACCATATGCTAATGCATGGCGTGCTTACTCTTTCCGCGCACCATTATGTACACACCTGCAAATCATCGGTCGACGCTGTGACACTAAACAACTACCGCACCCGCGCCTTGTATCACCAGCAGCTGGGCCTCCAGATTTTCCGCCAGCAAGTACAACACCCCAATGGAGACCAGTCGCATGAATTATTGCTAGTATTTGCTGCAGTCGTCGGTATGCTTACCTTCGCCGATGCCGACCTTGAGCAGCAGACTTTGAGCTTCGATGATGCACTCAATATACTCGCGGTAATCCGTGGAAAACAGGCCCTGTGGCGATCAGGGAGCGGTTTACCCACGACGAGCGACATGGCGCCAGCTTTCTTCGATCCGCCGGCACCGGAACACAGAACGGACTTGAGTAGCACCGCATTCGCGTTGTCTCAACTGCACGACGCGATTGAAGATGATATTCGCAGAAACGCTATCGCAATATTGAAGGCAGTGGCCGAGAGCCAGACCAACTCCGAATTTCGCATGTTGGGAACCTGGCCGGCAGCGGTGTCAGAAGACTTCCTGCATTTGTTGAGGCTGAAGGATGATATTGCTTTGCAGGCTTTTGAGCACTACTGCACAATACTGGATTCGATGCGTCGGCTCTGGTGGATCGGTGATTTTGGAAGGAAATTGAGAGCGGCTATCGGCGACGTGAGGTCCATGGGAGGGACACCGATAACGTCAGGAGCAACCGCGGACTCTTGAGATGGTACAGGGCAGTGACAAGCAACTATCTACGCGCGGGAGGAGATGTGTTATTGAGTCAACGAGAGAAGCGCAGCATAGTTCACTGGTCAGCGAGGTATCACCTTGCTGCCACCTTGAGGCACCAAAGCATTTACGCGGGTCAAGCCAGTGAGACGACTGCGCTAAGGAGATCGCACCTTCTACCTGCTCTCGCGACAATCTGCATAACGCCGCTCCTGTTCTTCGCCTTACACGGCTTATCTTTCCGACAGTATTGATTAAGAAACATGGAAGGATGATACGAGCGGCATCTCATCGGCACTATAGTACACACGAAAGTCAGTGTGACGAGATATGATCTACGACGGTCCACCGCCCACCGCTTGTGCTATCTCGACCAATATACACGTTGTGAATAATCTGAATCACTCCCGGGCTCCCGGCTCAAGCCTTTGCGCCTTTCACTAGACATAGGATCGAAAGACGGGACTCAAGCACACGAAACTAGGGCAGCTGGACTCACTGACCGTACGAGGAAGGCGAGCCCAAGCGGGAATCTAAGGAGCCGACCAACATCTTGTATTCGAAGAGCCTCACAAGGAGCGCCTTGATCGCTTCCAATTGTTGATGTGGCTGTGGCTACGCCCAGGGAGGATTCCCGTGCAATGGGCTCTGCCAGTTGAGACTTGCTTGTTCTCGAAGGCTGCTGGCTCAGCGTTCGCGACAGTGACCCGAATTTGGCACTTGCCTTGCTATAGCGCTGCCAATCGCGACGATACCAACGGTCTGGGAGACCGCATGGTCATGTCTGCAGCGCTTTCGGGCGGTATGAGATTGTTTCGACGACCAAAATTTATCGCATCAGTGAATCGCAGAGAGCACGTGCATGCCGAGAATGCCGTTTGACACGACTTTTGGTTCAACACGAGGGAACGAGGCACCCAAGAAGATTGGAAAGTTACACGGCTACCCTCAACCACGTGTCGGGTCGGACGTCGTCTGCCGTCCCGTTGCAATTAGCGCAGGCAAGAATGAACAGTGTTCAGTCCAAACTCTGTGTCACCTTCGACTATATCTCCGGAGGTAACATCTGACAACAAATATACCCTGCAAATTTACTTGTACGGACAGTGGTACGCGCCTCGGTACTTGCAGCACGCTGCGATCACTATGCCTCTTCGGGTCTAGCGAGTAATCACACTTGCTCCTTTGCATCGAGCATCGAGCATGTACGCGTCCGCGGAGATCTGGCCGACCAAAAACCAAAAGAAATTCCAGCTCAATTGATTCTGATATCCACCCTTGATGTACTGGTGAATCCGCATCAACTCCCGGTGATGTATGCTTATACTGACAGACACAGAAGTAAGAATAGGCATAGCGGCCGTTGAGAAGTTGTGCGCGGATTTATGACAGCCAGCTTGCACAACTGAATATATTGCGCAATACTAAATTGGCTGCCGATAACATTTTCTTGGGATTAATCTGCGTCTATTGTCCCGAAAGAGCGAAAGATTATCACAACGAAGACGGACATTAACCATCGTATGAGAAGTACGGAGACTACTGCTGGACAGAACCTCGATTTCCGGTCATCTGCGCCAGAATACCTCGCAATTCGTTGAACTCAATAGTGCGCCTAATAATGTTGGCCGTCGCGGCGAGCTAGGCTTGCTAGGTAAGAGCAATTGTCAAGTCCAAGACTCTGGGCTTAGCGAAAGACGTGCGTGCATCGCCACACACAAGCACAGTTACGCTCAGGCCCAGACCTGAACTCTCGGCAATCCCGAAATCCGGACCACAGAGCCAATGGTAGAGGGAGGATGTCAGACGTTGTGCCACCATGCTCGCGCTCTTCTGCTTCTGCTTATCAGCGCGCTCCTCCTATCTGCTATGACGAATAAAAAGGACCGAACATGCGAATTCCAAACAGAGCAAAATTACAGCACGACCATGGAGGCGTCTCAACAAATCGATCAGCACCGACCCTTGGCGGGATATAGCAAGCGGTTTTGCTTCTTCGTCCAAGGTTTCTTTCAGGCTGACCTTGCCGCTTGGGGTTAACCGGCGCTGAAGGCTACGATCGTGAACAGGCCAGCCACTCACGTGGAGAGTCTGGCGCCCCATACGTACCTTGGGGATTAAAGGTAACATTACATTCCCCGCACCAGGTGGATCTGGGTCCGGGTTATGGGCCTGTCTGAGGCAGTCCTACAGCACCTCTCGCTTGAAGCCTCCCGACTGCAGATAGAGAGCCACTCCCGGTCGCGCCTGCCATGCCGTGCGCCTGGTCGTGTGCCTCCAGGCGGTCTTGGGTGCCGCGCTAAACGCAACTCAGCCTCGCCCGCTCGAGGCTGTCGTCAATCTTCTGCAGGCCCATTTCTTCTGTTTAAAGTCTCTCGCAAGTCGCCTCGTTCGCGTTCGGCTCTCGCTGTTGCTGACTCCACGTCTTGCTTTATTCGCTCCTCTACTAACCCGACTCCATCCCACCCACGGTCCCGGGTACCTCTTTCAACATGCCTTTCTGGGAGAAGGGCGCCGCCGAGAAGGAGTATGTCACACACTCGCCGGACGGACACGATGGCCACGACATCGTCAACTTTCAAAATGGCGAGATCGCTGAGAACGCCGACAACCTCCAGCGCCGCCTGAACAATCGTCAGATCCAGCTCATTGCCATCGGTGGTAGCATTGGCACTGCGCTGTTTGTCTCCATTGGTGGTGGCTTACACCAAGGTGGACCTGGCAGCTTGTTCATCGCATATACTATCTACGCTTGCATGCTGGCTTTGGTAAACAACTGCATCGCGGAGATGACCGTCCATTACCCTGTCTCAGGTGGTTTCATCCGTCTAGCTGGTCATTTTGTCGATGATGCATTCGGCTTCATGGCTGGCTGGAACTTCTTCATCTATGAAGCACTGTTGATCCCCTTCGAAATCACCGCCCTTACACTGGTTCTCGGATTCTGGAGTGACAACATCCCGGGCTGGGCAATCCCTGTTGCCTGTATCGTGAGTAGAAGGATTTACATGTGATCCCACAAATGATTGGTCTGACCTCCGCTGCAGGTTCTCTATGGGTAAGACTTCCCAGCGCGACAGCTCCCACGCGACTATCTCCTTTCCCATCGCGACTTTGCCCTCTCCAAATGCGCCTCGCGACAATCTCCTGCCCACAGCAACACTTCTTTGGCTGGATGCTCGTCCTCCGCTCGCGACATTCACCAAGACACTGCCCAATGCGACATTCCTATTGCCCATTGCGACCGCCCCGACAGCAGCAAACCCCAATTCACATTGTCGATTCCTTACGATTCAAAGCCCAGCCATTGCATCATCCAAGAGCGACCATAAGCCCCGGAATACAAACTAACTTCACACAGTCTACTCAACGTTCTTGCAGTCAAGGCTTATGGCGAAGCTGAGTTCTGGCTCTCTGGCGGCAAGGTCATCCTGATCTTCATGCTGTTCAGCTTTACATTTGTTACAATGGTTGGCGGCAACCCACAGGGCGATGCATATGGGTTCCGAAACTGGAACAAACCGGGAGCTTTTGCCGAGCATCTCTCCACCGGTAGCCTTGGCCGCTTCGAAGGCTTCCTGGCCTGTATGTGGAGCGCAGCCTTCTGTATCGTTGGACCTGAGTATATCTCCATGGTAGCCGCAGAAGCCAAGCGCCCACGCATCTACATCAAGAACGCCTTCAAGACGGTCTACTGGCGTTTCGGTATCTTCTTCATCATGGGTGCTCTTTGTGCTGGAATCGTCCTGCCTTACAACGATCCGACCTTGGTGGAGGTGCAGGAATCTGGCGAGAAGTCCGCTGCTGCCTCGCCATACGTCATCGCCATGACCAACATGGGAATCGATGTTCTTCCGCACATTGTCAATGCCTTGATGGTCACGTCCATCTTCAGTGCTGGTAACACCTACACCTACTGCGCAACCCGTAGCTTGTACGGTCTGGCTCTCGAGGGTCGTGCGCCAAAGGCTCTGCGTTACTGCACCAAGAACGGTGTACCACTCTACTGCTTCTTCGTCGTCATGTGCTTCCCCTGCCTGTCATTCATGCAGCTCAGCAATGGCTCCAGCAAGGTCTTGGGTTGGCTGATCAAGTAAGTCCTACGGTGTTGGAGCAACTTGAGCTCATTACTGACTTGTGTGTGTTTAGTCTGGTTACCGGCGGTGGCATCATCAACTACATCGTCATGACCATCACTTACATCTTTTTCTACAAGGCCGTCAAGGCGCAAGGCGTGGACAGGAAGCAATTCTCATACACCGGCTGGTTCCAGCCCTACAGCGTAAGCAACGCTTTTCGATCCTTTGTTTCGAACCCTACTGACAATTCAATAGGCGTATATCGGTCTTGGATGGATGATCTTTATCATTCTGTTCTACGGCTACGTCTCATTCAGGCCATGGAGTGTGGAGAACTTCTTCATTTACTACACCATGCTCATCCTTGGTAAGTGCACGTCCTACAACAGTGTCTCTGAGTATATGCTGACCGGAAAATAGCTGTCGTTACCTTCAGCGGCTGGAAGCTCTTCAAGCGCACAAGACTGGTCAGGCCACACGATGCCGATCTTATCTGGGAGCGCCCGAGCATCGATGCGTACGAGGAGACCTTCTACGGTCCTCCCGTCAGCTTCTGGCGCGAAATGCTCCAAGTCGTCGGCATCGGTAGAGTCAAGGGTGGCAACGACCCCAGGAGGGGAAGCATCAACTAAATATTGATGCTCGGCAAAAGGCGCCTCTTAACGGCGCCAAATCTTTCGTGATGAACTGCAACGATATCCTACGGTCTTTCTGAGGAGATGAAGGTGTACATATTGAATTGTATTTGTGCATATCACGTCAATACACGCTCGCTACATTGACTGCTTTCTGGCATGAGAAAATCTCTTTCTCATTGTCTCATTGTTCACAGAATCTACCCGACTGTCGCAGACACACATTTGATGCTGCCCAAAAGGCGATCGACTGCATCACGTTTTTTGCTGACCTCACACATCACTGCCGCAAGGCTGCAAAGCTGTAGCTTGACCACACCCTCATGTCGTGCGGGTGGCGTCTGGACTTGGTTAAGCTTTCTGATTTACCCTCTCAAATAAGGTTAAGGTTGAATTCTGGAGTCTGGAGCAACACATGGCCGCCACCACCACCACGTGTGAAGTAGTGACCGGTGCAACGGGTGTGCCAGTAGTAGTGTCAAGAACTTTTCTTTCAACGGTAGTGTGGTGTCCATTAGTCACGCCTGCGAATGTAGTAGTGAAATATCTACGTTGCTAAGATTGCGAATCGAATTCGCTTTCGCACATAGTGTGTTACAGGTAGAATTGCGCTTCCTGTGACCACTCACGTGCCACTACATTTTCAGCACAATTCTTCCACAAGCCGACCAGGAAGCGCAATAATGAGCACCTCAGGACATACAGGGAAGATTTCGTATGTAATAATTCATCTTGTACATGTACGCAGGTTCGAGCTTGAGCTGCTCTTAGAAAACATTGAAGACACATGAATGCATGTGCCTGTACCCTCAAACCCTGACCCTGGTTGGTCATGTAACACGTCACGTGAGTTAGGGCACATTTGTGTCTGACTGCCATGCTCTCGGGTTGCGCAGTCGTTGAGGATCGTCTAAAAAATCTGTCGCAGGTTATGCTTGGCTTTCGCACTGAAAGGTCTCAGCGGACGATTATCGACTCGCATTGCGGAGGTTTCAGGTATTTGCATGAGCAGCCCGAACGTTCGGGCATGGGGAAGCCGAGAAAGAGGGATCGATCGGCATACCGACACAACACTGATGGATGACTGCATCCGACAGAGCTTACGTATGCAATTCTGCTACAAAGGTAGGATGAGGTTTTGGTGACGATACACACACCGTGTTTCAGAACTTGTCTGATCGCCAGCTGTGGAGACTCGAGGGTGTGGTTCTTTCTATGATCATCCGAACTTAATTTCCTATACGATCGTCATACTGGGGACCCTGGGATGGCAGATAACGCTTTGTACTAAGTGGACCTGGAGAGCAAAAATGATATTCATTATGAGACCTTACCCGATATTCGGAATGTGGGACTCTGGCAGCTCTGCGGTCGAACGGAAGTCTGAATAGACTGATCGGTGTAGGAGGTAGAAGTGTTTGCGCGTAACGACCACGAGGTGTAGTGGATGACTTTGAAAGTGTGATTTCCATACTAAAGATTATGATCCTGATTAAATCCAACGATCAGGAGGGAAACTCCCTGACCAGCTTCCTCGTGCTCTCCGAATCACTTCGTCCCGATTCATCCCGTGCAAGTGGTGTGATGTCCTGTTGCACCACGGTGACGACTTGTATACCATCACCGTCCTTGTACATCTGAGGGGAACCAGGCCTGATCTGCGTACCTCCCATATCTTCTAAATCCCCATCGCGGCCGGTATATACATCAGCGTTCTTCCTGTCACGATTCAGGAAGTTCATGCCGATGCTGTTGTGCTTTTTCCTTCGGCTTCCAGTGCCTTGTCCCGACTTGCCTCCTCCGATGGTCATGATGCCGTGACCGGAACTCGTGCCTCTGCGTGAAGTGAACATCCTTGGGAACACGCGCAGGACGCAGGCTTTGAGTGTGGGCAGGCATGAACAGATAATTCCGATGTTGACTTCCAGGTTACTCCATAGTGCCGCCATAGGATTGTCCCAGCTGATATCTTCCGAGACCGATACAGCATATAGAGATTGTAGACGCATCAGTGACACGATGCATGTGATGCCGCCCAGACAGAAGACGAACGTGAGAGCGAGCTTCTGTGATTTAGGCAGGTTCAGTGTCTTGATGACTGGCAGTGGAAGGACAGCCACTGCGATGTCTGTCACAATGTTAAGGGCAGCATTGATGAACCTGCAAAAGGGTTAGCGATAGGCTGCATCAATGGAAGGTCTGGTACTGACCACACGACTAGGCGATTTAAACATTTGCCCTTCGCATTCGGATCGATGCCATGGAGCCAAAAGTAGTTGACCGGATAACAACTGAAGACAGAACCGAGCACTGTCCAGCATGAATACGCGGAAATGAAGGCAATCAAAGCGTAGTTGACTCTGCGGAAGGTTGTCTGTGGGAATATGCGAAGGTATTGCAATAAGATCGAGAGCTTAGCAAAGCATAGCGCAGAATAGTAAATCCACAAGCTTGCCCAGAACCATTTGTTGGTCCAAAGGAGGTCGTGTGGCGTGAGCGAGTCTTGGTGCCTTCCCATGCCATATTTGACTGCCATGTGCATTAGTTTCCGTTCACCAGCGCCATGTAAATGGTAGAGAACTGACCTTCAGCGCACATTGCAATCGTTAGTGCTATAGCCAACAGCTACACTCAATGTCAGCGCCAGTCAAAGCTGCCCCAACGGATGACATACTTGTGCAATAGCGATGAACACGTCGTCAATCCCGCCCATCTTATTGAGGCCGAATCGTGTGTAAAGTCTCAGTAAGGTACAGATGACAGCGACGACAGTGAACGATACTGTCACGCCCGCGACAGCATCTCCAGAGGTGTGGCCGCCGGTGGCCATCGCATTGAATAGATAGATGAGAGTACTCTCGATGTTGTGTCCACACAAGAGAAATGGAGGGTAGAAACACAGGATCCTTGCCACGGCGCTGTCGGACCATGCAAGTGGGATAAGTAGTCCAAAGCCCTCAGATCATGATCAGCCACAGGCTAAGCGCGTGTAGGGCACTGTGATGGGAGCTGATCGCCACCAGGGTCGGGATGGTCCTCCTATGCCTGTTAAACGTTTGAAACACCGCAGGATCGTTCAGCAACATAAGCGACCCTTGTGACCTCGTGGACGGTCTGCTCGCTCGCTCGGCGCTGTACCTGCAGCCTAGAAGACGCTACGAGCCGACTCGACATCCCAAAGCAACGGATCCCCGGTTATAGTTCATAAGGGTTCACGCATCCCATGGCTGTGGAGAGTCAGTTATACACACCGTTATTGCTATCACTGCTGACGATCACTGATTAGCTGACTCGCAGAGAGGGGTGCGCTGTCTAGTGACTACCTCCTGTCAGGCATTACTCGTTGGGGGCATTGCAGTATGCTACAGCATGAGTGCCTTCACTCGTATAAACCAGTGATGGTCATATAATAATGTGTTCCCGTGGTGGACCCTCGGAGCTGCCGAATGCAGGATCAGACGGCTGGAAAAATGCTATGGCATCCGCATGTCGGCCGTCCAATATGCTGGATGTGGGAGAGATGACGATACAATTCGCCATGGTCAAATGACAATCAGCTGCAAACGGGGGCCGGGATGTCGGTCCAAGACCCCCGAACATTGGTGGAGACTTGTTATGCACGCTCGGACGTAGCCCTAACGCCTGTGCTCACCCCGGTCTTTCTTCAGTATAGCCGTGTACCCGGTTCAACTGCAATTGCGCAATTGGTCAATGAATCTGATGAAGGCAAGGCAGGGAGAGACATTGACTTTCAGGGCGCTGTCTGGAATTGAGTGCCTGGTCGTGTTCAGCCGCCTTCAGGAAGAGAGCAAGAAAGTGCCTCCTCTCGGTGGCGTGACTCTATTAGCGAAGGAGAAAGCATGGTCCTTGCGCGTAGTCTGCGCATAGCTCGGTGAACACCTTCGATGCTTGTGCCGGCAGCTCTCGACAGTCATTTGGTCTTACGCGCCATTGGGACACTAAACAAGTCATATCGATCTTGAGAGCCTGGTATACATATACTAATTGACACAAAAAACAAAACGACGACGCCGAATCGTTGAGATGTGCCACGCGCAGACTTGTGACGCACAACCGTGTTACACACATCAACGGGGAACGAAGAAACGAGGCCAACTGTTTTTCCATCATTCCCAACAATCTCCAGAATCCATCTCAGGACAATGGACCCATCGTGTGATCTGACTTGTAAGCTGTGTCGTTCCCCTCGAGCCTCGAGTAAGAGTTCGTCTACAAGCACGCGAAATCAGCTACGCGTTCCTCTGCACCAGCTTGTATGCACTATAGCGCAGGCAGCCTGACTACATTCGCACCGAACATGTGTCGACGTCCATTGCGATAAGCTTTGCAATACGGGACGCCACGTGTAAAGCGTGCAGCAAAGCAAATTTTGGTTGAACGCTGATGTTTCGAGATGAAAGCATATACGCTAGCGAGCCTGGACGGCTAAAGTACTCTAGAAGGTCATCTAAATCTTTGATTGCTCACTTTGTTTCATACCTTCACGATCGTTGACGAATCGCTTGCAGAGTAGCTCATGCAGTTGCAGACAACTGAAAAAGTTCAACTTGTCAATTTCGACTCCTTGGTAGCAACGACTCTCAATCATCATTGTCCTCGACATGACAGAGACCAGGCAGCTTGTTCCCTTCTCGCGTAACCGCGCTAGCTCCGGCCATTGAGTTGGCCTTTCTGGTCGCCATGACAGGAAGGGATTCTTTCAGAGTAAAATGTATTGTTGAGGATCAAGACTCGATTGAACGAACGACCGTTCACGTCAGCTCACTCTATCCACTCGTCTTCACCCAACAGTACAATATTTGGTAGTCCCAAATCCCTATCTTCATTGGTTGGCCATCGCGGTAACAGTCCTGAGGCAGAGATAGCTATACATGCAAGGACTGATACCCTGGGTTGCCACATCGGGGAAGGTCTTCTCCGAGCCGGGAAAGCTCCTTGATCACATTCCAACCACATGCAAAGCTCTATCGGATTCGCAGGATTTGGCAGTCTTGCTAGTCTAAATCGAAACGTCTGCGAAGGTGATGGACTGACGCGGTCCACGGAAGGAAGGAATCACCCACTTCCGCTTAGAGCGAAGCAAGGCTGTTATGACAGGACAGAGCCAGGCTGCGGCCTGTACTCCCTACCTATTGGAAAATGCACGGTTCTGTCTGGCGGAGAGCTGTCAAGTAACGATGGATCTACACTGGTCTACTGAGATGGTGTGTGCGGCGGTGAAGCCGTTGTGACAGGACGCTTGGGCTTTACAGATGAGCTTCCTCAATCTAACTAATGACTAGCGACCTCGCGCGGCTGAAGGGATCGTCTCAGCTACAGAGGTATTGAGTGCTTCGCAGCTTAGAGGCCATAGTCGTGCGTGGCATGCCAAAAACCTCGCAAAACTTGCATGGTAAGACTCCCTTAGATTTGAACGACAAGTGTATTGTGACACGGCCGCGGACTGGTTGCTCAGAAATGTTGTATCTCTATATTATGCTATCAATTCGAAAACGCCTCGCTAAATGCTTCATCATGCTCAGGCGGTACATCATGCTCATTCAGCTCAAGTCAAATCCAGCCCCACTGTTGACGGCATACAACAGCTTGTCCCTGAGTGTCTTCTCGCTTTTGTACATTGGGAGCTTCAGCAGGTTCACACATGTGCTGGCAGTCGGGATCCGTCCTTCATCACTGCTACTGTCCCTGATCGAGAACCTCGGATTCAGATTGCTGAAGCCCAGTAAAGGTCCACGAGGCGTACTCGTCACGAACTTGAGTACCTTGCGCCTGTCCACGTCTGGAAGCGATTCCATGACTTTCCAGAAATGGCGCACACTCGGATGCTCGAGTCCATCATCGCCGATGACGTATACACCGCCGTACTGCGTGTTGCGGCGCAGATCGCCAACGTCTATACTAGCCTGGGCACCACCGATGAGGGTCTGCAGTTCAGCTTGATTGAACATCGACAGCCAGCTGGGTTGCACGATGGAAGAGAGACCTTTGAGAAAAGCGTTGGTTTGACGATAACTTTGGCCCTGGAGACGATACCAGCTCATGCGGTTGAGGTAGATGAGACGGTTCTCGTTGGTGACCTGAGTCTCTGCGCCGTTGGTAATCAGTTCAATTTCGAGAACTTGCTGTTTGCCCGGCGGGCCGACCAGGTCATCAACTGTGAAAGTCAGACCGTAGTCGCTCGCGTCGGCTGCTGACTTGACATCCAACAGCCCCTTGTACAGAGCCTCATCGAAATCGCGAAGGTCGTTGATGTTTGCTCGGTACCCGGACTCGGCGGGCGCAGAACCATGACCTCCAGTCAATGCCCATTTCTTGAGGAAAAAGCCTGCAAACGAGACGTCGACCAGGATCTCTTCGTATAGACACTTCCCGATAATACGGCCAAGGAACTCGAACTTGCGCAGCATTTCCCGTAATTCATTGGTGCGATCACTCGGACTCAGTCCCTGTAGAGCGACTTGGGCATCGTCCACTGCTGTCGGATTAGGGAAGAGAAGATGCCTTTCGTTCTCGACGAAATATTTTTCGAAACCGCCGTTGGCAGGGTTGAAGGCCTGGTTGATGACGGACGTCAGGAACTCTTTCGTGACACCACCGCCATCAATGCCAGCTTCCTGTAGTCCAAACTCATCGAGGAAAGTGATTTGGATCGGCTCTTTGAGATCGGTGCCGAGGTCATAAAAGGCCTGATATGCATCCTCAAACTCACTTTTGCGCTTGATCTGCGCGTGATGGCGAGCGAGTAGATTGCGGCCTGGTTCCTGGGGAGCAAACATCATATTCGCTCGCCACGTATCCGGATCGACGAGGCCGTTACGTCTCTTGTTCTGGTCGAGATGCACAAAATGACGGAAGATCTCCACACGGGTATGGAAAGGAATGAAGAAGGGCATGTTCTGCAGAATCTCCAGCCGCGGTGCAACGGACTCCAAGTAACGTCGACGCGAAGCCTTGCGTTGCGCACGAGCGCGAGCCTCTTGACTGCGATGATGACCTCCTGGTCCACGAGGGCTGAGTTCAAGCATGTCATCGTCTGAGTCCTCACCAGCTTTGTCTTCATCATCTTGTTCGGCGAGGCGATGACGATTCTCTTCTTCAGCCACGACGCCGGGAATAAAGGATGTCATATCGAAGCGAGATGTCATGAGCCAATGATTAGTTGGTAGGAAGTTTCGTCGGCTGTCTCTCTCGTAAATTGACCGCAAAAGGGCAGTGGCGATACCCTTCAGGTAGTCGGCCGTCATGCCTGGCATACCGGCCAAGGTGAGTGGCTTGACTTCATCTTCATCCGTCGGTTCCGGAGTCGTCCGGCCACCGAAATGTGAGCTCAGGCTTCCCGCGTCACGAGCAGATGGCGCTGCATGCTCATTCAATTCGGCATTGTTGAAGTACAGAGTGAATCCCAAATTCTTCAAGAAAGTAACAAGAATGGCCACATCTTCAATGGGAATGGCGCTTTGAGGCCCACCGACGGACTTACCCATGAATTCCTCGTCATCCATAATTTTAAGCAGGAAGGTATAGAGCTCGAGGAACACCAAGATAATGGTCCAGTCATCTCGCTGTAACGCAGCATCTGTCGATCGCAAAAGTGGAACTACTGCGCGGGAGTCTTTGCTGACTGTGGCGAAGACTGATGTTGCTTTTGCAGCATTCCAAAAGAAACGTGTCGCTGGAATATCGTGAGAATCGGTCGGACCAAGATACAACCACATGCGAATGTCGTCGGCTTTGCGAGGGAAACATCGTAGTAGAGTGAGAGCGTAATTGGCGTACAGTTGAGCGTTTGTCGTCCCATCGCTCCCTTGACTTTCGTCGGCGCGGCTGTTTCTCACGAGCAGGTTGCGAACGCTTTCTTGATTCACAAGTGAGCTGGTTTGCTCGTACAAGTACGTATTGAGCCGTAAATCGGTTGGAGTCTTCGCAAGTACGTCACGGTCGAACGCAATGTTTTCCATCTTGGCAGGATCGCTTTCGAAATCAACCTCGTCGGCAAGTGATCCGAGTAGTCTGGCGTTTGTCGTAGTAATTCCAAGGCGTGATCGACCACAAAGGTAGTTGAGATTTCCGAGTAGCCACAATCGACTCCGTGCACTCCACTGTAGGTCATCGGTCTGCGAGAGAGCTGAGATCATGGATGGCTGATGTATGGCTGATTTAAGCAATGCTAGCATTTGCGGACTGAGTGGGTGCCCCAATAATAGGGCAATGCCAGCGTAGCCTCCTTCCGTTCCGAGGGGTGCGATCAATGCATTTTGAAGTGCATCTTCCGGCGCATCGACGAGCGATGTCAATGTTTCATAGTATGCCACTGCATCCGCCTTCTCCATTTCTGTCGACCGCTTCAAGGGATTGGCAGCAAATGCCAGAATGTTCAATATGGTACGATCTAGTTGCTCGTCTGTGCTACGCCCTTTCGTCTCTTTCAAAGCTGTCAGACATGCTTGCCGTATCTTTGCATATGCTTGCGGCCACCGTCCTTCGTTGCAGGATACTTTTTCTGATGTTGCTATTTGCTTCAACCCATACCAGCCAAGCCTTTTGATGTCTGAAGGTTCTTTACTTGGCGAATAGAATAGCAACAGCCGATCGAGTTGCGACAGGGATTCTTCAGCGGATGCGTAAACACCATCCGAGCGAGGCTGGTCTTCTGCCGCGTCCCATATCTCTCGCCATGACTTGAATGCCCTTCGCCGCGCTCGGTGTCCACGCCAAACCCGCTGTATCTGACCAGATGCCTGTATTTTTTCTCTTTGAATTTGCCGTTGCAATCGTTCGTGTTGCGCGGATGCGATCGTCGACTGTGGTCCGGTATTTTGGTTGGAGGCAGCGAACGGGTTAGACGGCCGCCCAGACATATTTACCTGGCGCGGGCGGCGCGACTGCCCAGTGAAGGATTGATACATCTTGGCCCAGCGACAGTATGAGGTTGATGTGCAGCGGCACGAGACAGCCTGGGCTGGATACTACCATGAAGGTAGGGCATTGCTGTGTTGCGGCGGCTTCGGTAAGCCGGCGTGGCGTTGGTGATGACGAACAAGCGAACAACCACCACTGGCGTCAAGCTTCTACGCCAACACTCGGCCACTGCAGGCGCGCCACAGCAGCAACTTCATTTCATCCACCTCTCGACCTCACCTGTTGCTTGAGTCGGACTTCGGACGTTGTACGCTGTTTCCACCGCATGTTAACAAATGGCGCTGCCATTCAACGACGATGTGCACGCGAGTGATTTTGAGGCGCTCTTATTCAATTGCCGCTTGCTTTGCCACGCTGGAAAATACCTCCGTAACATGGTGCTCCACTCACAATGTTGGTGCGACCGTTCTGTACAGCCGACCTGGGCTGCCCCAACCGAGCTTTCGTCCGTTCTGGGTCTCCAAGCAGTTGAGACACGCTGTACCGACTCATCGAGCCCGTCCATCTGACATCTAGAGCCGTCTCTCGACTATACCTCCTTACTACTCTGCTCGCCTCCTACCTCGTACAGTTCGCTTGATCCTACGGACCCGCTGTATTAGCCGTGCCCGCCTGGTCTTCGCTCTTATCGTCCGCACTCCGCCGAAACTTGTCATACGGCAAACTAATGCATCGTCAGTCATGCTTCGTCCCCGCTTGACGGACGCCTGATGCCCTTCTACTGCAACGTCAAATGCGGGACATAACGTTTCGAGCTCAGCTGGTTTGCTACAGGGCGCGAATTACGTGAAGATCATGAGGGGTAATCATCTCGTGGCAGTATTCACGAATTCTCATCTCGAAATCTAAACGGCTTTGAACGGCATACCTTATCTTGGCAAGCCTCGCAAGCCCTTTCCGGCGCCCGGCGCCGCTGATTCTTCATGCAGGGTCGTGCACGATTTTTCAAAAGGCCCAACCACAATTTGGCGCGCCAGCAAATGTCACTGCAATAGCCGATTGCCCGTCATGTACTTATATTCAAGGGCACCGCTTGTCCTTTGCGTCCGTTTGACTAATAGGTGAGTGGAGTTTGCTTCGCGCCACTCTTGAACTTTTACGTTATATTACGTCTGCCTCCACGTTTTCCTGCAAACCTTGTTCGTTCCAAAACGTCTGAGCTGCAGCACATCTTGAGTTTCGCGGTCGAGCACGCGACCTCGCGACATGGCCGACTTCGAGAAGAAACCTTCCGCTACAGTCGGACAAAACCAAGGCGCGCCGTTCGTCGACGGCAGATCGATGTCTGAAAGCCACAGCAATGATGTCGAGAAGGGCACAACAGAGCAACTGCAGCGGCGGCTGCAGTCGCGCCATCTTCAGATGATTGCCATTGGAGGTACGATTGGTACAGGTCTGGTACGTACAACTCCAAGCTCGTGACTCCTGTTTGCGATGCCTCCGCAAGCTATGCTTTGACACATTACTAATCTTCCCGCAGTTCATTGGTTCTGGTGGTGCTCTTGCAACAGCTGGTCCAGCCGGCGCACTTATCGCATATGCCTTCGTTGGTACCCTTGTGTACTCGGTCATGGTAGCCTTGGGCGAGATGGCCACTTTCATTCCTGTATCTGGCGCCTTCACAGCCTACGCCAGCCGCTTCGTGGATAAGAGTCTTGGATTTTCGATGGGATGGATATACTGGTTCTCCTGGGCCATCACATTTGCACTGGAATTGACGGCATCGGGATTGATTATCCAATACTGGGTGCCCAACATCAACATTGGCATTTTCATTGGAATCTTCTTTGTCGTGATCACAGCAACAAACTTCATGCCCGTCTCCATCTATGGCGAGGTTGAGTTTTGGTTCGCCAGCATCAAGGTGGTCACTGTGATTGGCTTCCTTATTTTCGGTATCTGCATCAATGCAGGCGCAGGAAAAGAAGGCTACCTTGGATTCAAATACTGGAACCACCCTGGAGCATTCCAACCGCATCTCACTGATGCCAGCAGCATCCTCGCCAACAACTTGCCCCTTGCCAAATTCGTTGGTTTCTGGGCTGTTCTTATTCAGGCTGGATTCTCTTACCAGGGTACGGAGTTGGTCGGTATTGCTGCCGGAGAGACCGCAAACCCGCGCAAGAATGTCCCGAAGGCAATCAAGCAGACCTTCTGGCGCATCCTTCTGTTCTTTGTCCTCACGATCCTGTTTATCGGCATCCTCATTCCTTCGGATAACGAAAGCCTTCTCAATGATACCTCCGATGCCAGCAGCTCGCCTCTTGTCATTGCCGCAAACCTTGCAGGCGTGTCCGCGCTCCCCGACATCATCAACGCTGTGCTTTTCACAGTCGTTCTCAGTGCCGCAAACTCCAACGTCTACTCCGGTTCTCGCATCCTGGTTGGACTTGCGAACGAAGGATCCGCTCCGAAATTCCTCACAAAGGTCAACCGATGGGGTGTTCCTTACAACGCGGTTGCGTTCACGGCCGCATTCGGTCTGCTTGGTTTCCTGAACGAGTCTGGCAGCGGCGGCGAGGTCTTCAACTGGTTTGTCAACATCTCTGGTGTTGCAGGATTCATTTCCTGGACCTGCATTGGCATTTCGCACATCGCATTTATGCGTGCCTGCGAGGCACAAGGCATTAATCGCAAGACTCTCCCTTACGTTGCGCCCCTCCAGCCTTGGTTCACTTGGTACGGCGTCGGTTTCAACACTCTGATCATTCTGACCCAGGGTTTCGAGTCGTTCGTGCCATGGAGCACCTCTAGCTTCTTCACTGCCTACATCAGTTTGATCCTGTTCGTCGTCTTGTACGTTGGACACAAGCTATGGACACGCTGCCCATTCGTTCCCTCTGCGGAGGCAGATATTCAGACTGGACGTAAGGACATCGATGAACTGTTCGTGCCAGAAGCGAAGCCTACCACTATTTGGGGCAAAGTGCTTGCTTGGTTGGGCTGAAGAAAAAGTTGGAACCACTACAGTACTTCAAAAATTTGTTTATTATTAGCGTTCATATGCATACACTGTACGATTGAAGAGACTTGAACAGACTGCAACGGTTCATGAGACTTGTGAAAACGACCGAATCTTCACTCGTGGCAACATCTGTGACACCCTACCAAGGGCTGGTCAGATATTCGGCCCTTACGAACACAGCAAAGCGGGGAACATTCAAGGAGTTCCACAGAGCTCGATACCTCGGCCCGAATAGGTATTGATCATACATTGGAGAGGTTCAAGCGTAATAGCTCTAACGACATGGCAATGAGCTTGGTCAAGTGAGTATTAAGTATACAGCTATTTGTGCTAATTACGCTTTTGTCGTTGCCAGAATCTTCCAATGAACGATCGATACCCATTGATCTGACTCTTTCACAATAGAGGGTACCGTCGCGAAAGTCGACGCGCCTATCGGCAACACTGCGAATGGTCTTGCATGCCTTCGGTTCTTCTATCTTACAATATCGGGATGGTTTAGGCCCATTTGCCGAGCAAAGCCATGATGCCGGCACCCAGCAGGACTGAGAAAACCATGAAGGCCAACTGGCGATCGTCGCGCGTACGTTCCGGGTTGAACAGGAAGTCTCTGGCCAGAAGTTCGACGAAACCGGTGTAGATGAGAATACCAGCCGACACCGAGTCGAGAACGCCGGAGACGATGTTGGCAGTGTTGCTCGCTTCGTTGTACGTGGTGCGGACGCCCAGGCCAATTGCAATCGCGATGGGTGTCGTGAGGCCGTAGGCGGTGCAGAGTGCCCATGGCATCCAGCTGAAACGCTTGGGGAACGGAATGGCTGACAGACGAGCGCCGATACCGAGACCTTCGAAGGACTGGTGGAAGACGATGACGGGGTAGAGGACCGAGAACTCGTCGCCCACAGATCCCAAGGTGAGACCGATGATGACTGAGTGGAAAATCACACCGAATTCGAGGATGAGGAAGGCTGCGATTTGTTGCTTGAACGAACGCTCAGTTGCCAAGGACTCCTCTGACTCGATGGAAGAATTCTCATCGGCATGGTGGCTAAGCTTCGATTCTGCAACCGCTTCGTTGTCTGTCGCAGCCGGCACCACACGGGGAAGATTCAGAGTACCGTCCTGCTCGCCTGAGTGGAGAGCCTGGTGGTTAGAACAACCGTTGGAAGACTTGTAGCGGGCGTCGGCGGCATCCAAGGCAGTGGTGTGCTTTGCATCGTCGTGGCCGCCACCGTGAGACCAGCCGTACTTCTTCTCAACGTAGCGTTCAGCTGCAAAGTCCATGAGGAATACTCCTACGCCAGAGGCAAGGGCGATGGCTGCCGGCCAGCTGTAGCCGGCCCAGCCAGCCGTCATGCCGACACAAGTGGCAGGTCCGATCTCATCATAGGCAGGATCGAGCAAGCTGTGAAGTGTTAGCTGGATGGCTGTACAGTGTCGTGAGAGGAAGGGAAAGACTTACTGAATGAACGCAGTTGCAACGATGACACCAGTGCCAAAGTACCTTGCGAAAAGATAGACATAGAGCGGGATGCGTAGCTTCTTGGTTCTTGTTGCCAGAACTGGGAAGAAAGTGACGGCCGAGGAGACGACCAGGATAACAAAGATTGCTGAGATACGAGCTCCGAGTCTGCCATCGTACTCGTTTTCGCCGGCGTTGAGGGCGCAGATCACATCTTTTGGATCCGCCGAGGTCAGGTTGACATTCTGAGGATCGAATGCGGCGCTGCCATCCTGGCGTGCCATCAAGCTCGCGACAGACATCGTGTCTTGTCCTCCTCAACCTGGTAAGCAGATATTCAGAAGGGTCGATTCCGTTGTCGAAGAAACGGGTTGTAGTCGTAGGGCTGACGACAAGAAGATAAGACCTCTGGGCACTGTGGGAGAAGCTTTCTTGGGTGGCTTGATAGGCTTGACACTGCCGATCACTCGAATACTTATCCGTCGTGGTCAGCAGTCTTCGACGAGCACCTTGATGATTGCAGGATCCGCTAATGTGGTGCTAGTGAAGTCAATCCGCCGAATTCGATGGTAAAACACCTTGATGAGAGGCACTCCAAGCAAGAACTTGATTGCATTCGTGGACACCCTCGCCAAAATTTACGCTAAAAACGACCGTTTCTGGTATATGCAGGCAAGGGTGTTCGTGTGTTGAGGCGATATGTTCGACCATTGTACCTTCACACGGCTTGTTCCGGTGAGTTGATACCGAATGTCGTCCCGTGAGGATGAATCCTTCGATGCAGCAACCACTCACAAATATATTCTGTGTCATCATTGGTACTATATTCCATACTAATGACGGGCATTTGTTGAGTACGCTCACGGACGAGTTCATGTCGGTCGCTTTGATCGAGGGCAGAGTTCAACGTCTCTTCTCACAGTACCGAGAGGCTGGTATGCTCCAGGGCAATTCCACGTCAAGGTTTTCCATGCTGATAAACTCAGAGTCGGAACGTAAGGCTGTATGTAGCGCTCGCGTGTGGATATTTGCATTTGCGGAAGTGAGACCCGCGAAAAGCTTCTCGCGGTCTTGCAAAGCTTCATCCTTCTTATGCCACGCAACTCATGGCAACGATCCGTGGGATGCATTTCTGGCTTGCTTCTAGAATCATGCAATCCTGCACAGTCTTTGACCTTGGATTTCGATTCTGCAGTTAAAGTGCTGTCTAACGTACTTTGCACCGCAATAACACCAGAGCCATGATAATTTGTCGGCTAAGACCTCACACGGCCCATGTCCAGACCTCGTGGCTCTACCGGCTATATCGATAGCATCGTATAGATACGAGCTAGTTCGAGCCATCCGACTACCTTTTCGCGTTGCCGGCCCAGTGAGGCGGATATCGCTTGCCGCCCTCAAAAGGTCGCTTAGGAAAATTTGTGGACGACTACCATGGCTGCCTCACCCACGACCAGGATTATCTTCCATGCGTTGCGGACCTCTACTGCGCACCTCTGCTGCGCACCTCTACTTTCTATGTCTCGTGGCATAGTATGTAATCTCGTCCAGATGAACAATCGAATCGGAAGATCGAAGGCGACGCAGCCAAATGCAAACCGGCATCAATCGTCCTTCAATTTGTCTCAAACCATGCACTTGACTGCGTGCGCTATTCCAGCAGCCTGGTTGTTAGCGTGATTATCATGCCCTACAACATGAAGACTGCACCGAAGCATCGCGGGCCGCATGGCTACAGTTCTTCCGCACAAGTCTGCAGTCTCTGCACATACCTGAGTATCATCCCATGCTTGTAGATGAGCTTCCATCCTGGATCGATTTGACACGTCATTAAGATGCCAATGAATACAAGTCAGATTCCTTCTGATGCTCACACTTCTCCTTACAGTTACAAACATGGAAGTAAGAAGTAAAGGGACCATTGAGATGCTATGTGCAGACTATTGACGACCGCCTGTACCAAGCGGCTCAGCATCGCAAGTCGGACCGACCGAGTCAGTCATCACCCACGCAAGCACAAGATTGTCAGACGTTCGTTGATCGATAGCGGATGCATACAGCAGGTTCTATCGAAAGCTATGGATTGGCTCAAATAATTGACAACGGCTTTATTTTGCCCTCGCCATCAAGCTGCGATCAGAAGATAGCAAGAGCATTTGGTGGCGATCCAATGCTGCCAGGAACGTTCAAAGGCGCGGATGTGAGCAAAAAACTATACCTGCCAAGCTCTTTGCACTTCTCGGAAAGCGCCTTTAGGTCCCACAACTCGCCGATTGACATGCCGAACAGAGACAAGAAATACTGATGCAGGACCAGCTCGGCGATGGTGCCTTCGCTGCCGTCGGGCTTCAGAGGAGGCATTCGCTCAAACGCGATCATGTCACCAGCAACCGCAGAGACTGGTGAATACATATTAGTTCGAAACCCCAAGAGAATATCGAAAAGCTTCTCAGACTTACAGTGCTTGTTCCAGAACCACTTGGCGGTCGCAACATCTCCCGTGACGCCGCAAGCACGGTGAGGGCCCAATAGTTCGGCCTGCTTCTCGGCAGAGACGCCTGTCAAGCCTTCCGTATAGCCAGATCTGATAATGATCACATCGCCAGGTTTAAACTCAACGCCTT
This sequence comes from Cladosporium sp. VS III D KN 1, assembly GCA_019775635.1. Classification (NCBI taxonomy): domain Eukaryota; kingdom Fungi; phylum Ascomycota; class Dothideomycetes; order Cladosporiales; family Cladosporiaceae; genus Cladosporium; species Cladosporium sp. VS III D KN 1. The sequence continues at coordinate 385,394 of JACWFN010000037.1, forward strand.
GCTTCTTGGCAACTTTCTCGATATCTTCAGGTGTAAAAGAGTCCGCATCGAAAGGATTGAACTTTATGCCGTTTTCATCGGCATAACGCTTGTAGTCGATGAACACTCCTCTCGCAACTAGCCCACCACGCTTGTGCCAGTGGTTGAGAGTGGGCAGCTTCTGATCGTGGTCTTCGTTGCCGTACTCCTGCGTCAGCTCCTCTTTACTGGTCTGGACGCCGTTGTAACCTTTGGCACTTTCTTGGTGGTGGACGTGACAGAGACTGTCCCATTGACTCGAGCATTGAGTGTTAAATTCGACTTCGTCATCATATCCATGAGCGGCCAGAGGAGTGTCCAAAAAACTGATGACCGTATGTTTCAAGCCTTTACGACCGAATCCAGGCGTTGCGATGGCATTCAATGGCCAATTGAGCGAGACTGAAACTCCGTCTTTGAGCTCGGAATATGCGGACTTGACAACGTCCGGAGTGAGAATGTTGAGAGTGCCATACACGTCTTTCTTGCCATTCTTGTCAAACACGCCCCAGGCACATCCTTGCGGCATCCCATCGACCTTGGGAAGGTCATCGAAATCTGGAAGTCCGGCCATGATCGATGATGTTTTGTTCGAAATTTCGATCGCTAGCGATTGGTGAGATATGTTATTACAGCAATTTCGAAAGCACGAAGTAACCTATTTGACAGACGAATACCAAACAGCGACAACAAGTGCCAATTTCGTCTTGCAACATGCGGTGCCGTCATTATATTGTATCTCCACTGAAATCCCCGCGCGTTGTTGGTCAAAGTTTAGACAACCTCGGCTTCCTTTGCCCAGCCCTCTCACCTCAGACTGCACATCTGACCGGAACGTACCCGTGGCTAGATACACAGTGGTGGTGCTCATTGGAAACATGAGCCCTGATGTGGGTTCTCCAGACTCTCCGCATTCTTAATGACTTACCATTAACATGTGACCATAGAATGCTCCAACCCCGGCCGTTGTGTCCCTATTAGCTGGCGGCATTGCTGGAGCCATTGAAGCGACTGCGACAGTAAGCTGATCGACAAATATTGTTCCTACAGGATCTAATAGCTCCCAGTATCCGTTCGAGTTCGCAAAGACGCGTGTGCAATTACGCGAGAAGAAAGGCGTGCCGACACCCAAGAACCCGTTTGTTGTCGTGGCAAATGTATATAAACAAGAAGGGCTAGGCGCCCTCTACAAGGGCTGTTCTACGCTTGCTCTTGGAAGCGTGGCGAAAGATGGCATCCGATTTCTCAGTTTTGATTATGTCAAGGACAAGTTCAAGGATCCGGAGACTGGTACTCTGACGCCTCTACGCAGTCTTGGTGCTGGCATGATGAGTGGCATTGTTGCAAGTCTCCTTGCTGTGACGCCCACGGAGCGAATGAAGACCGCTCTCATCGACGACGCACGTAACGAAAAACGGTTCCGAAGTGCGACACATGCAGTGGCCACTGTCTGGAAGGAGCACGGTATCCTTGGTCTCTATCGCGGCTTCGCGGGCACGACACTCAAACAAGCCGGCGCCACTGCCTTCCGCATGGGCACGTACAACATCTTGAAGGACTATGAGACGAAAAACCATATCCCTCAGACGGTGGCCACAAATTTCGCCAACGGATGTGTGGCCGGTATCGTGACGACCTTGGCCACCCAACCATTCGATACCATCAAGACACGCTGTCAGAGCAGCCAAGGAGCAAGCACTGTCGAGGCATTCAAGAGCATCATAGCCGACTACGGCGTGAAAGGTTTCTGGAGAGGTACCAGCATGCGACTTGGGCGTACCGTGTTCAGCGGCGGTATATTGTTCACAACTTACGAGTGGGCTGTCACCATTCTCAACCCGGCCTTTTCAAAAGCAAAAGAGGTGATATAGAGGTGAAGCATTACATGGCGGGCCTTCCCGATTTGCGATTGTATACAAGATCAGATCATAGACTGTACATGTACCTTATTTAGAGAACTGAAGGATCAGTGCCAAGTGTCGGCGTATGAGATCTGAGCCGATGTGTCTGACCAAGCACTAAGTCGTTGCATCTCCTACACGCGCGCATCACGCCATGTCTATATCTGACCTCAGACCTCAGACCTTAGCTGCACACCACACATTCGTGTAACTTATCTGACTGTTGCTGCAAACGGCCACCGAGGTTAGGAGGCCCTCTCAAGGTCTCGCCTGCGTAAATTCCCGCTGCAGTACTGAATCGCTCCGCATCATTTTCGCTCGGCGACAAGGCCCGATCATGAGCATCACGAGGGGCGCGCGTCACCCAGTCGGAACCTCAATGGTTCCAAATGCCACGGTACTAGTATAGCTTATATATTCTAGCCTCCACCCTGCCCTACATACCTGACCCGCCTCGCCATCGTAATATAATGCGCCTTTCCCCAGACTCTTGGAGAAAGCTTGCCTACCAAACGCCCGTCTCGGTCCCCTCCTCTTCAGCCCTGTCACTACCGACCTACGAAACATGAACTGCCCTTCGCGGACCGACGCCATTGTCGAAGATGGCATGAACCAGAACCCCAATGAATTCGCCCCGGACATCACGACTAGAAGCGACTTCGGCCAGATTGCGAACGCACGCCTGCAGAGGGACCACCGCGTAGGGGTTGGCGAAGACACGGATACAGAGCGAGTGGCGCCGCAGCAGATTGCCCAAGGACCGGACAAGAATGGAACTCCCACAATCGCAGAGGCGGGGGAGGGAGGTGGTGATGGGCAGCAAGAGAAGTCAAACGATGGCGCCGGCGGTCCAGAGCGTAACAACTCGACACCTCCAACAGCGCCGACTCGCCTACCTCCTCAATTGCTACCCGTCAAACACCTCTTCCACCGCCTCATAAGCGTCTTAGTCAAATATGGCAAGTTCATGGGCCCGGGCTTCATGATCTCAGTCGCCTACATCGATCCCGGAAACTATGCGACAGCGGTAGCAGCTGGCGCAAGCTATCGGTTCAGGCTTCTGTTCATGGTCCTGGCAAGCAACATCATCGCCATCTTCTTGCAATCCTTGTGTACCAAGCTCGGCACCGTCACTGGCATGAACCTCGCTGAGAATTGCAAAGCCCACTTTCCACCCAGGCTCAATTACACACTCTACTTCTTCGCGGAAAGCGCTATCATTGCGACAGACATCGCCGAAGTCATCGGCACAGCCATTGCTCTGAACCTCCTACTCCATGTCCCGCTCGTGGCAGGTTGTGCAATTTCTATCGTTGATGTGATAGTCATCTTGTTCTTTTACCGCCCCAACAAGAGCTCGATGCGCGGCCTAAGACTCTTCGAATGCTTCGTCGCCCTCCTTGTCATTGGTGTGGTGACTTGCTTCTGCTTCCAGCTCTCTCTCATCCAGAACACCAGCGTCGGCGAAGTCTTCCGCGGCTACCTCCCATCCAAAGCACTCGTGCAGGGCCAAGGTCTCTACCAAGCCTGCGGCATCCTCGGCGCAACGGTAATGCCTCACTCGCTGTACTTGGGCAGTGGCCTTATCCAGGCACGTCTCAAGGACTTCGACAAGCTGCACAACCACTACGTCGAGCCCGACGAGAACGAGGACGTGGACGATCAGGTCAAGTATCGCCCTTCCATCTCTGCCATCCGATCCTGTCTTTCCTACGCTGTCGCAGAACAAGCCATCAGCCTCTTCACCTTCGCCCTCTTCGTGAACAGCGCCATCCTCATCACAGCTGGTGCATCGTTGTACGGAGTCTCAGGAGCCGAGGAAGCTGACCTCTTCGGCATCCATGACCTACTTTCACGAACAATGGCCCCGGTTGCAGGAACCATTTACGCTCTCGCGCTGCTACTCTCCGGTATAAGTGCCGGCATTGTCTGCACGATCGCAGGTCAAATGGTGTCCGAAGGCCAGCTCTCGCTCAAGATGAAGCCTTGGGTCCGCCGCCTCTTCACCCGCTCCATATCCGTGACACCTTCCATCATCATCGCAGGCGCTGTCGGCCGTGAAGGCTTGAACGCTGCGCTGAACGGTTCTCAGGTCGCCCTGTCTGTTATTCTGCCTTTCGTCACCGCACCGTTGATCTATCTGACTTGCCGCAATAAGTACATGACCGTGGCGACGAGGGAGGGAGATGGTGGGCCTGATGGTGTGAAGATGCGGAACAATTGGATCACGGGTACTATTGCCGTGCTCTTATGGCTGCTGATTTGTGTCATGAATGTGGCATTGTTGGTGCTGGTAGGACTTGGTGAGGTAGATTGAGCATAGAAAACAAACGCGACATCGCATTCGAGTGTCATGTCTTATGGACTTCACGTCTTATCTCCTCCAGTTATGTTGCAACTCAAGGCGCTGACTGCTTTCGAAGCATCATTGGCATTTCCCTATTATCTTATTTTTGGATCTGTTACTATCACGGCCAAAGAGCACTCAGCAAAGCCGATACCCAAGACTCGTCGTAAGCAAATGTTCTCTTTACCTGCTCCGAACGACTGTCACCGTACAGATCACTCTCCATCTTCGCCGATCTGTCCGTCAACACCGTCGTCTAAGCAGAGTTTGCCACCCAGTTTCTTGCGCTTCTTCAACGGTGAATTGTTCGCAGCGGCCAGCTGTGCTCTCAACTTTGCGACCTCTTGTTTCTCGGCCGCCAATGCTTCCCTGAGCTGCGTGATCTCATTCTGATGCTCTGTGAGCAGCTTTTCGTACAGAGTCTTTTGAATGAATGTCGGGACGATGACTCGGGACGTCGTGTGTGGCTTTGTTGCGTGCGGCGGCGGTGCATGCGGTGGCTCGATCATCCTGTTGAAGAGTTGAGAGGCCAGTTTGGCCCGTTCAAGATCTGGTTCTTCTCCAGCTTGTCGGTTGAACGGCGGCCTTGAGTTGGTGCTCGGCTGCATGATCTCAGGCGATATTATGGGAGGAGGCGGATTGCGGAACCCTGTCGGTGTCTTGGGCTTCTTCTTCGATGGCCGCTTGGGTTTGGGTGTTGATCTGTTGGCCTGCTTCGACATTGTGGTTTAGCGATGGTCACTTGGATGTATCTAACAAAAGGTTTTCGACTTTCAAGAACGTACAGTGGTAGGTATGGATGTTGTTAACGGCGTGTGATGCACTGATGCTGAATGACATGTGCCGTGCTGACATGTGATAGTGATGGTCTGCTAGAGCCTATTTCTCTTGATGATGTGAGTTGTTTGGTCAGACGCTCTAGTGTGAGGGAATGATATCAGGCTCTCGCAACTTACCTTGCCCAACAGGCAGGAGCGATGGACGAGTGACCCTAGTAAAGATTTGCTCGTCGGTCGGCCTGACGAAACGCATCATGATTCGCGTATCAGGCATCGTATTTGCGACACAATCGCACTGCGCTGTTTCCGACGTAGACTTCGATTCCCCATTCGCTAAGAAGGAAGTCTAGATATCCCATCGAACAAGGCCCCACTCGCGGAACCGAACATGACACCTTCATGTTACACGCGCATACCATTACAAACCATGTGAACGGCTCAATGGCACCGTGTGATGTTACAGTCTCTCGTCGTCGTCCAAGACCCTTGTCTCCCTTCACTACTTCTTCGAAAACCAGGAATATTCCCAGTGATTGGAAGTGAAACTGAGGCCAGCGTTGGCCGCGACTTTCCAGTGACTCGCTCTTTCCCTAGTGAAAGGCGCTCCTTCCTCGTCATGCGCTCGCTCTTGCCGTCTTTGGTACGTCACGCGCGAGCTCGTTTGATTGCGCCTTCCGTCCTCAGCGAGATCAAACGCGCTCTTGGCGGTCCCACGTCAAAGATAAAATCCCCCTTCCGTCCGCGCTCTCAATTTTTTTCTCACTCGCACACCGGCCTCCTCGCCTGGCCCCAAGCCGGAGCCGCTCATAGCATCAGCCTCCGCCCAACCCCCATCCCCATTCTCTCTCGACATCTAGCCGAAGAACCGATTTTCGCAATGAGTCAGCTTTTGCTGTCGCCTTTGAGAGGGGTGCTAGCTGCGACCATTGCGGAAACTGCGCATGTTCATCGTCCTCGCGCGATGTGCTGCATCAGGCCCTTTGTGGGACGTCTTCGCTTTGAGTAACCCTACCTACCACGGTATCGGTGAAAGATTTGGAACTTTGACTTGTAGCTCGAACTCGCCCACCATAGCGCTTTGAGCCGCAGGCTGTTGGCATCTTGCAATTCGTTCGCAAGGGCGTTTTGACCAACAGGATGTCGCGACACTGCTCGGTACCATTGTCGAGGGAGCTGAGGGGCTATGCCTTCTTAAATCTCTTCTCCGTGTACACTTTGGTCGCCTTGAAAGCCGCCTCAAACGGACCGCCTTCGGGTAGGAGACGCAGATACGCCCCAGACACGACACTTCTGTTAAGGAAGAGCCGGCGATTGCCCGCTATGTTGGTCCAGGACCTGGCATACAGGTTGGCTGTAGATCTACGGTTCACATTCGGCGCCCAAGGCCGCTCGTCGACGAGCACTTGGGCCAAAGGTACGTCGCATCCTTTTCCATCGGGCGGTTGGCAGTCCCAGCTAGCCGCCACCCGGTTTTACTAACGGTGGAACAGGCCATCAGTTCTTAGGCCATATGGCCTGGTGCTGGAGGCTTGTCAATTTCTCCCAGTCTGCATTGATGCTACCGACCGATTCGTTTCGCAATTAGGCAGGTCAGTGTTGTGTAGCCATGTCCTGTAGTAGTGAGTCAAGTTGCGCGGACGAGGATGAGGAAGTGAAGTTGGGAGAGAATCCGGCTTCAGTGGGGCTGAAGCCAACGTTGCTCTCGTTTTCTCCTACGCAGTTTAGACTACCGTATGCAGATGAATGTTCGTGTATTCTGGCATTCATTCGCTCACAGTATCTGTATTTACACCGGCCTTGGGTATTGCATGTGATAATTGCGTTGCATTTATCTTATCTACGAACATGATGAACCCTTCCACAACCGCCTACATGCACCAAAGCAAACACGGAGCAGTGAGCAAGAAGAAAATGATGTACCAGACATTTTGTCCTCGAGCCATCTGAAAGCTCACTTGATAGCCACAGCAATGAAAAGTAAATTGAGTTGTTCCCAGCAAACGCCACGCAAATAATCGATCTTCATTCATTTAAGGCCGCCGCGGCTGAAACAGCATGTGAAAAATACGGTTTGCTCAATACGTGAACAGCTTGCTCTGTCTTTTAGCCGCCGTACAAAAGAGTTGAGGAATTGCCATCGTTGACCACCGCGAAGATATCAGAACCTTCTCGTGCCGATGTCACAGTCTCCTTCGCACAAGAAATCGACGGCGAAGCCCACCTCCAGCAACCAAGTTCCCTCAACCTGCCACGAGCAATCTTCAACCATCGCCTGCCGAAGAATCGAGCAATGTAACAAATTCCTCACCTTCGCTCGCTACATTCGAGACCGCGGCCTTTACGCAAAGACTTCCGCCGGCCGGGACCCTTCGATCGACGACAATGAAGATTTGGCTGCCCTCAAACGGCAGTGGCAAGATTTGCTCGATAACAAGCTGCTTGAGGGCGCTAGCGATGTTCTGACCGACAGCTTCCTCGACGAGGCACATACTGAGCTGCGTAAGCTGGAAGAAGGCGAGGCCAATTTGCAGGTCAGAGAGGCGTGGAAGCAGGTCCTTGAGCTGGTGAAAGAATGCAAAGCAATGAAGCAAGATGTCGATGGAATGTTTGCAGATGTTCAGTCAGCTTGATTCACCGACCTACGCGGTGTCGATCATCGGGTAGGAATCCTTTTCTTATGTTGTTCCGTCAGGCTGGACCAGGCATCCTCCGGTCAGGGCAGCTACGTCTGAGCGAGATGCGATGAGGCGAAAGGCCTGTCGCAACCGATTAAGAGCAGGCCGCGTAGACCCTGAAAAGAAGCGAAGATCATTTCGTACGAACGGGAAAAGCTGCAAGTACGGACAGGTACACGTGGAAGTGGCGGTAGTTCGAGACAGAACAACTCATTTCTTGAGGTCTTGGATGTCTGCAGCAGAGCCCTCATAGGTTGCCTCACTTGGTAAAACAGTTGTATGGATGTCAGGTGTAGACTCAACCATCATGGAGTCTAGCAACAATGAATATGGGCAAGCTGCCACGATGCAGAGTTGCAATGGCGGCTAGGGAGTAACTTGTAAGCAACGGTGTACGAATACGTTGAGAGAGCGCGTTTGTCTGGCGGTGATTCGATAATGCAGATCTACGATATGTCCTTCTCATCTTGCCAGAAACTAGATCTTGCTCAACTCCCGTCCGTGTATTGTACATTGTGGCTGCTGCCTTTCTAGCAGGCTTAATCTCTGCTCCTGTTGCATCGCAGCTTTTCCTGATCATTCAATGTCTCTCGCTCTTATTACTCGGCGAAAGCTGCCCATAGACCGAGCGCGCCAGCGACAAGCGGCCCAACGATCCTCACAGAGTTGTGTCCATTCCACTGCTTGAGCATCTTCTGCACCTTTGTCCTCTCATACTCCTCAGCGCTGAAAGGCGAGTCGTCGAAAGGCTCAAATTCCTCGGCGGGTGTAATGGCAGGCCTTTCCGCTGCACTCTGACCAGGGACGCCCAGCATGTTGTTGTCGGCCATGTGTGTGAGGGTCGGCTTCGACTCCGGGTGATGAGGAGGTGCATCAGCGAGCTGCATGAGCTTCAGAGTGGATTGCTGCATAAGGAAGATGGTATATGGGATAACGCTGAACATTGCTGTTGCGGCACCGGCGTAGAGCTTCCATTGAGAAGCCGAGCTCGCGACCTGGTGCGAGTGGTATGCCAGGTAGCCGAATGCAGCAGTGGCTAAGAATTCAGCTGGAGGGAGAGTTTTGCTGCCAGCTCGGACGGCCAAGGCGAACTGTTGAGCTGCAGTCTGGGCGGAGGAAGAATCATCGGCATTGCTGCTGTGTAGGATACTGGGGATCAGAGCTGTAGAGTTCGTGAGGAGACTGCCAGTTGTGATGAAAGACGCTGCAATGGCGATGCCTTTGGTTGCTGATATCAGCTGTGAGGGCGGATGTGTTGAGGACATGGTAAGCAAATGGCAACAAGCAATTATATCTTGAAATACGAATACGATGATGGACTGCAGATGGGTTGGACTAGATATTAACGTTTGTACATGCGCAACCTTGAAGACACCCTTGACGATGTCTGGTACCTGAAACCAGAGACATACGTCACCGCCACGCGTGAGGTTGAGGGCCATTGGCACGTGCGGACGATTAAGGAGAGATCGTGATGTTGGGTAACGCGTCCACGAAGCGACGTGCCCTGGTAGCCCTACTTGCTGCTCGCTTCGTCTTCAGAACGATGTGCGGCGAAGGGCCATGAGATGCCACGTTGGGGCACAGCCGAAAGGAGACATCTTCTCAGCCACTTCTGGCCGCCAATATTGATCAGGCCAAAGCTAGTCCCCGTCCCCGCGAGAGCTCCCCGTCTGTCATGGCCGCGTCCTCAGATGCAGGTCTGGCGCTGCTGGAGTGCCGATCACAAGTAAGGATCACGCGTTCCTGCTATGGCATGGCCTGAATACAGATCGCAGGCCCGGGCTCATCAGCAGTGTCCTCTTCGCGCTCCAAGCCAACTCTGCAGCTCTTCTTGCTGCACATCACCTTCGAGACATCCCAAAAGCAATTGTTGCTTGTCTTCACAAATGCTCGAATTAGCAGGCTCAGAGTTCAGTGGCGGGGAAATGTCCGAAGTGGAGATGATCCATGGATCGCCCTACGTGGGTAGGCAGTCTGATGTCACCTCTTCAAGTAGGATCCAAGACTTGGAAGACCACCCTGCCTTGCCGTCCGACTCGACGTGCGTGCTTCATGCGATTGTAGATACGCTCACGTGTTCCGATTTGGATCTATACTACTGCTTCTACTTACATTCGGGCCACAGCACGTCCACTTTGACACGCGTATTGGCCGATCATGGCTTCAACCACACCAGAGAAGAAGCGCCGCCTGAGCAACCTCTTTGGCACAAAGAAGAGCAAAGACAAGGACCCATCTCCCATTGGCGTAAACCACAACCTTCACCCATCCACAAGCACAGCGGCTACCGCACCACAACCTGACTCTGCATACGCCAGTAGTAATCATCCTTCATCGAACAGAAACTCCGTCTCGAATGCCAATGCAGAGTCGACAAACAACGCAGATGTAGTGCCCGTGGAGAATACTGGCAACATCGAAGGAGTTGGTCCTGAGCGTAATCTTGCGTACAATACCAGTACCGGACAGGTTGTAGACGATGACACCGGTCAAGTTGTCGTCACCACGACTACCACCACGACCACGACGATGTCTACTCGTGGTGGTAAGAAGAAGACTGAGGTTGAAGTCCACACTCAGAAAGATGGCCAGCCCGCAATCGCTGAAGCGCCTGGAGATATGCCATCAATGAACAGTACGACTTCCCATTCGCCCGTGCCGCCACACCAGCCATCCTCCAGCGGTGTTAGCACTTCATCGGTCGGCTCACCAATCCCTAACAACAATGGCGCTCCACAACAATCGTACAACCCACCTCCACCAAGAGCTGATCCAGACGCCTTCCCTGTGCCAGCACGTAATCCGATGCGTGATCGCGAACCAATGGAGCCTGTGAGCCCATTGCGCCCCAATTTCAGCTATCCAAGCAGAACAGATATTCGAGACGATCCCATGCCACAACCTTCGTCGAAAAGCACCTTCGCAAATCTGAAGGCTGCGGCGCAAGGTCTACACGTAAGTTACGACCCAATAGGTCGTCCGTGCAGCAGCAGAAACTAACGAGTCTCAAAGGGCGTCGGTGAAACTGTTCGGGGCACTTTGAACAACGAAATTGACATGCGATTCCCCCGAAGCAACAGTCAAAAAGCCGCTGCAGCAAATGCTAAGAACCAAAGTGTCCTTGATCGCGGCAACCAGGAGATGGCCCGCGTGAGCATGCGACGACCTTCGGATCCACGACGCTATGAAGATGTACCGCAAGTACCACCCTTGCGGCCTTCTTCAGACTCACGTCAGTATCAAGACGTACCTCCGCCTGCAACGCATGAACCCATGCCGCAACAACAACTAGCACCTGGTCCGCCTCCCAACCACATATCACAGGTCACACCACCTCCACCGTCCGAGCCAACGAACAGTTCTGTGGGAGGCTTCAGTTCGCATGGTGGTTCTATACCAAGCAATGAAATGAGCCAGGTGCCACCATCGTTCTCGCCGGAGTCGAGTGCGCCCGAGCAAAAGAAAGGAGGGTTTAGGAAACTGATCAAGCGAAGGCCGATTGGATCTACTTGATGAATACCACAGTCCTCGATTGGTCACCGCCGTAGCTTTCCCTGGTCTTGGGTATCAGCTTGTAATGCTCTCTAATTGATCATACGCATGTACGGAGAAACACGAATTGTACGACTAGCATAAATATCCAATGATTTCAGTTTGTGCTGCTTCGAATGATGATTTCGCATTTCTAGCAAATCTGGAAAGCATTCTATGAACATCGATCATATGACTTCATCTAATGATTGTATCTATCAGTGACCCTCTCAGTAAACGGCCGGCATCTGACTCAGTCTTCCACCATCCGTGACCAAAGTTTCGCCGTTCAAGAAAGCACCAGCTCTGCTAGCCATGTACAGCACAGTGCCAGCAAAGTCCTCCTCGCTTCCCGTTCTCTGTGCAGGCGAGTTCTCAGCCGGGACTACATGAGCGCCAGCAAATGCACCCTCATGTCCACTTACACCGCCGTAAGATTCCAAGGTCGCCGTGGTCCCTTGTGTCATCTCGCTGGGATACAGACCAGGCGCGATGACGTTGGCGCGGATATGATATCCAGCTTGAGCAAAGTACGTGGCGAGCATCTTCACCAAGTGTGTGACAGCTGCTTTTGAACTGCTGTAAGCGAAGCCAGAAGCCAGTGAGCGGCTGAATCCAGCGATCGAAGACGTGACGATGATTTGGGAGTCCTGCGGGAGGTTGCGCTTCTTATTGCCAGCATCGAGCAAATCGAGGAAAGCGACTGCCGTATAGAAGACAGCTGTGTTATTGACGTGAGAGGTGAATGTAAAGTCGTCAACATCAGGCTCGAACATCGCTTTCTGAAACTCGGCGACAGATGGTCTGCTGCCATCTTCGTGTCCTTCTTTCAAGGCCGCTGCGTGCTTGGGACCCGAGACTCCAGCATTGGCGAAGAGGAGGTTGATGTAGCCTTGTTCTTCTCGTACTTGATTGGCGATTTTGGTCAGAGACTCTTTGTTGGAAACATCACCGACTATTGGTATGATGGTGCCGTTGACCGCTGTCTTGGCAGCGTCCTTCAGAGTCTCTTCACGGCGGCCGACAATGTATACTGCTTTTGCTCCATTGGCATCTAAAGCTCTCGCTGCGTAGAGACCGAGGCCTGAGCCGCCACCCGTGATAACGGCGACAAGACCATTGACGCTGAAGAGATCTGTGGCTTTGTTGGTGGGTGACATGTTGAGGGAGTATATGAAATGGCAAGTAAGTCTTAGTCTTTGTGCTGTATGCTTGGTATATCGCACGAGCAGTTAATATATACAAGCGTAGTATGTGGAATGTGATGTTTGGAGGGTTAATGTTGGTGTGACGTCCACTTTGAATGGCGTCATACGGAGGTACTGAGCAGCGTAGGCGCAAGCAATGGACAATACATCCTCCGAATTGACGGCGGTGGACACACATCATACACAAAATTTGCTGTTGGTACTCTGTCGTCCCCAAATCTGGTCGTTGTCACGAAGGCCGCCCATCGAAGTGTGATTCGATGCCGGATAACGAAGTCTAGAAACGGCGGCTTTGAGTACGAATGCTCGACTTCGATCGCATAATCACACGTATAACAATATATCGTTTCATACAAGAGTATATGCTAGCCACGAGGCACACCGCATAGTGAGCGTTGTCAATATTCTATTGCTGCTATAATGTCCTGGCATACCTTTCCCTTCCGCCCGCTTCCACGATCGTACTGACAAGCGTCTTCCATCATGGTCAAATCTCGTTTAGCCGGCAGTCGCAAATTACTTGACGACGCCAGCAAAAAGTCTCGATGGTGATACTGTTCTCCAATGGGTGGCGCAAAGGAAGGGCGGGGTACAACAGAGACTATCGAGTCGTGCATAAAAATGAGGTGGGGCTATACCTCCCGGCTATACTCGAGCCTCTTTTTCGAGAGCTTCAAGTGCTTACGTTCGTATTGTGCCGCATTACGGCTGACAATGTACTATGTGAAGCGAGCTTGGAAGCACAAGTTCCTGTACCTTGCAGCTTGCAGCGCGTGGCAGGAAGTATTAGGATCAATGGAGTGGATTTGTTTGGCACATGCTCAGCCCCTCAAGGCGACACTGCATAGGCTATTCGTACAGCTCTATTATGGTTAATTGGTGGGCGGGAGGGGTGACTTTGAGATTGACATGGGTACTATACAAGACCTTAGAGATGCATGCAAATAAAACGTTAGCAAGTACCTGCCTGTGTAATCCACATTGAAAACACATTCTCCCATCACGACGCCCATTCGTCATGGTTCTTACGAGTCTCACAGCCTTGAGTGCGTTGCTTGCTGTGACTGCACAAGCAACATCTCGTAGCTCAGGTGCCACCGTAACGGTCAACACCAAGACCAAGTACCAAAAGTACGATGGCACTGGCATCTCGGAGGCTTTCCAAAGGTCCCTGGTCATGCACGAGCTGGACCTTCCATCACAAAATCTCGCTCTGGACTACCTGTTCACCACCAAAGGTGCTGGCATGACGATTCTGCGCAATGGGCTTGGATCGTCTCCCAATGACGGCTGGGATCTGATGAAGTCGATTGCTCCCGAGGCACCAGCTTCGAACAGCAGCCGGGTAAGCTCAATCTTTCTGACATCCAGAATTATGCTGAGTGTTCTCACATAGCTCAACTACATCCCTCTCCCACGAGACGACCAGTATCAAGTGTGGCTCTCATACCAAGCCAAGGCTAGAGGCGTTCACACGATCGTGGCAGATTCGTGGAGCGCTGATGGATATATGAAGACCTCCGGTTAGTCGATGTTGATGTGGTATCATTACAAGCAGCCGACTAATCGTGGCGTCGTAGGCACCGACAATAACGGCGGCTCCTTGTGTGGCGTCACCAACGCTACCTGTGAGTCTGGCGACTGGCGTCAGGCTTACGCGGACAAGATCGTCCAATACCTCAAGGACTACCAGGCACGCGGGATCCAGATCGACTACGTCAATCCTTACAACGAGCCGGACCTCAAGTACGTATTGCCTTGAAGCTCATCTGCTCATATCTTGCTAACAATTTGTCAGCACAAGTTATGCTTCCATGCTCTCGGATGGCCAGCAGTCCGCCGACTTCCTCAAGGTCCTGTATCCGACACTCAAACGTTCAGGACTCAAGACCAAGATTGCCTGCTGTGATGCCACCGGCTGGGACATCCAGCAAGAAATTCTCACTGGCATCCAAGAAGCAGGAGAAGAAGATACCCTCGGCCTTGTTACTGGGCACGGATACAGCTCGAAGCCTACATACCCATTGAAAACTGACGTCAAGGTCTGGCAGACTGAGTGGTCCACATTTGACCCCATCAATTACAACTGGTATGTTGCCGGCAACTCAAGCGAAGGTCTCACTTGGGCGAACAACATCCAGAAGGCGTTCACTCTTGCAAATGTGACTGGACACCTGTATTGGTGGGGTGCTGCCAATACCACTGACAACCAGTCCCTGCTCTTCGTAAATAACACTTCCGAAGTCAAGGTCACCAAGCGTCTCTGGGCGCACGCACACTTTGGATCGAAGTTCATTCGCAAGGGTGCTTCGAGAATCGATGCTGGCGTTACTGGTTCGGCTGCGTTGAACGTCTCTGCTTTCGCCAACACCGACGGCTCTACTGCGATCCAGGTCATCAACAACGGCAACGATACCGAGACTGTCTCGTTGCAGGGTCTGAAGCTGTCGGGACGCCAGCCAGTCGCCACATATCTGACGAACCAGGACAATGACCTCAAGCGTGGCTACGCCTCGGTCAAGCGTGGAAACACCGCGGTGGCACAAGTTCCGGCGAAATCGCTTCTAAGCTTTGTTGTGTGAGTCGCAAGTGCAACAATCTCTTGGTCGTTTGAGTTCGCGCGAAGTGGGAAGGAGATGTTGTGACTAGTGAAATTGTGCAGAGGCAGGCTTGCTGAAAACAGAATACCTTAGCTCCAAATGTCCACGATTTCGGGTGTCCATGAGCCACATTGCAGGTCCAGTGTAATTGGAAATCGGGTTCATCAAATGCTCCTGGTTCGACGTGTTCTAATTAGAACCTCACTGCCCATACTTTATGACACTTCTTGCTTGCTTGGTTGATGGCGATCGTAAGTTTGGAAGCTGTTTGAAGTTGGATTTGGCCGGCTGGGTGGTGCTCTCGCGTATGCACGACGCAACAACGATGATTTCTGCATCAACAATTACGCTCAATCTGTTATGCGATACCCGTGCCACCACATAATGGAACAATAAGTCTCAATGGTATGAGTATACACAGAATCGATGCATAGAAGTCCCGAGTAAGCGTGTAATGCCAAACGTCGTGATTGGCCCGAATCCTCGGAAGGCGCGACTGGGCTTGGCAGGTCCTGCTCCTGCATCGCGGAAAGCTCCTCAGGAAGGCCATTGAACACGCCATCATCACCCCCAGCACACCTCTCCATCTCTCGACACACAGCCGCCACGATGGGTTTCTTCGACTACGTCTCCGATCTCTACTCGTCCGTCTCCTTCCAGCCTGTCGAGGCTGAGGAGCGCCAGTTCGAGGGCCCTCTTGACACCAGCGGCACCCAGAACTCCGGCAAGGACGCCCGCTCTGGCGGCATTGGCTCTGCTGAGCACGACCGTGACGCGACCACCTTCGGCGGTGTCAGCACCAAGTCGCCCGCCGCCGGCACCAACGAGGAGAGCGCCGACGAGGCCGAGGCCAACAAGGCGGACGCCGCTAAGGCTGCCAGCAAGCAGGGCGAGAGCGCAAAGGGACACACCCCCGGCGAGGGCGGTGAGGGCAGCGGCCAGGTCGGCGCCGAGAACGCTGGTCCCCACGGTGGCCCTGTTGGCTCATCTGACGATGATGACGAGGAGGAGGAAGAGGAGGAGGAAGAAGAGGAGGAGGAGCCCGAGGACATCAAGCCTCAGCTCGAGGAGGGTAAGTTGGATTCTCCCGTATATCGATGCACGCCACGTACAGGTTGAGAGCTTTCGCTGCATATTCGCGAAAGCCTGCTCTGGTGGCGTGTATGATGCACGAGGTTCTAGAGTCGCATCAAGAGAAGTACTAACGGAAAATACAGAGTGCATGAAGTCCCAGCAGTGCGCCCCTCTCAAGCACCACTACGACGAGTGCGCCGAGCGCGTGCAACAGCAGCAGGAGGAGAACGGCAAGGCCGATGAGGACTGCGTTGAGGAGTGTACGTTGAAACCTTTACTCGAGACTTGTCCCAACACCTGCAGCTTTTCATATCTTGCATCTGGGAGCATGACTGAATACTGACTACCTACAGTCTTCCACCTCATGCACTGCGCCTCCGCCTGCGCCGCTCCCAAGCTCTTCCGCGCTCTCAAGTAGAGCAACAATTCTCTCCTCTCTTAGCGACACGCCCGAAATGTGGCAAGGCAACACAGACAACACCGGATTCAAGATTTGCCTTGTCCGAAGCTGAGAGCTCTTTAATGCCCTCGATCCGATCCGACTACCACCCGCCTGTATAGCAGTCTTGATACATTGTACTATGTCCTCAACAACATGTAGCTTGAGCGAAAAATACCTGCAATTAGCTTCAGCAATGTTGAATATCATAGATTTTCCTTTTGAGTCTTTCGGAGTCTCAATCATGCTCCAATGTTCCTGGCCAGCACATACATGTGTGATATGCTGCATTCCTGGGAGTGCTACTGGTTGTACTACGACTGTGACTTCAGATGTCGAAAATAGCCCAGTCGGTGAGATAATTTTCCGCGAATTTACAGAGATACATACATGTATGTAACATCACATGTACATGTACTTTCTTTCGCGCATGGCATTCGCGTTGATTTCGAATGGCTACCTCCTCCATGACGTCGACAAATCCGAGCGTAAAGCTGGCTGGAAACATGGAGCTTTGCTGCGATTGGAGCTTACATTGACATTATTCCCTCGGCTGAGGATATTCGCACGGCGGCTTACGTCCTTCACCATCCGCGAGAACAAGCAATTCAATTTTGACTGTATATATCAGAAATTTGATTCACCTTTCTGTCAAGATCGCAATAACAAGCCCGAACAGCAAACCACCACTCCAACGATGTCTACCAACAACTCCACCATCCTCCAATCCTTCCTAACATCCTACTCCTCCCGCCTCACTCTCTCAAGCGCCTCCAAAATCCTCTGTCTGGACAAGCAAACCCACGACACCCTCACTGCTTGGAGCAAAAACAATCTCGCAAACATAGACCAGCCTTCCGTAACCCTCTCATCTCATACTTCCGGCTCCACATCCCAGTGGCCCCACCAGGCGACAGAGTACACTCACATCTTCGCCACCTTATCGCCGGACTTGAAGACCTCGGTCAAAGGACTCAAATGCGTGCATTACTCTTTGTTGTGGAAGGGAGTAGCGGTCATTCTGCCGCCTGACGGAGGCGAGGTGGCGGGGGAGAAAATCAACATGAGCAGGTTGGTGGAGTTGGGAGGGTTCGAGCCCGGAAAGATTAGGACGGTGGAGGTTGAGGGTGGCGAGATTTGTTTTGCTATGCGGTGGGATCTGTTGAGTGCGTGAGGAGATGATTTGTCACAGGATTAATGGAGATGAGAGGTGAGCCACGATTCATGATCAATAATGTTTGTTGCGGTAGATTATATGTTCGACGAATACGGAAATGCTAATGCGATGCGTGCGGGTATCATGAACCCTGCCTCTTACATGCGCGCCGACATGATCTCCCAAGTTATGCATATAAGGAAAATAATAAACAGATGTGCCGTCAGATCAAGAATGTGGTGAAAATAGATTGGAATCAGACAACGAGAACCCGCCCGCCGAGGACTCAGCTCGCAGTCTCTGGCTCGTTGCCATCGTCCTCATGAAGGTATACTGCAAATATGTTAGTAAAACGCTTGCACTATCGCGAAGGAAAAGAGTGCGTAGGGTACGTACCATGAGGCCTGACTACCCAGCTGATGACGAATGCAAGTCCAAATGTTACAGTAAGACACACGAATACTGTTTGAGTGAATTTGCCCACCGTCGCCGCGTAGATGCCGTTGAAGAGCGTCGGTGCTACGACACGCGCCAAAGCATGCAGCAATCCACTCGCACCTAACAGCTGGCCTGTCTGCTCAGGCGGGACATGTTTTGTCATAGCGGATTGAAGCGTAGGCGACGCAACACCTCCAATGGCCGCGACACAACCAGAGAGGATCATCATGTTCCCATCGCGTGCAAGAGTGTAGCCCAGGTAGCCAAGAGTGTCGAAAAGGACTGCGAAGCGAATGACTGAAAGGTCAAACAGGTCGGAACCGGAATTCTTCTGGGATGGGAAACCTCTTTGCCGACGTGCAAATTTGGTTACTGACGGCAGGATTACCAAAAGGCAGAAGACGCGGCAGGAATTGACGATGCTCATGAAACGAGAAGACTCGAACGTCTTCCAACCGAACTGATAATTAGTGTAGATGATCACAACCGTCATAGAGCCCATTGCAACGCCGAAGACAATTGTGTCGACTGCAGCGAGGAAGACCAGATTACGGCGCAAAGCAGGCGAGGAGCCTTCGCCTGTTGGCCATAGTACCTTCAGCGGCTCGAGTAGGTTAAGAGTGCGAAGCTGATTGATCCAGTCGTAATCCGAGTCTCTTCCAGTATC
The DNA here is from genome assembly GCA_019775635.1 of Cladosporium sp. VS III D KN 1. Taxonomy (NCBI): domain Eukaryota; kingdom Fungi; phylum Ascomycota; class Dothideomycetes; order Cladosporiales; family Cladosporiaceae; genus Cladosporium; species Cladosporium sp. VS III D KN 1. Next base: position 404,230 of record JACWFN010000037.1, read on the forward strand.
ACGACGCATCTCTTCGTGCTTCTCGCGAGCAGCAAGCTGTCGTTTCTTGCTCACTGACTCTGGCACAACGAACGCCATGAACAACGCAAAGCAGGTATGAACTCCAAGCAAGATGTAAAATACCACGACGATCTTGCCAGTGTATTTGACCAGGTAGCCAGCGATGATGGGTCCAAAAGCGATGCCAGAGAATAGACAGCCATGGATCAGACTGAAAGCGATGTTGCGGTTGGCGGGTGCCGTGCAGTCTGTAATGTAGGAGTTGGTGATAGCCATTGCGACGATGAACGAGCCGGTCATTCCGTCGAGAACGGCACCCAAAAGTAGCCACTCGACATTGAATGTCTCTGGGTGGGTGGCTGCAACGATCGTGATGATTTCAGCGAGGATGGTACCAGCAGAGGTAATGACAATAATCTTCTTGCGGCCATATCGATCGCTGAGCGCACCCAGCTTTGGACTCGCAAATGCAGAGATAAGACCAGTGATCAGGTTGATCCAAAGTGTGAACATCGAAACACGACTTTGAACTTCTGGAATGCGACACTGATCGTTGTCTCCGCCTCCAAAGTCCACCCGCGGAAGCTTCGTATATCCAGGGTGCGTACTCTCTTGCTCATCGATGTACTGCCTGCAGACCAGCTGCAGGATCAAGTTCAACTTGGGTGGCATGGACCCGCCGAATGCTAGAGCCACGATGAAGAATGGACCCAGCATCCAATATATTGAAGGCGTCTTGTACCATGGCAAGTGTGCAAAATCCTCTCCTCCGGACCAAGAGTCCTTTCGTCCTCCGTCTCCTCGTGGTGGTAGCAATGGAGACTCCTCATGTACGCCATGCTCTTCTGTTTCGTCCGGTACGCTGAAACCTCCATTGGCTACTTTGACTGCCTGTTGGCCGGCTCTTTCACTGTGTTTGCTCCGGTCTTGTACCAGGGCTTGCTGATCAAGGCTTGCCTCAGCCTCTATCGCCGCATCTGGGTTGCTCATTTTATGCTTCTCTTGCTATGCTTTAAGATGGGTAGGCAGCGAGTGGAATCCTTCGCGTAAGGTGTTGACGCGCAACGCAGTCGTATCGCGATACTATGCTTCTTACACGAGAGTCATGCCGGATGCAGTCGATGCAATAGTCTTGGTCGCAGAGCGGTATAGAGAAACAAAGGCAAGCAAGGTTTAGGCCCCCATTATCAATCAAGATGTCTGAGTTCACCATGATGCGCGCCAGTGTTCGCTATCAAGCGGCACGGGTTGTGGCGCTATCGTCGGATTTCCTGGAATCCGGACAGCGACATTAACGTTCTATTATTCTCATTTGGCCAAGATTTAAGGGAGGCTTGCATGTCTGTTCTTGCTCTATCATTCACATCCAGGAACAATGTTTCTTTCCTCGTCATATTGTCTGTTTTCGAAGACAGTCCTCGTCGCGTGCTCGCATCGAATGGTGAGGTCATGATAGATCTGAAACGATCTCCGATGCGCGTCAGATTCCTGCCGGCAAACGGAGCAATATCACGCCGACTTCTCCGTCTCGTACTCCGTATCCCGTACCTGACACAGGCGACCACGACCTCACTTACCTCCAGCAGATTGCCCAGTTGGCGCTCCCACTTACACGAATTTACTGTGACTGCCTGCGGAAAGGTTCATGCATCATAACATGACCTGGGACCATTGTCTAGCGACATCGGGAGTTTTGCAGTATATTCATACTACTCACCCTGCAGAGGTTTTGTGGCTTTGAAGGTTGCTTTGTGATTGCGGTGCTTCAATTGACAGACCTTTGGCCCGAATCTTCGACCGAAACATGTTTCGTGTTGTAAGTACTGCACTTCTCTAGGCGAAAAGATAGCTATCTCATAAGCCAACCACAAATCACAGAAGATGGCAAGACTCGCGTAGACATGCTGCCATGCCGTACGCTCTGTTGTGCGAAAGCTGTCTCATATTAGGATGTGCTTATCGAGATAACAGTAAAGCTGGAGCCAGAATGAGAGCCTTTCGCTCCACATTGCTCAGATCAAACCACAGGCTCCATGCAAAGATAGGTCATGGTCAACGTGAGATACGCTGGATAGAAAGTTTCCACCTTCGGCCGAGTATTGATCATTTTGGTATCGCAAAAAGTGGATGAACGAGTGCATGAAGCTCACTTGCTTTCGCACACGCTGATACCATGACAGGTTGTACGATTGGTGCAAGTACATCAGACGCCACATTGCTTGCCGGCAGCGTTTTGGATTCTTGCTACGAGCTGCTACAGTTCTAGCTCATAAGTCTGCGCACATCTCAATGTCGTATTGTGCCAGTATCGGCGCGTGTAGTCTCGAAGATCGAAAATATACCTCGCAGAGATGATAGAGGACAATTCGAAACTCTCAGCTACTACTATAGTCATACCTTTAGCTCTCGTTTCTACTTCGAGGATAGTTGCCACTAAGGCACTGTGTAGCGACTGTAGGAACGGAAGGTGCGACCCAGGCGCTCTTGCCATCTTACTCACATTCACCGGTCCGCTGAATCACAAAGCAGAGCTCCACAACTTGATGTTGGCAACCAACCTACATCACAACAAGACAATTTCCTCGCACACTCGCGTTCTATTACGCGTCGACGACCGCACAGGCCGGCGTCGCGTCCACGCAAGACATCGTCTTATAGTATTCAGCTCACTACCACGAACCGCCTACCACAGCATCGGCGACCAAACGACAATGGAAATCAAAGACGAATCGGGACTACTGGCTCTGCCTCTGGAACTACTCACTCGGATCACCGACAACATCAGCCACGAATCGCTGCCAACTGTCCGCCTCACCTGCAAAACTCTTGAAGGCGTGACGTTCAATCGATTTGAAAAATCTCTTTCAATGACAACTTGTTGCATATACTACGAGTCACGCTGGCTATCGCTGCAAAGATTTTTGCACGGCTCCGAGCGGCTCGTCCAGGCCCTACGCGGCATCTACTTCACCTCAGATCCTTTGGAGACACGCAGTCCTTTCGAGGTGCAGCTCGCGCCTGGTAAAGACTTTCCCAACATTTGTGCTGCGCAAAAGCAGTTCGACATCAGAGAAGCGAATGAAGATCTTCCTTACGAGCCAGCCCATGTGGATAGTGTGCCGTCACAGGCTCTCATACACAGTGTCCTCATTGACTTGAGGGAGCGCGCGCCCTATGCGTGGATCTCTTTTGACTTTACACATACTCGCTTCTTCCGCGACGATGACGAAAGAGGCCTTTTGAACGAATCCATCTTTTTCGCGCTTCTTTCAACTTCCATGTTCGTCCACGAGCTTAAGCTCGACCGCTATTGCTTCGGTGACGATCTTGACATGATGGCGCATCTTGGTTCGCGGCTGCTAAAAAGCACCTCCCGCATACAGTCTTTTGCTTTCCATAGCACTGATCGATTCAACGAGGACTATGGATATCCTCTTGACGAGAACGACACAGAGATACTCACGAACATGCTCCAGAAGGCAGCAGATCTCCGTAGGCTCCATCTCGAGATGAGTGAGCGCAAGTATAAGGGCGACCAATGGGCGCTCACTCAAAGACTCCTATTTGCCAACAGTCTTGCGACGGTTGAACACCTGGCGCTTTACGCGACCGACATCCCCGAGAACCAGCTTTGCAAAGCTATCGCATCATGCAACCCGACATTGAAGCACTTGTGGCTTGGCTCAATCCGATTGATAGATCTAGTCGATGGTTGGTCGGCCATCTTCCGGTTGCTGGCGACACTTCCAAAGCTCGAATACCTCGTTCTGAGCTGTCTGGTCACGAGTGAAACCGAGTGTGCTTATCGTGGACCTAGACTGGACTTCCGCAACATCAAACATGGCTTCACATTGAGTTCTATCCATGTGGAACATAATTTGCGCCTCGAGACTGATTTGTACCTGGAAGGTAAGGAGGTCGTCTCCGCGGGCCTCCAACAGCTCTTGAGTGGCCCCTTGCTATTCACTGGGGTTATACCGCCATGAACCCAGTGGATCATACGAATCTCATGGTCATGGGAGTAGAGTTCATGGATCATCATCGTGACAGCCCAGTGTGGGCACATCATCTTGCGGGAGATGATACAAAGATCAACTTCTCGCTGTGTTTAGTGAACAGCAGTGAGTTTAAAAGCTTTAGGCAAGGTCCGCCCATGCAAGGACCCATGTCAGAAGAAGTTGCAATCGGAGAGGTGAAGGTGTAACAGCAGGGCAGGGCGCAGCCAAAGAACAGACTCTGGTATGTTTATCGAGTCAACGAAAGGAACACATGAGAGCATTGAAGCTTAAAGGCATTTGCTGCAGCCATCCTCGTATGCAGGCCATATTTCAGAGGACCAGCAGTCTTATCACACAGTATTTCCATAGAATAAAATCCACCACAAAAAAGATACTCCAAAGCGCCACCGCTAATTGTCCCAAGCCAAAGATAGAAAATGCCGAGATCGTGTCTTCGGACAAACAACACTTTACATGCCAATGCAAATCATACATGCTTCATTACAACAAATCGCTTTTCCATCGTCTCACAGTTCCCTTGTTGTCGTCAATCCTCCCCAATTGCAAGATATTCCGTTGCTGCTATCTTCGACGTTGGATCAAAATCAGATCCATCCCCCCTTGACAACTTCCCTCTCGACAACCTGATCAACACCAAGTTCACTGGTCCGCCTTCGCTCTAGCACCCACCTCGGAGGCCCTGCGTGCTCTTCGCCGGGAGAGACGGTCTCGCGCACGTATGCGACGGTGTCTGCGCCGCTGACATTGCGCGAATGAGTCGGAACGTTGCCGCTACCGTTGCCGTCATTGTGTGTGCGCACCGCAGGCAGCGGGATCTTCTTCGCTGTGCCCGGCGTATCGTTCAGCGGCGATGACGCATTTGCCTGCGCATGTGGTTTGCGTGGCGTGGCGTCAGGGTCGGCGCCTGTTGTATTCACGCCCAGAGCAGATCCCGATGTGGAAGCGGATGTGAACGGCATGCCGCGACTACTGCTTGATGCTGCAGACACTGGACTATCCGTCCAAGGGCGGGCAGGGCTGTTGGTCGCGCTTGCTGGTGAGGCACCAACGAACTGCTGGTGAGTCTGCACATGTGGTGGACCACCAGCCGGGAAGACTCCAAAGTAGCCACCGCCGCTCGCGCGGGATGGCTTTTGTCCGTCAGCTCCGCCGACAAGAGGGCTCAGTGGTAGGCGTGCAAGAGCTGGGCTTGCAACACCGCCGTGACCCCAACCAGCACTGGCAGGCCCAAAGTTGATGAAGCTGTTCCGGGCGCTGAACTCGCTGCGTTCTGTTATGGGCGTCAGGTCTGGCTCGCGACCGCTCTTCTGTCTACGAAGAGGATCGTCGCCATCCTCGCCGAAGAAACCACCATTAATGGCTTCTACGGTTGGGCCTTTGTTCGAGCCAGTCGAGTCGGAGCGTGCGCGGGCGTAGAACCCGAATTCTTGGCCATAGAAACCGGAATCATCGTATGCGAGAGCTTCAGCATTGGCCGCCGCAATAAAGTCGTCATCGCCATCTTCGTAGCCGTCTTCAAGATGGCTTGTGCTGTAATCGTCTGTCGGAGGTGCGTTGATATTGTCGGATGGTGCAGCATTGCTCAAGTAGTCGTCTACCGGTGCACTGCCGTCGTCAGACGGCGGAGCGTTGAAACCGAAGTCGAAGCCAGACATGCGTGGCAGTGTATACGCGACACTGGCATGTCCGTAACGCGAGGCCACAGGTTCCCGTGACGGCTCTTGATTCATGTTGGTGTTGGTTGTTGACGGATGATTGGCATGGTTGAGCACACCCGCAGCAGAGGCATCGGTCTCACGAGAGTACCGACTTTTGTCATCCATGGATGCGGAATCGCGATCAGCCTGATCATGACCCTGTTTCGTAGAATACACACTACTCCTGTCGCTTGCATCACTGTTGTGGCGCTCGAATCTCCCTTCGCTGGCAGCACGGAATGCGGCATCAGCAAGTGCTTGGTGGTAGGCTGCCATCTGCGGCGATGCAGACGTCGGACCAGCAGGTGCTGGAAGTGGTGGCACCATATCACTGAAGCCCAACCGTTTTGCGTCATCCGATGGATTACGCTGGGGTACCCACTGTGAGCCTCCTGCGCCTTGCAGGGGCAAGTCGTCGAGCAGCAACTGCGATTGTCGCAGTTGAGTTTTGCCTGCGTTCGGCATGGCGAAAGTAGGGTAAGGCCCATCACGGCTTGTGATGGTCATCGCACTGGTGTGTCGCTCGTGGTACCCGCGCGGTTCCATGCCACGAAAGCCGCCTGCGAAATCAGGATTATCGAAATCGTCCTCATTGATACTGTCGCCGTAGCCAGAGCTATTCTGGACGTCTTCAGAGAAGCCACCATCATCGAAATACATTTCGTCATGACCAGACTCAGTACCAGACTCAGATGGAGCCGCATATTGGAGATTTTGGTTCAACGAGACGTTGCGGGCGCGAATACCCTTGCCAATTGAGCCGTGATAAGCAGCACTTTCTGGTTTGGCATTGCTGCCATACGTTGCAGGTGGCTGTATCGTAGGCGAAGTGACGGGAGCGGGTGGGAGTCCATTCGGCGATGCCATCGAATCGCGGGCCAAGGTTGCAGCAGACACTGCCCTGGCGTCATCTGATGTCGCCGGCCGACTACGCTCCGGGCTGTCAGCAAATTTGAAGTCGCCAAATCGTGGAGACAGTGTCGGAGCTTGTTGTATGTTAGTATTTGTGCTGCGGGCAAGCTGGGGAGCTTCACCATGGCTCTGCACAGTCGAAATCGTCATCGTACTATCTCGGTTGAATCCGAGCGGGTTTGTCGTGCGATTGCCCGCACCTGTTTCGTAGCCTGCCGCTTGTGGCTGCATATAGAAACTGTTACCAATCGTGTTCTGACCGTTAGCTCCGTGCTCAGAGTCGGCCAGAGTCATGATTGTGGCATCGCTCACGTAGCGATTGTGATGTGGCGTCCATCCCTCGTTCGAGTAGTGAGAGCTTGGTGCCATGGACGTGTGCTTCGAACTGTACACTGCAGAATGTCCACGGAAAGCTGGATGCTCTGCGTACGTGAGCTCATGATTCCCACGGGGGGCTGGCACGTCATCATCGTAGACAGAGCTAGCATCGGAGCGAGGTATCGGATACCTGGGTGGCTGCTGAGACATAGCGACATCGCTGCCAAACGAAGGTAGATTCTCATTGCCTCCAACGTGGTCGTGCATTCTCATCTCCGCCTCCATCTCATCTTCGTCATCCATTGCATCTTCATCAAAGTAGTCATCATCGTCTTCCGCATCCTCGGCCATCGCGCTCTTCTTGCGTGCAGGCTGCGCGCTTGCCATCCGACGGTGCTTCTCCTCAAGAGCCTTTTCCTCTGCAGCACTGGCATCCAGCTGGAAGCTGAATCTCGATGCATTCGAGGCTGCATGTTTAGGAGTTGATGAAGAGGCAGTCTTGGAATGTCCAACAGCAGATGCGAGCTTTTCAACGAGCTTCGGCGGGCTCGATGGGGTCTGGAATCCTATTGCAGCTTGAGCAACCGCTGGCTCAGGCGTGGACCGCACGGACGATCCAAGAGCTGGCGACGAGCGGGCAGAAGTGGGATCTGTGTATGTAGGCTTTGGCGAATTTGGGCCGCTGATGAGGTTTCGAAGAGCAGGATGAACAGCTCGCATATCCGGTGTACTGTCGTTATATGATTGATCAGGTACTAGATCCTCCTTGGGTTTGCTAGTATGATTGTGCAACGTATTAGCAGTGAAGTTCCGGTTCGTCTCGCTTGGATCTGCTCGCAAGCCGGGCGTCTGATCGTTCGACGGTGTATCGAATCTACCTCCGAGCATTGACATGTCAGACATGGGTCTGCGACTCTTCTCTGCTGCTTCTGGTGAAGCCGAATGTGAACTTTCTCTAGCAGCGATCGGACTCACAGCTGCCCCAGAGCTAGTGGTCGATTCTCGTTTCCCAATGCTGGACTGGCCACTAGAACGTTTGCTGCTATCATCGTCGTAGTAGAAGCTGGCTTGCATTGGATCGAGCTGCTGGCTTCGGCGAGCGAATGGTGGTAGCATAGAACTTTCCTGACTCGGATTGCTTTGATGTGAAGCACGTTTCAAGAAGTCTTTATTCTCCAGCCGTTCGGCATGGAGAGCGTTGAGATTTCCGTCACCGATCGGTTCATCATTGAGGTGTTCAATGAAAATGGGTGTATGTCGACTGTTCTTCGAACTGCCGTCGCTGAGATGCGTGCTATGTATCGAAGGTCTTTGGTGATGTTGTTCTGTGAGGCTCGGCATCGCAGGCATGCTATCAGTAGATGGCAGATGTCGGTCAGCTGCACCGCCGAATTCTACATCGCCAGACGAGAAAGTACGTCGTGTTCTGGGCGCATTGAAATCGTGTACAATCTTGCCTCTAATCCTTGGATCGAAATCATCTGGTATTCTGTTGACACCGGCAGCAGCAACGCTTTTCTGTCGTGCTTGAGCTTGAGCATGAGCCCTCCTTTCTGCTTCGTTGGGAACGGCCACCGCCTCTTGTCCGCTCCTTCTTCTCACCAACAAAGACATGGGATTGAGTAGACGTGTCTTTCGCTTTTCAGGCTTGGCCTGATCTTTGTGCAGACTGTTGGTGTGGTGAGTGGGTACCATCACGCCGGCAATCGTTGAGGATGAACCCATGGTTTTGGGCCTGGTCGCTACATGTTGAGGGGCCGGGAATGAAGTAGAGGTCTCCGAATAGGGAGTTCCAATAGTCTGCAAAGGTGAAGCAGAAGCCGACTTGGATGACTGTATACTCGGCCGCGCGGTCGAGCCGCTATAATTTGTGCCGGTACTGGGTGTTTTCCTGGTGTTCTCAAGACTGCCTAGCGATGGGTGATTCGAATTTGAGGTTGGTGAGGTATCAGTAGGGCGCAATCCCTGGACCGTGGCCGATCGTGGTGGAAGTGCATCTGGGGAGCTATGACTGCTTGCAATCGCTGGTGGTCGCTGTATGTTATGGGAATATGGTCTATCCCTGCTGTCGATAAAGTCGCGGCTCATAGGTGGGCCGGCGATAAATGGGTCGCTCGGCTGCTGAGGCTGTGGCCTAGGAAACATGGTGGCCTCCATCCTCGGCTCGTCGAAAGAGATCTCAGGGTACTGGTCTGAGTATGTCGAGTTCTGACCCTCCGAGGGCGACCGTGACGGTGACTGCGGAGCTTCGAGAGATATGACTGGCAGGTCGTCTCTGGCGACTGATCCAGCAGCACGCTCTTCGACCACAGGCGGTTGATGTACAATTTGTCCGGCCTCCTCCTGCTTTCCAGTATTTGCGCGCTGCTCTTTCCTAGAAGCTAAGCTTGCTTCAGTCTCGTGTCGGCTGGCGACTCGCGGTATCGGCGGCAGCACGGGTGGCTGCAGGCTCACAATGCTCTGGCGCGTTCCATCGCCAGTCCTCCGTCTTACAGAATCGGCGCTGGGCCGCGAGGCAAGAGAGATGGGCGAGTGGACTTGCTGCTGACTATAGCTGTCGCGGGCAAGATCAAAGCGCTCGCCGAGTGGGCTGACCGGGGTGTTGGAGGACAGCGAGTCGCGATGGCGCTGGGCGGATTTGGCGAACATGACAGCCGGCCTGTCTGCCTCGACTCGGCAAGACAGATATTGTGCGTTGATTGCGGCGGCGCAGCACTATACAGCGGCCGTGCATGCGCGACCCGACGCCCTGGCGGGGATGGGTTGACAGATCACTCTCGAGGTTTCACAATGCGAGGCGGTTGCAGCGCGGTGTCGCCCGAGGCCGCAGCGTCAGTGTTGGTGAGACGTGACGACAAACGGGTGGACATGCGCGTGTTCTTGCTCGCAGACGGCAGTGCAGCACTGCAGCTGTCAACCGCGGCGATCAATCGATTGATTAGCGATTGTAGAGATATCGACCGGGGCTCTCGCGCTGGCGCTCCGCGGTGTGATAGATCGCTTCCAGGTAAAGTTCAGACGCCGAACTGCACGGGTATCGCCTGCTGCTGGTCAAGGCTCGGATGTCGATAGCCGTCGCTAATCCAGAGGCATAATCAGATGAACGAAAGACAAGAAGGCCGAAAACGAGGAACAACAACAAGGTATCCCGCCGGCCACGACGGCTCGTTTCGCATATTGTAGCGGCGGTTGGTCCCCTAAGGTTCGTGGTGGTGCTCAAAATAGCCTGACGAGCCGTACCTTCACGCCATGCTCCTTCTCCACGCATGCACGCCGCGTGCGAGTCAGCCACTGGCAACTCTAAAACCCACGCCGTTTGTCGCGTCATCCCTGCCATCACTGCAGAAGTCTCGAGCCGCTCGTGATATGCTGCAGCTTCAATCTTCTCCTAGTCCACATCCGCAGCAACCTTCGATATCGCTTAGAAAGTCGGATAGCAAGAGCGTACTACGGAGTTATTGATTAGGCATGGGTCCGTGTTGAACACACCTGGAGACTACCCGTGTTGAGCATTGAGTTCATCTTCACAACAACGGTGACAGCTAGCTGGGGACCACTTATGACAATAGTCCTTGAAGTTTAATAGGAATTGCAGGCTGTTATTCTTTCTCCAAAGCGTTGTTCTGGACGCTTTTGGAGGTCGGCCATGATCGGAAGACTGACGTCGGTTGTAGCCATGCGACCCAATCATACACCATCTTTGGAGGCGCAGGATCAGGATGCGGTCGTCGAATCCCGGGCCCACATAGTCATGGCAAACGCGCAAGGATCAAGCATCTCAAGTCTGCGAGCAGGATATACCTTCTACCTCCATGCTTCTCATCAGTCGCTATGAATATGGGCTCAACTGGCTAATACGATCCCAACACTTACTTCTAGCTGGTCTTACAGCTCCCTACTATTGACGGTCAGCATGTTACTCGGTTGTGAAGAGTCGGCAGAAATTCAAAACAGACGATTCATTTGCTTCGCCTCATGACCACATCGCAGGATTCGCATTTGTTACACTAGCATGGCATGGAAGTTAGTCACCGCGACTCTTCCTCCCGTTTTGCCACTTGAAAAGGGCCTGATAATCCCATTCTATCTTCTCCTCTCAGAAACAAGCATTGATACTCAAGTACCTCGCACGGGATAACTTTTGTCCAATTGTACCAACGAGACATTTCAACCAGGAACTCCCAAGCAATAGACACGATGGCCGATCTCAAGCCGACGACAAACATGGTATCGCGTTCGACGCAAACAGACCCAGACGCCGGGCCTACCGCAAGGAAAAGCCTGTCTTTTGCCAACAATCCTCGCGGAACTGACTTTCTCGAAGAACCGCTCGGCTACGCAATGTTGGATCCATACGGCCGCCGTAGCATGGCTTTCCGCCGCAAAGCAACCGGCGAAATCGTCACACAAACAGAGCTGGACGAGCAGACTGGCATGGATAAGTCGTTACTAGACTTCTACCACCGCCAAGACGCATTTATGTGCTTTACGCGGTTTGAGAGTGTACGATCTGCGCTCTTATCGCTGGTCTTATCATACTTGACTATGATCTTCCTGGCGTTACCCTGGTCTGTATACAGCAACTTTAGGCTCAGCCGGGACGAGCAGAGGGAGGAACGGCGGAGGGAGACGAAGGAGGTGAAGGAAAAGTAGTATGTTATGATGGAGTGAACTGTATAATATCACGCGAGGAGAAACGAACGATACCCTACTCTGAATTCAAGGACATTGATCATTGAGGCATTATTCGCATATTCAGTTTGGGGAAGGCAACGGGTGGATCGTTCTTTAGACTTCCGCCGTTCTCTCGAGCTTGAGGCAATCCCTGGCTTCAATGGGAGCTCGGGCCTTTCGGTCTCGGGCGGTTCCCACCGCAGTGGGGTGAAGGTAGAAACATCGTCACCACCCGCCGCACCTTTGGGCTGCAGCAATTCTCGCGAAACACTGCATACGACTCCCTGCCAGGCCCGATAACGGTCGCGACCGCTTCTACGTAGTCGCATATAAATCTGCATTTTGCTCTACACTCTTGCGAACATAAAGATATACCATTGGACATCACAGCTAGCTAAGGTCTCGAGATCGGCCCGATCAGAGTGATAAGCGAGCACACGAACAAGCATTGGCAGCTACCACAGTGCGCCGAAGAAGCTTCTGCACACTTCTTGACCATTTCTCATACATCTCGTGCACTGGCAAATACAATGGCGCCCTCTATCGTTCACCTTCCAAACGGCCAAACGCTGACTGTCTCACCATCGTTTGGCGGCCTCTACTTCAAGGCTAACGAGCTGAATACCCACCACAACGTTTTCCCGCCCGGCTGGACTATCATTCTACACTCCGAGGACGAGCCCGAGGACCATGAGCCGTCTGCCTCAGCAGCTGCGCATTCACAGCTTCATCCCGACCATGTGCACCAGCCTGAAGATCACATTCCCGTCTTGGGTGCTTCGAAGGAGCAGCATATCCACCGCTTCAAGCGGCCAACGCTGAAGAACGACCACCTCTTTATTAGTAGCATCAGCAATCCCAGCAGCCATGAGTTTCGTTCGCCTACGAGCCCGACGCGCCAGATCGCCATGATGCTGTGGGCGACGCTGTGGTGGTATTTCCACCAGCCTGAGCCAACAGCACAGCTTACTACAGGAGCTTCGGCCAACACACCAGATGCTGGAAAACCAAAGGGAGAATGGAGGATAAACATCAACAGGGAGGGTATCTTCAAGAGCAAGCACCTGCTGCCGAAGCTGGAGCGCATGGGTCTCATCTCGACCGAGGACAGTGCCGTGGGTTTGGATTATGAGGAGGGCGTGAGCAAGACCGGAGAAGGCTGGAACAACATGTTTGTGAGCCGACAGGCCTTTTGGCAGCTTGATCCGCGCATTTACCTGTTTACGATTGCGCCTACGGGTGGTGCGCCTTCGCCGTACCCAAACATGAGCCCTTCTGGATCCCGACCAGCTTCGCCAAACCGTGCAAGCACTGGTCTTTCCATGGCCAGCCGCCATGGCGGCGATGAGACACCTGGGACGCCTTATCTGGGTCCTACCTCAGGTGGCTCGGCCTTCTGGCGCTCATCGACTCCTCCAGGACCATTCACCTCTGGCTCGCATCTCCCAACTTTTTATCCTCCAGCACCTGCACAGTACAAGTGGACTGGGAATGTTCGTCACCCAATGCGGCCCAAGTTCCCACGCCAGGGTGAGACCTTCTACACTCGCTATGTGCCATCGCTCGGCCAGTATCTCTCGTTCCGCGTGGCCAGTCTGAGCCCTAGGCCTATCTTGCACCGCGGACCTATCTCGTTGCCGTCTCCCGACCACCCAATCAATAGTGCCAACAAACCCCTCCCTGCAGCAATGACCAACCTCTCCGTCTCCGATGACGCCCAACAAGTGCCTACGACCTGCCTCTCGGACGTCGAACTCCTCCACAAGTGGATGAACGATCCACGCGTTGCATACTCTTGGGGTGAAACCGGACCCGTTGCTCACCAACAAGAATTCCTAGCCAACAACTTACAATCACGGCACTCGTTCCCTGTAATCGGTTCATTCGACGGTAAACCCTTCGGCTACTTTGAGATCTACTACCTGAAAGAAGACAAGCTCGCAGCGCACATGGGCGGCCGCGATGTAGGCGATTGGGATCGCGGGATACACGTGCTTGTGGGAGAGCAAGAATTCCGCGGCCCGCATAGAATCAAGGTGTGGTTGAGTGCATTGGTTCATTACTGTTGGACAGCGGATATGAGGACTGAGAGTGTGGTAATGGAGCCAAGAGTGGACAACGAGAAGTAAGTCAATCCATGCTGCCGTTGTTGATAATAATCGAGTACTGACAATATGGCCTACAGATTGAGGAATTACTGCGAACAAGTTGGATTTTGGAAAGAGAAAGAGGTTAGCTTCCCACACAAGCAGAGCAACTTGATGAGGATCAAGAGAGATGGCTGGGAGCAGCCCGCTTTGTAGTCCTGTGGTCTTCTGCCCAGGACTCCAATTGGCGACAATTGTATATTGTGGCCTTGTCATAAAAACCATATTCAAATCATACTCGATCTCAAGAGAGGCAAGTTTACCCTTGAAGTAAAGATCTCAGGCCTGAAAAGCCACGGTTGAGCTCTTTAAAGCTCCCCTCACGTCTATTTTAAATGTTGCTCGTTTACCAGATCTTTTGTCAGCCTCTGACATCGCCGAAATTCCCAATATCAAGACTCCTGTCTGTCAACAGACGCAGGCCAGCAGCCATATTCACCCTCTCACGCACGGCGAAGGTGTGTTTGAATATCGTCACATTATCCACGGGCATGCGATGTTTCAGAAACGTGAAATCGGCAATGTTTTTCCACGCCAGCCTGAACGCTAGGCGAGAGAGGCCATGGGCAATCACAGCGAGTTTCATGCTTTGCAGTGCCGGCATCTCGAGCATCGTGTCAAAAACACCACGCCACCCGCTGTCCGTCGGTTCCAAGTGCACGTATTTGAGGCACACGCGTTTCAAAGTGGATTTGCATGAAGTGAGTAGAGTGCTCAACACGTCTTCAGACACGTGCATGTGGCTTAGGGAAAGTTCGGATAGCGCGTCGCTTCTGATGCTGTTGAGCAACATTTCGGTCAGATGCCCCGGCTGATCTGAAGACGCGTAATCGCACAAGCCAATTGTGACGCTGGTCAGATGGTGCGAGTCGCAGAGCAATTTGCTGAGGGTTTCAAGCTCTGATTCAGGGAAAAGATCCCAAAGCCTGGTCATGGCTTCTTCAGATTTGCCCTCGAAGCAGACCGATGTCAGCGAGCGTGTCACCCTCAGGGATTCCCGTTTGTAGATCGCGAGCACGACTCCCATTCCAGTCCGACACATAGGTGAGAGTTTTAGAGATCTTATGGCGAGGTTAGTGGACAAGATCGCGTCCTCAAGATCATAGCAAGGAATTTCATATGAGTGTAACATGTCAGATTTTGCCGAAAAGTCGATGTCGATGGCCGCCATGTTAGATGGCGCCGCTGATAATTCCCGGAAACAATGTGTGAAAACGGAAGGGCCGCGTTCAACTTCTGAGGTCATATAATCCAGATACTCCTCCAGATACATGTACTCGTCGAAGCCCTCTTCCTCGCTGGGTGATGCATAGGAGCTAGGCGTGTCTGGACTTGTCGTAGATGGAACTGCTGTGGGAAGACGCTTCTCCCCATTGTCAGCGGTGAGGACTAGCTGTCTGATCTTGCTCGCAAGGCGTGGGGACTGCGCGAACTGATCGCGGAGCTGCGTCCACCGATCCCTAGAGAAAATGTAACCGGTGCGCTTCGTGCAGTAGCAGGCAATGAAGTGGTCAAAGGAAGCAGCTTCGAGCTCTCTGCAAGTGAGCCGGAAGCTTGTCAGATGTTCGCCCTTGAGGCCTGTTGCTATTATCGACAGCAGCTCTGGGGGAAGAGACAGCAACAGCGACTGATGCTTGACTTCAGCCATTACTGCTATTCATCTGCGTGCTGTGTAGAAACCATATCTACCTCTCAGTCCGAAGTCCATAACAGCAGTACTAGTCCGAGTGTTGACGAACAGCCTAACAGGTAACCGGACCTAATCGATCGCCAAGCATTCTTGGAGAACTGGAGAAGGTGGCGGCGGCTGCAGCGCTTACCATCGTCAAGCAAACGACCGGAACCACACACTTCTCGCTAGCCTGGCGCCATACCCGCAGCCGAGCATCTAATCCACACGCAAATCGTGCATTCTGCGCACTGCTTTCCGTGGCCGTTACGCCTAGAGAACCATCTTCTCGGCGGCTTGTCCTTTCTTAGGCTAGAGCCCAGGCTACCTCGCGCCTCTTGTAGCACGTTTCGGGAGCGTACAGGAGCTGCGGAGAACGCTTGTGCATGAACAGCTCGTCCATCACACGTTCCTGGGTTTCCCTTAAGAGGGCTGCGACCTGCCAACAAGATGTCCATCAAGTGAGTTATACCAACCTCAATATCGTGAATCATGGCAACTACTCTCACCATGTCGATACCACGGCGTCAGCGCATCCGCTCACAAATCACTAGCTGGGTCATGTTGTCGCCTGCGACTAATCCTCCGTTTACGCCACTGCCAAATGAACAAGCAGTATTCACATCTCCACCACGCATAGCACTCTCGATATCAACGCCATCACATTACCCTGGAAAGCAACAACAGCCTTTCTCGGCATCTAGTAGCACGTATGAACACGATTACCAACGCCACCATGTGATATCTTTTACTAATCAAAGCTTCAGCGGTATCGTTTATCTCACAAATCGCCGACTGATATATATACCGGATAAATCGACGGACAAACTCCAGAGTTTCGCAGCACCCATACTCAATATACACGATTCACACGTGACGGCACCTTTCTTTGGACCAAATGTGTGGCAGGCACTTTTACAACCAGTCCATGGAGGTGGCATTCCGACGCCCTCTGGTGGTGTGGTAGATCTCAAACTCACTTTCAAGGACGGTGGCGCTTTCGACTTCCACACGCATTTCGAGCGAATCAAAGAACGACTTCAGCAAGCCGTGGAAGTTTCGCGAATTCACGGTGACGGTGCTGGCGGATCTACTGGAGCTATGCAGGGCGTTGATGTCAGCAACGTCAACGTTGAGGATCTTCCCGTGTACTCGGAGGAGAGCGATGGCCCTCTCCTTTCACCTATAGCTGCATCGATTCCCCATCAGCAGCCAGTACAAATGCCTGTGGATAATTCGCCAGATGCTCGACCCCAGCCTCGGCCTACGGACAATGCATTCAGTCCTCCTGACGAGCCGCCACCAGGATACGAAGAAGCACAAATGGCGACCCTGCAGGATCAGGCAGCTTGGAGAGACGAGGCAGATCGAAGACAATAGAAGAAGGGTGACTGGGAATTGTGTGTGGCAACGAAGACATGTCTGGTTTGGGAAGCGATCGATACCACTATATTTGGGGGATGATTTATGTGCTTTTTGTCTATGCTATTTTGATAGATTGCAATCTTGATGAGGTATCTATAATGTAGATTTGGAAATGCGACCCCAGCATCTGCTGTGCTCCTAACCATGCAGATGCCAGCATGCGCACCGCAAGGGTCATCCTACAGGCGCCTGCAAACCATCTGATGTTCCACGTACCGAGCCAGAGATAGATTGGCTTGTCCGGCTCGCACGCAAAAGCCTATATGTAGACCGACTATGCCGGAAGCACGGGTCCATCCAGCTGCAGACTCTCGCGTGGCTGTGCCCTGGGTCATTCATGTGACAAGGCGGGCAAGCAGACAACGCTCAGGTGAGACGAACATGCTGCGATGCTGCGGATGACCGTCAGAGTACCTCTTAGCCTCTGGCTCCGTGTTTGTCCGCCGACAAAGAGACTGCCATAGAACATTTGGATACAACAGTAGATACTTTGCAGAAAGAAGGGCGCCCTGCTGCGCTGGACCCTGCGACATCGCATTTCTCTCCCTTGTCCGTACAGATACCTTATCCTTGATACGGCCCGTGCAGGCGGGAGGACATCCCAGTGACCGCCTGTCTCTGAATTGCCTACATCGCGTGTGGTCAAAAAAGGCGTCGTGATCGAAAACCTAATAAGGAACACGCGCACACGACACTCTCGATCCTCTTACCGAAACAGCGAAAGGGTCTAAAGTGTTGCGTCGTCCGGCACACAACCTGGGAGGGCCGTGCTGAGACTTGACTTGACTCCCGAACGAGCAGCCAGCTGCGCGGCTGCCCATTGATTCGAAGCGGTCGCCGTTGCTCACCCTCCGCCCAACCGCTCGAAATACTCCTCTACGAGACGACGCGCATGATAGCACAGGTCGTCTCTTCACCGCGCCGCCAACGCACTCCCCACAACCCACCGCCCTGGAAGTCGCCAGGCATTACGTAGTAGCCCACCATGTTCTGGCGCTTTGGCGGCTACGCCAGCATCTCGACCCTCGACACGATCCTTGACAAGCCAGATGTCACTGTCGAGGAGCTGCTGGACGAGAGCGACCTGATCCAGGAGCTGAAGCAGCAGAACAGTAAGCTGGTCGAGTTCCTACGGGATGAGCCGGTGCTCAAGAAACTCCTGGACTACGTGACAGCCGAAGAGGAGCCCGAGGTGCCCAAGGAGAAAGAGGGCGAAGATGCGTCAAAGACTGAAGAGGAGGGCAAGACGGGCGGGATCCCGTTCTTTGGAAGAGGTAACGCGCGATCGCGCTCGATTTCGTTGAGCAAGAGGAACAGGAGCGACGATGCTGAGACAGAGCACGAGAAGAAAGAGGCACAGCGCAAGAAGTATGCGTACGTCGCGTGCGAAGTGCTGTCATCGGAAGTCTGGTCTATTACAGAGGCTATCATGGAGAACCGCGAGCACTTGCGTCAGTTCTGGCAATACATCCACCGTCCTGCACCGCTCGATCCGTTGCAAGCGGGATACTTTACGAAGGTCAACGAAGCGCTGCTGGACAAGAAGACCGAAGAGATGCTGGACTTCTTCAAGTCTTTGGATGGCATCGTGCCAGCTATCTTGCAGCACGTGGACTGCCCGATGGTCATGGACCTCTTGCTCAAGATCATCTCACTCGAGAAGCATGAAGGCGGCGAAGGCATTGTAGACTGGTTGCAATCACAGGATCTTATTCCCCTCTTGCTCGATTTCCTCTCGCCTGAGCACAGTTCTGCCACCCAAACATCCGCAGGCGACTTCTTGAAGGCTATAATTACTATCTCCGCCAACGCAACAACGCAAGACCAATCTGTTATTGGACCCAACGAGTTGACAAGACAGCTTGTATCAGACAAGTGCATCAAAAAGCTGATCGACGACATGCTCCGAGGCGGCAACCCTTTGACAGTCGGCGTCGGCATCATCATTGAAGTGATTCGCAAGAACAACTCGGACTATGACCTGGACAACCAGGTCGGCCCTGAGCCTAAGACTTCCGACCCTATTTTCCTTGGTGCGCTGCTTCGTCAATTTGCAAACCACATTCCCGATTTCATGCATTTGGTTCGCTCCAAGGGCGCGCGTAAGCCGGATTTGAAGGCTGCATTTGGTGGTAGCGTTGAGCCTCTTGGTTTCGACCGTTTCAAAACTTGCGAGCTCATGGCTGAATTGTTGCACTGCAGCAATATGGGCTTGCTCAACGAGCGTGGAGCCGAAGAAGAGGTCCGGAAAAGAGACATTGAGAGAGAAAATCTCAAGGCCGCTGGAAAGCTTACGACACCCAGAGCGGCATCCAGCCCTGGCCATGACAATAGCCACGAGGAGTTCGGCAGCTCTGTTGACTCGCATGGCTTCCATCATGCCGAGAGGCCTGATACTGACGATCTTCACGAAGCACCTGAGGAGATCAAGAAATTGGAAGTGCAAAATGCCAGTGATGAGGATGGCTTCGAGAAGGTTGCACCACCTTCTGACGACTTGCCCGAAGAAGTAAACTTCGATGATTTTAACGAAAAAATTGATGAAACTGGCCTTCCCGCTCTGGAAAAGGTTGACAAACGGCAACCGGGAGCGTCACCGCCTGGGGATTTAGATGTAGATGTGCCACGACCTCTTTCGCCTTCCAAGCCGAAATCGCCACAAAAGCCACTGTTACATTTCGACCCGCCACCAACCCAAGCCGCAGATTCGCCTACTACTGCAGGAGTTACTGACCGTATCAGCGGTCTCGGCATGGACGAAGACACAGTAATGACGGAGTTTGGCGAGGAATCTGTAGATAATTATGATGATGATGGCCCAACTGAGCTCGAGAGAGAGTTGGCAAAGGCCGAGAAACCTGCGCCCTTGTTTGCGCGTAAGGAAGCGCCTGCATCAGATGCCACCGACCCAGTTCACGGCAGCAGGTCGCCCGACGAGATCGAGGAGGTTGAGCAGAGCGTTGCAACACTACAGGGCGAGAGCGCGACTTTGCCCAACGGCGAGAGGCCCGCTTACGACACGGAAGCGGACGGCAGCCCTGTCGTCGGCGATCTGCTGAAGATCAGATTCGTGGAGCACCATGTTGTTCCGACTATACTCGTAAGTCGATGTGCAAACACACCCATGTCATCTGATCCAGTATGCTTACATTCATGACAGGATTTCTTCTTCCGTTTCTCCTGGAACAACTTCCTGCACAACGTGGTATACGACGTCGTCCAGCAGGTCTTTAATGGTACGCTGGACCGAGGATACAACCGCACATTGGCGCTCGATCTTTTCCACCCGGTCGAGCTCAAGGACGGTGAGGATGCAGAGACCGCTGGTTTCGTGTCCACCAAGGATATCACAGACCGTGTGCTTGATGGTCAGCAAGCCTCCGACGAGTCTCAAAAGAAGCGCAATATGCGCCTCGGCTACATGGGCCACCTCACGCTAATTGCTGAGGAGGTCTGCAAATTTGGCAACCGCCTTCCGCCTGAGTCACTCGACCCCATCGTATTCGAGCGCGTGGGTAGAGAGGAATGGTCGCACTACGTTGAGGGCGTGCTGGCTGAGACAAGAGACAAAGACAATGCAGTCCTCGGCGGCGTTAGACCAGAGAACGCCATGCAACGACCTATGAGCATGGGAGGCGGCGGAGGCGGCATGCAAAGCGGCTTCAGTTCAAACACCGCAAGCACGCTTGCCAACGCAGGTATTGGCTCCGGCATGTCCGCACAGGACAGCCTAGCATTGTCCGAAGGTACCGTCGGACAATCTTTTGAGGTCAACTCGGGCACAATTCTCAGCGGTTTCGGCGACGGCAACGACGATGATGACGACGACGAGGATATGGAAGATCATGATGCACGGGAACAAGAGCGCAGGGGCTCTGCAGGCTCTGCTTTCTCGGAAGACGAACAGGTCGGTGAACTCTCTTTTGATGATGTTGACATGGACTATCGATGAGGCGTCATGACCCTGCCCTGGTTGCATACACACACCTCTTCGCTGCACATTTTGTTTCGTCGCCTTAATCTGCACAGCTTCCTTTTGTATTTATGATGGGAATGACGGTGTGGGTATTGCGGCGTTGGGCACGAACGAAGGTGCATAAGGCGGGTGTGAAGAATTGTACGATTTGACACACGAGGAAGAGACCGGCAGAACATATGCACATGGCAAGAGCGAGGATTCATGAGCAACACATTCCGCACTAGACGTATCATGGGCAAAAGAGAACAACGGCCTGGGATTTTTTCTTCTTTGGGCTCTCCTTTTCTGATTAACCTTCTTCTCTCCTTGTGGTCATCACGCACGCCCCGCCTCCTTCCCTAAGCGGGCTTATGGCCCAAAAGCCAGCCAGTCTGTGGTCAGCACCTTCTTCATCCGCCCGACCGTACACGCACCTTCGCTTCTCGCTCCTATATTGTCCTGCACCGCCACTGGACGCCGTTTATTTCTGCCGTTGCACGGGTGCACCCTTAAAGCCTAATTTGCTGACGTAACATGTGCCTATAACAGGACCCAAACGACCAATCAACTACCGCCACTGGTGAGGCATCAAGTACAGGCACTCTGCCTCCGCCTCTAAACATCCCACCATCACGTGCCCGCCGCCAACTCGCCGCCCGCCTGGCGCAGCGCAAACAGGCTGCCGAGGCCGCTGAGACTACAGACCCGGACGCAGCGGACTTGTCAGCGGTCGAGACCGCTCACACGCTGCCCGAAGAGCCAAGCGAGCTCGAGTCTCTCGCTCCGGCGACAGAGCATGAGCTTCGCGAAGCTGGCTTGCACGTGCAGAGCGGCAAGGGCCGGTACGGAGGCATGTTCAGCAGCGACGAGGACTCTTCTGACGAAGAGCTCGAACTCGGTGGCAAAGGGCAGGACGACAGTGCTAGGTTTGGTCGTAGACCGAGCACCACTGAAGCGAAGGAAAGGAGGCCGCTGGACGACGATGACGACGCTGTGGATGTTACGAGGAATGGCAGCAGTGATGATGATGACGATGACGACGAGCAGCTGGTTGAGATCAAGCCGAGACGGACGAGTCAATGAGTGCTTACGAGTCTCATTTGCTTATGAGCTGTAGACTTGGAACGGAATCGTGGCTGGCTAGGCTACCTGATAGATATTTGCGATATACCATGTGTTTCTTCTTCAGTTCGAGCAAGGCTTACACGGTGACATCATGCTTTCTAGGGCAGGAACAGACAGCATCCTCAACGACACACCGCTCGCACGTAGAAACGGCGGTAAGAAAAGAGGTGTCTCGCTAAGGTGATTTGCCACCGTGCGAAAGACAACCTGAGGAGCAGACGCTACAACGTTGCCTTAGGGAAGCACAGAAGCAATGAAGTCTCCTGAAACGTTCCCCTGCGCAGGCAGGGCAATAAGCTCGGTTCTTCACGCGCACTGAAGAACTATAGCTAGCCTCTGCTATAGGTACATCCAGCTTGTCTGTCGAGACCTCATGCTTCCAAATGTGTGCGACATCGCCGGCGTTGGTGCGCCCAAGTATGCACTGCTACATTGCAACTCTGCAGATTTACAACTGCGCTAGGCCTGCTAGAGGCTGTGTAGTCGCATGCTTTTACATGCTTTTTTTTGTTCGGTGGTCCAAGTACTTAGCGGTTCACGCCGCTGCAGGGGCCGACCATCTGATACAGCATGGACGCAATCAGCAGGCAGCTGCGACAGGGCGATGGTGTTTCGAGGCGCACTTGCATCTTGCGGTGACGGACTCGGACTTGGGCCCGCGAGGCGCCTCGTTGCTCTGTCTGTCCATCATGGGCGTCGATTGGTTCAACTGTTTGATGTCGAATAAACGGTTGAGAGCCATGGCGTTCTTTAGCTCGCCTGGAGCTGCGAGCTGTCTGTAGAATCGGGCGTGTCTGAGGATCGCGATCTGACCGTTGTACGTAGGGCACTGCGCATGCGGGTACGGCGAGGCGCTGCCTTGTGGCGATGCTGCGATAAGATGCACGCCGTGGACACAGCCTGCCGACTTCAAGGAGGGCTCGGTCGGTGTTGCGTTAATACCTTATACAACCCGCGCCTATAATCCTCATTTTGACACGAAACCGTGATCATTCGGAGCTTCGCTCGCCGCCAGGAGCAGACAAGCACCGCACGAGCTGTGTGTGATGCGATGCACATATGCACCTTCACACCGGTCAGACGGTAGCGAGCGAGTCCACGACTTATGTCATGGCGATCATCTGTTTCAATCGACAAGATCGGCCCACTTTTTGTTGAGTGAGGTCCAGAACGGCAATCCCAAATCGCAACACCATATGTTTGTAATTCGCACGTCAGTCTCGTCTGCACAGCCTGCCTGAGACATTATGTCTATCAGTCGCGGGCGCAGCTTTGGACAATTCAACGTGGCAGCAGTGCACAATTTACTTAAGCGAGCGGTGATCTGCTTCGCCTGCCTCGCTTCCAGCCGAATTGGGACCCAAAAATCATCAGACGGGATGCAATCGTGACCACGCGCATACGGGATCCTCGCATTTGCTGGATGCAGGAGCCCATCTCACATGACGGAACGCTTCGCAGTCTCCTGTTGCGGCCGTTTCATGATATTTTCTACACTGCATTCCATGGTATGTGCGTCCACCAGCAATAGATTGAAGTAGACGAATACAGTCCGTGCTGCTTACGACATAACATGCGCGTGACCGCAGCTGCCCTCGACCCTGCATTAGAACGAAGCAATGCGTTGCCGCTCCCGCGATCAGAACATGTGCGATTGCGCTGGAGGGGATGCGAGTGGGCCATCGTCATCCACGTCGGGCACAAACCTTCACGACAAGGCTGCAGGGGGTGTCGTATGTGCCGAGACGTTTGCGGAGACCAACACCATGTCCAGGACATTCTTGTCTGCCACTATCAGCGTCTTGCTGCACGTGAAATTGCGCGCAACCCAGAGCTGTGAATAGGGCTGAGCGGGCTGTAGTCGGAAAGAAGGGCATTGTTCACACCACTCCACCCTCGTCCCTCGTTGGCGAAGCAATCTTGGGCACCAGTAGAAGGCGATGTAGTGAGCGGTGCGAATTGCCAACACATCATCCTTGCCTCCTTCGCGCGCTTGTTTCGTGGACAGCCCCCTGCAGCACCACTCCTGCATGTCCCGCCGTCAGCTCCCTGAGAGGGTAGGTTGTGTGCAGCTGCAGCCAGGCGCAACTGTCAATCCAGGTGGTCGGGCAAGCGTTCACTCTATGTCGGAGCTACCTGCGTCATTCTGGCGGTGGTGATCCTCACGGCGATGGTTTAGTCCAGTGCTTTGGTCTGAAGAGCATGCCCTGAGCCAGGCAAACAATATATCCTTGATAGTAGCTTCGGCGAATCGATTTCGAACACGCGGCGCGAAGGGGTGGCAAGTGCTTCTAGTGCAGGTGAAGCCTCGCAACGCGGCGACAGATCATTGTGTAAGGCTGCATGGCGTACAAAGCGATATACAGCCCGCGCGCGCGCGCAAGTCCCGAGGTCGTACAGACCGCTCGCGGCCAGTACCACACCTCGTGCTTAGCGTGCCAGGTACGCATGCAATACCGCCTTCCCCAAGCTTTGACCTCCGGTATGTTGAAACAGCCAGGACTTGGGACGGTCGCATGCCCATTTATACCGCCTGGTCCCACGAGACGAGATGGATCGAGCAACCTCTTCTCCCTAGCACCATTCGCACTCTAGCACAGCAAGCCGCGAGAACAGACACAACCGCGTCGCAGCCTCGTGCAGACCAATCGCACTATGCCGAACCAGAAGCCCAAGCCAGCTCAGGCCAATGAACGCAAAGTCGAGCCCGCCACATCCAGGTCGCAGGGTAAAGGCAGTCCACAGCCAGTAAGTCCGATTTTTCCTTGCGGTACACAGTAGGTAGCCTTCGCCAAAGTGCAGAACTGACCTCATCTTTGCAGTCTCAACAAGCCACGGATCCAGACAAAGTGACCAGAGCCGCCGAGAAACAGCAAGTGAGAGCTACCACGATGCAGGCGTGGCTAGACAGCGAGGACGACCGCCTTCAATGGTTCATGAGCTATGGCGGCGGCAGCCACACAGAACGCTCTTGACAGCAAGTTTTGGCGACACGCACGTCCACGGACGATATTTCTCATATCCTTCCTCGAATGTGTTAACACCAAAAGATCATTGATGGCTAGAGTTGTAATCCGAGATGCAGTGGTGAACTCTGAGATGCATTGGAGATGGGAGAGGCTCATTGTAGATATCCAAATGGAGGGCGTGAAGCGAGCCTGTATTGTACGATCTCGAAAAAATAACTGAGGAAGTCGATGTATGTTCTGCACAAGCCAGTGGCATTTTTTGAGGGGTGATAATGCAGCAAATCATAAACTAGTGTTGTGCATTTTAAGGTAGACTGTGAGTTCAATGCCTCCCTATACTCGTTGTTCGTTTCATGTCCGCGGAGTCGACTACATTTGTGCCGTGTAGATCTCGAGCATTGGCTCTCAAAGTGCTGCGTTTGATTGACAAACATAATTTCTCTAGCTGAGCACTCCGTCATCGAATCAATTAAATTCGTCATGGTGAGATGGCCGAGCGGTCTAAGGCGCTAGCTTAAGGTACTACCTCCTGGTACACCACAATCGCTAGTCCGAAAGGGCGTGGGTTCAAATCCCACTCTCATCAACATATCTTTTGCTTTTTGGTCGATCTTTTCCCATGCGAGCCCAGATCGACCCAGATGTAGACGAAATCAGTGACTGTTTCGTTCTCGTCCAAACCTAGTCGCAACCAGTTTGAGACGATGTCAATATCGTCTCGATTTCATCCAAACATCGGTTGAGACGAGCTTCAGACGATTGCTTCTTGTCATTTGTACTTCGTGTCGTAGAGATCGTTCGTCAGTACGGTCGCAAATCACAGGAGTCTCGATAGGCGCAAATAACTATCTTATCAATATGTCTTTTGCTTTTTGAGACGTTTCCCGATCTACATTCGATTACTGGGTGGAGAGTTTATCTTTTGTGTTTCAAGTGGAAATTTTTCGACGGAAAGACATGACATGTTGATATTAATATATACTTTTATTCTACTAGACTAATGGGTTGGACTCTCAAATTTCTAGTACTAGCGAAACCATAGTTTGGCGCAAGGGCAGTGGTCGCCTATACTTTGGAGCACACGTTTGCTGTTTTCGTTTCTACAGAAGCGAAGATCCAAAGCCACATGACACTGCAGCATCGTGTAGTGAGAATAGAACGGTCATGGGTCAAAGAATTTGGTTCGATTATCGACGTTGATGTAATTATGGGAGTCTTCGCCATGTTTCCGTCGTATGCCGAAGGGCAAAGCCTCAGGGCTCGTGGCACTAATGCTACTTCAAGTCCTTCTCCAAGCCCGCCCTCTGATGCTACCTTCAAGTCTCGAGTTCGACGGACCATATCTCTCACCCCATCCTGACATAGTTCGCCGGGAAACATCCCGTGCGACCATTGAGCTCACCGTCCCACCAATCATCAGTTGACTCGGTTTTCTTCACGATCCTAATCCGATCGCCGTCTCGGAACGACAAATCTCCCTCGGCTTGGCCTTCATAATCAAACAACGCAGTCACGTACTGCGCTTGTTGGACGCTGGGTAGTCGCTTCGTGGGAATAGGTGGCGGAGGCTTCTTCTTCTTGGCTGCGATACTGGCAGCACTGATTGACGAGGAGGCTGAGGCACGTCGCGCGTTCTCTTGCTGTTGGGAGAAGTAGTCGGAGTTTGACAGACCATTCAGGGGAGTTCCGCCGTAGGAGGGTGGAGTGGCGCCTCCGTAGGCCTGGTTGGGCGTACCAGCATTCGAGTAATTCGGGATCATCGGAGACGGTTTCTCGGAGTATGGAGGTGGGCCTGCGGCTTGTGCGGATGTGGAAGGGATGCGCGGTTTTGATGACATTGGGATAGCTGGTGATGGAGCTCCATACGGTGAAACTGCTGGAGAGGGCATACCATACGAAGGTTGCTGATTCGGCCTCGGCGGTTTGGCGGGTGCGGGTTCCTCATCGTAGTCGTCGTGCTCGGCT
This sequence comes from Cladosporium sp. VS III D KN 1, assembly GCA_019775635.1. NCBI lineage: Eukaryota > Fungi > Ascomycota > Dothideomycetes > Cladosporiales > Cladosporiaceae > Cladosporium > Cladosporium sp. VS III D KN 1. Next base: position 431,108 of record JACWFN010000037.1, read on the forward strand.
GTTGCTTTTAGCTGCAGGGGCTGGTTCTGAGACGCACCAATCGCTGGGCGAGACGGGTTGACGTTCTGCGCGCTGGGCTTTCGGCTCATGATCTTGTTCCTGATTCCGTAGCCTGAGATAGTGCTTCCATCCTTTTCGGGTAATGTCATTGGCATGTGAACAGCTTTGCCGTTGGAGATAGTCACCAGGCCACCTTCAAGTTCTTTACGCAGAGCTGTGAACTCTTGCTCGTGGGTGCCAATGATTTCAGCATTGCCTGGTGCAGGATTGGGCAATCCGTGGTCCCTCGTGTATTGGTCCAAAATGGTATAGTACTGGCCCACCAAGGTGGTTTGGATGCGGATCTGAAGAGCCATTAGATGCGGGAGCAGTCCTTTCACAGACGCTGTGAGAGGTGGGAAGGTTTCCTTGATCTGGTCATCTGCGTTCTGGTAATCCACATGCGCCTGAGCAAGATCGGATTCGTGTTTCGCCAATGCGGCCTCCTCCTTCATGCTACGTGTTTGCTTCTTCTGTGCGTGCTCGGTCCTGCTAAGATAGCGCTCGTAGTCCAGCTTGGTGTTCTCGCGATGCTTGAGAGTCTTCTTCAAAGGTTTCAAATGCTCCCTCGCCTGTTCAGCCGGAGTCACTAGCCTGTTTTGCACCATATTGATCTCTTGTTGCAGGTCCCTCGCTAGCTCGGCATAGATCTTTTGTAGAGCAAGACATTTGTTCATGTACTTGGTAGGCGTAGGGACGGGACGGTGTGGCTGCTCGTGATCGATTGGCTCAATGGGCTTGTAGATGTTGGCGAATGCTTCTGCTGCTTCGAACTGGCCTTTCAGGATATCCTCCCAGCCTTCTTTCCAAGCTTTGAGGTCTTTGACGAGCTGTGTGGTATTAGTATATTGCTTGACAACCGATGAATGGGAGTGCTTACTCTTTCGATCATATCGTCTGCAGCCTTAAAATCTGCCAACACGGCCCCAACATCAGCCTGGTCATCGGACCTCTTTCCAAAGGCGCCGAAACGCCTCTGCATAGACTTCATTGTGACGGCCTTGATCAAGGTCGGCGGCACTTCAAGAGTGTGGTGCAGCTGGGTAGCAGCGACGGTGGACGGAATCTGCAAACAAGCAAGACGACGCAGTGCGACCAACAGCTGGCGCAAGCAACATTCAGCAGTTGGAAGCGGAGACGGCGACGGCTGGCTGGAGTCATGTCCACTTTCACGCGAGAGCTGACGCCAGTCGTCGGCCCTTGGCCGGCGGCTTAGCTCTTGGGTCGGCGGGCTGGCACATGAAGGCTACTGGCATACTGCGTGTGTGGTGGAAGCATAGCAGCAGCAGTGCATCGATGCTGTGCCCGTCTACAGCCAACCTCAATGGCGTCTCATGGGCCAGCATCATCACGTCTCACATCAGCGACCAAGGGACACCAGGCTGAGCCAAACGAAACGGGCGCGGGGTCGTGGCAGACAGAGTTCAGGCACGTGTCAAACAAACAGCGTGTCGGTTGCGGAGCCGAAAGGAGATGCATTTCGGAGTCTGCCAGTCTGGAGAGAGGCTTTGGGGGAGGATAGGGCATGAGAGAATAATTATCTACGCCCTCAGCAACGAGGCAATTATTCGGGCCATAAACACCTCGTTCTATAGCATGCGGCATCTCACAGCGAGACACAGACAGAGTGCGTACCTGCAGACCGTTCGTCGGGTGGCCAGCCGGCGAACGACTCGCAGTGCGGCCAACGCCTCTGCTCTGCTATAGACACGACGAGCATGCTGCTGCCCGAGCGCTGGCGTCCAGCTCACAGACTTGCGCTTCTTCTTTGCGGTGAGCCGTCTGCCACGCACAATGCCCGTCACGTGCCGAGGTTCTTCCAAGCATGGCGGAACAAGACATCGCTTCTCGAAGGCCTCTCGCAGGCTACCCGCGCGCCAGAACAAGGGAGAATAATTTGCCCTGATCGCCCGGCATTCGGCCCGGACGCCAAATGCATTGGCTCATCATCCTCCACACGCAAGCCTGACTCTGACGCTGCACCACCACCGCTGCCCTGACTGACTTCCCCTGCTCCACTGCTGCCAGCCTCTCCACCGTCACTCCACGCCGAGTCCACCGCATCAACGCCTGCAGCAGGACCCTGACAACCCGACACCTGCCCAATCCTCTTCCCCTCTTAACACTCATTTGTCCCGCGAGCCATTGGATCCGCATTCGCCTCTCCCCACTGTCGCCTGCCTCCCAAGTCAACAGCCTCGCTCAACAGCCGCGCTCAAGCCTGATGAACCTCGACCACGACAGGTACGACTATGTCCTTCGCAACCTCCGCCGCACTCTCTCCGTCAATTTCAGACGCGCCGCCAGCGCCAAAGCGGGCCAAATCGCCGCCCATGGCCTTCGAGCGAACTTCCAATGATGCACTCGCTCCTTTCATATCTCCGCCACTCAGCTTCCACAATATCGACCCGTTCATGTCCACGTCTAGCCGTGTCATGTCTCCCAATGGCTCGACATATGGTGGCAGTCCCGACTTGCAGGCGCTCGTGCACAAACAGGCTAATGCCATGTCGCAACTGCACTCTGCTTTTGCTGCAGAACGGGAAGCTTGGTCTTACGAGCGAGAGAACCTCTATCAGCGGATAAGCAGCTTGGAGAAGCTACTGATCACCAACAGTGGTCATAGGTACGCGTGATCTCTTGCGAGCTTCTTCTCCTTTGCCAACCGTGAGCTGACATACAAGCAGTCCAGCAAAATCGCCGACCATGTCACCGACCAACGGCAACAACATCACATCGCCGCCCACTTCACGATTAGCGAGCACAAACATGCCACTGCCGACCATCGCGGAGGACGAGAACGTCGAGCCTAAAACAACTCTTGGACAACGAAGGGAAGGCGCACCTTCGGTCATTGAGATTCCTTTGATCGATACGATTGCGGGTGCCCAGAAGCCGCGCAACAACTCTGTGGTTTCTTTTGCCGACGACCGTCTTAAGATCGAAGAGATTCCTTGCCCCTCACCAGGGTCCATGATGACATTATCGCCTGTTCCCAGCGAGTATAGAGCTCATGCAGGTCACACTCCAGTCAAAACGCCGGCAAGGCCAATGACGCCGCTCTCGAAGGATATGGCTGCTTCGGAGATGGAGGACACCCCGACGAAGAGCAACACTCATATCAACACTTTCATTGCCAGAAATGACGGCGAGGACGATGATCCGGCGCTGACTGGTCCTCTGAGCATGCCCGAGCTGCCCAATCAACCCGGCGAGCATAACTTTACGGAAGAAATGCTGGTTAGGAGGCTGGAACACATTGCGCAGTCACCAGGCACGGATGAGGCTAGGCCTCTTATCTTCGCAACCCCCACACCGGGGCTTTGTACTCCTGATCCCGCCGATGGTAGCCCCAAAGCGATTAATAGGTACGTCTCGATATCAACGAGACTGTATAACAAACTAGCTGACGATCGCCACAGTAACCCTGGTGGTATTGTCGCCCCAGTGCCGACGCACGAGCTACCCACACAGCCTGCAAGTGCCATGTCGCCACAATCCGGCATTCCCTTGTCTCAAGTTACTTCGAACGAGGAGATGGAAGCTGCAGTGCAGAGAGACTTTGACCAAGGCGGCATCAAACTCAAAAAGAAGGCCAGTTCGAACTTCGGCGCACCTTTCGGCACGCTCGGTGGCTACGGTCCAGTCAGGCGACCATCATAAGCTCTCCCAAAGAGCTTCACGCATTTCACACCTTTCCTTTGTCACTTTCATTCTGGAGAAGGCACTGCATGGCAAGCATGGCGATGATGCGCATTATCTTTTTTTGCATTCAAGGAGTATACGAGCGGGCTCGTTAGGGCAAGGCACGGCGCCGATGGAAGAAATATTCACAAGCAACAACATGCACGGCAATGGAGCAAGAGGAAGATACCCCCCAATATCCCGAACGAGGTTTCGGAGATTTCTTCAAGTTTGATGGGCTTTTTTTTGCACAGGGTTACACAAATTGCATCGGTGGCTGAGACGTTGTTTCTCGGCTTTTACCACACTCGACACTAGCAACTTATTCTTTTTGTCCAACACTATCGCGACTAAATAGATAGATAGATACCCCCATCCACGATCGATCATTTGACGCATCATCATTCCCGCAGTATCAATGACTCGTCACCTCCGCCTCCTTGCTACTCGCAGACATTCCGACAGGGATGCGCGACTTGGAATGCCTAAGACAGCCACCTCCCTTGCGATACCCATCCATGCAAGCACTCTACGCAAGCTCTATCGCCGCGTCCCAAAACAAACTGGCGCGCAACACAAAAGGGAGGGCACTGCGAGACTGTTCCTGCCACTTGCTCCGCTCCCCTGCTCTTATGCACGAGTCTATCTTCGGCTGACGGATGGGCAGCTGTCGTTGAGGTGGTGCCTTGCAGCTCGCAGGAACTGTCATGCGCGTTTTGGAGTGCTACGGTGGAGGGCGAGAGGGGTGGGTGGAGGTATATCTTGTGTGATTGCGTGGCCTGTTGAGATGATCTGACTTGACTATACTTTTGTCTACGAGTAACGAGTGAGAGGTCTTCGCTGGTCGAACAACATTTAGATCGAGACACATCAACTCATTTGAGCAACATACATTCGCTTTCACAATCGATCTTTCTCCTCCTCCTTCAACATAACCCTTTTCCTGAAGGAACAAAACCAAGAACCGGAGACACCAGAAGATTCTTGCTCTCGCCGCGCACACGATCAAATCCACCGACAATGCACTTCCTACCCACCATCTGCGGCCTCCTCGCCGCAACAACCTCTATCCAAGTCCTCGCAGCACCACTCACATTCAACGAAATCGAACGCCGCTGGTCTGCGGGCGAGTCAGACGTACGTCCCTTCTATCCAACCATCACCTCTACGTAGACCAATCCCAACCCTTCATTATCCACCACCCTCATCTCCTCACACAACGCCCAACGCAACTCACAACCCTCCACAACTAACACCAAATACCAGGCCTCTATCCACGCCCAGCACAACCCACGCACAGCCTCTCCCGCCTGGCCTCTCGCAGCCCGCTCCGCAGAAGCAGAGCCCTCGTCATCGTTCGCCGAATCCTACGACGCAGTCACACAGCAAGAAGTCGGGAAGCGGAACGATTCGTCTGCTCTCATGGCTAAAATTCGAGACTTTGCCACGAGATTGCTGAAGAGCAAAGGCGAGAGCCAGATGATTGCGGAGAAGAAGAGGAGTGAGGAGGATGAAGCGCCCGTTCTGAGGCCAAGGAAGGTCGTCTATCAGTTCAGTGCTTGAGGGCGTGTCTTTCCGTTCCTTTTTCCGGTGATTTCGTTTCCTCTCTGCCAAGTCTCTGCAATGTGTCTTTCTGATAGACGGGTTGCTTTTGCGTTGCCTCTTGGCTGTGGGTTCAATGCTTTCTGTTTTTCCAGACCAATCTGGATCTCATTATCACGCTCATTAAATAGAAACGAAATATCACGAGATCAACGGCTTTTTATTTTTAAACAAGCAGGAAGATTAAGAATACAAGATTCACCACGATTCCTCTTTCCTTGTAGAGGTAGAATGCACAAGTGCCTCGAAGCAAGACCGAGTCCTGTTCCGGAAGCCCGAACGGCCGATTTGCAATCGGCAATCTGTGGAATAGGAGGAAATGAAAGCAGCACCGACTTGCAATCACAAGGCCTATCGGGACTGTGTCAGGAACAGCGATGAAAAAGACTTCAGTGGCGATAGAACATGAGAAAACGACGAGATTTGTTCGACATTAGAGCATCTTTGGTTTTCGCAAAAGCCATCTAGCAAAAGCAAGAAAAAGCAGATACAGAAAAAGTCCCAAACATTCGAGCACCACCCTTGATCTCTTTCTTTGATACAGAAGTTGCGTGATTGTTCCAAAAGCCCGAACATACGAAAAAAACATGGCAACGAGTTACCAATCGCAATAATACACAAAGTTCAACGAACGTATCGCACACTCAGTACTACTCTATTCGCCTCGCCTAGGCCTCTGCGACTCCTTCATGGGTTCCGCGCGAGGATGTCCGTGTCCGTGGCTATGAGCGACGGGAGGTCCGTGTGAGTGACCTCTGACAGAAGAACGGGTGAAGCTCGCGTGTCTTCCCTTGCGGCTTAGGGAGCCTACATCGTGTTTGCCTATCATACAAGGTTAGCGATTGTTGCCTGATCATGAAAGGGTGTATTGAGACCTACCATCACAACAAGCCCTCACGTTCTCCAGCCTGTCGGCATTGCCTTCTTGCCTCTCAATGACGGCTCGCAAGTCCTCAGCGCTCTCGTCCACGACAGAAGCGTTGTAGATGCCGCTTCCTTCGACGCCGTGGTCATCTGTCCGGCCGGAACGGTGGCTGAAAGCGCTTTGCGCGCCGGGTCTGGTCGTGGAGGTGAAAGAGCCACGTTGGGAACCGGTGCGGAATTTTGTGGTGAAAGAAGAGAGACGGCTGCGGTTGGAGGCATAGTTGTCGTGGGAAGTGGGAGTGAGAGTTGGTGTGGAGTTGATGGTCGGGCGAGCAAGGTTGGGTGATTGCTGGCTGAGCTCTTGTCGATCCTTAGTCGGAGAGGCAGGTCGTGAGCGTGAGTTGTAGCTGCTCATGCTTCGGCGGGTTGCAGAGCGACCAGTCATACGTGAGACAGAGCGGCGGAAGCTGAAGGCAGGGTTGGGTGGGTTGAACTCGTCAATGTCCTCCTCGTTGATGGTATCGTCGGCTTCGTGGCGCTCTTGCTCCGTGCGAAGGAGCAGGTAGGACAGCGCGTTGAACCATGTCTCGTGCCTCTGGCCAGTAGGTGCTGTAATAACGATCTCGCGACCTGGTGTTACAACGACAATAGATTTTCGGTGCAGTCCAGGTGGGTTCGTGTTGCCGTCAGTGATCACGCGAACAGCCTCGATAGACATCGACTTTGCCTTCATCATATCTTTGCCAGAGTTGGACGGATCGCGTTCACTCCAATACAGGGTGCGAGTGTATGGGTGTACCCAGAAGAAGCGCCTGTGGCGGCTGTTTGAGGTTTCGTTGCGACCAGTCTTGCGAGTGTACTTCCACAGGAACTCTCCGATCATGGTCTGGGTAATAGCCTGAATCATACGAGGATCGGTGGTGGGAGGCATGTCGACAGGGTAAGCGAACTGTCCACCTTGCATGTTAAAGCGTTCGTCCAACTCAGACGCAAAGCTAGAGACAGACGCTTGCCGAGAGACACCAGAGCCAGAACGACCGGATGGTTTAGGGGTGACACTATCCTTCGACACTGGTCGGTACATGGCAGGGCTGCCATGGCCGCCCACCGGTGTCTTTGGTCGGCCCTCGCGATTCTTGTATGCCGAAGCTGGTCGGACAGGTGGGCCCATGGTACCCGGTAAGATCGGGCCTGGGGTAATGGGTCCCTTCTGTGCTGCGGCTGCAATCCTCTTGTTGTGGTCGGCAGGAAGAGGTGGTGGATCAACAAGTGTTGTGCTCCGCATGCTACCGACACTCGCTGATGGACGAGGTGCTTGCAGCGATGATGGGTCATTAGGTGTGGCAGATTTGGCCTGGAAGGTGGTCGACATGCCAGAGTCAACAGATCGTCGAACGCTGTTTGCGGCTATACCACCAGCCGCAGCGCCGGCGACGACACCAACACCGGCGCCTGCCAGCATACTGCTCTTGTCTCTCATCATACGCTCGATGTCGTCACCACTGACCATAGTCTGACTGCCAGATTCCGCCATTGGTCGCTTCACGGAAAGCGGCTTCGTGATGGGAATCATGCTATCACTCGACAGAGCCCGCTCGTGCTCGGTCAAACGATGAGCGGTTGCGGGCATGAGTTGTTGCTCCTCGGGTGCTGCAAGAGGTTGCGATGAAAGACGCTCAAGTGATTCGTTCTCATCACCACCGAAGGTGAGGATGGGAATGGCACTTGTGCCCTTACCGCCTCCATAGACCTTAGGCTCCAAAGGAACTGCCTTCTCTTCATCAATCGCGGAAACTGGTTTCTCGCTAGTTGCCAAAGAACGTGAACGGTCGTCCAACAAAGAAGGTGCGTCGGTACCGAAAAGGCCGGGCGGAGCAGAGGCACGAACCGGATCGTGTTCTGCTGCAGAAGGTGCATCGTAGAGCGCATCTAGACGTCTTGAGCTGCGCCTTGGTACCAGTGGTCTGTGCTGTTCATCATCAACCTTGACTGGCACAGTGTCTTGCTCCGATACCACCGAGAAGCCGAAATTATCTGGTTTCCTTGACTCACGGACAGCTGGCGGAGGAACGATAGGCTCGGTCTCCTGAGAGAAGATTGTGGATTGCTCAAAGGGCAATGGAGCCTTGACAGCAGGCCTGACAGGCGAGACAGGCTCGAAATCTTGCGAGGAGATGGTCGATTGCTGGAAAGGAAGCGGGGCCTTGACTTTTGGCCTGGGCGGTGAGGCAGGTTCGGTGTGTTGCGAGAAAATGGTCGATTGCTCGAAAGGAGCTGGAGCCTTGACAGCAGGCACGAAAGACGCGACCGGCGTTGTTTCTTGCGAGAAGATTTCGGATTGGTGCAGAGGAATTGCAGGTGTGACCTTCTCGGTAGGCGGCGGAACAACGACTGGTTCGGTCTCCTGTGACAGGACAGTCGAGTGCTGCAAGACAACTGGATCTGCTCGAGGTGGCAAAGCAGCGCCGACAGATGCGAACGACTCCTTGCGAGCCTTCTTCGAAGCAGGCGTGAGCAGACCCGCAGGAACCTCATCGCTCGGAGATTCTTCTGCAGCCACGGGCTCAACGCTCTTCTCATCAGCATCATGCTTGGAAAGACGTCCAAGACCGACTCCAGCCAGAACTCCTCCAACAGCTCCTGCCACAGCACCTGCAGCTGTGTTATTGTCATCGCTATCTGCATCGGGATTGACTCTTTGTACGACTATCTCCTTCTCGGGAGCCCAGGGCTCTGTCATCATACCAGAGTCGACCATGGCAGGCTTAGGAATGAGCGAGTTGCGGGCGGAGGGAGATTTGCGTGTCTTGACCGGACTGGTGAACGGACTGCCGATGGAGTGTTGTGTCTGCTCTACATCCTCTCCAGACTCGATGGAATCGATAGGAGTGTCTTCGGTGACATCCATCAAGCGTCTTGACTTCGGCTCCACGCTCATCGTCCTGGTCGTTTCGGGTGACACATCTCGCGATGCTGTGAAATTGCTGTTCGGGGTACCCTCAATGCTGTCATCGTCATCCAAGCCATCAAGCTCGTCGCCAAGACTCTGGCCTATCGCGTGTGGTGTATCCGTGATGCTCGAGGCTGGGCTCTCAGTTAAGCGCTCGTTCATGGTAGGGCCAGATGAGTTGCGGCCACCACGGTTGACACGCAGGCGGTACTTGGGTCCCTGAGTCTGCACAGGAGTCCTAACAACGTCATCGTCCTCTTCACCAGCAGAAGCTGAGGCAGTAGACAGGTAGGAGAAACGGTCGCCGGGCATTCCTGGCCTTGCAGAAATGCTTGGTGTGACGCTCTTGCGGGATGTCGAAGTCTTAGGACGATTGGCAACGCCCTCCTCAGTCTCAGTAAGATCGCTGTCCTCTCCAAGACTCTCAGCACCAGTTTGGAAAGCCTCGGTCTCAGTAGCAGTGTCGCCTCTGCGTTCGTCGGCAGTCTCAAATGCATCACTGGTATCAGTCTCCTGGAATGCACCAGGCATAGCTGCAGCGCCTGTTGCAGGGCGTGTGAAGAGAGACCTCGAAGGTGTGGTCGGCTCGTCCTGGTCCTCCCATTCGGGCTCATCCTCGAAGATCTCCGTTGTGCTGCTGCGGTTGGCACCAAGGCGATCGATTTTGACTGGCTTGCGTCCCTTCGCGGCATCTGATCGCTTCTTACTCATGTTGGCAGCTGTTACGCCTGCAGTAGAATCGCGTCTCTTCTCGATTTCGTCCCTGGCCTCAGCGAGCATGCGCTTGAGTTCAACCTTCTCGGTCTTTTCGCGGTGTATGTTGTTCTTGAGATTCTGGATCATCCGGTGGGCATGGTTCAAGCTTGACTTCAAAGTCTCGCTCTCGAGCATGCCAGCACGTGCGGGCGTGCCTTTAATGGGGGATACAAAGTCGGTGTTGTCCAGCTCAGTATCCTCAGGGCCATCCGAATCATTGCCTGGGGTGGCGCCAGATTGGCTTGGCTGAGCGCCTTGATTCCATCGATAAGACACGGCTTTCGCAAGTTCGGTATTTTGGTTGGTGAGCTCCTCGATTTTCTTGTGCAAATTGTGCTTCTCCGATTCGTGATTTGCAGCGTCGCGTCGGAGGGTGTGCAAATCTGCCTCGTTATGCCTGCTGGTCGTCTCATGCTCGTCCTTTGCTTTCTCGTGCAAAACCTTGAGCTCATCAAGATCCCGTTGTGCAGTTGATTTCTCTGTTTGTGTCGATTTCAGGGTCTGGTTGAGGCGATGCTCCCGATCCGCATGATCTCTCATGCTCGTCTCGAGATCTTGAATCTTGGTCTCCAGGTTCCAGTTGTCGTCTCTGTGTCGTTGCAGGCTCTCATCTAGGAGTTTCGCGCGTTGCGCAAGATTCATGTGGTCATCTTCCAGCTGGGATCTGCTCGCAGTGGCATCTTTCAGCTCCTCATCCTTCTCTGCGAGCGCGCTTTGAAGTTGTCGGACTTGCGCGAGAAGCTGGGTGCTGATTTCGGTGGCGAATTCAATGTCGTGCACGCGATTGCTTGGCTGATTCCTTTGCCGCCTAGAGGGTGCAGCTGCTTTGGTGGGTGATTCTCTTCCAGAGGTCGAATACACTGAAGCGCCATCGCCGGCCACAGGCTTGGATTTAGGGAGGAAAGCTCGTGCGCTCTCCCTTCCAATGTCATTATATTCCTTCTCCAATGCGGTGAGCTTTTGTTGAAGCTCAAGCGGCACCTCATTGTCCTTGGACAGTTCTTCCACCTCTTTCAATTTTGATGCCAGATTCTTGCGCTGCTGCAGGAGCGTGGTACCGAGCTTGGACGCATCCTGTATCCGGCGATCTGTGTCCTTGAGATGCGCTTCGAGCGCACGGCGGGCATGTGATGGTGAATTAGTAGAGTAAGTAGAGAATTGCTCGTTATCAAACGAAGCGTAGCGTGTAGGCCCGTGGGGTGGTACGGCTATGCCAGTGGTGAAAGGGTCGTTCTCCAGGTCGTTGGCGGCAATGGCGCCCATGGGCAAGTTTGCGCTTGTGGCCATGTTCACGATTGCATATGGTATACTGGAGGGTGAAAGGTTTGGAGAGCTTCAGGCGAAGTCTCTCACAAGATACAGTGCCCGCTGAGGTGTCTTAGAAGCGTGTTTCGTCTCGGGTGCTGTCAGCAAGCGCTGGCGGGAAGGTGCATACAGCGGGCGGCCTGCACGCAATGGATGATTGAGCACGAGCTCGAAAGTTGAAGGCTGTCGCACAGCAGAGGCGAAGTGCGCAGTGTAGTCGAATGCAGATAGGAAATGCTGGGCGGGCGGCGGATGGGGTTGTTTATTCGGATGCGAGGGGTGTCAACAAGTGCATGTACTCCGCTTTGGAGCTAACGGGCGAGCCGCGTATAGAAGGGGAGAAATAAGCTGCAGGAATGAGAGGGTCTAAAGAGCGACTGGGGTGATGTGGTGAATGTACAGACGAGACGGCGAGGCAGTGAGCATCACACCGCGTTGGGTGGTGTGGTGGATGGAGCGGGTTGAGTGCGATTACGTGTGGCAGTCTGGCAGATCTGTTTTCGCTACGCTCATGGTCACTGCGCACTCGATGATGGATTGGCCAATTTCCCGCACAGCTCGTTTCACCACTACCTACCCGTCTTGCACCCAGGCCGCGCGCTACCATGAGATCGCGATCATAGCTATACGTTTCCCCTGCGCGTGCATATATGGTACATGCTGATGTTCGTGCGCCTGGACGCTGTGTGGCTTGGTTGCGAGCAGCATAGCAGAGCAATGCTATCAGCCTCGACAGCTTCCCCTCCACGGTCCCTTGGTTCGCATCAGCTTCAGCACAGCACACGCGGCGAGTAATGCAGCTGTAGCAGGTCACCGCATGGTGCGTATGAGGTGAGGAGTGGATCGCATGTACACCACAGCATATCAGACTGCTATGCTATGGTACTACACGCTGTCGCGCAACCGCAACGCACAAGATCGGCCATGCTCCTCATCCGCCGTCGCGTCCAAGTCGATGATCAGCAAAACACCCAAATCTATTCGTGTTCCGTATCCGTGCCCTACTCGGGTTGCCGCCGGCTCGCTGCAGCGGGCGGATCGAGGCGAGCGGCAGGCACATGGGGATGACGCCAGTTTGTCAGCCTCGCTTGAATCTCGAGCTCGAACTTTGTAGCTGTGTACCTCATGTCGATATTTTAGATTGATCAGCTCCTGCAGTCCTTTTGTTCTGACAAACACAAGCCACCACACCATCCATCATGGCCGACGCAGCACCCGCCGTGCCAGCCTTCAAGAAGCGAGGCAACAAGGCCTCAGCAATGCGCAAACGTCCCGCACCACCACCCGAAGACAAGGACTCGTCTTCCGGCTCCGACACCACAGACGACGAGACAGGCACACGCATCAAGCGCCGCAAGCGCGAGGGTGTCAAAGCCAGCACTGGCACTACTCAGAACTCTTCTCGCGACTTCAGCAAATCGACCAAGTACGGCGCAGACCGCAACACCTCCATAACAGCAAACGACAACGCCACCAAATCCTCGACTTGGTACACCGATGCCGCGCTCAAAGGCCCCGACGGCGCTCCTGCTCCATCAGCAGATATAGAGGCAGACGGCACATACAAGGGTTCTGCCGCGTATGGCTCCTTCATCCAGAAGAATCCTGACAAGATGGGTAGCAAAGCCGTCGGTCCAGTAAAAGCGCCTACAAATGTTCGCGCCATCACGGTCACCGATTTTGCGCCCGACGTGTGCAAAGACTACAAGCAAACGGGTTTCTGTGGTTTCGGAGATAGCTGCAAGTTCTTGCACGCGCGAGAAGACTACAAGCAAGGCTGGCAACTGGACAAAGAGTGGGAGAAGGCAGGCAAACAGGGTAAAGCCAAGGATGCTGAAGCTACGGATCTGGATGATGAGGAGAAAAAGCTGCTTGAGATTCCATTCAAGTGCATCATCTGCAAGGGCGACTACAAAATGCCTGTTGTTACCAAGTGTGGACACTACTTCTGTGAAAAGTGTGCTATGCAACGATACATGAAGGAGAAGAAGAAGGGATGCGCACAGTGCGGAGCCGACACGTACGGAAGCTTCGGTGTGGCAAGGACTCTGAAGAACCTGCTGGAAAAGAAGACCCGTAGAGAGCAGGAGCGAAAGGAGAAGGAGGAAGAAGAGGCAGAGTGATGATCAGAGATTCAGAAAATCACGATGGTATAATTCATCTGCCAAGGAGAACTCACATCCAAGCGGCCTGGTCGTCACACAGCCACGCCGGATTGCGCTTGTCTCGAGACCTCCTCGACGCGTCTCAGCCAATCCAGCATCAAAGATTGCACCAAATCGCCTTCATCTACCGGCAGAAGATGGGTACTGCGATCTAAAGCCACAAAACTCGCTCGCGGATAGACCTTCAGCAAGCGAAGAGCATCTCTGTAACCGACCACATCATCATGCCGTCCAGTAATGATGAGAGCCGGCTTGCTGAATACAGCTTCACCTCCCTTTCTGATCAGGTCCAACGAGTACCGGTTTGGATCGTTCCGTATTGGGTCCAAGACTTCGCTATTCGCCAAAGCAACTGCCGGCAATATGAATTTGGTCATCTTCACCACGACCGTGCGAATATACGCAGGTGTTTGAACAAGGATCTGGCCCACGGACGAGCTTTGTGCTCCGAGTGCAAGCCGCACCGCCGCTTCGTCTTCGATGATGGGCTTGATGACATCGAGGTCCCGGAACTGGTTGTCGGGCTCTATCACCGGCACTATCAAACACACTCCAAGCAGCTGGGACTGGAATTGTGTTGCGAGGGCGCGCACAATGTACCCGCCCAGCGAAGTGCCGGCGAGAATGAATTGCTTTGGAGAGATCTCTTGCTCGATGAAGGCGACGACTCTATCGTACATGCTTTGCAGGTCTACGATCGACGCGTCTGCCGGACTGGCGCCCATGCCCGGCAGGTCGATGTACAGCCGCTTGTATCCAGGCAGTTGTGCGAATATGGGCTCGTATTCAGCGATATCTTGGGCGTTGTTCATCTCCCAGCCATGGACGAAGAGAATTGGAGTGCCTTCGCCGAAGGCCTTGTATGCTAGGGACATGGTCTTGCTGTTCACGGTGGTGGGTGAGTGAGTGGTAATTTTGGCGTTGATGTTCAAGGGTCTGTTGGTGACCCGCACTGATGATGCTCAGAGCACTGCGAATTGTGCCAGTGCATTTGTTATATGCGATACATAGAGCTACACAGTCACTCAATTCCCAGCTACGCGGTGGCCCAAATGGGCTTCGAGCTTTGTAAGCGAATACCCGCCCTACATTGCGCTGCATGTTTATGGTTTAGCTTGGCAGCTGCGCCTAATCGCGTTTGGACAGGATGTATTCTAGCACAGGCTCTTGGTACTGGTCAAAGTCTCGCCTGTATAGTCACTGTGATGATGCATACATGTATCGATTCCTCGAACCCAAAATGTATGTGACAAGGGGGGCGTCTCATTGGGAGATGAAGTTGCTGTCAACACCACGCGAAAAAAAAAGCCGTACATGTAGTCAAGGGCTCCAGGGTTAGAGTCTTGGGGTTGCCCCGGAAGGTGTTTCCGATATCACATTCGATATATTGCGTGTTATACTTGCCGTGACGTTCAGGAATGCACGTATATTCATGTGGTCATCTGTGAGACTCGTCTTGATATGGTTCCTGAGCTATACATGAGCCTGGTCGTCAATGGTCGCCTATCAGCATGTGGAGTAGAGAAGCCTTATGAATTCGCACTCGAAGTATACGATGATTCCTTCAAAGTTCGCATGAGAAAAAAATCTGGCACTTCTTGACCGACTGAACTTCATATGTGACTTGCACATTCTCCGTCGGCCTGCGGCATTTGACCCATAAGCTCCGTATCGATCACTTGAATGACTGCTTCTTGCACGAGACACCCTCCTCGTGTAAGTGATAGGTAGGACACATTTTCAAAGCCTTGTACTGCATCTTCCCCAAGGGAAGCTCACGCGGCTCAGCCAGCGTCAATCTCAACATCTCCGCCAGAGCCTCTTTGGGCCACTTGTCAAGGTCTTCCTTTTTCTCAAGCAAAGCTGGACCGATGGTGCGGGCCATACTGTTAACAACCATGCGGCGCAAGGTAGACTGTTCAGAAGTGTGCTCGTAGATCTCGTGCAGATGCTTCGTCGGTACTATCCAAAGGTCACCGATGTATCTATGCATCTCATCGACCATCTCATTCATGAGCAGGGGTATGTTGCGACGATCTGCAAAGAGCCATAGCTTGATGATAGCGCTGAAATTCATCCCCAGGGTTTGGTCGGAGGCTCTGTTAGTGTAGAGCCAGAGCATGAACCTCTCAAACACATCCGCATCCTCGGTCTCCAACTTGATAACGCCAGTCTTCGACTCGGACCATGAGCCGCTGAGTGCAGCTCTGAAGTAGCCTGAATAGAATGATAGAATCCCTTTGTAAGGATAGAAGGTTTTCTGCGAGCCCTCACTTCCGACTTCGATTGTGACCGTCTCGCCGTATGCAGAGCTGGATGTCACGTTAGTATACTGCACTTGCTCACAGGAGGGACCAAGGCAGGTCAGAACCCCAAAATGAAGCTTCGGCATGAGCTTCTCGATTTCTTGAGCAGAATTGGAGTCACTTACTGCTGAGGTTGCTGGGCTCGGGTTGAGGATAATAGCTCGTTCTTGATAGTGTCGGGTTTGCCGTCGGTATCCGCCATGATGTTAGCGATGGCGACGAATCCTGGGCGCTGGGCGCTGGGCGCGTGTCTTATTTGCGGATGCTTGGGAGAAGTGTCGGCGCGACAAGTGAGTGATGTGCGTTGACCCGATTGAAGTCGCATAAAGAGGAAGCGCGCTGCACGAGGAAAGAGCGATGCATGTGGAAAGTGAGAGCTCGAATGACGACAGTGAACACATGTGATGTGCCAGAAATCTTCATTCAACTAAACTTCACTCTTTTTTGTACACACCCATACCCCATGCCGCCCGTAGCAAAGCCAGACCGAACGCCATTCCTAAGCTATCCCAGACAACATTGAGCTTGCTTCCCTTGACTTCCTTCCACCCAATGGGCACTTCGGCCATCGGAATGTCAGCGCTTTCAGCCAACATCAACATTTCCACATCGAAAATCCAGCCTTCAGAGTGCATGTAGGGAATGATGTAAGGCAGTGAAGGGCGAGTGAACAGCTTGAACCCGCATTGCGTGTCCTTGATCTGAGCTGTTTTGGGCGTGGTGAGGAGGCGTAGGAGCAGGTGGAATGAGTGCATGAGCGTGTTGCGAAGGAACGAGCGCTGCGAACAAAATTAGCCTCATACTCGAGTAAGGGTGGATATTCCACGCTCTCAAACGTACCTTGACGACAGCCTCCGTTCCAACCATGTGCGCTCTGCTTCCGACGCCCACAGCGCGGCCCTGAGAATCTTTGGCCTTCTCACAAGCTTGAACAAGTGCACCCAGATCACTGAAGCGACTTGCTCCGTCTGCATCGGCGAACACAACATAGGTTCCTCTGGCGTGTCGCATACCATGAGTGACTGCGCCTCCCTTGCCACGGTTTTGTTCCAGGTTGATCACCCTGATCGTGCCTGGAGGGATCGTTGTTGGCTTCAAGCTTGATTTCCAAGGACCTGTCGGTGTCGGCGGGGCGCTGTTCAATTGATGTGTCTTCGCGAATTGGAGTGCTGTTGCAATGGTCTGATCCGTACTACCATCGCTTACAAGTAAGATCTCCCATCCTCTCCAAGGGTCTGCCTGCTTGCCATTTGCCTGCAATTTGCCATTGCTACTACTCTTGCTTTTTGTGCCATGATGTCCATACTGTGCCTGTAGATATTCCACAGCCTCCTCCAGCATACCGCTTAAACGGTCCTGCTCATTGTACGCGGGAACTACAAGTGTCATAAACAATTCCGCATCCGCGGCTTGGTGTGCCTCCTTCGAAGATATTTGCCCATCCCGCGCCATTTTACGAAGCGCGACATGATTGTCGTACCAACAAGGCAAGGATTGGAGATTACTGATACGACCGTCGGCTTCGATAGTGATGTATTGCTTCTCGGAAGCTCTAGGCGGTCTTGGTATGGGCGCCAAAAGGTAGAGCGAGATACAGAGCTACACGACCACCCCTTGGTCAGCTTGAATTCATTCACCAGGAAGTTGTGTAGCTGCAGTGAGATTTTATGAAATAGCAGAGAAAGGAAATACCAGGACTATGATACCGAAGAGGCCCACAACCGCTCCTGCTGCCCACATCCACTTAGGTACTTGTGCTACGCGGTCAAGCACATTCCACACCTGCTCGGGTACTGCGTCGGCGGAATCCATTGTTGACTATTGGTCGATCGGCCAGTTGAAGTCGAGGTTCTGGGAGAGGATGCACGACAAAAGTGCTATATATGAGCTTGCCGGTACGTACACATTGGTCGAGCTGATCAATGACAAGTTGGAGGGGAACTGCCAGACATAAGCAGTCCGAGGTTAATGTATTGTTGAAGGCCAGCTTGCATGTGCTAAGAGGGTCCCATGGCCCGTGTTGCGTGGGCGGCTTCGCGGAGAACTCCCGCAGACCGCGTCTCTCGTCTTTCTGCTATGGAGGGCGCGCGCGTGAAGCCACTGGATATATATTGACGCAGCCCTTCCATTGAATTTGATCAAGATCTCGACATACGACACCGACATACCTCGCATCTAAGCTCCCACATAGAACGCTGTACTCGACTTCAGCTCATACTTCGCAACTCATTTGAGACTTGCATTCAGCCTAATACACATCGCATTCTGAGAACAGAGCATCGTCCAGGGCGCAAACTTGATAGTGATCGCTCTTCCATCAGACGCTGTAACTACTGATCGCCGTCATGGACGGAGGGTACCAACCCGACCATGGCGGCTTTGAACCCACAAGAGCGAGAGGCCGACCCAGCAGAAGTGAGTGCCCACAGACCTCAAACTGGTCGGACTGGAGCAGATGCACGGATTGGCAGTGAAGTTTACTAACAACTTTTCAGGAAACGCCACAGATATAGGCACGACATATGTTCACTATCTCGAGAACCGTAGGCCAAAACATCACGGTGTAAGAGGCTTTGAGGCGGAGCGTCACAGTCTTAGCTATGTCTTCGATGTATGTACCAATGAATGGAAGACTTTTGTGGCGTGCGCTCACTTCGATGTAGATGTTGCCGCCTGCTGCTCGACGGAGCCGTCCAGTTGACTCGATCCCTGCTCGCCACCTTCATTCATCACTTAACAAAGTAAAGCACCCGGTCAACGTGGTAAAGTGGACGCCGGAAGGACGGCGACTCCTTACTGGTAGTACCAGTGGCGAGTTCACTTTATGGAACGGCACTGGATTCAACTTCGAGACGATCATGCAAGCACACGATTGCGCTCTTCGCGCGGCGACATACTCTCACAACAACGAGTGGCTAATTTCAGCCGACCAGGACGGTATTGTCAAGTACTGGCAAACCAATTTCAACAACGTGAAAGGCATTCAAGCGCATGCTGACCCCATTCGCGATCTCGCTTTCGCTCCTACTGATACCAAATTCGTTACTGCAAGTGATGATGCAACTTTGAAAATCTTCGACTTTGCTGGCGGAGTGGAAGAGTCAACACTGACTGGCCATCAGTGGGATGCGAAGTGTGTAGACTGGCATCCTAGCAAAGGTCTACTGGTATCTGGCTCAAAGGATCACCAAGTAAAGCTTTGGGATCCTCGCACTGGACGCTGTCTGACTACCTTGCATGGTCACAAGAACACGGTCGCCATGACCAAATTTGAGCCGACCAATGGTGTATTGCTTGCTTCTTGTGCCAGAGATCCTGTGGCAAGAGTCTTTGATATTCGCATGATGAGAGATGTCTTCTTGCTCAAGGGCCACGAGAAAGAAATCAGCTCGCTTACGTGGCATCCTATTCACTCCTCTATGCTCACGACAGGAGGAGGGGATGGATCCATGTATCACTACCTGCTCGACGAACAGAACCCTCCGGCAGGAACAGCGAGCACCTTGTCCCCATACGACGCAGCAAACCCTACCGAAGCCGCGGCTCAAGCTCTCTATCCTGCACACAAAACTCAGTATGCACACGAGTACGCTATTTGGAGCATGGACTGGCATCCACTGGGCCATATTCTTGCAACAGGCGCAAATGACAAAGTTACGCGATTCTGGACTAGACCACGACCAGGCGAGACGAGCTATGTCAACGACAGGTGGCACATCGGCCAGACGGCGGCGGAGGCGCAAGGTACCTGGAAGAAGTCAGAGGCTACTCGAGCTCGCGAAGAAGAAGAAGCCGAGATGGAAGACGAAGCAGATGCGCTGCCAGATCAGAACGCGCCTTCAAAATCTTTCCTTCCTGGTCTTCCTGGTATCGGATTGCCGTCCTTCCCGCCGGATGGAACCAGCTTGGGTGGAGCGCAGACCGCAGACATGCCAAATCCCTTCCCAGGTTTCCCGGCCCCTCCTACAAATGGTCAAGGAGCTATGGATTTCGAGAAGCTCAAGGAAATGTTTGGAGGCAAGCTGCCTCCACCCCCTCAAGGATTCCCGAATCTGCCTGGTATGCCGCCGCCTCCCGCAGGTTTCGTGCCTCCACCCGGATTTCCACCTTTCCCGATGCCAAATCAGCAGCCACCGACAGAGTCAACGCAAGACAGCGGCAGTGTGAGAAGGCGTGCGCCCCTGCCCAGTCAGCAGGAAAGTCTACAGGCAGAGATGAGGCAGGGCAGGTACACCAAGCCACGTTAGAAACACCAATGGAGACTCCAGCTTTGTGCCTAACAAAGGACACTGAATCTTACTACTTTGAGCTTCCTATGAAAGTTTCACTTGAGGACGTGGGCTCCTACAAGAATGTTTTCACGATCTTGCCGCCATGGGATTGTCCTTCCCGACATCGGAAACCTCTCTATACGATTACACGGAGGCGGCTCCGGCTTGGGACTTGGAAGCTCCCCACGCTGTCTTCACCCTAGTCGTGACACTTATAGGCACAAGAAAGCGATCATCGATATCATTGCCCGATACAGCTCTCAGTCATCTCTGCGGGGATGTGGAGTAGCAACTCGGCTCGCTCGGTCACCTCGGGCATACTGTCACTCCGATGAACTTCATATCTGTCGTTGTCACTCAATATCAGGGCTAGACGCAGTAATACATCTTCTCATCCGTGATTCTACTTTTCCATCATTTTCAGTAGTCCCAAGTCAAACATTCACTCAAAGCGCAGACGCCATGGCTCCAGTAGCAACTACACTCGTGTCTGAGACCTCGGGTAATGCCACTGTTGGTGCAATTGGCAAGACCACGTCTGGCAAGCCACTGAAAGTCAGAGCATACCCCAAGTTCGACTCACTTGAAGAAGAGCGCTTGTACCGTAAACAGCACCTGGCTGCTGCCTACAGGGTGTTCGCCGAACGTGGCTTCGACGAAGGCGTCGCTGGACACATTTCCGTGCGCGATCCGATACTGACTGACCACTTTTGTAAGTTTTATGCAACTTGCAATGTAATGAGGGGATGTAATAACAGCTGCTACAGGGCTGAATCCGCTCTCGAGACACTTCTCGCAAATCTGCGTGAGCGATCTCATTCTGGTCAATGAGGATGGCGAAGTCGTGATTGGTGACGAGCCCATCAATGCAGCTGCATTCGCGATTCATTCCGAGATCCACAAGGCGAGACCGGATGTGCACGCTGCGTGCCATGCTCATAGGTATGAGATGTACAACCCTATAGCTCTTGGATATAAAGCTGACGTACGCCAGTGTCTACGGCAAAGCCTGGTCGGTCTTCGGCCGCGAGCTCGATATGATGACACAGGATAGCTTGCGCTTCTACAAGAGCCACGCCGTGTATCCGAACTTCGGTGGTGTCGTGCTTGACCGCGAAGAGGGTAAGAAGATAGCTGAGTGCTTGGGTGACGGAAAGGCTGCCATTCTGCAGAATCATGGCCTTATCACGGTATGCGACCTCCCATTGTCTGATGTTTCCAGTGTACTGAGCTCATCCGCGCACAGGTTGGCGAGACCATCGACGCTGCGGCCTTCTGGTTCCTTTCTCTGGACAAGACATGTACGTTCCTTTAATGACGATGGCCTGAATGCCCGTTTGTTAGTGCTGACAGTATTCATAGGCCATGCACAATTGCTCGTCGACGCTGCTGCTACCGGAAGTGGGCACAAGAAGACGCTTATTCCTGAAGATGAGGCTAGATTCTCGTACGAACAAGTGGGCACTCCGGCGAAAGGCTGGTTAGCGTTTCAGCCTTATTTCGATGAGATACTTGCGAAATCAGGTGGTAGTTTCTTGAAGTAATGTCGTTGGTAAGCTATGGTCGCTTAGTTTTTAGCTCAATCGCAAAGTTGACTTCACTTTTTTTTGGTATCGACGCGAATCTCGTCACATGACCCCGAACGCAATGTATGCGTAAACATGCACAGCATGTGCCATGGCCCGCCTAAGCGGGGGCCTGCCTGATTAAGAGTTACCCTCTCGCCCCCATGTCACGTTCGCCCAAGCATTTTCCATCCTGGTGCGGGCCAAAGGACGAAGGCAGACAACTTATCGTGTTTCATCCAGCCAAAGCCGGGGTATCGGAGGCAGCACCGAGATATTGGACGGAGTCGATTCCTTTCAGGCGTGTAAGCATTTCATCTACGGGGTCATCCACCAATTATTTCCTCTCGACACTTTTTTTGTTCTGCGATGATGCCATCGCTCCATCATCTCACGCCCATATCGTTAGCTCGATAGTTCGAGGTCTGTCCACTGACTGAGAAGTTCCCCCATCTCGACACCATTCTGATGTACGCCCGGCTCGTCTGCCCCTTGACCCTCCTCGTAAATTACGTCCCACATCTCGGCGTGCGCTGGCAGCACGAACGCGGCTGGCACGTCAGCCAACCCGGCTGCGGTCATATTCAATTCGCGGAATTTTGCTGCGACACCTGCCGGCAAGGGGAGACCTAGCCGCACTGCAACTGTTTTGAGAGCCTGCATGATGTATTGAGCGAGTGCAAAGTCCTTCATGTATCGTGAGAGTAGTATGCAAACTCTCTCGAAGAGGTCGTGGCTTTGCTCGTCGTGCAGCATGTGCAAGAGTGTGATGGCGACATGGTAAAGCGGGTAAAGGTTCACGATTGAGTAGTCGTCCGCAGGCCAGGCCTCCCAGTACCTTTCCGAAGTCTCTAATGTGCGTTTGCAGTGTTGTAGACAGAGAAGACCAGATATGCCGAGCTCATCTGTTAGCCGTTGACTAGGGTCCAGTGGGCGAAACAAGCTCAAGGCCAACATGTCCTCATATGTGCTGGAATCGCTCTAGTCAGCTCGCCGAACGCAAAAAAACCGACTTAAAACTCAAGGTTGGCGACCTACCTAAGCAGACATGTCTCGGGACAGAAGTTCGAATCGGCTCGGATCAGAGCAGGCATGTTGCTGCTCCAGTGTCGGAGATCTTGATATTGCTTGATCCTCAACTCGACTCCGGTACCGCCGTATCCGATCATTGCTTCATACAATTTCTCAGATAAGTCGCAGGTGGCGCTGAGGACGTACGCTGACAGTTGTGGCTCTGGTTCTGAGGCTGCATGGCCTGTGACAGCAGGATCGATGCTTCCGTTGTCGACGAATCGACGTGGGATAGTCGGCGCTCGGACCAAAGAGGGTTGCAAGTACGCAGATGCGGATATACTATTGACGGAAAACCGAATGTCAGTCGATCATCAACAAGATGTACGAAAATGGAGACTAGTACCTTTCGAAGCAATAAATGCCCCAGAGTGCTCTGGAGATCGCTTTCTGATACCTGTTCCTGCTAGCCTCGTCGACCAGACCTGGGTTCCTGAATTTGGCTTCCAGCTTTCCCTGTAATCTCTTGAGCATTTCGTACGCGGCGTGTCGGTATTGCAGTCCGCCTCTGTCTCGGCCCTGCCCAGTGTAGCAAGTGTAGAGGATTAGAAGGGCTTGCACGGTTGTCAGGGATCGTCGGCCGTAATCACTGTCCAAGAGGCGCCTTGCTTCGTTGAGAAATCTCTCGCGTATGTCGAAGCCCTGGACCGAACCGAAAAGTCTCGCTCGTTCTGAAGTCGACTAGGGTCGGTATCAGCATGTGAGTAAAACGATCATGCTTGGGTAACTTACGCAGCGCAGGGCACAGATGGCGTTCACGAGCAGCGAGGAGCAGAAGTCCGCGTTATCGACTTTTCCTGCCTGCATATCCTCAAGGAAGCTCTCCTGATCGACGAACGACAGGTAAAATCCATTGTCATAGGCAAAGAAGGACGAAATCAGTTCCGATACCAGCCCATCGCCAGCGACTCGAGTCCACGGCCGCGCGCGCACTTTGATGGAGCTTTGCTCCAAGGCACTCAGTTCAAGGTTCTCCAGACCGGTAGCTGGCGAATCATTCTCTCCAGATCGGTCTGGAACACTGTGTTGCAACAAAAGATCGCCACCCTTGAGGAGCTCCACTACATCCATGGGATCAACAGCGACTCGCACTCTTCGATAGATCTCCATCGACTCGACCTCGGAACGGCTCCGGATATGTTCGAGGAGTGATCGCAGTTGGTCAAGTTCATTTTGAAGGGACTCATTCTTCCGTCGCATTGAAATTGACCGAGAGGTATCGGGTTCCACGTCGTACTCGCAGACATGGCTCCGTTTGGCGCATCGACTACATGAAGGTCTCGCACCATCGCACTGTTATCATCATGTTAGGGCTGATCCAGGTTCTAAAATTCACATACATGTCGGCGTCGACGATGGCCTGTCTTACCTTTGCCTTGCCGCGCTGGCAAGCCACGCATGCGGCTCTAACCTGAGCTCGCTTGGGCTTCGTGGGGATGGCGTTCGGCTGCGGCTCCTGCGACTGCGACTGCGACTGCGATTGCGAGTCATACGTATAGCCACTAGAGGTCGATGAACTGTTGGCCGGAAGCTTTGGTGCAAGCTTCCTTGGTCCCATGCGCCGCTCTTCGTTCGCCATGGGCGGTCCTCGGGAAGACGGCACAGGCGCGTAGCCGCTTAGTTCGTATGTAAGGCTGATTGAATGTGGCAAGTGAATCAGAAGGGCGTTGTTGGATTCCGATCATCGTCGTCCATATAAATTTCGGTGTCGAGCCCGTTTCCCCGCCGTCGCATCAAGGCAGGAGCGCCTTTGCAGTTGCCAATGGAGCTGGGGCTGGCAACCCGGGATACTGGGCACGTTGGTGCCGCCGGATGGGCCAGATGCGCCTATAAGCGGGCGGAGTCGATCGCAAGCAACCTTGGAAGACTCGCGCGTCAGACGGCAGGCTGCTCACCGTTCGACGTGGACGAGCGTGGGCTGCGTTCTGCTGCCTCCGAGCGGCTGCTCGCTGGACGGCCGGTGTCTGCGTGTGCTCGGGCAGGCTGCCAGGCGAGCGTGCTCCTGGCGAAGCTGTGCGACGTCCAGCAGGGGTCGCGGTGCTGTGAGTAATGGGCCAGTTGCGAGTCGAAGGGCGATCCAGATAACCTGCAGGGCAAGGGCACGCGCCGCCGGCAAACGCACTTGGCTACACAGCAACGCACTACTTTTCTAGCGAAGCGAGCAGTCGTGTGGTCACCGACAGGCTGGTCGATGTAGTCGTCACGTCCAAACGTCAAAATTGCGTGGGCAGAATCTGGGGCTCAGAGTCGGGGACACATATATCAGGTGACTGGGCGCGGGCCTAGACTAGGTGTCCCGAAGACTCCTCCATTTCTCTCTGTGCGCGGACACTCGAAGCATGCGGCGGACTTGACTCCAAGCCTCGAGAGACAAGTTACAGCGCAGGAAACGAAGCGGAGCACGACTGCAACGCCGGCTTTTACGAATCAGGGTGCCGCGTGGTGGATCGTTGCAATATCGTCATAGTGATAAGCTATTCAGAAGACAAACAGCTGACACGACATCACTACAGGTGGCCCATCGCGTAACGGCTCAGAGATCGAGATCCTGTCGCCGGACGACGCTGGCAGGTACTACCATATTACTACTTCGGAGGAGGTCGCGAACTACTTCTTCCCTCCCCTGCACAGCCCGTGTGTCTGCTCGATGACATGCCTCACGACACTTGCTAGACTCCTCCCAGCGCCCTCTTGGTAAGGTCGTTCTACCAGCCCAAGCATTTGCGCAAATGGTACCCTGCCATGGTCTCGTGCCAGCGCACCAGGCTCTCTGCCTGCCTTTCTTTCCTGGTGTTCATATCCGCTTTCCATCTCTTTCTCTAATGCTCAGGCGCAGCAGCCTCACTGGAAGGAATCCGGCAAAAGCGGCCGCCCTGGCGCCCACCGTGGAGGGCAATCTGCAGTCAGTCGGCTGAATCACCTCGGTGCGCCGATTGAGCGCCTTGCACCAAAGCGTACTGGCTGGACTGAGCGGACAGCGTGCAATACCTACAGGTATCGCGGACTTACACTACGGGGCCAGGCAATGCCTTTTTTTCTCTGCAGGATTGCCTGCTACGCGCTCCATCAGAACTCCCACGAAAAAGGAGCACGCAGCATACGCACAAATTCGAGCCCAGTTGCAAAAGGGACTGTGTTAACCACGGCCTTACTTCAGACGCGGTGACGCATCACTGCCTCACCAATGCAAGCAAGAGTGCGCACGCCAAGGCCGCGACCACTCCTCAACCCATGGCATCTTCCACACAAGATCCACCGAGGCTTTCAAATGGTCATGGCGGTCGCGAGATGGTTATCGAATTTGTGCCAAATCCACTGGTCGCTCAGAGGAGTAAACCCCGCCACGATGATACTCGTCAACGATATCCAGGTCTCGGAGATCGGAGCCCTGTACCCACGACAGTTCCAAAACCATGACCGCAACTTGCGCTAGTGCCAGGTTTAGCCTTTTGCAAGCATTCCGACATCGCGACTTGACGACGAATGAAACCGACAGTATATACCGGAGTTTATACCGGCGATGAAGCCAATTCGATTGGCTTGACTTGAAAATCGAAAAGCGGGAAACGCAACTTCGAAGCGATACTTTCGCAGATGACATTTGACAAGACAATCCGCTGCTGAATACACACTAAGCAAGCCTGGAATGCATATTGTAGGATGTCGGACTGATCTCCGAAGAAGTGAGGTCAAAAATCACGTGAGCGCCAAGCCCGTAGCTTTTCTAGTAGAGTCTACGTCTATTAGCGAGCTCTGTATGATGTTTACTGCATGTCACATAAAAAAGATGTATATTGGCACGTATGTCATGGCAACACCGAGAACGACAATGGGACATGATTCTTTTTAGAGACTGGTGAGCGCGTGCATCTTTGACGAGGCTCTGCGCCCACACGCCTTGAGCCTCATTCCACAATGCTGCCAGCCCGCATTTTCGAAAGTCGTACCTGTTCGACAAACGCTTCAATCATAAGCACATTTGTAGGCGCACACTGAAAACACAGTGAATCTTTTGCCCTTCATCTCTCGCAGGTATATCACTTCTTGCATGACAGTGGACGCATCTGACATCATGCACCGTGTCTAGAGCGCCCGAGATCTCCAGACGGATCCACAGCATGAAGGCTGAGCCTTGGTTCAGTGCCAACCCCACACGATCGAGCACGAAACTTTATCTCAATTGATTACTAACTTCCTCAAACATGATTACTATGCTCGATAATCTGCGGTTAAACAATTGATCCCAGCTTGCCGGCCAAAGTCGCCTCAAGCAGAGCCTTACCACCGCCATGGCCCATCGGATCGTCCTCCAAGTCGAAGTTCATCGAGCCTGGGTTGCCTTCACCAGACAAAACAGCAACAGCCCTTCCTATAATTCGATGAGTTAGTAATCATCGCATCAGACTTCATTGCCACCGGAATGTCCATTCTGTCCAGAGCTCACGGCACTAAGAGACCACTTACCATCAACTTCCTCATCCGTGACAACCCTCAGAACAGCCTGCACCACATCATCCACCTCTCCCATCTTGACTCCAGCCTCGTCCAGCAAATGCGAAAAGTCCGCCGTCATCGCCGTGCGAATGTACGTCGGCGCAATCAGATTTGCCTGCGTGCCTCCAAGGCCTTTCGCGCCTTTCTCTCCGCGTAAGCTACGCCATATTCCACGGACGCCCCATTTCGCAGCACTGTAATCAGAGGAGAAGGGCAAGTCGCCATACCCGGCCAACGAGGACATGAAGCACAGCTGTGGCTTGAAATCGTCGCCCTGAATGCGAGTGATGTTGAAGTAATGTACGGCGAGGAGCGCGGTGTAGTAGACTCCAATCAAATTGACTTCGAGCGCGAGCGTGGGCGGTTTGGGTGGGTCATCGACAGGCGAAAGCTCAGAAATCGAGGACTTGCTCAGAGTGCCTGGCACGCCTGCGTTGGGGATGACAATGTCCAGACGATACGACGTCCAGGCCAAAGTCGCTTTGAAAGCCGCTAATTGTGCATCCCATGAAGTTGTATCAGTCGGGATGAACTTGACTCTATCAGCTTCTAGCGTCAGCCATCCGTCAATCGATCAAAGAACTCCTGCAAGCATGCTTCCTTGGAGACAAGACTCACTTGTGCCCTTCACCAATCATCTCCGCCTCAACTTCCCTCCCAGCATCTTCGTTCAGATCGCAAACCGCGACCCAAGCACCAGCTTGCGCAAGCGCTTTCACGATCGCCAGACCAATCCCAGTCACGCCACCCGTCACCAGTGCGACTCTGTCCTTCAACACGCTCAAGTCGAGCGGCTTCTGAAAGTCAACCTTTGGCGTGTTCTCAAAAGCAGGAACCTCATCGACGTCCTCAACAGAAACGCGTTCACTCATGGTGGATACTATTCCTTTAAATTCTCCAACAGCGATATCGCTCGCCCTCAAAATCAGATCCCAATGTCTTCAACCGATGAGCCTACACCTGCACTGCTAAGATATCAGCCCACGCTTTCGTG
The DNA here is from genome assembly GCA_019775635.1 of Cladosporium sp. VS III D KN 1. Classification (NCBI taxonomy): domain Eukaryota; kingdom Fungi; phylum Ascomycota; class Dothideomycetes; order Cladosporiales; family Cladosporiaceae; genus Cladosporium; species Cladosporium sp. VS III D KN 1. The sequence goes on from JACWFN010000037.1 coordinate 459,174, forward strand.
AATCGTATACAATCCGTTGTAGGCGATTCATGCATGTACTCACGCAAGTAGCCGACCAAACAGGTAAGCGATCAGAGGTACGTAGAAAGTCTAAAAAGCACCACGGGACAACGAGCAAGCAGGTACGGCTGCTCGCTATCAATAATGGCCCGGCTTTAGCGATCAATCCTGGCGCCTGCGATAAGACCCCGCCATCACCAAGCTAATGACCTCGCTTACAATGTTCTCATCCAAGCGAGCGTCTGCTTGAACAAGCCACGTTTCTGAGCCCTGCGGCACAGCGCTCGCGTAGAGAAAGCCAACCAAATCATAACAAAAAAACCTACAAAATCACATTCTACAAAACTCAAGCACAATGCTTGAAAAGTGAGTGCTGGGTAGAAGAAACGCTCAGAAGCATCATCGCCAGAACAGAAATAACAAGAACCCCAGTCCACCGATACATGTAGGTAAGGTATAGACACATACATCATCAACCGCCCGGCGCCCAATCCCCGGCCTCTCCAGCACTGGCCCTGACCCTATCATGCATGACCCGCCAGAGAGAGCCCAGCAACATAATGACTCCCTGCACGTACACACTCCAATGCAAGAAAACGGCGAATGCGTGTCTTCGCGATGCCACAGCACGTAGCCGATCGCGGGTAGCTTCGCGGCCTCGGGTCTCGCCTACCGACGCAACGCGCGCCGCCGCAGACGTGCAGGTACAGTACAGTTTGCAGTACAGATTAACACTGGATGTGCCCGTAAGCACAAGGACCCATTGGGGGAGGGCTCGATGCGCAGGCTGGTAAATGTATGGGAATCGTTGCGGTGGTTCAGCTTCTGGACCCATACACACTCATAGACGTACAAACGTAGAGCACATGCGACACATCTCATCTTTTAATCACTTGCTCTTCCTTCTTGAGAGCCAGGAGATGTCGTAGGACGTGACTGGCACGCTTGCTGAAGGGTACCATGCATGCGTTGCGTGTCCTGGATGTACCTCCACGTTACACTGCAGGATTTCTGACAACCGATTCAAAGCGCCTTATCCGATTCTCTGGAAAGCTTTTTTTGTTCTGACGGATAGCGTGAAATGGCGTTCAAAGCACGAAAAAGCGATTTATCAACGGAGCGAGAATTTAGACAGCGCGGTCAATCAGATTCGAAAAGTTCCGAGCGTGTCGATGCAGTTCGACGAAATTCAACCCACTGCATCGACCATTTCCGCAGCAGCGATCCAGCTCAGTCAATACCGCGTACATCAAACATCATGGACCAGACAGACAAGAGTGCAAAGACACGAGCAGCATTTGAGACAAGAGGTAAGACTAATACGATTATACCGCGGCTAGGTGGCAAAAGGGTAGATGGGCGCGGGCCAGGGTGGTGCCGGCAACGCACAGCGATAGGCGAGGAAGACTTAGATACCTACGCCTGACATGGGCCAGTACGTTCGTCTTGCTTCCGCGAGCCGCCATTGGCAATCCTTCTCCCCCACGCCTGCTGTCCCCGGTCTCACCACTGCTGTCCCGGCGTGCGAGGCACCTAAGTACATGCTTATGCAGATTGATCTCGCTCGCGGTTGATCGCTTCGCCGTGGTAATTTCATTGTCGGTGCTCATCTGCCGGACGCGGAATTTGTAATGCCAATGTTGATGATGGTCTCGAGCGCGTCGTACGCCTTTCATTTTTTGGTTTCTTGCGTCCTAGTAAAGATTTTTTTCTGTGTGGTTTTCGTCGTTCGTTGATCATTGTCGTAATACTAGATTTGTAAAGCACATGTGCTTCACTTCGATTGCCTCGCAAGGCATGAGGAGAACTGTCGCTTTCATGCGACGACCGAGCGTTTAGAAGTCGAGGAAGAGCTTGCCATGGCTATCGTGAAAATGTCAGCAATGCCTATCAATGGCATACAGTATTCAGAAGGGTACTCACGGGTCCTCGCCGGTCTGACCGTACTGCTCGGTCTCCTCAGGGTACTTGTCGAACAAGCTGGCATCACCGATACCGCCCTTGACAGGAGGCACATACGGCGCGTCGATGTCTTTTTTAGCCAGACGCTCCCAAGTCACTTCGGCGAACCAGGCATGATTCATCACGTCGCGACTACCGCCGTGCAGGTTGCCCAGACGCTTGGTCAAATCATGTGTGATGAGCTTGGTGAGCAAGTCTTGTGCATCAGGATGGATGTACGGTGGATACTTGACGCGACCTTTCAGGATGTTCTCATAGATTTTGAGTGGCGAGCCAGCGTCCCAGAAGGGAGTAAAACCACAGAGCATTTCGAAGATTAGGATGCCAAGTGACCACCTGTGCAAAAGTGTGAGCGGTAAGTCAAAAGCAGGCACGTTCTCAGTAGACAAGACTTACCAATCCACGCTTTTGTTGTAGCCCTTGGAGCTGACAACCTCTGGCGCAAGATAATCGGGCGTGCCGCAAAGAGTCCAAGTGATGTCTGGAACTTCTTTGGCAAATCCAAAATCAGTAATCTTGAGATGCCCGTGACGATCCAGCAGCAAGTTCTCAGGCTTCAGGTCGCGGTAGATGATGTTCATGCTATGAAGGTAATCCAGAGCCAATGTTACCTCGGCAGCGTAGAACTTCGCTACAGGATTGGGGAAACGCTGGGTCGTCTGGTCAGTATGGGCTACAATAACCGTCTTTAGAACGTCAATGGCTCACTTGTGACTTTCGTAGCAAGCTGAACAGCTCGCCACCCTCGATGAAGTCCATGACCATGTAAAGGTTCTTGGAATCTTGGAAGGTGCCCCAGAGAGTGATCAAGAAGGGGTGTTTGCATCGCTGCAACATCCGGCGTTCGTCGTTCGTGTGTTCCACCTGCTTCATCTTCACCACCTGTGCCTTCTTCAGGACCTTGACCGCATAGAAGCGTTGGTTGTGCTTGCTTTGCACAAGGTGGACGCGTCCGAATGAGCCGGTACCCAGGGTACGTTGCAAGGCGAAGTCATTGAGAGTGTATTTGCCCTTGGTTTCACGCGTAGGGTTGGCAGTGCCCTTCTGGCCAGGAATGTTCAGCTGGGGAGTGGCATTGTGCTGGACGGTGCTGCTTGTTCCGCTGCTGTAAGCGCTGTCATGCTGCGAGCCAGTGTTAGTGTCGCCGTAATTGGGGCCGTTGATGAGGTTCCGAATGGAAGGCACATTTTGGGTGTTCGCGGAGGCGTTCTGGCCGACGAACGGCTGGCTGGATTGTTGCATCTGCTCGACGGACTTGGTGCTCTTGTTGGAGGTTACGGGGGTGATTGGCCCGCCGCCAGCGGTGGTGACACGCTCGAGGCCAGGTGAGGTGGGAGAGTTGAGGTCGTTGGAACCCTGCGAGTCTTTGGTGCGCTTCTTCTTGAGGAAGCCTAGCGAGGGCATGGGGGCAGCGGTGGACTGGGGGGTGCGGAGCGACGTGCTCTCGACGTGCAGCAGCTACCGCGAAGAGAGCTGCGCGGCGGTTCAGCGGCAGTGGAGCAGCACTGGATGGTCTGGCGACTGGCGGAGCGAATAATGCAAGGCACGCACGGCGGGAGCGGCCGCGAGAGTGCAACGGACGCCGTTGGGCGAGGAGTGCGAGCTGCGACTGGGCGATCGCTGCTTGGACGATGACGGCGCGCGAGTGGAGACGGCGGGGTAGAGCAACGGGGAGCGTGGATCAATGGCAGCAGCACCAGCAGAGGAGTGGCAGGCTGGCTGGTGCTGGGGTGGCTGGGCGGACGATTGGCGTGGGCGGAGGGCGATGAGGTCCTTGAGTGCGGTGGCGGACGGAAGATGATGGGTGAGGGCGACGCAGAGGTCAGGAATGGAAGGGTGATGGCATGGGCGGGACGCGGTTGTGGTAGTGGTGGGCGGGGAAACGCAGGCTGGGCACGGCGACGGATGTCTGGGTGCGGAGTGGCAGAGGAGAGAGAGGTATAGCAGGTGGAGGATACGAGGTGGCAGTATTGCACCTTAGCTGGGCGTACGTGATCAAGAGGTAATCGCGTAGGGGAGCAGAGCAGACGGGTGTTGGTGCTGCTTATTCTACTGCTCGCCAGTCGCTACCCGTCTCTCCAACATGCCACTTGCCCGGCTCATCAACAGCATGCATGCCATCTCCCCGCCTTTTGGCGAGGCGAGATGATTGAGCTGTTCGACGGCACCTTGATGTAGCTGGAAACGGTATATCACATTGAATTGTTGTGCAGCAATTGCTTGAAGAAGAGTCTTGCTCATATCAAGCTAGGTGTTTGTCGTTTGCAGCTGTGCGCGGCGCTGTTGTATCACGTCGAGTCGACAGCCGTTTCATCCCAGCAGCCGTCTGTCTCAGGGCGGCGAAACAAACGACGGTATCCTGGTCGCACCATACGTCCGCGAATGTATCAATTCGCTTTGACGATGATGACCCCGACTCTTACTACTAACCTGCAAGTGTTGTCTTGATGCTACCGGGCACCCGGTTTTCACAACCAGGCCATCTCAGCTGTGATCAATTGCTTGCATCTTGGCAGACTCCGAGCAAGCCGATCGGCCTTCGGCCCGAATGCAGCGAGCAACGAACAACTTGAGCTTCTGCGAACCTGTACTTGTAAGCCAGTTGCCAGACAGATACACGCTTTGAAATTTATAGTTCATTCTCGTCCTCGCATCATCAGCACAGAGGAGACGGGGATATCACCTCAGTGTCGAGTGTCGCTTGCCGATGCGTCCAAAGGGTGGGTAGGTATCGTCGGTACTGGAGACTACTAGATAGTCACAATCACAAATTTAGCCATTGACCATTCTTGTTGTATCCGGTATCCTCTGAGTAGCGCCTGCTATGCGCTGGTCATGTCAAAAGTCAAGCATCACGACCAAGCATTCATAATTCTTCAAGTACAGTGTGACATAATAATTGCCTTGCATTGGTATTTCACCCGGAGTGAGCGGCTTGCTAGAGGATGACAAGCTTCCCACTAACCCGCTCAGTCAGCAGCGATAAGACACGATAAGACACGCAATGACGACAGCGGCGCAGATCGGGGCCAGCAACAGCATCATCGCGCAATGCCTCGGCCGGTTTTGGAGTGCAACATTCAGCGGATCTGTCGGAAGCCTACTGCAGCAGTTTGTTGGGCAAAACCACTCGTGCTTCCGCTAACCGTACACAAAAGACCCTCCTCACATCACTGCCGCCGACGTTGCCGTGTCCTGCTTCCCTATATCACTCCCCGACATTGATATTTCTCGACCTCGTTTGCATCGACATCCAACCTGCCACTGCCAGCTAGCACGCGACTGTTTTCTCGATCCCACGTAAACGCAATTGCGACAGCAGCAGGGACACCACAGCAAGCCATAATCATAACAACGCAGACGCCATGACTTCCGTCCCTAAACCCCAGAAGAAGATCGAGCTGTTCAGCGCCAACTACTTCGCTGCTTGCACTCTCGGTGGCATCATTGGTACTTCAATCGCTGCCAATTATTAATTGCCAGCACTGCTAACCCAATTGCAATAGCCTGCGGTCCTACTCACGCCGCTGTCACACCTCTCGATCTCGTCAAATGCCGTCGTCAAGTCGACTCCAACCTTTACAAATCCAACTTCCAAGCATGGCGCACCATCATCTCTAAGGAAGGTGTCCGCGGCATCTTTTTCGGCGCGGTACGACTATTCCACTAAGCATGTCTTCCACCCGCTCCCAACTAATAATACCATTCCTTCAGGCCCCAACGTTCGTCGGATACGCCTTCCAAGGCGCAGGCAAATACGGCGCCTACGAAGTCTTCAAATACTACTACGGCGAGAAACTCTTCCCCAACACGCCCCAAACAATCGTCTATCTCGGCGCCTCTGCAACCGCCGAGTTCATCGCCGACATCTTCCTCTGCCCCTTCGAAGCCATCAAGGTGCGCATGCAGACCACCCTGCCACCCTACGCCAACAACCTGCGCGAGGGATGGAGCAAGATCGTCACCCAGGAAGGCTACGGAGGCCTCTATAAGGGCCTCTACCCTCTCTGGGCCCGTCAGATCCCGTACACCATGGTCAAGTTCGCGACGTTCGAGAGCGCGGTTGCCCAGATCTACAAGCAGCTTGGTAAGCCCAAGGAGGCGTACAACACCCTGCAGCAGACTGGTGTTTCTTTCCTCGGAGGCTACATTGCCGGTATTGGCTGTGCGGTCATCTCGCACCCTGCGGACGTGATGGTGTCGAAGCTGAACGCCGATCGCAAGGCTGGTGAGGGCGCTGGTGCAGCCATTAGCAGGATCTACAGCAACATTGGCTTCCGAGGCCTGTGGAACGGTCTGCCCGTGCGCATTGGCATGATCGGTACTTTGACTGCCTTCCAATGGTTGATCTACGACTCCTTCAAGGTCTACCTCGGTGTAAGTTTTATCTTTACTTGATTGCAAAATGTTTATGGATTCAGCGTCGCTAACATTTATCCTTCTGTTTAGCTCCCAACCACCGGCGGCCACTGATCGCATCATAACCGAGCATACTCACAATCCACTAATACCCAACACACGCTGGAATTGGATAAAATGATATACTGAGCCCTCTGTTCCTGCGCACAAGTATGAAAGACGCCAATATTGCAGTGCCTCGATTCAGGCAAAAGACTCGCGAAACGAGAGCGTGACAACTTTCAGTCGATTGGGGAACAAGGGCTCCAGGCATTTGGTCCGCATGCCAGCGAGAGCGAAGACATCAGAACCGAGCTTGGAGAAGGCGACGACAAAGAGGGCATCGATTTGTTTCACAAGAACGATAGATAGATTCGTAATGTATAGCATGCTGGAATAAAGCAACCAATGTAATCTCCCTCTCGAGCCCAGTGGCTCTGTTCTCAAACTCCACGCAGGTCGATGCTTGATGAATGTGTTTTAACCTAAGTAAACGACAAAAGTTTTACCGTTCCTTCAACTTGGACCTCTGCCAGAAAGACAATTTCGTAAAGTCTCGCTTCCCAAATCGTCAAGACCACAAGGCGCCTGACAGAAAATCAATCAATGAGTCCGAAAGACACCTCAGCTCGATAGTCCTTCGAGCTTGCTGCAGCTATGAATATCCTCGTAACGCAGTCCAGTCCGTCCGAACTTATTTCGCCGATCCACGCAAAAAATGTCATGTCAATCTAGTAGAGACCTCTCTCGGGCCCTTGCCACCTCCTATGCTATCTGTGTTCGTTCCGCGCCGTGTCTTTCGGCGCGTGCTTCATGATTTATCGTGAGGCGCTCGTGCGCTCAATGCATCCAATGCGCCCTGATGTTCCGGGGCTATGCTGACTCGGACTCCGATGCCTCGCGGCATATTGCTTGCTGGCTGCGTGAGCTGGCGCACTGCTCTGTAGCGCAACTCGTTAGAACGAAGCCCATGCATTTGTTGCGTTTAAAGCTCGCGGTTGCTGTTGAATGATCCTCATCTTCTCAAGTCTCGGTTCCATCGATGCCAGACGGGCCGGCGGGACCCTCGCCATTATCTTCCGTGACATCCGTCTGTGTGTACACATCCGCCATGATCTCATCTTGCTGCTTTGCATCTTCTATTCTGCTAGCAGCGGCCGCAGCAGCCTGCGCCCTCTCCAAACGACTGGACCCATCGTAAGAAGGCACCTCGCCATACATGGGATCTTGGTATGGTGCCGGCAATGCAACAAGCGTCGCGCTACGGCCGCTTCTCGTGCCGAAACGGGTCATGACATCGTCTTCCAGCTCTTCGGGAGGAGGCGCGAAGGACCAGACTTCCATTACTGTGCGACCCGCACGGGAAGCGAGCACGACGGCCTTCTCTTCCTCGAAGACGACGCGCCATACTGCTTCGGCTGGAGCGCCAAGTTCGCGAACCAGGCGGCCGGTCGCAAGATCCCAGACCTTGACGCGGCCATCGGAGCCACCGGAGACGATGCGGACGTCATCGAACTGCAAAGACGTGACACTGTTGTCATGCGCTGCGAGGCGGTGGATCGCAGAGTGTGTTTGCAGACTCCAGACACGCACGCTACCGTCTGAACCTCCGGTCACGAGAGTATCGCCTCGAAGCTGAAGCTGACCAACGAGTGAGGTGTGGCCTTGAAGTTGTGCAAGACAGCGACCGGTATGAGGGTCCCACACGCGAACAGAAGTGTCCAGCGATCCTGTGGCGACGCGGCGGCCATCAAAGGCAACGGCGTAGATTTGGCTGAAGTGACCTTGCAGGGTACGCAGACAGCGACCTTCGCTGATGGACCATATGCGTGCTGTGGTGTCGTAGGAGCCAGAGACGACCAGGTCGCCGTGAATGTCAAGGCAGCGCACACTTGCTTGGTGGCCTACAAGCACATGACGACATACGCCCTTAGTGATGTCCCAGATGCGGAGCGTGGTATCGCGCGAGCCAGATATCGCGAGATCGGACTGTCCGGGACTACGGGCTGGTGCAATTTTCAGACAGCGCACAGTCGACGTATGGCCACGAAGCATGTGTACGGCTTGGCCAGTGTTGAGATCCCAGACTCTCACATCCCGGTCGCAGCCACCGCTGACCAAGGTATCACCATACGGCGCCATGGCCCATACGCCCATGACGTGGCCTTGCAAGCAGCGCAGATGCTCGCCATGTGGACTAAAAACATGGATTTTGGCGTTGTCCAAAGCAACTATGATATAGTTGGGAGTCAGATGTAAGGATGTGACAACGCCTTGGTCGGGAGTGATAGTGTGCGCCGATAACGAGCCTCCTGCTCGCCATGCTTTCGAGATCAGGTATCGATGCTTGAAATGAGACTTGTAACTGACAGGCTTGGGCCTTTGCGGTACACGTCGACTGCTCGATCGAGCAGAAATGCTGGGTGGTGATGTCGGTATGCTATTCAGTGGATTCGAGTGCCTCGTAAGGTCCGGAGCACTAGACGAGAGAGGTGCGAGCGCTGGGTTCGGATGCTGGCTGAAGCCCATGTGCACACCATATGGGTGTGGGTGTTGCGGGTTAAGGTTCTCGTTCTGTAAGCTGGATGGCATGGCGTTTTGAAGATTCGGTCTGACGTGAGGACCATGTCCCTCGTCGCTCAAACGCCTGTACGCATGTTTCTCACATAAGCTCTTCCAGGCCATGTCGTCACTGACCAGCTCCCTCCATCTCTTGCTTACTTGGCTACTCCGAGCGAGTGTGGTCGCATCATCAATGAATGTAAGTATCCGCAAGCAAAGCTCGTTAGGCAAAACTGAGAATGGATCTCTCTTCAGCCTCGGACCAACAAAGTTGGCCACGAATGCGAGAAGTTTCCCGTCGCACATGTTCAGCAGCTCAGCTAGCATGCGCTGACGCTCCTCACCGTCCATCTCAGCAAAAGTAGCGCGCATGTGCCTGTAGCCAAATCCATATTTCGCTGAACTCGTTGTGCTCACACGCTCAAGCAAGGGCGGGTCATCCAATTCAATATCTCCAATCTCCTCTGTGGGATCGGCCGTACTCCAATCCGGCTGTCGCTGCATCGGTGTTGGACTGGGAGCGGGTGTAGGTGGACTAGCCGGCGCTGAAGGCAGAGTGTTTCCTGGGATGACGCTCGGGTTCGCTGGGATCGGTATGGGCATGGAAGGACCGGTCCCAGGCGAGGTTATGGGTCGTGATCTCCCGTGCGCAGCCGATGCTTTTCCATGTCGCGAGGAGTAGAAACGGCTGGCAGACTGCGAAGCCATGCGGGAAAGGGCAGGCGATTCATCATCGGTCGCTGTGGCATAATCCATGCCGCCGGAGGGCCGGCGCTGCGACCAACTATCTTCGTCCATTATGGTGTATTTCTCTTGGTGCGCAACGGAGGTGATGCGCAGTGTATTTGATGGTGGTATGTAACTCGCACGTGTGCAGAAGGCTGTGCCGCTGGGCTGTTCAATAGATGTGTGTAGGTTGCGGGTTCTCTCGAATCCAGTCGCAGTCGCAGAGCGGGCAGACGATCACGTCACGTCGGTTCACACCCAAAGCTAGATGCAGGTCATGCTGACCGAAACGATCCCCTATCTCTTGTATTCTCGTTGTTCGCTGCTGGTCACGGCGTTTGGCTGAGTACAGGCGGTCAGGTGGGAATAGCGATCGCGCGGTGGCTTAGCGGGCGTGGGAGTGCGGGTGCTTGAGTCGGCGGCGGAGGGTGAATGATAGACTGGGCCGTCGGCGGCGGTGGGCGAGGTCTAGTCGTTGGTAGTGTCGGGCCCTAGGGCGGGTGGGTGCCGGCGGTGGGTGGTGGTATCGACCGTTGTAGTATATAGGGCACGGGTCGAGGCGAGAGCCTGGCAAAGCCGCTGCTCACGATTGCGATTGCGCTTGTTCGGGGAGCGGGTCTCTTCCAGGCCAAGCCCTACGCTGTAGGAGGTACCTTACTGTATCGATGACGACGGCGGCACAACGCGATATATTGCGATATGGCCAGTACATGTATGCTCGTCTCTCACTCCTGTACTTCCAAGGCCAACTGCAGCATTTCCGTACTGCTGGTAAGCTGTAAGATGCAACCTTGGGGTGGCGTGCAGCACAGCCAAACCGATCAAAGAACGACCCAGGGGACCAAGGTGGACTCCTCCCTCCGAAGAAGTCCGCTTTCGTCAGACTGCAGGCCTTTGGCTAATATTTCGCCGCCCAGAAGAACGCCACCTTATTGAGCCCTGCAGCGCCGCTCTCACAAGCTCGGCTGTTACACTTGCTGAACACATATGAGCGCATGGTATCTGGCATTGCCATATATGCTGATACTCCTCATCCAACCACGACTTCACCGCATTGAATTGATGACACGAGCTTCGTGAAATACAGAAGTCAGCCTCACTTCGAACGCATTGTAACTGCAGGACTCAGCCAGTATACTGGGTAGACTGCATTGCACTCCAGAAAACTACTCGGGGTGTGGTATCACACTGTTCCAACAGAGACTACGGCACCGCCATCGTAGATTCGCTTGTGCTACCTCACGATCTGATCTGTTCGAGCTTGGAAGTCCATGCTTACGTCAAAGCGAGTACATTCGTGCTATCCTTGAGCGCTCTAGGGAGGTCGGCGGGACTCGAAGCCATGCTTCTGAGTATCGTTGGCCCATCTGAAAGCACGCTGTACCCGCTGAACCATGTAGGTTACAACCCTGAGCAATAGGGCTGACTAACATGTACAATCTCGACGACCGTCGATGCTTCGAGACACAGCACACGTCGGCCAGCTGTACAACGTGTGTACACCAAGAGCTAGATTAATGGCTGGGCACAATGAACATGCATCGAAGGTTCTAGTATAAGTGAACGCGTTATGTCACGCTACTATCCAGAGGAAAGTGGTTAGAGTGATCACAAGACGATATCATGGGTTCTGTGACTCTTGAAGTGAAATGCTAATGCTGAAGCCGAAGGTTGTACGTGTTACAAGAACTACGGCATGCAGGGTGCAACGGTGGACGTCCACCGGCAAAGCACTGTCTGCACGGTTGCTGGTGGCCCGCTCTGTATCATGCCATGCCGTTCTACCCGATGAAATGACTTACAAAACGCATTCAACATTGATTAGGGTCTGGAGGTGAGCTGTGGTAGGATGTAGCTAGAGTTCCAAGCATTGCGTGCTCGAACTTCTCCCCACGAGCCCCGCTGCACATCACATCAGAGAGGCAGATACGTACCTACACCACTACTTAGTAAATTGCACCATCTGTGCGGAGATAAGCTCAGCGATGAGGGGAACACAAGTAACCATAGAGTTCGAACGATGAGTTCTTCCAGCTTAAGCTCTCAAGAATCATTTCGTCGTACTTCTTGCCATAGAGCTTGCACCTTTGGCTCCGTCTATTCTACCATTTCTGATTGCTTCTGTAACCCGAAGACGACTATAGTACAATGGCGACCGAAGTACAGACTGCCCCGAGCGCGATATCGCGCGAGCTCCCAGTGTATCACCAACCAGAAGAATCTAAATCAGAGCGTAAGTGATTAGAAACAGCTTGCGACCTAGACACAAGCTTATACACAGAAGTGGACTGGGCGGACCTTGTTACGCTAGACCTCTCCCAATTCGACTTACCAGGCGGGAAAGAAAGACTCGCTAAGCAACTTGACCATGCGGTCCACAAAGTCGGTTTCTTGTAAGACTTTCCTCTCCAATTCGGCAAGCAACCACTAAACATATATCAGCTACATCACGAACTTCGGCCTCTCCCAAGACCAAATCGACCGCCAATTCGCCATTGGCAAAGACCTCTTTAACCTTCCAACGGAAGAGAAGCTAAAGTACCGCGCCGACCTCGAGCATGGGAATTACTCAGGCTACCGACCTCTGGGCTCAATCGAAGTCTTCCCAGGGCTACGTGACAATATCGAGATGTACAACGTTTTCAAGTTCTTAGACCAATTGACCAGAACACACCCTGCCGTGATTCGGGACCATCGCGAAGAAATCGAGGCCTTCCAACGCCACATTGCGCAAGACACGGTGCAAAAGCTGCTCGTTCTCATCGCCCTCGTGCTGGAATTGCCCGAAGATGCCTTGACGAACGGACACAAGTACGACGACGTGTCGGATTGTCATTTGCGGTATATGATCTACCACGCTCGCTCGGCGGAGGAGAATGCAAAGTACCAGAACGTGTACTCTAAAGGCCACACGGACTTCGGGTCGCTGACGCTGCTGTTCCGCCAGCCGATTGCTGCGCTGCAGATTCTGGCACCTGATGGCACGTGGAAGTGGGTCAAACCTTACCCTGGTAGCATCACAGTCAATATTGCAGATGTGCTGCAGTTCTGGACGAATGGATACTTGAAGTCGAGTGTGCATAGGGTGGTTGCGCCACCTGCCGACCAGGCGCATCTCGATCGCCTGGGCCTGCTGTATTTCTTGCGGCCGGCACATGATCTTGACTTGAAAGTCGTGGATAGTCCACTGCTGAAGAGGCTGGGGTTGAAGGCAGAAGGTGACGGCGAGCGAGCAGGGATAAAGGCAGGGGACTGGGTGAAAGCGAGAGTGAAGGGCAACTTGGATCCAGCGAAGGAGCGCGGCGCACCTAAAGAAGAGGAAGTGCTGCCAGGCGTGAAGATCGTGAAGCGTTACGATTGATGTCGGGAACGGCGAATCCCTGCTCATTGTCTCATACCCACGTATATTCATGCTTACCATGTTTCTTGTTTATATCGTCCAGCCTTTTCCATACCATCGAGATAAGCCTCCGCTTCTTCTCTGCTCATGTTGGCACTTTGTTCGACTAAGATGTCGAGGAATGCTTCACGAACGCCTTTAGGCATGTTTCCAGAAGAACCACACACGTATATCCGTCCTGCCAGCTCGTGTATAGCTTTGAACATGATATCAGCATGCTGGCGGATCTGGTCTTGAACGTAAGATCTGGGCTCGGTCTTGTCGCGGGAGAAGGCAGTACACACACGCAGGCCTTCGTTGCGTGACAAATGATCCCACTCTTCCTGGAAGAAATAATCTGTGTCTTTGCCACGGCAACCAAACACGAGAATGTCCCCTTCGAGGCGCTTGCCTGGGGATTTGTTCGCATGATCTTGACTCCAAGCGTATCTTTGTTGTGCCATGGCACGCATTGGTGCTACGCCAGTTCCAGGTCCAATCATAATCACGGGAGCTTCAAGCTCGGTCGGTTGCACGTCGAGGTAGCCCTGTTGCATGCCGACATTGATCATCTGACCGGGTTGCAAAGTGACAATGTATCGTGTACACACGCCATATCGTCTGCGCCACTTGATGATGGGACTAGGAGGGTCTGCAATGGCCACAAGAAGTTGCACTTTGGTCCGGCCTTCAGGGTCTTGCTTGAGGTCGCCTCCACTCGCAATACTGAACTGACGACCATGCATGAGAGGCAATACAGACAAAGCATACTGCCAAGGTATCTGAATGGTAGTGAAATCCATCATGACCTCAAGTATAGTACGCTTGGGGCGGGTTGTGTAATCCCAGAGCTCGTCTATCAGCTCAGGGTTTGCAAGTTCCAATAGTCGTTCCTTTTGAAACTCTTCGTCCTCGTTGCTCGAGCCGGCGAAATATGCCAAATTTGCGAAGAATGAACGTCTGGGTATTGACATGATGTCAATTACGTTTTCCAAAAGCCAGCGAAGTGTGAGTTTAGTTGACTGCAAATTCAGATGTCTTAATGGCGAAGGCGTGGCGGCTTGACCTTGTGCGCTTTCTCTGGTAGTCACGATCTCGATTGGCTTGTCTACCACGTCCTCCCAATGCATGAGCTTGGCAAATTCATCAACATCGGAAGGAAAGTTCTTTGGGTAAATCACCGCTACCGCCCCAGGACTGTAGGAGTAATTGCGATCCAGTCTAAGGTCCAAAAGCCGAACGTCTTGGAAGTGGTCAGTCGAAGTGACTCTGTCGTTGGCAACGATATCGGCGTTATATGAGTCTTTGACTGGTATCGGCGCAGCAGATGGAAGCAACTCCTTATCATCAGACTTCGAAGTAGGCGTCGCGAACGATTCCACTGTGTTGGACACCATGACCGTGCCATCTGACCTTAACGTTCCGTTCGAGTCAGAGTCTTGACCCGCAATAGAAAGCTTCCATCGTGGCTCTAAAAATTCATCGTCTCCCAATGCTTGAACACCATCAGGGAGGGGAAATGCTTCGAGCATGCTTTGTTTAAGCTGAACAATCCACTCACGAAAGCCTGCGCTGTGACCTTCGGGATGCTGTTCATTGCCTTCGCCACGCTCGCAGAAAGACGATGCTCCAAGCTGAGTCAGCCTACCACAAAGCATGCGATGCGCTACGTTATACCGTGGGTAAGAGCTGTCACCCAATCCGAATGATGTAAATCGCAATCGTCTTAGAATTCCAGGTCGCAGAGCGCCACTCAACAGCGTCTTCCAGAATGAGCGTGCATTCTGCGGCATCTCACCCTGGCCTGTCGTGGAGAGAGCAAAGACCACGAAGGTATACTTCAGCAAGTCGCGGAGTTGGACCGAATCAAGGTCCAGTACAGTAGTATCAAACCGGAGGCGCTCAGCCAAGCGGCCGACCTCTTCGGCTACATCTTGTGAATTGCCCGTCTCTGACCCATAGAGAATCAGAGCTGTGCGAGTTGTAGAGTTCGATTGAAGCCTGACGAGTCTGTCAGCGAGATGTGTCATTGACTGACATGCTCGGTGGCAAATGAAAGGCTGTGACTCCTCAAGCAACGACGTGATCCGCCACCTTGGCTACACTGATCCCGTTCACTGCAATATGTTTGCCTGAACGATAGATGCCAGCACGTGCGGTCGACAGTCGCGGTTGCGGTGAGGGACCAGGATGACTCTTGCCTACCTCACAGCGGCGCCGCCGTTCACAGCAGGCGTGCCTCCTGCGGTGACCATTCCTGAGCTGCGCGCACCCGCGTCGGCGCGTGTCATGTGCTTGCAGTGTTACTGATGGCCCGGCGGCGAGTGGCTGGCCGCTGACAGCGCGTGAGGTCGAGATTTGGTTTGCCTCGTTCGCGTGGTCGCGTGCGCAAGCGGCTGTGATTGGGGCAACTCAAATGCACGCCGACCCGCGTCTGCCGTCACTCAGGAGGAACGTGCGAGGCAGTTGCGCCTGGCCCAAATTTGAAGCCACCCATCTCCTTTCCTTCCGCCTCTCGTCATCAACAACAGTCAATTCGATCACCACCACCTCTTCCAACACACTCATCAGGAATCTTGGGCACGTAGCTACCCAACCAACTCTCGCCAATTCCGTTTCCACCAACAGGGCGGCCTCGACAAGCAAATCTCTCGAAGCACCGTTCACAGGCAGACCAACAGGCCTTCCACCAGGACATCCACCTCACATCTATCATCAACATGTCCGTCGAAGCTGCCACCGCCCAGATGGCAAACACCACCCTCAACGAGCCCAGCGCCACCGCTGAAGGCGCCTCTGTCGGCGCCGGCGGCGACAAGCCGATCAACGCGTCTCAGAACGAGGCCGTCATCGCCAGCGCCGCTGAGGGTAGGAGACTGTACATTGGAAACCTCGCCTACGCGACCACCGAGGGAGAGTTGAAGGACTTCTTCAAGGACTACCTTGTGTAAGTTCCAGATACCAGCGCACCACTATTAGCAGGGACATATAGCTAACAGGCGCCTCACAGCGAGACCACCTCTATCCCCACCAACCCGCGCACCACTCGCCCGGTCGGCTACGCCTTCGTTGACGTCTCCACTTCCTCTGAGGCCGACCGCGCTATCCAGGAGCTCAACGGCCAGTCTATCCTTGACCGCAAGGTCTCTGTCCAGCTTGCCCGCAAGCCCGAGCCTGCTGCTGAGGTCACCGAGGGTGGTGAGGGCGCTCCCCGTCGCCGCCAGTCTACTCGCGGTCGCGGCCGTGGCCGTGGTGGCCGTGCTGCTCGCAGCGGTCGTGGCAAGAAGGGTCAGGCTGCTGAGGGTGCTGTCAACGGCGAGGCCGAGGCTGCCACCAACGGCACTCCCACCAACGTTCCTGGCCAGGCTGCTCCTCTCACTGAGACCACCAACGAGGCTCTTACCGCCACCACCGGCGAGGAGGGTATCACTGCCGACGCCAGCAAGGCCAACGCCAACCGTCCCCGCAAGCAGCGTGGTCCTCCCGAGGATGGCGTCCCCAGCAAGACCAAGATCATGGTTGCCAACCTTCCTTACGACCTTCGTGAGGAGAAGGTAAGGACTAACAATGTTCTCACTATTGTATCAGTTACTAATTGATTCTCCAGCTTCTCGAGATTTTCGCTGAGTACCAGCCGACCTCCGCCAAGATTGCTCTTCGTCCCATTCCCAAGTTCATGATCCGCAAGCTCCAGGCTCGCAACGAGCCTCGCAAGGGCCGCGGCTTCGGTTTTGTTACTCTTCCCACTGAGGAGGTGCAGCAGAAGGCCTGTGCCGATATGAACGGCAAGGAGATTGAAGGCCGCGAGATCGCTGTCAAGGTTGCTATTGACAGCCCTGGCAAGGAGGACGAGGACCCCAGCGCTCCCATCGAGGGTGCCGCCGAGACCGACGCCCAGCCGAGCACCGCTGAGGGCTCTGCCAGCCTTGAGACCCCGACTGCCACCGCTTAAGCGGTAGGTCAACCTATGCGAACGATGACGACCACCAACCGGTATATTCCCGAACGAGATCTTGTACTTTATGCCAGTATTGGCTATAGCCAACAAGCTATGCGTGAATGACGGCGCAGTGCGCCTGTGCTGGAAGGATGATTTTCTCACCAAACACCTCAAGAAATGATATGCATTTAGCTATGCACGTCAAAACAATTCAATTCCCATCAAATTGTATTAAATGTAGCTTTAGTGGATACTTTGGCGAACAGACCAGTTGACCGCCATGTTTTCGTTCCTTGCACTTGCTGTGTCTTGTTACTTTTGGTGCACGTGATGATTTCGAAAAAAAGCTGTGTCTCTGCCTGCCACAGCTGTAGGCACAAGAATCATTGGCGTAGGAATATATGAGGTCCGACATGAGGATCTATCTGACATGCAGCTTGAGCTCCATCTACACCAGCCAATTGATCGTCTGACGCTACCAAGCGTTCCGTTTTTCGGACAATATCGTCATGGGTTGACTACGAGCAGCTCGAACTTTGGCCGAAAAGCCGAGGTCGCCATGGATGTCCCTTAACCCGCACGCGCATCTTCAGATCGCCTTTCACGGTGTCTCTCACACTGAGCCAACTACACAAGCATTAATACATATTCATTGTGTCAAAGATGTCTGGAATCAGGATCCTGGTACCCGTGAAGCGGGTCATTGACTATGCCGTGGGTAGTTCTCTTGCTGTTGTTTCTGCACAGCAGTCACAGCTTTCCAAGCAGTCATTGAGGTTGTCGGACGAGGACAGCAATGCTAACTCTCGGCTCAGGTCAAACCCCGTGTGAACAAGGCTAGCACTGCCGTCGAGACCCAGGGTGTCAAGCACAGCATGAACCCTTTCGACGAGCTCTCAATTGAGGAAGCCGTGCGCCTGCGCGAGCGCAAAAAGCCCGTTGAAGACATCCTTGCCTTCTCTGCTGGCCCGACCAAGTCGCAAGACATTCTCCGCACCGCCATGGCCATGGGCGCCGACCGCGCGATTCACGTTGTGGAGGAGAAGCAGGAGCTCGAGCCGCTGGTCGTGGCTAAGGTGTTGCAGAAGGTCGTCGAGGACGAGAACCGCAACCTCGTCATCCTTGGCAAGCAAAGTATCGACGATGACGCTGGACAAACCGGACAAATGCTGGCGGGTCTGTTGGGCTGGTCACAAGCGACTCAGGCAAGCAAGGTGGAGGTGGAAGGAGAAGAAGTCACAGTTACACGCGAGGTTGACGGTGGTGTCGAGACACTCAAGGCTAAGCTGCCCATGGTCATCACCACTGATCTGCGACTCAACGAACCGCGCTACGCAAGCTTGCCCAACATCATGAAGGCAAAGAAGAAGCCTTTGGTCAAGAAGAAGATGGAGGAATATGGCATTGACCTTACTCAGCGACTCAAGACTGTCAAGGTCACTGAGCCCGCGCCCAGGCAGGGTGGCGGCAAGGTCGAGGATGTTGATGGTATGATCTCCAAGCTCAAGGAGCTTGGTGCGCTATGAAGATAGACGTTTTGTATGGGTATATGTATTTGGGTATGTGAATACTTCTTCAATCTCTGGGTTGTTGACGGCAGTGAACGGTGAGTTTGCTTGGTAGGCCATGCTTGAAAGAATTTAGGCAACAGTGGCGAGAAGCATCTATGCAACAATGTGTATCTTCGCTTCACTGACAATAGACCACGCACATGACTTCGGGCCTCAGGCTCAAGAGGCCCGGAGCGCTCACTAAAGTCAGAATTAGCACATGCTGACCACCTCCTCCACCATGACCAATCTGGAGAAGCTGATTATACCGACAGACGAAACCTCTCAACCAATCCTGAAAGCGCACACAAAGACCGATTTCCTCAACGGGCATAACAGAACCTTCTTCTTCGACGCCATCTAGTGGCTTTGCAGAGGCTTGTCTCGTAAGACAACGTCTCAGTCCTTCACTGCATCGCCAGTGGCGCTCGGCGTTTGCCGGTCAGTCACCAACTTGAATCACATCACTGCAAGTACGCGCGACTGACGCAACTTAAGCGTTCCGCTATAAACCAAAATCATAACTCTCTGCTACCAGACACGACCAGACACATTACCGACCAAATTATCAGACCAACAACTACTCACGGGACAAACTTCTCAACCTTCCACAATGGCCACAATCGAAGGCCTCACTGACGATCAGAACGCCTCTCTTGCTTCTATCGAGGTTGGAGACCTTGTACTTGTTCATCAAATCACTACTCGCACTCGCACGGAAAGCGACTCAGATTCAAATAGCAACGATGATGACGATAATAGCGATGAGGAAGACAATAGCGATGAGGAAGACAACAGCGGCAGTGCAAACGATGACGATGAGGAAGATGAAGATGACGAGTCTTCGGACTCTGATGGCCAGAGCAGTGACTCCGATTCTGCGACACCACGCGCAGCTGAGGTTCAAGCTGCTTCAACCGCGACTGTTTCCACCGATCATGCAGAGCATGTTGAGGACATAGATCGCCCAGATGCAACAAGCGTCTACAACGTCGCATACAGACCACTGAGGGATGTGGACGGCGAACGCTCCAACGAGATTAAGTACCCAGTTTCTGTCTATCTTGTTCTCGCAGTTGACAAGGGCGCCAAAGGAGCCATCAAAGACATCTCTCTCGCAGCACTGAAATACGGTATGCAAGCCGACGCAGATGTCGCTACATTTCACCTATACGGCAAACAGTGTGTGGCAAGCTCTCACGCTTCCCACATTGCCGATACATCCTCTCACCTTGATCAGTCTGTCAGTATCTGCGATCTCCCAGGGGGCGAGACCCTTCGATTCACCCTTTCTCCAAACGGCGACCTTGTGCGCCGCATTGTGATGGACTACCAGTGTCCTGCCGGCTGCGACCAGGGATGGCTTCCTTGTATTACTCAGCTCAGTGGCATGGTCAAAGACTACACAGTCCCTACATCATCAATCAACGAGCCAGCTGTATGTCCAAGCTGCATTGGAATCGACCTCATGAAGGAACACCAGGACCTGCGTGCCGAGCTTGAGACCTTCCTCAGAGTCTCAGACATTGGCACCATTCTCACTTTCCACAGTCGTCTCATGGTTCGTCGCCGTGAGCTAAGATATCAATTCGAGCAGTTCGACGAGCGCAAGTGGGGTTACCTCTTTGACGACATGGTCTCTGAAGACGACGATTCTGGACGTGATGATGGTCGCTACGAAACTTGGGACGAGGCCAATGATCCTTCCAGTGGAGCCATTCTTGAGCCTGCCTCAGATGCTACCATCAAATCTCTCCCGGTCAAGAGATACACTGAAGTCAAGAAGGAAGATGATGCACAGTGTGTGGTCTGCCGTGAGACATTTGAGGACAACCAGCTTGTTATCCAGCTTCCGTGCAAGCACTTCTTCTGCGAGGACGGCTGCACTGTGCAGTGGTTGAAGCAGTACGACACCTGCCCGGTCTGCAGAGCGAAGGTCCCGCCTGTCGAGGAAGACGACGGCAACGGCGGTGATGGCGCTCAGTATAACGGCGGCGATGCCGTTGGCGCGAACACAAATGGGGAGCAGAACCAGCACGATGTGACCATTGATCGTGACGATGACATCGTCATGCTCGACGTGTAATGCTGTGGGTTTGCCAGAATGGGATAAGGTTGCATACAACAATGAAGGATCTTCTTGTTGCCGTGAGTAAAGTACTGGAGTTGTGTTTGTGATGGATTGGGTATCGATGGAGTTCGGAGAATTGCTTTTATTACTAGAGTCATTGGGAACAGAACAGTATATGTAGCCTCATCAGCATCGACTGTTTGCACCATCATCAGGCTTGTCGCGATTGCATCTGGTCTACTACTTAGGTTCGTTCCATAGCGTTCGAATGATCACGATGATGATGTTCCAGAGATGCACTCGTGTCTTTACTGTGCACAATCGGCCAAACTCCAAAGTTTCAGGGCGTGCCAATTTGACCCGTCCGAATTATCAGCATCCAAAGCAGACAACCTGACATCACGAAAAGGGTTCTAAGACGCCACTGCCATCTCTCCGCCATATCGTCTTAATGCTTCAATGTACATATGTATGTGTTCATGTTGTGGGAGCGGATTCATGGTTGCCCTAAACACGAACCCTAGATTTTCTAAAAACACATGCATCACATGGCGGTGCGTGCGTTGAATTCCAGGCTGGTCTCGAGGCTGCATTCATGTTGTTTTGTGTGCATTACTATTGCACGGTATTCCTGCCCGCATTTAGTATGCAGATCTGAAGATGAAGATATGTGCAGTCATGTATGGTATGGCCCCACCCATGAGTCGCTCTGACGTCCGAGCACTCCTCTGTGTTACGTCAGACTTCGCGATTGATGCTCGAAGCATGAACGCATTCGTACCGCATTCGCGTCTCGCACTCTTGTATACATAGTCTTCAGGACAATCCTAAACACCAACACGACCTTCTCGAGACCTCACACATCCTGCACATCTCCACAATGCGCGCTTTCGCAAAGCCGCAAGTACTTTCTGCCACACAACGCCTTGCATTCGGCACTTTGCGCCAGCCAGCACAACGAACATTCACGTCAAACACATCCGGATCACAGACGCGATGGCAGACGTCCTGGAGGCAAACAAAATATCAAAAACAATATCAACAGCAAACGCGTGCATACCGACAACCGCTGAATTACCAGCGTTTCAAGGCAACCAGCAGTTTGCTTAGACGATGGTCACAGCACCCTCGGTTTTATTACCATGTGGCTGGAATTGGTGGAGCAGTAGGAGGAATATATGTCTACAACCTGGAGGAAGTCCCAATCTCACACAGACGCCGCTTCAATATTGTCTCACCTGGCAAAGAAGCTGAAGCAGGACAGATGATGTTTCAGCAAACGATGCAACAGTACGGGAATGCCATTCTTCCGGCATATCATCCCAAGTCTCGTATGGTACAACGCGTTCTGAATCGATTGATCCCACACTCAGGATTGGAGGGCGAGGACTGGGGGGTACATGTGATTGACGATCCGATGAAGAACGCATTTGTGATCCCAGGCGGAAAGGTTTTCGTGTTTAGTGGAATATTGGAAGTTTGCCAGGACGACGATGGTCTCGCGGCTGTTCTTGGCCACGAAATCGCACACAATGTCGCTCACCATGCCGCCGAGCGCATGTC
The DNA here is from genome assembly GCA_019775635.1 of Cladosporium sp. VS III D KN 1. NCBI lineage: Eukaryota > Fungi > Ascomycota > Dothideomycetes > Cladosporiales > Cladosporiaceae > Cladosporium > Cladosporium sp. VS III D KN 1. The sequence goes on from JACWFN010000037.1 coordinate 481,325, forward strand.
ACAGTCGAACATTTTGCTTGGTGTAGTCCTGGGGGCTTTTTTGCTGATCGGCATTGACCCTGGTATTGGTAACATGATTACTCAGTATGCATTCACCATGCCTGGATCCCGCAGCCAGGAGTCGGAAGCTGATTACATTGGCCTGCTCATGATGTCGGAGAGCTGCTACAGGCCCGAGGCTGCAATGGAATTGTGGGCACGTATGGAGAAGGAGGAGGAGTATGCGCCACCTCAATTTATGAGCACACATCCCTCGAACCACAACCGGCTCGAGAAGATTCGGGAGTGGCTCCCTGAAGCGGAGATCAAGCGAGAAAACAGCGAGTGCTCCACCATGAGTGGTTATGGTAAGTTAACGCATATCATCCGACGGTATGCCTGGGCTTATGGCTAATTTATATCATAGCAAATGACTTCAAGCAGACTTTTCAAAGGTCACGGTGGTAGAAGACACGAACAAGCGCCCAGGTTCGAAGGAAATGAGAGTAATGGCACACACACTGCTCAGACATCAGCTCAGTCCCGCAGAACCTCCAAATGTGGTTGGGCCCATCCAAATTGCGAGACCAAAGCGATAGGTTTCTTGTACGATTGATACGTGAATCTACACTCTTAGGGCTTGAGATATGATCGGAACATGCGCCACGTCTCCACGAGGCACTGCGTGCTCGACCACGACTCAGAAGTTCTGCTATCTGTATGGTGCTATGTGATTTCAGCTGCAAGACTCTAAGGACACGGGCGACGACGCTTTCTCTGCAGTATCGCTCGTCGATGCGTGATTGCTTGTAGCAACAACGATGACAACGGTTTGAGCCAGGCTAAAGGTTATGAAGCTAATGCAAGGGTGTAGCCTGTTCTCTGCCAATGACAGTGCAATCGTGTTAGATTCATGGTTATGCAAGACGTCGGCGGAAGCGCAACATGCGAAATGACAAGCTGCACCAACGTCGCGAGGGCATATTGTCCATCTTCATGATGATTTCAGCAGTCAGTCGGACGCAAATGAACTTTGATTGATTCTGTTGATGAGCTGACCGAAGATCCGAGGAGACTCGCCTGAAGCTCCATCAGCCCTACAGAGTGCCATCGGGTCCGCTTTTCTCGTATCGCTGTTATGCAAAGCTCGCTCCTCATGCAAGGTAGACCTTTATTTCTGAACACTGCTGTCTCACAGGATCTGTATCAAGATGGTGTCATACTGAAAAGGGTATATGGACTGGGCAAGCTGCAACCAGCAGCTGAGACCTTGTTCGACACTGCTCGATGGAATATGGTCCAGCCATTCGCAACACGTTCGAGACACAAGCACTGGGATTGGCTGAAACTACGTTCCTCACTGATGATGGTATGTATACTTGGATCAATTGACGGGACTTGTCCGTCGCTCCAGGCGCACTATCACCCCAGGAAACGCAAGAGATGTCACGGGCTTCGCAGCGAAAACGTTTGCATTGGAAGATATCGATTCCGAAAACACCATGTTGCGCCACGTTAAAGTCGGACCGACACAGACATAACACCACGTCAAAGCTTGACCGACCCAGACGTAACACCATGTTGCGCCGCATCAAAGCTTGACCGACACAGACGAGTCATGATGATGCTACTGTCATCTCTGTTTCCTATGAATTCGATTCGCCATATTGGACGATACCGACTATTTGGGATGTATCTTCATGGTCTCACGTCTGAGTGTGCTAGGCCATAAAACTTCGCTTCGTGCCACGGTAGGCTGTAGCTGGACGCCATACAGCTTCATTCGATCCAGAAGACGCAAACACAAATGGCCAGACATCTGGCTAACATAAATTCGATCGAGGCACGCTACACAAGCATCAAGTCATCCGCCCTCTTTGCCATTTGGGCCAGCCTTTCGAAAGACCAGATCACACAGTCCAACGGAGATGTAGAATTGTGGAAGGACCGGATACTGAAGCAATATGAGAGATTCCGTATTGCTTCTCTGAGCAATATGACGGCCGAAGTCATGGAACAACCAGAGAGATCATAAACTCGTGTCTCAAAACGTACGTATCCGTCACTTCAAACTAGCAAGACAGCGATCCTAGGCTCCGTATCACGGTTGACTCTGTGTGTAGATCTTTTGTGGCTTTCCGGAACCCAAGTGATGATCGACATCAACACTGCAACCGGTGTAGAATGCTGTTGTGCGGCCTGATACGTCTGAAGTCGGAGCTCGGTCTAGAAGGTGAGGTTAGGGTCATTTCGCTGCTTTTGCACGACTTGAAGCAATGCAAGTCGGTTGGTACTTCAATCACTGTCAGCCGCACCTGAACAGAATGAACGACACTAACCTGATACACAGTTAGTGTCTTTGGATGGTATGATATTGCACACCGGTGAGAGCAACATGGCGGGTAATAGTCATGGGAGACTTACCACCCTGATTCTGCGGAAGGTCTGGCAACAGCCATCATTGTCCTCCATTTAAGCACGCAGGAAGAAATGATCAGAACCCTATGGACGATCGAACCGTCTGCTCTCACGCTGCCGGCGACCCTGAGAGACTTTTGTTCACTTAGAGAATGCCATGTCGAGGCAAAGAACGACTTCCTTACAATCACACAACAAACATGATGAGTCCAGGTACCACGCAGGAAAAACGATCCACAGCAGCGAGAGAACGTGCAGGTAGGACTTGCTGCATCACTGTACTTTGTAGGTTCACTATGCTACAGCATAGCGGGCGTGCTGTTGCCAAAAATGTCACCACACGCGCGTCACATACACTGTGATCCTCCAACAGATCTCGAAACCTGATGTAGCTGCGGCTGAAAGTGTTACCTATGTGATCATGTCCACGTCGTCTTCGAAGCATGTCTCGATAGCTCGACTGACGACGACGCGAATTGAACTCGACTGAGCAGGATTAGCCGTCTCCGTGCGCTGTCCCTGCGAGGTCTCTTCCTCCGGTGCAATATCCTATTCGAGCAGAAGGGTGTTGAGTCTTGTAAGGGTATATATATGGGCTAGCTTTCCCAAGCAACAGACTTTCCTCGACAACTACACAGCCTACACCCAAAGAACCTCCGCCCACAGCATAAAGTCTCGACAACCCAGCAGACAATCGACAAGATGAAGACTGCCATCATCAACACCATCTTTGTGACCGTCACGATGCTGCTCTCTGGCGTCAGCGCCACGCACGCGGTTGGTAGCGCATGCAAGAAGTCGGAGGCAGGCGACAAGGCTTGCAGCACCAATCACGACCACTTGGTGCGTAATCATGACCAGAGACGTTGATAAGAAGTAGCAGTAGAGAGATTGCTTACACTGGCAAGATCAAATGCGACAGCACACACTACACTTGGGTGTCGATCAAGGACTGCAACTGTGTCGAACCTGGCGCTTGCACTTAGACGACATCCCGTCTAACCGCAGGAATTGGGAACGAGACAAGGTCACTACCCATTTCCGGCATCCGTACTTGACGGCCTACACTCTCCTTTGTCAGTTTTTGGGTTCATGGAATTATTCACTCTTTCTATATAGCCAAGCCTTGTACTACTTGGCTGTATTGACTACCCTTCTGATGCCCAACCGATGGCACGTTCCCAATGTCTGCTACTAGACGTATAATGTCCTGCTGTCAAGATCTCGAGACGATGCAGTCTAGGTTTTCAAGGCAACATGACTATCCAGTGTAATTACTTGTCTAGCCTCATTGTCGGTTACAATATGGGACCAGCACACCTAGGAGCATCTCTAAACCATTCTTCGACCCAGTCGGGTGACGATCTGTTTCCGCCACCGTATTCCAGAACCTCGTCCTCCTCCGTATCGACCCGCTTCCTCTGCATTGCTGCCAATCTGCGTGCGACCTCAGACGCTTCGTTTAAAGTGACAAGCCTGCGCCTACCTTTGCCCTCGGCATTGAGCTTGGTCTGCGCGGAGCTCAGCAGCATTTTCATCATTTCGCTGCGCTGCCTCCAATAGCTTTCTTGCTGTCTCCTGTCAAAATGATGGGCCGGGTCGTCGTTCGCGTCATCACTCTGCTCAACAAAATAGCGTGGCGCTAAATCTGTGATAGAACTGTTGTTGCTTCCATACGAGTATGTCAAATGTCGGCGTCTGCGTGACAATGTGTCCTCGTTGCCTTCCGGAACCAAGGAACATTTCGACCCAAGGATGCTGGTCTCAACAATCTCCAGCGACGTTTGGCCAGTGGCATTCTCCCAGACCAATAGCTCAGGGTCATGTTCAAGGAGGACCTCAGCAAGTTGTAAGTGCCAAGAAGTATTGCCACTTCTTGCTGAACTCATTCGCGCTACAGTATGAAGGGCTGTGAGCCCCTCTCCATTGAGCATTGTCAATTCTGCCCCACTGCTGTACTCCAAAATAAGTCGTGTGACGCCGACTTGGAAATCTCTCGAGCCGCGGATCCGTGCAAGCCATAGAGCAAGAGGAGTCAGTGCCCCAGGTTCAGCTGAACAGCGCTGGAGGCACATGCTTGAGATCAGCCGTGCATCAATTGCATTGATCATGTTCCTCATGTGAGCAATGTCTTCATGATCATGCATGTTATAAACAACCAATTGATGCATCAAGTTCATTCCATCTTTGTCACGAGCCGTTTGGTCCGCGCCGGCATTTACCAATAGTTTCGCCGCTTCAAGATTGTGTAAGCGGAAGGCAAGAAGGAGTGGCGTGAGCTGATCATTCGATCTTGCCTCTACTGCTTCCGGCAATGCTTCAATGAGGTATTTGAGCATCGCCAGTTTGTCAGTGGTCTGCTTGCTAGCAAGGCAGCAGTGTATCGCAAGGTGCCTACGACTGTTCAGAAGAGTTTTGACAGCGCCTTCGAATCCGCCCGGACATTCAGAGATTCTCTGCAGCCTCCTGTCGTCCTGGTGAGTTGATGCAAATTCCTTGTAACACCGAAGAGGAGCATCGCTGAGCATCCACTCCATCTGATCAAGAGTGCCATGATATGCTGTTATCAGTAACGGCGATATCTGAGACCCGGACTCTTCCATACCAGAGCTATGCCTTCCTGCGTTGGCCCAGTCCTTGCGCTTAGCGCCCTGTACGTTGAGACCTTGATAGTATTTGGACTTCGCAAGCGTATCGCTCGCACCGTGCTCGAGGGCTAGCTTGTCGATGGAAATTCCAATTGCCGTGCGCTTGATGAGTCCCGCAAGCATGTGAGGCTGGCAGAACCCGAGCGCTGAGTACAAGCTGATCCGGCGATTATAAACATCCCCAAACTTGGCATCTGCAGCAGCAACGCCCTTCACCTCGGTTTCACTCGTATACTCATCTGCCAAGTCAAGGAGGAAGGCCAGAAGCTTCGAATCAGCCTGGGCGAGGGCCACCTCGATCAGGGTTCCTGGCATGCACCAGTGAATGCCATCGCATATGCACAGGGGTTGGTGCAAATTTTTGGAGTCTTTGGGAATTCGCCAGTAGATCATCTCCGCTGGTTTTATGTTACTCTTCACAGATAGTGAGATTTCACCAATGTTCTCGATCGTCGGGTTGTCATCAACGGCCTCGGATCCCATTGGAAGGGCGGCATTCTTGTCGCTAGCACAATCGCTGTTGCATGCATCGTCTTCGATATCTGAGGCAACGTGGTAGCGATGTGCTTGTGGAGCATCTGGAGGTGCATATTGAGCGAAAGCAATTTCCACAATCATCTTAGCAAGATCGAATTCTCCATTGAGTACCGCGATAGAGAATGGAGAATAATTTTGGTCGTCTTGCACGGCAATTTGGAGTGGAGGACATCTCTCGCCTTCGCTGTTCGTCCAGGCCGCCAGTGTGAGCTCTTTCACGGTCTTGATATCACCTTGCCATGTTGCCTCGAACAGACGGATATACATCGAGCGAACCTCGTCGCTTGGAATTGCCACGTTGAAGCCGAAAGTGACCTTGAACGGCTCACTCCTTGGCGGACGATATGCACCAAAGTGAAATTGATTCCCGTAGCCCGTGTCTTCACTCTCCTCAACTTCAGGATGGAGCTCCTTGAAAGTCTTTGCCGATCTGACGGCGAGGATGGCTTCGAGTTTTCTGAATTGATCAAGCTTGTCGAAGATTGCCGCTTGCTTCTGCTCCAGGCCAACTTCGTTGTCAGTGATTGCGCGAAGCTCTTTCACGTGCGCCTCCCACTCCCTTTCGTAACGGGATTTTGCGCTTTCGAGTTGTTTCACAGCGCAACAAAATTGGTAGGTTCCCTCGTGTAGCGCAACCAGATAGCAGCTGTCGTCTTGAAGTGGGAAAGGGGGATCGCACTTGGGTTTCTCGTGCTTCCACTCCCGTAATTGTTTGATCTTGTCGTTCACAAGGTCAAGCAATGATTGGCCATTCTGACGCCGGCCGAAAGTATCATGTACGCAGCGCCAGCCCTGTGCTGTCAGGGTATTGCTGTCGATCCCATACTGTTCCACAAGAGTGCCACTAAGTAGCGGCAATTCGTTTTCAATGGCACAAACAACCGGCTGTTCCACTTGAGTGTCAAACTGCAATCGCTGTGCAGTCTTTTGGATCCCCCTCAGGTAAGCCTCAAATGGTATATCAGGCCTCGTACCAGCATTCAACAAGCGCAGAGCGGTCTCGACATCAAAATTCGAGATTGCCGCAAGTAGAGGTCCCGATACAGTGGGTCTGTATTCCGGAGGTTGTATAGAGATGTGTTTGATCGCTCTGGCAACACCCACGGGATCTGACGTGAGGTATGTTTCCAGAAGCTGTGGACGATTCGAGACACAGTACTCCAGTGCAGTCTTCTGCTTTGCATCTGCCTGTGCACTGGAAGCACCAAGTTTGAAAAGTAAGCGAGTCATATCCTTAGCTTCTTCTTGTGGCAATGTAAATGCTAAGGCCAAGCTTAGCAGCGCGCCCTGAGAGGTACCGCCAGCGTACGCAGCCGGCAACACAACAGGCAAGAGGGTGTTCGCGCCAAAATCTTGGACAAGAACCTCTACCACAGCTGAGTTTCCACTAAGGATGGCGAGATGGAGTGGAGAGGTGGGGGTGTCCCACGTGAGAACATTGACATCGTAAACGTCCGGAGTACTGTCGTCTTCGCTTTCTAGTTGCCCCTCCGTATTGGCTGTCGAATCTTTGACATGGACCATAGAGTTCTCGGTAATGTCATCGATATCTGTGTCGGGCCCTGGCTTTTCGATCACTTCGAAAGTGGAGTTTTGTGGTGTGAGAGATGGTGAATCCTGGGTCGCCTTGGCTTCCATACGAATTTTGCGTTTCGCATCTGTCTTCTTGAGCTCGTCTTCTTCATTCGACTCACTTTTCCTCAAAAGCGCAGAGACGATCGAGGGATCACCTCGAAGACAGGCAAGATGGAGAGCAGTTTTGCCATCGACTAGACGAGCGACTAACCGGGCGCCATGATCGATGAGACACTGCACAATCTCCAGCGAAGAGTATGAGACTGCGAGGTGTAATGGACACCGTCCAGTGTGGTCACGTGTGTTTGCATCGTTGCCCTCCTGTCTGAGCCATTGATCAACGTAATGTAAATCCTGATCGATAATTGCGTGACACAAGAGCTCTGTGTTACCGACATACGCCATGTCAGTATATTCATCGGGGCTCAGTGGATTGAAGCTGCCAATGGCCTGTCTTCCGCAATCGTCTTTCATGAACGAGACTGTGCCATTCACGTAGATCTTGCTCTCTTGCTCGGCTGCTTCTTCCTCTTCCACTGTGATTGATGGTGGACAGTGACCACAACAGTCACCAATGACATCATCGACGGTTCCAAAGAAGGCAGGATGGCGATGCAGGTTGACTTCACGGTCTTTGGGCTTGTTCCATTCAGCATTCAGTACTGGATTTGAAAGTCAGCCACCAAGTTCCTTCATCCGTATATATAGTGCCTGACTTACGTAAATCTTTGGTGTACAGAAGCTTCTCGATCTTGCGGGCATGATACTTTGGCCCATAAGGAATGGAAAAGGTGTGGTAGCTGGAAACCTCGTCGGCATCTACCCACTCAGCGACTTCGTCTTCCCATTTGTTCTTGATGTTGCCACGGCTGAGATGCTGCCTCATACGCGACCGGTCGGCAGCTGGACGACCTCGCTCCATCCGCCGCTGGTCGATGTACGCCTCTCGCTCAGAGTTTTTCGGCAGTTTCTCCAGGATGAGCAAGCGAGCCAGACCTTGAGTGCGGTAGAAGCTTCGTTCGTAAATGGTAGGATCAATCCGGGATCTGTCAAGCTCAGCGAACTTCACTTCGAAGCCACGGTGTCGATATTTGCTTAGCCGATTCTCATAAGACGGAGAACGTCTTGTTAGATCAAGCGTATTTGTTTGGGTCATGTACGCCGCGATAGCCCTTGGGCTTGCCCAAACTTGTTTGCCGTCGTAGGCTCCGCAGCTGCAGTCGACATCGAAACCAGTCAGAATTTCGGTGATGGACTTGTATATGCGCAGGACGATCTGAACATGTCGGACCGGATACTGGCTGACGATTGTAATTGTGTTCTTGGTCCGAATGGTGGTAGTCTCTACCAATAGAGCATCTCGTACATTCCTCTCGATCTGCTTGATCTTCTCAACAGCTTCTTCTTCTGTCAAACCGTACAAGAAGAGGTCAACGTCGGATGCCGGTGCGACTATTTGATGGTAATAGTGGCGGAGACTCCTCTTGGAGTGGGCATGCTGCTCTGGAAAAGAGAGGAGTGAAGTAACAACAGCAGAGCCGGCCACTATGACATTGTTCCAGTCCAGATCGGCGAGTGATGATTCGGTGAAGAGGTTGAAATTGGTCCTGAAGTGCTGCAATGAATCCGCGATTGCTAAAGTGTCATTCGGCTTCCGCTCAGAAGGTTTAAGTGGCATGATATACGTCTCCTTGAGCCCATCAGACTCGGCATCGAGATTTCTAGCACGTATCTTGACATCTTGCTCGCGCCCGGCAAATATCGGGACAATATGGAGCTGTTTGGTGGCAGGATGGTCTGGTTGTTGCGCGAAGACCTTACGTAACTCATCCTCGTGCTGTTTGAACGGCTGTAACAGCTCGGCGATAAGTGTCGAGGGGTTGGCAGCAACATGCTCGATGAAGCGCTCTGGAGGAACTGGCAAAGATGGCAAATTGAAAGTTGACATTGCGCGAGGGGATGATAGGCTGAGATTGTGGGAATGAAGAGACGATGATGGAGTGGAAATGTGACGACTCAATCACAAGAAAGAGGCGACACTTATAGCATTCGCACGCGGCAGCTTACCGTCATATCGAAATACAAGTGTAGTGCTTTTTCAGCCAGCAACGTGTCGTGGCCAATGTGAAGAGTCCAGTGAGCGGTAGCACGGTTGCAAGGGTCAAAGGAGTCGCGAAGTCAAGGCAACAACAGCGGGGCCGTCTGGTCAAGCTTCACTCGCGCAGGCGGCAACACGTGCTTGCAGATAGAGCATCGTCGTTTGGCGGAAGGAGAAGATAGACGACTGGATTTTCTAGATACAGCATAGTATACACTGTTAGACAGACTACTGTAATCAAGGTGCATAGCAGCGAATAGCATTGAACATTGGTTTTACGTGTACCATACTTTTGTCTTCCGCGTGTACCACGTCTACCTCAACAAACCTCTTAGCCACCATAACGATGTTTTGCACAAGTATTGACAAACATGAAAATTACAACAAAATCTTTTCAACAATCAAACGAATGCCTTGTCCTACTTGAAGTCTATGACATCGTGTGCACGGCAAGTTGAATTTTTTCTTGTATGTACAGAAGGTTGCTGGAGGAAGGAGAATAGCATTCACCGCTGGTAACACAGTATCAACTCACAAGCCTAAGCATGCTAATATCAGCGGACATAGCTACAGTCCTTGAAGTCTGTTTCGTGGAGATAGAGGAAAGACTCATGAATCTGTCTGATTGTGATAAGAGTCCTACCTTGAGACCTCGTCAGCTTTCAAGCACAATTGCCGCCGAGATACTATGCGCAGACTTGCGAGAGGTACCCAATGTATCTCGAAGCATACCTTACATGCTTCAAAGACTGTTAGAGTCCTACCATGAGCTCTCGTCCATTTCCAAGGACAGTTGCCGCTGAGATGCCATGCGCAGACTTATGGGGGACCACTCTATCTCCAAGCATACTCGCGAGCAAATTTCTGGTTACAGCTATGCTCGGTGGCTCTAGCACACGGCATACAGTGAATCTACCGCTGATGGCATGGCCGGCCGTTGCAAAGTGAAGGGTCTGGAAACTCTGGTCTTGAAAGTGGACGAACAGACGGCACTGGAGAAGCGTCTTTCACGACATTCCACAATCAAATGGCACAGCAGCTTGGGTTGCGGCCCTCAGCTTCAGCTCCAGGGCCTGTTTTTTGATGGCATACAAGGCCTCAGGACCCTGACGAGCATTCCTCGCATCGAATTCCCACCGTTGACCGAAGAGGGACGCAAGCGCCACGGTGATTCGGGCGCAATTGAGGGTGGCATTTTGGATACGTGGGTGAGAAACGATATGATGCGGTCTTCTCGAGAGCAGCAGTATGCAAATACCCATTCATCTGTCGCAACAGACTGCCAAAATCTGTCACTAATTCTCTGCAGGTATCATCGCCGAGGTCACTTCAGATTCCTGGACCTCCCACCGGAGGTTCGTAACCTGGTGTACGACGTCCTGCTAGTTTTCCCTGGCGTAACCTACCCAACGGCGGGCAAGCCGTCATCAGTTGCTTGCCAGTTTCCATATCTGCGCAACATCGACAAAGACGACATTCCGGTGCCCCATTCTGCGCTTGCAATTCTCCAAGTGAACCACGAAATCCATAACGAAGCTGCCGGGATATTCTACCGTCAGAACGACCTTGTTTTCTCCTACCCTGCCCACTTACAGGACTTTGCACAGAGCTTGGAGCCGGACCGCCTCGAGTCCTTGAGCAGCCTTACCCTGTTCCATAAGAATCACAGCGAGGGTGGAGTTTCAACCATGGCTACGACATTGAAGCTTCTCCGGCGCATGCGTGGTCTCCGGAAGTTCCACCTCCTCCTCGAACGTCATCTGATCGCGGGTCACTGGTGGTCTACTCGCTTGCACGAACGGTGCATAACAAAGATCCAAGGCATCCAAGTACTCTTCACACTGCGCGATATCATCGATATAAAAGTCCGCGACCTTGATCTGGAAGACCGGGCGCACAAAGCAGGCGATCCTGCGAATCACACTCATTCCGACGTCAAGGAAGTCATCAATGGCCAAGTTGAAGTTTTGAAGCATTTCAACTATGGCCTTGCGCTTGCACAGAAAGGTCTTGTTGTAGACGAGTTATGTTGGGAATTTTGGTGGAGAAGAGATGAATGGCCAGCCTTGGGAGGGGAAAAGTGTAACCGCACGGTCGGTTGCTTGTGTGGGAACTGTCTTGATCAGATAGACGAAGTCTGATGATAGGACCTCATCAGTATTTCAGGGTTCTCTCAGTGTCCACCGTGATCTCCGCGGCAGCTGTCATTATTAGATAGGCGAAGCCTGACCATAGGACTCTATCAGTATTCAAGGTGTTGCTCAGCGGTCTCTTCAATCTCAGCGGCAACTACCATTGTCACATAGACGAAGGCTGACAGTAAGACTTCACCGATACCTAAAGGTTCCCTATTTATGCTCTCTGATCTCCGCGAGAAATGGGGTTAATGACTTTATCGAAGGTCGAATATAGGACTTTGACCACCATGTAAAGTCTTCCTGAATGTTATCTGTATTCTCTATGAGATATAGGTCTGGAGGCTAATACCCAAGGCTGAAAGTAGGACTTCCAACAGTACCCAAGAGTTTTCTGAGTGTCCTCTGGGATCTCCAAGGGATGTAAATTACTAGAACTATAACTATAATTGCTGATACTGGCACACTGCAATATTGAGACACGTGCAGACTTATGAGCTAGCATTGTATCAAGACCAAAAGAAATCTCGGTCTCATCAGAATCATTCTTAGGATTGAAAGTCTGTGTGATCGTCACAAACAGGGCAAGACACCCTAACACAATGTGCATGTATCTCGTTGACAGTCGTTTTCGCACGCAAAAGACCAATGTCTTGTGCAACAATCCTCCTCAATCCTTCTCATGATCATACGATCTTCTTCAGGTGTCCAGTTCATCCTTCACGGCGTCGGCGCAAGAGCGATGAGGGCACATTTGGCGGAGCAGGCACCAAACGCACCGTTGCACGCAATGAGTGCTGGCGGTGCAGCCGGAGCTGCCACGGTACCAAAAACTGCACCAGCCGCAGAGTAGCATGCTACGACAACGCCAGCGCAGCCAGCCTGACAGATGCCGTAAGCAATCGGACCGGCTTCAACCTGCTGGACAGGCATGATGGCGGCGAGGACGGAGAAGGTGACGACTTTGCCGAAGCGCATGGTTGCTTTGAATCCGTTAGTGATAATTTAAAATACGACCAGTGGGCGAGAAAGAGAGCCTGACCTTGGTGGAGACGGTTGTTGTTTGGGACCTTGTTGTGTTGTCGACGTGACGATCGCGATGTCTTCGAGCGAGTATGTGCTTTTGTGCTGTTGAGTTGGATCGTTGGTGTTTGGAGGGATAGCAGAGGAAGCAAGCTTGACTTACGTACATGCAGGTCTTTGAGCTCAGTATCATTCCATTGGTGCATGGTACAGCGCCATGCATGCGCCTTTAGCTCACTTCACCGGTTGCCGCCAGCTCACTTCCTTGCTTGCCTGCAGCTCGCTTCACTGTTTGCTTCTTTGCTGAAGCTGTTTCAGCTGATTGACAGGACGCGCTAACGCATAAGGCTGTATATATACCACCCAATATCTTTTGTTGCACTTCAGAATGGAGCGCGAAGCAGATCGTCCTCCCCTCGAGTCACATTGTCGTCGTGTCTGATTGCGACCTTCATTCCCATTCTTGTGTATCTGCATCTCGCCCAGAACGATCTCCGCTCGCTTAAAACTGTACTCCGATCAGTTCCATTACTCGGTTAATGAACGCTACGGTGTTGTAGGCAAAACAAGAGAGCCCATCCTGATTGCAAGAGGCTACATGCATGGTTTTTGGCGTCCGAAGCGCGACGCTGTCCCTCCACGTTGCGCCTCCGTCAGTGTAACAGGTGCTGACCCCTTTGCAGCAGTCCAACTGCAGGTTGAAGTAGGCCCAAAGGGCGTTGGTGAAGACGGGGAACGTACGAGCCAAGTAACGAATGGCAGTCCCGATGAGGAAAATATGGAATTGTGAGGGACGTCTGCGAATGACGCTTTTAACGATCCATGTGAAGATTAGCAGCAATGGGATGACAATAATGGCTATCAGAACGTTGATCTGAATTAGTAGCCGACTGGCGCCTTCAATATCGTTGTAGCTCCCCATTGCACTGTATTTCATAGTTAGAGAAAGTAATCAGAGGTAGACGATGTGTGATCAAAACTTACGACATTCTTTCCAAAATTGTATTGCTATATCTTTTCGTGGTACAGGTTCACGATGCGAATTAGCTAATAGTGATGGTAGCAAGACTGGTAGTGAAAGTAGTGCCAGCTCGAGATAGACTAAATATTTCTCCTTTGTTGTATGAAGCAGTAACAAGGTACATTATCAACGTTGAAAGCAGTCATTCTAGAACAAAGAACTTTAATTTCTAGACCCTCTAATTCGTGTATGTGCATCTTGCCCACAAGCATTTCCAAACACTCAAAGCTCCAATAAATTCATTGTCTCAAATATTCATTATCGGAAAGATTCGAAGTATCTCCCAATCCGAAACTTGAAGAGTGTCCAAGCGCCGGTGTGACAAGTGAGCCCAGCACTGTTGCAAACGTTGAGCCTGATACGTCTCTCCTGCCCAATATTATCCTCCCATTTATTACCCGATTTGTAATAACAGCTGTCGAGGATGTTGACACATTTCGGCTGGACTGTGAGATAGTTCCAAAAGATTTGGAATAGTTCGGTATGAGACGCATAGTAAAGTATGATCAGTGTAACGAGAAGTTGGCGGCATGAGGGAGGCCTGAGACTCAAGATCGTGATGATCGATGTGAAGCTAAGCAGCAACAGAATAACTATTAGCGCTAGCGGGCCCCAGAAATAGATCAGTCCTTGGGTAGTGTATGGAAGATCTTCGAAGCGTGGGAGTGTACTATAAGTGTTTAGTCAGGCAAACCACATCAGAGATGCTTGACACATAGTCGGAACTTACGACATCTTTTCGAAGATTGGAATATTGAACAGTCTCGTAGCACTGGGATTGCGATGCGATTGAGCTTAATAGCGCTGTTGTCAAGAGCAGTGCCAGCCAGGAGGGAACGAAATGCTTCTTCTTTGTTGTACTGAGACGTCGCAAGGTATATTGTGAATGTCAAAAGCAGTCGTTTCAAGACAAAGGACTTCGATTTCCGTCGCTATCTGATTCGCTTGCTTAATCGCCTTTGTCTTCGATTCGCCAACAGTCTGGCCAACATTGATCAACACGGTGGATCAGGCCACTCAAGCCTAATGCTTTGTCTTACAGAGAGGAACCACAATAGTCCTTGCAAGGAGTGGTGCCTCGGACAGTGTTCTTCAGATCGACGGAATCATAGCTGCCAGACCAGCAGCCTTTGCGGCAGACGCCTGGCATGCGCCGAAGCCCGCATTGCAGGCGATGATGGTCGGGGCGGCAGTGGCACCGAGAGTTGCACCCCAAGTGGCCCCTCCAGCAGCGTAGCAGGACATGACAGCCTCAGCGCAGACTGCCTGCATTGCACCATAAGTGGCGCCTGCGGACACCGGACCAGCGTAGCTCGTTCCGACGAGCATGCCGAAGGCGAACGTAAAGATCGCGTGATAGCGCATGATGGCTCTAGATTGCTATCAGCGTTTTGTGCGATTTAGGCCGCGGTCGGGAGGTCCTTCAGGTGTAGACTCACAGTTGTTGGAGACTGCTTCCGTCAAGGGATGTGGCTTGGAGGTATTGAGGAAGATGGATGTCTTTTTTTGGTTGTAGAGGATGCGTAGTCTTGTCGATTGGATAGGAAAGTTCGTGTAGGTAGTGAGTCTTTCCTGCTCGCTTTTTGTGCTCATGTGCGAGTGGCCAAAGGGCTCCGTTTACACTTCATGGGTTACTTTGTTTGTAGGCTGCTCAATCCGTATTTGGCCTCACTTCGCCGCTTCACTCAGCTACCTCATTTGATGTTCATTTTCGCAAGCTCATTCGCGAGAGAGTCAAGAACTCCTCCATCGCTCGTGAGCGCTCCGAGCGACATGACATTCATCTGCTGCCCCAGGCGCTCGACTGATGCGCAGAAGGTTTGACATGCCCCAAGGGCGGTGTTGCATCTTAGGAGCGCTGGCGACGCATCAACTGAGCGAACGGCACCGAATCGAGCGCCGTTAGCGGCGTAGCAGGCAGTAGCGGTCGCTGCACAGCTTGCTTGACATGTTGCGTACGTAGCGGAGTAGGCGTGACTGTGATCAAACATAATGAACAGCATGATGAGTATCGTTCCAAGGATTCGGCAACGCATGGTTGTGATGTATGTGTGCTGTGTTTGTACTGACTTCTTTGCTTCGCTAACACGATGTGGCCACCCTATGTATAGTCAACATTCTGTAGAGTGAAACGATATGGGCGAGACAGTGTCGTGGAGGCATTGCACTCAAGACAAGATGATAGCATCCTACATTGAGACCATTGCAAAGTGTCTTGGAAAGGCCACCGGTATCTTTGTCTCCAACGTGCGGTTTGCTATTGTTGCTGTCGCCGACGAGTGAAAAGAAAGTGAGTAGAGACTGTTTGATTCATCAGCTGATTGATACTTAATTTGAGATTAGGACTACGAAGATGCAGCCCATCTGAACACTAGCGGATCAGTAGTTGCCGCCCCATAGGGCCATTCCATCGTCCTGGAGGAATGCCGTTGCCTATGCTGTAGTTATCGCTATAAACAAACGTCGTGCAGAACACACAATAGTCCCAACCGGCACGGAGCTAGAAGCCGCTGACGTGTGATGGGCCTTGATGGATGTCATGTGCCACAGATGCCCGTCAAACGACCAGTCATGGAGACTGCATAGCCAAGGCTGGCTATCTGCAAGGGAAGGATGGAGGCTTGGTCAAGAGACTTGGAGAGTGTGACTGGCTGGCAACATGTTGTAGACCGAGGATACCATCGGTGGTCCTCCGTCTATACAGGTGACGATGTCAGGAGAAAGTCCGATGTTTCCTCGTTTCTGCGGAGAGAGACGGAACCACGGATACTTCGCCGTCACGCGGGAGAAGAAAAGGCTGAGGGCTGATGGTCACAGTGCTCCAAATGATGCACGTTTTACGAATGAATACAGTGAGTGATTTATTGTGGAAAGGAGCATATGATCAGCCATGTAGTCCCTAAGTCTGATAGAAACTTCCGGAGCAAGTCTTTCTGATGATTTCTTCGTTGATAGAATGATATTGCCCTAGCAAAATCACATGGTCAATTTCTGCCCTATGATGCAGTTGTGGCAGTATAGCGAATCGACACCCATACATTTTCTGCTTGTAACCGATGGTGAGGTAATTATCGATGTGTGGGTGGCTGCACTTTTGCCTTCTCCGTGTGGTCCGAGAGTAAGCGACGATCCCGCTAGCAGCGTCTAGCTCGAAACATCCGCATACTGCGACCTTCAAGGAAGACTTGCTGGCTGTGCTTTCACTCCTAACCCCCATCTCAGCTCCACCTCTCTTTATCTATTCCCACCCATACACCGCACTTCTCGAGCTCTTGAAGCTTGTCGCATGCACGGCAACATCGAGAATGCTGCGCTCCCAGCTGTCCACATGCAGTAAACGCGTCCTCAGCGGCCAGAGTGCCGCGAGGAGCTTTAGCTGCGTCGCTCGCGGTACGCCGCGCTCTGCCCTGGTTGCAAAGAGGAGAGAACTCGGTATCACATCATACAACAAGTTCACCTCGCAATATCGCAACTATGCCATCGCCGCCGAGGACACCGACAAGGGTGTTGACCCCTCAGACTCTTTCCTTTCCGGAAACACCGCAAACTATGTCGACGAGATGTACATGATGTGGAAGGAGGACCCCAAGTCCGTCCACGGCTCATGGAACGTCTACTTCAAGAACATGGAGAACGGCGACATGCCCATCAGCAAGGCCTTCGTTCCTCCTCCCAGCATTGTTTCGCAGCCCGCTGGCGGCATTCCCGGCATGAGCTTTGCTGCCGCACCTGGCGAGGGCGCCGGTAGCGATGTCACCAACCACTTGAAGGTCCAGCTTCTTGTCCGCGCATACCAGGCCCGCGGTCATCACAAGGCGAAGATCGACCCTCTTGGCATCAGGAACGAGGCACAGCAACCTTTCGGTGTCGGCAACCCCAAAGAGTTGGATCTTAAGAACTACAACTTCACTGAGGCGGACATGGACAAGGAATTCACTCTCGGCCCTGGTATCTTGCCCCGCTTCAAGACCGAAGGCAGGGACAAGATGACCCTCAGGGAGATCGTTGACACCTGTGAGAGAATCTACGCTGGCAGCTATGGTATCGAGTACATCCACATCCCCGATCGCGAGCAGTGTGACTGGATCAGGCAGAGGGTTGAGGTTCCCCAGCCTTACAAGTACTCCGTTGACGAGAAGCGCCGCATTCTGGACCGCATGATCTGGTCTTCCTCTTTCGAAGCCTTCCTTGCCACCAAGTACCCCAACGACAAGCGTTTCGGTCTTGAGGGTGGTGAGGCTCTCATCCCTGGTATGAAGGCCCTGATCGACCGCTCTGTTGACTACGGTGTCAAGGACATCGTCATTGGTATGCCCCACAGAGGTCGTCTTAACGTCCTGTCCAACGTTGTGCGCAAGCCCAACGAGTCCATCTTCTCTGAGTTCGGTGGCAGCGCTGAGCCTTCTGACGAGGGCAGCGGCGATGTCAAGTACCACTTGGGCATGAACTTCGAGCGTCCCACACCTTCTGGTAAGCGTGTGCAGCTCTCCCTTGTTGCCAACCCCTCTCACTTGGAGGCCGAGGACCCCGTTGTGCTCGGCAAGACCCGTGCTATCCTGCACTACAACGACGACGAGAAGCACGCCAACAGCGCCATGAGCGTTCTCCTTCACGGTGACGCCGCTTTCGCTGGCCAGGGTATCGTTTACGAAACCATGGGCTTCCACAACCTCCCCGCTTACCACACTGGTGGCACTATCCACATCGTTGTGAACAACCAGATCGGTTTCACTACCGACCCTCGTTTCTCCCGTTCCACCCCTTACTGCTCTGACATTGCCAAGGCTATCGATGCTCCTATCTTCCACGTCAACGGTGACGATGTTGAGGCTACTAACTTCGTCTGCCAGCTTGCTGCCGATTGGCGTGCCGAGTTCAAGAAGGATGTTGTCATCGACATGGTCTGCTACCGCAAGCAGGGTCACAACGAGACTGACCAGCCTTCTTTCACTCAGCCACTCATGTACAAGCGCATTGCTGAGCTGAAGCCCACCATCGACATCTACGTTGACCAGCTTCTTAAGGAGAAGACCTTCACCACTGAAGATGTTGAGGAGCACAAGAAGTGGGTCTGGGGCATGCTCGAGGAGTCCTTCTCGCGCTCCAAGGACTACACTCCTACCGCCAAGGAGTGGCTCACCAGCGCCTGGAACGGCTTCAAGTCGCCCAAGGAGCTCGCCACTGAGGTCCTTCCCCACCTGCCTACCGCCGTTGAGGCCGATCAGCTCAAGCACATCAGCAAGGTCATTGGTGAGCCTGCTGAGGACATCAAGGTGCACAAGAACCTCAAGCGTATCTTGAGCAACCGTACCAAGACTGTCACTGAGGGCAAGAACATTGACATGTCAACCGCTGAGGCTCTCGCCTTCGGTTCGCTTTGCTCAGAGGGTCACCACGTCCGTATCTCCGGTCAGGACGTTGAGCGTGGTACCTTCTCTCAGCGTCACGCTGTTGTGCACGATCAGGAGTCTGAGCGTGCCTACACTCCTCTTCAGCACGTCAGCAAAGACCAGGGTACCTTCAGCGTCTGCAACTCCAGCTTGTCTGAGTTCGGTGTCTTGGGCTTCGAGTATGGTTACTCCCTCTCCTCGCCCAATGCTCTTGTCATCTGGGAAGCTCAGTTTGGTGACTTCGCCAACAACGCTCAGTGTATCATTGACCAGTTCATTGCCTCTGGTGAGGTCAAGTGGCTCCAGCGTTCCGGTCTGGTCATGACCATGCCTCACGGTTACGATGGTCAAGGTCCCGAGCACTCTTCTGGCCGTATGGAGCGTTTCCTGCAGCTGTGTAACGAGGATCCTCGCATCTTCCCCAGCCCTGAGGCGCTCGAGCGTCAACACCAGGACTGCAACATGCAGATCGCATACTGCACCACCCCCTCCAACAACTTCCACATTCTCCGTCGCCAGATGAACCGCCAATTCCGCAAGCCTTTGATCTCCTTCTTCTCCAAGGCTCTTCTGCGTCACCCTCTCGCCCGCTCCAACATCGAGGACTTCACTGGCGAGAGCCACTTCCAGTGGATCATCGAGGATCCCCAGCACGCCGAAGATGCCGCCTTCAAGATCGACGAGCCCGAGCAGATCAAGCGCGTCATCCTGTGTACCGGCCAGGTCTTCGCCACCCTCTTCAAGCACCGTGAGGCCAACAAGATCACCGACACTGCCATCACCCGTATTGAGCAGCTCAACCCCTTCCCTTGGGCCCAGCTTCGCGACAACCTCGACAAGTACCCTAATGCCGAGACGATCGTCTGGTGCCAGGAGGAGCCTCTTAACGCTGGTGCCTGGTCATTCACCCAGCCCAGAATTGAGACTCTTCTCAACAACACCAAGAACCACGACAGGAAGCACGTCATGTACGCTGGCCGCAACCCCAGTGCCTCCGTCGCCACTGGTCTCAAGTCCACTCACTTGAAGGAGGAGAACGACCTGCTCGAGATGGCTTTCAGCGTCAAGCAGGACAAGCTCAAGGGCGAGTAGATTAGACCATGAGGATGATATTAGGTGTGTTGTGAGAGTAAGTGTGTTGATTCCCTAGACACGCATAGTCGCGGTTGTCATTGTGTGTATTTTGTACATAGGTTTAGGGGTACTGGCGCCAATATTTGCTTTTGCTGTTCATATGTTCACCATTTCTCGTTCTCCGTCCTCCGTCCTCCGTCTATGATCCTTGAGCGCGCAGCTGCCCAACATTGTCTCACATGTCCGCATTATCGATCTCACATATCGTCAAATTCTGCTCATTCCTAAGCGGTAAACCGAGCAGAGACAAAAACGCACATCGCCGCCCGCCGTTTTCCTCTGCTTGCAGTAGTCTTCGTCTCGCCAAATCAGCAGCACGAGCTCTTCACCGACAAAAGTACCCGAGTACCTTGGCGAGCGCCCGCTGGCGCGGGTAAATCAGGTACGAGAAAGGCTAACGACGGGCCCGAGCTAAAAATTATCGGCAAAGCCGATATCGCGCCGGGGGGAACACGCAATGAGTTGGATAGCGGCGGACTACGAGCGAGCGAAGGCACCGGTGCAGCAAGGATACGCTTCACCGACTCTCGTATTCTATCAGGGGCCTGGATCAACGTGACAGTTCCGTTTTGGGGAAATCTTCGAAGGCGGTGGCGAGATTTCGTGATTTCTTTATCTTTTTTAAAGACGCCGGACGACTGGAGCGAGGGCGTTGTCTGTTCATTGAGTTTTACGAAAACGTGCGCGTCTGGCATTTGCTTGGACAAATTTCTATTGCGACGCTTCTGCTACCCATTGGACTTGTTCGCATAACTAGGTAATACACACAATGGTCGACTTTCTCGTTGGCGGACGGGGTTTGGACGCTGGACTCCAGGCCATGATCAACAATGGCCATGGCAACGCAGCAATGCAATTCAACCCTTTCGCGGTCAACGTTGCTCAGTTGTCCACTACCGTCTCGCCGGACCCTATATCGCCAGCACTCACGATTGCCGCTCGCGAAGGCGACCTGATCACAACACGAGATCTCATTAACGCTGGTGCGAACCCATACCTTGACCTGCCTGCCGAGCACTCTCCTCTGTTCGAAGCTGCTCGCCACGGCCATGTCAAGGTCACACAGCTCTTGCTTGCGGAGCGTCTGAGAAGAGGTCTTTGGGGTCAGGATCGTCACTTGATCGACGGCCGTATCATGAGAGAGGCTGAGGAGAGAGGCGATATTGAGATGGTCATGTTGCTCTCGATGGCGCCTGAGGACGTGCTGAGCGCAGAGGATCTGGACCGCAGTCGAGAGGGGAGGCAACGCAGCGACAGTGTCATCTCACTTTGAGGCGCTGGTTGGCTTCGCCTCGAAGTTTTGACAAAGAATGTGGCCTTGTTTATGGTTTGGTGTGCTTCAATTCGTTGATTTGGTAGGGAGTAAGGCAAGGCCTGCTCTCATTGATGGTGGACGTAGTGTCCGCGATGTTTTTGGAATGCCTCTTTCACGCCGGAGCCAGCTTGAACGTCTCGCAGCACTGCATCATCTGCGTCTTTCAAGTCTGGCAGTAATTCAGCAATCTCCGACAACTTCTCTCTGGGGATGACCACGATTCCCTTCTCCGCTTCGTCAAGCACAGCAAAATCACCAGGCCGCACGACCACACCGCCAATTTTCACCGGAACGTCCACAGCCCATGGCTTTGCTTCGAGCGACGTTCCGACTGTCGATAGGCCTTTGCTCCAGACACCGAACGTCCCATCTGCACAGAGTGATCCACATCCAGCGACATCTCGCATCCGGCCGTCGACTATTGCACCCGCAAGGCCACGGACCTTGAAACGGGTAGCGATGATGTCTCCCAGTAGGGCAACTATCTGCCCTGAAGGCTGCTGGAGCAAAGCAATGGACCCAGGCGGTGGTACGTCGGTCCAGTGCTTGTCGGCAGGGAGGTTGCTCTCAGCAGGGACATGTGTTGCGGCATCATCAACAGTCTCCGATCTGTCGCCTTGGTAGGATTTCGGCACGAAGAGCACTGTGCTGATGGGTGCTACGATACGCTTTGACGGGCTGTTCGCATGAGGTGTTGGACCTAATGCAACGGATTAGAGAGAAGCTGAAAGGGCGAAGACTGTTCATGAGGACTCACCTATATCTGGAAGACAGCCTGCGCCCGGAACTTTGAGTACGATCAGGGCATCCGAGATCATGGATGTGTCAGCTTTTCGGCTTGTTTCGAAAGGATTGGAAGAGGCGAACATCGCAGCTCGAATAATTGTCTTGGATTTCTTTGCACATGGCTTGCGTTTCTGGTTCAGCGGACGACATGGCGTGACCAATTAGACGTTTCTTGTGGACGAAAATGTATAGACGACCTCTAGAGTATAGACAACAGAATATAGATACAGCATAAATCTAGAGCGTAATTTGAAGATTTGTAATCTAATCTCCCTGTTTCTGAGGGTCGAAGTGGCAGTGGATCCTCGGATGCCGCAACTGGAGCTTGGGCGGGGCTTGAAGATCGCCCGTAATGCATACATCATTGTTGTGTGAAATGTCCGAGAGGGAAAACAGCAACACTAGGAGGTACCACGCCTGCTTGAAGTTACAGTAGGCACTAGGCACCATCTCTGATGCTCGTGTCTCGTCGTCGAGTGATGTGACCCAAAGTCTCCATAAACCGGACTAACACAGGTATGGTCACTGCCGGCAAGTACAGTGAGCTCTAGCCAATATCATGATCGTTATTCGTGTATATATGCTGTGCTATCTAACAGAAGTGAGGCCCACCAGCCGCATCTACGATGTTTTCCCCGACTCAAGGTCACTTTTGCCAAAAGCTCGACTATTCTGCCTGCTAATCGTCATGCCTCGTGCCCTTCCAGACGCCGCTAGCTTGCCTATCCAGGCCTTGATCTTTTTCTTATAATCCTCTGGCAGATTGACCCAGGCGAAACAAAGCAATAATCCCACCAAAGTGAGAGGTAACACAACTGCCCAGAAGATCCAGAAACTCTTCGCTGTGCGCAGGACTTTATTCTCATTCCCAGCCGATTCCCAGTCGACGTCGAAAAATGGTGTGCTGAAAACGCTGGCCACGCCAGTTGCTGGCAAGAATACCAGCGTGAGAAAGGCGATGAACTTCATTGCTCTCGAATCGGTTTTGAGGACTGCGCTATCGGCTTTCATGACCCCACTGTCTGCTTGAGTGACCAGGTTGAAGGATAACTGGATTACATTTGACATGCGCTTTTCGAGGCTGTGTAAGCGTAAAAGGGTCGACTGGAACATTCTTTTGCGATATTCGAGAGACTCGACCGCGGCTAGCGTCAGGTCTGATGGTAATTTATTCTTCTCTAGCTTAGCGGTCATGGCTTGGAGCATGATGATGCTAGCTTCTGCAGCTTCGATCATGAATGTGCTGTTTCTAAGAAGATGTTAGTCTGTAAGTTCGCTTTTAATATGAGACGATATAAATAACGTACTTCTGGATGTTGTGCAAATTTTGGAAGCTGAAAGTCGTCCCTTGGGCTTGAGCATCTGCCAGGTCTGCGCGCTCTAGAGCCGACTTCTCCTCTGGATTCACCGCTTTTGACAGTTCCCAAACTGCGTTATCGAACACGCCGTGTAGCTCGTCGAAGAGGATGTCGAAAAGCAGGTATGGTTCGCTGAGGACATCTCTCCAGGCTTCCTGATCCTGATCGAGCAGATTCTTGAATCGCTTAGACACCTCATCAGGAGCGCCAAAGCATAACAGCGTCACCGTCCTCTTGTCACAGTTTTCGTTCATAGCCGGATTGACGTGGAGGTAGAAATCGGCCATTGCCCACATCTTGGCCGGGTCAGGCTTGGGCCCATCTTTGTTACCATGCCTCAGATATCCCAGGTCTTGGATTATGCCATCTTGGATTTCGACCCTTCGGCACAGAAAATGGAACCAAGCGCCTTCGGATTTTTTGTTCCTGTTCCTCGTAGTTCCGAATGCCAGACCGACATTTCGCATACGCTCGGCAGGTACAGCGGAAGGGACTGAATAGTGCTTGAATAGAGACTGAAACTCTAGTGCTTCCTGAGTGTCTCCTTCCGCTGGTGCAATAGGTAAGAATGCCACCCGGAGAGCATACTCTGTGGCCGGACTCGCGTTGGTGAAGTCTTGTACAGTCTCGAAGGGCGTTGTTCCACGCCGACTTTCGGACCACTGTAGGCATTCAATCAGGGGCACTCCATGTGCGCGAGGCTTCCCAATGATTCCATTCGGATATCTGTCGAGCTGGCGGGCATCTTCGCAGAACGCTGACATGCTAAATCGTACAACCGGAAAGTCAAGAAACTCGCAAAACAAAGAGCAGGCGGAAGAGGCACGACGCCTTTGCGTGTTCAAAGCTCGGAGGATATCAGAGGAAGCATTTTATTCAAGAGTCTTTGCCAGACGGGACAGCGATCAGGCTTGCATTTCAGCTCCTGCACATAGCCTCCATAGCCTCGCACCAGACTGCCGCCGTGTGCTCCGTCTGCAGAAGTCTGTATGCACCCCGCATGGCTATGGCTGATGGGCTGTGTGCTTGACTCGATAAAGCCTGGTCGATTCTAAGCGATTTGGTGTTGCGCTGTCCAGGTAGGCGCCTGCGGGATGAAGGAGCAGTAGCAGTGAGAGGCTCTGCGAGCCGATCGCCTTAGTGTATATGGCCTGGAGCGCAAAAGGGTGGCCAAGATCTTGAGAGCCGCTTGGGCCGCAGGTGGTCTGGTTTCGGACCGAGGACGACAGCTGCTGTTACACGAAGACTGTCACTCAAGTCAGCCTGCGCCAGCCAGTCATGCCCATGCAAGTACCTCATCACAGTGGCATGAGATGTCGGAGAGCTGGCAGGGCAAAGTACTGAAGTAGGCTTACGTCTTGCAGCAAGGCTGAGACATTGCGACACCCAATGGGTTTTGCGTCGGGCTGCCCTCAGCCACTTCAGGCTGTGCCGTAGCTATGGACAGACACCAGATCTCGCATGCCGCTCTTCAATTTTCATGCTGCGTCTCAGCGGTCTAAGCCTGTAGTGCTTGATGTTCCGACATGGACCATCCTCCAGGATTTGGTGGGTTGTTGAGAAGCTTGCAACACACTGGCATGAATTGTCAAGTCAATGATGGCCATGGGGAAGCCAACCATTGCAGAGCCTGGGTCTATCAGCTGCACTGACTGGAGATAAGAAAAGGGTGAGAGTGTCGTGTTTCCATAAACGTCTTTGCCTTCTTAGGCTGCTCGTGCAATTATAAAATGCTATATGCTCAAATGCAATGCTTCGCTCTGCTGCGCTAATGCTATGTACAAATTTCCTTCCGGTACACAAAAGTAGCGGCTTCTGTTGTTACCTTGATAACCCAGTGCTAACGCCTGCGCTGCTTCTGAGATCTGATCCGCCGTCTCGGCGCCTCCTATGCTTTCCCCTGTGCCCGCACAGTGGTGTTGCCGCTTGTTGTCGCTTCCATTGTCGGATTTAGACATGGCGTCGATCGACACGAGGACAGATCACATCACGTAAATTGGTGTGGTGTGACTGTCTCGATGCAGATTCCCTAATGACGTCCGTTTGTTTGTGGAAGACCTTGGCGTATACCATGTCTGGCCGAAGACAGATAGCGGCTCTTGTATGTGGCTTTTTTGCTGAACACGCCCGAGGCCATTGTTTAAGGTGTACGTGGCCTCATGTTTGGGATGTCGCGCTCAGGACATACATCGTTTCCTGGATGTAGCTCTGTATGTTTCCAAGCTCACAGGCTACCTTTCATGAGATGCGCTGCAACAACCTGGCCGCCCGGCTCCTGACCATCGGGTCAGTGCAGCAAGAGACAACGACACGGAGCGGATCCGCGAGAGTCATCACTGTACTGAGTGTCACCTCCCGCTTGTCCCACGCAGACTTGGGTGAAACATCAGGCGTGGTCTCTGCGTCAAGGATGGCTGCCGCAAGACCGACGATGGCCTTGAAATCCGCCATAAAGGGTTCGAAGTCAACGTCCCGGATGCCAGAGATCGAGGCAAGGATCAGGGTGCTGAGATGGTTGGCTTTAAGGACACGGGCCTTCTTGACGTCTGCTTGGGCGAGTGTGGGCATGGCTGTTGCTAGGAATGAGGAGAAAGCCTTCTCCCATTGCTCTAACCAGGGACGGAAACGACGCATCTCTGTGAGGATCGAGAGTGCTTCGACCGAAGCCGGGTCGGTCTCAAGGAGTTTGCGGAAGTGAGTCTTCAGCTTGTTCGAACATAATTGGAGGGTCGCGTGGGCCTGGTCCAGATTGCAAGAACTGCGAACGGCGGGCATAGGAAGTTCGCGGGCATGCCTGGGGACCGTTGGGTCGATGTGCATTGGTGTGGGCGATGCAGAGTTTCCTCGCCATGTGCTGGTAGTGCTTGAGCCTGATCTGCTTGCTGGTCGTGAGTTGCCTGGGCTCGACAGGTATTCCACCGGCTTCATATCGATGGCAAGTTTTGCTCGAAGATCTGACATGGCGTCTGGTGAGGACTGGTACATTAACATGTCGTATCGATGATGAGGTGTCGGAGGCGGATGGCGACCAGTGTCGAAAGAAGAAAAATCCGGAAAAGCGGATATATCGTTGTGAGGAGGTGACGAAGTTGTAGGGTGACGATGTTAAGAGGGATCGACGGTCTATCAGCCAGCCAGAGATTCTCCGTCGAAGGTGTGGAACTAGGTGCCGGAAGAGGATCGACAACAGGGACCGTGGGGAGAGGTGCAGGACAGTTTAGGTGTGGTTGTCAGAGAGGGGACGACGTTAGACATATGAGACGGCGACGTGGAGTGAAGGATGCTGCAGAATCAATGCCGTGCGCGTGCGGCGCAGGTCATACAGGCTCGATAGGCCAAAATAGACGACAGGCCGAGTCCAATGGGGCATCGCTTGTCATCTCCATACTGGCCATACACACCTTGTGGATCCCACGTCTGCCGATGAGACCGAATCCGTTACAAGTCGGCTTACATTACATCGACAGCCGCGCGCCAAGCAAGGACCGTATACTATGCTCGAGCCAGCAGACCAGTCGTGCATTTCGCCAAATCAAAAGTTTCTTCCGCCTCCCTGCGCTCGCTGCGGTAGCAGGATCACCAAGCATCTCGGCCGCGGCATCGTGGCAGCATGCACGAGGTAGATGCGGACGTGCACCCGCTTCCTGCCAGGCCAAGCAAGCCCTATCCAGACGCGGTAGAGCACATATGTAGCCCTTCCTTCAGCGCTCCGAGGGACGTCGCTGAACACGGACGCCCGCCCACTTTGGGACGCCACGTCCGGCAGAGCGTGGCGGCAGCGACCTGCTATACACGAGCGCGGCAGTGCGCAGCGGCGCCTGACGAGATCCAGGCGCAGACGTTTCGCCGTTGGCAGCAGAAGCGTGGATAGTGTCGATGCAGTCCTATTTCAAACACGCTTCGGGCATCGTCACACCGTACCGGGAGATTCGTTGCCACATGGCCTAGCCGTTGTTAGCGCACACATGGCAGCCACTGATTGACGTAGTGGGGTGCCAGCGCTCGTATGCTGTACGACCGCGTAACTTCGAATTGCATAACTCGAGATCCTGAAGCTTATTGCGCTCCACGCTCTTCGTACTATACCTGCGCCAGCGGCCATATCACCGCGCAAAGCCTGCCGCCACGCGCCTGGAGGATGCCGCGCACACTGAGGGCGTCGGCACACCGAGCAAAAGTAGCATAGACGCACCGTAGGCTCGCGAGGGCTTCCACATGAGTACGCGGCGACCGCGAGGCCAGCGTTAGGGCCTGTACTCTCACGGCAGTTGTCGGCGTCGTGCCAGACAGCCGTGGCGGTCGTGATATCACGGCATAGGCCAGCAGGAAGAGTCATGACCCAGCGTATACAGTGGGGGAGATGTACAGACCGCTCGGATTTACTGGGTCATACTCCCCAGCTGCCGAGATCAGCGTGGGAACGTGTCAGGCAATGCCTCCTAATAAAACTCAGGAGGTCGATTCAGCGCCGGCACTCCAGTCATGCAGCAGCGCTTCTCAGAAATTTGCATTAATTGTTTGCCGCAGAGCTGACGCTGGACGACGCCTGCTCTCGGACTGCCCACCCAAGATAGCTTAGCATATGGTACCGCCGCAGCGGCTGTTGACGACTCGCGCTCGTGAGTCGTGAGACCCGGGCGTATGGTTTCAGACAGATCCCACCACCAAGCAGAACAGATGACCCTAGCTCGCGATCCTGCCGGGCTAGGCGGCGCCAGTGCGCGGTGTCCTCCGTGAAGGATTCGATCCTTTCGCTTGCGCACGCGGCATCGCTCAACCCTATGCAGCCATCCTCTTGGGACGCACACAGCACCTCATATCCCGCCGGCCAGCGAGTTTGCTCCGAGCAGTTTGCCCGCGCTGCCGGCCGATGTCATGTCATGCCGTATTCCGGATGGGTCCAACGCACGACTCGAGTGCGCGGCCGTTATGCTCCGCGAGTAAGAATCCGGCAGTGTCATTCGTTACTTAGGGATGACAAAGGAAGCAGCATAATTAGTCGTCGTTGTGCTACCTCCTACTGTTGTCGCGCCTCAGATCTGCCAGCCCCTTCTCATCTCCCATGTGCCGGCCGTTGCATCTCCTCGTCTCGTGGCCGTCTCTTGATTGCAGCACTGTCGCAGCGAACGCAGCACAGTCCTCCGCACGATGACGAGCTGCCTCACCAGTGGCAGCAGCAGCAAGATGAAACCAGGCCAGATCGCCCGCCAGAGCGTCACGGCATTTGCCTTTCGTGCCCACGTTTGTCTGTTGGAATCTTCCATTGACCGCAATTTGACTAGCGTGGCATCGCGTGCATGGCAGGATTCTCGGCCGTGGACTACGAGCGGAGATCTCCAGCCCTCATCAGCCAGCCACGGCGGTCTCGCCACCAGGTGAATTCGCTGTTGCGGCGTACTGCCAGCCTGTGCCAGGCGTGTAGGAAGAAGGAAGAGAAGAGGATCCTCCTTGCAGCGCTGTGCGTGCAGGGCAAGTAGCCCGACCTATTTGCTTCCCGCCGCGCTATGACGACGTCGCGAACGACCACGTACCAAACACCATGTGGTTGTTTGTCGTCGTGACTCGTATGCCCGCTGCTATCTTTCAATCTCCGCCACGCGCGGCCATGCCATAACTTCCTCACATAACCCTAGGTCTGCCCCACCGCCGCTGAGTGAAGGCACCGAGGCTCGCGAGGCTCTCCACTAGAAGTGCAATAAGCGAGTCTCCAACAGCGCGATACGACACAGATCGGACGAGACAGCCTCGAGCAAGCGACCGACGGATGCCAAAAGCCCACTCCTGCTATCACAGCTGTCCACATCTGATATAACGCCACGCCCTTGCCCTCACCCAACCCCACCGCAAGCGACCCACCCGTATATATACAACCAGACCACTGCACAGTAGTCCAGCATCCTTCGCGCGGTGCTTCATATCCGAAGCACGCCGCTCACATACCTTGCTCTCGCGTATCCATAAACCTGCGGAGCACGTTAGAAACCCCAGTCTACCCGTAAAGACTGCGGTGTCTGGCGTGCATCGGTGATCCACTCGTGATAAGATGTCATCTCGGCAGGATTTGACACGATGTGACCTGAAGATTCCAAGTCAAGCAAAATCTCAAGTTGTAATTGAAAGCATGTTTCCCACGTGCAAACAACTCCCAGCCTCGTAAGCAATACGATCCTCCCGTGTCCCAAGGTCGTTGCTGATTCCAACAAACAATCCTCCGCTTAAATCACAATTATCACATCACGCATATGGTAGGAATCCTTCCCACTGAACAGAGCTGCAGGGTGAGCAGCGCGGCAGCGCTTCCGGCGGCTACACAACGACCCGTGATCCGTGACTGGACGGTCAAGCCGTGCCTCCCTCCCAAAGCTGAGATCTTGAAGGCTACGGGAAGGATTCGCTAAAAGCCAAGAATCCTCGACCTCGCGAGAGGAATCGGCTCGCTTACGTCCAGCAATACGTTACGGAACAGGAAAGTGCTGGTGGGAGCGCATGAGTCGTGCTGGATTCCTGCTCACTACCTTTACCTGCCTTTGGTTGTGGATTATTGATTCACGACTACACCAAGACTTTGTTCCTGATATCTCGATCCTTCTCATTCGAAGATCTCTGGGCAAGTGAATCAGCCGCAAGAAGGATCGCGCAGAGCACTTTACAATAACATGGGTGGAGACCGCGCAGCATATTACCTCTTTTGGACTGACAGATATGGATTACCAATTTGCCGATGTATCGATGCTATCCACTTTGGTTACAGCATGCCACTCTCTCACGTTTCGTCTCGTGTCTGAAACGCGACATACTTGCTTCGCTGACCCAAATTCCGACTATCACTCGCTTGACAGCTGTCAGAGGCACACTTCGAAGCGTCTTTAGAAGGAAGAAACATTTACTGGAAGGCTAGAAAATTAAGGACTTACATCTTCAGAAAGTCACATGAATACTTAGGTAAGTGCTGATGCTGTGATGCCATCAACTCTCCACTATGGCTTTCCTCAGCTCGTCATCCTTCAACGTTTCTCTCTTTACGAATGCGAAAACATAGACCTCCTCAACCTGACCTCCCGGTCATCTTCGTCTGAGAATGTTGTGAAAGCCTCAACGGAGGATCATGGAGCTGAAGGATCCTCTCAAGGCTGAAAATTGCGAAAAGAGTAGGTCCATCCATGCACATGCCTTGGGTGGATGAACGCTGACACGCTTGGATTGCGTCCTGCATCTCACTCTTGCTTTCACGGCTTATTCTCCTGTCTTTGACGGCTGATCCAAGCGACTTGCGACCTATCCTCGCATGCCAGCTACCGTTTGACAAAAGAAAACCCGGAGAGGATGGCAAGCATCCTTGAAGCCTGCAAATTGCAGTGAAACTTCACGCCTGACACATAGCTGGCAAAGTGACAAGATCTCAGCGCCCAAGAATTGGACACCGGAGCTGACAGAATATCGCGAATCCCGTTGATCAGTGGGTCTCAACTCTCACAAGAAACCGAAGAAATTCGCCGTTGGGTTCGGTGTAACTCGAAGCCTAAGTTTCATTCCTTTTCTACGAGCTTGTCAATCCACCTTCTTCGCCCTTATGCACAAAATTACAACTCCAGCCATGCTCAAGCTAACCTCCCAACAACCATCTCTTGGTCCGACACCTGCCTCAAGACAAACTGACGAGCATGTATAGCAATCTCTTGAGTGCTAAATCACAACATCTTCCCAGTGCAATTTCACAGATGCGAGGCCCAGCAAACTGCTCCATCGAAGCTCGAATAACTTCTTCAGAGACTGACCAGGCTCACTGATGTTATACCTATCATTCTACTTACGTGGTTCTATACAACGCTCCACTAAAGAACTACCTACCTACAAGAATGAGCATTCTCACAGGCCCCGAAATTGTTCGCAAGAGACTCGCCTGCCAGAATCATACTCCAGCGTCATCAAATTGAGGACTAACTAATTGCCGAACGCATCGAGCCCTCGCATTTCCGTCCCCTCTGCAGGCTACAGCCCGTCGTTCATCGGTCTCCTCGGCAAGAAGCAATAACAATCAGCCTTTCCCATCCGGATGGCTCGGTCCGGCAAGGTCTGCTTTGCTCAGTCTCGGATTGAGTCTGACAGCTCCGACTTGCTTCTCAAGGCGCGCAGTTGCGGGGTCAGGGCTTCTTCGAGAGTGTTTTGTAAAGAACAACAGGATGACGGCCTTTTGAGACTCTCTCACCTTCCGCCCTGCGAGCATCGAATCGAGGAAATCGTTGATAGCATCAATCACACCACAACTCCAAGCTGTACAACAGTTCCTGGTCAAAGGAAGCTTTCTTTTTTCTCCCTTCCGACTTTTGCCAGGTAATGAAATGAAGTCGACTGACCAGAAAAGGCGGAGGCTTGCCCGAGTATGTTCTTTCCTCGAGTCGAATGTAGCCATCAAAGCCTCCTTGCCTGCAAGCTACACGGCGCAAACGTTGCCCATCATCCCAAAGGAATGGTTGGCTACCACGAGAGCAATGTCGGCGACAATGATGCTGCCTGCCTCCATCTGAACATACTTGAACTCATTGGTAGGAGGGGAGTAAAGCAAAGAGATAAGTTTCGGATATATTTTACAATACAAATGAAGACTACAGATAAGGAAAAGGTATATAGCTAGCTGGCTACTTTCTGGTACAGCAAGTGACAAGGAATAAATCCTTTTCTTGGGGTCTCCTTCTGATATCCCTTCTTTCAACCTCCACAATCGGACCAAATCTATTGACCTCAATCACTTCTCATTCTTTGCTCAATTTTTCTCTCAATGAATCATTTGACTGACTGGTGGCCCTCCCATTGAATCGAAATTTACTCCAGACAAATTTGCAGGGCTTCGGAACAACAGCACAGATCACCGAACGTATAAAAGGCACAAGATCCAACGTATCGCGCCAACTTAGTTGCCGAACACACCCTTGACCATAGCGCCAATGTCACCAGCATCATCAGGGTACACGTAAAACGCGAGAGCGATGATGATGTAGGTACCCAGGCACATGCAGCCCTCGAGGTAGTTGCTCTTGCCGTCCTGGATGAGGTAGTTGACGACCAGCACGGAGAGGAAGAAGACGACGGTCTCGAAGCCCTGGAAGTGCAGAGTCATGGGCTGGCCGATGATCCAGCCGAGGATGACGAGGAAAGGAGTGACGAAGAGGGCGATCTGCATGCTGCTGCCGATCGCGACGCCGATGGCCAGGTCCATCTTGTCCTTGTAGGCGACAACGCAGGCGGTGACGTGCTCGGCGGCGTTGCCGACGATGGGAAGGAGGATGAGACCGATGAAGGTCTTGCTGATGTGGAGTTCTTCAACGATGGCGTCGATGCTGTCGACGAGGTATTCGGCGCAGACGGCGACAGCCAGGGTGACGAGAACGAGGCAGACGGTGGCTGCGATGGGGCTGAGGATTTGAGGCTCGTCTGATCCTTCGCCGTCTCCTTCCTCTTGCTGTTGCTCAGCGTCGAACAGGTGGGCGTGGGTCTTGAGCTGGAAGAACAGGTATAGGCAGTAGATAATGAGCATGATGATGGCAGTTCCGTGTGACAGAATGAGGATGTTATCCTCAGAGTCGGCGGCGCTGCGCTGCAGGGATGCGTATAGGGTAGCCGGGATGATGAGCGAGGTCGCGGCGACCGCCATGAGCGATGCCATGGTCGAGGCGACGGTCTCGTTGAATGAGCTCTCGGTGCGCCTCACACCTGAGGCGATAAAGCAGCAGCCGAGAACGAGGAGGATGTTGGAGAGGATGGAGCCGAGCATGCTAGACTGGACGATGCGGATTTCGCCTTGCCTGAGCGCAACGATACTGACCTGCAAGAGATTGTTAGTGATCGATCACAGCTGTTATTCAAGCTCCAACCTACGATCAATTCGACTGCGTTTCCGAACGTCGCGTTCATCAGACCTCCAATCGTTTGTCCAAGCTTAGCACTGAGCTCCTCGGTTGCGAAGCTCAACAACGATGCCAATGGCACAATGGCGATGAAGTTGATAACGAAGACGGTGACCGGGTCTGCGTTAGTCGCGCCCAGCGCGATACCAGCAGGCACGAAGACCAAGAGGATATTGACATAGTTGCTTGCCAGAGTCAACCAGGTGAGGTGGATGAAGTTCATGGGCCAGCGCACCCAGGCGCGGTCATCCTGGTACAGCGGCTTGCTGCCATTAGAGCTCTGTCCGCCGGTGAGCGGCGTGCGCTCGTCGACAGAGCCGTTGGGGCCTGCCATAGAGTCGGTGTTGTTGGTGATGTCGTTGCTGAAGGCGCGGCCGTGTTTACTGAATGCGCGCTTAACACCTGCGAAGCCGGAAGCTCATCATACGGTCAGCACGTGCACACAAGTGAGGTTGTTGCTGTCCGACGGAGCAATTGGCGGCGACGAGGGATTGATGAATGGGGACAGGCGGTGACGGCGATGGCATGAGGGTTTGCGGTCAGGCCTGGGCTACGATTGAGGCGATGAACAGCCAAGACACGATGGGCAATCTCAGTGACGAGCCGAAAAGGCTATGGTCAGGAGGCTTGCGGGCAGGCTTAGGTAAAGCAGTGGTACGGGGCCGGATGCGGTCGCTGGGAGAGGGGCAGCTACTTACTCATGTTGAGGGCGGTTGTACAGAGCAGCAGCAGATGTAGTTACTGCTGCGAGAGTAGATCGCGTGCGACCTCGGGAGCTGGTGACCAGGGCGCGGTGTTCGCGGGGCTCGACTACAGCGTGCAGTCGGGTAAGCAGCACAGTAGATTGCGGCTGGAGTGATTGCAGCGGCAGGCAGGGCGGTTGTGTTGTCGCAATGGACGGTGCAGTAGTATGGTGAATGCGGTAGTAGCAGCAGCTGTCGCAGGCTGGGAGAGGTCCGTGAGCTGTATCGGAGCTCGACGGCAGCGGGGTCGTTGAGGCGCAGTGCGTGCAGAGATTTGGAGTCAAGACCAATTGGCAGCGATGCGCGTGTGCTGGCCAGGCGTCGACGAGATCTGCTTGCTCTGCGCGCGACTGATGGCTGCAAACAAACGCGATGGCTGGTCGAGCTGGGCGCGAATGACGCTGCATGTCACTTGCACAGCCTCAATCCAAGCCGCTAGAAAGCCATTAGCTCCCCGCTAGTCGGTGCTTACTGGAGAACTCTATATCACAATGTCGTCGGTGGTCGTAGATTGTTTTACCTGTGACGCTCGATAGACTATATTTTCCCGGATTTTCCTGTATCGCCAGCGTCCAAGTCAAAGTCTCCTGCCTTGATCGCAGACATCGCTAGACCATAGCAGCACCCGCAAGCAGATGTCGCCTTGCGCCTCGGCACACAACGCCCTAGATGCGCTAACGTCTTCGATCTGCCGCACAAATCTGGGTCTGCCATGTGGAGAGTGCATCGCGAAACAAGCAACGGCCACTGCATGTCCGTCCCTTTGCACTTCTGTAACCGAAGCACAGCGTTGGGGCAGTGCTCTTGGTGTCATCAGGAGGTGAGCGTATTTGATCCACCGGCGCGGGCCAGAGTACGGATGGAGATGCTCCATGGATGAAAATCTCGCTCACGTCCACGGCAATTGCTTGGTTGATGTTCTCGGCGTGCGTGAATTCGTTGCGCATGGCTTGAGACGTTGAAGTCTCGATCCCAAAGTGCCTCAAGCATCGCCTGCAAGCCAAGCTATTAGGCTTGGGCAGCTTCCTACCTGTCACAACGCGTGCTATCATAGTGAATTGATTGGTGGATTGATGAGATGAGGAAACAATATCGCACATAGTGCATTCCATCTACACAAGCTTGTTCACAGCATGGAAACCAACCCTCCATACAAGCCACTCAGTACTTGGATGGAAACAGTACACATTCAACATATGGCATTTCGCATCTTCATCTAGTGTTTCACATGATAGAATTTCCAACCTACGCCCATACTCCTTCCGAGACGCCACCAGCCAGTATCCCCATCCAACAATGCCTTCGTATGCCAATTAACCATAAATCAAATCACAAAAACAAAACCCATCGCAACAGCGCTCTCGTCCTCCC
Source organism: Cladosporium sp. VS III D KN 1 (assembly GCA_019775635.1). Taxonomy (NCBI): domain Eukaryota; kingdom Fungi; phylum Ascomycota; class Dothideomycetes; order Cladosporiales; family Cladosporiaceae; genus Cladosporium; species Cladosporium sp. VS III D KN 1. Next base: position 516,758 of record JACWFN010000037.1, read on the forward strand.
GTCAGCTCGTTGCTTCAGTCCTGGTCGGCTGGTCACAAACAGCGACCTCTGGGCGTGTATGGATACTCGTGACACATGGTATCACGAGGGCAACCCACGTGAGCACTAGGCTTGTGTGCTTATGATCGCGGAGGCGATATTGCTTTGCCACAAGACGAGCCCAGAGGTAGTGTTGCCAGAGCATGTGTATGTTCCATATCATCGATAATCCGAATAAGGTCAAGTATCAGCAATCAGCATCAACCCTCGATTGCTCTTCCTTCCATCTCGATCCCGGCCTTCCTCGAGCCGGACCCATACACGATCTCCATCATCTTCCTCTTCTGCACTTCCCTCGTGCTCTTCAGCAGTGAATAAGTGCCTTCCAGACCTCTAACCTGCTCCTCAATAGTGAGCGTGCTGCCGTTCTCGCTGCGCACAAGCGGACTGACGAGCTTGCGCCTGAGGATCTCCAAGTTCGACTTCAGCTGCAGCAAACGCTGGTTGTGATCGACAAGGACGTACTTGTTACGTACAGTCCTGTCGCGCACAGAAGCCAGCAGGTCTTTGTTCTTCTGGTACTTGCGCAAAAGCGATGCGTTGACGCCGATGACTTTCGTCCAGAGTGACGAAAGGAAGTCGCCTTCGAGACGCTCTTGCTGATCTTGCTCGCGGATCACAGTACGCTGGAGGTTCAGGAACTGCTTGTCAATTGCTTCGAAGAGGCCGAAAAGCTGAATCGAGTGGCTGAGTTCGTTGTTGATGCTTTCTTCAAGCACGCCGAGGAATTCGTGGAATGTGCGATCGAGGGTCGCTTTAGTGCGTTGCGCGTGCGTGTGGCCGAAGATGTCGCGCATGAGTTGGTTGTCTTTCATGAGGCCCACGCGAGTGAGCAGACCATGCGCGTTTGACCATACCGAGCTGATTGCGCTGGGTGGTGTAGTGGCGATTGCGGTCAGTTCACGTTGCGCCCACTCCATCACCAGCAGGATTGAGTCAACGTCGGCGTCGACGCTGGCGAAGAAGCGCGTCATTTCTATCGCCAATGTCTTCATAGAGTCGCTGAGGTCGTCAAGCTGGTGTACGATGATGGGTCCACTTGTCATGTTAGTTGATCGCACCGACTCGCCCAGATCCCACACTGCAACACCCGTGTCGTGAAGCTCTTCAATCTGCGCATGTCCATGTTCTGAGTAGAATATGACCGGCTCGAATGACTTCGCCAGACCCGCCACCTTCACTAGATCTGGTGCGGGTGTGTTGCTTGGCGTCGATAGAAGATTGCTCGCGAGCCAGTACAAGAAAATCGTGCTGACAGTGTAGAGAAAGAAATTGTGCCGCGACTTTGTAGCGTTGCGTGTGACACCGCGCACCCACGTTACAGCAGCCTCGATGGGCTCTGTTCGTTGAATCACGTCAAGCGACGTCGAGAAGCGGATGTCTAATTGAGGCGCCATTGTCAGGAGAGAGGTTCCACGACGAGGTGAAATGTAATTATGAGACGGTGACAGCAAGAAAGGTTAGACGGCAACTTACAGTTCATCTGAGTTGGTGTTTTTTGGTCCGTCGCTTCGGATTCAACCGCGTCATGTAGTGGCGGCGTCAGAGGTCGCGCATTCACTGCTTGCATTCGCACCGCTTCGCCACCGCCGAAGCAAGGATCAGGTTCGGGACTAACACTCCTGCCTTTGATCGGACTCTCAGGTAGCGGTATGCGGGAAGGTAGAGGGTACACTGTGATTTCGCCTTCGTCACGGTCTTCGTCTTCATCCAAGCTGCGATATTCCATACTTCCTTCCCTACTATGATGATAACCCCGTCGACTTGGCGATAGCGACCCTTGGTGCTTGAACCATCCACTTCCTGCTTTGCGCCATGCTGGAGGAGAGGCCGAGCGCCTGTTGGAAGCGTTGGAGGATTGGTACGACGAGACTCCACTGCGGTAGATGGAGTGTTGCGACTGCATATCGGGGACGGTCGGCGAGAACTCGTTGGCTTCAAAGTCGTCCATACTGATAGCAAGGCTAGGATGCGACTCGTACACAGACGATACGGCGTTCGTGGATGTGCGCGAGGCCATCGGCGAGGGGCGAATCATGCGGTTTTGCGATCGTTCAAGGTGTCTTTCGCGGGCGGTGCTTGCTTCAGTGTGCAGCAGAGGTACAAGGTATCAAGGTGGAGGGAAGTTACAGGTGTAGCGATTGCCAGTAGGGCTGAGACTGAGACGTGCAGGATGCGTGTCGCAATGGTGAAAGCGAGCAAAAGTGAATGCAGGTGGGAGGGTGGCTGCGATTGCGCTGGGCTGCTGCAGGCGTGTGGTGTCGGCGGATGTCTTGTTTCGACGATGTCTTGCACGCGAAGCAGCAGCGGTCTAGCACATGATCTTTGTCGCGAAAGTGACACTGGAGCCTGATGCGAGCGATCTGGCGCAAAGGACGAGGAGGATGGAGATGGAGATGGGTACTACGATACGGCGCACGCAGGTACGGCGAGCATGCCGCGACCAGCCCCTCCCCATCTGGCCTCCATGCTCGGTCTGGGGTGCCTCCTCTCGTGTGGAAGTCGATGGCTGGGGAGTGACAGCAAGGCGGACGCTCATGCAGCTGCCGGCGTCCCCTTGGCGCTGTGGTTGGCTCAGCTGCTTCCCGTCGTGCAGGATTCAGCGGCTAGCGCGTCTTGCCGACCCCGATCCGAGAGACTGCTCCACTGAATCCTATACGATCACCATTAACGCGAATACAGTATATGTGTTGTAGTTCATGTCGGTCATCGTGGGCGTCATGGCGCAGTCGAGAAGAGGCCATTGAGCATTGCGATCTGATGAGGCATCGGAAAATAATTGATGGCATGGAGGATGACGGCAAGATCTCTTTAGGGTTTGGGGTTATCTCTCCATCGATCGCAATACATGTAACAGCATTGAAATCAGCATTCTGCCCATTCCGATACCTCAACCCATTTTGTCTCTGCTTTGTGTGCTTGTCTGGTGTTCTGTTCGTACTAAATAGCAGGCGTGTGCGCTGTCCAGCGCTTGTGTGGTGGAATCCTCTGGTTCGCGATTTGATGTTAAAAATGTCGGATGGGACAACGTCGATACTTGTACCTACCCACTTACGCTTATGTCGAACACCATTTGTCACAAGGCTACGAATTACGACATGAAGGAATCAGAGCTACAGACGCAGAATCGAAGATACAACTAGAGACCAAGAATAGTACCTTATGCGTTCTTACCTGTAATCTACCACACGCTAAAGCTCACTTTGCTCATACTGTGCATCGGAGCCTGGAAGTTGCCACAGCTGTACAATTTTCGCTAGCAGTAAAACAAAGATCTCAGAAAGCAGCATAGCCAGCCGGAGTGATTGGAGAGGGCCATGTGTGAGCATGAGCCTGCATGATCAATTGAATGTCATTGGCGAAATGCTGTCTGAACCCATTTCTGTGGACAGCACCTGCCATTCTCAGAGTCTTGCGCTCTCGAGGGTCTCTCATCGAAACATGAGGATTCGACTCATATCATCGATAGTTTTCCACGTCCGAAAGGTATGTTTAGTCTCATTGTTGTATACAACCTGACGACGGGACGTCCTAGACAGCGTGGATAGGGCTGAAGGGTTCATCGGATGGTGCCGAGTGTGACAGAAAGCTTCCCACGGCTTCCCCAGTCGTACCTTCTCGAGGTATTTACCCCGCCGCATCGTCTCAACGACAGGCAACAAGCACCAACAATTTGGCGAAACTCTCCTGACGCTGCCTCGCCAAAGTCGTGCCCTATAAGCAGTGCTTTGAACGTTCGACTCGAAATCTGACTGCAGCCACTTCTCCCAGCTGCACAGCGACACCAACTGCCTCGATCTTCACCAACCCTCCCCGCCGATCTTCACACGTACATGCCAACAAAACATCGCTAAATCGCTCTGCAAGAGCTTGCTTGCGTCCGCCATGGCCGACAAAAGCAAGAAAGCATACGACAACGTCGTCTACGACCTCTTCCTCTGGGTCTTCACCGTCGTCATTGACCTCTTCTTCCGCGAAATTCACCCACGCTCGACATGGAGGATCCCCAAGAAAGGCCCAGTTCTCTTCGTTGCGGCGCCGCACGCCAACCAGTTTGTGGATCCAATCATTCTCATGCGCACCGTCCGACAAGACGCGCGCAGGAGGATAGCGTTCTTGATCGCGGAGAAGAGCACACGTAGAAAGTTCGTGGGATTTGCCTCGAGCTTGGTTGGCGCAGTGCCTGTTGGAAGAGCCTTGGATCAGAAGAAACCCGCGAAAGGAATAATCTACATACCTGAGCCGGAAAGCGACCCGACTCTTGTTCGTGGCGAGGACACCAACTTTGAAGATGCGCAGTTCATGAAGGGTGGCCTCCTTGTGCTACCCAGTTTCCAGAACACTGCTGCCAATGCTGAGGTTGCCGAGATACTTGGACCGAATGAGCTGAGACTGAAGAAACCCTTCAAGGGAGAGGTCGCAGAACAACAGCTGGCTGGTCTGGACCCGAAGAATCCGGATGCACACCTTTCCAATGGAGCAGAGAAGCCCAAGAAGGGCTCTAAGTTCAGCGTCGCACCCCATGTTGATCAGCACGCCGTCTACGATGCTGTGTTCGATCGCGTAGCGGAGGGTGGCTGCATTGGTATCTTCCCAGAGGGTGGCAGTCACGATCGAACTGAGCTTCTACCACTGAAGGCTGGTCTTGCCATCATGGCCCTAGGCTCTCTCGCAAAGAACCCGGACTGTGGTGTTTCAATTGTTCCCGTCGGTATGAACTACTTCAACGCACACAAGTTCCGCTCACGTTGTGTCATCGAATTTGGCCAGCCCATCACAATCGACGACAAGCTCTTGGAACAGTATAAGGCTGGCGACCGTAGAGGCGCTGTCGGTGAGGTCCTCAACGAGGTGCAGGATGCTCTCAAGTCCGTGACTCTCCAAGCTCCCGACTACGACACTCTTATGCTTATTCAGGCCGTTCGTCGGTTGTACAACCCGAAAGGCAAGAAGCTACCTCTGCCTGCAGTCATCGAATTACAGCGCCGTTTCCTCAAAGGTTACGCTGCATACAAGGACGACCCTCGGGTCATCAAGACAAGAAAAGCTGTCCTCGACTACAACAAGCAGCTGATGCACATTGGCGTGCGCGACCACCAAGTGTCGTATGCCAAATTCCCTTGGTACTGGGTCGTCGCCTTATTGATCTATCGTCTGGGTAAATTGGCTCTTCTGAGCATCGCTGTCATCCCTGGTCTCATCTTCTTCTCTCCGGTCTTTATCATTGGCAAGAGCATTTCTATCAAGAAGTCCAAGGAAGCGCTTGCAGCATCTTCCGTCAAAATAAAGGCAAGAGATGTGGTTGCAACATGGAAAATCCTCGTGTCACTGGCTTTGGCCCCTGCTCTGAATATCTTCTACACTATCGTCGGAACCTACTGGACGTACAAGAACCGCGTGGGAGGTCGTGTCCCAGAGTGGGCACCTCTTTGGTTCGTTGCTTTGTTCCAAATCATCTTGTTCCCATCCGCTTGTTTCGCCGCTCTCCGTTTCGGCGAGATTGGTATGGACATCTTCAAGTCGATTCGTCCTCTCGTGCTGTCACTCAACCCGACCTCAAGCAACACCCTCGTGCAACTCAGAGAGCGCCGTGCCAGGCTTCAGGCCGAGATCACAGAAATCGTCGACGAACTCGGTCCCGAATTGTTTCCCGACTTTGACAAGCAGCGTATCATTCCCGATCAGAAACATGAAGAGCGTCCAGCAACTCCCACTCACCGCCGCCACGCCAGTGAGGCCGGCGGAGATGAGATTTTCTCTTCCCCGCCCTCACCAACGAGCGCTCGCAAATCCAGCCACCAATTGCCACGCAACGAGAGTTTCCAAAACATTGGCAGCGTCGGCTTCTTCGCTTCGCGACCAAATACTCCCGACCGTAGCCGCAGTAGGACAAACAGTGCGTCGGACGGTCTGAAGCTGACACGTCTGACATCGCTGACTCCAGCTAAAGAGGAGACGAAGAGCAATATGGAGGAAGTAAGCAAGAATTTGCACGAGGCTTTGAGAGAAAGAAGAGGACGCAGGCAGAGTGAGGCAAATGGCTTCGAGTTTGCCGATGAAGAGGGAAGCAGCGAAGAAGACGAGGAGCCGACGAAGAAAGATATCTGAGACCTTCGAGTCTTGTTGAGGTTGAATGGCTTAATAGTTGCGGTTCTTAGCGAGCGTAATGATCTCCTGCATCCGAATGGTATATTTTCACCAATGCATTAGATAGACAGAATTGAAGCATCAATACCACAGTCGATACAGATCTACGACTTCTTTCCCAAGCAGCAATACACGCAAAGACTTGAGATGAGTCCCGACTCTCTAGATCAAGAATACCCTCATATCTCCTTGAACGTCGCCAACGAGCTCAGCGCTTTGCCACCGTACTCGAACATTGTGTTGCTGGGACAGCTGCTGCCCAGGGCTGCGTTGTCGACCCATGCTGGCTCCCAATAGAAGAGACCGCTACCGCCTGCGGCTGCGACATTCTTGAGCCATGTCGACTGGCCTGCGGCGGAGAAGGGAATTGATTTGGTGTCGGAGGGGAAGGCGTATTTGGGCGAAGGGCAGGAGGTGGGCCAGTTGGTCTCTGTGGAAGAGAAGGTCAGTCTAGTCCCATGCAGCACTGCTTGAATTGACAATGCGAGGTTATGCAAACGGGCGCTCCCACAACAGCATAGTTGCCACCGCAATATGCCCGACATTTGCGAAGGGAGGAGCAACAAAAGTCAAAGCAAAAGAAAACAGAGCGGACTCACCGACAACCATGACCTCCTTCCCATACTTCTGCTTCATCGACGCCAAACTACTCTTCAACTTGCCTAGTGTCGCAGCCTCGTTGTAGAACGGATAGTACGACACGCCCTGCACGTCGAAATCCGCCGTTGTCAACGGACCCTGCTTCAGCACCAGATCATACCACCACTGCTGCGTGTCATAGTTCCATCCATTATCGAGATGCAGCATGAGCTTCGGCTTCGGGCTCATCTTGCTGTCTTTGACGCCCGCGGAAGCAGAGTGCAACAGTCTGGCGAGGTTGTAAGGCGAGCTTGAGATTTGTCCGGCTGGGAAGAGCGTGCCTGCTGTGATTTCGTTGCCCAAGCTGAGAAGGCTGATCGGGAGTCCGGCATCCGCGAAGGCATTGGTGGTGTCGCGCGTGTAGTTGTATAGCTTCCACGACAAGTTGTCGATATCCGAGGTCGATGGCCAGCCCGACGGGACCGCCTGATGCGCGGGATCAGCCCACGTGTCGCTGAAGTGCAAGTCGATGAAAAGCTTGAGGTTTGCAGCTTTGGCGCGGCGGGCCAGGCGCAGGTTGTAGTCTAGGTTGTAGTTCTTGTCTGAAGGATTAACCCAGAGGCGTTGGCGGACTGTGTTGACGCCGTTGGCTGCGAGAATGGTTTCTAGGGGTGCCTTTTGGCCATTGAGACCGATGTAGGAGCGGCCTGCGGCTTCTTCGACGAGCAGGGAAGACCAGTCGACGCCTTTGTATGTAAGAGCCGCTGAGGTGGCTGTAGCCAGGGCCAGGAGTTGTGTGAGCAGTTTCATGTTGGATCTTCGATGCCGGAGTCGACTGTTTCTTGATGTCGTTGGGTAAGCCTATTGAGCAGATCCTTCGGCAGTCGTTCGAGGTAATAAGTATATTTTATCTACCTAACCCTATATTTCCAATTACTGGTAGCTGGAAGGGCCAGAGTCGTTTGCAATCACGAGACGTTAAGGCGTTCCAAATAGATGAAGTCGGCTCCACACAACGGACGGGCTAGATTGCTCCGTGTAGCTGCAAAGAAAGAAGGCAACATATTACAAGACTAGGTATAAAGTTTAGCTAAATACATCTCGTTGCGCTAATAATTCCGTCCACAGGGCAAGCTTCTTGTCCCTCAGCGGTTTCCAAGTGACCGAATCGCAGATCGATTATAGCAGGATGGTAAAACACACAAAATCAATACCGATCAGCGCTCGCGACTCCGCGCCAAATCGTCGTCGAAACCAATAGAACATAACCATACAGATTCATCACCCTGTTATTGATCCAATTACTCCTTCTTTTCAGCCGGCCTCACCAGCTTCCTGGGCTTCTTCTTCTCGACCGGCTTCGCATCCGCCGGTGTCGCGCTGCCGTTCGTAGCGCTCTCATTTGCTTTGGCCGGTGTTCCCGTTGGTCTAGGAATGGGCTTCTTCTTCGGCTGCGAGGGTGCAGCTGGCTTCTTCGCAGCACCAGTCTGACTCTGCGTTGTACGCTTCGCAGGCGCCTTGCGAGGCAACGGCTTCTTGACAGGGGTCGAACCAACTTGGCTCTTGTCATCGTCGCCCATCTCACCCGTAGCAACGGTTGACGGCGCACGCTTGGAAGAGTCGATCTTGCGAGGCTGAGGGCGGCGACGTGGAGTCTGCTTGGGCTTCTGGGTGTCGTCACCCTCGCCTCCTTCGACAAGGAAGTGAGCATCCTGAATCTTCTTATTGTTGATGTCTATCACGTCTTGTGGGCACGCAGACATCACAATTACGACGTCGCGCTCGGCGCGGAGGCGAACGTAGTCGCCGGCCTTTGTCTTTGGTGCCTTGAAGCTGATGTTGCCATCATCGGTCCAGGGCACGTTCATGAAGAGATTTAGCGGAGCAGGGACGTTGTTGATCGTCACATCAGCACCGACACCCTTAGCGCCCTTGAGACCGGCGCGCTCGTTAAGCTCCTTGAGCGCAAGGACGAGATTCTCTGCGCAAGAGCCATGTTCTTCCCAGTGTTCGACGCCGAGTTGCCTGTAGCGCGCTGGGTCGCATGCGGCCATCTGTGTGTCGTGAGCACCAGAGCTCGTGTCTTCGACCAGCGTGAGCATAGGCTCGCGCAAGTTGGAGACGAAGAGGTCGTTGACCTTAGGCACCATGTGCTGAGTCGAAGTGCGCGAGTGCGGAAGACTGAGGAACTCCATAGCTGGTGCGTCTGGTGCGTTCATAGCGTTCCATGCTTGGTAGCCGGCGAAGAGGGAGCTGCCATAGCCAGAGCCAGAGATTGCTGCGAGACCTGTGTGAGCTGGGTTAGTGTCTGCAAGAGACACTCTGGGGAGTTACCTTTGATACCTGCGGCGCCGACCGGAGTTGTAGAGAAGTCCTTCAACTGCTCAACGTATGACTTGTTGGGGTCTCGCTGGTGCTAAAATTGCCGTCAGTCCCCAATCATAGTGTGATAAGCTCTCTCAGATACACACCGTGCTTGCGAACGAAGAAACCGTATCGCTTGCACTCTTTGGAACATAGTTGCTGAATCCCTTTCCACTTGGCATGTACGAGCCCCAAGTCCTCGAATTCTTCTGCTTCTCCGTCTCGGGCTCCTTCTGCTCGCCCTCTTTCGCGCCGTTCTTGCTGCTCCACCCGATTGAGGGCACGTACGAGCTCCAAGTGTTCTTCTTCTGACCTTGCTGCTGTTGCTCGTCGCCTTTCTCGATGCCTTCCCTGGTAGCCTTCTCTGCCTCCTCCTGAGTTGGGAGATCCATGCCGCTCTTCCTGTTCTTCTTAGGCGCGGGCTTCGCAGGCTTCTCTTCTTCCTTGGGCTCAGGCAGCTCTTCTTTCTTCGGCGGCTCCTGCTTAGCTTCTTGCTGCCCGTCTCCATTTTTCACGTCTGGGTGCGGCAGAGCGAAGGCCCATGTGTCGACGACCTGCGATCCAGAGGTGTTGACGACCTTGATCGTCTGCCCAGCTGGGACGAAGGTCGCGACGCCATGCCTGGCAGGGATGATCTGCATTTCAGGCATCTTGTTGGGTCTGTGGACAATGGGTCCTGCCTGATGTACGATTCGGAGGTTGCGCTCCGTTCGCCTGGTAAATAGGAGCGCTTGAAGAAAGTAGCTATTCAGATAGCTCGAGCGACACAAGTACGCAGTATAAGTAATGGACGTATGCGACACAAAAGGTCCCGGAGGAATAAGAGGAGAACGAGATATGTAATACAGACCAAGTCACAAGCTGTGCTACACTTGTGTTTAAGTTGAGCTCAATCATCCAATGCACAGCGACGATCGCGCAGCCACCGCCATGCATCTTGCATGCATCGTCGTCACCTCGCGGGTTGGCCGTCCTGTTTTGTGGGAACATGCAAGTGCGTCATCGGGCGTGGAAAGGAGGACGGCAAGCTGGAGTCCCAGGCCTGCAGGGTCCATCCCAGCTGCTCCGCGGTGATCTCCTCGAAGCATTTCCCACTTTCACACGTCTCAAGGTTGGAAGACTAGGCAAATCAGCGAATGCTTGTTATTAGTGTAGACCAGTCTTGATACATGTATAGATTACATAACCCAACACGCCCCTTTTAACCTGCCCTTTATGCATTTTGTTGCCTGTATTGTATCTCCCAAGAACTGAACTGCACGTGGTTCCCACATGGCTGTCAACGTCCTCTAAACTTTGATCTTGCTTTCAATTTCCAACAGGGCGTGTAATAATATCATCCCGTAATATCATCGCTGGCAATTTTCCGTGTGATCAACTTCTGTACCCAACCTGCGCGTCGTGGCAAAAGCGTTGGCTCAGTGATTTTATCTTGTCAACCTCGAGTCCCGCTGCAGTTGTTCAGCATATTTACGTGACCCACTGGGCGACAGTGACGAGTGTGGTGTAGCCCATGGCAACTACACCAAGCAGCATCATGGCGACATCGAAAGCCTTCTCGCCGGTGGTCTCAGCAACGCCCTTGTAATGCAAGAAAGCCGGGTAGATGTAAACAAGCGGTACGCAAGCAGCTGATCCAATGATGGCAACAAACTTGTCCAAGTCTGAAGCACCAACGATGGCGACAACACCGCACAAGCACATAGCTCCAGCGCGTAAGAAGTTCTTCTTCCACTTGATGGTAGCGGAGCGCTTGCCGGTCGCCTTCTCGCCAAACAGCGAAGTCTCGACGATACGCACAGCCGGGAAGAGCTGGACAGGGTTGCCAGCGAGGACAGCAAGAGAGTAGAGGAACTGCACTGCGTTGACGAGCTTCGAATCCTGAGGGAAGTTGGAAATGATTTGGATCTTGGTGAACTCTCCGAAGGTGGCGTAGCAAAGCGCGCCAATCGACGTGAAGACGCAAGTGATGATGAACATGATGAGGTAGAGCAGCTTGGAGAAGTGCTCAGGTTTCTTCATGCTCGACTGAATGGGCAAGATGAGACCAATGCCTTCAAACGTGAAGATGGCGCTGCCAATGGTCAGAGGGAAAGTGGACGGGCTGAAGAGCTGGACGCTCTCGTTCATGCCGAACTCTGCCAAGCTGCGGATGTCGTATTGCCAGATGTAGACGACGCCAATGAGGATAAAGACGTCTGCAAGGAGGGCCGCGGGTCCAAGCTTAGAGATATTGCGAATCAATGCCAGAGGCACCAACAAAATGAGTTGCAGAGCAATAAAGGTGTTGATGCCAATGGGCAGATTGCGGCTCTTGAGCACAGCCTGGAAGAAAGAATACATGTTCTCGGCGGTGAAGATAATACCCGCGCAGACGAAACCAAGTTGGGAGAGTGTAATGGAGGCCAGCACGACCGAACGGAATCGTCGACCAACGATGGCTTCACCAAGCTCACCATAACCACCGCCTCCGCACTTTGCTCTGCACTGCAGAAGTAGATGGAAGCACACACATGTGACCAGTGAGACCACGACCAGAGTAATGGAAGAGGCAAGGATACCACCGTTCCGGAATGCCTTGGGAAGGAACAGAATACCAGTGCCCACGAAAGCTTTGAGCAAAGTAAAGAAAGTCTTCGTCGTGCTAGCATCGCCCTGCTGTTTGAGGCGGCGGGTACTCTTTCTTTTGCCAAGCAAAGGTCGTCTTTCGGCAGGTCGTCCGTCATTTTCATCATTGAGTGGTTGCCTCTCAGTGTCATCAATGGCAGACTCATCGTCGTCTGTATCAGCAAGGTCCTCGCCTGCGAAATCGCCATAAAGTTCCAAGAAGTTGATGAAGTTCTTTGTCACAGGTACAGCTGCGCGGCTCAAGCGCCGGCGCATGCTGGGCTGATCAGTAGTGTTCCGCTGTACATGCTGCCTCCTGAAGCCACCAGGCTGGAGGATATCGTCGGCTCGAACAAGATCTTCGTCCTGATCCCTTGGGTAAAGGCCAGAGAATGTTGCCGCCCGCCGGGGAGCATTGGCTCTAGCTTTAATTTTGTAGATATCGCGGTGAATATCGCCACCCTGAAGCATAAGCGAGGACTCTTCCTGGTTCTCGCTGACACCGCTGCGGGTGTCTGTCTGCACGGGATCAGAGATTACGGCTTCCGGTTCCGCAGAGTAACCCTCAGGAAGATGGGGGTCGATGATGGCGGCATCTCGCCTAGTGCTCTGCAAGCTGTCGGGCGTGTCCGTCATGTTGTGTAAAGCGAAGGTGGGAAAGTAGCGGAGTGGCCCTTCTACACAGCAAACTTGAATTGAAGTCCTCAGTGTCCAGCGCTCAGTGACCAAGTGTATCCGCAGGAACCAGAACAGCAGCAATCGCCAGCGCACCAATGACACGGGCTGTAGGGTCACAATGGAACGGCACTGTAGATGGAAAGGAAGTTGAAGTTCCAAAGCAGCCGGTCACACGGCGCCACAGTTAGACTTTGGAGCGGCGCGCTAAGCGCCCAGACCGCGAGCTTGACGTTGGTAGGTGCTGGAAAAAATGGGCGTGCTCGAGGCGTGATATCATCTCGAGATCGCCAGGCACACGAGTGATTTTCTAGCAAGGGCACGTGTCCGGAGATGTGCAATCGGGGCCCTGGGATGACATTTGGGGAATGTTCTATACAATATACTAGGAGGTAAGGCGTCGGCTATTCGGCTCAAATTAAGGATTAATAAGTATCTCGAGAAAACAAAAATAATACCTGCGCGAGCTGCGTAAGATTACTGTCGACACTACGAACATGTTAACATCAGATAAGTCATCAAGTCGTATCTGTCCTGTGATGCAGGCTAGAACAAGGGTGCTATGAGCTAGCCACAATAATATCCATAGACTACTACACGCACACAGCTTGCGGGGAACAAAAATCATGCAAAATGTTTCCCTCCTTGGAGAGGTACTGGTCTCCCCGTCAAGGTGATGCCTCGTTAGGAGGTGTTGATCTCCTCGTCAATAAGATGTTGCACTGAGAGGTGTTGGTCTCCTTGTCAAGAGGATGCCCAGTAAAGAGGTGGTAGTCTCCTCGTCAAGAAGGTCCCTCGTTGAAAGAATTAATATGAAGTGATCGATTTGAAAAGATACAGTGATTATCATTATCACTGAACTAAAACTGCAACGGGCAATCCATCAGACAAACCATCGTCAGATGACCCGTGCCAAGAACAGAATCATTACCTGCTACGAACCGCCGAACGACCATCTCCCTGCTCATTACGCCTGCTGTTCGGTTCTTTTCGTACAAAAGGTGAGACATCCTGCATCATTCGCCTGGCCAACCAATCGAGCTTGTCAGACGGTGAACTCGACAAAAACTCATCATTATAAATAAAAGAGAAGCGCCGCCTATTAGATTCAATACCATCAATGAACGGAGTGTCAATCGGCGCGAAGTGAATTCTTGTAGGAAAGAGAATAATAAAGGCAATCGGGCGCCGATGCGCCTGGAGGAATTTTTTGATGCTGACAACAGAGTTCAAAAAGGCATCAGGTTCCTCGCAGATGATATATCCGACACCTGGAGACGTAGGGAGACAGTCGAGGATCGCGGTAGTGAAGTTTTGGCAGTGAAGTTTTGGCAGTTGTGGCGACGAAGTCTCTCAGATTGCTTGGTCTGAAGAGCTTCGTCCAGTATCGATTCGTCATCGAGAATAGGTACGAGACGAGATTGACAATATGCGCCTCTCACTTCTCGAAAGTCGACCGGTACTCGGGGGACATCGCTAAGCATATGGCATGTGTCTTAAGTCAACCAAGTGAGCAAGACATTATCATTCTATAGGTCTGGTGTGGAGCCCCTTGCTCGCTGGACATACACGAACTGAGATATAGATATAAGCCAGGAAGGTAGTGATTTCCCTGGCAGAATTTGCGCTACATGATTGTAGGATCCTGGGTGCCAATCTTTGTCAAGGCCAACACGCTTTGTGTTCTCGGCGAAGAACCAACCACATCCCAATCGAAGACACGACTCACTAGTCCGATCTTTCATCTTCTGGATGCAGTTACAAGCGGGATCACCAAGTGGTAGAGCATGATGGAATTTCAAACAATGTTTCCTTGCTTCATCGACGTTAGTGAAAGTCGCCGGGCATTCGCGCTCAAGATACCCGTTAGCCGGGCATTCAAATTCCGCGTCATCATTGTGAAATGGTGTACGCCTTGTGTCGGAATCGATGGTTTCAATCGCCGGATCAGAGACTGGATCGTCGAGAGAGTCGGGAATTTCGAGGATCTCAGAGAGATCATCAGAGCGTGAAGATCCGAATGACAGTTCCTCGGCGAAGTCTCGATCTTCGCCAGTACGCGTCCCGCCATTCCGCTTCTCTCGCCCGAAGGTCATGGCACCATCAAATGGATCGCCATTTAGAGGTGGCTCTGGATCAACGTAGGTAGGTGGCACGTATCTTGCTTCTTTAGCTCCACGAAGACGATATCGTCCGACCATCCTCGGTTCAGGAGGCGTTGTCTTCGTTTTCTTGGAATGGGATGCATTGTCGTCCGAGTCGATCGATCGCCTCTTGCGCTGGGGTTGGAGAGGCAACACGGGCTGAGCATCGCCAGAGCTTGGGGATTGATTCTGGATAACAGGAACGTCCAGGCCAGCCTTGGAGGTACCGAGGCCAACCCCGCGGCTGGCGATATTCATGTGATCGAGGCTAACACCAGCCGGAAGACGAGCGGGATTTGACCGAGTACTGCCGCGACCGTCGTCAGAATGAACACCGTTGAGGCCAGCTTCGAGGCGAGCACCGCTGATGGCGGCGTGAGAAGAAGCACCGTTGAGGCCAGCGTCGGGGCGAGCATCGTTGATGTCAGCGCGAAAGGGCGCGCCATTGAGGCCATCGTCGGGACGAGCAGCGGCGTGAGAGGGGGCACCGTTAAGGTCGGCGTCGGAGCGGGTACCGCTGATGTCGGCGTGAGAGAAAGCGCCGTTGAGGTCATTGTGGGAATGAGCGACGTTCATGTTGATATCAGCGTCAGGGCGAGTGCCGTTGAGGTCATTATGGGAGAGAGCGCTGTTGCTGTCGGCGTTAAGGCGAGCATTGTTGAGGTCATGGTGGGAGGGAGCGCCGTTGAGGCCTGCTTGAGAGAGAGCGAATGCCGTTGAGACCATCATGGGAGGGCGAAGGAGCGCTCTCTGGAGCGCTCTCTGCACAGCGAAGGTTTGCCGCGAACTGCTCCATCCATTGTGTCCGCCCGCGAGCTATAGTTTTTTGAAGCGGCATATCTTCATTCTTTAGCCACGCAGAAGCGGCCATAATGACGAACATACCACAGTCCCTGTTATTCTGTTGCATCTGATCGTGGCGTAGATGTACGAACTCAATCGTCGGCTTCTAGCCGAGGACAGTGTCGAGCAGTATCATCTTCTCTCTCGCGAAGGCCGAACTGGGATGTGACGAGCCAAATGAGTTGTATATGAGACAAGCTGCTGAATCTCCTGTTGTGTCGATAAACACTCCGACCCAGTGTTTCTGTTCTTGATCGCAGAGAGAGAGAGAGTATAATCTTCTTGGTCCCGCTACGAAAGAGCTTGCTGGACAGTGAGGTATCCCATGTTAACGTCGAACACGTGCCGTGCTCCACGCTGCTTTGGGTGAGCGTCTGGAAGGCGGCATCCATAATGCGGTCGTTAAGCCATCAATTGTGGCGAAGCCGGAAGAGATCATAGGCCTCAACCTGGCCTGATGGGCGAACCCGGGATCCGGTTATACCTGTGGTGGGCGGCACGGTGGAACTTGGAGGTCGGTCGGTGACGAAGACGAGACGGAAGGCGCAATAGTGGCTAATGGCGCGGACGTCGGTGTTGACGAAGAACGTGAAACTGAAGCAGCTCTACGAACATGCTACATCAGATGAGGCATTATGTCGTACTTGTTCTGTGATGTAGGCTGGAGCAAGGGAGCTACGACATAGCCACAAGGTCCAGAGACTACCACCGTTTGCAGGGAGCGGAAATTGCAAAAGAGTATTGAGTTCCTGAGTTCTAGTGCATGTGTTCCGTGTCTCGCACCTAGAATCTGCACTCACGAGCAGATATTATCTCCGCCGCGAAGTGCAGCGCCACTTTGTCCTGAGGTTGTGCACAAAAAGGCTGTCTCAACAGAAGTCCGGGAATAAATGGCAAAAAGATGGATTGCTGGATGAACCAGCTGTAATAATTGACCGACGCAGGGATCGAACCTGCAATCTCTTGATTCGTAGTCAAGCGCCTTGCCATTGGGCCAGCCGGCCTATTTGATGTATGATACTCTTTCAAAACTCATCATCACGCCTTGACATTGTCAATGACAGCGCGCTCGAATGCTCGAATAGCTGCCTGCGCATACCTATGGTCGCTGCCGAATACATTGGTCCTGTCAGAACTCTTGCCAGGGTGCCGCAACGTGGGCTGACAAAGTGCGATCATTCGAGGATATGGATTGCCACCGCAGATAACGTGACTGTCTGTTCAGGCCGCCGTTTGTAGGGAGATCCAGGTTGTACAAGTGAACCGGCTTGCTGAAGCGACGACATCCTGCGGCATGTATTTGGCGATCGCTATGGGTGTAACTTGTCATGGGCAGCATCTTAATATGGTGTAGAAGGGCTGCATGTGCTGCTTGCGCTTGCGAGTATTCCTTGGACTGATGATAAGATCACATGATGATCCATAGGAGAAGTGGTAACGATGGCCAGCCGTCACGATGCATCCATCAGGAGAGTGTTTAGCATTGGCGTGATATCATGGCCAGGAATAGCTCTTTCTGTCAGTGTGATAACATTTTGGTGGTGGGATTCAAGTATAAGTAAGCACAAGCAAGATCAGACAAAGATGCACCGCTATCTTGCGTGTCGTTGTTGTGAGGCGAGAAGGTCATCCAGAATGGCTTCGCTGTCAAGATGATGAAGCACAAGCCACCGTCGTCGTCCGTCCTGATTTGGCCAAGCGCGATCGAGCGCTGACTGTTTTGAGCACAGCGCATCAACATGACAAACAGAAAGTCAGAAGTCAGTTTTCCGATCGCAACAATGTTGATAGGATTGCATATGTAATCCTCCTTCCCTTTCACTACCATACGCTGTCAGATAGTCATCCTTTTGCCACGTCGTGCCGACGCATATACAGCCACAGGAGAACAATCTACCAAGGCGGACCAAGGACGCGTTCGCGTGGCATGTCGAATCAGTCCACTCATCAGACTAACCTAAGTTGCAGCCGCATCGATAATTAGACCTTACAACATCGCCTTATCGTACTGGAATTAAATTGAGATATGTTCAAACCGCAGGTGCTTCTGCGATCGCGTCCCTGTTCGCCGCTACAATTGCATGGCATGATGGTGATGGCGGTATTCCTGGAACTGGAAGGGACCAATGCATCAGAATCTGGCCGCTGAGTCATTTATTCCTCTTCATACCGTGTCAAGAGGTTGGTGATGGCAAGGAACGTGGACGACTTATTAGGTACTGAGTACCCGTTGGTTCTTGGCGACTTGGTGAGGGAAACCCGTAACGGAAAGCGCTCGGCGGTACCGATGAGCAATAATTGAGGATGACTGGCTGCTCGAGGCCTCGACTTCATGAGCCATGAAGCAAAAGGGCAATGATACGGAGGTATGCACTATTATTCGACCCTACTTTCTCCACCAGCAATGCACCGTTCTGGCTAGATCAAACGTTGTAGCGTTTGAAAACGACTAACCAATCCGGGTCAGTCGCAGCGCTCGCGTGGTTGCACCAGTAATATCGCAGTCTACTACGTGCCAGAACAACGGCCGTGTGCCTTCCATTGCCTCATTGGCTAAATATGTGTCAATGGGCATCACTGGAGGACTCAGCTGGATGACCAGCTGAGCATGCTAGCGTCTGAGGAGACGACTACGCACTGGCGAGGACGCATATTTAAAGATGTCTTGTAGTTGCGACTTGGACTTGCTTGGTTATCTCCTACTTCCAGCATATATTATATCGCCTGCAAGGCTCCAAAACTCCACTGGGATGTCACCTTCGGCAGATATAGATGAGGCCCCAAAATGGCCCGTCAAAACCAGCGAGTTTGCAAATCACCACATGGATTCGACCAGATGGAACGATTTTCCTTTCGTGAGTGCAAGGGGTATAGCCCCCATTGTGTCTGAGATGATTCGCTGACTTCTACCCTTCTTTCTGAATAGCGCTCCGACGACATCGTCATTGCAAGTTGGGGCAAATCTGGAACGACCTGGACGCAACAAATCGTCTCCCAGCTTGTCTTCCTCGGTACCGAAGAAGCGCCCATCAACGTGACGTCGCCATGGCTCGATTTTCGACCGATTCCACCAGAGGCCACCCGTGAGTTGCTCGAAGCGCAAAAACATCGCCGCTTCCTCAAGACGCATTCGCAACTCGAGAATATAGTCTTCAGTCCGAAGGCCAAATATATCTTCGTTGCCCGTGATGGTAGGGACGCCATCTGGAGCCTGCACAACCACATGTACAATGCCACCCCGCAGTTCTATCATTTGATCAATGAAACGGGAGAACGCCCTGGGCCTCCACTCGCGAAGCCGCCTGCGAACCCTCGCGAGTACTTTCTCGATATTCTGGAGAATGATGAACAAGAGTCAGTCGCGCTGCCGTTCTGGAAGACAATTCGTGGCTGGTACGATGCGCGGGACCTGCCCAATCTGCTGCTGGTCCACTTCAACGATCTGAAAGCAGACTTGACCGGCGAGATGCAGAGGATTGCGAAGTTCCTAGACATGGAGATTCCGGAAGAGAAGTGGCCTGAGCTCACAGAGCACTGCACTTTCGAATGGATGAAGTCGCACGCGGCCGAAATGAGCCCAGTGCAATCCGCCATGGCTTTCGAGAACGGTCCAGATACTTTCATCAACAAGGGAAGCAACGGCAGGTGGAGGGATGTTCTAACTGCGGATGACGTGGAGCGATACGAGGAGAAAGCGGTCGCTGAACTCGGAGAGGAGTGTGCCAGATGGCTTGCAGGTGGTAGGAAGGCTCTGGAGAAGTAGTTGTGTTCCAGTAAACCTCGTGCAATCCGCATATTTCTTCTCTTGTCATCAAATATCTTATGTGCCGCTCACGTTGATTTTGACACCCCCAAAAGGTGTCGTCGTGCCATGAGTCCGGGCTGCGTTTTTGGAATGATATCGTCTCTGCCTGCTCAAGGGCCAATTCCACAGGAAGAACACCTGAAGATGTCAATTGCATTTGCTTGAACATATTCTCAAACAGAATGGGTATACCCAACGCCTTCGCTAAATTAGCAAATCCCTGAAATCGTGTCAACCAAAGCGTGCCCTTCACGCTTTCTCGAAACTCAAGCACTCTTTTCTCTGATCGGCCTCCTCTTTGGCCATCTCATAGTCATCTTCCTCCATGTCACTTGTCTCCTCCCACAGCTTGTCTTTCTCAGCATCGTCTCCAAGATCATTCGAGTTCTGTCTGATTGCCCAAATGCCTTCCCTCGCTCTCTTGTGTCTCTCTCTGTCCTCCTCAATCCGCTGCTCGACCTGTCTCTTGTCCAGCTTGACCGCAGGTGCTGCCCATGGCTCTCTGACTGACGCCGGTGTATTCCGCGCCATAGAAGGCGTGCCATCTTCTCGTCCCAGACCACCAGCCATGACCGGAGACTCCGGTGCGCCGGCAGCATCTCGCCCTGTGATGAACTCTTCCAGCTCGCCAACCGTTTGTTGTTGCAAGAATCCTCGTCCCTCCAAGCCTTTCAGCACGCTCCTGACGACGCGCACGTTCGCTGCACCGCCGCCTTGAGGCGGAGCGACCAGATCCACGATTCGCAAGATGTCGCGTTCCATCATCCGCACGTAGGTGAGCTCATTTTGCGCTTTGGCGGCGTCGCAAAGAGCTGGGAGGAAGTACATGATGTTGGCGCGGGAGTTCAGGTTGTTCCGCTCGAGCTGCTCCAGGATACATGAGTGCAGGTCTTCTGCAAAGGCGGAGTGTTTTAAGGCATAATGTGCGGTTTTGAGGGCGGAGTTGGTAGATGCGTTCAGGTGGTGGAGCAACGATGTGAACTTCATGCGCACTTCGAATGGGTCGGCCATTGCGGCGATGGTGCGAGTGAGGATGATGTATGTTGTTCAGGAGGGAGGAGTTAGGAAACTCTCCTCGGTTTATTAGTCGCATCTGATTAACCCACGTTGATCGGCCCGCTAGTTACAGTATGCGGTAACGGTAACGTTACGCGGAGAAGTTTAAGCTTGAGCTTCAGACCAAGGTGAATTCGCAGACCATACATGTACTGTACTGTACATACAACCTAGTCTTAGAGCCACATACAAGCGCCTGTTAGCTGACATTGTAAGCAATCCATGCGCATGTGCTGTCTGCGAATAAAAGCAAACTTGGCCATTGATATGGCGCTGCAGCCCAAATTGTTCCTTCCAGAACGACACAATCGCTTCCAGGTTCGCTTTGCCTGTTTTTGTCGGGACTAACATCTACCTGGATTCTATCCCTGCTGCCGCTCGATAGTTGCTTCTGCTATCTACCGGACCACCCAAGAAACATATCTGATCGATCACCACGCCATGCTGTGCACCGCCTTGCCGGATCTCCCCCCCATGTACGTACACAACAGCCGGTACTGCACCTGACACCGCACGGATCTGGAGGCGCTACAGCTCGCTCTCTATGATTGTCGTCCCATAGTTCTTGCGCAGTATGACCCCACATGTTCTCAACATCGTGCCACACACGTTCTCCTCCTGGTTGCGACCGCATCCAAGAGATCAAGCTCTCATTCAAGAACCATGAGCCTGCGAGGTAATGTAGAGCTGTGTTGCCATGGACGTCGGTCAGGCCAATCTGCTCAGGCCCCAGTGCCGCGATGATACGCTTGCAGACATCTTCCTGTCTGCGAAGCTCGTCCGGCATGTCCCTTGGCATCGGATACACAAATGGTGGCCGCTCTTCACTCGGCAATTGTCCATACTCAAGTTTTCTACCGAATGCGTCGAACTGTTCAGGTCCGGGAGACCATCCGATGACTGGTGACCAGCGCAAGTCTCGAACGTCGTGGATGGATTGTTCAATCTTCTTTGACGTCTGCACCTCGCTCGGCTTATATGGTAAGCAGGCAATGTGAAGTAAGGTGTGTCCCAATGCCGTGGGGGGTACGCTTGCGAAGGGAATGTTCGTCGCCTCCATAAAGTCAACTCGTAGTCTGGCTGCGGCGAAGTGCAAGGTATGCACATGGAAGACCGGGGTCACTATGGACTTATCCAACTGATCGTGCGCCTCGAGAATGGAGTACGCCTCGAGGTTCCCAGCAATGATCGCAGATTGTGAGGGCGTCAGGGCGCAAGAGCCAGTTATAAGAGCACGAGCATTAGGATTGAATCCGCGATCGAGTAGATAGCGAAGCATGACCATGTTCTTGCTCGCTATCGCAGCGTGAAGCGGCGTGGATCTCGTCAGAGCAGAGGGAGTGAGGTGTGCTTCTTCTGATAGTTGATCGACCACACCACGCGCGACCCATGCGCTGACATCTGCATCGCTGCTCAGAAGTTGGTCGAGGATATCAGGGGTCGATGTGCCGGCGCTGACGACAGAATTGAGTAGCGACGCGTCATCAGAGTAATCGAAGCCGCATTTGTGTTCTTCGGTCCAGAAACGCAAGATATCGGCGCGCCGTGTTGTTAGCTCATCCTCGGTGAGTGGTATAAATTCGTGAGGCACCGTTCCCACGTCCTCGGCCCTGAAAGTATCGCCCTCCTCGAATAGAAAGGGCACAGATTGGAGCTTGTCGGTCAGCTGAAAGCGTCTGCTCATGCGAGCAACCATCTTTTGCGTCTCTATTGAGATGCCATTTGGGTTGGCCCCGTGCTCCAAGAGTAGGCGCACATTCTCTGAGCGCTGTCTCTCTATCGCTCGAAG
Organism: Cladosporium sp. VS III D KN 1; assembly: GCA_019775635.1. Lineage (NCBI taxonomy): Eukaryota > Fungi > Ascomycota > Dothideomycetes > Cladosporiales > Cladosporiaceae > Cladosporium > Cladosporium sp. VS III D KN 1. Next base: position 538,806 of record JACWFN010000037.1, read on the forward strand.
AAGTGGTGTCGGGCATTTCCGTGTGTTCTGTAACCATGGATTATGTTCTTGGTCGATCACGATCAAGCGCTTGTCGTTGTCCAGCAGTTGAGCTCTGCGAAGCAGGAGGCGGAGGACTGAACTGTCTTCCAGTCCGGCTGCAGCAATGAACAGACTTTCGGTTCCCAGATCGCACTCTAGCAAATCACGGAAGATCTCTGCCTTCGACCATTCTTCTGCCACCGTCTCATGATCGGTGTATTGGGATACGTCGGGTCCCTCCATGATGAGCTTGCAATATGATCGTGCGGAGGTTGGAGGTTGTCGTGGAGCCACAATTCTGACGGTACAAATTGAGTCGTGGACCGGCCAATCAGTCATCGCAGCCGCGATTCACTGGCTGTAGCGCGTGGTCGCACAACAGGAATCCTGAACAACTTTCGAACCTGAAACGCTTCGTTGCTAGGGTAGATTATGACAATACTTCACTGCTTGAGCCTCGAGAGGGGTCCTATATGTTCAGTGACTGCCCACGTCACTTGAGTGATTCCACACCAATGACTCTCTTCACTGAAACTGCTTGAACGAGCTTCATGACGACGTCGCCAATCTGCACGAGAATCAAAATTCATGTACACATGTGTCTAAGTTTACACCGCGGGTCTTTCGGTAATACATGCACGATCTTCTGGATCGCAAGACTAAATTTACACCGTCAGAGGCAGTATACCATAAAGTAATCGGCGCGGTGACTAGTATGTACTACATCGGGACTTGAAAGGATCGAGGACATGGAATAAAGCATCTGCTGCGATTGCCTTGTGCAGTTCGTAATGTGTCTCAAGTAGCGCGTTGGACGTAAGCTTATGCCGTAAACGTCAACCGCATGGTAGTTCACTCACATTTTCAGCCGCCTCAACCACCACGTCCCCTACCACGGCCACGGGGAATCCTCCTGTCAGGAGGATTCTGCAATCTCGAGCGCGAACGCAAGCTGCGAGAGCTTCTCAAAGGAGCATAATATCTCCCTCGCTCAGCTTTATGCCTAAAACAGCGTGTTCGGCAATCGCGGTGAAAGCTGTGACAAGGTCGAAAAAGGTATGAACTATTGCATCGATGTTTCGGGTCCACTGGTTGCGCCTGGTCCGTTCCAGCGTGGTGTGGTCGACACCTGCGTTCGATATGCAAGATCTAGCCACGCCGACATCCGTGGCGACAAGTGCGCTTCATTCGCGTCCAGGAACGACATTAGCTTGTCAGACTTGTATGCTTGGAACAAGATATTAAAGACCGATTGCAGTCGATTTCTGTCAGATGAGTATTACTGTGTGGCGACTGCTGGGCCTTTGAGGACCTAGGGTTTTAGACACAATGTGACAGCAAGAAAAGATATTGAACATGAAGGTAGTATCACGAAGACTGAGCATGTACCTTGTAATTCGCAAAGACCCCTTGATCTGGAGTAAGTGAGGTAAGCGCAGCGTCTCCATGGTCACAGTAGCAATGCTTAGCTCTGTGTCCATTGGTACGACGATACTGATGACGGAGGAGCCGCCATACTTTCATCAGTATCTCAGTGGCTCATATAGCCAAGTTTGAATCAACAGCCGCTGGCAGAAGCACAAGAACGTACCGAGGTGTTTTGATGGACGTGTTGACTTCTTTCACAATAGATGAGTGCATCAGACAAGTTCTACCCAGCCTGTAGTCCTCACACGATTGGTGTGCTGATCTGATGCTCATAAGTCCACGAAAATAATGGCAACACGATATGATGCATGTCAGACGCAAGAGGTCTGTGTGGCTGGATAGTTCCTGAGTTAGCATGCAGCGGGAGGAGCGGGCCTTTGTGTGGAGGTGGCAAAGCTTAAATATATTTCCATGACAGCAGCGCTTCTTGCAGGCGCTTACGATACAGAACGATAGCGTAACTCATGATATCGAAGCGCTACGAGATCCTGGCTATATCTTTTGAGCCAAAAAGCTATCAGTCAATGGTGCATTGAAAAGCCATGGAATCCACATTCAGCCAGCCATTTCACTAAGACCATTGAGATAGGGAGATTGCTTTGAAGAAGCTAAGGGAACTTTCAAGCCACATTTCAATAATAGATCTCCTAGATTGAGCATGACATCTGCATGCATTCAAGCGTGACATCAATTCAGGTCCCGGATCCTTCGAGTGCGAAGCCACGTAACAGCGTAGCACTGCCAACAACGCATGTCTCTTATCTGCTTGTTGATAAGCATGCACAAGGATCAGTTCTTTGAAGGATGCAATCTCCGGATTACCCTTTCGGGCCGCGGCCGAGGCGAACACGAGGAGAGAGTGGTCGAGAGGCAGCGGCGACTCCTCTCGTCCCCACGTTTTGCGACGTTTGGCTGGAAGCTCTGCGCCCGCCCTGCATCGCTAGCCCGCAGCCTGTCTGACTGTTGCTGTGCCGAGCTGCTGCTGTGAGAGCCTGCGAGCCTGGGCGCACGCCTGCTGCGGTCAGTAGTCAGCCCTCGAGCCGCCACTCAACGCGATTCCACGTGAGCATGAGCGATACCACCCCGTCCTCTCTCGCCGCACCCGCGCGCGCAGAGAGCCCCAGCCAGACGAAGGGCAGCGACCAGACTTCACTGCAGCAGCAGGCGCGTCACGACAGCAAGGCGAACCACCCCGACGGCGACGCGCTGCAAGTGAACGGCCACTCAGCAGCCCAGCCAGCCCATGCCAGCGGCGCAGCATTGACAGGCACCAACAACACATCTGCCTACGTGCACAACCATGCCGTCCTGCCCTCAATAGACACCGGGATCCACCACCCTCCACTCGCCCACCGCATCTCGAGCACCCCAGCGCTTGCAGGACTCACCATCCAGACGGACTTGGGCACACCAGGGAGCACAATACTCGAGAAGACAAGAGATATCCCTTCTATATGCGAAACGCCTGCCCAGGCAAGATCACACAATTCATTGGCTTCGCCGACCAACCTGCCTGCAAGAGGGTCTTCGCTCCGTTCCAACCTCTCAACCAATAGTATACCTTCTTCACTGTCACCAGGCTCAGCAGGTTCTGCTCTGCCATCGCCTTATCTTGCCACAATGTCCGATCTGACACCATTGCCCAGTCCACTTGTGGGCCACGAATCGCAAGCACCATGGAAACGTAATCGTCCAGGCACACCTGGACACTCGCGCAATGCCTCGTTGGAGGAGCAGACGCCTACCAATCCGTTGTCACCAACGCTGCGATCCCCAGGAACGCCTTCAAAACGCAAGAAAGGATATGGTAGTCTGGTTTCGACAGCAGTTGAAACTTCTATGGCAATTAATACTGCTGTGACTCAGGAAAATCGAAAGCAAACTGGCAGACACCACAGTCGCAATCGAAGCATATCAGATTTCCAGCCGGAACAATTGCAGAATGTACGACAGAGACACGTTACGATTGGCTCAGGTGACGCTCCGAGCTTTGAAGCTGCAGAGTATCGAATGCAGCGTGAAGCGTATCTCGCAGCACAACGCGGTCTTACTCAAGATTCTCGTGCTCCAAAGCAGATTCCCAGCCCGCCAGCTAGTAACACGAGCGTAGCCGAAAGCGATGAGCCAGAAGAAGATACAGACACGATAGCTTTGAACGCCGACGGCGAGCCTGCGGAATACTTGCAAATACATTGTGGTATTAACAACCGCAAGAGGAAATTCAGAAAGGTGAGGCAACTTGGTCAGGGCACATTCTCCAAGGTCGTCCTGGCTACGAATGAGCGAATCCTCGAGAATCCTGCTCCAGCCAACATAGAAGAGCAATTGGACCCTGCCCGGTTGGTCGCTGTAAAAATTGTCGAACATGGGCCAGCAGGTGGCGCTGACAAGGAGCGGATCGACACAAGCTTGCGACGAGAGGTGGAAATGCTGAAGAACATATCACATCCTTCACTGATCCACCTGAAAGCATGCGAATATCAGGAGTCCCGCACACTTCTGGTTCTCACTTACTGCCCTGGCGGTGACCTCTTCGAGCTGGCAAGCGCTCAGCGGGAACTTCTAACACCATCATTGGTCCAACGCATGTTCGCTGAGCTTGTCTCTGCTGTTCGTTACCTTCACAAGAATTGGATCGTCCACCGCGATATCAAACTTGAGAATGTCCTAGTGAACTTTCCTCCTGCCAAAATAGCCGACATCTCGGATCCGACGACCTTCGCCTCTCCAATCGTCACATTGACCGATCTCGGTCTTAGCAGACGCATCCCCGACCCTCCAGAGTCACCACTTCTCACCACTCGATGTGGAAGTGAGGACTATGCAGCTCCGGAGATTTTGCTCGGCCAACCCTACGATGGGCGTCACACAGACGCCTGGGCTCTGGGCGTACTTCTTTACGCGCTCATGGAGGGCCGTCTTCCCTTCGATGCACCTCCAAACAAACCAGAACGCAGCAGGAATACACATCGCATCGCCCGCTGTGATTGGATCTGGTGTCGTTTCGGAGACACTGATGGTGAATGGGATTCGAGTCGCAACAATGAATGGGAAGGAGGAAGACAGTGCGTTGAAGGACTTCTTAAAAAGGTCCGGATGGGTAGGCGGCCCCTGGAAGAGATTGAAAGCTTGCAATGGGTGCAGCAAGGCATCGCAGTACCGGGAGGCTTGCAAATGCGGGATGAGGACCGGGGCGAGATGGATTGAATACTCGCGGGCGTGCTCGTGAAAAAGAAAAAACATGAGTTTTACTGTTGGCTACATGCGGGTTTGGAAAAGGCATTGCTCGGTTACGATTGGCGTTTTGGGCGGGGTTTGCAGAGCTGGACGATGAGACGAGGCGGCACATTTTCATGTATAAGATACCACGGTACTCTGTAGGCTGGTTATTATGGGTAGTAGGGATTTCGATTGATCGATGAAGTATACGAGCATCGGATAAAGAGTGAGTCATCTAGGCAATGAAGGATTATTATTAGAATTCAAAGCCATTAGGAAAAGACATTCTGCATCGCACAGCTATGGTATTTCGGTGTAATTATCTGAAAGTTTCAGATTTCTCATTCACTTTCCAACGCCCTATTTCAACAATCTTATAAAGATATCGTATCACAGTTGTACCTATGTAGAGCCCCGTTTGGCCAGATGCTGTCAAAAATGACTCCACATAACAAACTTTAAACCTCGACTTCAACTTCCAAATACCAACTGCCGAAGGGCATCATCGCGTCCCGCTGCTCTATAAGAAACACATCAACAGGACCCTACCTCCAAAAATCAAAAAGTCTAGCCTGGGAACTTGATTACTATTCCATGCATACAAAGTCTTTATAAACATCGCTTTGAACTCGCCACCAGAAAAATCATCGATCATGCATATCGCCGCTCTCGGATCCTCGTTCGCCGCCGGTCCTTCCATTCCACCTCAGGTGAATGCCGCCGCCCGTCGTTCTGGTGCCAATTATCCCTCCCTGCTTGCTCAAGGACTCGGCGCCAAATTAACAGACCTCTCTGCCTCCGGCGCAACTCTGCTCAACGTCCTGAATGAACCTCAGCAAACCCTTCTAGCAACCCTGCCCCCTCAGCTCGATGGCTTGCCAGCTGATGTGGACATTGTGACTCTCACGGCTGGTGGCAACGACCTGGGCTACTCCGCGGGAATGATTGGGCAGGCTGCGCAGGTGACCATTGACGACAAGGACCTCTTGGGTGCTATGTTGGAGGGCATGGGGCTGAAGAAAGAAGGTGTCGTTGGCGCTGTTGGTGCTGATGAGGTTAGGGAAAGGTTTGTGCGGATCATTGACGCTATCAGAGAAAAGGCTCCGAAGGCGAAGATTTTCCTTGTGGAGTATTTGGCTGTTTTTGGAGCTGAGACGGTGGAGGCGGAGGATCAGCCGTTGGGTAGAGAGAAGGTTGAGAAGTATAGGAAGATGGCGGAGGAGTTGGCTAGAGCTTACCAGGAGGCTGCGGCGAAGAGGGAAGGAGTGGAGGTCCTTCCTGTTGCTGCGATGAGTGAGGGTCATGCGTTGGGCAGTAAGGAGCCGTGGATGATTGGGTTCACAGCGAAGTTGCTCATGGGTGGTGGTGCACCTTACCACCCCAATGCAGCGGGTCACAAAATCATTGCTGACGAGCTACTGAAACGAGTCAAGGGTAGCAGTGTGCTGTGATGTAAGGCAAAGGAGACACATAGACTATAGATTGATATGACAATGTAAATAAGAAATCTCAGCAGACTCAGAAAACGTGACAGCAGGAATACTCTACTTCATAAACATCCTTCATAAACATCATTTAGAGCCCTTTTATTACCAGCATCTAGCCGATTCGATATTTGATCAAGCGACCTAGACTAGATTGCCTCCCACGAATAACCAACGCTCGGATTTTCGAGTAGGCGCTCGACCTCCCTCACCCATAACACGTTGCCTCCACGCCTTTGGGCAGATTCCAGCAATGCCGTCAGCTTGTTCTTCAGCAAAGAAGGCTCGCATGGCAATACCAGGCCTCGTTCAGCCAGCTGTAGCAAGATTTCTGTGGCGTGAACAACTTTCAGACCCAACAGGAAGGCATTATCATTACTGCTCCAACCGAGCGGTCCATCGACACTGGTCTCAAACTTGTTCTTCAGAGTGTCAAGTCCGGCGACAGTCCATTGGGATAGGTTCGCGAGAACTGCGTTTTGCACTGCAGATGCTGAGATATGCCTGGCCACTTTGGACCAGATTCTCGTCTCTCGTACATCTTCAATGTACAAGTTCTGCTTCTCTTCTGCGAAAAGAGCGTATTCTGCTTTCTCGAATGATTTCAATTGGTGCTCGACGCTTTGCGCGAGCTGATCAACCACACCAAATGCTCTGGAGACAGCAGCGTCAAACAACTGTGAGCAGTCTGGCCAGCGGCGGGTAAGAAGTTCGGCAAGCTGCTGGGTCGCCACTAGAGGTACTGAAGGGCCGCTAATAGCGCTTGTTGCATCTGCAGAGAGAATCTTGTGTGCTGACTTGGCCGCTTCGATTCGGATCTCTTCTTCGTCGTCGTTCAGAAGATTATAGACGCTGAGACACAGTGTGCGGAAGAGCTGGTCTGCCGATGGGTGCTGAGCGAGTCTGGGCCAGATTTGATGGAGGTGGGCGAGGCCATGGACTGCGGCTTGTCTGGAGAAGATGCTATCCTCGTGGAGGGTTGTCTGTACTGCCTGGGCCCATTCCTGCAGATCTGAAGCGAAGAGTGAGTCGCTAGAATCTGATTTGGAATTATCTCGCTCGATGTGAGAGGCTCTATCCTCTAGCCACTGATCAGCTTCTGTCTGGTTAGTGATGCGGTCCATAGCTTGCGCTTGAGAAATTTGTCCAATGTTAGAGGAAGAGTCCTTGATATGATCACCTTCCAGCGCGATGACTGCGGTTTCGATGGCGTCTTGGAAGTGTGCATTGTGGACTTCTTGCCGTTGTGAGGCGCGTCTGTTCAAAGCATCAAGAGCGACTTCCACATCTACAAAGGCGATGCTTGTGTAGAGACACGATTCGTCTTTGCGGAGCCAATCAGCTGCAGCGACGATTTCGTTGCAGCGCTGCTCCAGCGCTGCTTGCTGGGCCAGATCTTGTGCTGGTGCATTTAGAGGCAACACCTTCGTGCTAAGCCTGCGAACGAGGTACATCGCGCAAAGCAAAGATCCGTGTAACGCGTTATGTTTACTCTTCGGGCCGGCGAGTAGCTGTTCAAGAACATCGGCTGTTGTCTCGACCGGGACGAATGATGCATATGTTCTTGCCGCTTTGTCCCTCACATGCCATGAAGGGCTTGCGGTCAGCGCAAAGACTGCCACTTGCACTTCTGTACGCTTCGCCTCTGGCATATGTGCACGCTGCAGTAATTGCAGGGCAGGGAACACGCCCTCGTTCCTTGCACCTTCACCAGATGCCATAGAGGTTGGCGCGGTGGATAGCAACCCAATGACAAGTTCCAATAGATCTTGGTGGTGCTGGAAGTCGACTCGTCGCTTAGTGGCAACCTCATCCTCAACATATGCATCATTGGTGCCAAGAAGTCTGTCAATAACGGCCCGGAAAAGCATGAGACCACAGTTTCTGATGCCCCATGCTTCTGAACGCAATGAGTCTGCCGCCAGTCTCAGTGCAACAAGGACGTATTGTTCTGACTTGTCAGACAATCTAGTGTTCTTCAAAATGTCTTTCATGCAGTTCATGGCGTGCACTTGAGAAAGGCTGCTCTCATGCGCAGATGCAAGATCAACGTCTTGACGAGCGATGTCTTCAATGTCAGCGAAAGCACGCTTGAAGAGGGCACCTGACCGGTCGGCTATTAGTACACCGCAGATGAGGGAGGGCAGACCAGCCGAGCGACGAGTGTTGATGGTGAGAGTCCTCCGAAGCAAGCTAATAGTGCGCTCGTACCAGATAGGCAATCCAAGAGGTGAAGTGTCGTTCTCCATGAGCAGACAGCAGGTGGTCCACGTTTGTGCAACAGTCGAGAACGCTCCTCGGTGTCTGAGCTCGCCAAGTTGTGTGAAGCAGAGATCGAACATGGAGTGTTTGAACTCGGCAGGAGACGAGCAAGTTGTGAGCAGAGCGAGTGATAGCATGGCCCCCATCACCAAACTTGCTTCTTTGAGAGCCCGCCAGCAGTAGCTGAGAATGTCTTTTGTCGAGATGTCCGGCGCGTCGTCCATGTCCTCTGGAACGTGACCTTCAGGAGCATCGTCGCAGAGGGTGGGTTTGACGACCGTCCAGACATGTTGCAACAAGCGACCGATGCGGTTGTGTAAATCAGGTTGCGGCTGCTTGGAAAGATCACAACGAACCAAGACGTATCGCAAGCTTGTCAACAGGCCATGCAAGGGGAACTTGTCAACGGCTCTGGCGAGATCATTGTCCGCCACGTTGAGCATCTCTTCAGTTTGGTTGAGTAGACCCGTCAATACAGCTTTTCGGTCGTCAGATGTCTCAGCCAAGACATAACTTAACGCGTACATATATGCCACTCCACCGGCATGGTCTGCACGACCACTGGCAAGCATCATGGCAATCGCTCTTTCCTTGGCGGTTTCAAGACTGTCTCTTATGTCTGTAGAGTTTGCGGTGCTCTTTGAGGTGCAGAGCTCTAGAATGCTCGCTGCTGTCTGCCGAACCTCCTCGAAGGAATTCATCAGTAAGTCCAGTAGTAGTCGACGAAGTCCAGCATCGACGATCGATACGTTGAATGACCACTGCGCACTGCCGATGGCCGACTTTGAAAATTCGGTCTTGTTGACATCAGCGTCAATCCCTGATCGCAGAAGCAACGATAAGCATTTCAAGGCTGAAATGTGTCTTTGGTAGCTCGACGTTGGACGTAGCTCCCAAGCAAGGAATCGAATGTACCAGTCAATAAAAGCCTTGTGTTGCTCTATCGATTGCCGTGCGTCGTTTGACTTATCGGAATCGGAGGATGTCCGAGATAGGGCTGTGGTTGCAGATCTGATTCTGTCGAACATGCGCTGCGACAATGAGAAAAGTTCGCTCCTGGCGAAGGCGTCTGTATCTGCGTGAAGGTGAGGCAGCGCAGATTTCAACTGCTCCAGCACTGCGGATTGGAAAGCCTTGGTGGGTGAGTTTGATGCGACGAAAAGCGAAAGACCGGCAATGCGGGCATTGCGGTTACCTGATGATGTCAGGCGAGCTATTAATCGGACGGGCACAAGGATACGCGTCGGTTCGTATTGCACATTGTCACCTGCGGTCTCTTCGATGAGGCCAAGATGTTTTCCGGTCTGCAGAGCCGCATATAATATTTCCTGGGCATTGTTGTGACTGGCATCTTTTTGAGGTGACAAGTCTTCTCCAAAGCCTAGTTGCTTCAGGAAAGCAACGTATTGCGGCAAACTACGCTTGAAGAGCACAGGGAATATGTGCGCTCTAAACGCTTCAGTATTCTCGAGGTCTTGACCAAGAGCCTCATTCAGTGGGCCTGACCAGATCGGAATCGGAAGCCCATTGCTAGATTCAGCGGTGTCCTGCACCGGCTTGGGGGAAATCTTGTCCAAGTTGTCCATGATAACACCGACAAGCTGGCCTAGAATTGAGCCAAGATCGCCCCTGGATATCCACTGGAAGACCCAGGACAAAAGTGTTTCTGTACTGCTTGATGATTGACGAACTTGATCAACGACCTGAACTTGTGAGAGGACCAGTTCTAACGAGATGATTTTCTTAGACAGAAAGTGAGTGAACAACAAGAGGTAGGCTTTACTGTCTCGTTGCATCTCTTTGGCACTGACCGCGGTGGCCAACCGTAACGCAAGGTCGGTCTTTGTGTCATTGACCCAAGCAGCACCCTCATATTTCCGCAAAACGCTGCTCAGAGATCCGAGAAGAGACTTTGAGGATTTAGGCCTAGCATTGGGACTCTGGTCAAGATATAGATTGAGTCCGCGAGTCCAGATGTTCGCTTGCCAGATAATTGCACGAACGCTTTCGTCTTGTGATTTGCTGGTTTGATCGATCAAGGTGCAGAGAGCCTCCCATGCAGCCACGCGGTGGCCTGCATGGAGAGTGATCGACCAGGAGGTGTGAAGTACTTCATCAAATAAGGAGATCAACTTACTAAGGAACTGTCAGCTTCCACCACTGACAAGTATAGCCATTGGCACATGGCTGCTACAAACTGTGATACTGTCTTACATTTTCTGTTCATCAACATTGCCATCACCGTTGCCAGGAATATAGTCTTTCACATGGCGGGCGATCTGACGCAGTTTGTCCTCTTCCAGCAAAGGGAGAGACTCTGCAGGTTGATCTGTCATACGCACATCCATGATAATGACTGTGATGCGGTCACTATCAGATGCACGCCTCGTCAAGCCGAACGATCTCAATTCGCATGTTGCTGTCACCGAACTCGAATTTTGTCGCTGGCTCAAATTTCTAACGCCACACTGTGGCTGACAGCGTTGGCTTGCAGCGAACAGCGATCCCTCGTCGCTTCGAAGAACGTCGGCACGCTTTCTCCTTTGAACTTGACGCTGGAAAAGTTACCACCACCACCAATCAACCCATCAACACCACCACCGCCCGCCACCTCCGCCGCGTCACCCTCTCATCAGTCGCCCGTCCTCCCACCTCTCTCTTCCATCTCCATCACAGCCAAAATGGGCGTCTGGGACGCATTCACAGGGCGCAAGTCGCAACCCACAGACTCACCCTCGAGCGCATCGCAAACCATCCAAGATCCTGCGGCAGGCGTCTCCTTCAACAACGTCACCTCCGAAGATGTCGGCTCCTTCATGACCACACCCGGCGCCTTCGATGCCGCCTCCCTCCACCCGCTCGCCGGCCTCGGCCAAGACACCCTCGACTACCTCAACCTCGACGACTCAGCCCTCTCAGATCTGCCCAACAGCAACTCATTCCTGCCTTCGCGAGGCTGGTCCGACGACTTGTGCTACGGCGCTGGTGTGGCATATCTCGGCGCGCTTACCATGGGAGGCGTGTGGGGTTTGGCAGAGGGCTTGAACAGACTGCCAGCGTCAGCACCGCCTAAGCTTCGTCTCAACTCCGTCCTCAACGCCGTCACAAGGAGAGGACCTTTCCTCGGCAACTCTGCCGGTGTGGTCGCGATGATGTACAACGGTTTCAACAGCACTATCGGATACTACCGCGGCAAGCACGACGCGATCAACAGTGTGGTCGCTGGTGGCATTTCCGGTGCGATCTTCAAGAGCTCGCGCGGCGTCAGGCCCGCCATGGTGTCTGGAGGTATTGTGGCTGGCCTGGCCGGCACATGGGCCGTAAGTTCTGATGCAAGCATGATTTTTGGCCTCGAGCATCACTAACGCATTTCTCACAGGTTTCCCGCAAGATGTTCCTCGAGAACTAAACTAGCGAGCCAGAACAGCGGCATTTAGCATATTTGTAACAATTTAGATTTTTCGCGACAAAAGGAGGGCATTGTAAAGATATGATAGACTCGGTTGGTCCTTCAGCATGGCGCCGGCGTCTTTTGGTACAACTGTAATTCTACAACACAGAATACTCTTCTCTGCCGATGAGGAAGCGCGCAGTCCGGGGTTCCAACGGATGCGGAGGAAGTGACGAATGGATTTAGCGGATATGTATTGCTCAAGAACAATGAATATCTTGTTCTGATACAGCTTATGGATTCGCGATACCTGTGAAAGCATTGAAATCTTCACAGCTTTGCATTTTGACGCAGAGCATTGAGTCCTGAGCTACCCACAGGCAAGTTTAATCAAAGTTGCTGAACCTCGAACAATTGGCAGATCAAGCTCCGGGCCACTATGTTCGCCACGCCACAAAATCGCAGGTTGCAAACTTGATGCCTTGATCGACTTCCACCCATGTCCGGAGTGGCACACGGACTTGTACACGTACGGATTATCATGAAGTGGGACAGTGCGGACGAGAAGCTTTTATGTCACTATCTTGCAATCCTCCTCAGGGTATACACCGGCCCATCTATTTTGGCATAATCTCATACAAGCATGACCCAATCCATTCACTTCCCCTGCATCTTCCTGATCCTCTCCTCAGCAGCCCTTGCCCTCCTCTCTCTTTCCAACTTCATCCTCATCTCGTCCGTCATGCCCCTCGCATCCTCCATCCGCCTCTCCTCGGCGGTCATCACAGGCTTCTGCGTCAACGTGCGCCCTGTGCCGAATTTCTTCTCGCGGCCCTGAGCGATTCGATCAGCATCGGTCTTACGCAGCTTCTCCGTTTCTTGCTCGCGTCGTTGCTTCTCGGCAGCTTCCTCGCTCGCCTTCTCTTCTTTTTCGCGTGCTGTACGTGCCTCGACCTCAGACTGTGAAAGAGCTGCGGGTACATTTGCAGCACTCCATGACCATTTCTCTTCGCCAAGCGTGGATCGCGCAAGGCGGAACGCGTCGCGAGTAGCACGGTCGCCGGCTAAGTCAAATGGCGGTTTTGAGTCACCGTTGGTAATTGTTGGGTCGCTGCCTGCTTTAGTGAGGAGCGCAGAGACACAGGCAGGGCTGTTAGACGACGCTGCTAGGTGGAGGGGTGTAGGTGCGTGGTGGTTTTGCTTGGTTGGGAAGAAGCGGAAGTCCGGGCTGATGCTGTTCGACTGGATATATGAGACAAGGCCTGGGGCTTTGGAGCGGCGGATCAGAGCTTGGATCTGAGTAGTATGCAGAGATGCTTCTTCCTCTGCTTTCGTGAGCTTAGGTGTTTTGGGCGCAGTAGGCTTGTCTGCCTGGGCTTGGGCTTTGGCTTGCGCTCTCGCTGCTGCTGCGGCTGCTTCTTCAGCTTCTCTCGCCAGCGCAGCCTCGTCCACAGTGCGGACTTTGACTCTTGTAAGCTCGACAAATGCTCGCATCAACTCAGATTGGGTTGCTCGGCGGGTGTTGAACGGGAAGCCGCGTAGTCTCGAATCCCTCACATTCAGCACTTGTCCATCGTAAGGCCCGAACAAGGTCCTTCTGCTGGCGATGCCAGAAGCACGCACGAAGACAAGCTCGGAGCTGTCTATCCAGGATTTCCATTCCGTAAGCAGGTCGCGCACTTCCTGTTCGAGAGCGCCTTCGTTGTATCGTCTTATGGTCGCACCGGCACTGTGTGCATTACCCTTTGAATTATCATTGGCAGATTGCGAGCCACCCTGCTTCCTACGGGTGGTGTATCTGTGGAAGGTCTTGTGGGCGATGACCGTAGCAGTGCGATCCTCGACTCCAGCGCGTTTGGTAAGTTTTGGCGTGAGAGACACAATCATTCCAGCAAAGTGGCCACCTCCAATCATGCAAAGGAAGTAATGAGGCCCAGAAGCGCTAGTATCCTTAGAGATCATGGACGCAGGCAGTGCCACGCCGCCATCATCTTCTGCACTCTGCTTGGGGAGCGGTTTGGGCGGCGGCTTAGCGGCCAGCTGCTTGTTCTGAATAGTCTTCACCAAAGTGCCCTCTCCGTCTTCTTCATCTGCAGGTAGGACTGCGCGATAGACACCAAGCGTAGTATTCTTAGGCAACTTGGGAGAGTCGAACCAAATCAATGGTGGCTTCCCCGCGCCTCTCTTCCTTTTCTTTGCTGGTGCATCCTCTGCGTCGCCGTCCGTGACCTTCGCTTGTTTCTTGAGTAGAGCGCTCAGTGTGGTATTCTTTGATTTTCCACTTCCGAAATCATCGTCCTCGTCATCTTCTTCGGAGTCTGAGGTGTCAGAACCAGATATGCTCTCGTCCAGTTGACCAACTAAACGCTCAAACTCGGCCTCATTGACTGCTGGGCGGCCACGCATTTTCTGCTTCGTATTGTATCCATGAAGATCCGAGCGCACATGACTTCTCTGATCCTGAACCGTCGAAAAGCTCAGTCCGCATAGGCCGCATGATGTCGCGCTGGATGGTGCTTCTGGTGCTTCGACTTCCTGCGGAGAGGGAGCGGAGGGCTCTGCTTTAGGATCTCCAGAGGCTGTGTTCGTTTGCGATTGCGCATTGAGTTGCAGAGTGTAGAGCAACTCTTCAGGCAGATCGAAGACTATCACATGTTAGTGGGGGTGTCAAAGGTAGATCTTAACGTGGCTGACAACACGTACCGTACAAAGGCCGCTGAAGCAGCTTGTCCAGAGATTGTGCCATAGTCGCCTCCTTTGTCCAATCCTTCAGTTACTCGCCGCTTTTGTGTATTTGCGTGGTATATCCTGAACGAATATATCCTATGGCCACTCACGTTTGCTCACATCGACCACATTTTGCTCAGCATCTCGACGTCATCCTTTCACATGCAGTCAAGTGTCAGGGCGCCAGCGCACGAGTCGCGCGCGCCAAGTGGGACGGACATTGATGGTCAAATCGAAGACACGCGACTGGTCTAACTTCGTCCAACTTCAACGAAACCCTGTCTACACCGCTAACAACCCGGTATTATCATTCTCACTGCTACCGCTTTACGAGGCACTGGCTACCATATCTTATATACGGATTTCGAAAAGGGCATCCTCGGGCTGCGTCCGGAGAACGGAACGAATCTGGGAGTCGGGACCAGGGCGGTATCTGCTTCCTGATTTTGTGACATATCATCTGGACGATTCGCACAGGACAGGAACTGCATAACAGGAAATTTCCTTCTCTCCACCTGTTTATCGTTATGGTGCTCTCGAACGACGAGCGAGGATGGGTCATGACCTCGCTGAGTGGCGTGGCCTGCATTCTCGGGGCCTCAGTAATCTGCATCGACATTATCATCAGGCAATTTCCTGGCAAACGCGATTTCAGGATACAAGACAGTGATACCTTTCTGTCCATGTCATTGAGTCTGAGTTTCGGAGTCATGCTGTTCTCGGCCCTCTACAGCATGTTGCCTTCGGCGAAGAAGTCTCTGCAGGAGGGCGGATACTCGCCAAAGGAGGCGTCTTGGATTCTGATAGTCTGCTTCATTGGGGGAGTCGTGGGCATTCAGCTAATCTCGAGGATTTTGCATCAATATGTGCCATCTCACGTCGTTGATTGCGAGCACCACCACGAGGAAGAGGGCCCGAAGGAGGATGTCGAAGCACACAGCCACGCTCCCGAGGTAACGAACAGACCTCGACGATCAAGAACAAATTCTCTGCCAGGCCATACACCCCTTGGACCAAAAATGAAACCACCCGTCTCCAAGCAGCATTCGCACTTTGGTGCCACTTACGATGGTGTCAACGGATCTGCTACCGGACCCGATCCCGATTACGACCAAATTTCCAAGGTCCCTACTGAGCCGCTTCGAAGACCATCTCTGCAACAACGCCTCACGTCAGGATTTTCGAAATTGACTTCACGCACCAAGGCGAACTGTGACTGCGATGGACCTTGCTTTGGATTCAGCGACGTCTGCGGATCGGAATGCTTCAAGATTGTTAATGCTAACGGAGGTGCTCGTGGAGTGACAAAGCCGGCTGGAGTCAGCTCTCGGCCTTCTGTAGCCAAGTCTGCCACTGCGACAACTTTAGCACCTCTGACAGAGAGCACTCCTCTATTACAGAACATCAACGAAGAGTCGAACCAGAATGTTAATACAGTCTGCGAGGCTCCCGAAGCCGCTTCGAGTCAAGGGAGCGCGTCCGCTTCTAACACTACCAGCGAGCAGACTCTTGCCCCTAAACACCATGCTCATGACCTGCACAAAACGCACTCTCACGAAACAACATCATCTCACAATCCCGACCATCACCACCATCATGTCCCTCAGAACGCCTTCCTGTCTATCGGACTCCAGACGTCGATCGCCATCGCCTTGCACAAGCTTCCAGAAGGCTTTATCACTTATGCCACCAACCACGCCAACCCTAAATTGGGTGTTGCTGTCTTCCTCGCTCTCTTCATTCACAACATCACGGAGGGTTTCGCAATGGCGTTGCCTCTCTACCTCGCTCTGAACTCGCGCACCAAGGCTATGGCCACCAGCTTCATACTCGGCGGACTATCGCAGCCGATTGGAGCTGGTGTTGCAGCATTATGGTTCCACATTGCTGGAGAGGGTGACTGGGCGCCGAGCGAAGGCGTTTATGGTGGTATGTTTGCCGCTACCGCAGGTATAATGGCAAGCGTGGCATTGCAATTGTTCAGTGAGAGCTTAGATTTGACCCACAGTCGTGGCCTATGCATGATTGGCGCATTCATGGGTATGGGCATTTTGGGTATCTCCAGCGCTCTGACGGCTTGAGATTTGATGGGATTGCATTCTTTCTGATGAGGCTTCTCGAAATTTATATTGGCAGATTGCAGCGACATGACTGCTTCTACTGCATACTAAGAATACAACTATCTGTATGTTTATCAGGGTGCTTTCTCATGATTCTGCATTATTCGAAGTCTACTGCGCAACCGTAGAGATGCTCATATGTATTATTTGTCCCGTAGGTAAGGTACATTCATGTGTACATGTAAATTATTCAAATTGAATTGAATGGCATTGAAACACTCCAGTCTAGTGCTGTCGAGAGCCTCACCAACGCCGAGCTACGTCATGTGGTCGGTCGGTCGTGGCAGCTCCAGTCTACCACCAACGCCAACGCCCGCGCCTACGCAGCCACAGCTTGACCGCAAGGCATCGGCGAATGAGCTGCTGGTCCACTGCCAAATCCACCCGATTCACTCTGCTATTCAGGACCACTGTCTGGTTATATTCATTGCAGCTCACTTGCACAGTCGACTCCTGCCTGCCAGCATAACTGCAGCACCTCGCACTCTCAACCAACATGTGGGACGACGAGGACAACAACCCGTACGGCTCTTTCCAGCGTCGGGATAGCGAAAGCAGTGATATCCAGAGTCCAGCCGAGCGTGAGTAGCCTCATCCCATTGCGAGAGTACAGTAGCTCTATCCCAGGCCGTGGCTGACTGACCAGGCTTCAACCGACCCTCCACCCCACCATCCGACGACGATTCCTCGCCAGACCACCGCCCTCACTTCATTTCACGCGCCGCAGATCTCAGTGATGAAGAACTTGACGACGACCGACCTCCGGGCCCCAAAATCGATCCACCCAAAGGCGGCTACGACAGCCGCATACAGCAGATACTATGGGAGAATCCTGAGTTGGACATACATATCACACATGCCGGCAAGAACCATGAGGGCGGCGGAAACTACATCACGTACACCATCCGTACTGGCGATTTGGAAGTCAAGAGACGGTACTCTGAGTTCGCATCACTGCGTGCGACACTCGTAGCGCTCCACCCAACTCTCATCATACCGCCGATACCCGAGAAGCACTCGTTTGCGGATTACGCGGCAAAGCCAACAAAAGCGAAGGAAGATGCGGGAATCATTGAGCTCAGGCAACGCATGCTTGCGACTTTCTTGAACAGATGTAGGCGTATGAAACACGTACGGGAGGATGGCGTGTGGTGGCGCTTCCTGGACCCGAATGCCAGCTGGAGCGAGGTGCTGCACTCGCACCCTGTGGCCTCCATTCCAAAGAACAACCTGAAGGCACCTCCTCTTGACCCGGCCAATCCTACTGAAGCACACCAGTGGCTGCCTGTACCGAGCTCGAGCGCAAAACTGCGGTCTGGTTCTGTTAGTTCCTCAGGCACACCAATGTCTCCGCCAGCACAATCTACACTTCCATCTGCCGCGTCGCATAGCACCCCGAGCATCCAATATGCACGATTCCCACCCAAGGATCAAGTCCTGCAAGAAGATGAAATGGATCCATACTTCTCATCATTCGAAAGCAACACGAAAGAGCTGGAGACGCTATTGACTGGCTCCATGGAGAAGATCAACCAGCGACTCCTGCGCCATCTGTACAGTTTAGGCGACGATCTTATGGATCTCGGTGCTCGATACAACGCTTTTTCGCTTAGCGAGCAGAGCGCAAGCGTGGCGCACGCCATTGAGAAGACCGGACAGGCCTGTGACTATACTTACATTGCCTCACGAGATATGGGATCGGCGCTTTCTGCTGGCTTCGCAGAGCCCATGCGTGAAAGTGCACAATTTGCTAGTGTTGTACGCAGTGTTCTCAAGTTCCGCGTACTCAAGCGCGTGCAAGAAGAAATGACTCGCGATGAACTAGAGAAGAAGCGCACGACGCTCGAACAGCTGGAGCGCTCCGAAGCCGAAGCAAAGCGCATTGAGCAATATATGTCCACTTCTGGAATGGGATCCACGCCGCGCCGTAGTGCAAGTAGTGCCAGCCATTCTGAGCGTAGCAGGACGACTCGTGAAGAAGACAACAACTCAGTCGACTCCGACTTCCCTCCCAGTACGCGCAGCTCCAGCGTGCCGACCGCACAACAGGGCGAGCCAGGTCATGACGAGTACCCCTCTTCGCCACCACCAGCGAACGGCTCTCACAAACGCGCTACTAGCGGCGTGGCAAACAAGCTGTTTGGCCGCTTGACGCATGCTATTCAGGGTGTCACGGACGCAGATCCTGAGCGCGCGAGGAGAGATGCTCTAGGCAAGACAAAGGAGTCGCTCAGTCACCTCGGAGAAGCGCTCGAGGTGAGCAAGAAAGATGTGAAAGACGCTAGCACCGGCGTGATGGAGGAATTGAGGCGCTTCCAAGGCGAGAAGGAGGAGGATTTGGACACTTATATGGTAAGTCTCATCTTTACGCTTTTCTGTTACTTTCGCACGAGAATGTCTTTACTGACACTTCTATCAACAGCTTAACTTCGCCCGCGCTCATCTGGAGTGGAGTAAGCGCAGCATGCACGAGTGGCAGAGCGCCAAGAGTGAGATTGCGAAGATCGAGATGCAGTGATCTTCGGGTCATCGAGTATCAATGAAACCACGGGTAGACTTTAGGTAGTGTGTAATACGTAGATAGCCGACAGTCAGTCAGAAAACACAGCTATGCAGCCAGAATGACCAAGTTGTCGAGAAACCATCGCAGTCAGCCCATTTCACTCAAAACTATTGCAATGCTCTGAGCCTACAACTATTTGCCCAGAGCATGATCCTTCTCACAATCATAATCGCACATCTCGAGTTGAGCTCGTAGTTCCACCGGGCGCCGCGCAGATTTTAAGTGCGGGCGGTAGTGTAACACTTGACCGATCGACGCTACATCTCATCATTGTCTCGTCATTCGCTCGTAACCGCGTCTCATCCAGCACAAAAACGACAGAAACAAAGGCTTCGAGCCCGTCTCCGCCGACGGATGTTTGTACACCTCTCCGACAAATGCGGCCTCCCACTGGCGCCCGTCTGATCTTGGCCATTGAGAAATGCGGACAGATCAATTTGGGACGGGTCAAGCGTTTAGGCGATTAAGCTAGATTGAGACAACAATCCTGGCGCCCTGGGTGTCACTTCGGCTGTCCGATTGCAGGCTCGCTTGACTCGGTTTGGGTTCTTGCAGGTAACGAGAGGTATTACTGTTGCTTGGTTTTTGTTCTGCGAGCGTTGTCGTCGAGCGTGGAAGAGTGAAGTGCACTTTTTCTACTATCTTGATGGATTGGATTTACAAAGCGATACATGGGAGGTACATGCCTAGTACCCTAAACATTATAGTCTGCAATCGTGCAGAAAACCGACTGACTACATGCAAGGCTTACAGGGAGCTGCATGACGCCGTGACCATCGATCGGCGTCAGGATCTGGCCTTCAGGTCGCTTACATGCTGGCTTGTGTTCGTTTATGGAAGGAGCCATGCATTATCGGCATCTACGAGGATGCATCCGAGACCGTACTGCATTGCCGAGTGCTACACTGACATCGCTTCCTGCCGAGCTGACTTAAAGCAGGAGGTACTCACCAGATAACACAATTTCGAGTCTGAGGGGTTTGACACATTGATATCAACATGATCTCCGCCCTGATTAATCTGAAGAGATACTAACAGTACTTCTGGCTCGTCATCGCGCTCAATGATACCTGAAACCAGGTGTACGCAGTACTTGTTTCCCATGGAATTTGCCCAGCTTGATGCAAGACAGCCGATCGTGCGCCAAGCCACTCGGTAGAATGCAATATTGATCATCTGGATTACAATGCTCATGCGCCAGGTCGCTAAAGTCCTCACACAAGCTTCCCGCCCTTCGCTTTGCAAATCGTGGTGCTTGACGCCGGCGCTGTCTTGATCGTGACCGTAACTGTTGGGTGCTTTGTGATCGTGGATGTGGTCTTGACAATGGTGTACTTTGTCTTTGTCTTCGTGGGCGTTGGCTGTGAGACCAAATTAGTTTGGGCATACTCGAGTTATGTCGGCATCGTGACTTACTGCAGTGATCGTGACAATAACTTGCGTGGTGCCAGAGTAAACAGTCTGAGTAGAAGTTGTGGTAACGCTCTGCACGTATTCTTCTGTCATCGTCACCGTGCTTGTTGGTGCCGTGGCCAATGATGTCGAGGTGGCCCATTTGCTGGTGTCCAGCTCGGTGATCGTGACCGTGCTATTGTCGAGACCGCGCTTCTCAATTGACTGACCATTTGCTAGACGAGCCTCGCGTGCAGCCAGGAACTCTCTTCGATCTTCTACTACGTTACGTTGTACATCGCGGCGACGGCGAGCGCCACCACTGGGTGTTTTTGTAGAGGATGTTGGTGCGGCTGTATCGAGAGCAGCCGCGTGGACGATCGTGGGTGTTATCGTGGCCCAAGGATCGCGAGTAGGCTGGCGCTTCGGGATACTACAGGTCAACGTCTTTGTCTTCGTAATGACGGTTGGTACAACTGTGTAGGCATGCTTGGTAATGGTGCCCAAAGTCGAAGTCGTTGTTGTCGTCGTTCGTTTGGGCGTTTGCTGCAAAGGTTAGTTTTCTGTACTATGCTGTAGTTATCTAGACCTACCGTAACTGTCTTTGACTTGGTGTATGGCGAAGTGATAGTCTTTGTGTTCGTGAAGCTCTCGGTCGTGGTTGTTGTTTTGGTGGATTCAACGACAGGCGTGGTCGTATCGGAGATGATCATGGTTGGCGTGTACTGAATTGATTAGTGAATGCTAGGATCAAGCCAAGCGAGATTCATACCGTCGTAGTGGAAGGCACAGCGACTTCAAGAGAGAAATCTCTTTGATATGCTATTGGGTCTCCTTTCTCTCCATTGTTGGATATTATGATCACTGACCATGCTCCAGACCAAAGGAAGCACTTTTCCAAAGGGCACGTCGACATCTGATAAGTGTCGTCGGGCTGCAGCGAAGTGTCGGTACACTGATATTGGTCTCCATTCGGATCCACAAGGATGTTGTTAGCGGTGTCCTGCTGACAGCCCTCCTGTCCAGAGAGAAGGGTATAAGTCAGCGAATTGTCTTAGACACTGTAGGGGTTATACTCTTCACACTTACGAAAGTCGAAACGAAAGTGAATGAGTCCGTCGACGACTTGTTTTGGAAGTATGAACCATCGTCCTGGAAGTCAATGCCGTAGGATTTGCAAGCGTTGTTGTAACCTGGATCGTCTTGTTGATCCTGCGCTACAACCGCCGTGGTCGTTATAGCAAATGCGATTGCTCGAGGGATAGAAGAGCGCATCGTTTGGCACTTCTTACGCGACGAACAAAGAGGACACAAGCGCGATTGAAATGTGAGGTTTGGCCAAATGATATCTGGACAGATATGCAGCGTGGTGGATATCTCAATGGATTGTGTTGTGCTCCTAGCAGTATATGTTTTGGTGCGAGTAGCGGGGTCTTATACTTTTTCATCAGGACGAGCAAGAAGTTTTCCATGGTTGAGCGAAGGCGTAGAGCCGGTTCTCTCAGCAGCATCTTTGCAGCGGCATAGGTATCGGGTGCATGTGTTCTGAGGATATCGAGATCCGGGCTACATGTCACCAACGGACTAAGCAGCTCTTTCCCGCTGTGCAGCATAAGAGGCCAATGTTAGAAGCGGCACGAGAAAACAGGGATGCAGTTGGTCCCGGGTTGCATGGGCACATCCGGTCCGTGGTGTGAGCAATCATCTCATCCGTGCCTTACTTATCACAATGCCAGTATCATTGTATGGCAAGCAGTGGCGTCTTTTGACGGGCCACATGGCCCTTTTCATAAGATGTAGGCATCAGCATGCTGCATTGTTGAGATAGGCTAAGGGTTCCCCTGCCGCCATGTAGACGTGAGGTTGAGATAGGCGGTTGCTGCTAGTATGGTTCATGATTGGCCTATAGGCGCGGCCTGGTAGGAGGTACCAATGGCTTGCATGCATTGCAGGAATGTATGATAGCAAGAATAGAAGCTTCAGGTTCGCAGAGGCGTCTATGAGCACATTAGCCAGCTGCTCAAGGTTTGCTCGCAGCTCGCCACTTCAACAGTGGTCTTGAGGCAATACTGCAAGCTGCTGCATCCACATCACGTAAGCCCGCCTACATCTAGATGGCCACGCTCGTGCACGCGGCTCTGAGCATGCATCTAGATACGGCAGAGGTGCAGAAGGACGGCGGCAGGAACAGGCAGGCTGACAACACTGAAGTTCCGCGTGTTCTTTCCTGCCGACCCGCGATGCAAACGGAGTGACACAGATTCCAAGATCCAGATTCACGGGTCGCATGCAGAGAAACGTCTCTGCCGGCTCTATCCAAGCGACGTGTAAAACAATATTGGCGTGTCGCCTAGGCCGCCCCCAGGCACGTTGCTGTGAGCTTCGGACTGTGTGCGGAGCCGGTGGCCTTTGGCGAGTCTTCAGACAAATCCTGCCCTCTTGCCTGGCACGGCTGGCTAGCGGTGCCCTGCCTGCGGTGGTTCTAAATAGTATGTTATGTATGTACATGGGTGTAGGAGATGCGGCAGAGCCTTCCGCAGGCGCTAGCTTGGCGGCAAAATATGTGCGAGGTCGCCAACCTGTTCTTCAGCCGCTGGGCTGCAAGATCGCGTGGGAATCAGCGCTCTCGTGGAGTGTGTCGGCTGCTGAGACGCCGAAGACACCGTCTATGATCACGCGTGAAACGCCCTGTCATACCAAGATTGACCATTCATCTTCCACTGACTACGGAGCGACTTCTGATAAAGCCTTGAACTGCACGCCATGGGTGGCGCTTCAGGGTACGGAAAGCATGGTTATCGTCTTGGTAAACACATTGTCCGCGCGTTGTGGCCAGATTGGGCGTTCTTTTCACTGCTACCCTTGTGCCACATATTACACAAGATCTCTCAGTCGTCCAGGCCCTCACACGTGGACTTGAAAATGCAGCCAAACCCTCTCTCCTATATTGCTGCATGTCAGCAACGCAATTTGACAGGAGCGCCGCAGGCATCTACACACAACAGCATGCGCATCACGAGGTCTCGCGTCGACGCCAAGCAGATCTCCGAAAGGCTTGCAGCCTTACGCGAGAATGTTAGAAAGTCGACTGTACGCTGAAGCCCGTGATACGTACAGCTTCATCAAAACCTGACGAATTTGATGTCTTGTGCTTCCCAGGCGCATGGTTTCGACAACGCTCAAGCTAGCGAAGACGCCAGGGGCCGTTGCATCGGTTGCTGGGCGCGGAGTTCAGAGCCTCAAAAACATATCGGAACGTCGGAAAGATCGATATTGGCGCATCGATATCTTCGTTGATGGATCGTTCTCAGGCCCGTCTCCTGCCGCACTCGCTATTTCAGGCTGAGGCAGCCATGGCGTGGTAAGTTTGCGCTAGCCATCGCTCCGTCGATCTCATGCAATAGCCAGCACTGACTCTTCTGGTAACGTTAATGTGACAATTGGCAGCGGCCTGATTCGCAGCGTTGAGACCGACATGCTCCATATAGGCCCTCCACACCATCACGTTCCATTTGCGGCTGTTGGAACGGAGAATAATGCACGCGACCCCTAGGATCAGCATCACATGGGTAGCAACTCATTTATTCTTTCTTGCATCGTGGATCAGGCTCGCAGAAAATATGCTGCATAATATTCAGCCGCATTCGATGCTTGATGGTGGATAATCTTGTGACTATCTACTGTAACATCAAATCCACCTTGTAATCGATTGCCTCTTTCGAGCAGGAATCGATAGTGCTGCGGCACGGGGCTGTTTTGGCCACCACAATCCCAGACCACGATTTGCTCTATAGTTCGCCCCTGGTGGGCCAACACATGGCAGATCTCCGACAAGCGCACGCTAAGCCCTCGCCCTGACTGAAACGCCAATTGCCAAGGACATATTGCGGGTCATGGACTGGCCGATGCTGAACGAACATGCCTTCCAAGTATGCTCGCACACCCAAGCTCCGCACGCTCCGGTCCTCGAAGACGGCATGCATTAGCCTCAAGCTCCTATCCACTTCGAGAGTCTAGTGATCGGGTGTCCAAACGCCCGGGCATCGTCAACATGTGGCAACAAACCCTCGAAAGTGGTACATATAGCACGTTCGTCCTGCTCCCATGGTGTGAGGGCATCCCCAAGCTCATTCGCATTCCTTCCAAGAGCCTTACCGTCGTTACTACCTGGACATTGCCATTCTTTACTTCTTGCTGTCCACCAGATTGAGTCTCAATATCAGGCTTGATATCACTGCCTTGCCTCGGCACTCATCATGAGGTTCACACAGATTGCAGGCAGCTGCCTGTTGGCCTTGACCTCGTTTGCATCTGCTGCCGCAGTCTCTGCCATCCCAGAGAGCAGTCTGCAGGAACGTCAAACTAAGGACTCTGCCTGCACAAACGGTCCCTTCAGCCGCGCGTGTTGGAAAGATGGCTACAGCATTGCCACGGACTTTGACCAGAAGTTCCCCACCACTGGCAAGACTGTCTACCACGAACTGACCATCACCAATGGTACTTGCAACCCTGATGGCAACGGCGATCGCCTCTGCCTGTTGATCAACGGTCAATACCCCGGTCCAATCATCACTGCTACATGGGGTGATCATCTCGAGATCAAGGTCAACAACAAGATGCAGGATAATGGTACGTCGATGCACTGGCACGGTGTTCGTCAGTACAACAGCGTCGGCTACGACGGTGTGAACGGTATCACAGAGTGTCCCATTGCTCCGGGCGACTCGAAGACCTACAAGTTCCAGGCCACCCAGTTTGGAACTTCGTGGTACCATGCACACTACTCCTCGCAATATGGTGATGGAATCGTTGGACCAATTGTGTTTGACGGCCCAGCCTCTGCCAATTACGATCTTGACCTTGGCCCATACACTGTCAATGATTGGTACTACAAGACCGCGTTCCAGGTTGACTCGCTTACTCTGCAGGCTCTGCAGGGCCAACAACCTGGTCCTCCTGGTGACAATATTCTCATCAACGGCACCAATAAGAACGCCAATGGTGGTGGATCGTACGGTGCTGTGACAATCAAGAAGGGCAAGAAGTACCGTCTCAGATTGATCAACATCTCTGTCGAGAACAACATCCGCGTCTCTCTTGACAACCACGTCATGCAGGTTATGACCTCCGATTTCATTCCCATCAAGCCATACACCACCGAATGGGTTCTTCTTGCGATTGGACAGCGATATGACGTCGTCATCAACGCCAATCAAACTGCCGGCAGCTACTGGTTCCGCGCCAATGTGGCAACAGATTGTTTGAGCGCCAATAACAACAACGGTAGAGCTATCTGGACTTATGACTCTGTCCAGGCCAGCACTCCGTCAAGCAGCGCCTTCACTGAACCTGCCGTCTGTACGGAGCCTACCAACCTTGCGCCATACTGGAAGCAGGCTGTTCCTGTCGGATCTTTCGCCAACAAGCCCATGAACGTGAACTTCACTCGTGCTAAGCTCGAGGAGAACGGTGATACTCTTACTGTCTGGGCGATCAACACTTCGTCTATCAACGTCCACTGGGAGACTCCCACCCTTCAGTACTTGATGGAGGGCAACACCAGCTATCCCACCGAGCTTAACGTTGTCCCAACTACCAGCGAAGGCAAGTGGAACTACTGGATGATTCAGTCTGTCCAGGGCCTGCCTCCTGTTCCCCACCCAATGCACCTTCACGGCCATGACTACTTCGTCATTGGTCAAGGCAGGGGTGTCTACGATCCCAGCACCGCCGTTATGAACTGGGACACTCCTCCCCGCCGTGACACTGCCACGCTTCCCGGTGGCGGTTGGATGGCCATCGCGTTCCCTTCAAACAACCCTGGATCCTGGTTGCTTCATTGCCACATCGCGTGGCACATCAGCGAGGGCCTCGGTTTGCAATTCCTCGAGTCGCCCGACAAGATCCAGTACCCTCCTCAGGCCGAGTTCGAGCAGACCTGCACAAACTGGAACAACTACTACAAGAACGCATTCTGGAAGAAGGTTGACTCCGGCTTGTAGAGAAGGAATATCTTTCGTTATTCAGCATCTTTCATTTTAGCGGCACTGGTGTTCTTTACAGCATTTCGTATCTCTTTATCATGACATAAGTCCTCTCTGAACTTTTCGGCATCTACGTTGGATACTAGTAAACGTTCTCAACGCTCGCAGCGCTCGTAACGTCTACAGAACCGGGTCTCAATAGCATTTCGTACCTGCATAATGTTCAATGATCGACTCAACCCTGCATAACTTTTGTCTCAAAAGCAACCCGACCGTAACTCTTCATACGCTTCTTGACACAAAAATACCCCAAACCGCCACTGTTCCACTTGCAGCCATCCCTTACTTCAACACACTCCTAAAACATGCGTTGAGCAGCTCACCTTTCGGACTCCGAAAACGCACGCACCACAAACCCCATAGAAGCCCCGTTTGTATGCCGCAGGATTGCCTCTTGGAGATCTTAGCGGCCGGCGCTTTTTTGGCGCAAGCGAGCTAAGCACCTAAGCGTGCCGCAAGGCTTCCAGGTACCGAAAGCTTGGGCGGTGGATCTGCAGGTACGAGCGCGCTTGTGGCGTGGGGAGCGGAGTGGAGTGGATGGATGCGGCGCTTGGGAGACGATCGCGCGGAGATGTTTTTATCGATGGTAAGGATTGTTGATTGCTTAGGAGGAAAGAAGAAGAAATGTGATGTTGGTATGTGCCGGTCGATGCTGACAGAAAATTGACGTTTCCGTGTGGACAATTCTCTTCGATTTGGATGTCGGCAGGGTCGGTCTGTGATCTTGACGACAGATTTCGAGCAGTTGGAGACATTATATGCAAGAGGTATGAGCGTGTTCGAGAACATTAAGGCGAGCTCTGAGCAAATTCGAGGTCGTTGCGTGTCAGGAAGGTATGACATTACCTTCTAGTTCGAGACACGTATTTGTGTGAAGATAAATGTATGTAGCTACATACATACACATACATGTACATATCTTGGTCGTGGCTTACAAGGCTTATTAGCGTTCGTTCGTTTATGCATCTGACCATCAGTCTAGCAAGCTTGCCACCAATGCTTCACAGACAGCAATGTTATTACCATCGCGACATTGACCTAGCATGCTTGTTATGCCTGATGATGCTCCTTGCGAGTTCAATGTTTTTGATCGAAACGAATTGCTAACCCAATCCTAACCCTTTGCAAGATTGCCCAGATACAATTGAATGTCCTCATATTGGCGCTTACATGCAAATACAAGTAGATGCAGATGTACTACAGAGTACATGTATATGTATAATGTACTTATGATTGAAGCGCAAGTGTTATCAGACCGAGATCAGGACAACGTAAAAGCCACGACACAAGAACACTCCATATCTATGACAGTACAGACAAGGCGGAATCAAGCAGTGACGTTATGTCTAACAAGATTGTACTGTTGGACGCAATATGTACTGCTTGTACATATATACTCCTCTCCAATCCACAGATCTGCGCCCAATCTTCCACGTACCAAAAGTTTCACTCCACTGTGCGTCACTACCACGTGAGCGCGGAAGATTGTTCTTGGATATTCGCGTTTGGTAGCGTTGGCGCTGATTCGGAGTGTCTTTTGTGAGAAGCTCCATATCCGAGTGTGCGAGTGAGCTGACGCATTCTGGACGCTCTCCGCGGCAAATGGTTGATTTGGATGTACTGAGTTCGATGGTAGCAGCTTGCGGGCACATTGGGTCCAGAGAGGCACATGTCGACTGCACAGTAAGACTCGCAAGCAATGCGCTGCAATCATCCGCAAGGTCAAGATCGCGTGACTTCGTGATTGTTGGGATTTGCGAGGACATTTCGGTGGCTGTGTGCTGACCGTTTGCGCTTCGTTGATGCTGAGGACGAAGTGAGGACAATAGTGGACCGTGTATGTCGAGGGCGAGGAAGACCTTGCGTGACAGCCGCTATGTGCTCTATGTCCTTTGAGAGCTGCTACTGACGCGCATGCCCAAATTCTGGGGTCGCGTGCCTTTGAGATTGACCATGTCGACCAGCGCTTTCCAATTGTGCAATCTTTGTGGCAGTCGCGCCTCTCAAGGGTCGCACACGGGTCCGACATACACAAAGTCGATGAAAGCACCACGTGCATTACATTGCAAACATAGTTTTAGAAGTGAGGTAAACCCTGTTTCTCTAGCCAATAGATGTTTGGGTCATGTTTATTCCGGATGGTCGCACCGCGCGCTGGCTACTGTGAGGACAACCTCAACGAGATGCGCAGCCCTTTCCTATGGTAGGGTGTCGCCAGCGTAATCAGCAGTAGCTTTCGCATTTTCTGCTGGCCGTCGAGATTTTTCTGGAATCGTTATAATCTGCACATCTCCGGCAAAAAAGTTGGAGTCAATAGCTTCACATACCTTCAGCCTCACGTGACTCGTAGCAAGCTTGACACGTGACACCATTACCACCACCACTATACACCACTGCTTCACTATTATGGATCAGACCTTGGTCGACTCTTTCCCTCCGGTCCCAAATCATCAATGGGCCAACGGTGCTGGTAACAGCAACCACATCGACGAAACGGAAGACGATCTCGCTCAAGCATACCGATGGGCTGAGAACTTGGACGCTGATAACAGCGCCAACAATAACGTCCCCCAGGCTATGTTCAATGAGCATTATTTGAACATGTATGCCGACAACGGCATCTCCCACCAACTCCAGCCGATCGGCGGCTGGGTTCCCAACCTCGCCGTCAATCAATTTGGGCAGATGGGCGCTGGTAGCAGCGCAAACTATATGACTGCTGCACCGCAGGGCCCTGCGCAGCCCTATAACGGCCCCGGCACAATCAACCCAGCTGTGCTGAGTATCGGGTATGACGCTGGCAATCAGACAGCACCTCTCGCCGGTATGATGCAACAGAATGCAGCCCCAGAGTCCTCGACAGGTCCTCTGGCTTACGGCCTTGCTGTGCCCGCCGCCCAACAGGTTGCGTCACCTGGTTTTGTTCCGGCGCAGCAGGTACCAGCACAGGAACAGCCGGCTGCGGTCGCAGCTAAGCCTAAGAACCGCCAAGGCCAGTACCCTTACTGGAGACAAGCGCGAGCTGACCACATCCGACATTGCGACACCCTCAGGGCAGACGGCTGCAAAGCAGACTGCGAATTGCGCAGATGTTTCCCGCAAACATGCGCAAAGTGGACCGCGCAGCGCTTCCAGGTCAGCTGGGGGAAGGAGACTCCGCGAGGGCACTCAGAGACAGAGGTTCTGTCAGGCTTTGCTGTCGATAACGTCAAGGTCCACGGCTTCAAAGTGGTCGGCGAGCTTCTCGCAGACGGCACGCTGAACAGAAAGAGCAAGACAACGCATCGCCTCGAAGGAGACCACCCCGAGTAGTAAGCAGTGGTGGGAGCGCGGCCGTCGGCTGCCATATCATCAGTGAGCCTTGGCGACTTCGGCATTCCATATTCAGGCGGCTCTTTTCGATTACTTCTGGTCAGCGCTTTGAGATACCCCGAGCATCGCGCAGCTCGAGACTTGTTTTGAAAACAGAAAGATAGGACTTCTGGCGAGCGTTTTGGGTGTTCCTTTTGGTTTTGGTTTTGATTGCTTTATTCTTTTTCTTTTCTTCTCAAGACTGGGCGTTTCTGTTAGAGATCGATGATGTTCTGCTAATGCAGACAGGTTTTGGGCTTCTTTGGTAGATAACTTGCGATTTGCTTTTTGTTCCGTAGTTCGCAGACGATAAACATTGCTTTCTTCTCGAAATTTTGATCCATTATTCTTAGCCTGCTTCTTCATAAGCCTCCTTGTATTGCGAAGGAAGACAAAATCAGCACCAAAGCGTTTATGATGCCCCATGAGAAAGGTATCCATGTTGACATGCGGAAGTGCCCTGCTGTGTAGACACCTCCCAAGCTGTAGATGATCGTTAGCTTTGTATACTTCAGTGGCGAGGGATCGGAAGCACAGCAAGGCCACTCACACTCCACCGACAACCGAGCCGGCGATCAGAGCCTCTATGCCTCCAATAAAGCCGAATACGACCGGCGTAATCCAGATGAGCTTCCAGTTCCTCCACTGTATGGCCATCGCATACATCGCAGCGATCAGATGGATCCCGATAACGTCAACCAGTGTCCATAGTAGAGTAAAGCGGAATATGGTCCAGGCATCGTAGAGATAGACGGTCTGCGTGCCGCTCACTGGGAATGGCCAGTACAGGCTTGGAAATTGTGGCGGCTCATATGAGAGCGGACGCGGGTCGACCACGGTCTTTAGGAAGTTATTGGGAGCACTAAGATTGCGAATGAGTTTCTGTTCGCTATATGGTTTCTTACCACGATGTGCAATTACCTCATATTTTTATTGCTTCGCGTGGGTTTGCGACGAGCAAAGAGGCGTGGCAATAGGCCAATCTTTTAGATAGACCACTCCGTCATGATTTATTGACACTCCTCGTCAAACGATTACAATGCAAGGGAGCGCAAAGGCTTGATGGTTATTGGCAGATAGTACAGCAGTTGATGCACTGCCAACACGAAGCTGGCGTTCACCTCCTGCAAGCGAGGAGAAGAAGCGCGGAATTGGTGAGGCTGGCAAGTGCATCACGGACGTGAATCCGGGCCGAGGTCTGGGGAGGTTGTTGGCCAGCGAGCTTGAGTGAACTTCACGTCAATCATCGGCAACCCAATTGCATCTCGTGTCAGCTCTCGAGACGAGAGGCCTACTACTGTAGGTGCAGACCACATTCGTCATGCCAGCAGATCGTCTACTAGGGACACTGCTGCGATCTCTGCAGATCTACACCGACCAGCAGGATACTCCAAGGTAATTAGCCTTGTCGGCGAATGCAGACGCGTCAATACTAATCGGCAACAGGGTGCTCGGAACAGCATCTTCCCTTCTGACTACACTGAACAATCCGTTGAATGTTACTCTTCTGACTAGCCAAGTCTTATCTGCGCCAGCAATATGGGCAGTGCCTGATGGATTACAAACGTGCATGCGGTGTATGAGCGTGTTCCACTCCGCAGCGCAAGCTCTCATCCGACATGAGATCGCATCTCACGACAAGTCGCCAGACCGAGACTTCTCGCAATTACAACTGGAACGTACTCTACCGAAGGATGACTGGATTCGAGCTGTGGCAAAGGGCGCTGATGAGCATTCTCCGCGTTGGCGCCATCTCCTTGCCCTTGGAGGCTTGCTTGTCGGCTTTGGACCAGCCGAGAATGAAGCTCTCAGTCGTGGCATGCGGAGTAACTTGGAACAAGGTTTTGTGCATGCCGTCAACCTTGCACTTGAGGACGTTGTGGAGGAAGATCACTTCAGCCAACAGTCTATTGCTCTCGTGCTCAATTACTGCTTCCCACTAGTCTCGGACATCGAACGATCACAGGTTGACTTCGACCAGCTTCTGCCGGTACTTATGCGCTCTACCTTCAGGAACATGGATGGATTAGGATCAACATACTTCCTTGGCGCCATTGATGTTGATGTTCAGACGACACCCGAGAAACAGTACAGGTGGCCCGATAGCGCACCATCCTTCCATGGCGTGCAAAGAACTCTCAGCAGTCCACTCGTCTCATCTCTTGGCTCTTTGGCTCGCCTAATAGGCCACACACTTGAGCAAGTGCGAGCTTCCTGGCTAGTATCAAGTGCGGTCGAGGATTTAGAAGACTTCACAAGAACGCTGCACTTGCAATGGCGTCAAAATAAGCTGTCGACTGTTCCTGCATCTGAAGAACAACAACGACTAGATCCACAGACTCTTCACACAACAGACTTCTTGTGGCGGCTGCTCAGGTCAACTATGTATGCTGCGGTGATCGTGCTTCGTTCGGCACTTGGGAGACTTCTTGCAGATGCGGGATTGGCGGATGACGGGACTGCATTCAACATCGCAATGCAGACGTTGAACAGTCTACGGAATCTGTACTTCGTGTCGACACGCTCCGGCTCTGCCACGTTCTCGCAATACACTTTCGTGTACTTGACTGCGATCGATATTCTTAGTAGCTATCCCAACAATGCGCAGGCATATCTACAAGAGATCAGACCAACGGAGGCTGGCCAGGTGCCACATCTACCTTTGGATCGTAATCTGGACTTGTTCTTCCTCAATACCTCCGAGCACCTGACTCTGGCATTACCGTCAGCTGTCACTGAAGATCTCTTGGTCAATTCAGCCGCACCGTACTTGGCCGCTGCCAGCGATGCAAATCTTCTACCGGTTTTTGAGGCGTCGCATAGCGTCATGCTGGCGGTCTTTTCGGCTCCTCAGAACGCGGACATCGCCAATAGACACCTCCCGTTCTATGTCGACGCGCTGTTCAGGGTTTTCCCTGATGATATATCTGCACGGCAATTCCGACTGGCATTCAAGACTTTGATTCAGATCACCTCGCCGCCATCTCCACTCTCAATAAGTCAACCCGAACTTCCCGGGATATTGCTTGAGCTTCTCTTCGATCGTGCAAAGCAAGCGGCGATCACACCACTTAGCCCACGACCTACCGACCCACCAGCAGGGGAAGACAACATTCTGCTTTCGGAGCAAGCGACAATTGTATTGACTGTCATCGATATCCTGACTCAACTCTCACTGGACCTCCTCGACGAATGGCTGCCCATTGCAGCTGACATGGTGAACATGATCGATGACCCAAGCATGCGCGAGCATTGCAAGGAGCACTTCTGGCTCACGCTCATCGATGGTGCCATGGACCCTGAGCGTAGTCGTGTTTGCCATTCGTGGTGGAGTAGCGCCGGAGGGCATGATCATGTGCTCTACGGCCGCGATCCTGCTGAATTCGTGCTTCCAGAAATGAGCGGTGCTTTGCCAGCTACAGCAGGCACAAGCAAACTTTGAAAACAAGAAATCATGGTAAAACTCACGAGAGGGTCTGGTTGCCTGAGGTCTCGCAAGCTGCAGGCCTGGCACAATAACAACACCCGATGCCCTGCATTGTGCAGCGGCGTTCGCAAGTGGGCCCGATCGGAGGTATGCGTCAACAACATGATCATTATCATCGCAGCGTCGTCGGTTACATGTTAACAAACACCGCGCTCCTTCACCGCCGCAAGATGTCCAAAAGCTTTACTAGAAGAGCGCGTCTTTGTGCTTCATTGCATTGCCGTTTCTAGCCACCGACTTTCCCTTCACTTGCAAACCCCCGCGCGCTGCTTCACTCGTGACACCGCCCTCGCGCCCTTTTATGAGCTGCCCCACCTGGGAACGGGTACTTAAGCCGCAGAGCCCACCAACTTCTAACTTCCAACGGCTCGACACACCCACACTCCTCGGACATCCACACGAGCAAGCATTGCCTCAAGAGACCGAACCTTTCTGGCAGCAACAACCCGAGATCGCATACCCTTACGCCCACTTCTACCCCGAACTCGACCTATACACCGAGCACTCGATCTACATTCTATCGAGCAACATGGACGTCGCAAATGTGGTCATCGGTTCCAAATCACGCTTCGCCCGCTCCGTGCCTGCGAACGATGCTCTTTCCCCTCCCAAGCCCAGGCGTCCACGCGAGACTGTCAAGGTCTATCTCCAGGACCATTATGTGGGCGAGATCTCCTTTGGTGTGCTGATCCGCTTTTCGAAGCTCGCAAAAGCCACTTTCCCGAGATCTTACCCAACCAAGAACGAGCATGAGAAGTCGAGTGAGGGCAGCAAGGTGAAGGCTGAGGTTGGACGGACCGAGGCTCCGGGACAAGCTATGCCCAACAGCAAGAACTGGGCTGAGATGGCAGAGCAGTCTGACACCAGTCAGATTGGCAAGTCGCAGGACCCGAGCGAACACCCTTCTACCACAACCGAGCCACCGGTCCAGGCTGCTGCGGCGCCAACTCCCAAGGAGCTCATTGTCGGAGTAAACGGCGCTTGGGTTCAGCCCAATCTCAGCACTGTCAAGTTCATCCTCATGTGGATGGAGCAGAACAAGCGTACTCGCCAGGATGAGCCTCTGCTCCCCATAACCCCGCAGCCCATGTCCAAAATCTCTCTCGAGGCCCTTGTCGACACATTCACTGGTGCGATCGCATTCGACCTTGCCCCTTTCCCTCGCGAGCTCCGTCACGAAATTCTGAGTCGTCTTACCAAGCAGCCGACGAAGGTCAAACAGATTCAATACCTCTACGAGCGCCTTCCCCTCGATGATCCGGTTCTTAGCCGCCTGGTGACCTCCTTCTTCGAGCACAAAGAGGCTGGGAACTACACCCAGAAGGAGGTCGACGCGATCGACGAGTATGTTCACGAGAAGGTCGGCGATGATGGCATTCTGGAGCACCATTTCGACCGTGTCAAGCGCAGCCGTGCCAGGAAGCACACTCGCGAGAATGCGATGGAGAAGTTGCGCAAGCAGTTCGAGAACTTCGCTGGACCTATGGACGAGACGGTCGATGCGGACGATGGAGAGGAGAACAGTGTGCCGAAGGACGAGGCAGAAGTCCACCGTCGTCGCAACAGGCGTGAGCAGAAGCAAGGACCTCCGACTACGAAGTCCACAGGTGCCAAGGGCAAGGCTACTTGAGTCTGCCCAAGACACTATGATTTTTGCGATGCATCATCGAGTGTGCTGCATGCAGGATATGCAGACAGCACTCATCACTTCTTGTTGCTGTTGATTGAGCTGTACGAACACGATCGGACATTATTACATCAAGGCGTTGGATAGCTTCCACGTGGATACCCTTTGTTTTTGTAGCATCATTGATATTGTTATTTCGTAGCACAGAATATGATCAGCTTCGACACGGTGTTTATTATATTATTCGAGTCTGGTATTTCTGGTGAATTTGCCATGGTGTTGTTCCTTCCCTTGCATTCACGTGCTTCACATGCGGACAAGCATGTGAATGACGTAAGTACTCTGACTTCACATGCCACTTCACCGAGCCGAGGCTTCGCTTCATCGTGACCTTTCTTCGTGTGCCGAACCGACACGCGTGATCAGGACGCAGGTATCTCTATATCAACATCTTACTCCCATAAAACTACCAATTTGTCTATCTTCCATCTGTGTTGCCTCTTCTGTGATACCAATTGCCACATCATCCTCACATAAACCTCCAACATGGCGTCCCAAACAACAGGCAAGAACGAGCACACCGCACGCCGTCTCGAGCAAGTAGCCCATCACATGTCTGGCTCCGGTCGCCCAGGTGTGATAGAGAAGCACCCAGACGACATCGTCGTGACCGCCGCTCTGCGCACAGCCATCACCAAAGGCGGCCGTGGCGGTTTCAAAGACACCCCAGGTGCTGATCTCCTCGTTGGAGCATTCAAAAGCTTGATCGAGCGCTCTGGCATCGACCCGAGCCTTGTCGAAGACATTGCCGTCGGCAATGTGCTCGCTCCTGGCGGTGGTGCCACTGAGTTCCGCGCCGCAGCCATCGCTGCCGGCTTCCCTAGCTCTACCGCTGTCAAAGCGCTGAACAGGCAGTGCTCGTCTGGCTTGCAGGCGTGCGTGGATATTGCCAACGCGATCAAATGCGGCACCATTGAGATTGGCATCGGCGCTGGCGTCGAGAGCATGTCTACGCAGTACGGCCCACAGGCTGTGACCGAGTTCAGCGAGCTGCTCGACAATCACAAGGAGGCGGCCGAGTGCAAGGTGCCCATGGGTGCGCTGTCGGAACAGATGGCCAAGGACCGCAACATCTCTCGCAAGAGCCAGGACGAGTTTGCGTACAACAGCTACCGCAAAGCCACTGAGGCGCAGAAGAACGGCTGGTTCGATGAGGAGATCGCACCGCTGACCGTCAAGTGGACGGACCCGAAGACCGAGGAAGAGAAGGAGATCACTGTCTCCAAGGATGACGGCGTGCGCGAGGTCACCGTCGAGTCGCTCGGCAAGATCAAGCCTGCTTTCGCGAAGGACGGCTCCATCCACGCCGGAAACGCCTCACAGATCTCGGATGGTGCGTCGGCTGTTCTGTTCATGAAGCGCTCCACCGCAGAGTCTCTCGGCCAGAAGATCCTGGGCAAGTACATCACAGCATCCGTTGTCGGTGTGCCGCCTCTCCTCATGGGTATCGGCCCATGGAAGGCGATTCCCGTCGCTCTCCAAAAGGCCGGCCTCTCCGTTGAGGACATTGACATTTTCGAGATCAACGAGGCGTTCGCCAGCCAGTGCTTGTGGTGCGCCAACGAGCTCAAGATCGACCACAAGAAGATCAACCCAAAGGGTGGTGCCATTGCTTTGTAAGTCACATTGTTCTTTTTCCGTCTGACTGTTCAGTCACTAATTCGTCTTTCCAGCGGTCACCCTCTGGGCAACACCGGCAGCAGACAGGTCTCGACTCTGCTCTACGAACTCAAGCGCACTGACAAGCGTGTGGGTGTAACCAGCATGTGCGTCGGAGGTGGCATGGGCATGGCTGCCGTTTGGGTTGCGGAGTAGGATGGTTCCTACCTCTTTGTCACGATAGTTGAAAATGAAATTAAATCCAAAGTAACAGACCTGCGCCTCGAGTGCCCTGAAGACATTATCGCTGAGCATGAGACCAAAATGTCATTGGTCGCTCCACAAAACTGCACGTTGCCTAGCAAATAACATACATTGATATGCGATTGATCCTCTGTTGTTTACAATCTTTGTCCAAGTCTGGGCACTGTGTAGCCTTCAAGTCATTACCAGGTATCTTCCATGCACCCCCAAAACACCACGCATGCAAAGCACCAGACAAAAAAATATCAATCCCGCCAGGTCTCCAAATCAAGACCGCAAATATCCATGCGCTTCTGTGCGAACTCGCCGTACATCTTCGTCCAAGTCCAGTCGGCATCCTTATTTTTCGGCCGC
Organism: Cladosporium sp. VS III D KN 1; assembly: GCA_019775635.1. Lineage (NCBI taxonomy): Eukaryota > Fungi > Ascomycota > Dothideomycetes > Cladosporiales > Cladosporiaceae > Cladosporium > Cladosporium sp. VS III D KN 1. Next base: position 576,199 of record JACWFN010000037.1, read on the forward strand.
GCATCGCGTTTCTTTGCCCATGGCACGTCGTATTCGGGACCAGGTAATTTGGGATCTGAGAAGCGGAGGTAGGCCACGTTCTCAAGGTAAGCCGTGGCGTTGAAGCCGGGCTGCGCATCGTGCAGGATGCCTATCGAGCGAATAAGGGTGCTGTCGCTGTCTTCGCTTGAAGAGGCGAGGAGAAGAGGGTCTGAGAAGGCGGAAGCGAGGAGAGTGTCGTTGAAGGAAGGGATTGTCGACGTTCGTTCGAGCAGTTCAATTTGTTCCTTCTTAGAAGGTTGAAGGAGAAGAAGGTCTTGGGAGTGGACGCCACCGCCTGCGGCTGTGTCTTGCAGCATGGCGAAGGGAGTCTTCTCTGTGAAAGCCAGGACCGCGTCTAGTGGTGAGGCATCCAGTAGAAGGCCGGGCGTTTCTATGCTCAGGACGCGATCGAAGTCTGTGAGTCCGTATGCGCTTATGAGCGAATATGTACTGAGAACTCCGTCTTCCACACTCTCTGCAATCGGATCCACAGGCCGGAGCTCCACACCATATCGTCTTGCAGCCATTCGCAACAACCTCCGACTCGCGTCCACGAAGGGATCACTCATAACTCCTTTCCCGATTTGTTTCTCGGCGGCCCATATCTTTGGGAACAATAGCACTTTCCTCGCTGGACTCTTCATCCTGTGTAGCTCGCCGAAGATCATGATGGAGTTGCAGACATCGTGGTGCGTCCGCGCCAGTTGGATATGTGCCAGTCGCTTCCAGTTTACTCCTGCACCAGCATCTTCCGTCCTCATGAACTTCTGATATGCGACTCGCCCTTCGCTCCCTATGCTACCGCCAAACATCCGTGAAGGCTGTACCGAGTCGGCGAAAGGTGTCTGGACATTGAGAGATGGTGGTGCCTGTGGTATCCGTGGCTTGATCGCATCTTGGAGACCTTTGACTGTGCGTTGTTGGAGGACGTAGCCTGAGAGAAAGAGAGCGATGGTGAAGGTCACCACTGTTTGGCAAGGTTAGTCGGTGAACGTTATTGTTGTCGACGCTGCTAATACATACCGATAGTGGTTGAAATGGCCACTGAGACCTGACTCTGGGTCAATAGCATTCTTCACTGCACCTCTGCCAGATGATAGCGTATGCGAACGATAATAAATAAGGGTAGGATCATGAATATTGTGGTAGTAACAATGCCATGACGTACCGCCTAATCCTTTGGGTATCAAGACTCCATCCGTTGTTCTATTTATGTGAGCATGTTGGCTGAGCAACGCCCTGTCCCCGCGAAGCTGTCGGCGACGGATTCGATATTCAAAGTCCAGATTTCTAGCTGCTTGCGACAACCTTAGCGAAACACGAGCCACGACATCTTCCCAGTCATGGCGCATCAGGCGGATGCAAAACGCGCGCTGGATGAACGAGGCTATACTGGAACTCTCATCCATGGCGACAACCCGCTAAAGATTTTCGAGAAGCCGGTCCGCGACCGCATCGTCGAATCGTATTACTGGAAAGAGCAATGCTTCGGTCTAAACGCTGCAACTATTCTGGACCGCGCGACTGAGCTCACATTCATTGGTGGCACATACGGTGTTGCGCAGAAACCGACACCCTTCCTATGCTTGGCCTTCAAGCTACTGCAGATTACGCCCGAGCGCGAAATCATCATGTTCTACCTCGAGCAGGAAGAGTACAAGTACCTGCGCGCGCTGGCCGCATTCTACATTCGTCTTGCCTGGGAGAAAGATGAGGATGTCTACACGACATTAGAGCCGTATCTTAACGATATGCGCAAGCTCAAGCGGCGCACAAGGGAAGGATGGGCTTTGACGCATGTGGATGAATTTATCGACGATCTGTTGCTTAAGACGCGCGTGTGCGCCACGACGCTACCAAAGATCAATCCCAGGCTGTTCTTAGAGGATGAAGACAGGCTGGAGCCCAGAGAGAGCGCGCTAGGTGAAGAGCTTGAGGAGATGGAGAATGAAGATCAAACTTCTGGAAGCGAGGGTGAAGTGGAAGAAGTGACAAATGGTCACGCAAACCGAGATGAAGAGTCTGGATCGGACTCAGAAAGAAGTGCGCGCTGAACGCAAGCTAAGGATGGGATTCTTTGAGCTTTCCATGCTGGATCGTACAAAACGGCAGGCTGGAAACCGATGAAGCATATTCTGAAGAGAGATGATCTCAATCCCTGCCTACGCGGTGTATTTGCGCGAGACTGGATAGTCCTCTGGCAGCCAAATTACTGCAACGAAACACCGCGGGCAGGACGCGAGGCGCGTGTGCTATAGGGTCATCAGTCTGACTTGACTTGACACGCGTAGCGCTTGATCAACAACGACTCCGCTTTGTTCGAGAGCACCACTGGACGAGCATGTTACGTCGTGTTCATGATCACTTGTCACGGCACAAGGGAGCCGCGCCAACTTTGCGAATGGTCATGATCAGACGCGAGACAGCATTCCATCCGCATTCTGCTGTTCAGCAAGCAAGGTCATTTATTTTCGTGGCCAGCGCTCGTTGAAACAGGACTGATGGAATGGTCAAGACATTGACTTAGTACTTCCTCTAAAACGCACTGCAGGGCGACAGCTGGTAGCGGTGAAAGATCAGTCTTTTGGCTCGGTGGCCTGCGTGTAGACGGTGACGCGGACGGACATGGATGCCAGGCTAAAACACAACACGGACCATGCGTGGTGGTATCTATACCTGTGCAGGATTGTGCGGTGGGTGGATCAAACTAGAGGGATATCTTGGAAAGGCTTAATTGATGTATGCCTAAATCTGATCAAATGACTCCGATGGCGTTGTTGAGGCCGTCATCACCATCTCACCGTCAAAGAGACATTCTAGAAAAAAGTTAAAAGATAGGACCTTGTTTGCTGGGAACTTTCCAGCCGCGGCAATTCTCATGTCGAGACCACAGTCGCACAAATGTCAACTTTACTCGCTCAGGGCAAGGCAGCTCGTTGGCCACCAATTTTCATTGATGTAGCTGCATGTTTTTCACAAGTTACGGTACTTCGAACAGGTGAAACTGTCAAACTGTCGACTGCGCCACGAGATGGCCACGCGTGAAGTCTAAACACGAAGATGTGAACTCTCTTTGGGCCCTTGGCCAGATGACGCGGGAGGCGGAATGCCACTCTGCGGACAAGCCTCTGCTTTCGTCTTATAGGCCGGCAATCACCTCGTGCAGACCTCAACGGCTCTGAAGAAATCTTGGCCTCTTAGTTCCAAGACTGGAGATGATACTGCTGATACATGCATGTGCCATGATCTAGAGATATCTACTTGGACGACATGCAATCTTGGAGAACGAATGCGCCTTGAACAGGCATCGGGGAACGTTGAAATTTGAAGCCCGTCCGCTTCGCGACGGGAAGAACGACAAAATGAACACTTCTGGTCCGACGAAGAAGTCTAGAAATTGGCTGTCTGGAAGTATCGCGCCTTTTCGCAAAGATGGCGCCCTACAGCCGTTCAAACTGTTGCGCCAGGATTGCAAGCACTGGTTAGAGCGCTATCCTTCGGACTGGAAAGTCTTTAACCAACTTATCGTTGCGAGTGCTGTTTACGTCTTCTTCACCAACCTACTGCCTGGCCTTACTTTTGCAAGCGATCTCTACTCAAATACTGGCGAGAATTGGGGGACGATCGAAGTCGTCTTGAGCACAGGACTATGCGGTGTCATCCACTCGCTCTTCTCTCTACAGCCGCTCAACATCCTGGGCGTGACTGGACCATTTTCCGTTCTAGCTGAGAACATCTACAAGCTATGCGTGAACAGCTTCGACGTTCCGTTCTTGCCTTTCATGGCGTGGTCGTTGATCCATGCAGGCTGGATGCACTGCCTTCTGGCTTTCTTCAACGCCCACGAATGGACCATGCTCTACGTGACCGAGTTCAGCTGCGAGATCTTCAGTCTGCTGAACTCCATCATCTACTTTCATAAGGCCGTGCAAGAACTCGAGCGTGCGCATGCGAGCTTGCCTTTCGAAGGCTTTTTGTACGCCATCATTGGCGCGATTGGCACTTTCATCCTGGCCTTGTTTCTTTCTTATGCAGAGTCTTGGGAGCCACTCTTCCACCGCTACATTCGCATGGGTCTTCGCGAGTACGCTGCGGCTATCAGCATCATTTTCTTCGTTGGCATCCCATACGCCGGCGAGATGCACGACGTGCCAAAAGGGCGACTGCACACGAGCAGCAGTGCCTTGGTACCCTCATTTCCCGGTCGAGAGCATTTCTACGTCGAGTTTTGGCATCTTCCCGTCGGCTGGGTCTTCGCTGCTCTGATCCCGGGAGCCATCATCACGGTCTTGTTTTTCTTCGACCACGAGATTAGTAGCATTATTTGCACAATCAAGCGATTCGGCATCCGCAAACCTACAGGCTATTCCCTCGACATTGTTCTGCTAGGTCTTACTACCGCCCTTTGCGGTATCCTAGGAATTCCGCCAGCAAATGGTCTCCTACCACAAGCACCTCTACACTCCGAGAGTCTGATGCACGAAGTCAAAGGTGAATTCACCGAAGAGACGGTCCTCGACAAGCACGGACTGGAGCGCACAGTGCAAGTGCCGGTGCAGCGAGTGTACGAACAGCGCTGGAGCTCTTTCATCCACGCTGCAGCCATTCTCATCTGCATCGCACCACCTTTACAGCTCGTACTAGGCTTGACACCCACCAGCGTCCTCGCAGGCCTCTTCATCTTCATGGGCCAGCAGAGTCTGGCTGCAAACCCGATCTTAATGCGAACATTCCACATGCTCACACCACCCTCTGAGCTTCCCGAGCTGCCCGCCGGAGTTAGCAGCTACTGGCCCATCCACGCTTACACGCTGTTCGAAATCGTGATGACGGTGGTCGTCTTCATCGTCACGCTCACGGTCGCCGGCCCGGCTTTCCCAATTATCATTATCGCTTTGGTACCTTTCAGACTCTTGGCTATGAACAAAATCTGGAGCCCGGATGTGCTGCGCTATGTGGATCGGTGGGCTTGCAGAGACGGCACGCCAGAGGATGTCGAGGACGAGCGGCGGGCTTCGTTGATCAGCCAGCATTGTCAACAATATGCTGGGCACGGGGTGACAGAAGATGCTGGAGATGTGGAGAAAGGCGAGAGAGGGGTCAGTGGGAATAGTAGTGGTGTCGAGGTAGATGAGGCGGCGGAAAATGCGAAACGACAATAGACGGATATACACGAATCTCATCTCTTGTTTACTTTGTGATCCATTTGCGGAGACTGTAGGGTTCAGATGGCTATAACCCGCACAAGAGATGTGAGTACTGTGCACACGAGACGGCTATCGGCGAAACAACGCATCGGACGCGATCGAAGAGTTATCGAGAATGCAGAGGGATCTTGCTAGGTGTGTAGGTGATTTTAACAGATAGAAAGTATCAAAAACATACGAGAACGCTCATACAACAATGCTTTATGCGTGGAATCCAGCCTCAACCCTAGCTTGGCCAGTCCCAAAAAAAAAAGCAATAAACCAAAGAAAACCTTCATGATGCTTCAAAGGAAGAAAAGAAAAAAGAAAGGTAGTGTCTGTCGGTCGATCGACTCACGATCAAGACTTCGCCTTCTTCACCTTTTCCTTCTCAACCGCGCCCTTGAGGGCGTCCAACCTCTCCTCCGTGACCCTGATAGCGTCATCGACCTGTCTTCCCTTCATGCCCTCGCTCTCGAGACGTTTGCCCATTTCCTTCGCAGCGAGCACTTTCTGCCTGCCCTCCATCTTAGGCGCATATAGCCCTTCCATACCAACGCGGTCCTCAAGCCAATCCCAAAGCTCGCTCTCTTCTCTGCGCCAGAGCTCTTCGTAAGCAGCCACGCGTTCGGAGGAGCCGGTGAAGCCAACGCCGCCACCACGCGAAGGGCGGCCGGGGAAGAACCAGCTGTACATGAGTAGTGTAAATAGGACGGCGATGATGACTTGTGATGTGAAGAAAGGGCGAAGGAGAGAGACGAAAGGGTCCAGGGGTCCGCGGAGAGGTTCGAAGAGGCCCCAGTTGGGCTCTTTGACGGCAACCGCGGTGACTCGTTGTTCGCTGTCGGCGCGAGATTCGGAGGCATCCTTCTTGCCCTTCTTCTTGCCCTTGCGAGCTGCCGCGCCTCCCTTACCAGGCGCTTTTGTCGAGACGGCAGCTGTGAGGGCGGTGGTGATGTCTTTGACGTATTGGGTTTGGCCACCCTGGGCACCGCCTTCAATGGGACCTGCAGGACGTTAGCAAAAGTCTGGGAATCGTTACTTTAAGTCTGACGGAGGGCCATACCTCTCAGCCAACTCTTGCCAGTCCACTCGATTGTACAGTTGGCAATCATGCGCGTGCTGTTTCCTGGTCCCCACATGAGGCAGTATTTTGTCTTGGTGGTAAAGATACTACCACTTGGGACATCGGGAGTCTGGGTGCTGCAGTTGATTGTAACTGCTTTCTCTAGGTCGAACGCCTCGAGTGTGTTCGTCGTAATACACTTCGTCTGCTTTGGGCCGACAGGCGCGTTCAAAGGTTTGATGTATGAAAATGTGAAAGACTTGTGGTCGTTGTCGAGACCGGTTTTATCGTCATTGTAATCCAGTTCCCTCGACTTCTGTTCATCGACGAGCCATTTCTTCATGAATGCTCCCGATTCCGCACCAAACATAAGAGAGTAAACCTTGCCAAGGGGAGCGGGAATTGTTGTGTCAGTGAGAGGCCGGTCATAATGCTCGGCAGTGTCGGTGCACTCGGTAGGAGCATGCGTCTGAGGTCCTGGGAAATTACCAACAGCAGCGCCACCGGCAGCAGCAGCTTCAGCGGGATCCAGCGTCCTTGAAACGTTGCCATTCAGTTGTGCTGCTGCTGCAAGAGGCTGCGCAGACGTCTTGCGACTCAATATAGGCTCGCCAACATCGCTACCCGCAATGCTGCGACCAGCGTCAGGCTCAGTGTAACTGCCGAAGTCATCATCGTCCTCGTCCTCGTCGTAGACTTCGTCTTCAGAACCTTCGTCGGAATCGTCCTCGGAAGCGATTGAGCCTGCCTTCTCGGTCTTGTCGCTCTCTGTGACGTTGTCCAGTACAATACCATTCAACGAGCTCTTCAGCTTGGGGTGGTTGATTTTCCAGATACCGATCAGAAGCTCGTAGGTCGAATCACGGGCAACAAAACTTGCGAACGTGTTTCTCGCATGTGGTGTCGAAATCACAAGTGCATTAGGGAACACCACGGCGGTGTTCTTCTTCTCGACAGAGATAACCTCGTCAAAGCTGATGACCAAGTTTGTTACCCAGCCGAAGATGTTACTACTGAAGCAGATGTGACCCTCGGACACATACAGACGACCGTGTAGAAGAATCTCCTTTTGCAGAGCTGCACTGTAGTCTTCGATGAGGTAGTCATCTTCCGGAACGCTACGGAACAGCTGGTGGAAATCCTTGTTTCTCTTGCTGCTCGCCACTGCAAATCCAGTCAAGCGATGGCCTGGACCGATGGTGTTTGCGGTGGACGAAAAGCCACTAGCACTATCCTTCAACCCCGCTGCAATACTGTTGACCGCGGTTGCGTTGGTGTTCGTCGTCGCGTTACTATTCTCACGATGACGTCTCCGTCGGCCGCTGATTTTGCTTCGAACACTACTCGAACGCTTCATCCCATCGCCATCATTGCCATATCGTTGAGGAGAATCAGTCAATGTCAGATGTTCTTGAGACGCAATTGAGAGTGGTCTGGCGCCCATGGCCTGGCTTACGGTCGCAGCGATCGGCTTTTCATATGCTACTGAGACTGCTCTTGCAGCTGCATCTTCTTCCATTTTGTTCGTTTGGGGCCCCCCGGTCAGGCCATCTTGCTGCCTCAGCAAGTCAGTCGTTGAGCTCATTGACGAAGCGTCGCGTTGGTCAGTGGTATTGGCGCGATCACGTCTGCCGAAAGTCTCAAAGGCCGCCTGTGTTGGTTTCTCCTCAGCGTCGTCGTCGATGCTTCCTCGTTTGGCTGCAGCAGCCTCCGTCGTTGTCAGAGCTGCTGGTGCAACCTTGTTCTTCTGGCCAGTGTTGACGGTAGCACTCAATTGATCGGCAGCCTTCTGTGCTACGTTAAAGACCGATGAGAAGAAGCCAGTAGCCGTAGTCGGCTGTGTAAGAGTCCCACCAGGTGTCTTGGTCTCCTCAATCGTTGGCGTCAGTGGAGCAGGAATCGAGTTCGAGAGCTTGCTTGGTATGGTTTGCGATTGCGCGCGACGATGCCTAATGCTTTCGACAGAAGACAAAGGTTTAGCTGGCGATTGTTTTCCACTGGGGCTGGAGAATCGTGGGAACGTTGAGCTGGAAGGATCCGTGGGTGTAGGCGGGGTCACCAAGGTCGAGGGAGTTTCCGGACGAGATGGAGGCGTCTCTGGTAGCGAAGAGGTGGTATTGATCCTACCTCTGGCTGGTGTTTCTTTCTTCGTTCCTGTCGGCTCTTCGTTTGGTCGGACTATAGCTGGAGGAGGGGTTTCAGGAGCTGCTACGGTTTCCGCTGACGGCTGACCAGCTGAGACAGAAGCTGCTGGATTCACCTGGGCGAGCGGCGATCCTAAAGACTCTTCTGTCGCCGGATCGGGCGAAGAGACACTACTTCTCCTGCTCCGCGGTTTGAACAGTCCACCTATTCCTCCTCGTACGCCCGACTCTCCTGCGTCTCCTGTTTTCACCGACTCACTCGACTTTTTGCGATTCCGAGCGAACCCAGCTCTTAATTTGTCGGCAGGTGATGGGCTCGCGTTGCGTATACGGCTGCGTTTGCCGGCACCCTTGGTTGTAGGAGATGTGCTGTCCGACGGTTCAATGATTTGGGGAAGTGATGAGGTCGAGTTGTTTGTAGGAAGGGTTGTGGTCGATTCGCCGGCAACAACTTCTGAAATGTCCGGGTCGGACTGCCTTTGCGCAGGCTGAGCCTGGGCTTGTAGTTGGGGAGAGGATAAGGTAAGGAAGGCTGCGTGAGACTGGTGAGGGGATAATGTCGGCCTGGCAGGCTTGCTATTTAGAGAAGAAGAATTAACGAGGGCAATGGGTGCAAACACAACGCCGGGGTGATATCAATGGCGTAGCAGAATATGACTTTTAGTCAGGCGGCCTGCGTCGACAGGTAACAAGATAGCACTCAGCAGCACCCACGAACAGGTGGGAGCATTGGCAGGGTGGAGCGATCTGGGCAGGTCATAGCGTGAAACGACGATGCGAGGGCTTTCGGAAAGCTCGCGTTCGGCTAGCGCAAGTGCTGCTGACCTGACCTGGAGCATGCCGATGCTGACGTGCATGCCAGACAACAGAGCGACTGTCTGCATACAAGCAGAGGCGCATTCTGAAGGCAAGGGAGAGAGGTGCAAGCTACGAGATGTGCAAATACGTACCCGTCGTTTTCCGAGCCATCGTCCGTGAGCAGACTGCTATTCCCATCCTCGTCCAACAGCGAGCCTTCTGAGCGGCCGCCGTCAGAGAAGGCAAGCTCGCCAGAGTCGCCCGAGTGTACCCCCAAAGTGCTCGGCCTCGTGTTGCTTTCATTCTTCTCTTTGCGCTTCAGTTTCCTGGTGCCGCGCTCGAGCAGGGCGGACAGTCGTTTGTTCGATGCGGAATCGTCGCTACCGCGGCGCTCGTCAACCGACTTCCGCGTGCGCTCGCGCACCTTGTCGATCGCGTTGTCCATGGAGGACCTCATATCCGCGGAGTCATCGCCGGGCGACGATGTGCGACTGATGAGGGAGGGCGTGGAAGTGTTGTCCGCAGCGGCTGGAACGTCATGTTTACCTTGTCGCAGTCGCGATACACTGCGGGAGCTCGCAGTAGCGCCAAGAGGTTCGGTAGCAGGCATTGACTTAGCGGTCCAAGAAGCGAGGGCGCCTGGTAGCCGAATAACCGCAGGGCATCAATAGTGGTACTGACGAAAGGACAACGTGGAGAAATACAAGGTCTCGTCTGACGTCTGTCTGTCAAACACTCTGGGTCTATGCTCGAGACGATCGCTCCACGGCCAGGGTATGGTGGATAAGGATAACTGTCACTTGCAGTGGACGAGCGTTGGATATATCGATGCCAGCATGTAAGTCTAGGTTGCACGATGTATGTTATAGGAGTAGGTAAGAGATGTTTTGCAGCACGTTTCTCTTCAGACAAAGATACGATCTCGCTGCAAGCTTATCCTCACGCATGGCATGCCACTCCTTGCTTGCCCCGGGCGTTGCGTTGCGGGGCGCTTTGAGTTCAGCCTTCTAGACCTCCAAGCAGACAACACCCAAGTCGTCATCCCCACGCGCGCCCTGAACAGCACGTGCCTGAGGCAGCACAATACCGATCAACAAGTCACACGACGGCGATACAGTCGCTTGCTGCACGACGTGCACACTTGCGACTGCTGATGCCCTGAAAGCGCTGTTCCTCTAACACCACCTCTGTCATTTAAATTATGCGCAATCATGGCTGACATCGCCCCAGTAAATAGCGTAAGTCTCCTTGTCTCGCATCCAAGATAGGTATATGTCTCTGATAATCGACAGGCACACGCACATGCGCGCAAAGCAGCGCAACATACCGACAAGATACACTGGGACGATGCAGCAGAAGAACATCGCAGTGCTGCTGCCGACTTTGCCCGTGCAGCTAAGACTGCCGGCGACAGCGAGGCTCTCAGAGTATTGCATCTGCTTGAAGCCCAACATGAGAAACTCGCACGTATCATCAAGTCGCAGAACACCGCTCAGCTCATTGAGGCCGTTGCTGAGCCTGTATCAACGCCAACTCATGAAAGCAAGCAGATCGCAGGCGATGCTATCCCTGCTGGGACGGCGGCCACCAATAATGCGACTCCACCGAAGAAGACAACAACCACATCTGCTGTCGCTGCTGCTAGACTGAACGCCCGGACTCGTGACCAGTCGCCATCACTCGCAAGAGACATAGCATCCAGACGAGGTATTCGCCCTCCTGGTCAACAGCAGTCACCCTCAGCTCTAGCGAGGTCTCGTCAACTATCACCCGAGTCCCAGCGCAGGGTTAAAACTGTAGCACCACGAATTCCACCTTCGATCATGGAGAGCTCGGGTAGTCTACCATCAAAGCAACCGCGCTCAAAGGCAGAGGATGAAGGATTTGCCAACTTCTACAACAACTTGACTACCGGCACCATGTCAAAGCTTTCGTCCGTCCTTGCCTATGCGGGCTTGCCACTCACATCAGAGGAAGCTAAAAAAGTTGAGCCACCAGCGCCAGAGAAGGCTCGGAAAGAACGCAGCAATCGCACTGTCAGTGCTTCCGCCGAACCAGATGTGAAGAAGTACTTTTCCAAAGCTGCTCTCACGGCAATCGAAGACGAGCATCGACAGCGTGGTGCGCATGGTCAAGTCTTCGGTCCGGCCGAGAGTTTCTATGTCGTACAGAAAGGCGGTGGTACTTACTCTTACGCTGACATTGCACGTAATCAACAACTGCAAAACGCAGGACTAGAAGAGGATGAGTTCGTCGATGCCCAAGAAGGTTTACCATCGCCTCGACACGGTCGCTTTCCTTCGCAGCAATCCAGTCGTGCTGCTTTTGGGAAATCACGCACAGCGGAAGAGCTCGAACTTGAGAACACCACACTCAAGACAACGCTGGAGCAGCTTGCCGCCCGTCTGGCGAATTTCGAAGTGCACGCGCAAGATGCATCTTTTGCCGCATTATCACACTCTATGGCCAGTCTACCTAATACCCCTCATACATACAATCCGCCTCCACCCTTGCCCGACTCAGGGCAGACACTGCAAGAAACCTTGGAACGCGTTCGAGCTCTGGAAGCGCAGCTTTCGAGTCGGACCGAGCAGCATGAAAAGCTAGAAGCTCTGGCGCAGAAGCAGGAGAAGAAGATCCGGATGTACCACAGTAAATGGGAGGACGTCAAGAAGAGTGCCCGAGAGAAGGAGAAGGCGAAGCGGGAGAAGGCTGCAGAGGCGAGTGGCAAGGAAGGTACTGATGAGGCGAGTGCTTCGTGATCCTGACAGCGAATATGCCTGGAGGCGTAGAAGCGGTCAGTACAAGCTGTGTATTGCCTTGCTCGGCCTCGTCTCTTGAGTTCAGAGGAAATTTCAGATTACAATGCAGGTATTCTTACGAACACGAGTATTTCATTGCGATCTCATCGTTCACACAACTATCTCCAAACGATGTTCAGCTTCTATTTGTAGTCGCATGTAGCAATAGCGAAGTTCATGCGCAGGACGTTTGACGAAGGATTGCGCTACTCGTCGACTAGGACTCCGGTGAGGCAATGCGCCAAGACGGACGGATCAGGTGTTCCGATGGCCTTATACATGCGCATATTTCTCCAAGGCTGCTCACATTAACGTTCGAATGCAATAGTGACCCTGTCGTTCGACGGAGTCTTGTAATAACCTAGTAGATACGAAAGCGACGCCATCTTGCTACCCCCAGCCATTTGCAGGTCTCCCTGGCCTCAGCTTCCATACCGACATGAAGCTTGATGAAGCACCTCCCGACCATGAGTTGAAGGGTAAGTGGCTTGATGGTCGCGAAAGCATGCAAGTACATGTCTCTGATCTCTGGAACTCGTCAGCAGATTGGCTCCTCTACTGGCGACCGGACTCAGATCCCAACGATCAACACGATCCCGAAAACACAACCAAAGGCTCCAACCACCGTTCCAGCGACTTCATCGATCTCACAACGACCACTCCCTCGCCACCACAAACAGACACGTTCACGGCGCAATCCGTCCTTGAATCCCACTCACCATCACCAACACAGAAGCGCTCCTTCGCCTACTGGCCTCACGTCCTCTTCGCCTTCTTCGTCTTCCAAATCGTCGCTTTCGCCGTCCAGTTCTCCTACTTCCGCGAAACCGGCCTTCCAATTCTGAAGAACTGGCCTATCGTTTATGCCATGGCTGCTCCCGCGAATACCTGTATTTATGCCACGAGCATGCTTAAATTGGCGCCGTTCAGATGGCCTGGGTTGGCGAAGGAGAGCTATGCGAGATGGGGCATGTGGGCTATTAATGGGATCTGGGTGCTTTGGAGTTTGGGAATTTGGTTGGAGGTTAGGAGGTGGTGTGAGAATGGTACTGGGAGTGGTGGTGCTGGTGCTTAGATCGAATATCGCCGAGGTATATTCACAATCATGATTCTTTATGAACCTTTTGTTCTGCCTGGAGAGAGCAGGCATATAGATTTTTGGATGGCTGTGCTATTTTCGAATCGCTGTATCACCGTTGAGTAGCGCCCAACCCTGCCATCGTCATTGGAGGCAAAGCCACTTCGCGATACGAGCGTGTTGACACGAGCTGTGCGCAGTTGTCGTATCATTGACTAGAGCGTTGGGTAGATGGGGTAGATGCGGAAGAACAAAGACGGCTTCCTGACTCCTATGACAAAGGAAACAAGCGAACCGCCGCAGAAGAAGCGCGCGTTTGCATGTGCATCAAATTTCCGAGGACATTCCAGGTTCTCTCTGGCGAATCTTGAAACGCCCTGCGCAGCGATCGACAAGGCCTTGGCGTCACGACCGCAAGCCCGGCCCCTTCGCCGTGTTACAGCCTACAGGTGCTGAGGCGCAGCCTTACGTGGTGTCTGCACACTCGCCGTCTTACCTCGAGTTCTTCAGCTGCCGGTTGATCGGCCTCTTGACCTGACTTCACAGCCACCTTCATAGCATTTCACTGGAGACCCGCGTGGACTGTTGCTTCGACCATTAACCACCGGAGCTTGACCTCGCGACAAGCCTCGCCGAGACATCATCGCATGCGCGTCTGGCGAGCTTATTTCCCGACCACCACCTTCCAGGACCCTTTCGAACATTCAGGGAGATCACTGTTCACATGGGAAACTCCACAAACGCTCTTCACCACACCATCCACATCATTTCGTCGATCCCTCCAGCACTACTAATATAGGCGCGGGCGCCACTGACCGCCGAGAATGGTCGTCCAATGCAACTCCACACTGGCCGAGCTACGCGTCAATGAGGAACCCCTATGGCCAGCACACAGCGGAATCACCTTTCACGAACTTGGACTCGGCCTCAGCATAATATTTGGTCTCATTTCTGTCATCGTCGCCTTCTATCTAATTTACCGCCATGCGACGCATTATCTCGTGCCTAGCCAGCAGAAGCACATCATCCGCATCTTGCTCATGATACCAATCTATTCGACCGTCTCATTCCTAAGCGTCTTGTACTACAAGCATGCAGTTTACTTTCAAGTCTTGCGAGACTGCTACGAAGCATTTGCGATTTCGAGTTTCTTCGCGCTCATGTGCGAGTATGTGGCGCCTGGACTGAAGGAGCAGAAGAAGTTCTTCCGCACTCTGACGCCCGTGAACTGGTTCTGGGGCGTGTTCTTCATGCAGAAGTGCACTGGCGGCGAGAACAAGGGGCCATTCAGGAAGCCTCGATCTGGTCTTACTTGGTTCAATGTGGTTTGGGCGGGAGTCTTCCAGTACTGCGTGGTTCGCGTACTGTTCACGATCGTCTCTGTGGTTTCAGAGGTCTTTGGGCGCTACTGTGAGCATTCTCTCAACCCGGCATTCGCGCACATTTGGGTTGTATGCTTCGAAGGTGCCAGTGTCACGGTGGCTATGTTTTGCTTGGTGCAATTCTACATTCAGCTCAAGGAGAAATTGAGCGAATACAGACCTGCTCTCAAGATTATCTGCATCAAGTTGGTGATCTTCTTCTCTTTCTGGCAGACGGTATGCATCAATATCTTCCATGTTGTTATCAACGAGTGTCAGCTAATAGGAGTCCACAGATGGTTATCTCCTTCCTTGCGTCTTCGAACGGCCCACTCAAACCCACAGCCAAGATCAGCTACCCGGATATCTACATTGGCATTCCGTCGTGGCTACTCTGCATCGAGATGGCCTTCTTCGCTGTCCTGCATATCTTTGCCTTCCCCTGGAGACCGTACTCTCTTCTGCATGGTGCTGTCGCATACACAAGCAGCGATAACAGTCTCGAGAATGGTGCCCCGGCTAATTTACCAGTTGCCTCGAGAAGATACAAGGGATTCTGGTACGCGATCTTTGACTCTTTCAACCCATGGGATGTAGTCAAGGCCTCCGCAAGAGGTTTGAGGTGGATGACTGTAAGATACAGGCATCGTCACACCGACTCCTCATATGAACCTGCTGCATCATACAAGCTCGGATCCTCAAATGATGGGCACGGCGGTGCTGCTGGCGGTATGGCGATGCCAAGCGACGCTGGCTTGCATCACAAACCAAGCATTACGCCTCCTGCTACAGGACCTTACAACGCCATGACAACCGAAGACGATAGAGCAGGCCTGCTCGCCCAACCCGTACGGCCTGGTCAGTCGCATTCGCCACCGCCAGCTTCACCATTCGGTGATGGACCATTTGGTGATGAATTCGCACATGGCGACGACGGCGCGACTGCTGGTCAGGATCTAGGAACTGCGGGAAGGGTACCGCATAACACTGCTTACATGCCTTCGGAAAATGCATGGCAGCACGATACGTCCTACCGTGACACACATCCCACAGCTCTTCAACCTGGCTCGCGGAACGAGCAGTGGCCTGACACGCACGGGAGACGTGAGTCCATGGAGGGAACGGCGAGCACGAAGCCACCGCCTTACCCAACAACGCAAGGCAACAATGCTTGGATATGATCACCTTCGGGACAGACGGTATCAAGCTAGATAGGGCTCAGCGGGTCGAGATCTACTTGCGCAACCAGGGTCGAGCACTGCCATGCGCCAGCAGTTTCACAACGCCAAGCAGGCAAGGTGAAGCCAGATCGTGGCTCACGGGAATCCTTCGATGCAGATCCAAAATTCTTGCTGGCGGAAATACGCGAGTCTGGACCTGCCACGCTCAAAGATGAACCTTGGGTTCACATGCCATCAAGCGTCGAAGGATTTCTCAAAATGCCCGAAAGCTCGTCGATCTGTGCTTGGACAACGGTACTCGAAGAGTTCGCCATCGACGGCACGCTTGTCTACATGCACGTAAGCGGCATGAGCGTACGCAATGGTCCACGGAGGTGTGGTTGCAAACTGCTAGCTCGTGCGCCGAGACGAGAAGAGGATTGGAAGGGGCGCGAACATGTTCGCAGCTCATATCGCAACTTCGAAGTCTTCGCGCGTGCAGCTCTACCCTCGCCGATAACCACTGAAAGATTCGAGACAGCGCATGCATACCACGCGACGCGCAACATCGCGCCCAATCACATGGTGACTTCACATGCTTCTCCGCCACATCGTACGCCTTGCAGCTATACCACAGCTGAAGCCGGCGTGGCGAAAAGCATACGTTGCGTACGAAGTGGCACGAAGGAGATCTTCCCTCGCCACACTGCAAAAGGCTGCATTCTATGCTTACTTGCGTGCGTAAGACTTCCATGCGCAAAGCCACTTTTCGCCGCGCGCAGCCACAGCTACAGCTTCACAGTAGCTTGTAGCTGCAGCTATTTGAAGCTCTCTTGCCACCTCGTGAATACTAGCTAGCTAGCCTAGGCACGAAGCTTCAGGCCGACAGGGGAGCTGGAGCTCGTACTGGCTTGAATTGGCTGCTTGCATGTCATTACGGAATGTACCATAGAAGACATAAGGAGATATCACGATTGATGTAACCCGATTATTGTGACATTATACCAGCATAGTTAGTTGAACAGTAGTAATTATTCTCGCACAAACCGAAACTTTAGCTCGCAAGCGCTACAACTTTAGTGTACCACGTGCATGCAATTCAACCAGGCTTTTTGCCTTGCTTTCCTCGCCCTCTCGCCTTGCAAAAGTACGGTACTTTCATGCGCTAAGTATGGTGTGCATGTTTCGGGGTTCGTCGGTAGCTGGAGTTCGCGCGTTTCCACCGGTCGACAGGCGTGCCCTTCCCTTCTCTAAAGAGCGCAAGAGCTTGTGATAGGGCGGGAAGCCGCTTACTAGGGTTTTGGTGGCGGAGGACAGGGCTGGTCGACCTGTTGATGGAGGGGAGATCTGGACCTTGCAAGAACTGTTTTATCAGGTACAGTTCACTTCCAGTCATTGATTGCGGGATGAGATGAGATGAGATTGCTGTTCGATAGATGGAATTGTCATTAAACCGTAAGGCGCCCAGGAGCGCAGCAGAGTGTGTAACTCATATCGCGATAGATCAGGAAGAGACATGGCCACTCTGGAGTCTGCGGTTCGAAGGGCTTATATGAGAAATTGTATTATTGTTTCAGATCCAGGGTCTTGGCTGTTCTTCCCTCGTCAGGAATCGCAAACGAGCCACTGCACTTCTATTATTGCTGCAAGGAGGCGAGACAGCGCGAGTTCGAGACACAAATCGACTTGCAAGTTGCAGATAGGCTTTGTGCT
Source organism: Cladosporium sp. VS III D KN 1 (assembly GCA_019775635.1). NCBI lineage: Eukaryota > Fungi > Ascomycota > Dothideomycetes > Cladosporiales > Cladosporiaceae > Cladosporium > Cladosporium sp. VS III D KN 1. Next base: position 593,527 of record JACWFN010000037.1, read on the forward strand.
TGTACACTGTGACTTGTGAGCTGGGAGAGCATCCTATTTGTACGGAGGATTTGTGTTTGTTTGAGATGAGCTGTGGGGAAACGGTGAGATCCAGTGGCTTGGGCGTTGTTTGGGAGCTGCACATCCCTGGTGAAGGAATTCCTGCATCTGAGGTTCCATTGATCGGGATCACCGCAAGCATGTGCACATAGATCGTGTTCCTTTGCTGTACTGGACAGGGGATTACCTTGTGCTGTTGGAATATCCTTACTGTGAGGCGGTCCAGCTCGTCCGGGCATGCAATGAGTTTCCCTCCTACTGCACTGCACCCCTCGCGTTCATGCTGCAACTACCAGGGGAGGGAGCATCACCAGGATGTCACCTTGGAAGTCTTTCGCGCCTTGCTGTGATGATACACCGACGCGAAACGCGGCCGTCGAAGTGAAGTCATCTGGGGAAGCACAGGTCATGTCATGACGAAAGAGGCGGTTTGAAGTGCCCAGCGACGTGCCGTGCGCTTCGCGGACAAGGGTGTCTTTCTGGTGTCGGTGATACATGACAGATAGACAGATGATGCTTGGACAGGAGAGCTGGGCTGCACGCACGCGCGATGGCGTTCGGGTCGTTGCAGCGGTGCCGTGCCGCCTTTGAGCTTTTTTGCTTTTGCCGTCCTACTCGAGGATGCCGCCGCCAAGTTTGATGGGCGCGGTTGAAGGCATGGCCGAAGTCTATTATTCGCTGTGCGTGAAAGCAATACTCGTGGAAGAGGCGCCAATGGATGGGTTCATGGGAGGAGTACTCGAAAGTTGGAACAGCATTACACAGACAGATTAAGCGCAGAGCAGAGTGAGACGGTATGATCTCTTCGTGATTTGTCCTCCCACACAGCACACCTGAAACGCTGCTCTGCTGCCACGATCTGGCTGGCGAGTATGCACGGTATGTTTGGCGGGCGGCAAGTAAGTTGGCACCAGTTGGCACTAATGCGATGGGTGGCCGTCGCTTACCTAGGTACCCACAGCGCTCCGCTCAGGCTGGCGATCAGAATCTCGCGCCCGGCCCCAACAACTCGACTCGCGCACTGCTGCCAGAGAGCTGCGTGCATATCTCTCTTCACGCGGCAGCCACTGCCTTGCTGATATTATCGCTGCGCTTGCACGGCCACTGCTGCTGCTCTCTACAGTATCATCGGCATACACTGCAGTCACACCACGCGAATACATACACAGCCATTGCCTGCTTGTTGCTCTCCGCTGCGTGCCTGCACTGCTCTCGGCAAATCTGCAGCGCGAATTTAAGATTGACCCTCAACTGCGACCCCTCCCGCCAAATCGCTGCCAACGCTCGCCAACGCCCAAATCGCTCGCCGTCTCGTACCGGTGCGCGCGGCCTTGCGCACTATTGCAAACCCTCCTAGGCCCTCTGCTGCTTCTGGAAGTCCTGTACACACCACCCACGCCGCCTACTTCCTGCGCCTGTCGCCGCTGTCCGCTGTACGAAGCTCTCCACCTGCGCGCATGAGCTCGATCTGAAGACCGCACCCGGGGCGCCAGCCGACGAACCTCACCTCTCTCTTTACACCTTCCATTCGCTATTCATATTGTACCGTTATGAAGCATCACAACATGCTTCCTTTCCGACGAGCAACGCTGGCTGCTGTTGCCCTCTTCATCGCAAGCACCTCCGCGCAGGAATGGGGCGGACAGAGCCAGGAGTACTGCTCGAACCAGAACACTGGATCCGACTACAATGCTGGTGTGTACTTCGAAAGTCGCAGACGCGCGGTACACCAGAAGATGCAGACACTAATTGCAATATCACAGTGACCAACATATACAACACATATCTGACCTGCTCGGAACAGTGCAAAGCCGACTACGCCTTTGCAGTAGTACAGTACCAATCCTGCTGGTGCTCCGACTATATTCCCGCCGACCAGAGCAGCACCGGTGACTGCAATCAAAACTGCCCTGGATACCCGGACAACAAATGCGGCAACTCCGATACGGGTGTCTACGGATACATTGCTCTGGACAAGGCACCCTCTGGAACCGCTGGCGGTGGATCGAGTAGTCAGGCAAGCAGCACTGCTGCCTCGACTTCCTCGAGCGAAAGGGTTAGTACTTCCACAACATCGAGTAGTTTTTCGCAGCGTGAAACGACGTCTTCGTCATCATCATCGTCTGTCTTCTTCTCTTCTTCCACAACGCCAGTTGTGTCCTCTTCGGATCCTCCCTCGGATTCTTCTTCTTCAGCTCCTCCGACTTCGTCGACGGCCCCAGTGTTAACATCCTCGTCGCAGACGTCGTCCTCACAGGCGACATCTACTTCATATTCTTCTTCACCGGAACCATCTACTTCTAGCTCTACACCACCTACAACTTCCGTGAGTCGCGCTAACACAGCACGCCTGACGAAATCTATAAACTGGTGGCCGTTGTTCGAATTCGCGAGGGCGCGCAACTTCTGGTGTTTTTTCAAAACGCGAACTTCGTGCCACTGTTGATGTTTTTGTGTCAAGGCGCTCAAGAGAATCACCATGCTGACCATTCCTCGCATAGTCTTCTTCCGTACCAATGACCACATCTAGCTCGAGTTCACCGCCACCAACAACATCTTCGAGCTCATTCTCTGCAGCCCCTGAAACTACTACTTCTTCTAGTTCATACACCGGGTCTATGGTCGAATCGACGCCTGCACCAGTTGTCAGCACTAGGATCGTTACAATTTCAGGCGAAGCCGTAACTGAAACAGTAACCTCAACACCAACCCCCATACAAGTACCGGCTGGCGCGGAAAACGAAGTCGTCCACTCTTCCGACAAACTGTCCGGAGGCGCCATCGCTGGTATTGTCATTGCAGTCCTGGCTTTCTTGGGTCTCCTCGCTCTGGTGATCTTCCTTCTCTGGCGCCGTCGCCAAGCCAAGGACCCAAATAACCCCCATGGCTTCCCCGAGATGGCCACAGCAAGCAACCCACGTCCGACCCGCAACGTCAGCGTCCTTAGTAAAGTCGGTCTCCTTGCCCGCAGCACTCACGACCCTCACCCAGATGATGATGCAGATCCTTCCTCTGCTGGTCCTTCGCACAGTGCCCGCCACTCCGCCTTCTTCGCTGCAGGCGCTGCGGGCGGATCTGAGGGTGTATCGCCTTCCAGCCCTCTTGGCCCGGGTAGCAATGCCAGCACTAGCTTGTACCAGATGGACTCACGACGCCATAGCAAGCCGCTCGTGTACGATCAGCGTCTCAATCCGAGTGCGCTGTTCGCCAATGCCGATGCAAACGGCAGCCGAATTTCCATGGCAGACAACACAGATTACAGTCGACCGCTCGACTTCGGCGGCGGAAAACTGGCTGTCAGGAACCCGGATCCGAGAAGCAGCTTCGAGAGCAGGAACTAAAGATCCTTGCATTTTGAAGTCTGTTTTCCTGGAAGGGTTGAATTCTTTTTCTTGATGTTGGTTGATACCCCCGGTTTGGCGAAACAATTGATGATTTGACGGGAAAAAACACACGTGCCCATACACAAGAAACAGGTGAATGGGGTTAAAGAGGGGGACACCTTTTGGCATTTTCAACCAGCGACGGCGTTTTTGCTTTTTCTTCTTTGGGCTTGGGCAAGGGACTGCTTGCTTCTCCTGTGCATAATGCGCGGCCCGTTTTCGTCTTTCTCTTTCTCTTTCTCTTTTACATAACTTCTTTTCTTTTCTTTCCTACCCTTCCTCCTAGTTCCGCCGACGGCGAACAGATAGGAAAGGGGAGTGATACGACTTTCTTTTCGATGTTCCATATATTTTACGTTTGGAGGAAGAGCAGGGAAGGGCAATGGGTCCCTGGGACGCTCATGAAGGCAGAGGGATGAAGGTGGTTAGGATGTGTGTTGATATACAAGAGAGGGAACTATGGGCATAGCAGCAACTGGACAGAAAGAACGACTTACTGGGAATCACTATTACAGACCAATGGTACAGATTAGGTACAGAGACAGCTTTCTTGCAATGAAAAAGGTGGAATTGAGACGTTCAAACCTGATGACTACCTAGGTAGTTCCGTTTTCTTGATTTTCCCCCTTCTCAATGTGGCAGGGATGCGTTCCTTGAGCAAGAATCTGACTTTGGTCAAGGCAAGGTGAGTTGGTGGTTTGTTTGCTTTGTGAATGCTTTGCTTAAACGGGCACAACACTAACCAGTGTTGTTGGACCGGATCATTGACTGCCATGAGTAAGCCAGTCAGCCTTTCATGCTGGTGTCAACGTTCAGTCGATGGGCTACCGATGCTCGAGCATTGGGACTGCATAGCCTGCGCGAGCCAGCCGTCTATCCATGCCCGTTCGCAGTCAATACCTAGCCATCACGTCCGGTCAATGGGTTACCGATGCTCGAGCATTCGGTACCGCATAGAATGTGCGAGCCAGCCGGTCATCCACGATTGTTCAGTCAATGGGCTCTCCCTGCTTGGGCATATTTGCTCGAATGAAGATGTCAGTCTTGGACTTTGTCATGCACTTTCCCTCTCAAAGCGAACGCACTTCTCGCCAGCCCGATCAACCAACCAAGAAGATCACAACCACGCAGCATACCTTACGCTCTCTCTCTCCTCTCTTGGAACGAGAAACATGTGCGTCGACAGCAACATCTTGTGCGCTTGCGGGCACCACGAGTACGAATCCATGAACAACGTTTGTCCATGTCACCTGGGTGTCGGGAAGTATTATACGACGACGGAGAAGTGTGTAAATTGTGGTGGAGAGGGGAAGAAGGGGGAATGGGTGCTGATGGAGTTCAAGAATGAAATCAAGGAGGAGTTCGAGAAGCAGGTCAAGAAGGAGTCTGATGGGAAGGAGGCTGATGGGAAGGAGGCTGATAGGAAGGAGACCGATGGAGACAAGGCTGAGAGGAAGGAGGCCGATGGGAATGGAGAGGGCTGTGAAATTAAGTCTTCAGGTTTTTTGGTTATGTTGAATTGAATATGGTTCCTGCGACTGGGCGACGAACTGTCTTTGGGTTTTTGCTTCGGTTTGTTTTGCCCAAGTTTTGCAGATTGTCTTCTGTTTTAGGTTCTTTTGACTCTTGTCTTGCTTTTCCGAGGTGTGTGAGGGAGATTGTGGGCGGCTCATTGTACGGCGAATGATGTATTGTATTCAAGTACAGCACACGAAACGATTATGTGCTCTGCGGTGGGTCAAGGATAGATCATTTGCATAGTCACTAATGACTGTCGTTGAGACTGAATTGACTGCGCGAGCCAGCCATCGACCATCATTGAGTCAATGAACTCTGCGTGCTGGAAGCATATGGTTTACAGGGAGAGTATTCTGGACAGCTTGGTGACGGATTTTGATTTGCCCAATCTGACCAGTGTTTTGCGGTTGGTCTAAGGCCGACGCTCGTTCTCTGGCAGTATCATGCGAACTGTGAAAGGAGCGGCTTCGCATGGCCTGACCTACGGCCAATGGCATGTCAGGTACGATTCTACCTTGGTAACAACTTTGCTGGGTGGCTCGAAGATTGATCGCTTGGTTGATCTTTGGTGGCTTCGCTTGTGGCGCGCATCATGTCCGTCGAACCCGTGTCAGTCACGAGAGCGCTCATGTGGCAGACGGCGCTTCTTCGCCTGCCGAATGAAACATAACTTGTAAATATATACAGAAGGATGATGGTCCTCTGTACTGCCTGACAAGGCGAGCCGATGAACAGCCGTGGGGAAACACAATCGTTGTGGACTACTTCATCTATCTTTTCACAACAACACCATCAAGCAATCTTTCTGTCTCTTCCTAGTCCTAATATCTTCTCACTAGACGTCACAGCCTTGATAGATTGCCGAGCATAAGCATCTCCAAGTCGACTCGATTCTCGAAGTCCCGCTGTCCACTTCACGGCGCCACCACACCGGAGGAAGCTCACGTAGACCTCCTCCTGCTAATACAACTTCAACAACGAGAGATCGTCATGAGTACAGAAGCTGAGTTCCTCGAATGGATCCGCACGAGTGCCCAGCGACGGAAGAATCCTTCACAACGCACGCCGGACCGTGAAACAGAGTCCAACAGCGCCGACAATGTCGAGCGACAATTGCAAGCCGACGACCACAAAATATGGGGCTGGGTCATCTACCGCTGCACGTACGAGAGCGACTCTCAATGGGCAGAGTTCATGGCTCGTCTTCGCTACTACATCGAAGACACCCTACGCTTCGACAATGCTTTAGACATGCTTCCCGGCCTCGACTACACAGTCTTCGAAGACCGCAACAAATTCGACAAAGCCCACTCGTCGGTCATTAAGGACCATTTCGAGGAATGGGTACTCACAGCCCCGGGGCGGGAGCAAGGCCACGACAAGCATTCTTTCTTCGCGCAGAGGTACAACTACTGTTTGCACGTCGACGAGGCGGCTTTGCAGTCTGTTGTCAGCGGACCTGCTCCTCCTGCCGATGCGATGGATGAGGGGTTCGTGAATCTCATCTGTTTGAACATTTTGGGCGGTATGAGGCCGGAGCATACAGAGGGTCGCGACGAGAAAGATCATTGTTGGATGCGCATCAATTATCAGTACTTGATGGTGACTTGGTATCACTTTTTTCGCAGGCAAGGGTCGTGGCGTACGGCGTACCAAATTCCGCCGGCGATTGCAAATCCATAAAGCAGTGATTATTTACGAAGATCCATTTGCGGCTATGTTTTGTCGACTTCACCTTTCTACAGGTCTGTGGCTTGTTGCCATGTAGACTGCAGAAGCGATTATCCTCGTTCGTTATCTCGCAGCCAATGCAGCCGAAGCGGATCGCCCTTATCGGGTCCATATGTCACCGGAGCTGCTTGCTACCTATCACCGGGTGAAGTGACCAAGCTCCATTAGGAATGTAAGAAACGATCAACTTATCTCTGCTCAAGGGCTCACGGCCTATTCTATACCCTGTCTTCTGTTTGCCGGGCTTACAACCAGCGGATTGGCCTATCTCGGCCAATGAGTTCCCCGTCGGCGAAAATGCAACGATTGAATTGGAGTATATAAAGTCACTAGATCTGATTATGAAGGTATGTATCACTCACGCAAGAAGTGTACTTAATTGTCAATCTTCAAAGTAGATTTCCTGAACTTCTAATGGGTCTCGCCTCTTTCTGGGACGACCATGTCGTTCTCAAACCTCGGCCGGGTGCTTTTCGACCCGACGATTCAGATGCATACATTTACAGTAACGAAGACATGGATCCGATAAAGCGCAAAGACCGTACATACGAGTGGTATCAGATGGGTCTGTTCTGGATTGCCGAAGGCTTCAACGGTGCTCAATTACAAGTCGCCAGTTCCGCTTTTGCTCTCGGGCTCAATCCTGGACTTTGTGTAGTCGCTTGTCTCGTCGGCAATATTATCGTTTCATGGCCTTGTGCGGCTTCTGGATACATGGGCAGCAAGCTCGGTGTGAACTTTCCTGGAATCGTTCGGGCATCGTTTGGAATTCTGGGTGCGAAGTGGGCTATGATTGTTCGCGGAGTGCCGTGCATCATCTACTATGGCATACAAACGAGCCTCGCTGGGCAAGCAGTTCATGCCTGCATATCCGCTATCTGGCCATCGTTCAATGATTGGAAGGTTAATGCGATACCAGCGTCTGCCGACATCACTGCCCAACTCATCTTGTGCTTTTCGGTCTTTTGGCTCATATCGTTGCCCTTCCTGTATCTTCGCATTAGCACTCTTCGCCACCTCTTTGTCCTGAAGAGTATACTGGTACCTCTTTACTGGACAGCACTCTTTACGTGGTCTGTCACCGCTGCCGGTGGCTACCCAGACATCTGGCGAAAGCCCAGCATTCCGCTCGATGGCAAGTCAGTCGGATACCTGTTCGGCATATGTGTGAACGCTGCTATCTCACCGAATGCTACTTTTGCTGTCAACATCATGGACATATCACGGTATTCCAAGAATGATAGAGCAGCATGGATGACACAGCTGTTCGCCGTGCCGGTCTTCGTCACCATGACGGAGTTCCTTGGCTGTACGATGGCGGTGGCTTCATCCGTTCTCTATGGAAAAGTCGAGTGGAATCCACTGGTCGTGATTAACCAGTTCGACTATCGAGCGGGTAAATTCTTTGCGGGAGCTCTGTTCGTCTTCTTCAACATCATGACCAATGTGACGGGAAACTCTATCCCTCTAGCAAACGATCTGACAGGACTATTCCCAAAGTATATCAACATTCGCCGTGGCCAGTTCATTTGCGCTGTCATCGGTTTCGCCATCTGTCCTTGGAAGATCCAAGCGCAAGCTGCGACGTTCCTTGCTTTCCTCGGCGCCTACACTCTTTTCCTGGGAGCGACGACGGGCATTATGATGATCGACTATTTCGTGATTCGCCGTGGTCATGGCATCAACATTGCTCATCTTTTCAAGACTCGAGGCAGCATTTACTGGTATACACAGGGCGTGAACTGGCGGGCACTTGTGGCGTGGTTCGTTGCGCTGGCTCCTTTACTCCCAGGCATGCTTAATGCCATGGGTGTCAGTGTCCCCAACGAGTCCATCCTCAACTTGTACTCGTGGAACTATGTTCTTGTGGTTGCTTTCTCGGGCTCTGTGTATTGGACTCTTGGGGTCATGTTCCCCTTCCCGACGTATAGCGATGACCTTGAGGATGTTGGTGAGCTTTACCTGATTGAGGGATTGGAGCCGCAGAGTCATGCAGGTTCGGACACTGTTGAGTTGGGAGTCAAAGAGCAGACGCGAGACAGTGAGAAGATGATCCTATAACCTTTCAGGCGTTCGATGCTTTTAGTTGAGCATCCGGGTCGCTAGATGTGGCCTCGTCGATCGATCTGTCGAGCACGAGTAGGCCGGAAACCATATATCCCGAGTATAGTCGTAACTGGTCGATTATTTACCTGTATGGAGTTACTCTTGGGATCTCGATATACCGGATGTGCTTGTTGACTGGCAATTCTGACGTCGTCCCTTTCTTCTCTTTACTGCAGCGGTGTTCTCGTCGTTGTCTCTTCTCGAGGTCAGGTATCGATGACTACGTCAGGTCAAAAATATCGTAAGACTAAACATGAAATGTCAATTTACTGCTGACAACAGCTCTAAATACTCCACGTTGATCAATGTGCTTGCAAAGTCTTCTTCGAGATGATTGCATTGTCCCTTTTGAATAGTAGCGAAGATGTCCAGCGCACATTGCATCAATGCGCGTTGTTCTCGCGGAAGTTCGTGAAAGGGACCTATAAAATCAAACATCGCCCACATTGAACCAAAATCGACCTGCAACAAGGATAATCACATATAGAAGCCAAATTTAAGCATAAATGACCAGATCTATACCTTCATTTCGTGCCAATGGCGAGATACAATCACAGGATGAAGATCAATCGAAACGAAAAGAGGGTAGAAAGGGTTAGGGTCTATCGTGATATGTTCGTCTTGTGCACATGTGACCATCGTCGTTCAGTCATATGATATAGGCATATATGTTATAGTCCAAGACTACAGTGACTATGAACAGGCTTGACAACACTTGAAAGATATTCCTAATGCCTAGGCACTCTGTGAAAGTCGCAGACTACATGCAATCTTCTTCTACACGCTCAAGGATCGCATACGTCTAATCTCTCTTCAATCCTACCTCGGCACGCTCTCGGCTTACCAGATTGAGTGTTCAAACGCCGCAACCGCAACCGCAGACGTGACCGTAGGGAAGCGACATTTGCATTGCTGGCATTCACAGCGTCGACTCCTCTTCCATCGCGACCGGATGCACTGAAGCATCCACCTGCAAAAACTTGCGACCATGCCATCCCGCACGGCGACCTACGCCGAGAGCACCATGGGAGACACTGCGCCCTCGGACTCAGCCTATCTCTCCTCCTCACTCTCCTCGCTATCCCGCTCTCGCAGCTCCAACAACCTCATTGTGCGTACCTATAAGCAAGCCACGCAACTGTACTTGACGCGCCGCTTCCGCGAAGCCTGGGACGTGCTTGAGACGATCGTGAACGCAAACTCGCAAGACGAAGGACCAGGACAGGGACACGGCATTGCACCAGTCGCGGCCAGCTCGCGCGGCACGCGCACAAAAGTATGGGTTTTCTATCTCAGCTTGATTCACGCTGTGGTGGAGATGGGCGTCGAAGACGGCGGGAGGGAGTTTGGAGGCGCGGACGCTTGGAGGGCGATTGCGAAGAAAGCACGTGAGGGGACTGCGTGGGAGGAGATTGTGGGCAGGGGCTATGCTGGGCAGGAGGGAGAAGTGGACGCGGAGGTTGTGGTCAACTTGGCTACGTTGCTACTTGGTCATATGCCTGATCAGAGGGTCAACCAGGGTAGGCTGGAGAGCTATCTGGCGAGCAGCGAGGATGCGGGTGGGATTGCGGGCTACGATGGAGTGAGCACGCCTATGAGCACGCATAGCTCGAGTCCCAAAGCCCTGCAGGCGAGGATCAAGGTTCTGGAGCTGTATTCTCTGCATGTTCTGCCGGAGGTTGGAGAGTGGGATTACGCTAGGGAGTTTGTGGAGGGATGTCAGAACCTGGACGAGGAAAGGAAGGAAGCATTCCTGGCAGCTCTGGAAGAGCTGAAGGAGGAGAGGGACGGTCTGAAGCAGAGGGAGGTAGAGTTGCAGCAGCAGCGAGAGAAGGAGGTGCAGGAGGAGATGAGAAGAAAGGAGCAAGAAGAGAAGCGTCATGCCGAGGAGGCAGAGCAAGCAAGGCAGAGGCATGAGCAGCAACAGCGAGATCTCGCTGCAAAGACAGCTGCCAACACTGCCACTGCGAGCAACAACAACGAACCTCGAACAAGTGCTCTGAGCAACAACGGCAACAGCAATGTCAATTCCAACGGACATGCTCGTGGCCAGCCTTCGCGTTCTGCTCGCAAAACGCCAGCCAACTCGCAACAACCAGCAACCGCCGCAACGCTTCTCACACGCCTGAACTCCCTGATGCACCACCTCCGAACAAACCTCGGATCCTCGCTGCTCAGTGCCCGCCTGCTCATGTTCTGCTTCGCCTTCTTACTGCTAGCCTCGCGCAGGGACGTCCGCGTAAGATTGCGTCGAGCCCTCGCCGACGGCTGGGACAAGGTCCGACGCACAGTGGGCATGGGCGTGAAAGTCAGCTACGTATAGTAAAAAAGATATTCGTCGGAGATGCCCGCTCTCTCTTTTTTCCTTCTCGATTGGGCATGAAGTTTCTCAAAGCGGAAGATGCAGGCTGGTCCTTGTGTGCTATAGACCTCAGGAGATTGGATATAGAATGACGAGTCTGGGTTATTCCCAGCTACTTGGCTCTACTCTCCGCGGCGGTGGTGGCGAGAAAAAAAGCAAAGACGCAATACAGACGCTTGCGTCAACAGATTTCAGCACGAGCACTGCCCTTTCGATGCTCTGCAGTGTCTGCATTTGGAATTGGGGAAGATGTGAGGATTAACAGGGGGTGGATATAATGGTTGTTTGTGCCTTGCATATGCACAGCCCTTTGCCCTGGATCTCTAGTCTCGAGCGAAGAACACCGGTGCGACATTCGACGTGTGATGATCGTTGTGATGATCTTAACGTTTCAGGCACTGCTGGTGTTATTGCATCGGCAACCCTGGCCGTCAATCTTAAGCGGAGCTGGGGCGTGAGGGCATTCGGATCTGGTGTATGACTTGCATTCGCGCTGCGCCGCCGCCACCTCAACCAATACCGATATAGTGGTCTGTTAATGCAGACTATCAAAATGGCGCAAGGGGGGAGAAAGTAAAGGAGGAATATTGAGAGCGAGATTGACGCCGTCGTGGTGCTATCTTTGCCTTTGCCACTTTGGTGGAGGCGCGATTGCGCAGCCGGGCTGTATAATGGACGACTGTTATACATACCGCAGATCTTGTACATTGAGACACTCCACTGTTAGTCTGAGGGGCCAGGTACGACTGTGCTGTTGCATGTTTCAGGGTGTCTTACCGTGGCAGCGGAGTTTGCTGCGTGCTGATTGCTGCAGGAACGAAGCTGCACAGGGCATATCAGGTCGGCAATCTCGCCTTGTTCCTGCAGGAGAGGTGCGTCTGATATAGGCGGGACGAACTTTTGTATCAAGTCAGTGCTTTTGAGTGGCGAACACTGCCCAGGCGATTCAGTCGTGCGCCGAGTGAGCAGTGATGTTGAGTCAAGGAATCTCTGTCACAAACATGTTCGAGCGAGCCCTGGTAGTTGATGACTTGGTATAGGGCTATTCGTGATGTCTGCACGAATCGTTGGGAGGCGTTGCTCTATCACTGGTACGCTGGCAGATCTGACATGAGAGCGTTGACGTGGTGCCGTCACGCCACAACCAGAGTCGCCAAGCTGGGTCGCTTGTAAGGCGTTCCACTGTACCGCGAGAGTGAACTCTGATGATGGATTCCCAAGACGATGGGCCATGGTCCGGACCCGAGGGAACGAAACCTTCAGAGTCTGACGCCTGCTCTGATCAACTGACGTGTGACGCAGGAACGAAGGCGCTTTGCATTGGCGATCGGCCTCCCTGCAGTAGCGATTTGTTGTATGCAAGGCCTAAAAGAGGGTGGGAGTTCCGCTTGTGGGCGGTGCTATAGGAGATGCAGGTTGGGTTATAGCACCGGCTGCGCGGGACAAAAGTGAAGCGGCAGGTATAAGCCTCATTGAGGCGCTGAGAATAGAGAGGTGCAGTAAACGCTAAAGTAAGATTCAGCGGATAGTCCCAGCCAGTACCAGACTCGCAGGCCCTGGTCAGGTGAAGGAGCTTGTCTCGGAGTAGGGTCCCGGGAGACACGCTATCCAGCTGTTAAGGCGGCCCTGCTATAGCGGCTCCGATTTGATGAGTGCTTTGGCCCGAACAGGTAACTGTACTGATCCGTACAGATCTTGCGCAAGCACATCGATCTGGCTTTGATCTGCTCAGATGCCAATTGCCGTGAGGTTAGCCGGCGCCGGTGGTATGGGTTACGTTGGTTTAATGCAAAGTGTGCTCATCGGGTGCTGCACTCTGCGCTGTAAGTGCGATAGACCAGGGAGGGCTGGAGGCTAGCAGGTCGGACCTGCTCCGACCGGGTGGTCAGGCTTGCTATCTATCCACAGTTCGTGTTGGTCGTCGCGAACATGTTGTTGGATGGACTTGACGTTGGCCGGCGTCCCGAACTATGGGCTCGACGAGGAGCTAGAGCAAGATCCCGTCATGACCCGCCGGTTTGGTCGGGCGATTAGTGCCCATCGGGCCGAGTAGGCTGGCAGTGGAGCTGTCGGCATCGCCGGGATCGCACGCTACGGCACAGCGCGACTGTAAGAGTTTAGGCTTGGAGCCGAAAAGCAAGATCGTGTCTGTGCACTTCGTGAAGACAGCTTGGCAGCGGAGCGGGCTTCCGAGGCGAAGCGGGCGTTGCGCTGAGGAGGTGTGGAGGTGTACCAGCAATTTCTGTGGGAAGCAACGTGATTCACGCCGACTGTGTCTTGGACGCTCAGGTGAATCATGCGTTGGGCCTGGTGCGTTCTAATGATTGCACTCATCATCGAAGGATTGCGACAACGACTGGTAGAAGGTCGGACCATGGTAGTTGATATTCATAGTGGAAATGGTGAGGCGAAGACCGAGAGTCAAGTGAGCTGTTCATGAATGTTACGGCTTGTCGTGACCGCTCCTCAACCGAAGCAGCCTGAGAGCGTCAAACGACTCCTCAGTTGCCCCAAATGCGACACAGAAGACGGTCTGTTGCTGTCAACTCACCCACCGCAGTCTTCTTCAGACGCTTCCAGACCCACGATTGCCACAATCGCTGCATAAACTCATGCGCGACGTGCAGACTGACGTGTTATATGCGTGCACGCTGACCGCCATCAGATGTTCCACGCAGAATTATATGTAACTGCGCATCTGCAGCGATCCCTGAGCATATGTGAGACAACGTGTGTTTTCAATACCATCACCGCTCATTGCCCAGAGCATTATTGCCTTCCCTGCGGTATATTGCATTTGGATGACATGCTGAACTTGCAGAACACTCTTGTCGGACAATCGAGGCACCGCTGTGCTTGATCGGCGTCTTCAGACCGACTTCCGGTCAGATTGCGCAAGCCTGGAAGCGTACCCGATTTCTTGCTCGCATACGGATGATGGTGTACCAGACAGATTGCTGTCAGCCAGCCTTGTCAACTCACTTGTACCACTGGTAGAAGGTGGACCATCAGCCAAACCGTTGACTGTCATCCAACCTAATTGGTCAGAACCTCTTCCTCACGAAACAGTGAGTTCTTGAGCCGCAAGATCGATCTGGCGTCGCTGGAAATGTCGGTCAATTTTGCTCTCACCTACCTAGTCCCAACGATGCATCGATGTAAAGAACCCTTGAAGATGGGCGGACTGGTGGACGGGCCTGCAATGTCATCGCGGCCCGGCCGCTAACAGCAACGATACGCGGTGAAGGACGGCATAGGGTCTCCGTCGAACTTTATCTGGGCTCAGCAGGCCCCGGATGGGGCAGAACTGACGCGATCATCCCTGCTGCGGAGTAGGAAGATACACTAACCGATCAGATCCTGGTCGGGTAATACGCTATTCTGGAGGGTTGCGTTTGAGCGCCTTCGCCTCGCGTTCTGTGAAGAGTAGTGTGAAGTTGCACGATCGTATCACATGCTGGAAGAGCCCAACGCGGAGGGATGTGCAGCGAAGACGCGTGGAAGCGAGCATGGGTATGCTCGTATGCATTGATTGACGGACACAGGGCTTGGGACAGGCGTGTGAGGATGTCACTCGTCCTCCAGGCGATGATGATGTACCTGCTGGCGTAGTCTGCGCAGGATCGCGCCCAGCCTGCAGCCAAGGCGTCGAGCAGTCCAGCCTTTCCACCAAGTCGGGCGGCTCGCACAGCAGCACATCCGCACGAGCTAGCATGGGACGGCACAGGGCCTGTCGCCATGTATCTTCCGCGAGATGACAGGTGAGGTGCTGACAGCTCGAGCACGGCAGCCAGCCCTGGTGCGCGGACGCGACGGCCCTTCTCATTATCAACGGGCGCACGCCCTAGAGGTCCACCCAGACAGACGCCCACACAGCGCAGCGATGCCAGATGACAAATTGTGTACAACGCTCCCAGCACCAACGGTCGCTGCCATTATCACTCGGAGCGCGGTCCGCTGCCAACGTGTTGGTCTGGGATTGTTAACTACTGTTGTGTGTGTGCACGGAGAACGCACGACATGTCGCACATGCTGGCTGCGCATGCATGGCGTAGAAGGCGTGGCATGCTTGCAGACGACGAAGCCACACCACACAATCCTGGCCATCGTGAAGGCGTGGGGGAAGAGGCAGGCCCGTAGCCGAAGATGTCCGACGAGTGGTCGCCATCCTGCGATCTACTACGATATGTCACTACCCACGCCGTCTCCGCCAGCAGGGCCGCTCCCTGGCGAGCCTGGCAGCACCCGCCTGCGCTGGGAAAACAACCACATGTCATGCAGCGTCCAAGGCCTGAACACAGAATGCCCTGCAGCTAAGCAGGCACCACTTCTGGCGCTATTGTGCAACTGTCAGAGGAGACGGCCCGCCGGCATGTGGGTCGCGCCCTGGTCGGTCTAGGGCTGCAATAGGCTGCGTCTCGTACGACTGCAGACAGGACCGCTTGAATGATGCAGCGGTAACTGAGCCATCCTGTCGCTTGGTCGGACTCACGTCCGATGCGCAGCGAATGGAGCAGCAGTAAGGCACGGTGTGACTGTGCCAACATTGTGCAGTATCTGCAGAGGAACTGATTGCAGGCGAAGCACCGGCTGTCCTGATTTAAGTGCAACCTGCCGCGAGTCGTGCGTCCTGGTCAGCGACATGGGTGGGACGGCTCGTCATCATCAATGCAGCGCTCTCATTGCGCTGCGCTCATAAACTCTAAACCCCAGTCAGCAGCAGTCTAGCAGGACCACCCAAGCGACGCCGTTAGCAGACTCGGAAGGATCCATGTTGCCCAATGCAATCGTGCGCTCACCAAGCTGAGCTTCTCCTCACAAGAATGCCAAACCACGTCAATGCAGGCGCAGCCGTGGTGCCACAGCAGCGTCGGCGCGACTCGTCGTAAAATCGACTGGTTGAGCGCAAGCAGAGTTTGCCCATCATGCTCGAAACCCTTGATACACGAAAGGGCAGACTCTAGGTTACCAGTCGCCGTCAACCTTGAAGACGCTCTCCCGGAAGGGTTTGCTCGGACGCTATGTCTGCCGACTGGTGAGAGCGCATCCTGCCCTTTCGTGTATCAAGGGTTTCGAGCCTGGGGCAGCGATGGTAGGGTACGGTATAAAGTGTCAAACTCTATCCTCCACGGTCGGCCTCTCCGCGTATGCGGACGTTTGGGACACACCAGATACGGTCCCGGAAACTACTGGTCGGCACGATCTGGTCGAGCCTTGGCCGCAAAAGACTAGTTCCTGGTACCGGGGTGTAGGCTACCTAGTCGGCCTGCGGGGCCACCATCTGGTGAGACTCAGCTGTCTGATATCGCCTTCCCTAATATTGCATAAGAGTGCCGGGGCTGACAGAAGATTCAATTTGTTTCAGTCTCAGGAGGCAGTCTGTTTTTGTCACCGTCACGCCAGTCGACGATCCGGATCCCACCCGACAGCCGCTCAAAGTCTTTTAACTCGCCCGCAGCCCTCGCTATAAGGTCACATAAGTCCTTGCGTCGACGTGCATTCAGGCACATCTCTAGCGTTGCTCCCCGGCAACTAAGTACGCAATCAGTCCTGGTGGGTTCAACCTGATCGATCTTAACGCCCTGGTACGCTGTACCTTGCTATATCACGGCTTCGATCCGGATCCACTACACACACCTAGATCATCATCATAAGCCGCCCGGACGGTCCGTTCTGGAGACGACATCGAAAGCAACCTTGACCCTGCATCGCACCATCGACCGGGGAGGAAGGCTCGTGAGACCCGGGCTTTTGGGAATCACAGACTACGTGAGGAGTCGGACATCTCAGGAGTCCACTTGGATTTTCCCAATCTGGCCCAAGTGACAAAACCTCATCTAGTTCGATCCGAGACCTGACCCCAGTGAGACACACATATATGTGCGCTTTGTCCCAGGGGAACGGTGGACCTTGATACTTCATTTCCATCGTCGTCCCTGATCTTCACCAGCCCTTAAACATCAACCTCCCTCTTCACGTCGGTTTCACTTCACACAACATTTCTTCTCATCAAACCAAAGAACCGTCTGCCTTCAGATCGCTCGATCGTTGCACCCTGTTCTCTACAACTCATTCTCGACCCTCCACACCGACAACGATATCGACACCCTCTCACCACTACCAACCCCCAACCACACTCACAATGGCCATGACATTGCAACAGCCAGTGGCTTTCGCCACCAGTGGTCGCCAACAGCACCACAAGATGAGCATTGCATTCCTTGCTGGCTCGTCCAACGAGGACACCGAGATGACCGACAGCTGCTATGCTCCCGCGCCCGCACCCGCACCTATCCAGTTGGCAGCACCGACTTTCCAGATGCCTTGCTACCAGCCAGAGCAACCCAGAACGCCCATCACTCTTCCTTCATTGCGTTTCGATGGCTCACCCTACTCCAACGGCTCCTACTCTGCACCTACCCAGCTTCCTCGCATCGGTAGCTTCAGCAGCATCAACAGCTTCGGCAGCGCCCACAGCTGGGCTGCCAGCAACGCTTCTTACCCCAGCAGCACCACCAGCAGCTTCTCAAGCATCAACACCAGCCCGGTAAAGCGTCACGACAGCCTTTGGGATAACGACTCAACCACCTCGGCGACCTCATCAGCAACCTCCTACCACTCCTCAAACTCCTTCAGCAGCATCAACGTTCCTCACGCGCACCACCACCACCATCACCACCACCAACCACAGTCAGCACATGCTTCCATGATGGCCGAGCCTTTGGCACGCATCCCTCGCCCGGCTCGCCCATCCTACAGTGAAGAGCAGAAGTTCTTCATCATGTACTACCGCGTGATCAAGGAGCTCTCCTGGCCCGAGATCGAGGACAAGTTCGCCACTTTCTTCAACCTCCGCACCAAGGATGGTCTCACCAGTGTCTATTACCGCATCCGCAAGAACTGGGGCATGGAAGAGGTCCTCAAGACCGGCCCTGACGGCTCCATGGGCGACCGCGGCAAGGTTGAGAGCAAGGCTGCTCACTTCTCCCGCGAGTTCCTCACCAACCTTGGTTACTTCGACTAAGTCTGTGTCATTGTCGACACCCCTTTTTACAACTTATCGCACCACCAGCATGATACCCACCCTTGACTGCGAGGGCGGCAGAGACTTTGACACAGCACTTTGGCGAAACCATCATTTCAGTTCTACATTACTATTTATTGTTTGAATTCATCTTTGCAAAAAGCTGGCGTTTACTGGGGGAAGGAAGATATCCAAATGGGAGGCTACCTCCTTGGATGGAAGGACGGACTGACTTTTACATGTTTCTGCTTTTAAAACATTTTCTTTCTTCTCTTCTATACCGACTGTCTCTGTCGACTCTTAGCATTTACTGCGCATACCTTTTTTCTATTTACTACTCACTACATGGTAGCTCACATCAACACTACCCTTTTCTACTACTGCCATAACCAAGTCTCCTTGCCGGCTTCTTTGGCTTTGTACTATTTTGTATCAATACCTAGACATCTTTACGAAGACTGCTTATCGTTACTACTTGTATCTACCAACCTAATTCATGATCATTCAAGATACCATGCACTGCCTCCTTTCGTACATTTGACGCGCCGATGATGCCACAAACGTTCCTAAACTCGCCACGCTGATCTGCACTCCCCTTGCTCATCATCTCTCTGCTTCCATCCGCCCACCGCCCTATCAATTGTCCATGTCGCGCATCCCAGAACGTCAGCAAGAAGTAAACGCGCGCGTCGTCAGCAACGCCAAAACCTTCGACCGAGTTAACTCCTTGAAGAACCTGTTTTCTCTTGATTTCCACTGTTAGAACGAAGGTGACATCTCAACAACATTTACCCGGACGTTGGAGGCTCGCCCCACAAGGATAAAATCACATACGCCCGTGAGGTCCGTAGCACGCAGGAAAGATAGTGGCACAGAGGCAGAAGACCTTGGACGTTGAAAACAAGCTTACCCGCAAAGCATCAAGGACTCCAACTCCGCGCAAACGCCGTTCGCTCGGAAGTCAATTGCACGACCTGAGAGTTTCGCAGGACTGAAAGTATCGTGGAGTTGCGCCCCGTGGAACCGTTCGCGCGCGAAAGAAGAGACTACAATAATACATTTAGTGCACTCATCATTGAATCTTGCGTTCAAGTTTTCTGGTTTCTGATCTATCTAAACCAAGCACTAAACCAAGCAAGAAACCTACTCGTGCAAATTCCTGTCGCAATCCCAGCCAGTCAAAGAGAGACGATCGATCACCTAGATCCTTCGCGCTTTCTCGCTTTCACGACAAAATGGAATTGTTCAACAAACAGCTACTTGCCAAGTTGCCACCCCGTGTAACAACGTAATTGTCCCTTTCACAATCGCGAAACTAGATCCTTCGCGCTGCCAATCTGTGCGCAATTACTTGCTTGATGTCGGGACCGACCGCGAAGGCGGCTGGGTAGTTAGGGCGCGGTCACTTGACTCTCACCCGCTACCTCCTACCCGCTCGATATCCGACAAGTGGCGGATAGCGAACAAAAGCACGGAATGCTCCCCGTCCTCTTTGGCGCCGGGGAGAGCAGGAAGTCGGACATGGGCGGAGTGGGGTTGGGGGAATTGTTGCGAACCGTCCGTTATGTGGTTGGTACCTCTGTATCTTTTGGTACGCTTGGGGTTTGATTGGCAGTCGAGGGATTTAGGGTGGGCTTAGCGCGGTTCTTGGGGTACCGCTCGAGTTCGACAGGTTTGTTTGTGAAGGGCCGGCGAGCCGGGGAGGTGGCCGATGGGGGGAGTCTGGACTCTGGTTTGATGGGGTGTCTCATGCGTTGAATGTCACTCTGGGGGATTGAGAGGGATGGTGACGATGATCGACCGTGAAGATTGGGATGTGTCAGGGACGGGTGAGACATGTTCACGGAAGCGGAACTTCAGACAAGTTGTGCGACTGCTATGCAGTTGCATTGGGTACCTTAGTTGATCGAGGAGGTTTTGGTTTGATCATTATTGTCAACGATTGCGTGAGCCGCATGCTACTATCTACGCAGGCGCAATGTACACCGTCGGAAGACACTTGCAATTCCTACCTCATCGAGGGATCACCACGGATTGACAAGAGTCTTTCCCGAAGGAGGCAGCACAATCATTCCTCCTCTGCAGCTTTCTTGCGATCGAGGTACTTGGCAAACTGCCTCTCGACTCTGCTGGAGCTGCTTTGCTTTTTGGCGAACGGATTCATCATCCTCATGTCCTCTTCGTCGCTCCACGTGATTTCGTCGTCATCGTCGTCGAGGTTGTACTGCTCGTCGTTTGAACCACGACGGGCACGGTAGCCGTATGCGGCACCGCCCACATCGAACTCGTCGTCAGTGGCGAGTTCGTCGGATGGATAGTCGGCGCCATAATAATCCTCAGCTGTTTTGATGTCAGTCAAGTGCTTCTCAGCAGCGCTGAAGAGATTCTGAAGAAAAGGAAAGCTTTGAAGTTACGTACCATTCTCGTCATCTTCGTCTGTAGGCTCCGAGTCCGAGCCTCCGAAGTCGTGCATGTAGGTTTCCCAAAGGTCCTCGTCGTCTTCGGTAATGATAAGGTAGCCGACATTGCTCGGGATTGCGAGTGTCTTCTGTGTCTCGACAGGATCGTTGACGTTGAGTGAAGTCGGAGTTGGCAAGGGAGCTGGAGCAAGCACATACGTGTCATAAACGTATTCGTTGTCCGAGTCCATGGCCGTATCATCCTCC
Source organism: Cladosporium sp. VS III D KN 1 (assembly GCA_019775635.1). Taxonomy (NCBI): domain Eukaryota; kingdom Fungi; phylum Ascomycota; class Dothideomycetes; order Cladosporiales; family Cladosporiaceae; genus Cladosporium; species Cladosporium sp. VS III D KN 1. The sequence continues at coordinate 614,356 of JACWFN010000037.1, forward strand.
ATATCATTTGTTGTAGCTTTTCGAGACGGCGATGACTGAGTCTGCTGATCGTGTAGAGCCCGAGCACGAGAAGGAGTGAGTTTCGGCTTAGTCTTGATTTGAGGTTTGGGTGTTTTGGCCAGTTCGTCAAGGGCAAACTGATGCATTTCCTGTGCCAGCTCGGCGAGCTCTCTCTGTTGACGGATGGCAACGTTCTCGTTTTCAGGCTTCATTTGGTTCTGCTTGTTCGTTTGAGGCTTTAGGGCCGAACCTCTGCCTGGTCGTTTGAGTGGTGCCGATGGTGTTGAAGCGTGTGCATCGTTGTCGTTGACCTGCCGTGAATCATTTGCAGAGTCGTCGTTCTCGACCTTCTTCTGTCTTTTCTCTACGACTGTGGCGAGATCTTCGTTTTGTTTCCGTTTGCGAGACCCGGGAGACTGTATAGGTGACGCCAAGGAGGATGAATGCTTGAGATGGAAGACCCTGCGCGCTTCAGAAGCAGAGTTGCCAGCCGTGCCTCCATTCTGTGCGTGAGGAGGAACTTGACTCGATATGTCACGTTTTTGTCGAATATAAATGTTTCTCGCGCCGTCATCTTCAGCATTCTTTCGCTTCCTCTCTACGAACAACTGATCAGGCGGCAATTCGTTGCGTCTACGCTGCAAGCGAACAGTGTTGGGGCCATCCATATTGGCAGCCCAGAAATGCCGTCGAGAGTGGTCCTGATGCTGTCTTCAACGAAAGTGACCTTGTCGTTGGTACAAGCTTTGTGCCACCTTGAGCGCCTGCAGCTCGTCTATGCAAGCCTGATTTGGCTCGGGACTGTATTTGACTGCCGCGTAGTCTTGTAGCCGGTGATACTCGCCGTCACACAGTCGTCACAGCGCTTGAGGCTGAAGTCGAGATGCGGCTTGGTGGTGAGTGGCAGCGGCAGAAAGCTCGGGGCGTCGGTGAGATTGATCGATTGAGGGACACACCAGGGACTGGCTGGCTGGTGAAGGCGGGCTGCGGGGTTGGCTGCGCGACGTGGCCGTGGGCATTGGAACACGCGACGACAGGTGAATGCAACACATGCACTCGTCTGCCCACGGTGCTCTCGATCTGTATATCACAATCATAGTCGGAAGGCGTGCTCGGCACGGTAGTCTGTAAGTGAGGTCTCGACGCCCAGAAGACGGCAAACACATGGTGCAGTGTTTGTGACAATGACGCTGAGCACATGGCGGCTGGCTCGTGACTACTCTTCTCAACCACCATACCACCAATCCTTCCCTTCTCGCACCCGCACCCTCCCTTTCCATTCTACCATCACTACGCAGCTCCTCCCATTCTCGAGTGCCGCACTCGGAATGAGGATAGCTGCACGCTGCAGATCACCCTAACTCCTCCAGGACTGCCCTCTCGCCCGACCACCCAGCATGGACATCACCAAAACCTCCTTCTACCCGCTCCTGCTCGACATCCTCACCGACATATCTGAGAGCTACTTTGTTGCCTTCGACCTCGAACTGTCTGGCGTGCCTGTCAAGCAGCCCTCGGCTAATCGTCGCGTTGGCCGGCCCTCACTACAGGAGCGCTACCAAGAAGTGAAGGAAGCTGCCGAGAAATATTCAATCCTACAAATTGGCCTGACATGTGTGCGCGAGGATGTGGAAACTGGGCGATACATCTCCAAGCCGTACAACTTTGAGCTCAGCCCGCTCATTGACGTGCAAGGACTGGACGTGGAGAGAGACTTTGCCTTCAGTACCAGCGCGGTCGACTTCCTCAAACGCGTCGGTTTCGACTTCAGCAAGCCTTTCAATGTGGGCGTGCCGTATTTGTCGCGCGAAGAAGCAAAACAAGCGCGCGAGAGGCACGAGAACAGGCAAAAGAAGGATGCCATTGCCGATTTGCATATCAAGGAGACGGATGTGGAGTCAATTGCTTTACTGCAGCGCATCCGCGACCAGGTGAACGCCTGGCTTGTGGAGGCAACGGCTGCCGACTACTTGAACATTGGTCCTGTGGGGTCCGATATCGAGATTGATGGACAACCACCCGCAGAATTGACTCGATACGAAAAGCGGCTGGTGCACCAACTCATACGTGCAGAATATCCCAATTTGGTGACTTTCTCCAAACGTGGCTTCGTGCAGGTCGTGCATTTCGACGCTGAGCGCGAGGCCCGCATCTCTGCGGGACGCAAGGCAGATCTGGATGAGCGCATTGGAAGGCAGAAGGGCTTCCGTTGGGTCATGGAAGCCTTACTCGGCAACAACATTGGAAATTTGGATCTCAACTTGCTAGCAACAGACCCATTGACAGGCGACCCTGTCTTTGCAGATATCCACGATTACAGGGCCAAATTCCATCGCGCCCATGCGAATCTCCGTAACCGCCCCAGGGTTCTGGTTGGGCACAATTGCTTCCTCGACCTTGTGTATCTCTACAAAGCCTTCATTGGTTCACTCCCCGCGACTGTGGAGGAGTTCACGACCGAGATCCACAATCGTTGGCCTACCATTATTGACACGAAGTACATGGCTACACACAACTGCGGCGACATCAATCCTGCCTCATCTCTCGAAGAGATCGCGCGCCAGCTTGCTTACCCAGAGATTCAACTCGATGTTCTCGACGAATTGCACAGCAAGTACAAGGATGTCGAAGTATTCCATGAGGCCGGATTTGACAGCTACCTGACCGCTCAAGTCGCGGTTAGGCTTTCCATGAAGCTGGAACGCGAGGGTGCCTACGTTGACGATGTGGATGAGCTTGGCCAAGGAGGTGTCAAAGTCGACGGCCAATTCATTGCATCTTCTGGGCCCGTGAAAGCCGCAGTGGGCACAGGAAAGAGCCTTCTTTCTGCTGCTGTTAAAGCCCTGAACCTGAATGGCACGGCGGCAGACCCGAATCCCGCGCCGCCACCAGCACCCTTTACCTCGTCAACCCTGCCAGTCCCTGCGAGCTCTTCCTTCAAGAACCAACGCACCTCGAGCCCTCTTCTTTCCCTATCTCCTAAAGCCGAGTCCTTCGTGCCCTCTTCTCTAGGAGGAGCGTGGAAGTCTGGCGGTGATCCGTCGCTTGGACCTGAGAATCCTGATGATCCGTTCGTGATAAGCCGAAAGCAGAATCCCGTCGCAGAGAAAGGCATTGATGGTGGAATGCCACGCTTTGGAGGCGACTTTTGGAGAGTCTATGGCAACAGGCTCAGGGTTTTCGGCACAGAGGAGGGTGTTTGTGCGCTCAATGGACACAAGTGATTGAGTTCACCATCATTGCTTGCTCTGCGCACACACCGGCCGAGCGAAAGATCCGTCCGCCTTATGAAGCGGATGTCTAGGCAAGTCTTGGAGAAGCGCGAGTTGCAGAAGTAGGTGCGATCTATCCTACGCAGCTTTCGTGCATGCTGATTTTGTATCTTTGAATTGCAAAGATAGCGAACGATTCCGGAAATACAAACTTTTTTGGAGTCCATTATTGGCTTTTCTTGATGTGTACGTGAAATGCTGTCCCTGTTGTTTCCCCACTCCATGCTCAAGCTCGCCGAAAGAGGAAGGTCGAGTTGTCTGTTTATCTTGAAAAAGGCTGTCTTATCGACAATCCCCGCGTCTGCCTTCATCGCCGAAGACGAATATGTAGACGAGGCGAGCAGAAGTGAGATACACAACACTTGACGTGCAAGGTAAGGTAGCGAAGTTGGAATTCGTGACATTGGGTTTTTTCGATAGTAGCTCACCTACCAGCCATTGCGTCAGAAATCACATCTCAATCGAAGTTGCAGGTGACGCTCAAGCAGCCCACGACATTGTTCGACACTGTCGTCGACAACAAAATACTCGATACTGGAATACCTGATTGTTAGATCTGCTCCGGGAACCACATTCACTCAAAGGTTGAGCCCGCTTACACCACAAAGGCCAGCTCTCCTATCGTCTTAAGCAAAATCACTTCTTCCACCACGTCACCTGTCTCACTACAACAATTATGTCTTCTACCAACGACACCAGCGGCACCAACGAAACGCCAACCATCATCGGCTCCGCCAAAAGCTTCTGGCTCTACTCCCCAAGCACAGGCTTCGATCTAACCCACCCTCCAACCGCAACATCCTCTCCGATAAACCCACGCCTGACCCTCTCAACAACCACCCAACCGGTGACTCTCGACCCGGCCAAAACTGCCCTCGTCATCATCGACATGCAAAACTTCTTTCTCTCGCCAGCTTTCGGCCGCAATCCTCAAGGCGCCGGAATCAAAGCTATGGACCGCTTGATCGACCACGCTATTCCGGCTGCGAGGAAAGCGGGCATCAGAGTCGTTTGGGTTAATTGGGGATTGACGGAGGAGGAAATTGAGATTATGCCGTCGAGTATGCTCCGGACTTTTGGAGCTGTGGGAGCGGAGAGTGGGAAGGATGGGAGTGTGTATGTTGGGTTGGGAGGGAAGTGTGGGATGAGGAAGGATGAGATTGGGAAGGAGATTGATGCTGGGAGGTTGTTGATGAGGGACGAATGGAACTCGGGGCTGTATGGGAAGCTGAATGATATCTATGAGGAGGGCAAACAGTTGGAGACTAAGCCGGATGTGTGGATTCATAAGAATCGGATGTCTGCTTTATGGGGTAAGACGACTGCTTTGGAGGAGTTTTTGGAGCAAGAAGGGATTAGGAGCCTGTTGTTCACGGGTGTCAACACCGATCAATGCGTTGGTGGCACGTTGCAAGATGGATTCTCTAAAGGTTATGATTGCATCTTGTTGGGTGATGGAGCTGGGACGTCGAGTCCGGAGTTTGCGAAAGATTGTATGGAGTACAATGCGCAGAAGAGCTGGGGATTTGTTGCGAGTTGCGAGGGTCTTTCGAAGGGCGTGGAAGCTATGATATCGAAGGCGTAGGTAACCGCAATGCCCATCGGGTGGCGATTTGTCGCGACATCAGCCAGGCGAAGTGAAGTCACTGGGACTGTCACATGCTTCTGATTAAGGCTTGGCGATTGGCCCGGCGACAATAGCAACCTGCCTTAGCAACCTTGCGAACGAACACAACTTTGCTTGTCCTCGATCTTTCCTCGAACTTACAGCACAAATTGAAGGCGATCAACACCGTACAGCTGCTGCAGTACCACCTCGCAACATCGCCCTCATCGCTCTCACTTCACGAGATACATCACTTGCAACTGTCTTGACCATGGAGCTCGCTCCGCTCTTTTCAACGCCCGAAGATGATCCCTTTTCGATTCAACTTGCGGCCTCTTCGCTGCCCAAGCCGCCTCCAGAAGGACCCGCACTTCCGGTTGGCAACGAGAGCGCGATCACCCCAAAGCGTAAGCGCATCGAAAGCGGCGAAGACAAGGACGTCTTGGAGACCCCGACGAAACGCTCAAACCTTGAGAAGGGTCTGATACCCGACTCCTTCGACTCGTCGTCACCGCAAGGGTCATTTGACAATGGAAGCGGTAACAAGGACCAACAGCTCACACCAATGAGACGCTCGATCACTTCCGCCGCCACTACTACACCGAAGACCACAGTGACCAACTTCAATGGCTTGGAGCTTGACAGTTCCTCGCCTACGCATGGCGCGGCTCTCGGCAGGTCACCCACTCCCTTGGCTAGCGGCGCTCTGTCTCCCTTGATTCGACCAAGAATCAGTGACTACACTTCGACTCCGGAAGCAGAGGTTGATGGCGTGTCCAGTCCTGGAGTCAATGTCGTAAGTAGTAGTAGTAGCCTGCATGGTAGGGAAGACCACCATAGCAGCACTCCGCCGCCTACAAACATGAGCTTCGCACATGTTCAAGATCAAGAAACCAACGATGCCGGATTTCCAACTCCACAACCTACACCACGAAAGGACTCTACCACTGCTACTTCCGCCACTACGCCACAAAAGCCAACTTCAAAGCTCCACAGCACCCCAGTCATCGCGCCAGCTTACGTCCCCGAGTACATCTCCACCGACTCGCACGTCAAGCTCAAAGACCCAAAGCAATTCTGCGTCCACCCTCCCTTCTGGAAACGCTGGCCAGCACACCGCTACGCACGCTTCGCCACCTTCCTGCAAGAAACCATCAACCTCGTGCCTTTCGCCGAGCAAGAAGGCCTTACCGTCGAAGAAGCACAGCACGTTTTCCACGCTGTCGTCACTGAGCCTTTGCTAGATGAGACCGAAAAGCTAGCTGATGTCGGCACAAAGCGGATGGAAGGGATCTTCAGAGTCTTGAATTCCCAGGTTGGGCTGACCAAGTGGAGGAAGTGGGGAAGCGAGGTGAGCAGCGTGAAGGGCGAGGTGTGTGGTGTGCGGCCTGGGGTGGTGCAACTGGTGGGCGAGGAGGGACAGTTGATCGAGGTGCCGTTCATGAAATTGGGAAAGGCGGATTTTGAGTTCGTCTTGAAGCTCGTGACCAAAGAAGAGCGTAGTGTGCTTCTAAGACAAGACACTTCTGATTGATGAGGCGGATGTTCGATAGGGGTTGATACTCCAGATGGTGTTGTGTGGGAAGGTGCAGCCATCGCATCTTGAATGTTGATCACTTTTGCAAGATGACAGACTCTAATGCGATGCGAGAGAAGCGTAGTAGGGGAGGTCCTTTAGAGTCTGGAAAGGGTGAGAAGCACGTCTATCGTCGAAGCATTTGGCATGGATATTCAACGGGAGTGCAGGCCAGCGAATAGCACGGAGGATCATGGCACAGTTCAGCGCAGCATGAAAGACACAGCAGAGCACAGAATGAGATGAAACACGATAGTCATCAAGCGTTCCAACATTCGATCTAAATCCAACCACCAGCACCATTCCTTTTGCCTTCCAACCAAATGCTTTTAATAAATGCCCTGCGTCCGATACTGGAAAGTATCATACAACCTCGTATAATAACTCCCCACACTCTTCGCAATCAGCTCTTCTACCCATTCCCTCGCCTCCTCCTTACTTTTCTCCAGCACAAACCTCGCCCTCAGCGCCGCAACCACATTCGTCAAACCGCCGCCATAGCTAGGCATCTTGCTCTCGCGACCCATGAGCTCGACAAGCATGACGATGCGCTCCGCCTCGCGCCTCAGAGCCTGGAAAGCGTCTTTGAGCACTTCCTTGAATTTGAGGAACGCAGGGCCTTCGAAACCGCCGAGCAGTTCGACGTATTCGAGTGGGAATTTGAAAGGTGCCGCTTCGAAGCCCATGTTGCCAGGGGAGTTGGAGAGCATGAAGCCGAAGTCGATGTGAATCACGTGGCCTTCGGAGTCGATGAGGATGTTGCCGTTGTGGCGGTCTTTAAGTTGGAGCACGTAGCTGATGATGCTGTAGGCCGCGAGACTTTTGGCGAAGTTATCCGTAGCTTTAATGTAGGCTGGAGAATCTGGGGCGCCGAAGGTCTTAGTGTAGTGGTCTTGCAAGGTAGCGATGCCTTTGTTGCGGGCGGTTGGAGCTGCTGCTAGAGCCGCCAGAGTCAAAGAGCGCTTCAGAGAATGAAGAGATACAGCGTTCGTGATCGTTTCGATGAGACCGGAGGATTCGCCAGTGACCAAGATGCGCATGTTTTTCACCCAGACGTCGACGTTGTGCTCAGCCCAGATTTTAGAGCAGACCTCGATGAGCTGACATGCAAAAGCTTCTTGTCGAAGATCGTCGCCAGTCTTGACAATGACGGAGACCAGATCCCAGTTCTTGACCCAACCATAAGGCGAAGAGCGCCTGATTCGTTCCTTCTTTTGCTCCCATGCCTCACCGAATGTCGCTGCGGATGGATCGTCACGGTCTCCCTTGCGCTGAACACCACCAGTCTTCATGTCGTTTTCCATCCGAGCAGCTCCTCTGCCAGCAGATATGGTCGGGTCTGCATCTGATGTCAACTCCTCTTCCTCTAGTGTGCTTACGTCAGCGTGTGATGCTGCCTCGTTCGCTCTGGCGATGATAGTCTCAAAACTGGGCCCGGTCAAAGCATCATCTGACAGGAAGCTTTGTTCCTCAAGCGTTTGCATGCTAGCGATGATCTTTGCTTTTATAGCAGCCACTTCAGCCTTCGGCCTCTTAGCGGCACTGAGCTCTAGCTGTGCCAGCATTTGCGCTGCTGTACGCATGTGAGTCGCCAAAGCCGAGACCTCGGCCTGATCTGGCGTTGAGCCTTTCAGGAAGGGTGATTGCCTCATTCCGCCTGGAGTGCTGGACCTGCTAATAGGTCCATCCGAGTTCCGTGGTGTAGCTATGCCTGCTGTGGATGAGAGTGCACTGACTTCTTTCATCGAGTTGGCGAATCCTCGAATTCGTGGGCTGTCAGAGCTTTTGACATCACCATCCGGACCTTGAAGCAGAGCAGGACTGCTGAGATCTCCCATTGTAGGCTCGAAAACGCTGTCGTTATGTGTGCTCTGTTGTGGCGCTGGCAAGTTCTCTAATTGCGCGCGTGCTGCATCAGATGTATCGAACAATTTTCGTTTCTGTCTGCCTCTGTCGGACAACAGTGTGGCCAAAAGTTGCTGGTTCTCCTCACTATCGGGATCGAAATCAAAGTCTTCATAAATGACTTCCAGCATTAGTAGATAGGGCACCTTCGCTGCACTATTCAGGCTCGTCGCCTCTGCAGGATTGAGCCGAACGATGCGGTGATGTCTGCTTTTACTAGCCGCTCCGTCAACCAGCGTTGCAGGGCAGATGAAGGGAACATCAACCTCTGCTGGTAGGTCCTGCGCTATCAGAGCCAATTCTGCACGCAACGCACTGAGGCGAGCGGGTTTGGGTACCGCAACCAGACGTGACGAGATGCCTTCTAATGCTGTGAGGAACTGCATTTCTGTCCTGAAGTAATTCTGCCGCAGCAACCGAATCTTCTGATCCCGGGTCATAGAAGCGAGGGAAACGGTTTTGGGGTTGTGTGTATGTCGCCGTGACATCTCACTTGGCCGTCGAGGGACACCAGGAGATGTGGGTGATGCGATGAGGCTGTGTTTGCGCTGATCTGGCAGCGAATGGGTGCTAATGAACCCTTGGTTTCCGCTGGTCACTGCTAGCGATTGTCTGTGACGCTGTTTCCGCTGGCCTTCGGTTGCTGCAGCACCGTCAATCGCTGGATTGGGACTGGATGGATGGGCGCGAGGAACGCCTAGATCGCTTGAAACCAAAGGATGTGGCCTGCGCGTCCTTCTTTTGGGCGTCTCTTTCGGATCGCCTTGCTCACGTGCCGCTCGTCGCGAGCTACTAGTGGTCCCAGAAACGGTATGACTTCTTCCAATCTTCTGTACTGGAGTCAGAGTCTCCGGCAGCTCTTCTTCTACCGGCCTCGGTCGTCGCGCCTGCGCAATTGCCAAAGGCCCCGCCAAGCCTGGGAGCATAGGCACGGCGATACTGGCCAGTACCAGACTGGACAGCACCGTGACCGGCAACACATTATCTTGTATCCGTTCTCGAGGCACAGGGTCCGCTCCTCCAAAGACAATGCTCTGTACTTTATTGTATATCCTCCGGCAAGTCTGGAATGCATTCGACGCGGGTTGGAACGAGAGGTCGTTGAGGTATGTTTGGAAGAGCCAGAAGGTCTATGTGTTCATGTTAGCATACTAGCGTATGCCAGCATAGGATTGAACAAGCATACCAGTAGTGCGCCATTGACCGACTCCTCGCACAAGTCTATTATGAATTCCTCCAAGGCCATAGACTCGTTGTCGATCGAGATGAGCAGGTGGCATAGCTGCGGCAGGAAGAACTCGATCTCCTCATAGCTGAACTGGCGCAACTTGGAGCAGAGCACATAATGGATACCAACGTGGCTCGCGTACCTCCTGTTGCCCGCGACGAGATGTGATCAGCCAAAAGTGCACGGGTGTCCACATTGGGCGGTGCTGGAGCGGACTTACGCAAGGTAGGCGACGGTGAGGGAGGGATCCTTGTTGAAGTGCTCCGACTCGATGAAGCGCTCGAGCAGGTTCCAGCTCATGGAGGCTGGCGCTGGCGTGGGTGGGTGTTGTGGTGTAACGGGGTGGGCATGGGCGTAGGCGTGTGTGTATGCGACACTTGTATGGAGATGCGATCATGTACCACTAAAGAGCAGCTGGCCGCTTCCCCGAGCTGGACGATGCGCCTTGACAGCGAATCTGGAGGCGCGATAGTTACAACGATCGCATTGATGACCATTAATCAATATAATAACTCAACATCACAGTCAAGTCACGCAGTATGGTAGAAATAGTACCACAATCGCCCATCAACATCATCAAAGGATTGTCGGTGACGCCGTCGTGGCATGATCTTCCGTTTCCGGGGTTCGCTCGGCTGTACATTCCCAAGTCCCACAGGAGCACTCTATAGCTACACCCAAGGACCGCTACTCGCCTTCTATCATGTAAGTGTTGCGAAACCACAGCCTCTTCTTTGTAGGGCATAATAGAACCACCACCTAGGCCCTAAACACCCTCACCTTCTGCCTGATTCCCTTCCTACACACAGGACAGCCCGCCGCTCTCCTCGGCCTCGTCCTGTCGTGCGTCATGGTCGGGCTATGCTGATCAGAACACCACCTGCACATCACGAGATGGCCGCAAGGCAGACATGCGACATCTGCAATCTGGGAGTAACAGATGCGGCACTCGAGCTTGACTTCCATCTCCTCGTCGGTCTTCGGCTCCGGACGTCCGCTGTCTCTCGCGTCTAGGCCTTGCTCCTGGTCTTCTTCCTCTTCCGATTCAGACGACCATGAGCCGAACTGCTGGCGATAACGAGCTTGGGCGGCGCTCGCCCCAAACAGCTGACCCGTCAGCCCTCGTTGCATAGCAAGTCTTCCGGCTGCTATGCTAAAGGCTGATGCTTCGCGGCGCTGGACATTCAGGCCTTGTCGACTAAAGTCACCGTCGCGAGCCGCTTCTCTTCTCTGTGCATTCAACTGCATCTGCTGCTCGTCTTCTCTAGGGTTCGATTGCTGCCTGTGTACGCTTGCTGCGAGCTGGACAGTTTCGTCTTCCAGTAACATAGAAACCAGGACTGTCAGGTCTTCGTCGCGCCGCTCGCCACTCTGAAGACGTCCCAACATGTCGAGTTGTTCCTGCGCGGTCAGCCCGCTCCTGCGTCGAAGCACGGCGCTCATCTGGAATGATTCTGCCATGACTTCCATGTTGCCGCGCATGACTTCAGTGTCGTTGGTTTGAGGCTGGTTCGAGAATGATACTCGCTGCCCTGCTTGACGTATGCGGACGAGCCTCGCCGCTGGAAGACCGCACTTCCACACCAGATCATCTCTTTGCAGTAAAATCAAAGGGTCCATACCTCCCATGACTGCCGACATTCGTGGCATGAGGTCCTCTACAATTTCTGCGTTGTTCAAACTTGAGGCGCATATTACAAGGCCCATGTAGACTTGGTTGACATCCAGCCCGATTCGTTCTCTCCAGTCGTCGTGCGTGCGGATGTAGTGGAGAATGTGTACAAGGTCCTCGCGTCTGTCAACAGCCGTCGAAGAGTACGGTTCAACAGGGGAGGAGGTTCTTGGGATGTTTGGCGCGCGATAATTGTCCGCCAGATTTCGCAAGAATTGCTCTCGTGTCTGGTTTTCACGTTCAAGTCCCACAACGATGCCTTCGAGCGTGTTGTCGGAAAGCTGCCTGGCTGGTGCCGGTCGACCTTCCGGAGTTGACTCTGTTCCTTGCTGTCTCCAACCCTGTCTTCTCAGCAGAGTGTAGTAATCTTCCAGGATGGGGTCCTCTACGGCATGTTGACCAGGCGGCTCGTCGCCTTCCAGCTCCGCCACCTGCTGTACTTCTTCAGCCATAGCAGCCAGTGTTTGCCCTGCGAAAACCTCATCACGAGCTTCTTCCATGAGGTGGGTAGTATTTGAAGTCGAATCTTGAGGTAATCGAGGCACACCCCATACATCGCGTGGCCTGCTCTCAAGTTCTTCCAGCTGCCTGACACCATCCTCGCCACCATTTCTTCTCTCATCCTCTAACACTTGACGCAAAGTGCGCTCTTCCTGTCGTACTTGCTCCGCCACGTTGAATCGCTCGTACGCTCGCGAGAACATGCCACCGATTGGACTCACGTAATCGTCACCTTGAGCCGCAACTTCCTCGCGAGAACCGAAAAGGCGTGTGTAATTTTCCGCGGTTCTCTGATCGCGCTGAAGTTGCTGTAATCGTCGGTTTGACGTGTTGAACTCCTGCTCGGCAACATCAAACTCCGATGCAGCCTGGTCTCGCATGCGTCTAGCTTCATTCACATGCTCTCTCGCCTCGTCGACGCGAGTCTGCATCTCTGCCAGGGTTTGGTCGCCTTGTGAAGCGGCAACGTTGCGCGTCAACTCGTTGACGCTGCGGATCGCAAGGTCGGCTTGGTCGCCGGAGGGCACCCCAGATATATCATCAAGCGTCCTTCCCAAGTTTGTGAGCTGACCAGTCGCTTCGCCGGCGTCCGGAACATTCTCGCCAAACTCCCGTAGACCCGAGATCACGCGTTCAATGCCATTTCGCATGCGGTGGAGTTCGCGACGTAGAGCAGCAATCCTGCGAGCTTGGTACTCGCGGTTGCGAGAACCTGCTGCGACCATAGCTTGTGCATGGACGTTCTGTGTAGGTCCAGCATGCCGTGTAGGCTCAGCAGGCCTAGCAGGGGTGTCCTCAGCTGATGCGTCGAGGAACAATTGATCTAACGTTTCTTCAAAAGTCGGTCCAGCAGGTTCTTCCTCTTGAGCTGCGGCTTGCTGCATCTGTATCTCACGCTCTTCAGCCTCTGCAGCACTACGCTCCCTGCCCTCCCTCAGCTCCTCAAGCGTCCTAGGCAAATGTCCAGGTTCCACGTCCCTCAAATCCTCTCCCAGAACCGCAACCCTCTCTTCAGTCCCATCCTCTTTCGTGATCATCCTATACCCTCGATGAAACTCATACCACCGATCCAAGAACGGCTTCTGATCAGGGACCTCCGGAATCCGCGTTTGTCCAGGTCTCAGCCCGCTAGCAGCGACTCGTGCTTCCCAGAACTCCTTGCAAAACCAGCAGTAGCGCTGCCATCTTGTGCCACGGGCTACAAGGCCGATGCCGTCGACGTATGTGGTGTAGGCAGCCGAGTGCGCCCGTTCATCGTAGCACGCGCAGCATTCGCCGATGGACGATAGGCGGCAGGACGTGGGGAGTTTGTGGTCGCAGTAGGTGTCTAGGCGTGGTTGGTTGGCGGTGAGAGTGCCCATGGTTCCTTATCTGTTTCTCTGGATTTGGAGACCGTCATAGAGGAAATCTATCGATACATGTTTGGGCGAGCGACAGGTGCAAGAGAATCGACCGTTGATCGAGGGTGTTGAATGTTCGTGTACAGGTGAGACTTGAAGGTGCATCCTCCATGTGGCGGCGTTTGGGTGTGACGTCGTTTGTTTGGGGCGCCGACAGCTGGCGTCCAGTAAATGCTTCCACTTTACGACGATAAGAGAGCTTCTACATCGGAACACAGTCAACCTTTGCTACTCGATGAGAATCTAAATAACAACAGTCGTGAAATACAAGCGTTGGCCTGCAGTGTGCAGAATAGGTCCATATATATGGGCGATCACTAGCTCACTTACTTCGAATGCAGGACACATGAGAAAAATGAAAGACAGTACCTGGCTACTATCGATGTCTGATTAATACTGTTCAAGCTTAAGCCTGACTTCCGATGTGCCCTTGCAGTTATGATTGAGAACCCCAAGAATAATTCTCTGATGGTCATGCTTCTGTCCACGTGAGCGTCCATCTGGGTCACTCTCGCCAACGCTGACAACTTCCGCCTTCCTCAAGGTTTAACTTCCTTAATACTCCATGATCTCTGTCAAGGCTGTTTTCTCAGCGCCTCGTTTGCTGGCAAAAGCTGTGCTATCCGGGCGCATCCTATGCTCTGTCTTTGGCCTGATCGAGCTGATGAGCCTTTTTGATTGAATTATACAGGGTTCCGAGCGAAAAGTCGACAGACTCAGGATTGCTACCGCGAACGTCTGCTAGTGTACGCAATGCAGCATCTGACTGATGGTTCGAGGTGTGCTGCTCACCAAGAGCGCCGACTGCCGCATCGTCTTCCAAGACCTCGCCCTCTTCGAGCTCGTAGGACTGATCAGCCATTGTCTGGGACTCCTTGATCGACCCTGCCGACTTTTCAGGTTGACCAGCGACATTGGCTGGTGTTGTGGTAGCCGAACCTCTCGCAGTGACTTGTTTTTGGCTGTTCTCGTTGTCGTCTGGCTTTCTGCCATCAGTCGTTTGTCTATTCGCCTGCGGCACAGCAAGTGCAGCTAAGGCACTGAAAGCTTCGAGGCAGTCGGTCTGCGTGAGGCCTGTTGCAGACAAGTACCTGGAGATCGGTGAAAGAGACTCTCGTAGACGCGGCTCGGATGCACTGCCACTAACAAAAATTGGTGCGGCCGGATGATCACGGATGCAATGTTTCCCGACAATCTTGGATTTGCCGTTGTCTACGCGCATCGAGGCTGTGGAATCTGCAAGTGGAACATAATCATTCACTGTTTCGCAAGTCTTATCTTCGGAGTCCGTCGAGTTGTCACACTGTTCTTGTTCCTGCTGAGATGACTGTTGCAGTGATACCGAAGCTTGGCGCATCGACCGAACCAGGTCACGCATTGCGTTGGCTGTGGTGCGTCCGGCATTCAGATCACCAGGCTGATGCAGGTCATTCTGTTGCTGCTGCGTATCTTGTTGTGTGCGCTGTTGACTTTTGCATTGGATGCCATTCTCAAGGTTGACGCATTCGTCATGTGCTGCACCTGCAACGGATTGCAAGTTCTTCCACTTCTTAGCGACCAGTCCTCCAGCAGCGCCATCTGGGTTTAGAGCTACGTCGGTCACAGGTGACCCTATGATTGGGTCGTTTGCGAACATGCGAGGCAGGGCATTCCGAGTGGCAGATCCGGTGGTCGGTTTGTTGTTGGGACCAGTGGCATGGTGGTCAAGCTCCGGGACATGGTCGGCTTCGATGGTTAGGTCAATGATCTCAGTCTGATCAGCAGTCAGAGAAGCACAAATGGAAACGAATGTTGGCCAACTTACCGGACGCTCCAGGGGTTGTCGAGGTGTATGCACGCTCCGCTTGTATCTGACGATTGTCGTGGTTCCGTCATCTTTGATAGAAATATAATCTGGCGCGGTTGGGGGCTGAGCATGATAGGCCCCTGGCCGTGGTGCCGGTAGTCCGGAATTGGCGCCGTCGTTGCTGAAAGGCGTGTACTCGGGGCTCTTGCGTAAGGCAGACAGGGCTTTCTCGCTTGGTCTCTGGAGAGTGCCCAATGCTTTGCGGAGCCTTTGCATTTCCCTCTTGGTTGACCTTTTGCTTTTCACATGCACAGGAGCCGTATCAACCTTTTGCTTCTTCTTCGGACGCCCAGGACCACCGCCGTCACCCTCTTCGCTAGCGCTGTCGGGAATCTCAATGACTTGCCTTTCTTGGCGTTGGATGAGCTGCTCACGCGCATCGTCCAAGTCATCATCGCAGCGCCAAAGAGCTTCCATGCAATGCGCCACGCTTTCGTCGGGGACAAGTTCCAGCAGGTACTTGACCTTTTCGCGTTTTGTGTGCTGTGTAGATGTCGCTCAGCGACTCGTAACGCGAGAAATAGGCCAATTTGGAGTTCACATCATTTGCGAAGAGCGGCTGCACAGGGGTGTCGCTGTTTCCAGCGAATTGCCTCTTTTTCCCAGCCCGAACTTGTCTGTCCGGCCCCGGAGCTGTGAACGTGAACTTGTCAAGCTGGGGAAGGGTCGACGGTGCGCCATTAGCAGGGCCTCTTGGTACAGTGTTGGGCTTGCTAATGCTTGGAACAGATGCTCGCGAAACATCGCCGACAGCACCAGGCTTGACGCCTCGAGACGAAGCGTCATTATAGCCAGGAGCTTTCCACGTCAAGCTTGTCGGCTGTAGGACGCCGGGGTTCTGTTGAATACCACTCCCGAACGTGATATTGTATTTCTTGACCCATGTGTTGCGAATCCGCTGGACAAGCTTGTCCAGCTTTGCCTGGATGTTCGGCTCGACAGTAAGAGGAAAGTGTTCGTGCGTGAGCTGCTGCACGATCTCGGCGTCTAGTTCAGCAGCGCTGTTGAAGCGGCGTTGGAACGGGACGGTGCATTGCTCATAGGCTGTCAGGTATGTTTTGGTCTCGGCCGCCTCTAGATCATCGTGAGCTTCATCCGTGAGAGTGTGAGAGACATCGGCATGGAGGTCGCGGAGCGGTTGCTTACTGGTGCTGACCATTTTGCATTCGTGCACGTTCCAGTGCTGAGGTAGTTGCTTTCGAAGCGCAGGAACGAGGGCGACGATGCAAAACGGACGTTGTGCGTTGTGCGGTGCAGAAGGATGAGAAGTGAGTGAGCAGCGTTGTTGTTGACCACCACGCCTGCTGGTCGCGCCTTCCTTCACATTCACATCAGGCAACCAGCCCGGCGGCGACGTGTTGCCTGACCTTCGTCTTCAGAACTCGGGTACAAACGGGATATATACATACATACACGGATCTGACTTCACTGGAGCTTCGTGACGAAAGGGCACAAAATCGTACTGCTAAATCTGTTGTGCTCATCTTCAGTGCTGTCCGCCTCTGCGTAGTCAATACATTCTACTAATACAGATATCCACCATCTTACACGGCAGCGGCGGCCTCTTTAGACTGCTCTTCGAACGCTTTCCTGTAAGTTGCCGTCGCTTGCGCCAAAGCTCCCACCGTTGGCTTGACCATGGCGTCTACGACCTTCTTGCCGCCTAGTATGGTGTCAAAATCATACTTGGGCTTCTTACCGGTGCGTTTCTCAAAGTCTTCCATTTGCCGCTTGACATTAGCGATCTTCTTGTTCCGCTCGGCTTCTGCTGTCGCGGCAACAGCGTTGATCCGATCAATGGATCGATCAAGCGTTGAGACCAGCTGGGCGAGTTCGTTGGTGCGACCGTTGTCACCAGACAAGAAGAGACTCCAAAAGTAGTGCAGGAACTCAGTCGTGGTTGCATGTGTCGTCGTGAGGGTGTTGTAAGTGTCCTGGCTGAGACCGTGCAGATCTTCAGGGTCGGAAGCAGCGAACTCACGTTGCTGCGCGATAGAGGAAATGATCTCAGCTGTGGCATAGTTCAGGGCGGGCTTGGCGCTGAAGTGTGATGGCGGCTTTTGCGAAAAGCCATGCGTTCTGTAGTGGACAGCGTCCTCGTCTTCTGAATCTGAGTCGGGATCGAATCCAATTGCTTGATCGAGACTGTACACCCCTTCAGCTTCGTTGGCAAGGCTGAAAGGCCGAAGATCGCCCCTCAGACTGGACAAGACCTGCTGCGGGTCGTGCTGCGCGTACAAAGCAGCCTCTGCTGAAACGTTGTCCTGCTGATCTCCTCCCATCAGGCGCTGCTGCTCTCGGATATTCAAGGTCACTCGGTTGTCAACGTCCTCATTCGCCAAGTCTCGTAAACGTAATTGATCGTATGTCTCCTCATCCATGCCGATAGGTCTATGGGCTTCACCGTCCGTAGGCGCAACATGCGACAACATCTTCTCAGATAGATTGTTCAAGACTCTGAGAATTGGTACCTTCTCGTAAGTGGAAGGCCGCATTGTCTCGTCAGGCCTGTTTCCTAGACGTTGGCTATGATTCTGCTCGTTGCCCTCCAGATCCATATATGTTGGCACGCGACCTATTGCGGCTGGACCAAGGTCGTTGCCTTCGAGATACCTGTCGAAAGCCGCATCTGGCGGATCGTGCTGTGTAATCTTCTCACCTTTCAGTTTCTTCAGCAGCCTACTGTTGAAGAAGCGCGACCAGAAGTCGCCCGGGGCCATTGGAGGACAGTTCTCATTGTAAGCATCTCTCACGACCGGATATTGCTTGAAGATGAGTTTGATCTGATCTTTGGTGATGAGTAGCTGTTTGATGTCCGGATCTCCCTCCTTCTCGCCGGGCTTTCGTATCCACCGGATTTCAGGCAGCACATTGTATTCTCCATGTTTCTGTGCTTTCTCAATCGCATGAGCTCTGAGCATGTGCAATCGAGCGGACCAAAACTGGGTCGTGAACTGGGCTGCTGAGACTGATTCTGGCTTGTCCGACAAGGCTTGGTTGAAGCGCTCTTTTAGAGTTTTGTTTGCGTCCAGTAATGACTTTTGTAGCTGGAAGTCGGCCTTCAATTTGGCGTCGTCGTACCAGGCTTCATCCGCAGCTTTCGAGCTGACCGCTTTGGCGATCGCCATTGCCGCGGGCTGTCCATTTTCACCGTTTTGCGCGGAGGCTGGCGTGCCCGGGTTTGGAGTCGCGGCTTGTGCTATAGGCGCGGCCTTGCTTGCAGAGATCACATTGCGCAGTGTGTCCGTAACCACCTCCTGTTCTTTGCGAGCACTCTGCTTATCCGTGAAGCTAAATACATAGCTCTCCTCTTTCACGAATACTTTGAGGGCGACCTTGGTGCTAGCTTCTGGTGTTTGTTGCAGGTTTGTGATGTCGACTATGGGGATGGTCACGGAGGGAGGTGAGCCTGGTGGCGCTGAGGGCGACCAGAAGAGATATTTTGAGTCATCACTGACTGCGAGTACGCCGTCTTTCTTCTTGTAGACTACAGTCGCCTTTGGCGAAGTCATTGTTGTAGTGGTGGTTCGTGGAGCTGGAGCGACGCTGGCCCACAGCGCTTGACGTTCCTCATTGGGTAAAGTGGAATGACCTCACTTGTTCCAGCAATTCACGGCGCAAGTCACATGCTATTCGTTTCTACTATACACTTATTACCGATTCTCCATGCCTGGACGTCTACAAGAAAGAGGAATTGAGGGTTGCATGACATAGTTGTCATCGTAAACATAGTAGCTAATTGTGTCCATATCCCACACGTGAGAGGAAAGCCAAATGCCTTGTTTTCTGATACCGCAGTGACCTATCGCCTGCACGAAGTTCTTACTGCCTCTCCTCATCAAGACCACTAGAAGCAGCGAGATGGCCCTGCTTAAGCAAAGCTTGCTGGATGCTGAGTGACTGCGGCAGCTTTATTGCAAGAACGAGCCGTTACTCCAGGACTACTGCCTCATAGAGACGATCTTTTGCAGAGAAGGCCATGACTGGAACCTCCATAACTACCGGCCGATACGGTCATACAACAATGAGGTGTCGACGAGAAACTAGGTCTGGCTTTTGAAGCTCTGGCCGGAATCTGCTCCTATCACCGGCCTACCTTTTCAGAGCACCAGGCGCGGTGTCTCACCTTTCACTGGTTTCGCAACTCATGGTCCCGACACTTGTGCTCCATGCTTCCAAAACACAATGGCATTCAGAATGTATTGGTGATCATAATAGATTTCGAGGTGTCGTGGGGGCTGTCAAAAAGCAGCGCTCGTGGTAGTAAGTACGTCTCTCATTTTTCTGACATTCAGTTGTTGCGGTCTAGACCACTGTGGTATTACGTTAGCAATACTCATCATCTACGATATACGCAATATTCAAGAGTGGTTCCAGATGAGCTGTCGGTCACGGGAGCCAGGCCTGACTCGCATGCCGCGCATTGCAAACCTTGCCGCGACAAGCCATTTTCACAGAAAGAAGCCAGCCGTCCCAGCTGGTCTATCGAATAAAACTGTCTTGCTCTCTTCAGAGACCTCTGCGAGACTGCAGGACCTGGCCGATTACAGAGTCAAACCCACAAATTCTCCGCCACCCCTTGCACTTGTCGACAACCAGCCAGCACGGCGCCTTACGCACAGTGCTCGACCGCAGCATGAGCATCTCGGATCCAGACAGCTTGACATTTCTGAAACTGACGCAAGAACTAACGTTAAAACGTCCCGTGTCTCCAGCAAAGCTTCCGCTTGTCAGCACCAGCAATGTCACGTCGTCGTTTACGGACACCTAGTACCCGGGTGCATGCGATGCAAATTCCGGGGATCTAGCTTCGTCCCAGCGACATCTGCTCGCAAAACAACCACCCACGAGAAAGCGGCTTTCGAGGTGGGTGCACGTCCTCTCTTGCATATCATGCAAGGCTTCCCCTACGATCTGAGGCGCAGCGGCGTCGAAGCTAGCATATTGATGAAACTGGATCTGAAAGGCGAAGAAGTCAGCCAGTCGGCCGGATTCTCTGGTCAGAGACAACCAACGGTGTTGCGAGTGGGCGCTGGACGTTCTTAGGCGAGACGCGTTGCTGTCGACTCAAGTGGTTGTCTTCAGGTATGAGATGATGATGCGGCTGATATTGAACAGGAGTGGACCAAAATGAAGCTTGACTGCATTTCATTGCGTTGGTAGCAGTGACAACAGGTTTTGCTGTATTTGGTCTTCAATTGGGAGGCATTTTGCATTTTGCATGGGAGGCTTGGAGTTGCAATATCGGCGTTGAATATTGAGCATATAGCAAACCAAAACCTTCAAGTCTATTACGGCTATCTCTATGATCTTATTCTAGTATCTATCAGTATTGTATCGTGTAACGTGGTATCAAAACAAAAAGTAAATGGCATAAATGCCCTCACAACCTGGCTCTGATAGCCTTCTCCGACCCTGCCTTCTCGTTTTCTTCCTTCAGAGGCTTGGACTCCTCGAAAAGATCGACCTTGCCAGCTTCGCCAGGCTTACTGCTCTTCTTCGGCGCACTGTGGTAGCCACCTTTCTCATTGTCAGAGTTCGTCACCTTGCCATCCTGATCACGCTGGATACCAAGCTCAACGAGCTTGGCGAAGACTTTGCTGAAGTCCTCGAAGAACCTCTCCTTGTCCTTGGCATACACTTCAACCCAGTGCTTGAAAGTAGGGTCTGCGAGAAGTGCAAGATCCGTGGGCAGCATCATGAGTTCCTCCTCGGCGTCTTCGTCGTAGTGGACGAATTGGCGTACGCCGTTGTCGAGAGTCTTCTCTTTCCAGCTTCGGCTGATCATGAGGCGGTAGTATGTGTTTGAGAAGCGTGTAGGCGCATTAACCCATGCGCCGTCGAAGCCTGATCGGTCGGCGTGGCATCTGCCCAGGTTGTGTGCTCCGCTCAGCGCGACAATCTCTTGGTCGTTGAAGCCCATGCGGTAGAAGATCCATCGCAAGTGGTCTGCGCCTTGTGCGCCGTCTGGTAGCCTACCGCGAGGTGGCAGCTTTGAGTCGTCGACGTAGTCTGTTCTTCCTGCCTGCCAAGGTATCTCAGGACCGCCCATCTCTTTGATTGCTACGACGCCGGCCAGAGTCCAGAGGTCTGCATAGGTGATCCATGGGTGTTTGGCCTTGACTGGTTCGAGGAAGACGCGAGCATGTTGGAGACCGGCGTTGGCTGGGTCGCCTCCTTCAGCTTCGTATCGCATGCCAGCACCATTGCTGCCGCCGGTGTCTGTCTCGGCATCGTATGTGCCAGCTGAGTGCCTGAGGAAGAAGGTTAGAAGGTGGCGTTATGAAGATGATATGTATTGAACTTACCATGCCAAACGGACGAGCACAGGTCCTGCTGACCCATCATCATACTCTGGTTGGTGCAGAAGAGCGGCAACGTCCTTGCGGACAGCCGCGAAGTCGCCTGCCGTGCTCATTATGAAGTGCTGTGACAATTTGAGACTGTTTCTCGGGCAAAGAATGTATGACAAGGGAATGGAAAGATACTTGGGCCTGTGGCAAGGGTGCAGTACCCGGGCGTGTTAAAGAACATGTCTATGCTCATTTTTCTGTTGCCGAACCGAGGCCTGCTCGGCGGACTGGAGGGATGGCGAATTCACAAGATAACGCTTGCTGGCCAGGTCCACATGGCAGATTTCCAAATCGCCGAGGAAATCGTCGGCGGCACATGCTGCGTTTGTTAGACTTTGATAGCCGAGATCGGCAACATGACAGGAACAGGTTAGTGTGGAAGTGTCATCACGGCTATGATGACGGCATCGTTCTCGTCGAATGGACGGAGGGAGTAGGGAGGATGCTTCTTGTCGTGCATCTACCTTACACATACATGTCGCACATTCGTATTGACACCGAGGAAGAATCCAGGGACTGTATATTCACATTCGATATCGCCATGGTCTCTGGCACGGTGAGAATAACGCTCAGGGCATCTGGAGCTACAATCTGCATAACTGAACTCTAGCATCTTTAGCTATCTGCATACATAGTATAATTGTCTGTTTGTCGGATGAGGAATCAGTATCTCATATACTGCAGCTAGAAGATAATACAGCAATCACACAGAGAAGTTGATGGGTCGTGTCATTCTATTTGGCTAATTGACTCTCGCCATCCATATCGAATTCAAGCTGGTTCATCATTCCAAGTGTTTGCCTGTCTATAAGATGGCGTTCTACAATAGATTCACTGCATGGCATACCAACATGAAGTTGCGCTGTTGTTTGCGAAAAACCGCAGTCACTGCTTTGAACAACAACATGAACTCTACAAGACTATGAGGTCACCGAGCTACGCGTCGCAGCAGGAACTGATCACATGTCGCGCGAAACTACGTGCAATGCCATGCACACCTTTATTACATGTAATTTTCAACGTTCCACAAACCACATACCACACCACTACATCGCTTGGATCTTCCCACGAAACCTCAAGATGGCGAACTTCTGGGATCTCCCAAAGGACGTACGCGAAAGGATATATCGAATGCACCTCGTCCAACGGAAAAAGGTGAATTACGCACGGTTCAAAGCTCTCTGCGGATGCACTCAGAATGAAGCCAGCGTCAAAGTCACAAAACTCGATCGAATCATGCCTTTGATCTTCCAAGTATCGCGCAAGCTGGAAAGGGAGGGTATGATATGGCTGACCGACCGACTCTTTGTTGACTTTTTTTTGCTGACACATTCTCCTTAGCATCTCATATCTTTTTCGGAGAGAACACATTCCTAATCGCAGGACACACTTACCTCGGCAAATGGGTTATGCGTCTCTGGCCGCGACATGCAAAACAAATCCGATCAGTCTACTTGACAGAATGGGCATCATCAAGTTTGACCAAATTTGAGGAAGAGTACGATACAGACGATTTCAGGAGGCTCGCTTCAACCTTCCGCCTCAGGAGCTTCTCCATCGTCGTTGACGAAAAGAGAGCCCTCGAATTCTTGGTCCGAGACTTCAACTCGACGTTCGTATGGCATGCTAGTCTCACGGCCGGTCCACAGATGCAACTGCATATGTTGAGAGCTGAAGGCATGGCCGGTTTGAGGACCTTGAGAGGCTTGGAGCATGTTGAGTTCATACATCCTAAGGTGGGCCGGGAGCAGGGTGCTATTCCCGGTGGGTTCTTGGAGACAGTGGTCAGGCGTGAGATCATGCAGCCGAGCGACGCAGCAGCGTAAGTTTATGTACATACCTACGCAGGACGAGAGTAATACTGACATGGCATCCAGACTGGAAGAAGGCCGCCAGGGTCACTTCAAGTTTATGGACCTTCCTCCGGAGCTGCGCAACAACGTGTATACCATGCTTCTGGTGCAGTTCGGCGCCATGTACCCCAGGACCGGCGAACCAACTTCGATCACATCTGTACACCGCTCCAAAAGGGCATCTGTTCCTTTCCCGCATTCGGCACTTAGCATTCTTTGCGTCAACCGCCAGATCAACAGAGAGGCTTATTCCCTCTTCTACAAACACAATGACTTTGTGTTTGCCGACCCAATGCGCCTGCAACACTTCATCATCAGCCTTGGACACGAGAGACTGGACTGCATCGCGAGCATAACATTCTTCTACAAGAAAGGCGCTCTAGCAGCAGGTGGCTTGACCACAATGGATGTCACCTTGTCCACACTACGCCTGTTGAAGAATCTTCGAAAGCTACACATTCTCATCCCGATTCCTACTGAGGTGGATCAGCCCAGAAAATATCTCTCCGTCGAGAAGATCATGCAGCAACCTGAAGCCAACCCAGCCACCCTGCCTGGTGCTAAAACTCTCTTCTCTTTTCGCGGTCTGACCGACATCAAGGTCTTCCCTCCGATCATGGCTAAAGAATATGCCAGCATTTCACCTCAATCGGCGGCGGATTCTGTCGCTT
The DNA here is from genome assembly GCA_019775635.1 of Cladosporium sp. VS III D KN 1. NCBI lineage: Eukaryota > Fungi > Ascomycota > Dothideomycetes > Cladosporiales > Cladosporiaceae > Cladosporium > Cladosporium sp. VS III D KN 1. Next base: position 638,239 of record JACWFN010000037.1, read on the forward strand.
GGATGGAACATGCGTTTGAACATTTCAGCTATGGCCTGCGCTTGGCACAGGCGGGTCGCGTCTGCCACGAGCTTTACGAAAACCGGAATTGGATGAAGGAGGAGCGTTGGCCGGCGCTCGACACGCAGACATGGGCCTGCGGGCGTGAGAACGGCTGTGTGTGTCCGCAGATCAGCGACGGGGAAGATTCTGAGAGCAATGCAGCCTTGAATTGATCGTGTCAGCCTTGACATCGATACAACACACAGAAGTGCGATGTGTGATTTGAAGTCTTTGCGGAGGACAAGCGTTTTGAGCGACCTGAAGGGATGAGCGTGTTGAGCGATCAATAGTAACCATTCCCGTTTCCCTGTACACGGTGCCACAGATGATCGTGATGAGTCTTTTCTTATGTCCCAAAAATTCGTGCCTCATTTCTGGGGTACTTCATACAGCCTGCCTGGAGCAGCAGCAGTTGCGTGCCGTCGATTCACAGCACGAAGTTACAGTCACATGTAACGCGGCGTCCTGTTCAGTGACTTTATAGTGCTAGCTCGCGAGTCTACCACGTCGCGATCGCGAGCTTGACATGTGAACTTCCACTTAACGTGACTGCCTCAATAACAACAACTCTCCAACGCTTACTTCAACTTCCGATCTCAACTTCAACGTTCCTAGCGACCAAACACAAGCAGACACGACCTGCCACACCCCTCACGATGGCAAATTTCATGAACCTGCCGAAGGCGGTACGTGAGAAAATATATCGCCTCCACCTAGTCACCGACGACGAACCAATCACCTTCAAAAATCATGAGAAGATCTTCCAGTACACAGGGCTCGTGGTGTACCAGGACGCAAGCCACAGCCGCAAGATGCCAGGATTATTTCACGTGAGCCGTAAGATCGAGGACGAAGCATCGCGCATCTACTTTGGTGAAAATACGTTTGCACTCTCGAGGCCGGAAGAACTGAAAAGATGGAAACATGCTGTTCATTTGCGCCACATCAACCTTATAACCAAAGTGGTCCTGCTGAAATGGTGTGATATCAAAGCCCCTGCTGCGGCCAACAAGGCTTTCCTGCAGCTTGGAAAGTTGCCCAAGCTGCACTTGTTGACGGTCGTGATCGACGAGGCGACGGAATTGCGTCGATTGCTCAAGTTCGATCCCATCGTCAGGTGTGGTGGTAGAGGCACAATTGGCCCTCAGATTAATTTGCAGCTGCTCCGCCTGCCAGGCATGCAGGGTTTCAAGTCCCTACGAAAGATTCAACAGTTGAAGTTTGTGAAAAACGAAGATGCTATTGGCAGCCAGGATGCGAAAGACATCGGGTCTATACCTGGCGGTTTGCTGGAATCCATCAGGCGTGAAATACTGAACACTGGCGGAAAGGTTCCAACGTGAGTGACGAATCCCGGTGCCTGGCAAAACATGATGCTGACCTCGAGCAACAGGGACGAAACCCGCCCTTTCCGCTTTCTCGACTTGCCAGCCGAGATACGAAATATCATATATGAGATGCTTCTGTTGTTCCCGGGCGCCACGTATCCAATCGCCTGCGAACCAGTCAGTGCCTCGGCGCAGTATAAATTCATGGCCCACACTGAAAGGGCTGCTTTGAATGCCCCAAGATCTGCGCTGGATCTTCTGCTGACCAACCATCAAATACACGACGAAGCATACGGAACCTTCTACCGAAACGATCTGGTCTTTCCCACCCCAGCCAGACTTTTGATCTTTTTGACCAGCATCGGGGACAAGCGCACCGCTTTCCTGAGGAGCCTGACCCTCTTCAGTAAGTGTGGGTGCCTGGTCGACAAATCTTTCAAGCATGGAGTCGTCTCCCACAGATATCCCCCGTACATCTCTGAAAAACCGTTTGACGACGACGAGCTTGAAGGGATAGATAAGATGGCAGTCACTGTACTCTTGCTCCGTCACCTGCCAAATCTGCAAAAGCTACACTTCCTGTTCCGCAACAAAACCATGAGTTACTTTGGCTCGAAACAAACCATCCCGAGGACAATCGACTTTTACGGTGATTTGAAAATCAGTCACACCCGGTTCATGTTTGAAATGCGCAACATCTCCGACATCAAGATTCGTGACATAGATCTCGAGATCATTGGAGAACATTGCGACAGCAGCATGAAAGCGTATGTGAACAAGAAGAAAGCAGCCGTGAAGCATTTGAACTATGGTCTGCGTCTTGCCCAAAAGGGCGTGGTTGTTCGAGGACTTTTTGATGGCCCAGACTGGCGCAAGGAGGAGGCTTGGCCGGTCCTGGAGGGCTCTGACTGTGGGTTCAGCAAAGGCTGTTCATGTGGCCCTGATGAGGAATGGGAGGCGAATCAGGAAGCAGAGACATCTCACTGATCAAGTTGGCCGAGATTTCAAGTCGTAGCAGTGGAGTCCGACAGTTGTCGGGCCAGACAGCTGACCACCATGCGCAAGCGGGTCTCTCTATCTGACGTGCAGGAGCCGGTGGAAAGTGTCCATGATAAGGAGAGCAGATGGCCTAACTCTGTGCGACTCGTCATGTGATCAGACGAGTATTGAAGCAATGGTGAGCAGACACGGCATTAGCTAGCTGGAGTTATTACCAGATTGTTACCTTCCAATCTCCAACAGGTGGTCCAGGGTATCGGCGCAAGTGTGAAGAAGCAGATCCTCGTTCCTGCAACAGTGATAACGTGGAAATTCAGGGTATAACGGGTCCCCCAATCCTCCGACGCAACGACGTTAAACGCCTGGTCCCTTGGTCTTGGGATCTTGGAGATGCGGACTTGAAGGCGGAGAGAGGAATGGAGTCGGAGCTGTTGTCCGTGCGAGATAAGGCACCGGGCCGGACTAGGCGAGGTGCATGTAAGGAAACGATCTGCTTGTTTACTGGTGCATGGTAAGATGGCGTTGAGAAGCAGATATATCAATTTATGCATGCACACTGATAACAACAGCGACCGCCAGAGGGACAAGCACCGCTCGAAGCAAATGCGTGGCAGTCTTATATGCATCTGGGCGACCGTTGCATCTGCAAGTCTAATCTATTAATAAGTTACGCCTAGGCGCGTTACGCTGTGGCGGGCTGACAGGCGTAGGGTTTGGCCGAGATACTGCCCACGATCTTCGTCAGGGAGGGCGTTCGGTAGTGCTCCTTTGCCTGGTCGCGTGCACCGTGTGTTGTTGATAGGCTTGCACTACTGCTACGCTATCTTGCCAGCTTCGTCCTGCTGTCTTCACTTCGTCTTGTACTTGTATAGACCCTTTCCTTTTTGCTTCTTTCTTGCATAGCATACCGCAGCCTCGCCGAGAAATGTCTTGGACCGTGTAGACGAGACGAGAGTGCCCTGCATCAACAAATCCCACCTACATACCCGTGCCGCCGAGTACTCCCTGCCAATCGGGCAGCCAACCGCCACCAACATGGACGACCGAAACACCCCCCTGGTGCCCCTCCCTCCTCTTGAAACGCAGCCAATCATTCCTCAAGAGCCCTATTCTGTTTCTCCTCAGGTCAGCGTGCCAACACCAAGCCGTGAACCGTCCTTCCGCAAGGGAGCTTATACCAGCAACATCCTGCGTCTAGAGCAGAGTGCCGAAAAGATGAGCGAAGGCGGTAGTGACATTGGGGAGGAGATTCGCAAGATGCAGGAGCTGGAGAGGCAACGAAGTCGACAGAACAGCATCCAGAGTTCCCACTATGGTGATGCTACACCTGGCAGGTCAACGTCTATGGCGCCTCTGGACACGACGAGGAGCAGAGCGAGTAGTCATGCACAGAGTCTTGCGGATGCGAACAACACTGCAAGATGGGGCGGGCAGTCACCAAATTCATATATCACAAGCCCGGTAGGCTCTGTCCGATCACATGGCTCTTGGGTGAACCGGAAGCCTTCAGTCAGCTCGAAGCTCTCACACATGGTCGAGCCGATTCAAGAAGGACGGCCTCTCGATTCTCCACTTGCACCAAGTTTGAGGTCTCCTCTTTCGATTCCAAGCATGTCGAGACAAGTCAGCCACGCCTCTGTCGCCTCTGTCAGTAGTTTCGGAGCCAAGTACGACAAGATCTCTGCGCAAATACAAGAACAGCTGGAGGACGTACCACCCACACCACCACACAATGGCGAATTCACAGCGTTGGGGTATGCGGAAGAAGGTGCACATGAAGGTAAAGAGCAAGGGAATAGGACAGTCACACCACCCACCAGGCCACGATCTTCGGATACTTTCCGCGAGGCAGAACTTGCATTCAAGGACTTTGACGGAGTTCACTATCTGCCCGACACAGAGGAGATTGTGACAGTGGACGAAGACGGCAATGAGGTTCGCCGGGTCTCTGCGCGTACATCGAATGGCACACTTTCCATGGAAGCCGCATCGTTACTCAGAGCACCACAAAGCCGACCCATGTCATTTGCCATGCCTCCGCCCGCCGAAAACAGTGTTTACTACCCTGCACCCGTACCACGCATGCTCAATTTGCCAAAGAGGCTCTCGCAAATGCCATCGGCGAATGTATATGCGAGAGGCAGAAACCAGGTGCTCAGCCAACTTCCTCCGGGCACACGACAATCAGTTCCATGGCTCTCGCAATCGGATCTGGGCGCGTATGGAAACGAGAGGCGTTCTGGATCTGGCGAACAGCCTGGTGACCACCCACGCCCTGCGTTGAACCAGCGTATGAGCATGGCAACACTGCACAACCTTCCACCGCAACTCCGCGCCAGTGTCTTCTTTGAGCAGCAGGGTATCCCACAGGACGTCGAGATTCAGAATCGCTCCGCTGTTGCTACACTCGAAGATATCTTGAATGCCTCTGCTACTGCACCTGTCAGTGCCTTTGTCGACCATCCATTTGCAGGCGATGTCAGAAAATCACATTTTGCAGCAGAGCGCCCTACCACGAGGCACAGTACCGCGACACTGGTAGCTCAAGCGTCAAATCCGGAGCCGGAAGCCAAAGCTATGAAGCGGAGAACCACAAGTCTGGGCAACCTGTTGAAAAGGAGCAGCTCCGCTGATCAGCTTGGTGACATGTTGAAGCGACCAGGTAGCCGAAGTAGCATGTCGATGCTCGATTTTAATGGTGGCGGGAAGAAGTTGCAGAAGAGGAAGAGTAGGGCGAGCATGCTGGACATGCAGCAGGAGGAGGAGGATGATGGTGCTAGGCCGAAGACGCCAGGCACAGAAGTTGACTTGTCAAGAGGACTTGTGGGCCAGGCAGAGAATGGTAGCCCGGTAGAGGAGCGCCGAGTATCAAACCAGTCAAGACCCGCCACTGCTATGAGTGGAGGCAGGATATTGACCGAGAACGAGCAGATCGTGCAAGACTTTGCCGATCAAGAGGCAGACGAAGGTGTAGAGGAGGATGAAGAGCACGAGGCGTCATTTGTGCAACCAGCCACACTTCTGGCCGAGCTACAAGTACGCAAGGCCCAGCTCAAGTCAAGAAATCGGACCGCCGCGACAGCTTTCCCTGGAGGTATGCATAGTACGCTACTTCAGATGGACGCTGTTGAGGAGATCACTACACGGAAAAGGCGGCAGCAGCGTGTCAACCTCGCGTGGGAAGACCCTCTCATGCGCCAGGCCGAAGAGGAACGAGGTGATACGGACGACGATGTGCCTCTTGGCGTCTTGTACCCTAGCAAGAACGGGCTCATCAACCGCAAGATGGGCGACGAGCGCGACTGGGATCGACCACTGGGCCTGATGGAGAAGCGTGAGCTTGAGAACAACGAACCTCTTAGTTCACGCCGCAACCGTCTGCTTGGCGGTCCTGCTCTGCCTCGCAATTTGGGACCAAGCTCTGGACGTGCGCCTGTGCCTCTCAACAGCAGGCAAAGTCAAATCAACCTGGTGGCCGACCCCGGCGTCGCTGCCGAGGGTGAAGGCGAGGCCGAGAGGGAAGAAGCGGACGAAGGGGAGACTCTCGGCCAGAGACTCAAGAGACTGCGCACGAAAAACGCACTCGACAAAGCTATTGGTCACCTAGATGTTCCTCCACAAGACGGCGAACGCCCTGTTAGCACCTGGTCTGAGGATATGCTGAATCAGTTTGCTGGTATGAATCCAGCTGATAAGGAGAACGCAACCGCGCCTGATGGCAATGCTGCCGCATCGACAGTTCCTCAACTCACCCCACCTACGCAAGAAGAACTTGAGAACGAGACTCTCGGTCAGCGCAGAGCACGTCTCCAGCGAGAACGCGAAGCTGCCGAAGCCGCTGGTATCACTCCCGAAGCATCAGCAGCTCCGGCAGTCCGACAATCCAGGTCGATGGCGGACTTGCTCGCCGCAAACCCCTCCGGTGCGGCCAAGCGCCTGAACAAAGACCATCAACCTGCTCGCGGAACCTTGCTTCACAACTCCGAGCAAGAAAAAGCAAGAAACCGCCGCAGCATTCTCCAGACCAACATGCGCAGTGCAAGCTACGCCCCGGCACAACCTGACCAACGCCGCGCTGGTCCTACACGCGCAGTCTCCAATTTTGCTATGCCGCAGCAGCCGAACATGATGGCTGCTGGTTTCGGCGGCTACAATGGCATGCCCACAAGCACCAGTACACCAATGTTCGCCGGCGCAAACAGCTACTTCCCCTCCCCTACCGCTGCATTCCAGCAACAGAACATGCCTATGGTCATGGGTATGGCCGGGTACGCTCAGCCGCAAATGCAAATGCAAATGCCGATGCAAGTCAATCACAATGCTTACCAAGCTCTCAATGGCGGTTATCCTCAGCAAGTCGCCTATGGTATGCCGATGAGCATGCCAATGAGCATGGGTATGGGCATGGGCGGCATGGGAATGCCCATGGCGGCTGGCGGCTATGAGGAGGGCATCAGCCCGCAGCAGAGGGACAAAATCGATCGGTGGAGGATGAGCGTTGCGCCTCAGTAGTATGAGGTGCGGAAAGGCGTGTTTAGGCGCTTGTAGTAAAGGTATCATTATCATGAACTTGTAATAAGAAAAGGTCATTATTTCTGGGCTTTGCCGTTGCACGCATTCTTACTTTCGTATTGGCCACAATCGATGGTGTGTCAAAGTCTCTCGCGTTGGGATATAAGGTATGCAAATACGGGGTGGCCGAGAGCTTCCACAGTACAGGTTCAGATTGCGACCGTCAGATAGGACACAAAAGCTCAGGTATGAGTAGACAGACAAGTTCTATGTGGTCTATGGTCGTAACTTCGTTAAAAATCTTATGCCCAGCAGGACTTGTTTATCCACGCCCGGCGCTGTGGGAAATCCTTCTTTTACGCTAACATCCCAGGGCTGTCCACCTAGTAGACATATCTGAAGCCAGCCGCACGACGGTCATTGTCCGCAACGCCTGCTTCTCCGCCATCCACCATCGTCTCTTGCTCCGCGCGCTCAAGCTTCTTGTTCTCGTGCTTGTGGACGAAACGCAAAACAGCCGCCAGACAGATGATTGTCAGGCAGATTGCTGCGTTCGCGCCACTGCCGGGAATGTAACGTGGCCCATCACTGCTGGGATACATGTATGAGCCGTAGATGGAGGCAGCGTTCGCGACGCAGTTGCCGATGGCGATGGCGCTGGAGCGCTTGACGAGTGGACGCGGGAAGGAGTTGGCGACCCAGGAGACGATGATTTGGTACGAGGACACGGCGCCCATGGGCATCTGTGAGGTTTTGTTAGCGGTCCGCTCATGGAAGACGAGACGATCAGCTCCTGCTAAGACTTACGAGGAACATGGCGAAGTAGCGAGCTCCCACGACGGTGGTGCCTGCGACGATGGCATTGCCGGCCACAGCGAACATCATGAGCACACAGATGTGGATACTGCGGTCACCTGTGGCACCGGCAGACCAAGTGACGGCGATGGAGATGAGGAACGTTGCGAACCAGACTGCGAAGCGGATTAGCTGTGTGATTTTGTGAAGTGCGATTGACACGATATAACATACCAGGCACAGTCAACAGGAGTGTCTCGATCGATCCATAACCAAGAGTCTGCACAATGGTCGGGAAGAAGTATTGGAATGTCTGCGAGAGGATCGACAAGTGCTGGAGGAGGACGAAGAGGTAGAGTCGGTAGTCTGTCAGGCATAGTTTGACGCCCTCCCAGATTGAGCGCGAGTGCGTGTCATCCGACTCGTTGATGTCAACCATCAGGCGCCAGGAGGCAAAGTTTCGTTCTTCTTCGTTGAGCCACTTGGTAGTTGCAGGGTAGTCTGGGAGAATGAAGCCTGCAGAGATGGCAACGCCGATCGTGATTACGCCTTCGATGATGAATAGCCATCGCCATCCTGCGATTCCCATTGCGCCATCGAGGTTACCAAGGATGCCAGCAGCCTGTCGTGTAATTAGCAATGTGCACTCAGCATGATTTTGTAACCACTTACCAAGAGACCGCCAAACATGTTGGCCAAAGCATTGCCAGAGTAGAACCACGAGATGCGCTTCGTCAATTCTGCACGAGTGTACCAAGAGCTCATAAGGAAAATGGCTCCAGGGAAGAACGGGCATTCCACAATACCCAACAAGATCCTCACCGCGACCAATTGTCCGAAGCTGTGTACCGCACCATTGCAAGTTGAAACAACGCCCCAGACAGTGGCAGCGACACTGAGGTAGATGGAAGGCGGGACGCGGGTAATCAGCAGGTTTGATGGCAATTGCATTAACAAATAACCAACGAAGAAGATAGAGGTTGCGAGATTGAAGTCGGAGCCGTGCATGCCAAGATCGCGTTCGAGATCGCCTTGTCGTGCTTGGGAGAGATTGGCACTGTCAAGATGTCAGTAGGCTGTCCTTGAAACGTAGAATGAGGGTGAAGCTGACCGGTCCAGGAAGTTGAGAAGGTACAAAATAATCAGCACTGGAAGCAATCTGATGTCGATCTTGCGAACGAGCTTCTTGTCCATATGTTTTCTCCAGACTTCGTCCTTGTTGGCGAACTCAGCAAAGAGAGCCTTCTGCGCGGCGTCGGCGCCAGGTAATCTGTTTGCGGCATCCTTCTCTAAGCTGATACGATGTTCTTGACGCTCAACATCCGCGTCTTGATGTTTGTCGTCGTTGCCCATGGTTGTAGCACTTGGTGGTTGTAAGGGCAAGTGAAATGAGATTACGATTGAAGAAAAAGTGAGCAGATCAACAGGATCGACCGCTTTGAAGAGTAAAAGGAAATAGTGGAGCCCTACGCATGGAGAGGAGGCCTGAACCAAGCTTGCAGCTCGTCATGTGCTTGCCTTTAACCGTCGACAACGTGTGCCGAAGATCCAGGATATTATTGTTGGACTCCATATCTATGCGGCTCCGCAAAGCCCCGCAAGCAGTTCTCCGGTATTGGTCCCCACGATGTCTGCGATGGGCTGGGGGAATTGCGGGAGTGGAGTTCAGAGTGGAGCGGTACCACCTAAGCACGACTCCAAGGTTGGAGAAATATTGAGAGATGCGACTCAGCATGGTTGTTGATCATTCGGGGTACGGCTTCGGTGTGAGATGGTCCGGGTCCCGATTTCGATTGAATCTCTGACATCAATCTCAGACATTTTCGTCAAGCGTATCCCGTAACTCCATTTTGACAGGAAAGGCCGAATGCGGTTGTCTTCAAAGGCACTCTCACAAAAATCAAGAACGAGTGGCAGCGCATTGATTGATTTTGCAATTGCCGTTCATCATAGCGCATCAGTGGTGTCCTTGCTCAATCTGCCAGACGGAGTGACGTCTCCAAGTGGCTCCAAGCATCGCAAGAACGTCGGCACAGCTTAGAAGTCGGCAATTGAACATCGGTGTCGGGCACGGCATACTGTGCCATCGGATTACCACTTTTGTATTAGTATGAACACTTGAGCCGAAGCAGCAAGCAGCCAAAGTTGCGTCGTTATCGCCTTGCATCTCTCGTGCAGCATTCAACAATCTGCTTCGGACCGATACTTACAATCGCGTAAACATACGGAGGCATGTCCTGAAACACGTCAAAAATTCCCACACCAGCTGGGCGTACATGAGCAGCCTGTAACGCGATGGCAAAACGAGAGCACGTGTGGCCTTGTCCAAAATCACGATCACCATGTCCGCTGGAGATAATACTGGAATAGTCCCATCGGACCAATCTAGATCTGGTAGCATTGGATGTTCAAGCTTCAGCCGCGACGAGGTTGTCACACATGCGTTTGCAGAGGGCCGGTAAGGCGATGCTCCATATGCACGAGCATATGTTGATAGCCGTTCTGCGTAGTACTCATGATGTGGTCTGGCTCGGTCTGGAACACGCATGACCCAGACTGAGCCAGACCCGACCATCTTGAACATCCATGAAATCGATAGGTCGTTTTGTAGCACTCGGCTGACTGCATGTGCCGCTTGTGTTACAGGACAACCGAAGGCGGTGGGCTTGCCGTTGATCTGTGCTTGTTGTACCTGAAGGCAGGGAGAACCAGCGTTCTCGTCATGGGCCATGTAACTCATCGAGCTTATCTCCAGATCTGTCGCAATTGTCACAGCAAGCTGAAGGATAATGTAGACGAAGTGACATTGTCAAGCCTTGTTGACCAAAAGGCACTCGCTCCAATGGCCGTAATTCTTAGCATCGACATTGCAATTTTGCATCAAGTAGGCGGTACTTTACACAAGACATGTCGCTGTATTATCATTCATTTCTATCGGGCAATGCAAGACAATGAGGCGAGTATAGACGAAAGACCAATCACGTTGCTGCTTCAGGTGGCAACGCTTTGCGTGGCGTGACGACGAACTTCGAACTTCATCCCTGGCAAGCAAGATCGATGTCATTGAGCATGCCTGCTTCCTGCGCATGCATCGACCTCGAGAAACAGCTGGCTCTGTATTTTCTCATCAACCTTGCATAGACATACCATCCACCCATCAATCCATCATCACGTTTGCATATTGCTACTGACCATCGCTTCTGCGGCAAGACTACTGCCATTCCATCATTCCGCCTCACTGTTGCTACGTGAGACCTATCACACCTCACTTCCGCACCAGTAGCGAATCTCTCGCAGTGACCCGAGAGCCCTGCATACGAGCTATCTCTGCTTCCGTTGCTATTGGACGCCTTCGTTTGCAGCTGGCTTAGGCACCAGTCAAACACAACACGGTCGCGTTTGAGAGTGTCAACATCATCATCCCGTCGCTTCACGTGCGACTCATCTTTCATTAAACACGTCCAGATTATCGCCCTGCAATCACATATCCTTGGTCTAGACGCTTGGACAGCCTCACTTGTATTGGAGACGGACCAGATCAGGTGAGTTGTGGACGTCAACCTGCATACACATACCCGAAGATACCTTGATTGCACGGTTGCACGAGGCCCCTCCATTTTTGACAAACACCTTTCGTCCCAGATTCCGTCTTCTCTCTACACCGATCCCCTCGACACGTGTTTCCTCCTTTGAGAGATTGCGCCTTAACAGACTTTACAGCTACTCTTGAACACTACCAAATCCCAATCAACAAGAACGCCATGTCGAACTACCAACAGAGAGGCCGCGGTGGTGGCGGCGGTAGGGGAGCCGGTGGAGGACGTGGCAACTTCGCTCCTCGCGGTGATCGCGGTGGCGGCGGTGGACGTGGCAACTTCTCCACCCGTGGTGATCGTGGCGGCGGCGGTCCGCGAGGTGGAGGGTCACTACCATTCCGCTCAGGCCCGCCAGGTCAAGCCGGGGGCAACCTCAAGAGAGGCGGCCCACCATCAACACCCCCTGGAATCTACCTGTGAGTACAGAATGTGTCTCCACACGAACCTTGGCCACAAGATTGCTGACGTGAAGATCCGCACACAGCGAGGGCATTCCGCCTGTCCCTCCCAACTCGAAGATTACGGCACTCGAAGACAAACGACTCGCTGTGACAAAGTCAAACACCCCTGATGGGCTACCCGGACGGAACAGTTACGGCACACTGGGAAGGCCCGTCGTTCTGAGGACAAACTACTTCGAGGTACAACTTGCCTACGACGTCGGCGGTGCTATCGTGGAGAAGCCACTTCACCGTTACGCCGTTCAGTTCGTCGACGAAGGTTTGTCCAAGGTGAAGAAGCGCCGTGCTATGGAGCAGATTCTAGCAATGCCTGATTTTCAGAACGTAATGCACGCTTCTGACTATGGTGCGAACATCGTCGCCACCCAGAAAATCAATGAAGAGTTCTTGAGAACGAAGCAGAGTGTTTTGCTTCCAGCCAAAGGTAGCACTACTGCGCCAAGTGCTTTGGACGAGAATGCGTCGGAGCAGGCCAGAGCAGCCCGGGCCCGCAACACCATCACCTTCAGCATCGATCTCACTGGCTCTCTGAGTGTACGTGACTTGATCGACTTCATTAACTCCACCTCACCGAACGCCCACTATGCTGGGCATCAGCAGCTTGTTCAAATGCTGAACATCGTGATGTGCAAAGCGCCCAACGAAGCTGCTCAAGTGGCGAGACTTCCTGGCAACAAGTTCTACCCTCACCAGGGCTTACCCGGCGCCAACAGCCACCCCGGTATTGATTTTGAAGAGCTTGCAGGTGGTCTGGTCGCACTCCGTGGTTACTACTCCAGCGTTCGTTGCGCTACTGGAAGACTCCTTCTCAATCTGAACGTCACCAGCGGAGCATTCTACCAGGCAATGCCGTTGCTGGAGCTGTTCTCCAAGTTTGGAAACTCAGACTTCAAGCAACGCGAGGACTTTGTCCGCAAGCTGAAGGTCCTCTACGAGCGTCCTGGCAAGACTCCATTCAAATCAGAAAGGACCATAATTGGTTTCGCCAACACGCCAAACGGGAAGAACCCGCCATTCACGGTCGAGCGCTTTGGCAACGCGCATGCTGTCAAATTCAAGTACGAGGACAGGAATGGGCCCAGAGTCCAGGAACGTGTGACTTCTGTCTTCAAATTCTTCCAAGAAGTTCTTGGAGCGACCTTGAAGTCTCCAGAGATCCCGGTTCTCAATGTTGGCACGATTTCTGATCCCATCTACATTCCGATGGAGATGTGCACTGTCCTTCCTGGTCAGCCGTACAGGAAGTTTCTTTCCGGTGATCAGACAACTCAGATGCTGAAGTTCGCAGCACGTGTCCCCAACCAGAATGCTATGTCTATCGCTGGTGACGGCAAAGTGGGTGGCACAGGACTGAAGCTCTTACAGCTTAGAGGTGCACAGCAACAGTCCATCGAACCTTTCGGCTTGAGCGTCAACACCGATATGCTCACTGTGCCCGGCCGTATCTTGAACGCACCAGCAGTGACTTACGGCAAGAAGAAGTCGGTCAGACCAAACAACGGGTCTTGGAACTGTGCAGACCAGGCTTTCATCAGAGGCGGGCGTTTCGCCAAGTGGGCCTCATGCGCCCTGGATCTGCCTGGTCGCTCTGCCGTGCCTTACGATGACCCAGCTGGACAAGCCAGCAAAGCTTTGACGAGTCTTCTGGAGCAGGAGCTCAAGAAATACGGCCTACAGATGGGCACCCACATGCCCACCCAGAAATTTCCCCTGAACCATCTTTCCATGGAGAATCGGGATGCCAACAACAAAATTCTGGACAACATCTTCTCCCGTCTTGAGGCTAAGCAGATCCCACTTTTGTTCATCATCCTGCCCAACGACGACAAGTGGCTGTATGCTCGCATCAAGTACTATGGCGACACCCGCTACGGCATTCACACAATCTGCTCTGTGGGCAGCAAGCTCGCAAAAGAGAACGGCCAGGGTATGTACATCGGCAATCTCGCCTTGAAGTTCAACCTGAAGGGCGGCGGTGTCAACCATGAGATCGCCAACACCTTGGCCAATCCTCTCGACGCCAACACGATGCTCATGGGAATTGATGTCACTCACCCATCACCTGGCAGTGCAAAGGGTGCTCCAAGCATTGCAAGTGCAGTTGCTACCAGGGACAAGGACCTTTCTCAATGGCCGGGGAGCTTGCGCAAGCAGAAGGGCAAGCAAGAGATGATCGATGAGAAGAAAGGTCAATTCAGCGACTGCGTTGATTCATCAATATTGGAAGCGATGGTCACTGAGCGCCTGGAGTGCTGGCGCAAGTACAACAAGCAGCTGCCCAAGAAAATCCTTCTCTATCGTGATGGAGTTTCCGAGGGACAGTACGCGCTGGTACTGGCACAGGAGCTCCCACACTTCGAAGCGGCTTTCCTGAAGCTGTACGGGTCGAAGGACAAGTGGCCAAAGATGGCTGTCATTGTGGTTGGCAAGAGACACCACACTCGCTTCTACGCGACGAAAGAGGAAGAAGCGGACTACAACCCGCAGCGTCAGAAGGGGAGCTTGAACACAAAGCCTGGCACTGTTGTTGATCGCGGCATCACTGGCACGACTTACCATGAGTTCTACATGCAAGCCCACCAGGGTCTCCAGGGCACCGCTCGCCCGGCACATTACGTCGTTATCAAAGACGACATTGGCTTCAATGCCAACAGCCTGGAACAGATTACCCATTCTCTGTGCTACCTGTTCGGGCGTGCGCCCAAAGCTGTGTCGTACGTCCCGCCTGCATACTACGCTGACATCCTGGCAACTCGCGGCCGTGCGTACCTGTTCAACACATTACAGGAGAACCATGGACCGGACAGCAACACCGCATCTGGTTCCCTTGGCGATGGCGAGTGGAACGGCGAGATCCACCCGAGATTGAAGGACTCCATGTTCTACATTTGATGGTTGGAGAGTTAGAGAGAATGGCACCGCAAATGGTTCGTTGATTTGGAAGACATTGGGTATGAAACATGAATGGCTACGGAAGCTTTGGATATGGTTTGCTCGTTTGAACGAAGTTTTGCAGTAAAGGGCGTAATAGTGCTATACGAGATAACGAGGAATAAAAGTTTGTTGTCAAGCTCGTCCAATATGTGACATTGAAGGGTGTGTGCGATGTTATCACTTGAGACCCTTGAGTACAAGAATGAGTACAAGAATGCCTTCCATGTTCCGTCTCATTTGTGCTTGGTATCCAGAACATCTGCTCGTGCAACGGCGTAGCGAACACTCGCCTTGGCGAAGGATCAATAGAGTCCTTAGTGGACGTCAACGACTCCACATCCCACGCGCCGCACATGCAGGCAGACAACTTCGCAGTGTCAGCCCGAAGCGAGCTTCACCTAACATGGCAATATCTGCGAAGCTACACATATACTGACAGCATGCCGCCACGCTCCACGGGTTGCTTCCAATGTCGGAAGCGGAAGATCAGATGTGATGAGGGCCGGCCTGGCTGCGAACGGTGTGCCAAACATGGCGTGCCGTGTCCTGGCTATAGGCGCGAGAAGGGTGGCCTGGAATTTGAGGACCAGACATTACTGACTGCGCGAAAAGCGAAACAATCGTATGGCCAAAAGACTGCATTGGTTCTGAACAAGTCTTCCAACGCTAGCAGCTTGAGATCCACTCCGGAAACATTTACGAAGGAGATCAACAGCACAGCTTTCCAGGATTGTGACCCATACGCGTTTCAAACGTGGTCTACAGCGGTGCCAATCAAGATGCTCATTAGCCCAGCGGCAAATCAAGCTCAATTATACGACAAATGGCTGGCGATATACACCCCACAAGTCACTGGTATGCAGGGCATGCACTTCGATTATCTTCGCGAAGCCATCAAATTGGCCGAACGAGAGCCCGCTCTCAGGGCCGGGCTCGACACGCTCGCTTTGGTGCAAGTTGGACATGCTGCCAAAGATGAACGCTTGTTGGCTGCGGCAGTCCCGTCGTACGGCAAAGCACTGGCTGGCCTCGCTTGTGCTGTGTCCAAAGCTACAAGCGTGCGTGACAACACCGTACTCGCAGCCGCCAGCTTACTTGTTGTCTGTGAGTTTTATGATCAGATCAAGACTCAAGGTATGAGTTGGTTCGGACACGTACAAGGTGTACAGCAGCTTTTGATGGCGCGTGGTCCAGAATCGCTCGATACCGATCTGTCGTTGATGCTCTTCTGTAACGCTCGCCACAGCTCTTTGGCCAGATCGTATCTTATCAGGAAAGCTGACATGTACGACCAGCCAGCATGGCGAGCAGCAGCATTCCGTGCACCTATGAACGACTGGTCTGTGCGATTGTTCGATACGACCATTCGAGTGCCTCGGCTTCTGCAGCAGATAGATGAATTGGATCTGGAGTCTCCTTGTACGCTCGAAGCTGCTCAGGATCTGTTGCACAGTTGCGAGAGTCTCGAGGCTGAGATGCGAGGCTGGTACGCCGATTTCCACAGTAGCCTTAACATCCATGGCATCGAACCATTCAAGTCGACAAACGTGGAAGAGTTCAAGACGTTCGCCTCGCTTGTCACTGATCGCACACTCACCACCTGTTACCGATTCCACAGCTTTATGTCCGGATATCTGCACTCACAGTACTGGATCGCCATGCACTACGTCCGAGTGACCATCAAGCAGCTGCGCGAACATCGACAAAGCTTTGATCCCTCCTTTCAGTCTATCAACAACTACTCCGGTGCCG
This sequence comes from Cladosporium sp. VS III D KN 1, assembly GCA_019775635.1. Lineage (NCBI taxonomy): Eukaryota > Fungi > Ascomycota > Dothideomycetes > Cladosporiales > Cladosporiaceae > Cladosporium > Cladosporium sp. VS III D KN 1. Next base: position 654,658 of record JACWFN010000037.1, read on the forward strand.
TCACAGACGAGGAGCTCAATGGCTACGCCTTCGACCTTTGCCGCTGTATCCCTCACTTCGTCGAGCCAAGTAGCGGCACGTCAGGCCACATCGGCATTTTCCTACCTCTGGCCGTCATCCTCATGCATTTCCGCAGCCGTCAAAATTGGAAATGGTGCTTGTGGGGCGTCAATGTCAAAGAAAATGTCTTTAACATGGGCCTTCGGCAGCCGCATGTGCAAGAAAAAGATCTACCAGTAAACGTTGTACGTCCCAAGGCTGGAATGTCGCCTTTTCCGAACGACGATCTAGCGGATACCGATGATTTCTCGCCTTCTCCTGAAGCCATAGAGGCGTTAGCCCCTGTGGAGGTATTCTATTGAGACTGAATCCCGGACAACTGGGAATTTGTATCGTATGTCAACAAGGGGAAACTTTTGGTGGGATCTATGGCCACGGCGATACATGACGACGATGGATAGACTGCCGACGTTCATTGCGCCTCGAACAAGTCTGATAAGAAATCATGAGAGTGACACCAAACCGAAGGGCCGGCGAATCGGCGACCACCATCGCATTCGGCAGCACATGCGGTTGACGATGAACTACAGACGATTATTGAGAGTTCATGAACGCCAATATGTGGAAGTCAAGGATGTGCAACGCGCGCATTCCAACGGGACGCTTGTGAAATTTATACGCACACAACACATATGTTGCATCGCATGTTCAATTTTTTGGACTATGCAACCAGAGCCCAAAGCCGAAACTACGATGGCCCACGATAGCGAAGAAGCCTGTCACTTCTTTTCTTTTCCAGTCTCGCCTCCCAGCGCTTCTGCAAGATTTTGCCCAAATCCTTGTTGACCCTCTCTAACAAATTAAGATCCATCTCGACTGCCCAAGGTAGTGAGAGTGGACCATCCCAGCTTTCTGTTGCTGGAGGGCGGCGGAGTCTCGTGCTCGCCCTATGTGGCCACATCAAGTAATAGTCTAGCTGGGACTCGGAAAGACGATTCTCCAGCTCGGGGTGTATGACCTCGATCTCGCGCAGACTTGACCAGTCCGTGTACATGAGCCATTCCTTCAGCTCAACTTGTAGGTTGGCCGGAGTTCCATCATCGATATCGATGCGCAGGGTTTGAAGACTTGGGAAGAACAGTTGCAAGCAATTCAGTCGGAAAGGGACCATGCCTTCGCCTCTCATGTCGAAGAAATTGGTGTGGAGTGAGCGGACGTGGCTCGCAAGAGGCCCGATGTCCAATCGTTGATGGTTGGCTGCGGACATTTGGTCAATCCTAGGAAGAGTGAAATTGCAAGCTCCCAGGCAGTAAGCAAAGGCTTCGTGCATGACTTGTTTGTTGACGAGGATGAGGGGGAAGTATCGTTCAAGCTTCAGGGCTAGTAGAATCTCCAATGTCGGCTCGCTTGCGACCTTGCTAAGATGTTCCATTTTGGCGCGCTGGTCTGGCATGCTGCAGGCAGTGATGGACATGTAGTCTTCATAGATGCGGTTGCGGAGCTCGCCAGGAAGATCCAGGAAATTCTTTTTCTTGTGTATCGTCAAGGGCGGCATTTTCGAGTGATGGTTGGTTTCGCTTGAAGTGGAGAAGTGGTCGAATCGAGGCGAGGAAGCAGTGGGAGCGTCTCAGCAGTGTTCTTCTGAGCAGAGTTCTTCGAAAGTCGGCCTTGCTCCTTGCATTTAAATGTTTGTTCCTCGTAGGTCTCCTTCGCTTTGCATCTAGGTTTGCCCGAAGCTGCTTATTCATGCGATCCTGGCTTATTCCTATGCCATATAGACGAACCTCATCGATTGCAAAACCACTCCCCGGCTTCTCATTCGCCAGCCAATGTGATTACTAGCATTCTCTTCTCGTCCCGTCGTCCACCTATCCGCTGTGCTCGCATGTCCGGGTGAGGGCGATCTAGTTCTCCTGGCCTTCAACCGGCAACTCCATACCCACTCTCCTAGCGGTTAGCCTGACTCTTTCTTCCTCGGTCATGTCCATTCCGGGGTTGTAGCGCTCGACCAAAGTGGCGTAAAGGCGCTGCTGCTGGACGAATTGCAGGTATTGCTCGGCTTCCTGGGCGCGCACATCGGCGGTCTTGGACTGTAGCTGATGCGCAAGAGACGGCGAGTCGGATGATGAGGTTGTGATCATTTCTGTGCGGATGTGCTTTTGCAGAGGAGAAGGGTTGGCCAGGAGCGAGGGTGTGCGGGTCGGCATCTCGCGCAGGAAGCGGCGGTACAGAGAGCGGAGGTTGGATGCTGAGGCGGCCATTTTTGCGTATGATCAACAAGACTCGAGAATGAGAGGTATCGTTGATCGTCTATGGGTGTATGGGTTGGGTTGATGGTGGAGGAGGTAGGTATTGATGGCTATTGATGGGCTTCTCCATCAAATTGCGGAGCAATTGCTCGCTTTCGGGGGTGAGCATTGGCCAGTATTACTTCACTTACACCATAATGCGATCTGCACAATGATGTCTGATGCCTATATATAAGTCTGTCGGCCATGGATATATTCCGTCTACCGCCATGCTTACGGCGGTCGCTTGTTGACCAACTAAGAGCGAAGCCTATCTCCACTCGGACCTTCGCAACAAAACCTATCAGACCCTCGCAACCACGATCAGAACCTCCAACAGAATCGCAACTCTCCATCTCTTCCGCAACACTTAATGACTACTCAACTTCCAACCCACCCAACGCCTTACAACTCAGCTATGCCTCCCAATTCTTCCAACGAGACCCTCCTAACCTCCTCTACTCCGCCTACTACTTCCGCTCATTCCCACAATCCTCACATCCCGAAGTAGCATTCCTCGGTCGCTCCAATGTGGGCAAATCCTCACTACTCAATGCGCTCTTCGGCCGGCCAAACGAGCGAAATGCGCGTGTTTCTAAGAAACCTGGCAAAACCCGCACGATGAACGGCTTCGGCGTTGGCGGCGAAGGCATGGGCAAAGCGCCGCTCGAAGGCGAAAAGGACGTAGCATGGAAGCGCTTTGGCAGGGGAGGTGTTATTGTTGTGGATATGCCCGGATATGGCGGTGGCAGTAGAGAGGAGTGGGGAAAGGAAGCGCTCAAGTTCTTGACACAGCGCAAGCAGCTAAGGCGCACATTTGTGCTAATTGACTCGGAGCATGGGTTGAAGAAGTCAGACGTTGCGCTTCTCACACATTTGAGGCAGGAGGGAGTGCCGTATTCGATCGTCATGAGCAAAGTGGACAAATTGCTACACCCAGGATCGAAGCCGCCTGGACCAACGAAGCTGGAGAACTGTTTGGTCAAATTGAGAGTTGCTTGCGATGATGTGAGGCAGGAATTAAGAGAAGCTTTCAATGACGGAAGGGATGTAAGAGATGACATTCTTTGTTGCAGTTCTGAGAAGAGCTTGGACGAGAGGAGTGGCTGGCGGTCGAAGTTGGGAATTGATGAGCTAAGGTGGGCGATATTGAATGCTAGTGGACTGGAGAGTGATGAGAAGGGCATGCCAAAACGGAAAACGAAGGCCAAGGACATCAAGTTGGCCCCAGAGGAACAGCCAAAGAAGGTTGAAAAAGAGATCGAGTCACCATGGGATGTTGATGAAGACCCCATCGCTGTGAAGACAAAGGCAACCAGAAAAGCCAATGAAGACACGGATGAACCGAAGATATACTGGAAGCCTGGACAACCAGCGCAACTGGATTGACTGCGCTACGATATTCGATACGGACGCTACTGCATGCATACTTGATCCGACATTCCTAGGTATAATCGAAGCCGTGGCAGGCTATGTAGAACAGGGAGATGCATTGGCAAATCTCGGCAATACGGTCGTCAGGCTTTTTTTCGCACAAGCGTTCTTCGTTAACAGATCGCACCCACATGCGGACACTGTCCTTCAGTAAGGACTGCCACCGATCCTTTTGAACGCTACGAACCCTTGCAGTCATCGCGCTGTCACCGTCCGCTGCGACCATCTCAACGACGTGTAGCACGTGTCCCGCTGGATAGATGGGTTCTCTGCCCGATTCGAGCTCTCCGCCGATTTTGACAAAGACGTGGCGTACAGCCGTTTCTTCTTTGGTTCCGAATCTTGTACGGAGCCAAGCCACTGCTTGGTGGGGAGACATGAACACGAAGGTGTTTCGACTATAGTACATCGGCAGAGCGATCGCTCTGAGCTGAGTGCATGTGTGCGCAAGTGCTGGCGTTGGGTCAAGCTGTGGTGACTTGTGTTGTCGAGTTTTGGTTTTGCGAATACGTATGGCCTTGCCTTGTTTGACGACGGCGAGCGCACAGATGGACTCTAGCAACTCTGCGGGCAGCGCAAGAAGATGAGCGTGTGATGACTGCCCGGGTACCAACGCCTGCGCCGTTGATGATGGCAAGGAGGCTTGAGCCATGTTTGGGGTGTTCATTTGACGAAGATATCCAGACGACGAGCTCGGGAGCAGCTGATGACGGTACTTCTCGGTATTCAGCTTGCCCGATAAGTGCCTACAATTCACAGCGAGGTCAACGAGCAGCGAAAGCCGTACAAATCAGCCACATGAAGTAGCGAACGAAGCAGAGGTTTCGTGTGATCATAGGTAACCTTCCGTGAAACCAGATCGGTCGAAGTACATATATGTAGGAACAAGTTAGCAATGGTTTTTTAAGGTACAAGGCCAGCGCATGCGTGTAACCACACTTCCGGATATGTCACGTGTAGTGTTTTTATCAATTGCCGCCATCACTGCGTGCCCATGCATCGTGGTGATTTCTCGCTCAGTGGAGAGTGTATTTAAGTATGCCCATTTTGACCACTTCAATTCATCCCTAAAGGTAGTCGTGCTGTCGAGCGGCATTCCACGTACGCCTGGTGAGTCGAAATGACCCGTTGTTTTTCCAAGCATTCAGGGCTACCTTCATGTCTGCCTATGTACACGTTCTTTGGATACTCTGACGGAGCAACAAAGTCCAATGTCATGGGAGGATGAGGGTGTACGTCACCCGATCCTTCTGTTTAAAGGCCGCGCCTTGGCGCAGATCACGAGACGCCGACACCCGGGCGAAGGACTGCAGTTCGTATCTCCTTGACTATCCACATCCACATCCTTTCGGTTGTACGCTACCTCCGAATCGAGCTATATGGAGAACGAAGGATCCGTCAAATGTTCGGAGTAGGCATGGGGACCGATCGGTGTCCAATTGGCTTCGTGCATGCTTGCACGGCCGACGTTACTCTCGACAGGGACCTGCGGATGTTACAGGCACCGTCCATCCTCCTCAAGCGCTAGACTACGTCTTCCAAAACGATATACCAGTCTAAGCCGCACGAAGGAAGCGAACGATTCCAAAACATGCAGTCTCGTCTGATTCTCGTCTACTGAGGCTGAAGTGGGTCATACATCAGTCATGGACTCGAGCACCGGACGATATTGATTGGGCTTTCCGTCGACGTAGGATTACGGGAGACTCGCTCCAACACATTGTGATCATATCTTGGTCCATTTTTTCTGCCTCGTTGAACAGAAACCGTTCGGATTATGCCGTGTTCGCAAACGCTCTTGTCGCATTGGCCAGAGTGCAACTTCTAATATATGGAAACCTCCGTTATGATGTAGGCTAAGCAATGCATGAACAACGACTCCAAGTCATGAGCAACCTTGAGCAACCTTTCAGCTGATGGAGTAACAACGGACCACGATTGACTCGTAGGATCGACGATGAGGTCAACACATCCAGAGGCTGGATTTACTATAAAGACCTGACGGTTCTCGCTGAACAGTACTTCTAGATAACCCATCGGTGTTCACACTTCACATCCAAGCCTCACAATCGATACTCTTTGCACAACACCAATCTTACATCCAAGATGAAGTCGGTCACCTGCGCTGCCATTTTGGCAGCAAGTGCGAACGTCGCACTGGCTCAAATTGGCATCGACTGTGACGGTGCTCACTTCCCTGACTACGACGATTGTAAGTTTTGAGTGCCAATAATGCGCAATAGACGACCGCTTACACGATGGGCTCAGGTGACGCTGTCATCGACTTCTACGGATTTCGTGATAACAACGACGTCGTCTCGTACAACGGCGAAGACGGCCCTGAGCCTTCCTGCACTTGGTGGTACTGGAAGGATGGAAACTGCAGGATCACTGACTGCTGGACCGTCACCAATGACTATGCTGGCAGCCGTCTGGAACAGACCGGAGCCAACTTGGCTAGAGGCTACGATGGCATCAAGAGTATTTGTCAGAAACTGAAAGCCGGTGGTCGATGGGATAGCTCGCCCGATGAGAATGGCAACAGCATCACCTACACTACTGTCTACAACGGCCCGGATCAGAGTCCACCTTCCGCCAAGCTAAGAAGCCGTGATGGTACCCCAACTCCTGACCGCTTCGTCAAAGAAACTGTAACTCTGCAGCAACATGACGAGTGGGTCAACGCAACCCAGCAAAGACAGTCTGAACATCAACCTAACGCGCAATCGCGTGAGTCATCTGCACACAGTGCCGTCGCAGCCATCAAGCGTGAAGATGGTGATGACGGCTGGTTCATCAACAACTCCGGCAAGAACGTGCGCCAGGAAGGCGTGTTCGACACTGGCCCACGCGCCTCCAATGGCATCAAGACTTCGTACTCGACTACCAAGTCCAAGACTTTCACCACCACTACTTCCGCCAACATCGGCGCCGCTTTCGAAGTCTTCTCTGCTGGTGTGGGCTACGAATACTCTGAGTCTGAATCATTCTCTGTGACTGAGGGCTTTGAATTTACGCCGAACTGCGAGGGTAACCAGCAGGGCCAGGCCTTCTTCTATCCCTTCTTCGACTATTACGACGTCAGCTTCACCCCTAGCGGCCAGCGTTCTGATGTTTGGCTTCCTGTTGATGCTGGCGACGGGTTCATTCAAGGCGAGTTCGATGTCCAGTGCCTTGGCTAAATGCCCGTTTTGCATCTGAGAAGATTCGATTGGCTGATCAACGTGTCACAAGATGCGTGCCCAGGCTGTGCCATCCAGGACTGAAGGTGTCTATCCTGGTTGATAGTCTCACCATAGGGTCAGAAGTGCGGTTGGAAGGTGATATGGCCGATTTAAAGCACGTAGTCGATGTTTCATCTATGTTACTTCGAATGCAGATACATGACAAGCCTCGCTTCTTCCCTGCCTGTGGCATCCTGTACCATCATCATGAAGCTTTCATTCTTCAGCACCCTTCCTCCAAAACCAGCGATCAACTTCTCGCTCCATCTCGGGTCCTCCCACAAGCTTCCAGGCAGCTTTGCCGCAGCTCGCTTGACGATAGTCATCATATCACCTGCCTCGTTGCTTGCTTCGCCTTGGACCGTCTCCGCCGCAGCAGCAAGAAGTGAGCTAGGCTTATACTCAGCATCGAGCTCGGCCATCCACTTGCTAAGCTGGCTTTGCTCAGGCTGGCTTGTCACCAGAAGCCACGAGTAACATAGCAGTAACACCCATGCATCCTCCTCCCAGCCTGCAAGACGGAGCTGCTCAAGATCCGTGGTGTTGGCGTTGGCTTTCACTCCAGCCATAAAGCCTTGAATCGCGTCGCTAGACTGACTGAACAGATCGACAGCTTCCTCGAGAGTGGCGATACGCGAGCCAGTAGGGTTCATGCGCTCAATGTCGGACTGAGGGAACTCATGAGTCGCGGGTCGGAAGACGCGGAGGGAGGTGCGTAGACTGTTCATTGTGCTTAACAAGATCTCAGATTGGCCATTTCTGTATATCTGAGCCTGGACTTGTCTGGGATTCTGCGGCTCCTGTGGCAGGCTTGCCGAGCCAGTCTGCAGTTTCTGGAACTTTGGCGCCAAGGAGGTCACGATCATGCGAGCTACGAACGGCAAGTAGCGTCTGCCGTGGCTATTGAGGTCTTTGAGATATTCCGAGATAGCTGGAAGGGTCTCGAAAGGTAATCCTCGGTCGAAGCGGATGATGTGGGTGAGGAGTTCAAGGAGCGGCTCGGGCAGATCGTCGAACGCAGTGGTGGCATCTACCATCTCGCGGTTCATGCGCCTGAGCTTAAAAGTTGCCTTGTCACCGTTCCATTGACCTTCAGGCGTGAAGAAACCAGCGTATGACTGTCGAAGCGAAACTTGAAGCTCTTCTGGTGGAGGCTTGAGCGTCAGCAAGACCGTGTCATTTGGATTGTCCGCCATGCAGAATCCGTAGCCGATCAAGAATTCGTCATTAGCTTTGGGTCCGTAATTGTTGTTGACTTCTTGTCCGGCCTCAATTGCCTGCGCACAGGCAAGACTGAAACGCCCCTGATCGAAGGTCCAATCTACCTTGGACGTGTGGTGGTGGTTCGCAGCGTCCATTGCCGGGAAGAGCACCGAGAAGTCGAGGTCGGCAGAAGGGACATGGGACATGTCCATGAGCACTGTCTGCCGTCGGCCGTCCGGGCCGGTCTTGTAGGTTGTCCAGTATTTGCTATCTTGTGGTGTTATGGAGCGGGATGAGAAAGAACGGGATGTGAACATCGTGATGGCCCAACGAAAAAGGTCCCTGGAGTAAAGTTGATCAAAAGGATGCCACTTACCGTGCTTGCTACAAAACTTACCATGTGAGAGGTGCGGTGTCGATGCCAGCATCCTTGAGCACAGAAATGCCAGACTGGTACTGCTCCTCGTAGATTGCTTTGAGTTTCTTGGTTGTGAACAGTGCGTCTGTGTCTGCCAACCACGCTTCGTCCTCTGGAGTATCGAACCACAGAGGGGTAGTATGGCGCTCTTCTGGTTGTGGCAGGGTCTCAAGGTACGGCTTCCAGAACGAGGTGGCTCTGTTGATGTATTGTAACGCCAAATAGAAGAAGCCAATGGCTTCGATCTTGAATGCATTGCGGCGTTGGCTAAAGACCGGGTATGCATCGTCGGCTAGAGCATTCAAATACGAAAGCGCGATTGAATGAGGCACCGTGGCAAGTCTGGTGTTAGGCTCAACTGGGCCGGATGCTCGCCAATGGATGCCAGCATCGCTACTATCAACGATGTGGATATTATGATGAAGATAACCGCCAGGCTGGCTACGGAGCCACTCTTCCAAAACTTTCACAGGTTTTGATGAAGCCATATTTGTTTTGTAGCACCGCAGATGGGCTTCGTTTTCTTCTGAGACGTCGAAGTTGAATTTAGCAGCACGAGGTTCGGCCGATGACGCACCTCTAAAGATTATGTAAGCGACATCGCCTCACAAATAGATGGCATAACAGTCATTGCAATTGCTCAATGGCTGCTGGCTCCAGCTACGATGCTCAGTCATATAATAGATAACGAGTAATAGCACCTAAAATGGCTCAAGTATTGACTTGCCAGACATGAGGATGTCGGACAACACATACGAGCATCGGCTTGGCCGGCTGACCTTCTGCGGGGATCTTCGATCTTCACCAGATGCATGACCTCGGGTCTGATGCTATTGGTGACCACAAATATTGCATGAGGAACATATCGAGAAAGATGTATCGCTTTCCTACTCCTCGACATGTTCTCAACTCTATTGGAAAACGACAATTGTCTACCATGCCACAACAATACGTGAAACGAGTGACGCTCTTCAAGGTGCCGAAGGCAGAGGACATTGACGAGGCGAGTGACATTATTGAAGATTCATGGACGTTACACAAGCAGCTAACGACTTGGACAGGTGCTTCGAGCTTACGAAGTCTTGAAGAAAGATGCAAAGCGGGTATGATGATTGCCTTTCGTTTGATCTTTACAGGATCCCCCTGAATAGCCGACATCGTTCTGACCCGCACATCTCAGAACAATGAACCCTACATCGTCTCAAACGCCGCCCGCAAGGTTCTGAACACTTCTTCGCCGCTCAGCGAGGGATACACAATCATGTCGCAGTCAATCTTCAAGAATCACAGCGATCATGATTTCTACGACAAGGAGTGTCCTGCACACAAGACGCTCAAACAGACTACTAGCAAGGTCCGCACTGGTGTCATGACGATTGTGACCGAAGGAGAGTGGCCAGAGGCTAAACTATGAGCCTCTTGAGTCAATGGGGGATGCTTTCATCCTCGACCATCTCGGAGTAAGTGCGAAGCACATGTTGAATGGGATGGTTCAAGATCTTCTTGGAGATATTGGAGACAGTCCGATTGAGGTATATGAAATGGCGAGGTGAATGTGTTCTGACTACAGTCCAGATTCCCCATCTCTATAATATGTTGGCAACGCCCATAATTGCTCCTTTCTCTCTATCAGTAATGTCCGCAAGTTATATCCGCCTATGCAGTATGTACACAGGCCAGTATAGAGCTGTTGGTGAGAATACTAGACTAGTGGATGAGCCGAAGACTACATCCTCAAGGACTCAAGCAGCGGCTCAGACATCCACCACTCCTCACGAATGATCTGTGCTTTCTGCACAACTTCCACCTGCGTGCCGGTCTGGTTGTCCATGGAGTCCTTCCATGGGTATCCAAACTGAGGCAACAAGCGAACCGGAGCTTTGATATAGTCACCCAGAGCACCATAAGAATACCATTCTGGTGCAGCAGGCAGCTTCTGTGTGTTCGGGCTTCCCGTGCGGATGAAAGAGCCAAAGTAGGCGCGGAACTCATCTGCAATGGCTTTTTCGAACGATGTCATGTTTGCAATGGGAGTTTCGAGATAAGTGTTCTCTGCAGTATGTGCGACATAGGCGAGAGGATAGTCACTGCCTTGGTAGTCGGTCCCGACAGCTGACCTCATGTTAGTGCTGTGGTAGGGTTCGGCGAGAGAAGGACAACAAAGACTTACCTGGAGCATTGTATCGGAAAGCCCAGATCCGGTCAGACCCGAATTTCTCGCTCATGTATCGACCGATCATGCGTTCAGACGCGGCGCATGACTGCTCACCAAACTGACTGAGAGACGAGATATAGGCATGGAATTCGGTCAAGAAGAAGTTGTCTGGGCTGGCAGAACCAAAGGTGGCGTTGACAGGATAGTAAGTGATCGCTTCTGCGACCTGGCTGTCCGTCAAGTTCCAGATTTGGTTTGTGGCCACACTGAGCGTCGTGTTACTATGAGCTTCGAATTGGGCTCCCTCATCGTTCATAGAACCAACAATGACTGGAACATCAACGACTTTTCCTGCTTTGTAGAGGTTTGTCATGGTATCTGTGAGTGTGATGCCGTCGATCATTGGCATAAATGCATTGTATACACCAAAGACGACTCCTTTGAACAGTCTGAAGCCTGTCAGTGTTTGGTCACATGAAGTGGAGCAGCTGGATTGTCTTACCCATCGGGTGCCTTGTACTTTGAAAGTGCATTGTATGCGTTCACCAACGCGCTCGGGGATGCTGACTGGAAGCAGCGGATCTGGGATTGACCCTCAGTGCAGTTAAGCAAGTTGGACAGGACGGCGTTACGGTCGGCCAGATCCTCCACCTTGAACATTGGAGAGCGCTGCATCGAACGTGTGATCGCCTTTTGGAACAAGCCTTGCGCGTCACCGTCGTACAATGCAAGCTGGGACACAATGGCGAGTCCTCCTCCAGACTCGCCCATAATCGTAACGTCGTTAGGGTTTCCACCAAAAGCGTGGATGTTTTCTTTGACCCATTTCATAGCCAGTCGCTGGTCCAGCAGACCTGCGTTGGCAGAAGGAAGATCTTCATGCGCCATGAATCCGAGCAACCCAAGACGATAGCCGATGCTGACAGCGATGAAATCCTGGCTGTGACCCACCCAGTCACTGAGGTCGTTATCGGGTGGCCCACCGTTTTGCAAGCCACCGCCCTGTAGAGGAAAAGTCACAGGTTAGCATTGATCTTTAATTGTCCGTCTTTTCGACACCATCATGTTGACCTACATGGATGTTGATCAGAACTGGCAAAGATGAGTCCTTCTTTGCACTGGCTGGCTTCCAGACAAGAAGTTTCAGACAATCTTCTTCATTTGGACGTTCACGGTTAGAGCTGAATTGAACACAAGTTGGCACATCGGCGATCGCATTGATCACAGAGCCATTGGCTTGACTCTCCAGTGCCACTGGTGGCATGAAGCGCAGGGAACCAAGAGGAGGCTTTGCATAGGGAATTCCTCTCCAAGCCTCTACACTATGACCCGTTGATGTCAGTACACGATCAAGATATGTGGCTGATTGACAACACCTTACGTTCCATTATTCTGAATCACGCCTCTGTATGTTCCTGCAGAACCGAGATCGATTATCGGCCCATCGTTTGCAGCGGCTGATGCACCAACTGCGAGGGCAGAGGCAAGAACCCAAGGGAGCAACATCGCGAGAATAGGACTGTGTACCACTATCACTTTACATACATTGTATCCACGTGGTGGTTGAAAGTAACCTTATATACAAATCCCAAATAGCGTTCGTGCAGCGCACGGAAGGGTGACTACGACCCTCGGGCCGGCACCAATGCTCTCGGGCCGGTGCACACTCCCCCAACACGATACTAATACAAGGTGTAGCGAGTACGGGGCCACTCATGGAAAGACTTCTCTCATGTTGATGCCGCAGATCGACACAATCGGCTAATGAGTGGGTTCGACCACGAAGAAGCATTAGGAATCGGTCGGCATGCTGGCGACAATTAAACAACTTTGGCCGGATAGTGCACTTCCCTTCTTGGCATACTTTAAGGTTCATCACAGACCCGGCTCTGTTGTCTGAAGAACCTCCCCTCAGGTGTTCTGAGTTTCACAACGCCACAGGAGGTCATCTTCGATGTGCCTGCGAAATGATACGATTCGCACACGTCAGACAGCCTGGATTCACCATCGCCACAATCAGCATGAGCACTCAAGTGCGAGCTACAGTGCTGTTCACCAAGGGATTGAGCAAGGACGCTTTGTAAGTTCGCTATGACGGTCGTATCTGATCGATCGGAGCGGAGGTAGAGCTTCTGCAGAGTGCAAAAGTTTATCAGTTGTTGGTGAGCGGAGAAACGGAGAATAAGGTCGCAATGGCTTTCATCCATCTGACTTGTCTAGATTGTGATTCAAACATCATGACACTCTGCCACAATTGCCAGAGTGTTCGAGATAGCTGTTTAGGCTTTCGAAGCTCGATCTACCGTAGCAGATTGGTGCTGTCTCAAGACCGAAACGGAAATGTAGGCTGAGCCATCGGTCGCCGGTCCAATGCTCTGTAACAATGAGCGATCGCTAAACATCACGACTTCTGGCTATTCGCAAGGCACATACGGCAACTTCCATAGACTCAGCCTTGGTCTGAAAGGCACGTAGACCTGGTGGAGTTCATGGATCGGTTGTCAACCGAAGATATTCGAGTATATGCGGAGAAGCCTATTGTTTCAGAAAAGTCTATGCCAGTACGGTGCGTGGCATACAGCCATCCAATGAGCCGTTTGCGTGTATCTGAATTGCATCCGAAATGCTACAGTCGTGGCCATAGGAAACCTACAGTCAAATTAACGCTGGCTGACAGACCACAACAGGACCTTTGTAGACCTTTCTCGCAACGAGCACATAGTAGACAGTCGCAAATCCCATGACCGCAACAAACATTACTGGACTCCAGTTGAAGTTGGCGGCGGTAACGGGGTATTGCGGAGGTATGACCGCGAAGAACATAAGGTAGAAGCCGTACACCGAGCCAGCAATATTGATGGGAAGTCCAGCGCGTCCTAGAGACCATGCGTATGGAGGCAGCGGTGCGCCCTTCAAACGGCGCCAAACCAGACAGAGGATAGAGAGCTCGTACGTGAAAGCTAGCGCAAGAGTCCCAAGAGAGATGATCGCTTGGAACGCAACCGAGCTACCAAGCACGATGAGGGCGATGAGAATGACGAAGAAGAAGCACACTGTCAGAGCATTCTGGGGTGATCCACTTCTATGGTTGACCTTTGCAATCCAGTTCCTGAAGGGAAAGCCATCGTCCCTGGCGAAAGCGAAGATCTGGCGTGATGTGGCTGCCGTGAAGTTGAGGACGTTGAGGAAAATGCATATGATCATCACACTTGCGAGGGCAACGGCGCCGCGTACCGAGCCTGTGGAGGTGACAAAGACTTGCAAGAAAGGGTACGGCGCATCCAGTACGCTGTAGTCAACGAAGCAAGCAGAGTATACACACAGGATGACGAAGCTCCCGGTGCCCATGATGCTATATGCACCTACCATGGCCCTTGGAACCACCTTGCCAGCATTGGAACATTCCTCGGCCATGTGGACCTGGAAAGCAATCAGTATTTGTTGAGCACAAACGCGGTGGGGGTGATGCTTACGACACTGTCGGAGCCAAGCAAGGAGAAGAAGAGCAGGATCTGGGACGATAGCACCGCCATTACTCCGTTGCTACCACCAACGATCGGTTCAAAGCTTTGGAATACCACTTCAGCGCTGTTCTTCGGCGACAGCACAAGGAGTGTGATGACCAAAGAGAAGAACACAATGATCATGTATGCCGCGATGAAGCCTTCTAGAAGCGGCAGGTACTTCACCAAATAGACATTGATCAGGTATACCAGGACGGCAACACCCACGATGACAAGGTAAGAATGCCATGGCTCTGGAGTATAGTTGGGGTTTGAGAGAGCGGCTACCGCAGGAATAATGTCGCCCGGAAGGAATATGGAGCTCGCGGCGCCCACGAGCCACGCAAGCGCCGAAAGCCAACCTTTAAGGATATTAGGTCAAACCCTCGTTTACGGAATTCTGTGAAAGCCGGTCTTACCAGAATAATAGCTCAGTAACTTCTGTAGGTTTGGAGGAGCGAACTCGGAAATATAATGATATTGACCACCAGCACTTGGCGCTCTGCAAGGATGTAAGTATCTCCTCGTGGGCCTCGAAATGATAGTACTTGCATGGACGACATCTCCGCTAGACCCAGAACGATCATGAGAAAGCCGAAGAAGTTACAGATGACTACTCAGTTAGCAAACTTCGTCAATAATAGAACGTAACCCAGGTATACTAACACATAACAATGGCGCCTCCTGTGCCAGCTGCTGCAATGGCGAATGTGCTGTTTCTGTGATGGCGTCAATGAAACCATTTAGGCGACAAGTCATCGGACGAACTCACATTGGGATGAACACGAAGCCCATCATCACAGCCAGACAGAAGCTGGAGATGGAGACGAAATGGAAGTTTCGCTATTTCTGTTCAGCTTTGTGCTTCATATAATTAGTGCACAATACGCACTCTGAGCTCTTGTTTCTTGCCCATACGACGCATGTCTGCCGAATCGGCGGCGGTTTGTGTCTTGCCAACTGCTGAATCAGACAGCTTATCGCCATGACTGCTCGGGCTCTCGGATAAAGAGTCCATGGCTCGCGAGTGCAGTTGGACACCTTTCATATTGGCCGGATTTCAATAAAAATTGCGAATGTGAGAGCGGAAGCACAGAGAGTTGTGGTGAAAAGCAACAGTCATGGAAAATACCATACCAACATTACAGATTTAGCCACTGCTCCGAGCCGCTTTTCATTGGTAATTGCCGGCCTTGGAAGATCTTAGACACCAGGATTCGACGCAGGTACTATACCGTAGCGCGTGGTACTATGGACCAGTGCTTCGTGCCACTTAATCATCTGGCCCACAGGAATCTTCAGAAGTGCCGGCAGGGAGTGTGGCCTACAAGGATCCGGGCAGAGGCGACATCGCTATCGGTCGGCCGGCATCATATTAAATGCATATTCCAGGATACTTAGTATATCGTTTGGCTACACGGCTCTGCGTGCAAACCGCCGATCGATCCCTCGCGGTTAAATGGTAAAGCTTGGGTGGCGATGCGTTATTTGCAGTGTCGAGGTTCATTTGGGGGAACCTCAGTCCCTTAGACCTCTCAAAATGTTGATGTTGCATCTGAGGCCTTTCAACCGACAGGAGAAATATCGCAAAGGCCATGCGACAAGTATGGAAGTGTTCAAGTAATAGAAAGATGTTCGAAGGCATTGTGTCCAAGCACCCATGCCGCGCTAGATCCTTCGCTCATGTTCGAGCATCGGCCCGGGATCCGATTGCCCGCAGTCTTGATTCACGATGCCTGTAGACTCTCAGTCTGCAACTTCGCTACGCTCAGTGCTCAACAACATTGATGTTGAGAAAGATCGCGAGGACATTTGGGGCTCGTGGTGCGGCAATTCCACGCTCCTCTACGCTATACAGGCACTCTGCTTGAATGGACATGCCCACACATGCTCGAGACATGTCAATTTGACAGGCGCTCGGCTAGGTAGGAACGTTCCTAATAACAGAGGATGCTCAACATAGATGAAATGCATCTATCGCTGCTGTCTAGTCGCGACAAACAGATATGACCCGAAAGAAGTCATCCGACATCATCAAGTGCCCTGCATATCGTTTCGAGGAACGAGACTAGCCCTTGAGCAATTTACGCGCCGCCGACTCGTGGATGATGTTCGTCCCATCGGAGGTGAGCGTCTCAGAGGTGTCTACAGCGGTTTCTCGTACCTTTACCAAACAGCTACGAACAACCTTCTCCAGGTGCGAAGGCCACCTCAGCGTTCTGACCTACGATGTCTGATTTTGCCAACCATCGTGTCTTTGTCCCAACTATCAACCCTGACAACCATGGCGCAAAGGTCGTGGTTTGTGGCGCTCTGATGCTACCACCGGTCGCAATGATGGTCTCATTGGGTGTGTACAATCGCTTCCGAGCGAAAATGCTCTTGCAGGCAGACGGCATGATCATGTTACTTGGTACCGTACGTTACGATTCAACGACAATTGTACAACTTCCTCAAGCTGACACCTTTGAATCAAGGTTCTAGCTGTAGGAACATATGCGACGTTCGTCCATGCAAAGAACCTCGGCTTTGGAAAGCATACGGTGGTCTTGACGGCTGCACAGCAGCATTCGATCAGAAATGCTAGTTGAATGCTTACCTTTCTTGTCGGTACTGACTAACGTGTTGTAGGCCATATTGGTGGCAATCATCCTCTTCTTCATGTCCAAGGGTTTCGTCATGCTGGCGTACAACATGCTTGCAAGGAAGACCGCACGCAGTCAACGATTTTTCCGCGGCATTGACGTCCTCTCTTCCTTCATCTCCGTCTGGTCTCTTGCCAATGTCATCGTTGTAGCAATGAGCATGAATCAAAGGACCTCGCCACCTGTAAGTATAAAGAGCTATCCAGCCTTAATTTGCAGCAGTCGCTAATATTTGTAGTACTGGTTCTTGGTCACTTCTGCTATAATGACCATGTTTATATGGGTGGCACAGCTGATCTCCCTCTTGTGGATCGTCTGGGGCACACATGCCCGATTGCTGGTCAAGATACGCTGGTCCCTGTCCATTGGCCTTTTCCTACCGTGAGTGCAACTTCCTTCAACTTAGTTCTCCTATCGCGATCCATGCTCTACTCACTGACTAGAATACGAAGAGCTTGTCTGGGTGCCGTAATTGTCAGACTTGTAACCATGCCAATCGACATTTTCGCCGGGGACTGGACTTTCACATCAATTAAGACCGCTCTTGCTTTTATCGCAGAGGTTTTCTTTTCCGTGATGAATCTTCTAGCACCCAATCTACCCATCTTCTTCGATCAGACTAGCACGGGTGGCTTACATTTCGTACCCGGCAATACCCCACGATCAACACAGTTCAACTCCTCTGGACCATCACAAAAGTTTGGCAGTCTGGCGAATGATAGGAACACGAGGACAAAGCATAGCGACATCGGTACAGCTAGAGGGGCTAACATTGAATTGTCCAGAATGAGCAATATGCTCACCACTTCCATCCACCGGGAGCAGAAACGCAGGACCGCAAGCTTTGACAGCGATGCAATCTTGGTCCGGCGGTCTGTCGAAGTAAGCTAAGCACGACGTCGAAAGCAATTTGTTTTTTTCGGACTACTGGAGCCAGACCATACCACTGTTCCTAAAAATGGCCCTCGACAGTACTGCTGCAGGCTTGACACAACCTGGATCTATTTGATCGTGGTGACCTCAGGCCATTGCGATCAAGCACACATTAGGCGATATCCAACGACGCTTACCCATTGCAGACCGGAGTGCAAACCTCCGGGATCATCAACAACCGGATCTCAACACTTCATGGGCATTCCTCGACAATTGTCTCGCTTACATGGTATATACTACCTCGGAGCCTTCTCGCTTGTATCTCGCTATGGCGTGATTCAGGTGCGAGATCGTGTCACGAGACGCGGAGAATATTAGATTATCTGCAATCAAAATCGAGGTCTAACAGGGATACTCGCTATTCTGACCGAGGTTGCAGAGTTGCACAGGCCTACTGTCAAAGAAGAACTTACCGATGGTATCTTGATGTATAAGTATGTAGGTATTTGCGCGGCCGGAAAACTTCTGGAGATATTCAACATCCTGCGAAACTCTACTTCCACAATGCTGCTCTCAACCTCGTTGCTCGTTGCTTTCTTCAGCCTCGCTGCTGCAACTCCGGCCCCAAACCTCCTGACTAAGCGCGCTATCAACTGCCTGACAGTTGGAGCGTCGGCCACAGCTCAATGGACTAACAGTGCGGGCAAGACTTGCACATACACAGGCATTGTTGGTAGCAACTACGGAGCCAACCCGGCTGGCAGCGGAGAGTGAGTTCCGCTTACAATTGTAATGATACTTTGGATGCATGAGCTGACTGCAGCAGCTATTCCTGTAATGGTCGTTGTGGTGCCGGGTGCACAGGAGCTTCTCTGGGTAATGCTTACACGCAAGACTGTTTCTCTCATGACATTTGCTCATACTTCAACAACGCAAGCGGCGGTGCGAGGTATGACATGGATTCTGCCACCATCCGATAAAATAGCTGCTGACCTGACCAGTGACCCGAACTGTGGCGCTGCTTATAACGCCGCTGTTGACGATACTGCTCTCGGTGTCGCCAACGGCTGTGGCCGCACGAACCCGAGCAACAGTGTGTCTAAGCCAAGTGGCCAGCCTGTTTGTAGATAGAGCATTAATGATAGGAGTAATTCAGGCATGATGCAAGCATCGTAGTATCCGGCACGTGCCGTGTAGACCTATTTGGATCGTCTTCCCCACGACTATAGTTCGTAGAAAGCAATCTATTATCCCCAGAAGTGTCGACTTGGTGTGAACGCCAGGGATGGCAGGGTTCGCCCGGAGAGTTCAGCTAGAAGGGCGATCAGGCACGAGAAGACTAACAGGGCTATTGTGGCTTGTAGGTGGAGCTGAGACCAGAGTCGTACGCAGCACTTACGACCATGCCTCACGCCATGTCATACCGTACCGTAAGCAACAGCCCATACACCGGGATCGAGGAGATGTAGTAATACGCCACGTGGAAGTGAGGTTACACGCCCCAGCAAAACCCACCATCTTCAGCCGTCAGCCACAAAACTCCAGCAGCGTCCGCGCGTCGCCAGAGGGTTCTCAGCCCTACGAGCCTAGCGAACGTCAAACACACGTGCGGAGTCCAGGCCAAACCAACTTCCAAGCTTCCAACGGCGCTGTAATCAAACCACCACCCCGACCGCTCCGCTCCGCCGTATCCCTCCTGTCTCACACCCCCGCCGCTGCCAGGAACCATCCATACCGCTGCTGCTTGCCTCTACGTGCCTTGCGCAAATGGCCAACACCCCGACCGCAGCACTTTGAACCACACGGCCAAGCACCGCCAAATGCCCACGTTCCCGCAGATAGTAGTTGCGCATGCCGGCCATGCCTCTGCTCCACCGCCGCAGCGCTCGTGATCTGTCGCAGTCACCAAAGCCCGATGCCAGCCACCAGAGTGAAGAGCAACAGCCCAGGCCGAGCAATGCCGCCTCCCTCGCTCCGCCGACCTCTCCGCGTCCGGTCAGCGAGTATGCGAGGCCAGCCTCGCGTCCTTCGACCGCGACAGACCACTCGGATCGCCCGACTTCACCTTCTGTTCAGCCCGAGAATGCTCGCACGAAGCGCTTCAGTATGCTGAAGTTCCGAACCTTTTCTGAGTCGCATTTGTCTGCCCGAGCGAAAGAGGATGCTGCGAAAGAGATAATTCCGCCGATGCCAACGTTGAGTAGAGGTGAGAGGCTTGTGATATGTTTGGACACTCACGTGTTAGCTTACTAATGTTTGCGGCAGTTAATACACCTGCGATCGTGAAAACTGCGCCGACTTTCGATCACGAACAGCTTACGGCCGCCCAGACTCAAGGACTGCCATATACGAAATCATTGGAAAAGACCAGGAGTCAGGCGTCGGACATGTCGCGCTTGTCGGAAGATTATCCCAGGAAGAAGGACAAGAAGTCGTCGTCGAAATGGCGCAATCTGAATCGCAGGAGCACTGGCCTGGAAGAGCTGCAGCGGCTGTCTGCCGCAAACGCAAACACAAACAAGGGCCAGGACGCACCTCCCGCATATGGGAATCATCTGGACTCCGACCTTGCACTTCCTGCTCCTCGCTTCTCTGAATCTTCGCGCTCGGACGGCAGCCATGGCAGTTCTGGCGATCACCAAATATACGGTAGCACGACCACGACAACCCACACAGTATCTACGCATACAACATTCTTTAAGCTTCCTCGACGAAACAAAAACCGCAACTCGCTATTTCCTTTGCCTGTGAAGGTCCCATCGCCTGACCCGTCGCGCTTGTCTGAAGGACCGACAACCCCACGCGCATCAACAAGTGGGGTATCGATCAAAAGCCAGCAATCCACAGATTCGAGAATCGAACCTATTACTGCACGCTCCCGACGACATACAGAGGCCAGTCCGACGAGACGACAAGCGCACCATAATCAACTTGCCTCCTCGCCACATACTTTGGCACCCAACAGCTCGGCAACGTTCAGCGAGGCCGGGAAAGCCCTGGAACGGGAAGAGACCCAGCGGTCTCGCGACTCCTCCTTCTCTTCGCCATTGAGACCTCCCATGAGATTTGGTTTGAGAGACCGTGCAGCTACCACGAGTTCTTGGGGACGTGGATCGATGGACACGCCTCAGGGCGGCGGTAGTGGAAGGACTTCAATTTCTACAACCGGTAGATCAAGTTTTGGCGGATTCTTGGGACTGTCACGCTTCCGACACGATTCGGGACCGCACTCGCCACGGAATGGATCGCCAGCGTCAAGGAGCAAGTCCAATTCGTTCGCTATGAGTAGAGAAGCATTGGTTGTTGTCCCAGAGCGCGAAGAGGGAGATACTCCTGGCAAATACCTGGAACGGTTAGAGGCTGCTGTGAATCGAAGCATGATCGCAGGCATTCTTTCGAAATCTTCAGATCCGTTTGCGCAAGCAGTGCTGCGCAGCTACACACGACGCTTCCCATTCTTTGGCGAACCAATCGACATGTCTTTGCGCAAGTTCCTACTTGAGGCCGACCTCCCCAAAGAGACTCAACAAGTCGATCGTGTCATCCAGGCATTCGCTGACAGGTATCACGAGTGTAACCCTGGTATATTCATGTCGTCGGATCAGGCATACATCATAGCGTTCTCGCTTATGATGCTGCACACCGATGCCTTCAATCGTAACAATAAGCGCAAGATGCAGAAACAGGACTACATTAAGAACACTTCCGGGCAACACGTCAGTGAAGACGTTCTCGGATGTTTCTACGACAACATCTGCTACACTCCTTTTGTGCACTACGAAGAGGAGGTAGACATCAATGGCGAAAGGGTGCTGCCTTTCAAATCAAAGAAAAGTAAGCTAAAGGGCGCCATTACTGACTCCGGCAAGAAGGTGTCTGGACCTGTGGACCCATACAATCTTCTGGTCGAGCAGAAATTGGATCTCCTTCGGCCTCCGATCAAAGATTCATTCTTGATGGAAGATCCGTACAACTACATTGGCAGTCAAGGATCGCTCGATATGCAATATCTCCAACGAGCATTCACGCATACTGGTACACTGCAGATCATCTCCGCCCGCTCACGACCAGCTGCCTACGAGGGACAGGTCAACACCTCGAATCCACATTCGGTCGAAACCCAGCAGGGCATCGTTGATCTTAAGGTCACGAAAGTCGGCACACTTTGGCGCAAGGCTGTCAAGAAAAAGAAAGCACGGTCACCATGGCAAGAATGGGGTGCGATACTCACCGGCTCGCAGCTGTACCTCTTCAAAAATGCTTCGTGGGTGAAAGGTCTCGTCCATCAATTCATGTCGCATCAAAGACAAGGTGCCCCAAGAATGCCAGTCACATTTTCGCCACCATTGCATGACTTCAAACCCGACGCATTGATCAAGACTGACGACGCCGTTGCCCTAATAGACGCTACGTATATTAGGCATAAACATGCCTTCACATTCGTGCGACATGGCGGGCAGGAGGAAGTGTTACTAGCTGACAACGAGAGCGAACTCAACGACTGGCTGTCTTTGATCAATTATGCTGCAGCATTCAGAGCAGCTGGCGTGCGTATTCGCGGTATGATCTGTGGCAGCGAAGAATGTAATCGCCCGCATGATCACCGTCCTGAGTCCGCACACACCACCCACTCTCCAACGAGGGAAGGCGCCAAGAGCCCAGTCTATGACATTGGGCTGACTCGTCAAGTAATGACTGCCAGACGTCAGATCATGATGCAGAAAATCGGCGAGTACGACAAAGAACTGGCGAGCCTGCAAAAGCAGCACGACGACATTCTGCGCAATGCTCGCCATCTCCTCGTGCTTTCACCGATCCCACCGAAGACACGCGAAGACATTGTCCACGCTGCTGGGAGAACTGATGCCGCGCTGACATGGGTTCGCCGAGACATCTGGAGGATGAGGTGTCACAGGGATATCTTGGCCCTGGATATCCAGCAAGATGGCGTTGAAGTTGGGAATGCGCAGCATTCCACGGAAAGGAAATCCGAGAAACAGACTGATGCACCGGACACGGCAAAGAAGGTCCTTCCACGATTACCGTCTCACCTGAGCTCGCGCAGTCCTCGCAGTCAGTCGCAAAGCCCGCACTCACCAGCTTCAGGTGAGAGGTCTCCGGGTAGTATGCGTCCTCGCCCATCTACCACTGATTCCATGGACACTTTTGTGGACGACGTTTTCCGTAGTACGATCGAAAGTCCAAGCTCACCAGGCGGAGATGGATGGCGCCTGCCGCCTCTGCAGTTTGATGTGGAGCAGCAAAGGGACAAACACCGCGGCTCTATCGCCAGTACACTTTTG
This sequence comes from Cladosporium sp. VS III D KN 1, assembly GCA_019775635.1. NCBI lineage: Eukaryota > Fungi > Ascomycota > Dothideomycetes > Cladosporiales > Cladosporiaceae > Cladosporium > Cladosporium sp. VS III D KN 1. Next base: position 677,704 of record JACWFN010000037.1, read on the forward strand.
AGTGCTGCTTCCGGTACTTCCCAAAGGCAGCCGAGTTGGTCAGCGTCGTCTACCTCCAGCCGACAGCCCCAACGTCTGAACTCGCCCGACCGTTCCGAGAGTCTTCGCATCATCACACCAACCACAAGCACTGGTCGCGAAGACCTTGGCTCTCGACCGCAGGAGGAAGTCCGCACTCCCGACTCTGGCATGACAAGAGCCATGAACCTGGATGGCGTGGTGTCGACTCCAGAAAGTGACAGGACAGCCAGAGGCAAGCGACGTAGCTTACAGAAGACTTTACGCGATCATCACACCTCCCTTTCGCAGCGCCATCGTCGCAACAAAGAGAGCGAGAGTACAGTCCGCTCCGCTGATGGCGAAGCTTCAGACCACCCTGAGGCTACACCAGGTCTTGAGCGTGCTCAGGGTCGCTTCATTTTGCACGGCAAACAAGCTTCAGTTGTCCAGTTCGGCAATGATTGGCCGACAGAACGCATGCGGTTGCGTCGCGAGAAATGGCACAGAGAGCACTCACAGCCTGGCTCGCCCGGGAAGGTAGACGGTGATCGTGCTTCGGAGTTCCCTCTGGGAAGTCCCGCCGTGCAAGATCTTAACGACGACGACGAATCATCAGCAGCAACTCGTAGTATTAGTACTGTAGAGAGCTTTGTCGACGCTCCAGAGACGGGAAGGACTATCTCCGGCCAGGAGGCTGCCGATGTCGACGGCGACAGCGGCAGCACAAACGGCTTTGATCCTTACGATTTGAGCTGGGATCCAAGAAGTGAGAAGCGAGTGACAGTGATTGGGCCAGCACCCAACTTGAACATTCCTAGCTCTCCGCCTGCTTTGGGAAGCACGGTGGACGAAGACGAGGAGAGACAGAGCGATTACGAAGATGCGAAGGAGAACAGGCGCACTATTATCGCGCCTCCTTTTGTGTTCCCAGATAACAGGAACGCTACGGATCATGGTAGCGACTTGTCCAAAGACGGACCCGGTGAGGAGGAGCTCCACAAAGCGAGCATCGACAAGAGTACTTGACATTAGGGCTGTGTATGAGATAAAAAGTCATGAACAGTAATACCCAATTTTCTCGCATGTGCGATATACTAAATTTACCGTCCCTTTCGGATAACCCCGGGTGTCGACCATCAACTTGACAAGAGGGTGACGGTTGAAAAGCCACACAAACGTAGTGAACGGCAAGAGTGCTTGCCAGTAGGGCTGAGATGACTCGTGTATCAAGTTTGGTGATAAATAACATATCCAGTTTGCTTATTCATGTGGAAACACTGGCGCCACCTCATTGAATACTGACAATCCGGTGACCAACCGCTTAGGGCGGCAAGCAGGATATGAGTATGACAATCAAATGCCTCCGAGTCTGAGACACGCGCTACCTTGGCTAAGGCCTAGCGAACACTTTAGCTCTCGCCTCGCAGCAGCGCTGTGCGCCCGACAATCCCATTCTTCGATCTCGTGCATGCGCTTGCCTCCGAGCCTCCGATGCGCAGCGCATTGATTCGAGTCCGCGCGTGTGACAGCCCAAGCACGAGGAATGCGTGACAGCTCGATTGAACCACTCTCCGCCACGTGAGCCGCGACAGACCCGTTTGGCAGACCCTCGACTCACCCACACACTCCATCCACTGGAAACGGTGATACCTGAGGCTCCACGCACGCTCGGCCGCTAGCAGTTCAGGCCGCAGTGTCGCCTCGCTTCGCCTCTTTGCGTCAGGATCAAGTTATAGCGCCAATTGCGCATGCAGCCTGGCAATTGGGCGTGCGACGACTCTATGATGCCGCCGTGCAGCACTGGCGATAGTGCCGGCGGTGGCAGCACTCCTACGCTTGCTGATAGGAGTCACCGCGATGCTCGTGGGCGCTGTTCTTCATCCTCGTCATTCCTCGTGCCGGAGCCTGCGCTTTACTCGGCACCAGCGCTTGCCAGCGCAGCAAAGAGCGGGTCACCGTCTCCAGAATCGGTGGAATTGTTAGGTGAGTTGCGCGGTCTCCCTTGCTCCCTTCGCTTGCCTGCCCGACCCGTCCATAATTATTAGGCGATCAGGCGATGGCTCGCAGCGCCTAACTTAGCACGTCTGCCCGTCCCCGCCCGCTTCCCTTCTTAACCTTCCGCCTCCCCTCCGATCTTCTGATCTGATCTTCTTATCTGATCATCTCTACTCCACCGCCCTTCACACGCTACAACTCCTCGCTGTCGCTTCGCCATATTCGCCTTGTTATTCGCCCTCCGATGCTGCAGCATCCCTCGTGGCCATGAGCTACGGGACTATTGCTGACAGCGATGCCTCGCCAGACCTGGACCACACCGTCTCTGCTACGCGCGCCCGGCGACCGAGTGGCGTCCCCACGGAGAAGCTCAAAGTCATGAGCCCGCAAGGCGCCGTTGCCAGCAGCAGCAGAACAGACAACGGCGAGTCCGACGACGACGATGATGAGAGCCAATACTCCGCCCAGGTCGGTGTCAAGCGACTTGAGGCTATCTCTTCAACATGGTCGCGCTGGGGTCTCTTCGCCGCCTACTTCGGCGTTTGCCTCTTGGCCTACGCTACCTCGCTTGAGGGCCAGACAACAGTAAACCTGACAATCTACGCAACAAGCGCCTTCAAAGCACATTCGCTCGTGGCGACTGTCCTCGTCGTACAAGGCGTTGTCTTGTCTGTCGTCAAGCCACCTATGTCCAAAATCGCCGACGTCTTCGGTCGCTTCGAAGCTTTTACCCTGTCGGTATTCATATACTCGATCGGGTACGTGCAGCAAGCAGCTTCGGATAACGTCAAAACATACGCCGCCGCGCAGGTCTTTTACTCGGCCGGCGCCACGGGCCTGCAGATTCTCATCCAGATCTTCATCGCAGATACCAGCGACCTGGTCAACCGCGCTTTATGCTCGACACTGCCTGCATTGCCATTTCTGATCAACGTCTGGATTGGCTCGCCTCTGGCTGACACGCTGCTGAAGAGGCTGAGCTGGAGGTGGGGTTACGGTATTTGGGCTATTATCCTGCCCATAGCGTACCTGCCGCTGGCTCTTTCGCTTTACACCAACCAGCGTAAGGCGGCGAAGCGCGGTATCTTGCCACCTTCACCGTTCCGTGGCATGAGCTACTGGCAGGTTGCTAAGCATCTATGGTTCGAGCTCGATGTCTTCGGCTTGCTCTTGTTATGCGCGGCCTTCTCGCTGTTGCTGATCCCTCTTACTTTGGCGGCGAAGAACGGTTGGGATGACCCGCATTTGTTGGCGATGCTGCTGATAGGCGCTGTGTGCCTGGCGATCTTCCCCTTCTGGGAGAGAAGCAAGAAGCTTGCTCCCAGGGCTTTCTTCCCTGGTAGCTTGTTCAGGAATAGGACTGTCCTGGCTGGTCTGGGCATCTCCTTCTTCTATTTCAGTAAGTGCCTCATGCCATGCTCTTGATGTGTCTTCCGCTAACACTTCCCAGTGGCCTATTATCTCTCCATATATCCCTACTTCCAGTCTTATCTGCTCGTTGTCCATGGCAAGTCTGTCACCGATGCCGGTCGCATTGTGCAGATGTGGACTTTCGCAGCGACCATCGCCTCCTTCTGTGTCTCCCTCCTGATCAAGAATACGAAGCGCTACAAGTTCTTCGTCATCCTCGGTGCCTGCATATACTTTGTTGGTCTCCTGTCCATGATCTTTTACCGTGTCGAGGATGCCTCGACCGCGTCGCTTGTCGCCACCACCGCTCTTGTTGGCATCGGCGGCGGAATGCTCAACGTTCCCGCCCAATTAGGCGTACAAGCGTCCGCAAACCACCAAGAAGTAGCAGCTGCGACCGCGATCTTCCTTACTTTCCTTGAGATCGGAGGCGCTGTTGGATCCTCTATATCCGGCGCAATTTGGACAGCCACTGTGCCGAAGAAGCTGGCTTTGTACCTTCCTGAAGAGACCAGAGACCGGGCTGGCGACATCTACTCCAATGTCGGACTGGCTTCGACTGGCTGGCCGATGGGCAGTCCCACCCGCGACGCTATCAACCGCGCGTACCAAGAGACCACGACCAAGATTCTGATCGTCGCTGCTTGCGTCGCAGTACCAGTCATCCTCCTCAGCTTCGTGATGGAGAACTACAAGCTTGACGAGATGGAACAGCACGTCAAAGGCGTCGTCATCGGCACCGTACAGGAACCGACCGTCAGACGACAAAGCAGCGCATATTTCGAAGAGCACGAGCACCCTTTCAGAACGTCAATAGACGGAGAAGAAGAGCCCATGCTGCAACGAGCTCGCAGTAGAAGGGAGTCCAGAAGACGCAGTAGCAGCAGTGCGAAGCGTCTGTAAACCAAAACCACAGAAGCATGAAACAGAACCTCCGCCTATGCTTGGAGGAAACTGGATGAAGAGATCACGAATTTACACGACGACGACTTGAACCTGAGAAATTTGTTTGCTGCATAGTGGGCAGCGCCGCTGTTGGACATGCGGCACCCACCCCTTTTTGGCGTTTACGAGCGGATACACACACTTCACTTTAGAAGTGAAGCGGCACTCGAGTGCATATTGGCATTGTTACTGAGAACTTGTTTTTAGCACCCATTGGATTGCAGACCGCTTGCGTCTTTTATTGTTTTGATTATTGCGTCTGTTGCTGCTTTTGCTTTCCCCCCTGCGAACCTGCGAAGATCTTGTTCTACGATATATACCCACCATTTTGATAGATAACATGTTCACGAGACAAGTGTTCTCCTGGCTTCCGCTTCCAAGATACTTTTTTTGTTTTGCGATGTACTACTCGAGTGGTTGTACGCGCCAAGTTTAGTGATTGCACAGGGGCCCAAGGGCCTTCGATCACACTGCACGGAAGTTTCGAATGCAGCTTTGGGTCGTACCAAGCTCTTAGTGAACATGGACATTTTTTTCTGTAGAGACGATTGTACGAATTTATGCTACCTCGTACTGTCCTCCGTGCCTCCAGGCCTTCTTTGGGCTTCTCGGGACGGTACTCGCAAATGGACTGACTGTGTTGCACATGAAAGTTCGATCACATTGGCATGGAAGTTTCGATCAAGGTCCAAGCACTCAGTGAACATGAACAGAGATTATATTCTACCTCCCAAGTGATTGTAACAATTATGCTATTGTTCCCGCCTCCTCTTCCTTTTGACGTTACACATACCTCCAGGTATGGACTGTGTACACAACAAAGTTCGATCACACTGCACGGAAGTTTCGACCAAGGTTCTTTCGGCGGCACCAAGCTCTCAGTGAACATGGATATACGCTGTCTTGTACCTCAGTGTCCCCTGTTCTCACGCGTGTGATACATGTGTTGCCGCCCGTCGCACGTGAACCTTGGGCAGTGACACCGTACACAAAACAAGCCTCGGTACCGCTGAGAGAAGTCCAGTTGGAAGGCTCCCCGACACCAGCCTGCAACGGAATGTCGCACCGATACCAGTCGATAAATTCAAATAGAGAATCTATCATATTTACTCTCCCAGTTTCGTGCCACCCAGGCCTTCTCCCTCGTCCAACCCCTCTCATCTCCAGCAGTGCGAACGCTCTAGGCCCAAATCGGCTCCACTATGGGACGCGCCGCCTGCCGCTGATGAAGCCGGGGGGAGGAGGCACTCCAAGTGGCCTGCCTCGCTTCGAAGGACTGGCAAGGAAGGGCTGCTGCTGCTGCTGCGCGATCTAGCTTTGAGTTCTACTTTCTCCTTCGTGACAGATTCGCGCGCGTGTCCAACGACGTCTGCCTGCCCTGCCCAACTGCTGCGTAGTGACTTGTCTCAATCCAACCAATACCACCATCATCACCTGTTGCTACACCGCACTTGCTTGCTGTCTCGCTGCCCGCTTTGGCCGCCACGTGGAAACCCACCCTCGCCCGCTACCGCCGCCGGACGCTTGCTCTCTCTGCTCCCAACGCCAGTGCCTGTGCTTGGCTGCACTGCACCGCTCTCTCTTTGGACATCCGCAACTACTTTGACTCGGTGTGCCTGGCAGTGCAAGACATTGGCCTTCGCAAGAGGACTACCGGACCGGAGAGCAAAAGACGGACACGCAAGTGCGACGAGACCATCTATCGCCTCCACCGACCGACCGACTTTCACAAGCCGACACCACCCTTGCCGGAATAGGAACCTCTTTGCTCATTTATAATCTCACGCGAGCTTGTGCACTTGCAATAAATCTGGGCGCCAGAAAGACACAGGAGAGGAAGCGAGATAAGATAAGGGTTTGAGGCGCATTGGCATCGCGAGACTCGACAAGGATATATCCAACTCACCGCTTTCAAGATGGTGGTTGCTACGATCAAGTACGTATGAATTGCTGTTCCTTGATGGGTGGCTGGATTCTGCTGGCTTTGGGCATGGATTGTATATTTTTAGCAAGAGGCGGAGTAAACATGGGATTGAGGGGTCATATACGTTTGGTGCATGTGGCGGGCATTTGCAAACAATATCGGCAGGATGGAGCTTCAGCTTTCATCATTGTGGTTGAGACTGGAAACTAACGAGCTCTCCTCACAGATGTGTTGTGGTCGGTGACGGTGCCGTTGGAAAGACGTGCCTCCTCATCAGTTATACCACCAACAAATTCCCTTCGGAGTATGTGCCGACAGTCTTCGACAATTACGCCGTGACGGTGATGTAAGTACTTGCATAGAAGCTCTACAAAGTCCGATCTTGCACTAACGCTGATGGCAGGATTGGCGATGAACCATACACCCTCGGCCTGTTTGATACTGCCGGACAAGAAGACTACGATCGTCTCCGCCCTCTTTCATACCCGCAGACCGACGTCTTCCTCGTCTGCTTCTCTGTCACTTCACCTGCAAGTTTCGAGAACGTCCGAGAAAAGTGGTTCCCTGAGGTCCACCACCACTGCCCCGGCGTGCCCTGTCTCATTGTCGGTACCCAGACCGATTTGCGCGACGACCCCCAGGTGCGCGAGAAGCTTAGCAAGCAGAAGATGCAGCCTGTGCGGAAAGAAGATGGCGAGCGCATGGCCAAGGACCTTGGCGCCGTTAAGTACGTGGAGTGCTCGGCACTTACTCAATTTAAGTTGAAGGATGTGTTTGACGAGGTATGATGATTTCTCACCTGTTTTCTTACAAGATTCCTCTTGCTAACAATTTACAGGCCATTGTTGCAGCACTTGAGCCTCCTCAGACCAAGAAGCCCAAGAGTATGTTTCATTCGTGAAATTTCTCCTGCTAAGCATCCTCGTACTGACACACCACACAGAGAAGGGCAAGGGCTGCATACTGCTGTAATCGCCATGAGCCACAGGCCCGATTCCCAAGGTCGGGGCGCTCGGGACGTCTTCTCGTCGACAACAAGAAACACGAAGATTACTCATTCTGAAGTTTGGCGCGGGTGGCGTTCAATATTAGGAGCGACAGGCTGGCCAGGTAAATCGGTGCAGTACTGACTCGCTCCTTTCGTTTTGCCTTCTTGATCTTACATCCCCCTTTTTTGAGTACTTTTGATATAACCCCTTCTGCAGCCATTTGAATTCGAAGCTGTTTTGTTCCTTGATTGCGCGACTTTGATTGACCTTGGGAGGTTCGTGAGGGTTGGCACAGCGTAAAGTATCTATGAGGTAAATCTAAGATTGATCGATGGCGCGCGCGGAGCGCCTGCAAGGGAGCCTGAGGATCGAGATGTCTCGCGCGCTAGGTGAGTGAGGTGAGGTGAGGTGAGGTCAGGGAGATTGCCGCTCCTTCCTTTTGCTGTTGCTGCGTTGTCGCATCGTTGACTTCACGACAGACATTCACACGGGACTCCACCGTGTATGCCACCAGCAGCCGCCAACTGCTCTGTCCCCATTGCCCACGTTGTCACTATAATAACAACCATTGTCGCCATTCGCTAACATCATTCAACAGGACATCCTGTCACTGGTCACTAGTGACCATGGCACCGAGCCAACGCCGGTCATGGATTGGCAGGCTCAGCGGCACCCCATTGCCTGACATCCCAGAGGCAATGGCGGCACCGACTGATCTCCCAATGGCCGGGCGCGCCACACCAGGTCCGAACGCATTTGCACAGCAAGAAGCCAGAGTTGAAAAACACCGTCTCCAAAGCAACGCGTTCTATCAACAGGAGGTCGCGCGTCGCACCCTCACTCCGCCCACCGCCATACACCCAGCTTTTCGCGACGGGTTTTCACTTGAAGACAACATGAATAACTCGGGCTCTGCTGGTGTTCGCGACTCGGGCGTCACGACTATGTCACCTTTCCTCAAGTCTGTCTCAGGGCAGACGCCTCCGACGCCGCCAATGCTTGTTCCAGAAGATTGCACGCATGCCTTTCCTACCGGCCGCGGCTTCATTGAAGATAGACGCGAGAAGCTACAGCACGAAAATGCTGGAATTCAGACTGAGCGCACGCCTGTATTTGTTTTCTCACCCAAGGTCGACTCGAGTGAGTTCAGCAAGTCCACCAGCCACGCCACACCCAAGAAAAAGAAGGTCGGCGTACTCGACTGGGTCATTACCAACGAACAGACCAAGACCCCGAAGAAAGGTCTCCTCGAAAGATTGAGGTTCACCACCCCTCGTTCTCCTAACGTCACTGCTCCCACCGCGCCTCTCGCCACTAGCCGCGGCTACAGCGTTGGTGGCGAGACTCTCCCACCCAAGGCCAAAGCTGTTCTGACCAGCTCGCCACACAAAGCAAACCTCGGGCGCTCGCCTTCTAAGAAAAAGGGAATCTTTTCTCGCAAAGTGCCTGAGCAACCCGTGTCTGAGCAACCCGAACTCGACGCGTATACATTCTTGGCCGGTGTGCCACGCAGCGCTGGCGCGCTCACTGTCAACTTCTCGGACTCGACAGGCAAGACTCCGCAGACTGTGCAGACTTCTTTCACCGACCCGACACACAACCGTCCAGGTCAGGGGAAGCGCGCCATATCGCAGACACAATCAGATGTGGGTGACGAGAACAAGCAAAAGACAGGTAAAGAGAAGAATGCCTGCGGCGTTTCTCGCTCCCAAAGCTTGCAGTACTTCGACCGTTCTATACCGCCGACTCCGCCTGCCAAGAACACACCGCCGCATGAGAAAGAGGCGAAGCTTCAGCAGGAGGCCCGTCGCATTATGGAAGACCATAGACGAGTCTCAGACCAGCGCCAACGTGAGATGCTCAGAAACATCACTCCAAAGAAGGAGATGATTCAGAAGCCTTCCTCTAGACTGAGCTCACCCATTCGCCAGCGCATTTTCGACGATGATACACCTACACACGAGACTATGAAGCTGATTGGCGCCGATGAACACATCAGTCCTACAAAGACTGGTACATACGCCAACAAAGAGCAGCCGAAACTTGTCAAGCAGCCAAGCCTGTACTCCATGCATGGGTCTGTGTTCCCAGACTTGCAAGAAGAGTCTTCGTTCGAGGAAATGAAGAAGCGCACTGATGGCTTGGGTCTCGAGGGTCTGAGTACATTCCCTGAGAAATTCTACAACCGCGAGACAAAGATCACATACTCTCCAAGCATCTACTCCGATGGGTTCGGCACTAGACCGGAATCTGTCATTCACAACACTCAGCTCATGTGGCAGCAGTCGCCGCCGCTTCCTCCGATCTTGGAGCAACAACGCCAGGCGACCAAGGCATCCCTCCTCACGAAAAAGAGCGAGGAGAGCGACGGGACCATCCCATTCGTGTACCCTGATCTCGCTTCCGACCCCTCGAGAACTGATCTGAAGAGAGAAGCCTTCTACACGCATCGCAAATCGTCGTCTGAGACTCAACTTCCTGCCTATCTTAGCACCCCACCTCGCCAGCAAAGCAGTAGTCCCACCCGCGAGTCGAGTGAGTCGAATCTCATCGAGCTTGAAGGAGATACACCACTCTCTCCGACCAACTACAGCTGCGCCAGCGCTATGCCCTCGCCACTACAGATCTTGCCCGCCACTACCTACGACCCGGCCCAAAACAAGAAAAGCAACGTGGAGCCAGGCAGTCCGAGCTCTACAAGGACTCTCACAAGGTCTGATTCGCGTAGGCGCATTGAAGCTTTCAAGCCCAATGGCTCTTCAGTCTCTTATGGCCCAGGCAGTCCGTTCGACAACCTCCCGACTCTTTCGCCTAGTCTCCGCCCGACTTTCTATGATTCACCGCCTGATAGTGTCACTGACTCGGAGTCGGAGCCAGAGAAGCAAGGTCGCGGCACATCTCCCACCTTCAGCATCACTGAAGAGACCGGTCATCAAGGACAAGAGCGCAGCATGTCCCCCGCTTTGAGCATTTTCGAAGACGCCGATGACCAGTCGGAGCAGGAGCAGCTTGATCCACAGCAGCTGAAAGAGCACTTGAAAATTATGATTCGCAGGATGGAAAAACAAAACGACGAAATCACCAGCCTTCGCGGTGAACTACGTGACGAGCGTGCTCGTAACTACCATCTCCCCGCACTGAGAGCTCCTTCCAACGACAGCAGCGCCGGCGACAGCAACGTTCCCCACGCCAGCAGCGTGGCCAACGTCAGTGAAGACGCACGCGCGAGCGAGCCCATTGCATCTTACGTGGCTCAAGGAAGCTTGACTCAGATGGGCTTGCACCACCGTGTAAAGCAGCAGCGCGTGGATCAGGAGTATGATGCACAGGACGAGGCGGACATCGCCAGACATGGGCGCTCGGAGCAGGGAAGAAAGAACACTTCGACTCAAGCTTGGGTGGAAGAAGTCATTGATGTTGTTGGAATGCTTGCGAAGAGGGTGGAGCAGCTTGAGGCGAACAAGGATGGGAAGTGAGTGAATGGACGACGTTGATGAATGTTGGTTCGAGATGAGAATGTCTTGGACTGCGTTGCTCAAAGCTTTCCAGTCCTGCATTGGATGATTGATTGATTGGAGAAGTTGTACAATAGTTTTCCTTTGTTTGGGTGATCGACGATCGAGGATCCGTTGGATCAGAAGATTGCCTTTGGCATGCATAACGATTGGATGATTGACGGCGAGCAGACACGCTGAGTACGTGCTACGAATGATTGGAGACCGAGGATTCGTTGGATCAGGAGACTGCCTTTGGCATGCATAACGATCGGACGATTGAAAGCGAGCAGACACGCTGAATACGTGCTGCAGATGATTGAGGATCGATGAACGGGAATCCTTTGGATCAGGAGATTGCCTTTGGCACGCATAACGATCGGACGATTGACCGTGAGCAGACACGCTGAGTATGTGCTGCACTTTTCGTATGAATGAATTCAAAAAGGCCGCGTTTTACTTACATTGTTTCTCCGCATCGAACATGCGCTCCTTGAAATGTTACGGCCACTATCAGGACCAATTGCCGGATGCGGCCATTCCTCAGCATAGCAGTCAGAGAGACGGTACATATCCCTCTTGTTCTGCAGGAGGAGCACATGATCCACTTTATACAAAACCGAAAATGAACAATATGCAGGGCGATTTACGGCTAACAGGCCACGCGGGCATCCACCGTGCATATGCACGTACGCGTATCTCAGATCCGGCCGGCGGCATGGCAAGAAAAGGCAATGCGCCGCGATGGTTTTCTTGAACAACGGCAAATGTTTCCCACATATGACCGCAAATGGCAGAGCAGGCAAAAGACATGAAACCTTAATAGCAGCACTTTTACCCGAATAACCGGCTCTGAGCGTGCTCTCTCCAGCCTGCCCCGCGATGGAGCCCTCAGTGCCCCACTTCGTCATGAGCAGCACACTCGGTATAGACCCACGAAGCATCGCTGGCGGCTGAAAGAGAGCCCGCGAGTAGGCGTTTGACTACATAACCCGTCTGGCGCCGTTCCCGCCGGCAGAAATGTCAGGCTGGTATCGTCTGTTCGTTGGCTGAGCGTCATGTCGCTGCTAAGGTTGACTCCATTCAGGTACGCTTGCTCCGGGCCTAGATTGTGCGAAGCAGCCTGTTCCCAGTCTATAAGAAACATTTGCCCTGCGCCTGCTAGCTTGCTGACTTACAATTGCTTTTTTGCTGCTTTCTAGATCTGCTGCTCTCTTCTCCCATCGTCCCCAGCTCTCTGCTTCCATCAGACGTACCTCTCTCGTCCAACGCCACCTGCAGCAGCCAGCTCCAGTAGCTCTCTCAAGAACACACAACGGCCTCAGAAGCTTTGCCACCACTGCCATGTCTTCTCCCTCTGTCAAGCTTAACAACGGCCGCGAGATGCCTCTCGTTGGCTTCGGTCTGTGGAAGGTGAACAACGACACCTGCGCCGACCAGGTTTACAACGCAATCAAGACCGGCTACCGCCTCTTCGACGGCGCCTGCGACTACGGCAACGAGGTCGAGGCCGGCCAGGGTGTGAAGCGTGCCATTGAGGAGGGCATCGTCAAGCGCGAGGATCTCTTCATCGTCTCCAAGCTTTGGAACTCTTTCCACGACAAGGAGCGTGTCGCACCCATCTGCAAGAAGCAGCTCGCCGACTGGGGCGTCGACTACTTCGACCTCTTCGTCATCCACTTCCCCATCTCCCTCAAGTACGTCGACCCGGCCACCCGCTACCCTCCCGGCTTCTTCTACGAGGGCGACAAGATCGAACTCGGCAACGCCACTCTCGAGGAGACCTACCACGCCATGGAGGAGCTCTACGACGCTGGCCTGATCAAGTCCATCGGCATCAGCAACTACAACGGCGCTCTCCTCCTCGACCTCTTCCGCTACGCCAAGCAGAAGCCCCAGACCCTCCAGATCGAGCACCACCCCTACCTCACCCAGGAGCCTCTCCTCCAGCTCTGCAAGGAGCGCGACATCGCTGTGACAGCTTACAGCTCGTTCGGCCCGCTCTCTTTCCTCGAGCTCAACATGCAGAAGGCGCACGACACTCCTATGCTCTTCGAGCACGACGTCGTCAAATCCATTGCCGACGCCCATGGCAAGAGCCCTGCGCAGGTCCTGCTTCGCTGGTCGACTCAGCGTGGTGTTGCTGTCATTCCTAAGAGCAACAACCAGTCGCGTCTTGCGCAGAACTTGGATGTGTGCAGCTTCGACCTCAAGGAGGATGAGATCAAGAAGATCAGCTCGCTGGACAAGGGATTGAGGTTCAACAACCCGACCAACGTGAGTGCATTACCTGAAACAGTTGATGATGAGAATATTTTACTGACTTACACTTCCAGTACGGCCTCAACATCCCCATCTTTGCTTAGAGCAGGGATGAAAATATATAAGATCAAAATAAAAATACAATGTCACGAATTCAGAATGTTAAAAAATTAGTCTCGCTGTCGTGTCCAGTATACTGCAGGTGTTTGCATTCGTAGCATGGCCACGCGTCGATTATTATTCCCGGCGAGACTTGGTTTCGGGAGCGTCTTCGCTGATCGGCGTGGCGATTTGGCTGGAGAGCATTGCACACGGGTGCAAGCTAAGTATACGTCCAGATGACAGTAGTGTATGAACTCGATAAACAGAGGCCTGCCACCAAGGTGCAAAACATAGATGACGCGCCCAGCCTCGCTATGTTTAGCCCACGTGCCTCCGGAAGCGTTTTCCGGTGGCCCCCTGCAGAGTTCTTGTCAAGCGCCCAAGCCGGAAGAAGGATTGCGTACCATCTTGGTGGCCGTTGCCTTACTGTCTCTCGTCCTTGGCCGTGGTCAGTTCTTCAGTGAATACTTACACAAACACCCTGCGACCACTTCGAGCCTGTGTGGTCGCGCAACATGTCATAAACCCATGCACGCCACTTTGACCTGCAGTTCTCCTCAGCAAAAGCAACGCACGCACGCACGACGACGTCATCAGGCCGTCTACCGTACCCGGATACTACATGTACCATGTCGACCAAGGGGACCCACGATCGCTACAGTGTCGAGAGTGGAGACGACGAGTCTTTGCGTGACATTCAGACGCGACTGCGAGCAGAGTCGCTTGCCGGATATGGACCTTCGCATACACATGCCCGCACATCTGCGGAACCTGGTGTAGGACGGCCACTTTTGGACTTGAGTTCCGACAATTACCACGATGAGAAGGACGGTCAGCGCTACCGCGACGACGATGGCGAGGATGAGGAGTACGAGAATGTGCCTGGATGCTGTGATCTGAACGACGGAAGAAGCTGCGTGAGCCGCGCGCGAGCCTTTGCGCGCTCACGGAATGGAGCGAAGTTATGCTCAGCCTTGGTCGTGCTCGCACTGGCGATCTTCTCCTCTGTATACTGGATACTACTCCCGCATTTAGTGGACAAGGAGATGCGACACGGTTTTGTCAATCCGATCAAGGACGGCGAGGAGAAGATAAACACGATCGGCGTTTCGAGAGGGGGCGAGTTCCAGCATGGCTCGGTCAAGATTATGGATCTGGACGAGCAATTCATACCTGGAGGAGAGGGAGACCCGCATGGCGAGCGTCGTCTGATTTTTGTTGGAGACATTCACGGCTGTAAGAAGGAACTGCTCAAGCTTCTGGACAAGGTTGAATTCGATCCCGACTGGGACCACCTGATTGCCACTGGAGATACCATCAACAAAGGACCACACAGTGCTGGCGTTCTGGATCAGCTCATCCACATGAACGCTACCACCGTGCGAGGAAATCACGAAGATCGCCTCATCCACACAGCCAAGACGGTCTTCGACGCCTTCGATTCATCTCCCGACAGCTCATTGCCACCTTTACAAGATACAGACTCTCTCGTGGGCTTGACAAGCGCCTCCCATCGTGACGCTAAAACCCTCAAGTCCCTCCGCGCTCGCCACTTGCGCTACATTCAACAAATGCCTTTAATCCTTCGCATCCGCGCTCTGCCCAAAGCCGCGAAAACTACCACCCGCTCCACCTCACCGATCGCTGAACCTATCATCGTTGTCCATGCGGGTCTTGTACCCGCCTTACCACTCGAGAAGCAAGATCCTTACTACGTGACGAACATGCGCTCACTGCATCCCAAATCCCACGTCCCTTCAGCCGATCGCGCCGGCAAGGGTGGCAAGAAAGTCGGCCGCCACAACAAACCCTGGAGAACCATCTGGAACTGGTATAACGATCGCTTGTATCGCCACAAATCGACCAAGGGGTACCGGAAGTTCGAGTCTCTCGAGGCACCAGAGGGGACTGTCTTGACTACTGCTGATACCGAGAAGCGGGACTTTTATGGCGATGGACAAGGCTTTATCGGCAGAGTCATAGGCTCGGTTGAAGGCAGATTCAATGAGTTCGCTGGCCGCGCGAAGGACGCTGCTAAGCACGCTCATGATGAGAAACCACAGGTGGTGGTCTATGGCCACGATGCTCGAAGTGGGCTGCAGATAAAGCGATGGAGCAAGGGCATGGACTCCGGATGTGTTGGTGGTGGACGCCTTAGCGCTTTGGTTCTGAACGCTAAAGGCGAGGGCAAAGTTGTCAGCGTTGGATGTCATCAATACTGGTGAGGACGCGGTTATTGGCGTTCTTTGGATAAGATGTTGGATTTTCCTAATCCTTCGAATTGGGTTTTTGACTGGATGCGTTCTGAGCGAGGCATAGCATATTCTATATTTTAACATTGCATTCTAGACTACCTAATAGTTCCGCTTACAGCATATAGCTGATTGCAACAGCTTACCAACACAGTTACTTATACCAACGATGAACATTCGGTCGTCAATCTTCATCACAAAAGTCTCTCACATTCAGCACGTCTCGCAACAAACGCTTTGATCATTACCGCTCTCGGCCAACCACAGAGATCACTCTCGGCTCCACGATCTAAACACGCTCACCCAGACCTCCCTGCTCCCATCCGCATATCTCGTAACAGACTGCCGAATCTTGCGCTGCCACCCCGGCCCATGTGACTCCTCAACTATCACACGACTGACCTGCGTCCCAGGCGGGATCCCATCCATAGTCCCATAAGACGGTAGCACATCCATACCACCAAAGATCGACGGCCTATGTCGACGTATGTTCAAATCTGTTAAAGGACTTGTTAGTGGACAACAAATCCTCTGCAGGACTGGGCTCATACAAGACCAGATCCGGTTTCTGTTTTTGTGCAGCGCGACCGAAATCGATAGGAAGAGGGATAGTCCTAGAAGGCCTTCGCATAAGAGAAGCAGGAACTTTGCTATTGCGATGCTGAGCTTTTCGATGAAGTGGATTGCCGCGGTTGGTGTGTGGGCAATGGTTCTGGCTGTTTCTGCGATGCAACTGAGAGTTGTTGTCGTTGCGCGAGAAATGATGTGGCCTTGATTTGAGAGCCAGGTGATCGCGTTGGCCATGAACGCTGTTAGGGGGTTGTACAAGTAATGCGGCAGGGTCGTTTGTGGAGAAGCGAAGACGGGAGGCATGATTGAAGATACGATTCGGGATGTATGTTCGATATTGGACGAATGAGCTACTACTACCGACTATTGCAGATAAGAATAGAGGTGTCCTTTTCCGTTGCAGTATTGTGGTTTTGTTGCATCGTTCTCTTAGCTTTGTTGCTCTAAGCGCCGTGCTTGAGTGCGATGGTTGCGGCGTTGAGGCGCAGCATCGAGCAGCACTCTCTGCCTCAAGAATGTGCTGTGTGTTCGTTGATGTGTTCATTTCCAATCGCTTCTGGTCCCTGGCTTGCATGTGTTGCTCTGCGGGCGAGCGGCGTGGTTGGACGAATCGATGGGGTCTTGTCGAGTCGAGACGTTCGTTGTGCCAACGAGACGCTGGACTGTGTGTATATTTCAGCCTTCGAGGGTGTGCCGAAAGTAGAGATGTGGCTCTTGCAGTGATACGTAGGTCGAAGAGGCATTCTAGTGCATTCATTTGTGCATGTATTCAGCCATGATACATTTATGTCTAGAATACTGGTGATAAATACCTCAATCTCACCCGCTGTTAAATCTCAACTCATCCTCGCGACCAATACGCACACCACGCGTCCAACAAGTCGATCTAGCTACCAACAACACTATTGCGATATACCAGTAGCTTCTTGTATATCAACGAGCAGTCAATTCGATGATAGGACGTCGTCTCACTCATTTTCGAGCACCTAGATCATCCCGAGAGGGTTAGAGTTGGGGCATATATTTACGATTCTGTCATGGAAAAGCTTCATGAATGCATTCATCTCTTAGCTGACCCTTGTGTTGCGTCGAAAGAGTTTTTGAGGTATCGTCGAGGGAGCCTTTAGCATGAGCTTCGCTTCACGTCTCCAAACTCCAAATTTCATCCAAGTATGTAACCTTTCGCTTTGCGATATATCACTTTTGAATTCTCATTGATCACCATCCTATCGGAAGTATCTGCTTCTGCATCGAGCTGATCCATTAATTAATGCCGCCCACCAGGATTCATATACGGTCCGAGGCAGCAGACTTCATACGCTCGCCGCTTACGTAGTCGGGGTCCGTAGCTGCACGGCGGAATGTGATGGAAGTATGTCATGGAGGCACAACACCGTCGACCCTGGTTCCAACATGGCGTTGGGTCGTATTGTGCGCGTCGTGGGTCGAATGTGCTCGCTTGTACTGGCATTTCGAGGATCCCAAATAGAGTCGTGTATGTCATTGAACCTGGCAATGCTTCGTTTGACTCCGACGACTTAAGGTCCAAAGCGATTGGTCTTTTGCAATGCTTGACAAATGGCTCTCAAATCCTCAACATGCAATCCTGTAGTAGCTGCTGCAACGCTCTCTGATCGCCAGGGGTAGGCAAATACACCATCGCCACCCTAGCCAGCTTCCTGGCCTCGCTTTTCTCGTCCATTGCCTTGAACGCAAGTGCAGTCCTCCAGTAAACTTTACCCATCTCTGTGGCCGCCGGGAAACCAGGCATAGCTTCAACTTGAGGATCCACATCATCATCCGGGTCCATGCCCATCCCCACCCTGACTGTATTGATAGTCCGCATGCCCCAGAAAATGCTCTCTTCATATTCTTCCATCTTCAGCAGCGCTAGACATGTGTTTGCGACAAGCTGAACCCGCAAAACCAGACGCTCCGCCTGTCCCAATTTGCCTTCGTAAGGTGGCTCTTTAAGCCTGACGGCGTAGAATGCATCACCGTGTACGTGTCGATTCCTCCCGTAGATTGTAATGTGGATCGCCTCCCAAGCTTTCTTATAGATATCAAGTGCGGCGCGGTAGCGACCTGCTTGCAATTCGGCGTTGCCTTCACGTTTGAGCCGTGTACAATCACTCAGGCACTGTTCAGGCGATGGCAAAGGCTGAGCCAGCAAAGTCTTGAGCTCAGATGCGATCTTCGCGTCTGGCTCTGGAGATCCTGACAATGCCATCTGGCTCAAGTTCTTGACCTCCGCCCACGGTAGCAGGAGTCGTCGCTGAAGCGTCCATGGAATGTGTGCTGTTTCTCCTGCAAGGCTGAATGGATCGTGGAGTCGCAGAGTGAGACGAAGATTGGGATTGAGGGTGGGGTGCGACAGGTCTGCATAGAACCACGATCTTGTGAACTTGCACACATCGTCGACATGGATGATGAAGCACTCCGTTTCCACCTCCGGTAATATGTATTGAGGCGCATCTATACCCACATGAAGCCTATAGTTCTTGAAAGTCTTTGCGTGCGCATTTTGTATAATTATGGGACAGTGCCCTTCAGCCATCACATGCTCTTTCGATTGCGGCCATGGTGTTTCGATCCGGACGAAGGTGTTCAGGTCGTAGAAGACTTTGTGTGCCTCGTGGTATATTTGACGGTTGATTTTGAAGAGTACAAGAGCGGCAGAGTAGTGATATGTCACGTATTCGTCTTCGTGGTGTCGGCGATTGGCTTCCGGCTCGAATATAAGCCCGTAGATCTGTTCTCGAATCTCTGGTGGGAGGTTGAGTAGATGGGGCTTCGGTTCTGATGTGGTGGCCATGTTGGCGATATTTCGTGTTCTTGCGGTCGGTCAGGAGAATTGGATCTTAGGGCAAATATATCACACGATCATCAAAATGCGGTAGTTAATGGTGAACACAAAATGTTAGCCGCATGAATAGCTCAAGGTATGTCCCGCAGTGCTTACGGAAGCAAGCTTGATGATTGTGCCTCGGCTCGTTTTTCAGCTTCAGGGTATTTATGAAGCTGCTTTTGCACATGTATAAATACATGCATGTGCACAAAGTCAGAGCAACATGGTGAGAAATATCGATCCATGGGTTGATCAAATCGCTCTCAGACAATTACTGCTGTCTGTCTACCTATGTGGAGGCTGAGTTGTCTCTCAAGCCAAGGGACCGATTGAACGCGGCAACACGCACCCAAATCAAGTCAATCTATATCTTCCCTTCCTTCTTCAACCCCTGATACAATGCCCAAGCGCTCAATGTCTTCGCATCGCGAGCGCCCTCCTTCCAAAGGTCCTCAAGCTTGACTACCTTGAGCGTGATCTTCTCACCCTCATCCCGCAGGCCCGTCAGCTTGCCTCGGAACTCCTCCAACTCCTTCCTCGCGATCCTCTTCTGATACAGGAAGACCGGTACAAACTCATCGCAAGCACCAGGAGTGGTATATGTGCCTTTCTGCAAGTGTTCTGCGCTGTCTTCACCCTGCAAGCCTAAAGCCGTTAGATCGATCAACTCCTCATCTTTGACCACCAATCCTGTCTCCTCTTCAATCTCCTTTGCAGCGCCACCGGAAAAGCTTCCAGCGTCGTCCAACATGCCAGCCGGAATCTCTGCGAAAGAGAGCGAGCCCGCAGCAATTCTAGGCTGCACGGTTAAGAGGGCATACTTCTCACTCTCATTCGTCTCGGCCACGTCGTCTGGCTGTAACACGAGAAGCATAGCCACTGCACCGCCACGCATGAAGACAGCTCCCGGGACATGTTGCCCTTTGTCATTTGTGATTTGAGCCTGGAATTTGACGAAGCCCAGGCGTTTCTTGTCACCAGAGCCAAACCAGTCGACGCTTTGGATTGTGATTTCGCGTAGCGAGTAAGGTGCTTTGTTGAACTCATGGTCGGGCTTTGACTGAAGTGAAAGCGAGTGGACAAGAGTCTTGTGCCATGTCTTGAACGCTGGGTATGACAGCAGTTGTTCTTGTGTGATATTCTCCGTCAATCGTACCGGGCATGGCGGGTTCGTCTCTGGGAGGGTGAAGGTAGACATTCTGGCAATGGCGGGAACGAATCTTCGGAAGTTGTAAAGTGGAACACGGCGTGTAATCAGAGGTGCATGTGGCCGAGCTAGATATGGGGCTGCCAGACTTCTTGTTGCCATTTATTCACTTGTGATGTCACGCGATGTGTTTTGTCAAGCCAAACCCCTTGCGGCCTTTGGATCGAAGTTTAGTTACAGAGGTATGTGAATGGAGCTAACGCATTCTCACAGGTCGTGGTCGCGCAATCAAGAATCGTAAGGAGGTAGGAGCACCAACATAATCTTGCGATTGAGAACCTTTGGATTTACGAGCGTCTTACACGTGGCATCGTCACCTAACAATTTGCCATGTTCGTTCAGACTGATATCGTGACGTACTGATCGGCTTCCAATACTCACCAGTGTCACGGAGCAACCACCGGGCATCAATACGAGGTTTTATAACATATTCTAAGGCCAGCGCCCTTATCGATTCCACAATCGAATGAAGGCTTTTGTGGTGTAGTGGTTATCACGTACCCTTCACATCTAGCCGTTATGGCAAGGTGATGAACGGAAAGCCGATTCAAGATCGGGTAAGGTCCCCGGTTCGACCCCGGGCAGAAGCTTCCTTTTTGCTTTTTCTCGGACCATTTCCATGTTTTTGCATTGTTGGGGAGTCGTGGTTGTATGTGTCCGGTCAGGGAAAGTGAAGAAGGAAAGCAACGTTTGAACTTGAACAAGATGGGCTGGATAATCCCTTTGGGTTGATCAAAAGTTGTAAGGACATGTTCTTCACTGTTGAATGACATGGGAAAGCTTAAAGACAATGGATTATTCAAAGTTGATTACACATGTGTCTTTTGAAAGGATAAATCGTCTTCATTGGAGGGTTGGCAGTGTTGCACTACACATGGCTAAGTACTACAATAATTACGGTGCGACGTGCACTGGTCCAATCGGCCTCTTCTCATCTTTGCGCATGGTATAATCCTTGCTATCATTCCACCAGTTATCCACGCCCAGGGCTCGTCAACAGTGACGCATTCTTTTCCTCTTCCACCTTACGCACAGCAGCTCCTTCAGCGTGTCATTGCATTGAACGTCCTGATGTCGTCAAACTCCGACTCTCCACGCACAAAAACCGCGACACCAGGCGCGACAAGCATGGGTCCACACCTAGCGTGGAAAGTGTTCCTCCACATGGCGGATTGCTCCTTCATCAGCGTTGCGTCCTCCGGCTTACGACAAACCATCTTGTGACCTTTGTAGTCCTTCGTCTGGCAGACTTTATTGCAGTAGAACTGGTCTTGGCAACGAGCACAGGTAAGAAGCCTGTCACTGGAAGTGAAGCAGCCTCCACACTTAGTCTTGTTGGAAGAGCGATCCAAGTCTTCCTTGAAGCAAGGACCGATTTCGCGCCGATCCTCGACAAGAACAGGTTGGTACTTGGACTCGTAGCCATCCGGAATGCCTCCGTGCATGGTGGCCATATAAGGATCGTGCAAATTCGGCGAGTAGCCCGCAGGACGTGCAAAGCGCGTGAAGTCAATGGCTGTACCATGTTCAAAGCCACCCGGACCCATCAGGGCCTTTCTCATTTGCTCTTTGGCAGCGTCCATCAGTGGTGCAGTCTCGAAAATGCCGATAAGCATCACTCTGTAAGTCAAGAAGTATGCGCGGTATGCTGGAGCGTTGAGGAGAGTGCTGCAACCGTGGCTCATTGCACAGGCGCCCAAGATAACCGGAACATACCCGTGGCAAGTGTAGTCCTCCACGGCAAGCGGATTGAAGTAGTTGGCGACCATCTTCGATATAAGCTTGCGCAAGACGCCCGAGTCGAGGTGACCACGAACAAGTTCAGCAGCCTCAGAGTTGGAGCATTGAGTCGCGTACACTGAGTAGACTATCTTTTCACCAGCAGCGTTGACTCTTGGTTCGAGCTTGTCGAGTCCTGCGAGCTCATCAAGATAGTCAACTGCGCGCAGAGCAGCATCGTTCTCGAAGACGCCTTCGCCAAAGACGCGTCCCGAGAGGCCAGTCTCGAACGGCATCGTTGCGGGTGCGCTTGTCGTTCGGCGGTTAAGGGGCGTTGTTGAAGGCCTGCTGCGAGATTATAGCAGTGCTGGATGACGTTGGAGAGGGTGTGGTTCTTGCGAGGCGAAGAGCGGAGAGTGAGTACCTACAGTGGCGTAAGGGCAAAGAAGAGGCTTTAGGCAGCGAACCGGTGAGTGGTGAGATGGAAGAGGAAGGCACGACCGTACGCGTCGTTGCTTGTGTCAAGCGCAAGAACCTCACCTACCATGAGACCATGCTTAAGTTGCGGCAAATCGCCATCAAGATGAGCTTCAGGCGTGCATTATGCAAACAAGAGTTTTGGTGAAAGTGTCATAAAAAAATCAATTAGCATCCCAGAGAGCCTAGTCATCTGTAAAACTCCTCGCTTGAACCCAAAATCAACCACAAAAGCAAAAACTGATAACAGGACTCAGGCTTGCAAGTCTCCCACATGTGCATCGAAGATGATGCTCCTTTCGCCATCTGGTATTTTGTTAATGAAGAACTCGTCAGAAACACCTTGACAGGTGATGGATCTCTCTGGGGCTTTTTAGCCCATTGCTCCATCCCAGCCAAGTTCGCGCGTTGGTCGCACATCGTGGAATCCAGTGTCGTAGAAACAATGTCCTTAGAGCCAGAAGCAGACCGAGTCGCGTATGTAATAAAAGTACAGGTAACGAAAAACACCCATCGCCGTGCGCCGTAGACTGGGAACGGCGGCACCTGTCCTAGTGAGAACGGTCCGGAGGACAAAGATGGTGCTTGGCCAGCTGCCACTCATGAGCACTCCCGAGTACCGTTCAGACCAAGCGACGTGCCCGCTCGTCTATTGAAGAGATTCAGGCGCCTGCAGGGCCCTCTTCTCCGCTCGCGTCGCTACCCTCAACATTTGGTTCCACCCTCTTGCTCAGTTGTTCCAGCAGGAAAGCCCGCTCAAGTCTCATCTTCATGATCGCGCGATCGAGGCGTAGTCTTCTCATCCTGGCCTCTTCATTTGCTGCTTCGACTTCGTTCAACCGGCGCTTGAGCTGAATGCATTTCCGATAGTATGCTTTCTCGACGCTGGGAGCGAGGGGTGTGCCTGCTGCGCGCTTTCCGGGGACTATTGCGCATTAGTATAGGTGCGTGCGAAGGATGGTCAGGTAGGCTAAGGCGTTACTTACGGACTGGAGGCATGTTTGAGGTGTTGCTGTCGCGCGCAAGGTGGTGCTGTTATTTTGATGGTATGGATGGCTGAAGAGGAACTGTGAAGATGTTCTGGCGGAGTGGGTAATACGGCAAGGGTATTGTTGGGTCGGTAGATGAAGATGAAAGGTATATGCGTGCCTCTGGCACGAGCTGACAGTCGCGCGCGTTCCAGGGCTCGGCTTCGGCACCCGCTGCCACTTTGCTCGGCTTGCTCTTTTGCTTCCTTGTGTCGAGTCCCATCGAACTTCACAAAATGTGTTACTCCCGATGATCGATCAAGGCGAAAGGTCCATTGATTAAGTCGTAGACGCTATGCTTCAAGACAGAATAATACAGATCATTTTCACGCTTGTTTCGAACATACACGTATGGACATTTGCTAGTTACACATCTACAAAGCTATCTGAGGTCACGATACCGCTCTTTTTTTGTTGCCCATTTCGCCGATGTCTGACTTCGCGCTTTCATGCGCAGGGTCAACCCATAACATAACTATGTCCACCTTATCGTGCGCGTCACAAGACTTATTGAAGTCAACCCCAGCTCATCTCGTCGATATCGACAACGTTGATGTCTGTGTTCGCCTGAGTTTGTTTCCTAAACGCCGACATTGGTAACGGCTTGTCACTGTTTTGTTGAAAGCCAACTCGTGTTTCACTCGAGCCCGCGTTCTTTGCGTATGAGGCAAGCGCTTGCCTCGGTGAGGACCCTGGAACCATCACGTAGTCGCTTTCGAGCGACGACTCTCCGCAACTACGCGGAGACAGTGACGAAGGCGAGAGCGTGGTAGACTCGAGTTCGTCGACGTCCAGCGGCGCTCTCACAGTGAACTTCCTGGTGTCGCCGTTGTAGCCCAATCGGTCCCACTGTCGGCCAATGGTCATACCAAGGTACAGCACTCTTGCCGCACGGTGCTCTCTCTTGCTGTCATCTTCAAGACAGCGTGAGCCATCGTCATCTTCGATGTTATGGAACCAACCTGGTCCGAAGTACCATTGTGCCCACACCAGACCACGTATCATGTAGTCTTCGAGCAGTGGGACACCATCGCCAGGGAACGTCTCGCCATCTGCGAACGATTCTGTGCGTGAAGAGATCGGGAAGGAAGCCGCGATGTGGTTGAGGAATTGAGCAAGCGCAGACCAGTCAACTCGGTTGGAAGAAAGCAAATCATTCAGAACTTCAGGAGCGTTGTCGTCAGAATAAAGCCGAGAACGTAACGTATATATACTTTTGATGAAGATGAGCATGACGTGGACGTAGGGGAGTAGGCCATGTGATGTCTCCCTTCGTGGCGTGCGTCGTATAATGCTGTTAAAAGATTGATAGCAGAAGTCCAAGACAGCTTCCGATGGGCGCTGAGCTTGGTCGAAGTCAAGGTAAGTAAAGCTGTTGGAGAGTTTGAAAGCAGAAGAATGGACCCGAGATGGCCGTGAATCCAGGACGTCTTGACTGAGCGCAGAATCGAAAAGCTGGCGGTAGATATTATTTGGAGATCCGAAATCGAGCAGGGCCGAAATGTTTGTGACTGCAAGTGGAACGCCAATTGCAGCTATGGTGTCCTCTGGTTGACTTTCGAGCATTGTCAAGGCAGCATCACGAGTTTGGCCAACCAGTTCAGCGTTTTGCTTAAGGAAGACCCGCGCATGTAAGCAAATTACCAAGGCCTCCAGCGACCTATTCCCTCTACGGTGCGCTTGTACATCGTCCACAATGGGAGAGCACAGGGTTCCCAGTGACTCTTTCGCATTAGGGAAAGGTACGACAGATGTCAAAGCACGCCCATATAAGTAGAACTTGCGAAGGGAAGGTCTTTCTAAGATGCCGGAGTGGTGATATAGTCGTCCGATCTGTGGATGGCGATCGGCTGCCTTCACATACCAACGTCCAGCCACACCACCCCAAACGTTATGGATCTCTCTGTCCTCCTCGATAGCCATACGATAGCGTGCAAGGTCGCCCAGGCATTCGATCCAAGTGTCTGTAAATCCAGGCACTGTTTCAAGGAGGAGTGAGATCATCTGGTATGCAAGATAGATGAAGGCTAGCATGTACTCTTGCGAATGTGGTCTTCGGTGTCGTAACACCTCCAAGAAGGCATGGATACCGTGTTTCCACATGCGTGCTGGCATAGAATACTTTGTTGCGAGACCGAGAAGCGCAGGGTTAGCTGACGGATGTTGTGTTGCCATCAAGAAGTCATGGTGCTCATATAATAGCGTCCTATGCAACGCAACAAGAGCTTGCCATTGCTCGGTACTGAGTTCCTGGTGGGGCTGAGCGGCCTTCTGAGCATCGATGTTCATACACTTGGCCTCTACCATCACCAGGCCAGCATAGATCCCCTTGACTTCAGCAGCCAATTGTTCCTGGGAGATGGGCGAGAATTCTGGCTGTAGTGCTATGCCAGCCCATCGTCGTTTGCCACGCAGATGCAAGGAATGCTGTGGGATCAGTTGCGAACTTGGATCAGCGAAGCTCGACTGGTATCCACTGTCTGAACGTTTAGAGTCCTTGTCAAAGGTTAGACATTTGGGTTCTTCAATCGAAAGTATGGTACTTACCTTCTTCTCCGGCATAAAATCATGTCGCTCGTGTTGATCGTCTGCATATGTGCTAGGCTCAAGCTTAATTAAGGATGCTACCGCTCGACTAGATTCTGACGTCCTTGTTGTGTTCCACGACTCATGTCGTTGGTATTTATTGTTGGGCGGACAATCCCCTCTGAGCGGCGCATCGGACCGCTCGCGATGTTGTGCATCCGATGGCTCGTCCGTGGCTGGTCGCTTCGGGGGACTTGGAGAGTTGCGTGAGCGGACTTGATCCATCGACGTCGAACTTTGTTTAATGTGGAGTTTCGCAGTAGCAGCAGGGAGGGACGCCGGCAAGCTATCTTCTGAAGAGTCCGAGTCCGGTGTAAGCTTGCCTTTGTTGCTTTGCAGCGAACCTTGGGATGATGGAGTTGGAGACATGCATCGTCGCGAAACGTCGAAGACATGATTGTGACTATATCGACTTTCCCTGCATCACGCGATCGTTAGCCTCCGGCATCAAACGGGCACCTAACAAACATGACCGGAGACAGAGGCAACAGTGATGACAGGCGGCCTCCGGTTGGTTTTATGGATTAGGCACGGCAGGCAAACGTACTCAAGTCCGGACGCGGCCGCATCGACGCGGAATCCGGCGGAAGCGTGGTCTTTAGATTTGGATTGCTCGTGGAAGGCCGGCCGACAAGTCCGGTGGTCGAAGGTCTGCAAGTGCGCTGTCTTCTGAGAAACACTACGACCAGGTGTTCGGCGACGACTGGAATGACCGTGGGCCCGAATCATGCTCGTTGTGGTCGACGCACGGCGGCCTCGCGTAGACTAGCAGCACCGGGGCAAAGCGAAACGTCGAGGACAGTTGCCGAGCGATTTGCCTGTCGACCCTGTCAAACATGTTCTTTTGAGGTTGACGAGCAATTGAAGAGGATGTCAGAAAGCAGGCAATCTCACTTCAAGAAGAATGTACTCTTGTCAGCCTTCAATAGCGCGATCATCGGTCACACCGTCAGCCTCTTGGATCGTGAGCTGGTCGGGCGGGATCCAGGTAACCGGTCAACGAGCGATTTGGAGATTGTCACGGTGGCATTCAGTAACAGTATGGGCAGTATGGCACACAAGGTCGGAGAGCAGTCCTTGAAACATGATATAGAAAGCCTCCTCCTGCCGTGCCACTGGCACTCTTGGTCTCAGGCCGTCCGACCAACCACCCACAGTCGTGCGGGGCCGCCGTCGCTCACGCTTGTGGGATTCACAAGGCAACTTGCTGATGATTCGCGATCGCGAGCACGAGCCATTAGCGCGCCACCAAGTTCGCGTGGGTACAAAGAGGCAACCATTTCTGATTTCTGCCTCGTAATCTCGATGCTTGGTGCGTGAGTATGGCGGTCGTCTCAAGAATATATGAGGCCGCCCATACCAGCCATCTTAAGGTGAAGCCCTCACCGGTTTGGACGCCTTGCGACCACGTGTCCATCTATAAGATCCTCGTGGCCTATATTCGCAACGAGGCGGGCTGAGCATTCGCGTGATAACAATAACAACAGCTACTCTACAGCATGCATTATCCTGCAGCATGCATGGCTCCTTATTTGCCTTGTCGGGTCACAGGTTGCAGATCCGAGTGGTGGTAGCGCAGGGCGGCCTCAAAGCTGCATGGCGCAGTGTCACCCCACCGGTCTCTCAATCACGAAGTACCTCATCCTATTACCTCCTCTGGACAGACACGATATCGATCCACATGTACAACAACTGATGCATATCCAGTCTATGCGGCGTTTCCAACCCAACCTTCCTCCTCATCCCTCCAACTTGCAGCCATCGCTGGAATGAGTCTAGCTAAGGTTTATCCAAGGCGATAATGCTGCAGATGGCGACCGCCTAGCCTCAAGTAAAGCCGCTTACGCAGTCAATTGGATGCCCTCTCAGCATTGTCGCTGTGAAGGTTGCCACCTCAGATTCAATCAAAAACGCCTGTTCGCTGCCTGGTTTCGAAGATTGCATTCCAGTTCGGATCCTACAAGGCTTCAAGGTCGAGACGAAAAAAGTAACCGCATCTCTAGCCAATCTAACCGATGTTGATGCCCGCGAATCTTGACTGGTAGAAATGAGTTCGGAACACATGAGTTGCCGACAACACAAGGCGATCGATCGCATACGAATCAAGCAATCGACACACCAAGACTACCAACTAGAAAGGCTGTGAATGTTCTAGCTGCCAACATTGTGATTGCCTGATGATGCGCTTCAGCATCAAGGTACATTGGGTCCAAGTCGGGTCATCACTTTTGATTTGGTAAAGACGCCTTGCCAGAAGTCGAGCAACACACCATATGTTGGAAGCGGCTATCCACAGCCTCGAACCGGACGAGAACGCAAGTGCTGTGACAGCGAAAGGCGTCAACGCAGCTCAGTGATGCTCTAACGAATGAAATGGTCTGGTGAACATGAAGATCTACTGGAACACGAAAGCCTGCTGTAAATCATATCAGCCAATCGATCCTATTTGCGGTAAAGCATGAATGATAGGATGAAAAATCACCATACTGTTCACTGACATGCAAAAATGCTTTATGTAACTGGTTGGTCGGTCCCAAGCAATCAAAATCCCCTATCGTGACAACCAGTCGTCACTGCGAGAGGCTCACCACTTCACCTTGAATTGACCCGAAGAACGCTCGAACAAGATATCGCTCAGGCAACTCGAATGAAACCGAAGGCGAAAAAAGGCAACTCTACCTTTGGCGCGCGCTTGTATAGCGCTGTTCACAGAAACGGGCCGGACTCCAAGAATTGGGATGAATAGTGGCGTGACAGGGCGTTGTCACACTACACGTTTGTTTCATTTGATGTGATTTCTTCGGAGGCGGGGCCGATATGGTTAGGATCTCGAATATTCGATCTTGCTTCGATGGGTGTTTGATTTTTGGTAGCCTATGTCGCGGCCAACGATTAGTTCGTGAAGCCTACGCCAGTACGTCGTGAAGTCTATCTTGTAAGAGACTGTTGATATTGTCGGGATGAGACTGCAGCTAGCTCTAAGACATGGCGAGTTAGGAACCTTCCTTAGTGTAACAACCCAGGGCTACACAGGACATCCAAAGACCTGAATGTCATGAGCACATGAGGGCGTGCGTGCGTAGATGGTGCTAACTAGGGTGTAGGGACCACAACAGTACCAGATGGCCTGCAATGATGTAACCCTCTTCCTAGCTCGCAGGATGTGGATGCCTTGATACCAGCCTCCTTCTGCGAGCTTCTCATCATTCCGGTGTGTCACATGAAGAAAGGCTACCGAAGCAAATGCACAGATCCATTAAGATATGCTGACCGAGAAAAGCGAGCTGTCTCCATGTCCATGTTCTGGTCGCGTAAGCAGAAGCTACAGTCGCGGCAGTTGAAATTCCCATCATTCGGGCTTTGTGGTGTTCTCGGTCATGGTGAAGCTAGACACCTCCACATCGCTATCGGCAGCCACCTGGAAAGTCCATGCTAGCCAGTTATAGCTCACCGGAAGTGGATTCTGTAATGAGGAAGGACGTATTGAATGGTTCGATTGACGACGGATCACCCTATAAATCTGCCTTCTTCCTCCGGCTAGAAGCCAGATGCCTTTCGGATGATTACAGACGGGATATGCGAGCATTCCGAGAGCCTTCACGGAAGGAACCGCATGATTCCGTCCTGGGGGGTTCATGCCATGCTGTTTGCGATGGCGCGCCTACATGGCCCGCAATATTGGTTGCCTTGTCCTTAATCCGCGCCACTAGGGTTTGCTTCCAAGCGACCGAACCGCTTTACCTCGTGCATTGCATGTTCGGGACTTACATACGATCGCGTTGATATTACCGTGGGAAGAGTCTAGAACCATGTTGATGAGAGAGAACTCGTCAATGTCAAGCTCTCAATGTGCATGTAGCTACATCGTTTGCAGAGTTCCAAGAACGATAGCTGTGCTTGGATTTGGCATTGGGCCAGCCCCTATGGCTATTTCGCAGTAGCTGAGCGAGCGAAGACATTGTTTTTGCTGCAGTCAGTCGGTAAATGACGGGTAGAGCATAGATTGATCCATTTTATCGTGTTTTGATTGATGTTGGAGAACCTCTCACAGCCCTGAAGTGCCTGGAGGCTGCCCTGAACGTGGATCGCCCGCGCTAAACATCCTGAAGCCCGCACCTTCGATCCTCCCCAAGACAGCTCCACGTTATCCTCACCGGCGTCAACATGCGCCGCGACAGGCTATGGACTTCTGGTCGCGGCTGATAGGAGGCTCCTATGCTCCCAAACCAAAACCAGTCCAACACAATTACGATCCCCGAGGGCGCCTGACACGTTTTAAGAAAGCGTACGCTGCAGTCCAGCAGCTATGCAACCGACCTAGGAACATTTCGAAGGAGCTCGTCACACTCGATGAGCTCAGGAAGCTATTTGACCGGCTCTCGCAGCTGATACGGGAGGAATCGAGAGCTCCCGCTCCTCATCTCTGTCTGCAGTATGCGGCGTCCAACCAGATCTACGTGACAGTCACGAGAGCAGCAATTGTCAGTCACAATGAGGCGCTCATCCATTCGACAATCACACTACTGGCAACCTTGGTCGACAGCGAAGAGGAGGATTTTTTGTCGAGTCAGCCCTTTGCGAAGAGTCTGATGCGTTTGGTCACAAGGGTCGTGGACACTGGGAACATCCTCCTTGAGCTTGACACGGAGACAGCGATTTTGGAGCTGCTCTTCACGGTCGCGGCCAAGATACGCTTGCAGCCAGCCATTCTGCCAGTCTGGTTCGCATCATCGGCCAAACCAGAGCTGGACTATGCCAATGTCAAGGAGAAGAAGGGATTTGTTGGTATTAGCCAGAAGGACGACTTTCCTCTATGTTACCTCCTTATTGATCGGGTACATCATGATGGGCGAATCGGTGATTTCGCCAGGACTGGCCTACTTTACATCTTTGAAGCGACCGGTCGGTCTGTGGATCTGGAAAACTGGGTGATTTCGAGCGATCTGCCTACCCTCATGGCATCTGGACTTGGTGCACTCTACAGCCAACTCAGCCGTGAGCTCAGTATCCTCCACCCTGATGCAACTCTGCCTGCTGTGCTTGCTATGAGCGACTACAGCACGACACATCCACGTGCCACGGCAGAATCCGCCTTCTCGGACAGACACAAATCTCACATGACCACATTTCTCTCATATCTCGCCTTCTGGCAAGATGTGCTCGATCATTGCCGGAGCCCAGAGGTCAAGCAGACCCTGCTCGATCACTTCCAGATTCTTTTCCTGCAGCAACTTTTGTACCCATCCATCCTCCAGTCCAGTGACACGGATGCTGGTAGTTCCGTTGCTGTGCTCACTTATGTCACGACAATATTGTCTGCGCTTGATTATCCTGATCTGGTTCACAATATACTGGCGTATCTATTAGCTATTCGAGATGCTCCCACACCTGCAGACATGGAGCGCAAACCGCAGCGCAGGCCAAGCGAACCACCGCATTCGCCAAAGGCAGTCAAACGTAGAGAGAGCTTGATGCTACTCGCAGCTACAGAAAACCCTGAAGATGCCGTGGAGCCAGAATTGTTCAACCTCATCGATCTTGTCTCCAACAGTCTTAGCTCAAACAACAGCTCGACGGTATATGCCGCACTCAGTCTTGCCTCCACCATCATCAACCGTCAAAAGAAGTATGCCTTTGGCACTCTACTGAAATCACACGACGTATCGAACGATGGCATGACTCGGACAGCTGGTGCACACGAGATCGAAATCGAGAAGTACAGTGACTTGGCTATGTCACTTCACGAGCTGGGCATAGACGAGGCATATGCTGGCCTTGCTGAAGATGTTCGACTTACAATTGAAGCGCAGATGTTCGCTAGCCAACCATCACCGGACCACGGCGCTTCTTCAATAGCTGGGTCGGTCAACGTGTACGTTTTACGCCGAGAGGATGCCTTCATGCGCTTAGTATCGGCTCTACTGCGCACCTTTTTCACCAATAGCGTTGATGTAAATTTGGCACTCACGCAGGTCCTGATATCCGTTGCTGCCTGCATCGACATTCGCCTTGATATCTGGTTCACTTTGGACGCAGCCCAATATTCATTTGACGGCGCTGTCTCCGGGTCTAAGAAATCATGGCAGTCACTATTGGACGAAGATGAAGAGATTGCCTTGTCCGACCTACAGCAAGCATCACGGCGTCCCACATGGTCAGAGGACCGGGCACCCGTCATCTACAACGTGCTCCGAAGCCTCGCTGGTGAGCTGGCATCGGTGCGAGAATCGGTCCCGAATCTCGACCAGCTGATCTCGGGCCGCAAGAACATGTTGCAGGCTGCCAGCTTAGACGCCCCGGTACCCGATCCTCACTCGCTCTCCGGTAGCCCTATGCCTACACACCTCCATCCCGTGGCCACGAAACCACAACCACGAGGCCATAGTCGTGCTTCAAGCACTTCCTCTGTCGTGAGAGGGCGCAGGCAGGCGACTGACACGACTGCATCGGCTGACCATAGCTCTGCTGCATCGCCCATCGGAGAGCGGTCCGTTGCAGACCATGATGGCCAAGCAACATCAAAGGCCTCTTCACATGCAAGAAAGCCTTCGCGGTCTATATTCCAACCTCCTCCACCTGAAACTCCTTCTACGACTGATGTTCTTATGCAGAAGATCGGGTTTGAAGTGGACAGCGCTGGGAATGAGAGGTCTGCAAGCCTGAATCACGTCTTGACCAACGTCGTGGTGCTGCAAGAGTTTGTGCTCGAGCTCGTAGCTGTGCTGCAAGTGCGCGCAGCTGTACTAGGCGAGAAGGAAGTGCGGTTCAGTGCGTAGGTAGGGTTTGCGTTCGTTTTGCTGCTTGTATAGATTTGGTGTGTGGTATGATACCCAGAATTCAAACATTATTGTCATATGACTTATGTCATCTCAAACGGATGCCGGCTATCGCTCCTTTGTATCACCCGATGCCGATGAAGGCTCACGTGTACCTCTGGCCTTACAGAAGACGCTCCTGTGCCGACGCGTCACCCACTCACGTGTAATAGGCTTTCCGCGTGGTGAGAGTTTCGTGGCTTGCATGCGTCCACGGGTCCTGCCAGAGCTTGTGATTGAAGGAGTCGTATCATTATGTAGTCTTCCGACCTCGCGACGCTTGTTGTTCACGCTATTGCACTGATCATGGCAAGATGTCAGCAGGTGTCTCCTGATGCCGATTGACGCAGTCTAGATCCTTCATTCCCATCCGCGCGAAATTACAAGGCCGCAGGAACTGGAACGCACCATGGCCCAATACGGCAGCTGATGAGGCTTTTGTTAACCTCGGCGATCCTGCCAATCGTTTCGTATTCAACACGCATTGACTTCGCACGTGGGCGGGCCTAAAGAGCGGAAATGGCATTAAGTAATGGGGGAATCAAAAGGGCCAAACGATGGGCAATTAAGCTATGCGTTCTTCGATGCTTGTTTGTCTTAGCGTAGGGGCTTCCAAAGTGTGTTTTGCCGAGAGCTGGAGCCAGGATTGAACCCTTGGCCGCTTTGACGCCATATGTCGTGCGACTTCACGCCTTGGTTGGCTGCATGTACGACGGTACGAGGCTTGTGCCACGCACTGGCAACGAGGCGCCGTGCTGCGCGTGCGTGCTGCGGCGAGTGAGAGAAAGCTTCTGAGTGGACTCGCTTGTGCGGCGTGTTTTGTTTAGCCAGGTAAGTAAGGTAAGGTAGTACAGAGAGGCTGAGTTGGTAGGCATGCAACTTTCTTTTTGCTCCCGTCTTCACACCTTACTTTCACCATGAAGCCGGAGTCGCTCTTGCACTCTGCTTTGTTTGCTTGCCCTTCACCTGTTGTTCTTTCCACCCGCGACTCCATGCCCGACGACGCGTACACCTCCATGGCAGATTATGAACTCGACACGCGGCTTTGAAGAGCAGCGCCTTCTGCATCGGACCTCCTCTGGGAACAGCAACGACCAAGATGTTGACTACGATGGCGATACGTCCGAGTACGAGCTAGAAAGCAGCGAGCTTGACTGCGATAGACGACACACATTCCTCTCACGGCTTCCGTCATGGACAGGCTCGTTCACGAGGAGCAAAAGGCGTCGACCTGGCCGGGCCCGATCGCCACTGGCACGCTTCATGCTGCCAGCTGTACGGCGAAGGCGCTCAATACCGCTCTGTGCCGCTCAAGCGCTGGTCTTGTTCAGCTACATTGTCGTCGTGCTCGTTCTCCTCGCTGGCCTCTTTGCGCCCTCTTACACAGACCCACCCAAGCAGTACTCGACCCTGCGCCGCACAGTCGAAAGTGGTGATGTGAAAGGCAGAGGCAATGCTCACGACGAGAAGATCTTTATTGCGGCAGCGGTATACGACCATCAAGGCGAGCTTTTGAGAGGTGAATGGGGAGCGCAATTGCTGGAATTGATCGACATGCTGGGTCCGGACAACGTCTTTCTTAGCATATACGAGAATGGCGCAGACGACCAAGCGCAGCTGGCGTTGCGTGAGTTCAGCGAAGCGGTGCCCTGTAATCATTCGATCGTGCACGAGCATCTGGACCTGGCTTTGCTGCCTCATGTGATAACACCAAGCGGAGCGTCTCGTCTGAAAAGGATCGCTTTCCTGGCAGAAGTAAGGAATCGGGCTCTCCGACCATTAGACGATCCACAGTCTTCGGCCTACAGCACACGCTTTGACAAGCTTCTATATCTCAACGACATTTTCTTCGACCCGATCGACGCTGCGAATCTGCTGCTATCCACCAATGTCGACAGTGAGACCGGTAGAACAGACTATCGCGCCGCATGTGCTGTTGACTTCATCAACCACTTCAAATTCTACGACACCTTTGCGACCAGAGACACGGAAGGCTATGAAATAGGAGTTCCTTTCTATCCGTGGTTCACTGCCAGTGGCAATGCCACAAGTCGCAAAGATGTTTTGGCTCAAAAGGACGCGGTCCGAGTCAAGAGCTGCTGGAGTGGCATGGTCGCTTTCGAAGCAAAGTGGCTGCAACCTCGAATGCACACATCACAACTTGGCAATCACAAAAACGCCAACGAAACTTCTGCGCTGCGCTTCCGCGCCGAACCAGACACTTACTGGGACGCCTCCGAGTGCTGTCTCATCCATGCTGATCTTGCTGAACGAGCCAGCGATCTAGGCGAAGACGAAGGCATTTACATGAACCCTTACATTCGTGTCGCATACTCGCCCTCAGTCCTTCGTTGGCTTGCATTTACCCGCCGCTTCGAGCGCCTCTACCCATGGATTCACCGAATCGCAAATCGGGTTGCCTCACGGCCCCGTTTCAACCCTCGACGTACGCAGCAGACCGGAGAAGTAGTTGTGGACAAAGTCTGGATCTGGGATCTGGAAGATCAG
The DNA here is from genome assembly GCA_019775635.1 of Cladosporium sp. VS III D KN 1. Taxonomy (NCBI): domain Eukaryota; kingdom Fungi; phylum Ascomycota; class Dothideomycetes; order Cladosporiales; family Cladosporiaceae; genus Cladosporium; species Cladosporium sp. VS III D KN 1. The sequence continues at coordinate 712,835 of JACWFN010000037.1, forward strand.
CACAAGATGCAGAAGGAGAAAGAGTATGGTGCAATAGGTCCTGGTGCAAATTTGAGCGACGAGTCGGATGACCACTGGGAGCAGGTTGTCCGAATTGCCACAGCAGGACAATTTTGTGGCGTAAGAAATTTGCTTTACATCAATGAACACCCGAAAGCTGGGGAGAAGCATTGGGGTGAGGACGTGCCTTAGCACCTGAGTCGCTGTAAGCGGCATGCTTTGTTTCTGTTCCTGTGGCTTTGCAAGCGATGGCGTCCGGAGTCTAAACATAGATGAGAGATCGAGGTATTCTCTCAAACCTCCAGTATGATTTTAATAGCATCCCGCTCAAGCGGTTTTCACAATGCTCGTGCTATTGGTGACGAATTACCTTGTCTCCGTGTCCTTCGTATTCATGAACGATATCATAAAAGCCCATCGATATGGGTATGCCTGCTCGTGATGCCTTAAGCTCAATGGTCGCCAAGTTGAAATGAATAAATGAACTCAGTAATGAGATATCCCAGAAGTAAACACAACGCGAGTCAAGGCAATGTTCAATTTCTCGAAGCCTGGGAAAGCAATAAATCAGACAAGATTATGTATATACGACCCTGCGTCTCCAGCCTTCTTTTGCTCGCCTGTCAAGTGTTATTGACAGACAAATTTCCGCTTCTCAGCTGCCGAGAAACTTCTCATCCGGAATAAAGTTGCCGACCCGGATCTTGCCAACGAGACCCATAACCAATTCCATAGCCAACACGTCTCACATCGCTTTGCTTAGGAAGGCGGCGCACCAGGGGGAGCACCACCCGGACCACCGCCCATCGAGTTCTCATTCGCCACACCACCATCCTTGTAAATTGTCGCAGCAGAAGAGATCTCGTCGTCGGCAGTCGGGTCGATTCCAATGCTGATCCAAGCCATGATGCCATCGGTGATGTCGTCGCTAAGCTGGATCCACTCGACGAAAGGATCCATGTCCGCTGCTTCTTCACCCAGGATGCTGTCGTCGGCGTTGGTTGTCAGGTCTTGGGTGTTGGTGTTGTAGGGCGCGGTGGCTTCGACAGAGGAGATGAGGTCTTGATCGAAGAAGATCTGGCCGACGTGCGTGGAGTGCGTGACTGTGGCGTTGGAGCCGAGGATGGTGCCGTTTGTGCGGACGGTGGTGTTGGAGGGTTGGTGAGAGAGGATGTGGATGTGGGTTGCGCCTGCATGGGAGAAAGTCAGTTGGGTTTCTGGAAAGAACGCGAGAAGAGGAGAGTGTGAGGGAAGATGCTTACGGCCAGTGTAGTGACCCGGGAAGATGGTCTCGTACTGAGCGACACCGTTGGAGTCGGTCTGCACGATTCCTCGCAAGAAGGTTGCGTCAAGGTTCGTGAGGTCGTCCGAGTCGCCGTTGCCAGAAGCGGAGACGCCTGAGTAGACACCGGTAGCATTGCAGTGCCACATGTCCATGAAAACGGCCGGAACAGGCTCGCAAGAGCTCGTGTCAACGAGCTGAATATCGAGGTAGAGAGGAACGCCCTCTTGGCCGTCAACGACGTTGCTGCGAACCAATTCGCCGTCAACGTAGTAAGGACCTTGAGTCACTTCGGGCTGCAGAACGCAGGACGAGTTATCCTCGAACAACAGAGTCTCGTCGTCACCGTACGAGACATCCTTAGTCGACTCGTGAGTGAAGTTGTAGGCCGCTGTGTCGCGGCGGACAAGAGGTGTGTTCAGACCTCTCTTGACGCGAGCCTTCTGGGCGACCTCTTGACGGCGAGCGAGCGCGGCCTTGGAGATACCTCTGCGAGCGAGCTGAGGCGCGCAAGAACGAACGGAGTTGGGGCTCCTTTTGACGAACTCTGCACGCTCAGCTGCCTCCTCGCGGACGTTGTGACCCGGGTGCGCGAACACAGCAGGCAATGCTAGCAGACCAAAGGTCAACAGAGACATGGCTGATGCCATGATCGTCGAGAATGCTGGGTCGGATTGTCGATTGAGGATGATATCGTTGAAGGAACGATCCAATGGATGTCTAGCGAGTGTAAATGATGATGTTGCTGACCCAAAAACAAAGCACACGAACAGTGTCGAATGCTTTATACTCTCGACTCGGTGAACAAGACCTCACCGCAGATCACCCCTACCTTCGCGACCAGTCTCATCGCCTCAACAGTATACGCGGCCACTGGCAAAGGCGATCACGTCGATAACACACCGCGACATACTAGGACGGACACTGTCCTCCGAAAAGGCCCTTCCTCCGCGACAGACGACGCATCTCTGGCGCAAAGTACACAGCTATTGGCTTTCTTCCACTATACATGGATAGCACGCCGAGAGTCATCCGCCTTGGCGAACGCCAAATTGAACATGTTCGAGCACAATGAAACGAGCCAGGAGCCAATACCATCGTCCGTGGCTAAGCAGACGTCCAGACCAGCCAATTGCACAAGTCACAGTTCTGATGATGATGACGAGGCGAGCCAAGCAAAGCCAAGCCTTATTGCTCCATCGACTAGGACAGACAGGTCCATGTCTCTGCTCCCAGCCCTAGAGAGTCCACGTCGGCAGTCGAGAACGCTAGGATAGCAGCGAAGTGAGGCCTTCGAATTCGGACTCCGTGGTGAGAGATTCCCTGTGAGAGGTTGTTGGCACTTCGTGTTTGTCCGCTGGAGATGATGCGTATACTTCCGACTTCTATCAAGACTAATAAGACACGGTCAACCACATGGCGTTGCCCTGGAAGTAGAATAGCACGAAAACCCCAAAATCAACCTTATACTGTAGATGACGCGGCCAGACGGAGACGCGCCGACAAAGCCCTAAGTGGGTCTCCTGCTGGTCTGGCTTGTTCGCGACAAGCGTCGTTTAAGCGTCCTGAAGAACACGTCCGCTAACAAGGCGAAGCAATGCGTTCGAGTCAAGTGACCTACGCTCTGTGATAAGGCCGCGAGGCCTGGGCTTATGATTTGGCCAGAGTCGAAGCAGTGGGCAAGAAAGAAAGCAGCTTTTTCTGGGCGTGGTCAACGTGACGATCCTTCATAGCAGGTATTTCACACAACCTCAAGATTGCCGCGACAGGTCAAGGTGTAACATTTGCGTCGAGTGAGTAACGCCGAGCGAAATCGATCGTTTCTGATACAATTGGCTCGAGGCCTCCAAACGAGCCATTGATTCTATCATCTGGTAATCTACGCAAAGAAGGCTAACTGAGAAACCCAGGCCAGCGTCCTCCACTTTGTGGCACGCAGCCAGAGTGGATATAGTCATAGCCGACACCCCATACAAGCAGCATCACTTCCCCAGTCCACTCGGATTAAGCCAAGAAAACGCACTGGCACCTCCGATAGGGTTCGGACGCGTTTTCGGGTGTGGAGCAGCTGCATTGTTATTGCTCCCTACTGCAGAAGCAGGGGAAGACGACGAAGCGGCGGCATCGGCAGTCTTGGCGTCAGAGCCGCCTGTGACACGCCTGATACCGTCGTCGAAGAAACGACTGCGGCCGTCAGCCGGGCTTGCAGTGCTGGTCGTTGTAGATGTGCCTGAGAATGTGCGAGTGGCGGACTTGGGTTTGAGGACTTTGATGCCGGTATCTCTGCGCTGATGCGCTGCTGTTGCGGCCACAGGCTCCTGGCGAGCCTTGCCAGCATTAGCCCAGTCCAGAGTGTTTGTAGGCGGTGTTGCTGAAGGCGCGCCTGCGGGGGTCTGTGGGGCATCTCGGCGCCAATTAGAAGACGTTGCGGGAGTATTAGTTGCGCGTTGTGTTGTGGGCTGCGTAGTGTTCTGGGTATCAGATTCGGCGGTAATGCCCTCTTGCTGTGTGTTGATTGGGTTCAGTGTTGGGCGACCGCCCGATTGACGGCTCACTGGGCGACTAGAGCCGTCGTTGCTAGCAGCACCAGAACGAGTTGCTCCGATGACCAGAGGCTCGGCAGTCAGTGTGCCCGGCACGCGATACTTCGGCAAAAGTGGCGGACTAGCTGCTGCCGATGCCAATGAAACGCCGGAGCTGTCTTGCGCCATCTCGTTAAGAAAACCGTTATCTCTTGGGTCGGCTTTGGCTTGGGTGGTCGATGATGACTTCCCACTGCTGACATACAAGCTCTTGAAAGTTGCCTCGTTCTCTGGTCGCACGAGCGGTATGCTTAACTTGCTTCGTTCATCATCAAACAGTGTCAAACTATTTGACGAGAATAAGATGTCAGCGCTGTGCTCCCTCAGTGTATCACTGCCAATGAATATTTGTATAGCTTTCGTGTCACCCTCGTAAGAGCTGGCGTCTACCACCTGGAAGTTGACAGTCAACGTTGGCAATGCTGGCGCTGGACTGCTCGATCGCGATGAAGTTGGGTGTGGGACAGCCTCAGGAAAGTAGACGGGCAGCTCGACAGTTGGCGCGCCATCGTCGTCTCTAACAATGTCTCGGTCAAAGCCGAGCTTCTGTATCAAGCGAATGTCGAGATACGACTTGTACGACCCTGTGCAAACAGCTGCGTACAAAAGTGCATCGTGCTTGAAATTCGTGTTCATCCAACATCGAATGATGGCAGGAACTGAGCCCAACAAAAGCAAACCTGGTGCCAGCACAGGTGTGTCGAGAGGTGACCGAGAAGCATCTCCCATACCATATGAGCTCTCGAAGTTCAGGCTGTTTGCGCGTCCGGACGCGGCGGAGCGCATGGAGTGGACTGAACTTGCTCGTCCCTCAGATTTGTGGGAAGTGGAACGCTCGTTCATCGATAAGCCTCCTAGTCCACTGCCAGCCCTTGGCAGATAGTCCATTGAAGGCCGTGTAGAATGTGAGAAGTGGTTCTGGTTAGCGGTCTCATCAAAGCGCACGCTGTTCGCCCGCGAAGCAGCGCCATTGCCCCTGCTCCGCGGCTCTTCCTCCGGGTCGAGATGCAGACTGCTCATTAGGTTGTTTGCCTCGTCGTCGTAATTACGAAACTGGTCTGCAGGCGGCTGTTGGTATGGAGCTGAACATCCATGTCAGTTCGCAGTCCTTCTTGAACTCATGAAATAGAGGCTCACCTTGTTGCGGCGTCCCACTCAAAACGCTAGGGAACGGTGAACTCTGACCCCAAACGCTCTTCATACGCGCATCGTCCTCCTGCCGCCGCTCCAATCGAGCAATGCGCTCGCCGTGCTCTGCTTGCAACTGCTGTACCCGAACAAGGTCAGACTGCAGACGCCACGTCTCGTTGTTGCTACTGTATGGGGTGAAAGCCTGGCTTTGCGGATCCATCGCTCGCGTCGACCATCCGAATCGCCCGTTCAAACTCTTTCAAGCCGGCTTCGGCACGCTCACGTTGTTGCTCTGTCCTCTGTTTCAAGGTCCGTCCTTCTATTCTCCTTGGCCCTCCTCCTCGCCCTCCGGGTCCGTTGCGACACCTGCCGCTACTTGTTCACTAAGGGTTGTGCCAGTATGCGTTGTGGTGCAATGAGATGGGCCTATGAGCGTCCTAGTGTGGCGTGCGAGCCGTTGTTGACGCGGGCGCACGGGTAGTGAGTAAAGCGTCGAGAAGACCTGTATATGTCTTGATGGTGGATTGTCGTCGTGGCGGGATGATATTTGACTTGTCGCAAGACTCAGATCGAGAGTAGTCTTGGCGGCGAACGAGACTGCGTCTGGCTCGCTTAAGGTGCTCAGCAGTTCGTATGATTTGGTTAATCTTTGGAAGACGCTTTTTAAAACAGTCTTATTTGTTGCGATCTGAAGCGGAGGGTGGCAGTGGTGGAAGTATTGTTTGATGGATAACTAAGAGGAACTGCGATCGGCTTCGAGACGCCCTCATGTGAAGTTCGCCCGCATCCTGGCCAAAGCGCCATCGCCACTCTTGCTAGCATAGAGCCTATTTCCGACTTCCATTCCTCAACAATCGTTGACACTGGAAGAAGACACATACAAATTTTATGACAGATTGAGACCTAGCATAGACTGATATGATTCAAGGCATACTATCGTCGTCTGCAAAAGATCTGCATCTCGCTATGGCTATCGTACTAATTAGGTAATCCTCCGCATCGCAGGTAAGTTCTAATCCACCTACAGCAAGAAGAGTAGAGTCGTCCGAAAAGTCTGGCCATCACCAAAGAGAAGAGAAAAATGTGTCCTGCTATGATGTGCCCGTCAACACAGCGCCACCGTCCTTAATCGGATCCTGCATCATGAAAGCCAACCAGGCCGCGCCAACGCCTACTGCAACAAACAGGCCCAGACCCAACACTGTCTCGAACATCCCGGATCGTGTACTCTTCTCGCTCGGCTCTTTGCTCGCCTTCGTCTCCTCGCTCTTAGCTTGGCTTTCTGGTTTGATGCTATCGCTTGGTTCGGAATCGCCGTCCAAGTCAGCTGGCTTCGCGGCGGCTGACTTAGGGTGATGCTTGTGATGGTGGGATTCGTGGTGTTTGACATCGTGTTTCGCCTCTTCGCGCATGTCTTTCTCAGCAGCCGGCTTGTGGTGGTGTCCTCCAGTAACGCTCTGCGGACTCAGTGGGGCTTTCGACTCGTCAGGTGTTCGCGGCGGTGTTATCAGAGCAGCCGGCCTCCCATTGGTTCCTGCCAGTGTGCGCAGGCCGGATGGCAAATTTTGCAACCCAGAGCTGGGTGCGTGTGGTTGAGTGTGCTCGGTAGAATCTTCCTCTTCCTCATCGTCTTCAAGCACGCTAGGTAAAGAGGGCGATTGGGAAGATTGGCTAAGTGACTGAGTGGTTGGCGACGCCGAGCAGAGGATATCCAGCTTGAACAACGAAGGGTCGTTCGGGTCGGCCTCAGCAGGGATATGGCTTTGCGTGTCCACCCAATGCGCCGACGAATGAGAAGAAGTGGGAGAGCCTGGAGTATCCACATGCTTCTCTGCCCCAGTGGTCTCATGTGAGGACTTTCCAGAGTCTGAGGAAAGTGTTTCGTGTCTCATCAGTGGCGGCTGATCCATGTCGTCGTCGTCGTTGAAGCCCTCGTCTAAGCCGGGTGTAGGCGTTCTTGCAGGTGAAATGTCCCGTTCGTGCTGGAATTTGGGAGCTTCTGGGAACTCCGAAGATCCAACATCCACGTTCTCTTCATCGACACCAAGAGCTAGTGTGTCCTGGCGCGAGAAATTTACAGGAACAGTCTCGGACGGCACCTGAAGTTTGCTGTGAGGAGAGCCACTTTGCTCGTGTGAGAGAAGCGGAGCATGCTCTTCGCGTTGCTCACCACCATAGTGCTTGTCCGCCGTCTTCGCATCATTGACAGAATAATCTCGCAGGACATCGTCGCCAAGACTGTCACGCTTGATGTGTGCTTTCGAAGAGTTGCGCTCATGGGGTAGAGTTGGCGACTCGAAGACTTCATCGTCCTCATCGACAAGGTCATGCGGTTCAGCGGCATGCTTCTTGACCGGAGCCTCGTTCTTCACCACAAGCACATTGTTCCTGTCACCAAAGCCGTCATCCACAGTCGGCTTATTCTCATCACAAACCCACCAGTCTCCAGGACCAAGGCGGAACTTGTACTGATACTCGCCTTCCACGGCAGAAAATGTCTTTGAGAACTCCCATTCGCCACTCGGCGACTCACTGCAGCCCATCTCTAACAGGTCCCATTGCGGCTCGCTGAGACTGGTTGTGATGTAGACCGGCGGCTGGAGGCCCGGCGAAGAATATGAGATGGTCACTTTGCGGGTCATGGCAGCGATGGACGTATGTGAAGGTATGCGTGCGGGCGGAGGTGGACCAATCCAAGAAGCTCTAGGGCGTAATGTGTCTCGTGACGAAGGCCAGCGCCGAGACGATGAGGCTTCTAGTAGGGCGTCGATAGTTTGCTGTTGGTGTCTGAAAGTCTCTCTCGAGATTAGACTTGCGATTGGGCTGGGTTCGTTGTCAGTTGGGGTTTGTGGCCTGGAAGTGCGAGAGAAAGGCCGCGGAGAAGGAGCATCGGCTTGCTCAAATACAGCTTTGATGCTGCGGAACTGAGGGCTTGCGTTACGACTGCGGTGATCTTGTGAAGTCATAGGTGGTGTGGTATGATGGGTGCTCCGGTTGGAGTGCTGTCATAAAGGTGTATAGGTGTGAATGTGGCTTGTGGCGGTGGCGTAGTCGCAGGCCGTGATTGCAATTGAAGCAGCTGGAGAAATAGATTCACTGACCTTTTGGGTTTGTCGCTTCTCTTCGCTCCTCGGAGAATGTGGTTTACAGTAGGAAGTGAGGTCTGTCTAGGACGCAGCTGCGGGGTCAGCAGTCGAAGAAGTCGAGGTCGAGGCGTAGAACAAGTCGCAAGGTGATAGCTGCCGTGAGTATGAGCAGACCGGGCAAGAGCGAAGCGCTAGTACTACAACAAGTGGAATGCACGCAAGATCACGATCACACGACACGCATAATCATGAGGTGAGTCTGGAGTCAAGGTGAGGTAACAGGTGCGGACGCAAGAAAGCAAGCTACAGTTAGCAAACAGCTTCCCGGCCGCCAACCTTCCTCACAGCTCACCCCATCGGTTGGAAGGTTACTCTACATCGAGACCTTGGGCGGCGGGCAAGACAGCACCAAACTTGGCGGAACGCAGCCCTCAACGCATGCAGGCCAGCACGTCCGCTGCCTCTCGCGCTGCATGCGCCGGCGCGAGACTCCGCAATCGCGCTGCCAAAAGCTTGCTGTCGCGTGTGACGGGCACTGCGTATGGCATGATAATTGCATATCTCAGTAATGGTGCTGCCGACGACGCAATTGTCGCGCGTCGGAGGTGTCACTGTTGTACACTCGCATATGATCTGCTCGATACATGTAGCAAACGCTCGTGCAGCCGCGAAGTTGGGGAAGTGACGTTACGCCGGCATTAGTGTGACACGTGAAAAGCGGGCGTGGCGCGCACTCCGAGCGCTTCCGTGCCGAGTCGTTGGATATCGTCGCTCGGAGGGCACCGACCGCCATCATGAGATGCCTGAAGATCTAATGTCACGATCGCGATGGTCAATACTGGCATGGTGAATCAATCACTGTGATGTTCAACTCTTGCATTCATTCACTAGTCATATCCATTATTTTTTGTGGTTTTCCCCGTCCAGCGCCTGTACTTTCCGTGTAATCAAGGCCCATTGCGCCATCCAATGCACTGGTATCTATCTCTAGGCTCCCAAAACACCGTTAACCTTGGCATCGTGAATGCCAGAGTGCTCCGCCTTCGTGACTTCGTTCAAAATGCCGGCCGAAGCAGCGATGAAGCCAAGGTACGGCTTGCTGGGGACGAGCACTCTGCTGAGGTACTCGGGGTGGAACTGAACACCGACGAACCAGGGGTGGTCCTCAAGCTCGATGATCTCCATGCGGACGCCAGTCTCGTCCTTGCCGATGAAAGTGAGACCCTTCTCCTGGAGCTGGTCGATGTAATCGGGGTTAACCTCGTAGCGGTGCCTGTGACGCTCGTTGATGCTCTCGTTCTGCAATCCGTAGAGCGCACGGAGCTTGGACCACTGGGTGTTGGGTTGCCACATGGTGGGCCTGAGACCGAGACGCATGGTGCCACCAATGACACCAGTGTGGTGCTCAGGCATGGAGACGATGATACGATCCTCGTCCGCGCCATCAAATTCGTAAGAGGTGGCCTGGGGAAGAGGCACATTGCAGACGGAGCGTGCGAACTCAACGACTGCGATCTGCATACCCAAGCAGATACCAAGGTAAGGAGTCTTGTTCTCACGAGCCCACTTCGCCGCGGCAATCATACCCTCAGTGCCTCTTGTACCGAAGCCACCAGGGACGAGAATACCGGATGCTGTGCAGACATCGTGCCAGGCCTTGTGGAATGCTGCGGGGTCGCTCTTGTTCGTGGCCGGCTCAAGGTGCTCGGCGTCAACCATGTTGACGATCAATTTCCTCTTGCAGCGCATGGCGGCGTGCTCGAGCGATTTGATCACGGAGCAGTATGAATCTGGGCACTCGAGGTACTTGCCGACGAGTACAATGCTGATGTCCTCCCTGAGGTTCTCGAGTCCGAGGCACAAGCTCTTCCAGGTACTCCAGATCTCGACTCCCTTCTCTCTCAGTGTGGGTGAAATCTTGATGACGTCCAGACGCATAGCTGCGGTCATGTACTGAAGCATGTTCTGCTCGTGAAGCAGAATAGGAACCTGGTATGTCGATGGCATGTCGCGGACGTTCAGAACGTGAGGAACAGGAACCTGGCAGAAGCGGGCAATCTTCTCAATCGCACCTTGCTCCAAAGGCTGCTCGCAGCGGCAAGCAATGAGGTTGGGCATGAGACCAGCAGCACGAACGCCCCTGATGGCCATCTGTGTAGGCTTGGTCTTCTGCTCGCCATGCACGGTCGGCACGTAGGAAACGTGGATCTGCATGAAGTCTTCAGGTGCGCAAGAGTTCCTGAGCTCGCAAAGTGCCTCAACGAAAGCCATGCCTTCAATGTCACCAACGGTGCCGCCGAGCTCGATGATACAGACGTCCGGCTCCTCGTTGGTGTCGTCGACGGGAACCTTGGCGACCTTGCGAATCCAGTCCTCAATAGCTCCAGTAACGTGGGGCACGACTTGTACCGTCTTGCCCAAGTAGTCTCCTCTGCGCTCCCTCTCGATGACCTGAGAGTAGATCTTGCCGAGAGTGATGTTGTTGTCCCTGGTGAGAGTGACATTGAGGTAACGCTCGTAGTTACCCAAGTCAAGATCGACCTCTCCACCGTCATCCAAAACGTAGACTTCACCATGCTCTTTCGGGTTCATGGTGCCCGCATCGGTGTTGATGTACGGATCGATCTTGATGCTCGAGACCTTGAGGCCCATGGTCTTGAGCAGCAGGCCGGCGGAAGAGGCTTCAACATGTAAGCGACTGCCTCACGGTATCCGTCTTCTCTCAAACGACATACCAATAATGCCCTTTCCGACGCCGCTAATGACACCTGAGACGATTGTCAGCACTCGAAGTCATATTTTTTGCATTGCAACTATTCTTACCTCCGGAGACAAGAACGTATTTCATGATTGCGATATGTTTGCACCTTTCAGTGGCCTACCTCTTGGAGGGGAGGGGGAGGAAGCAGAAGAGAAGAGCGTGACAAAAGTTTGGAGATAGACTGCTTCGCGCTGCGAATTCTCGCGTTGCCGAGTCTGATTGGTCGAACATGGCAGGCAGTAACGGACAGTGCGCCTTGTCCCGCAGCCTTAAATTTAGTGCCGTCTCAAAAGTGAATAATAATAATGCATTGTCTCCCTGACGCAACGCTTGAAATGGCCATACCAAGACTAGGTTGTCGAGTCTTGCTGGGATAATTCGAGGGACCACTGTGCGCCCCCTTCGTATGCCACCACGCTAAACATTTTACTGCGTCTACGGACGAGCATACTCGGCGAGCATAAAGAGAGTGTCACATTTCCGCGCCCTTTCGAGACACGCTCCGCTCACGTACCGATAACGGTCGTTGTATACTGTAAGCCAGCATGTTGACAGCGATTGGAGCTCACCCCAACGCAGGGGCAAAGATTCAATGCACCAAATGAATGGGCTCACTACTTATGCTCGTCGCTCCAAGTCGAGCGGAAGGAAGGATTGGTACTAGAGCCCTCCAAGTGCCGCGTACGCGAATACAAGGGATCGATGACGAAACAAGGGGATGCGGAGAAACGACCAGGTAGGTGTGTGGGTAGTTGATGGTTTTCGCCAGCAATTGTTTCTGGTCCTCTATCTTTACGGTATATACAAAATGAGATTCACCAGCTCCTTACTGCCATTGGCAGTAGTCCTCGCCACCGTATCTGCGAACGCACCAACCGCGCAGATCCCACTTGATCCCAACACCATCCTGACGCCCACTCAGCCATTGACATTAGACTCGATCCCGCTGCTGGGCTTTGGCACATGGAACCTTGAGCGTGAAAATGCTACCGAGGCTGTCTCGTGGGCCATCCAGACTGGGTACAGACACATAGACTGCGCGGCCGCGTACAAGAACCAGGACCTCGTCGGTAAAGGCATTGCCGATGGATTGGCTAAGACGGGTCTGAAGAGAGAAGACCTTTGGATCACCAGTAAGCTATGGAACGACCAGTTAGTCTTTCAAAGATCCACTCGATACATTTTTCAATCGAATTCTAATATCATCTCAGCCACGGTAGCAAAAACGTCGAAGAAGGCATCGACATCGCCCTCTCCGACCTGCAACTAACCTACCTCGACCTCTACCACATGCACTGGCCCGTTCGCGACACTGCTATGGGAAACCATAAAATCGAATACCTCACAACCTGGGACTCCATGACCCTGCTCGTCCAAACAGGCAAGACTCGCCACATCGGCGTCTCAAACTTCTCTCCCTCCCAGCTCTCAACTCTGCTGAACCACACCACCCACCCGCCTGCCGTACACCAGATGGAACTCCACCCATACTTGCAACAACGCGACTGGCTCAAATGGCACGAAGACCACGGCATCCACGTGACAGGATACTCCCCGTTCGCGGGCACCAACCCAACCTACTCACCAGGCGAGCCGCCACAGCTGCTCAAGAACGAGGTCATCAAGTCGATCGCTGATAAGCGCCACTGCACGCCTGCGCAAGTTGCGTTGGTCTGGGGAATGCGTCGCGGCACAAGCGTGATTCCTAAGAGCAGCCATCGCAAGTGGATCGAGCAGAACTACGGCGCGTTGGAATGTGAATTGAAAGACGAGGATTTTGCGAGAGTGGATGATTTGACCGAGTATCACCACCGCTTCAACAATCCGAGTAAAAGTTGGGGCGTGAACCTTTACGAAGGCCTTGAGGACTCGAGAGGGAAGCATAGGGAAGATGAGTAGCGGTTTCTGCAAAGTCAGCAAAATGCATCACGGTGGATGAAATGCACGGTAGAACACATGAAAGGGCTTCCAGCTCCACCGTACACGGCAGAGTGTAAATCATCGTTTGTTCAAATGAGGAAGAGGAATAATCTTATCGTTTCATTCATAATCCTGCGCTTCGTGATGCGCGGAAGCTGCAAATGCTACAGGATCGCTCGCTATCGATAATCTCGACGAGGAAACGAAAAAAAAATCAAACGGAATAAAAAGAATCAAATCTGCCACCCTTGAGTTTCTTCCAATCTTTCATAGTTGCACAACTCATGGTAAGTGGCAAAATTGCGTAAGAACGAAAAAAGATCAAGTCAACCTCTCCTCTCACACGGCAGAAAAAAGCCGAAACAAAAATTCATTCTGCCATAGTCAAAAACTTTCATCCACAAATTGGTTGTTCGGAGCAAACGAGCGGCGAGAAACAGAAGCAATGGTGCCGAGATGAATTGTCCCTCCTCTATAATAGTAGCCGCCGTCCCAGATCCAGGACCAAGGGAACCCAAAACACGTGGAATGCAATAGCTAGGGATGCTTTTTATGAAGGCGCACGAGAACGGCCGGAGCCGAGTGTTCCGGGCGAATCGATGTTTCGCAATGATTTGCTGTCGTGTAACGATGCTTTGTTCCTGTGCTACCGAAAGATGCCACCGAGAATTCGAGCTGTCAATTTGGTGTTGCTTGCGTTTTGTTACGAGTTCCTTCTTCGCTTCTTCTTGATGCCGGCGGCGCTGTTCAATTTTTTCGCAGTGACCGCTTCATCGATGTCCATCCTGCTTTCATTCCGGCCGCCCATGCCTCCCCTTTCGTCGCCAGAAGCGTCGCTGTCGTCTTCCTCCGATGAGCTTGCGTCCTCCTTCTTCATGCGACCAGCTTTGCCTCTCCTCGCTTCTGAACCTTTCTTCACGCCGACGTTCAAGCCCTGTCTCCTCAATGCTTTCAATAGTGCACTCGAAGCCCGCATACCGGGGAAGTCCTTGGCCGTGTATACGTTGAAGACGTCTGTGATGATGCTGGCGACTGTGCCGTGGATTGCACCCTGTTGCATGTTGTAAGGATCGATGCGAAGGAGTTTGAAGTGCAGTCGATAGCGGCCGGGAGCACGACAGCTCAGGTCTGGGAAGACGAAGAAAGTTCCAGCGATGCCTCGCTCGTCCTTTGCTTGGTATGGGCTGGCCACAAGAGTTCCCATCAGTCGTCGGGTGGATTGCATGTCAGTCTGGCTGGCTGATGCTTGAGTTTCGTCTTCCTGGTTGGCAGGGTTGAGTAAAGTGCAGTGCAAAGCAAGCATGCCATGGAGGTCTTGCTCTGGACCGCCAGTGGCTTTGTCAGTGATCTTCAGCTCAAGGATGGGAGGCGGGTCGATGACTCGTCGATCTCGCTCTCCGAATCCACATGCTCTTGCTGCTACAGGCTGCTGTCGTATTGTGAGATTGTAATTAAGAGGCGGTAGCTGAGACACCCGAGGGAACTGTTTAGGCGGCGCAATGCTAGTAGGAGATAGCTCGCTTTGAGAGTCGTAGCAGCTTGGCGTTGAGTATGTCGTGGGCGTGGGACTATATGCTGGCTCGTCTCTGGGCGCTGAAGGCGGATGTCCGTATTGTTGCGGTCCTGGTAGTGCGTGTGAGCCTTGCTGTGATGGATGCTGTGCTTGATACTGATTCGTGTAATGTGAAGGTGGCTGGTCTAGGCGATGCTGGACTGTAGGTTGCTGATAGCCAGGTCTCTGATATGGCAGGTTGTTGGGAGATGTGCGAGGTTCTGGGGGTGATCGATAGACGGCAGGAGGCATCGATGATGACGGCGGTCCTCCATAAGAAGTTCTACTGGGTGAAGGAGGATTGTGAGAAAGAAGGTGAGCTACTGGAATGGACCTCCCTCCTTGGTTTCTCGATTGATCATTCGCAGTCGGGGATGGTTCCATTGGAGGGAGCTGTCCGTGCCGGGGAGATCCGGCAGATCCACCATGTTGTGCGGACAGACCTAGTATAGGAGGTAGTTGAGGTCCAGGTACAGGTCGTTGATCAGAGTGACCGAGAAAGCCTGCGCTAGGGAAGCTTGGAGGACGCTGTGTTTGTGCCATTTCGCCAGCACTGGGAACGCCTGGCTGTCGTCCGGGCTGGTTCGTGGGCTCATAAGACGCCCGAGGATGTGACATGAGTTGAGTGCGTGATTGTTTGCAGGGATTCCGAGCAGAGGAACAGAAAACCAAACGCCAGGTTCAAGGAGTCCTCCGTGTAAAATTCAATGTTCGACGGGCAGTGCGGTGAGCCGGAGGTTGATCGGCTTTCAAATTGGTGTAGCCGGCCTTCAGGGCAGTTGAGAGCTTTCCTTGTCGTCCGGTATGCGCGTACTCATATCCTGCACATGCAAGAAAAGATTACTCGCGCGTCTCGGTGAGATAAGTGAGATGTGAGTTCCGGCAGTGTCCAGCGGATCAGTGAGCGTGAGTGGGCAATGTGACGCCGGGCGACCCGAGGATACGCTGGCAAGAAACGGGACGATAATGTCTGCGTGCAGTGCTGTGTGTGAGTGACCGAGAAGAGGCCCGGGGTGGTGGTAGTGCAATGGTACACAACAGCACACACAATGGCAACGCGGCGGCGGCAAGTGGCCAGGTATGATGCAGCAGACGGAGCGATGGGAATATGCAGAGAAGGACTGAGAGACGCCTCGAGCAGGTGCTCAGTTGTGCTGGCAGGGCGTGGGCGCGGTGGCCGGCGAGCGTTCTAATAGCTACCTATTTAATCGTGGCCCACAGGTGCCGCTAGGATGCAGGCGTGGTCCCTTTCCAGGCACGTACATGATCCGCTACGCAGAGCTACGCAGGCGTGCGCAGGCTAGTATGGCAGACGCAGCGCAGCGGCAGCAGCAGGCCAAACGCGGTCTGCTGGCCGCGCGAGGTTTCGGTAGCGAATGGCCGCGAGCAGGGCAGCATGTAAGGTGTGCATTGGCCACGAGCAGAGCGCAGCGAGTGAGACGACGCTCGCTTCTGCTCTGCGCTGCATCCAGCAGCCAGCAGTCCACCTGCCCGTCCGGCGTGCTCGCGGGCAGTTACCGCCGTGCTGGCACGCTGTCGCTGGGCCTGCAGGCCGAGTGGGTGCCAGTGGAGATATACACCACTACTGTGCGGACGCCTGGGTGGCATGGGTGAGGCAGACCCGACACGCCTACGCACACAAGCGAGCCTGCTCCTCCGCGCGCACCCACCACCCAGGAAGACTGCACCGGCCTTGCTGACCTGTCGCCGCCTGTCCGCCCTCCCAGGCAGTGCGACGAGCGCACTGTGGGCGCCATCACAGCGCACGTAGGTAGCCGGCCAGCCTACGCCTCAACGTGTACCGCAGCCGAGCGGCCCTGCTCGCGGCGCCGTGTTCGGGAGAGCCCTTCACCGCCGGGCGCTGGGCCAGAGGTGTTCAACCGGGCGACTGGGAGTTGCTGTCACCGTGCATACTACTGCATGCGATCCCAGCCCGTCGTCTGTCACACAATCTGGCGGCTTGCGCTGGAAACCGGTGCGCGGCGGCCGCTCCCTAGTCAGACGTGCTCGCATGCTGGCCTGCGGGGAAATCTCTGCCAGTGGGCCAGTCGGCGGCGATGTGCTGAATCACACGCCTGTACGAAGGTATATTAGTATATTAATCGCCGGAGGCAGCCTCGGTGCGGCAAGCGCAGAGCGACACGGCGCTTGCAGGGGTTCGGCATGGCGGCGTGTCGGTACGGCTTGCTTGCCACCACGGATGCCTGTCGCGCTTCAATAGCAGCGGTCGAAGGATCAACAGGCCAGATGATTAATCGATTGCAATAGTCAATGGGACATGGCTGCTGCGCACGGCAGGGCCACTCTTCGTCTGCCAGAGGCACTGTTGCTCAGGGTTGCCTCACCGCTGTGCCTCATGCGAGACTTCTGCAGCGACGAGCGCAAATGCTGGGTCGGTGCCACCCACCTTGAGCAGATCATGCATGCTTAGGCACGGCGGTTCTGCAGCCTTGTGCTTCGCCGTTGCTGCCCTCGTATGGACGAAGCAACCTGACCAGTGACCTGGAATCCGAGTGACCTGCGAACTCAGCACGCCACGATCCGAAGCACTGTCTCGTGTTATCTAAGCGGTGGCCGTTTGGCTGGATGCGGCATGCGCTCAGCTGCTTCGTCCAGACCGCAGCATATAGGGGAGTGGGTCAATAGCGTACAGAAACGGCGGAATCGTCAAGCTACCCATAACGCTCACCCAGGTCCAATCAAAATTTCACAGCACGACGACGTGCGGAAGCTGGGCGGGCTTCATCCTGCGACTTCTGCCACGTGCTTCCGCGCAACGTCGAAGGCGCCACTCCCGCTACATCAGCTCTCTTTGATCATTGTTCCCCGAATCCAGTTCTGTCAGACGCTTCGTGTATTACCACCCTCTTGGAATCTGCGCGGATGTAACCCTCCTCACCACATCAAGAGATACTCCCCCAGGGGTGACTCTGGTCCTGCCCTATAGCAGAACACCTGTTCCATCGCAACAAAGAGGAGTACGCATACGCGAGGCAAGACACCCGTGTCTCACTCTCTGCAGGCACATCAGACTCCGTGGCCTGAGACCGACACCGTTTGAGCCAACCCGTCCTTCCGGCGCGCCATTTACACCACCCTGGTAGAGCCAGACGTCACCTCTTCTTATGCCTGCCTTCGAAGAGTTCCTTCATGCGAACGGC
Organism: Cladosporium sp. VS III D KN 1; assembly: GCA_019775635.1. Taxonomy (NCBI): domain Eukaryota; kingdom Fungi; phylum Ascomycota; class Dothideomycetes; order Cladosporiales; family Cladosporiaceae; genus Cladosporium; species Cladosporium sp. VS III D KN 1. Next base: position 730,310 of record JACWFN010000037.1, read on the forward strand.
AGTTGTGGATGTTCTTCGCACTGAACACAAAGAGGTCGAGGATGGTGTCTCTTGCTCGAGCTACTGCACTCTGGCGAACGGCCGCCGTTGAGCCGAGCAGTGCCAGAGCGTGCCGGTCCTAGCACCGCCGAACTAGACTAACTTATTCCCCGAAACCCGTCCATTCCGGGCGACGTGCATAGCGCAGGATTCACGTCCTTGACTTGATAGGGTCCTTCAGCGAAGCGACGCTGCGACGAAAGCTGGGGTACAGGTTTCCATGTACGGTACGTGCTTGAGTCGCTTATCCGTCGGCGGCGTCTCGTGACGAGAACAGCAGGTCTGAGGTCCAGAGAGGGCAACTCAACTCGACATGTCAGCCACTATCGACCATCAGTCCGGTAGCGAATGCTCAAAGGATCATCCGCCTCTTGACCTAATCTCGGCTGGCTCTCGTATCTCGCAAACTTCCGTGTTATTGGGAATGATGTGTCGATGATCCCTTGATATCATCATATAGGGATCCCAGGCCGTTATCATGTTAGGCTGGTATGCGGATGAAGTTGATCATCGCCTGTGGGGACCGTCATGCTGCTCGGGCAGGATGAGGGAAATCACAATCAACCTCAACGACAGGCAGGCAGGGTATCCCGACTAAATCCCGACTGGACCTTGAAGTTTCTTGATTCACTTGAGTTATTTAACGTATGCGCGGCTGGATTCGTGCCGCAACCTTCTTGACTTGCATGCCGATCGGGGAAGAAAAGTAGTGTCAAGTCTATCTGGTTGCGAAATGCCATGGTCGCGATGGATCGTTAGCAACATGGAGTCTGTGCCCGGCTGTCAATTCCATGGCGCCCGCTAGGCTATCACGGTCGGTTTCAAAGGTGCACAACGTGGCTTGTTCTCGATTGGCATTGCTGGTATACTCCTTCGAGGTCTACGTCCGTCTTGCTAATATGTCTCAGCGTGCGACAGCAAATGTAGCAGGCGATGTACGACAACGCGGCAGATGAATGCGGCTTCTCTGCTTGGAATGGAGATATCTCGAAGATGGCGTGTGCACAGATGGATTAATATGATAGCCGGCATATTGTACGTGTCGTTTTGCTTGCTGTGCAATTGTTAATGGGTGGGTATTGGCCAGACTGATTTTGAGTGATTAGTGCGCCGCGCAGCAATCGCCGACATCACAATAATGCTAAGCAATCCATAGCACCAAGCAACTCCATTCGAACGATTCGTGCTATGCGCACAGCGACAAGCCACAATGTTTCATCACACTGGCTAGCCTCCATGACGAAGGCCAGAAGCTCTCCTTCCGTCCAGTTGAGCACAAGTACACAGGTACGGTGATGGTACTCACGGCGTCTGACCCTACTTTAGGCGATTGACAGCCACACACCCATGTCACCGGCAGTTGCCAACAGTCCACGACTGGGCATCCCTGGAGTCGTTGACTCGTACGAACGAGGCCCGTGTGTAGGATTATGAAGCGGTCACACTTCTAATCGATGATCCTGGAAACCGATTTCTCAAACCCGTTCAAAGACCAAGCGCTCAGCGGGTAACCCTGCTGTACGAATACAAGGTACCTGGTAGAGGGTTGCTTCCCGGTGTTGATGAGCCTCCGACTCGGCCATCTTTCGGAATGAAGAATCAATGAATGTCCTCAGTGCTTTGTAATAATCATCCAGATTCACCTGTGAGTGGCGGCTAGCTCTTTCGAATTATTTGTGCATGTTCTTGTAAGCAAGGAAGGATTTCTACGTTTACTAAGGCAGACCGTAAGCCGTATCAGCCGCAGGTGCCCTCCAACTCGCAAGGCTGTCAGCCGTCGCACAACACACTCGCATAACCAAGATTACGACCAAAACCCGCATGCGATTCACATCAAGTGACTCCCCTCAATTCATCTTACCGTCATCGATAATGCAGGAACACGTCCACGGCCCACCAATGCATATGCCACGAATCCTGCCACCCAGTAGCGCCGTGGAGAAATCCGAGCAAACAGCAAGAAAATGGATCTGTCGCTTTTCTTCAACATTGCACCGCTGTGGCTAGAGAACGCATCCGGCCCTCCGCGCAAGCGATATGCACACAAGAGGCGTGGCGTGACAGGCAGGGTTCCGCAGCTTGACAGTCTGGTCGCACAAAGAAAACAACCGCTTCGTTTGCTGGTACTCACGCGCGTAGAACCGTGGTCGACCAGAGGTACGCACGCATGAATTTCTGCGTAGATCAGTTACCGGTATCGTGAAAACTTGCATGTGGTACTAATGCGGTGCGCTCGCATTGCACATTTTCTTGGTTTTACTGGTTTGTTTTCTTCCTCGATGGGAACGCGCGCGACGTGTGTTTGTAAGCCGCAATGCCCAATATTGGTTTTTCTGAGCATGAATATTGATTGACTGCTCGGCCACGGCGGTTGCATGACATGTGGTACGGCAGGCAAAATGCAGTGTTGCCGCATACACGAGTCGGGCGCTTGTGGTTGGGAACGAACAGTCTTCCAGGTGGGTTCTGTATGCCAGCGGGCTTTCACGTGAAAGAAAGATGAATGCGCGCGGTCTGTTCCGCCCCCACGGCGAACTGCGGCTTTCAGGCGACCTGCGATCCTCGAAACCCTGCATTCTGTCCCTGAATCGAATTGGGGGGCTGTCACGAAAAAACATCGTACGAGCCCATTGAGAGGCCTCCAACGTCGAATCATTCTGTCTGCAATTACTATTACTCGGCTACGTCGTGATCTGAATAAAACACATACTCTTGCCGAAAAAGCACTTGCTGGAATTCAACATCGCGATCATCTCTGGACGAACATGGACGAGAAGAACGAGCAGCGCCGGCTGCACCACCACGAAGCCGATGTTGTTGTTGTAGGAGCTGGAATTTTGGGTTGCGCAGTGGCGGTGGCGCTCGGCAACCAAGGACGCAGTGTAATTGTTCTTGAGCGATCCTTAAGAGAGCCGGACAGGATTGTCGGAGAACTGCTACAACCAGGTGGCGTACAGGCGCTGGAGAAGCTTGGGCTGCGGGATTGCCTGGAGGACATTGACGCTATCAAGGTGTTTGGCTACGATGTGATATACCATGGAAAAGAAGTGACCATCGCATACCCCGCCGAAGCGCGCGCCGAGGAGGATGAGGCGACCCAGAAATCGGACGAGATGCGAGGAACAAAGAGAAAGAGGCCAGAGGGCAGGTCATTCCACCATGGCAGATTTGTGCAACAATTGAGGAGGAAGGTGCTTGCCCACCCAAATGTGACGGTCGTAGAGGGCACAGCCAATGGACTTGTGCGCAGTGGATACACCGATCAGATCTTGGGCGTGGAAGCAACGGTCAACGGACAGACAGACGCTTTCTTCGGAACGCTTACTATCGTCGCGGACGGATATGCCAGCAAGTTCAGGAAGGAGTTCAGAGCCGACGCGCCTGTCGCACGCTCGAAGTTCTGGGGCTTGGAATTGATTGATGCGCCTTTACCAATGCCGAACCATGGACATGTCATTATTGGTGACCATGCGCCTATCCTGCTCTATCAGATTGGCACCCACGAGACACGAGCACTCGTCGACATCCCAGAAAACATGCCAACTGCTTCACTGAAAGCAGGAGGCACTAAGGGCTATTTGAAGAACGTGGTCATCCCAGCGCTGCCAGAACAAGTACGACCATGCTTCGAAGCTGCAATTGAGAAAGATCGTCTGCGCTCAATGCCGAACTCTTTCCTCCCACCCGCCACAAACCGCAAGCCAGGCCTCATCATGCTTGGCGACGCAATGAACATGCGACACCCTCTTACTGGAGGTGGCATGACAGTCGCCTTCAACGATGCTGTTCTGCTCAGTGAGGTGCTTCACCCCGATATCGTGCCTCACCTTGACGATACCAAGTTCGTCCTCCAGCAGATGAAGGCCTTCCACTGGAAGCGCAAAGGTCTAAGCTCAGTCATCAACATCCTGGCCATGGCACTGTACTCACTATTCGCTGCCGAAGACGCACAACTCAGAGCTTTGCAACAAGGTTGCTTCGAGTACTTCCAGCTCGGCGGCAACTGCATTGACGGTCCTGTCGGGCTTCTGGCTGGTATCATCAGGCAGCCATTCGTCCTGTTCTATCACTTCTTCGCGGTTGCACTCTACGCCATGTGGCTGTACATCACTGGCGCCGGTGTACTAATGATCCCTCTCAGAGCACTCCTCAGCGTCGGAGTCTTCTGGAAAGCTTGTGTTGTCATCTTCCCTTACATCTTCTCAGAGCTACGATCGTGATCGGAGAAAGCTTTCGATGAGATTGTGTGAAGAGCATTTAGCGAAGGCGTTAATTTTGAATTGGCATATGATCATGGGATGTACGCAACTCTGGCAGGATAAACTAGGGTGTATATATTTAATCACAGATGTAGAATAATAATCTAACAACGATGCTTCATAAGTTGCAGTCGATTGGTTGATATGGTTTGCAATGACTTTCACTTACCGAAGCTTCTTTCGATCGTTGTTATCTATAAGACATATGTGCTCAACACGACCGTGCAGCACGACATTTCAAACGTAAAGTCCGGTGCAAGCCTTCGTTTCTTCCTGTCCTGTTGAGCAAAAGGTCTGTTGCTTTCAAATGTTTGCTTTTACCTTCCAGACAACATGACGTATCATTAGAACGAAGACCCGATTTCATCGAAGGCCACACGGTAATTCGGCAAGTGTCACAGAAATGCGCGGACGGGAGACCTCCCAAAGTAGTATGCTCTCATCACCACTAACGAGTGGAGAGTGCTCAGGGAAATACCGCATTCGCTCATGCCGTTGCTTCCGTCTTCGCGCCAAGGCATCACTGCCTCTACCAGCTCCACAAACACGGTGACAGTGCGTGTGAAGCATCTACAAAACCCCATGTTCGTCCACAATATGCTTCACATTCTGCGGAGTCGCGTGGGAAATGCGTGGAGGCTTGGAGCCGACGATCCACTGATCGCCACTCGGTGCTACTCGGCGATATACAATCGGGCCTTCTTTTGTGTCGCTTGGCCTTGTCTTGGACATACCGCAGTCCACTACACATCATTCTTGTAATGATATATCGTCTGCAGTGGAGAATAGTATGGCGGAGCCACGGCAATGTCTTGATCGGAAGCCATGGCTCAGACTTGGCAGTATGCTCAACGACTTCTCGTTAATGATCTTGTCAGGGCACGATGATGCAACTAGACAGAGTGATAGTATAAAAGATGGTAGGTGTTCTGCATTTATTGGTACGTCAGAACCATTCAGACTCCCGAGTTCAATCTCATCACAATCCTGCCCATCATGAAGCTTCTCCTCGGGAGCAGCATCGCCAGCCTTGCTGTGCTGGCGTCTGCCCAACGATTGACGAACATGAGCGATACTTCTCCATTTCCCAGAAACTTGCCAGTGCCAGGCAATTACACCGGAGGTCTACGGCCACAGGTTCACTTCAGCCCTCCTCAAGGCTTCATGAACGATCCCAATGGCATGTTCCGTGCAAAAGACGGCACATATCACTTGTACTACCAGTACAACCCGGCCGATATCGTTGCCGGTAACCAACACTGGGGACATGCGACGTCCAAGGACCTGTATCACTGGGACAACCAACCTATCGCGCTCTACCCGCCAGTTCCAAACTCAGGAGTCTTCTCTGGCAGCGCGGTGACGGATCCTAATAACACCTCTGGTTTCTTCCCATCGCAGGACGATGGAGTACTTGCCATCTTCACCGTCAACTACGGCGACCTGAAACTGCAAACTCAAGACATTGCGTACTCTAGAGATGGTGGATACACTTTTGAATGGTACGAGGGAAACCCCATCATCGACACAAAGAGCGCAAACTTCCGTGATCCAAAGATCTCAAGATACGGCGACCAATGGGTAATGGTAGTCACCTGGTCACAAGAATTCGTGGTCGGCATCTACACTTCCCAAGATCTCAAGAACTGGACTCACACCAGTAATTTCACCAATCACGGTCTTCTCGGTGCTCAGTACGAATGCCCAAACCTGGTATCCATTCCGACTCGCGACTACGACACGGGCGAACCGGGCGAGAACCTAGATCTCCTGACACTCAGCATCCAGCCTGGAGCTCCTCTCGGTGGCTCTGTGACGGAATACTTCATCGGCCGCTTCAACGGCACTCACTTCAACACGATTGATGATGCCACTCGCCTCAACGACTTTGCAAAGGACAACTACGCTGGCCAGTTTTTCTATGGAATCCCTGAAGACGAGCCACAGATCGATCTGGCGTGGGCCAGCAACTGGCAGTACACGAACCGCGTTCCGACTGGATCCGAGGGTTGGAGATCTATCATGAGCCTCCCAAGGACAAACTACCTGACCAATGCGACTCGCATCGGCTGGACGCTGGTGACCGAGCCATATGGTCTTGAAGCAGTTACCAATAGTACTCTGGAAGAGAAGACCTGGACCGGAAACGGCTCAGCCATCGTAGATTTCGCTCACGTCGAGTCCAACGCCGTCCACTTCTCAATCAACGTGACAAACATCAACGCCACTGATTTTGGAGCTAACCCGACCGTCAACTTCACCTTCATGAGCCCTGTGTCGGGCGAATCCATCCGCGCTGGTTTCCTTTTCAGCGGCGACACTCCCTTCTGGTTAGATCGTTCTCATACAAACGGGTTCGCAGACGACGTCTTCTGGACCAGCAAGTTCAGCGTCGCTGACATCTACAACGGCACGGTTTGGAACGTCGAGGGCGTGATCGATCGTTCGGTCCTGGAAGTCTATGTGGACAGAGGCATTCATGCTGCGACCATGTTGTACTTCCCTGACCAATCGCTCACTCTCCTTGGCGTCGCGTCGAAGGATCTTTCGACAAATGCAAAGGTCGAGCTCGCTGTTTGGGGGTTGGAAAGCGGTTGGGCGAACGCCGAAAGTGCAAGTGGCGGAGTCGCCGGCAATAGCACGAGGGTTTGAGCTGCCACTGGGCTGCCATCGCAAGTTCTAGAAGATGATGTTTCTCGTATGATTTCCATGGAAGATTATCTTATCCATGCTCGTCCGAATGTGCCGAAGGTGTCCTGTCCGATTTTCCAATGGTTTGTGTGCTTCGTATGTCGCACTGCTCCCGGAGTCGAGCACGTGATGGGTGCTTCCGAAGCTTCCTTCCTGTTGTGAAACCAGTGTGACCGGATGATCACTTGCAAAATGAATGAACATTTATTGCAACATAGTTCCTCTGCAGTGTCAGTTCTGAGAACCAGAGAACCGAGGCAGCTCACGACGATATTAACAGTAACAGTATCTGAAAGTAATGATGGTAGAGACGACATCCGATCGTGAAATGCAAGACCTTGGTAGACTCGATCAAATATCTTCTGCCGTTGAAAGCTGGTCTTTGCTAGGATTAGTGGTGCCTTTGCATTGATCATGTCAGTTCATTTGTGGCGACATCTGTCAGATCTGAAGCAAAATTCTATACAGACGTCAAAAATCGCTAATGTACATATCTCAGTCAGTCCAAGCCAAGTAAAATTAGCGCCACAGAAATGCTACCACAACCGAACGCCAATGCCGCCAATGCACACTCCTTACACATGGGTGTCTATCGTAATGGTCTTCAATGATGGCCGGGTTTGGCAGGCGAAGAGGGTGTTGGCGCGGCACTTCGCGACTTTTTTGCTCGAGATCTATACCTGGGCCCTCTTCGGGACGGCTGAGGAGCAAGACGCCTCTCACCGTTCGCGGCCGTGATCAACAGCTTGACCAGCTTGCGGCCAAAGACTTTCGAGTCCTGCATTTGCGCCATGCGTCGGTCGCTGCATTGACGATGCCAGTGCTCTAGCAGAGCCACGATCTTGGGTTTCTGCTTGACGTAGACGATTGAACCATCGTCAAGACGGGAGACGGGGCGTCTGGCGCGTTTGAGGGTCCGCAAGAAGGCCTGATCGATGCTCAGGCCTTGGTGCAAGACTTCCTCGATGACCCAGTGCATGCCTCGTAAGATGCCGAGGGCTGCGTAGCCTGAGAACCAGACGCTCATAACGGCGATGTCGAGCGGCTTTTCCTCGCTCCATGAGGATTGCAGGATGGTGCTTAGGAGGTTTATGCCGTGCTGGGCGCATCCGGCCTGGATCATGGCGTGTGCAGCTTGAGTCGCCACGTGATGCTTCACGTGCAAGCCGTTAAGCTCGTTCATACGGTAATAGTCGATGACGCTGTTGCGCAATTCAGCCACGCTCTGCGCGTCTTTGAGCGGAGAATGTCGTATCTGGTTTATGATCAGCGGGCCCATTGCGCATGTAACGTTCATGCCAGCATCCCGGGCAGCTGATATTATGTTTTCAGCCTCATGCCGGTCATTGGTGTTTCGCAGGCTGGCTTCCACTGCGATCTCGAGCGCCAAAGGCGACGCGGGTAGGCCGATGCCGTCCAGTGATTTCTGGTACAGCTCGAGAACGAGATCGTACTCCTGCAGAGAGAATTGTAAGATCATCTGCCTCTCGGGGTCTTCGGCACTGGACGTCTCAGCAGCAATGTCTTGATCTTGATCGCCGAGTGTATTCATGTCGTACGCAGGGCGGAGCTCCTCAAATGTGGCATTATTTTGGTGAGTTGTCAGTACTGAAGTCCTTGTCTCATCACCTGGTGGCATGGCGGCATCTTGAGGATCATTTGTAAATGCTGTTTCGGTAGGTGTGGAAGTTCTTGCGTCTTCAGCATCCAGATTAGCAAGATTGGGCTGCTCATGAGCATGTGCTGTCTCGGTAGGCGAGAGGTCATGAGCCTCCATAGGCCCGAGAGCATCGAACTGGGGCGGATAACGAGTATGCACTGTCCCTATTGGCGCGAGGTCATCAAGCTCTACAGGCACATGCGCCGTGTGTGCCGTCTTGGTGGACGCGGCGTTTCGAATCTCTCCAGTCTCGACATCGTAAGAAGCCGTGCGCGAAGCTATTGTTGTGTCAGGAGGCGCGACCTTGCAATTCTCTCCAGCCTTGACATCATGGGCAAGTCCGTCAGACCTCACGTCGGCATACACTGTTGTTCCACGCTCTGACAATGTCCCATCGGCATTCACCAGCCTTCCGCGGTCGTAAAGCTTCTTGTCATACCTATAGCCAGGTCTCGGAATCTCGCCATGCGAGTTCTCAACCATAGCCTGGCGAGCGCGTATGATTTGTGCCATCCAAGGTGCATTAGCACCGGCGAGCTTGCGCAGGTCGAATCCTATTGTTTCACGTACAATATCTAGCAGAGCGTTGCTGTGCAATGAGGGCGCCGCCTGAGATAAATTGCGACAGAACCACATCACCATAACGTGTGAGTGCCTGAACCCGAGATACCAGCTCTTGATAATGGCGGCAGCGATCCCAGAATTCATGTTGGATTTGCTTTCAGCAGAGACAGAAAAGTTGATCCAGTGCTCGAGAAGTGGGATCGCTCTCTTTGACACCAAGCTGGACATCATCACCTCCCAAGTCGACTGATTCGGGACAAGTCTGAGATCGTTGATAGACATCAAAACGAAGTCTGAAACCTGCTGTGCAGAGTGGCTGCGCGAGAACAAGCGCAAAGCGTTATTGTAAGCTCTTTTCATCGTCGGTGTCCAGAACCAAGTCGGACCATTGTGCTTCAATGCCTCGAAAAGTTGCCCGAATGCCAACCAATTTTTCTGTTTTGCAAGAGCCAGAGCCGTCAGGGTTGCGATGTTGCCGTCAACACCATCCTGATTTAATTCTGATAGCGCTTTGATGGCTCCTTCGGGATGGTTCGCGCTAAGCTCGATCTCGATCATTGCAATGTGTAATGGTCGCACGTTTGCATCCACAACGTGCTCATAGTATATCAGCGCATTCTTGTAGCTCCGATACACCTTGCTCAGGTTGCGTTGGGCGTTCCAGTCAGCCTTCAAAGTCAAGGCTTTGGTAGCCACACCTGCATCTGCCAGAGACACACGCATCTCATGAGAGAGGCGGTCATAATATTTCTTAAATGCCGCCTTATTATCATACATGTCGGCAAAGCAACGACAAAGATACGTGTAGCTCTGGGGGCTCAATGTAGCGTTGTGCTTGAGCCCACCATTGCCATGGAGGTTACCGAAAAGACCGTGCAGCATTCCTATAGCGCCTTCCTCGAAACATAGTTTGATGAAGGCATCCTTCTGTTCTTTGTTGTCTCCATACCAAGCATTGTTCCTGGCTCGAAGCAGCTGTGCGCAGAGAGAGAGATGCCGGCCTCCGATTGCAGCGTCGAAGAGTTTTGCGTCAAGCTCTGGGTCAACATCTCTTTGTTTCCGTCGAAGCCTCATCGTCGCGCACCTGAGCTTTACGGCAGATGACAAATGGTCCTCGGCGATGAGACGTATGCATTCTTGCCGGAGTAGATGGACCACATCGGCCCGATCGGGAAGGTCGACAGCTTCGACGATTTGATCAAACCATTCCTCCTCACCTTTGCTTTGCGAGTCTAATTTCAGTGCCTCGCCACGTAATCTCAGGACGGCCCAGATTTGCTCGCCTTGTGTAGCCGATTGCCATACAGATGTCGCGAACAATGCCGCATAAAACTGCATAGTGGCTTCGGGTCCCAGGTCCTGAGCAATATTACCGAACGATCTCGCGACATTGTATAAGTCGTCGAAGCTCAGGGAGTTTGCGGCCAGTTTCCATAGCATGAGTGATCTCGTCAATCTAGCCGACGTGTTCATTTCTAGGGACAGTCCGAGTAGTCCATCTGCAATTCTATTGGCGAAATGCATGCTCAGTCTAGGGAACGCGTCCTGGTTGACGCTCTTGAAGAAAAGAGCCACGTCCCGCTCCAGAGTCTGTGGAGGGATCAAGTCTTCGCTACTGCGTGCTGACCAAAGGTGATGTGTTTCGAACGTCTTCTCGATCAAGACCTCGGACTCGGAACTTTGGTAACTTTGACCTTCCTTCGTGGTGTGAAAGAGCTTCATCTTGTCGGAGGTTGGCCGCAACAAACCTTCACGTCTGAAGCCGTAGTGAAACGGTTTTTGGTATGACATCCATTCCAGTGAGGTGTCATCGCGGTATATCGAGCCTTCACAAGCACTCAATTGTGAAGGTATGGCGTTTGGAAGCACAGGTATGTGTTTTGCCGAGTTTTGGATCTTTTGTTTACCACGCGCATCCAGATCTGCTTTTGCCACGCGGTCTCGATTCCCATACCCTTCGACAAAACCAGGTCTGCCATGATGTTCCCGTCGCCTGCTCTTCTTGCGATTTCCCTCAGTCAATCGCCCATACTCATCCTCCACCACACTGGGAAGCTGTGCCGTCTTCCCTCCCTCATGATTCTCCACCATCCTAGCTCTTCTCCTCGCAGCAACAGCATGCCGCTGGTTCCCAGCCTCAACACCCTCGCCATCCCATCCAAAATCGTTCTCAAGATCTTGCTCCCTCACAGCCGCGGCCGCCGCTCCATGCGCATATCGCGGACTTTGGCGTAATCGTTTGGCATTATCGGCGACTTTCTGCACAATCTGGGTGCGTCGTCTGCGCTCCTCGGCGCAAAGGGCGCCAATTCCTACAGCGGTTCCAGACGAGATGTAGGCGAGTTGGTAGAGGACGCGGAGAGTGGCCGCCGAGGGAGCGCGAGGTCGGTTGGGAGATTTGAGCATTGCCAATTAGCCATGGCAATATTTCCTTCAGCACAAATGCATGATTGGGAGTAGAGTAGTATTATGGCGCGATTTATCAAGGGAATATGGCGATTCGCCGCTTGGTCTTCAGATGCTAGGCTCAAGATCTAAGGAACGGAGGATTAAAGTTCGCCGCACTTTCTCCGATCGCCGCTTTGACTTCGACGATATCATCGATTATTGAGGGGCGTCTTGCAGGTGCCTGGCATTATGAGGTATCGTCTTGCGGATATCATTTTGGTCTTCCCTAGCTTTGTGGGCTCTCATGCTCATGAGAGGTTCCATGTAACACAGTGCTCCAGACGTTTTGTAGGTAACAGGGATTCTCATGTTACAGCCTCGGCGAAGCCCGACCTTGCTACAAATACAGGCATCGAATCGGTCACTCATAGCCAACATTTGAAGCACCATTTCGACACGAAAAAACGAGCACAGACATCTCTTTCATTTCTATCCAATCATCCAGACCACTTCTATCTCTCACATCGCTGGGTATCAAAAAGTGTTTCAAAAACTCATCACTGCGCCTTCGCGTCTTGCTTCGCCATTCGCAGCCTCATCATCTCCTCGGCATGTCGCGCCATATACGATTCGCCCAGCGATCCGGCCGTAAAAGATCCTTTGCTCATCGGACGGACGTAACTTGAGCCATAGATTCCCGTTTCTTCAGCGTTCGTCGCTGCCCGTGTGTAATCCTTGCCGGTATATCCTGGGTCGCGAATAACGGATGGCCGTCGGAAGCCTGGGTTTGTGGGCTGTTGCGAGGCTTTGACTGATTCTGGTCGGAATTCCAGATGTTGGGTCTCGTCTTCGGGCTCTGGGTCTGTGGCTGGTTCTGCAGTGTATAGCTCGTCGTCCTCGTCCGCAGCCGTTTGGGGTTCTGATGATTTGGGTGATGGCGTATGTGAGACGCGGCCTGCGATGCCTGTGCCGATATCCTCTTCGAATTCATCGTCCATGTTGAAAGCTGGGAATTTCTCGGTTTCTGATTCGTCGGGCTCTTCCATGTGCCAAAATTCGCCTATATCGTCTCCAGGATATTTCGAAGCTGGAGCTTTTTGTGCTTGTTTCGATTGCGCTGTGTTATTTGTCTGTTGGTCATGGAGTGCTTTGAGTCCGCTCACGTTGGAGCCGTTGGCAGGACTAGGTTTGCTCAAATTCGTGGTCAGAACAAATTGTTGTGGTTCGTCCTGGATTGGCGATCCGGAGGCAGGCGAAGATCCTTGAGATGATGGCGGCGTTGAACGCTTTCTGGAATGTGAGGGAATGCTGCTGATGGTCATCATGAGAGGCACATTGTCGGATGGCGCAACGATGGAGTCGCCAACTGCTAATGACACGCGCTTTCTCTTGGGTCTGTGAATATCAGAGGATGACTTCATAGCTGAGACAAGCTTTCCATCCACCGAAGAGCCAGACGAAGATGTGCGTTGCGACAGCTTGAGTTGTGCAGGTCTCTTTGCATGAGCCTGCGGCGTCAACACGACGGTGTCCGAGTTCGCCCGTTGCATCGCCTCTTTAGCAGCATCAGCGTCTTTGTCCGCCACAACCATGTCCGGCTCTGAGGCTGTTCGCGCGATTCTGCGCGCCCTTTCATCCTCGCTGGTCTCCAATGCTGGCAAGAATTGAGGCGTGAAGACGCCCACGAATCCTTTACGGTCGTCGCTAGGTCGTCGGTCGTCTGAAGTAGTCGCAGCTGTCGCACTCAGCGTGGACGGAGAGCCATTGTCTTCAACAGCATTGCTGTCTGAATCTCGCCTTGAGCCCTTGCGCAAAAGTGTGTCAACGGCGGACAAAGACGACTGATCACCAGTCTGTTGCGCTTCTTCCGCGGAGCTCCGTCGTCGTTCTTGCGCATCGGCATTAGCAGTATGTGCTTGGGCGCGGTGCTGCGCTCGCAGGTCCTTCTCGAATTGGCGGTAGTCGCGCTCCTTGGCGGCGATATATTTGTGGATCGACTCATCGAGCTGTTTGCGCTTCTGCTCCAGCTGGTCTAGGTATTCCTGGGGCAGGCCAGCTTCGGCCAGCGACTTGCGGAATGATGCGCGCCTGGCGAGAGGCTCGCGGCCGGCGGTTTCAGCCATGGCAATGGAGCGGCGTGTCCGGAGGCTCGCATGTGACTATGTGTCTGCTGCGATATGGACGGGTGCGACGAGCAGCGCGACGGTGGTACAGCGCCTACGGGCTGGGCTGGGCGGCGACGGTGGATCGCTCAGCGGTCGTCCGCTGCGAAGGCCGTCGACGAGATGTCCAGTATCGGTATCGAAAGCCGGGGACAGCAACAGCAACAGCGTACCGTTTGGCTGGGATTCACGGTAGTGTGGACGGTGTGCGAGAAGGCACAGTTAGGCGAGCAGGCCTGACGCCTGTGGCGGCAGATAGCAATTACCAGCTCCCCAGCTAACGCGTGGCGCTGTGTCTATATTTCAGATCACTGTGGATCTCCCTTCCCTTTCGACGGGTCCAGATCACTCTGGTTTAAAGCTTCTCCTGCCAGCCTTACTGCAACGAGCAGCGCGCCCCTCCCGCCCCTCACTTTTACGGGCAATGTCGCAAGCTTCCATGGGAGAGACATCGGCGACGCACTTGATCCAGTCTTGCCGCTGGATTGCACTGCTGACTTATATGTGTGCGCTGGCAGCACCTGGGCGACCTGACACCTGATGTCTCGGCTCGCACTGGCACGGCCATGCTCACACTCTCCTCGCAAACGGCGACCTCGCTTGCAAGAAGCAAAAACGAATTCGATCCTGCCAAAGCATGGCTGGCACACCAGCTGCTCACTTGAGCAGTGAGAGTGCCTTGGATTGATCATGCGGCGTGCAAAGGCCCGAACTCAGACGCCGCACCGGTCGAAAGTCCTCCCTCACAGGACAATCATCATGATGCTAGCAGATGCCCCGTCGGAGTGCGATGCCGATGAAATTCCCATCTGCCAGCCGCTGAAAGATAGCACGGTGTGTGTTGCATGAAAATCTCATGGGTATTGCGCATGTGCTGCTGAGCCGTTGTATGTGTCGCGGTCAAGTACCAAATGCCGTACATCTTGAATAGCATGGTGCCTGTCAGGGAGCGAGACAGCCTCGGCTTCAGGCGCGCTGCCACATGGTTGCGGCGTTTCGGCGCTACACACACATCGAAGATTGTTGCTCGCTGTGCCGGGCACGCCAATCGACCATCTGCCATGCATGAACGTGCACGCCACGCTCTGCTCACGGCCAGCTGCCGGCTAGTGATCATCTGCTCGGTTGGAGGTAGCACGACAGTCCCATGAGTATTGAAGACTCCCGTGCTTATCGTGAATGATCTCGGGCTCGGCCGTAGTCGCCGGGGTGGAACGAACACCATGAAGCGTCATCAGCTCCATACCAATACCGGGACCAATGATATTCCTGCCAGGCGCCTGCGATACCATCCCAAACTTCATATTCGGTGGCATGGCTTTGGGCGATACGAGCTACTATGCCGCGAGTTCTCTACAGCTGCTACGGAAGCAGTGTTAGCAGAGCCGACCTCGAATGGCGATGGGGTCGACGTGTAAATTTATTGTTGAGTAGTTCTTTCTAGCCAGGTAGCAGCGACTCCTACAGGTAGAACCCTAGACGTGGACTTGCGATGCACCAGCGGGCAACTCGCGTGAGCACTCGCTGCCAGCAGGGAATGTGTGCGCTGTCGCTACTCCACGGAGATAACCATTCCTAGGCTATACTGATTTACTATCTCCTACAGTGCCCTGTCAGAAGCCCGGGAGCGCGCAGTCGCTGAGCTGCAGAAAATCCTAAGGTACAACAGGTACTACTTGCACCGTACTTCTACTACCGATTTGCCTCACTACTACTGAGGTTGATCGCGTAGTCTAGCCTTAGCACTGGGGCGCCACAACACCGGGTGCGAGCTGGATATACTCCGATGCGGTGGACTCCCAGCTATCGCTAAGGTACCTTCTGTACATGTATTTGATACCGCTGCAGGCTCTGGGCTGTCCTACCCTTGCACCGCTTGTACGTTTCGCAACAGACGACCCTGGGCAGGTCCGGACCCCACTCCGGCCAAGTAACGAATACCTATTATTCGGTTGTGAGTATCTCTCAGTCTTCGACGCTAGCTTCGATCGCTCCACGTCACAGTCACATCGTCATCCGCTGTTTCTCGCCCTAGGTTGAACGTCGCCAGAGGCCGCCGCCGCCGCCTGGGTTTGTTTGCAACGTCCTACACGGCTATACTGCCAACAGGCATAGCATCTGCATGCCCGTACTAGAGTCGGCACGACGCCACATCTAACCCACACTGTATTGACTGCGCATTCTGGATCTGGACGGAGAGGTGCACGGATTCGGGTTTTAAGATTCGCGGTTCACCATCCCGCATCCCACTGCAAATCCAAAGCGCAACATCCATTACTCGCTTAGCGCTCGCCATACCCTCACAACCACGGCCTGAGAGCATAGCGCAGCTGTTTTCCTGAGGCCGGGCCATTGGACCTCGTCGTTGAGCCTGCAAGCCTGTCGCCACATATTGTGTGTGCTCAAGTGGCCAAACACACAAGAACTTAGTGTGCTGCTGCAGGACATTCATAAGCAGATCTCACGGCCCACTGCCGAGAAAGCTGTGACGGCCACTCCTGGAGAACGACTGTCCGACACCAAGTGCTCCAATGGCATCTCTGCGAGAATCTGTAGAGTCGAGCGAAGGCTCACAGCGCCGCGAGAGAGCCGCTATCGCAGCACAGGCCTGCCAGACATGCCGCAACCGCAAAAGTAAATGCGATGAACAACGACCAAAATGCGGTCTCTGTCGACGGTTGAATGTGACATGTCAGTACAGAGAGCCTATGCCGACGAAAAAAGACAAAACCATGGTGCACATTCTTGACGCGTTGACCAGACTGGAAACGAAATTCGATAATCTTGCGATAGACCAAAGCACTGCATCAACACCCGATACACTTGGGAAAATTTATTACAACGCCAACACACCAAGCTCGAAGTCATCAGGACAAGCCAGTACACGAAAGACCGATGCCACATTTTCTCAAAAGAACTCGACAGCACTCGCACAATCGTATGACCATCTCACGGTGCCCCACAAAGTCATACTTTGGCCAAGCATATATATTCACATGATCAACGCCGGCCATCATACCGCCTCGGATCTGCAATACATCCTTCAGGAAGGCACACCTTGGTTCATCCGGATAGAGCTAGCGAAACATCCGAGATCCCTACCGTACGATCCTGGTCTTCGAAGTGTGCGGATCGACACGCCTCCTTCAAACGATGGATATTCGACTAGATACGCGTTCCCGACCCTGACAATACAGCAGATCAAGGAGTACACGGATGCATACTTCAACACATTCAACATCCTCTGTCCCATACTGAACCAGGATGCCTTTACGAATGACGTCGTCACGCGATTGCTGCGCGAAGGCTACGCCGATGGCGACACCCATAGCGTCCTTGCGCTAATGGTCTTCGCACTGGGCCAAGTGGCAATTGAAGGTGTGTACGGCAGCCCTATATCAATGCCCGACGGTGTCCCTAGTGGCTTCAGAGGTGGTACCGTTGACAAGCCTCCTGGGCTCGAGATTTTCAATGAGGCAAGGCGGCGACTAGGATTTGTGGTAAACATGTGCACTCTGGAGAACGTACAGATCTTGCTGCTCCAAGCGACTTACTATGAATCCAACTCGAGGCATCTGGACTTCTGGCGCAGTACAACAGCGGCATCCATGGCGTGTCAAGTACTTATCAAATGTCAAAACGTGGACTGGTCAACTCAGACGGGTGACATGATCAAACGCGCGTACTGGGCGTGTATACTCAGTGAGGACTTGTATCACCTCGACTTGGACTTGCCTCAAACAGGAATTCACACCATGGAGGACGAAGTACCTCTGCCATACTTCCACGAGGCGCACGAGACACAAAGCAAAGCACAAGCACCGGATGATCGCTCGCATTTCCAATACCACTTCCTAGCTATGATAGCGCTTCGTCGTCTGATCGCCCGGATCCATGGCGTCATACACCAGTGTAAGTGAATGTCCTCTACTTCCACGAATATATTGCTCACATACTCATAGCTTCAGTCACCCAGGCAGAATCTTCAGATGACTATGGTGGGCCTCCAGTGCCTGTTATCCGGGAAATGGCTCGTCAGCTGGACTCATGGCGGTCCCTTCTCCCGCGACCGTTGCAGTGGCTTGACAGCGACATGCTAGACTTCCCCAACTGCGATCCAACCAGCCGTCGTCCCAACGAACCTCTGTTCTCTCACGACCAAGGCACCGTGCCAATCGGCCACAGATATAACCTTGACGTCGTGACAGCGCAGCTTCGCACACGCTTCTACTACGCAAGGTTCATGATGTTCAGGCCATTTGTCTACAAAGCGCTACACTTCCCGGAGCTCATGACGGCCGATGATGCCAATTGCTGTGCCCTCGCCATTCAGTCCGCCTGCTTGTGGCCTCTATCAATGGCACCGCCGAAGAACAAGAAAAGGCTGGTACCGCACTTGTTCACGTGGACGCAGAACTTCATGGGCATACTATTGATTCTACGGATGACACGCGAGAACGGAGTACTCAGACAGATCTGCGACGAGCAAGTCAACAGCGAAGATCTCCAACGTACGGCGACGTTGATGCTGGACTGGATTCGAGACGTGAAGCAACTGGATGGTATCGCGGAGTGGAGCTGGGGCATCCTGGAACCGATGTTCGACGGAGGTCGAGCGTTGTAAGAGAAAGCTGCTTGTCGAAGACGTTCGTTTGACAATATTTATCTCACTCGCTAGGACTGTCGAAAGTCCTGCAAAAGCCGCCCTCTCCGCGTACACGAAAAGCAATGATTCAGGAGAGGGCATGGCCTGATTATATTTAGCGATGGCGTTGCATTGACGAAAACAAAAAAGTCATGGTTTGGGTTGATGATTTGCAAAAGAAGCTTTGATGAACCCTATGATTATTTTTTAGAATACCCCCGGCTGTAGCTAGATAGCGTTTTAGTACGTCTGATTTTGGAATGACGATCTGCTCGTCTTCCAAGGAAATAGATGTATGGAGTTTTGATGTTTCTTGAAACGATATGTCAGCACCCTCAGAAATCCACCCCACCTTGAAGCATCCCACCCACGCGCGTTCAGCGCGCGTCACGAGGAAATGTGTAGCGAATCTTGCTTGAGCAGAGTCACATCACGCCTGGAGCCTGGTGAATAAGCACGTGGACTACGAACTCCTACCTTGTACTCTTACACACCGTAACAACAAACCATCTCCATCGCACGCAGCAACCAGCATGGCCGAACCCAGCAACGGCGCCGCTGCGCCAGAGACACCCATAACGGAGGACGCCGCACCACAAGAGAGCACCGCACTGGAGACTACTGCACCAAAATCGCATGCGCCTCATAGCAATCGTACGGGCTGGGACGGAAAGCTGAGACTTAATAGTGAAAAGCAAGCGGTGCTGGCGAACCCGGAAGCGTTGGAGGACTCGGACTATGAGGATGAGGATGCGCCGCCCGTAGACCAGATTGCTGCGGACGAGGGTGCGTAAGAGTGTGGATATGGTGTAGGGAAGTATGGACATACGGCTGACGTTCTTGCAGACCTGCTCGACGAAGAAGACCCAAACACAGAGGTATGCGTGCAAAGCAGGACAACTTGAATACCGTGGACTGATCAAGTATGCTTCGTACCCACAGGAGATCGATGCACAACACTCGCGTGTGGCAGACATACCCAGCCTCCGCCTCGAACGCTTCAAGAACCTCCGCAGACTCTGCCTGCGCCAAAACAGCATCCAAAAGATCGAGCTCCCACCCTCTCTCGCACCACAACTCGAGGAGCTCGAGCTCTACGACAACCTGATCAAGCACACCGACGGCCTGGAAGACTGCACCGCCCTCACCAGCCTTGACCTCAGCTACAACAAGCTCAAGCACATCAAGCACGTCGAGAACCTCACGAAGCTCGACCATATCTACTTCGTGCAGAACCGCATCTCCAAAATCGAAAACATCTCCACCCTCACCAACCTCACCTACCTCGAGCTCGGCGCCAACCGCATCAAAGAGATCGTCGGCATCGAGACCCTCACAAACCTCACCTCCCTCTGGCTCGGCCAGAACCGCATAACAGAGCTCAAAGGCCTCTCCACCCTTACCAAACTCCGCTCCCTGTCCATCCAAGCAAACCGCCTGACCAGCCTGAACGGAATTGAAACACTCCCTCAACTGACGGAACTCTACGTCTCCGACAACCAAATCCCATCCCTCGCACCTCTCGCAACCAACACTGCTCTTGAGATCCTCGACTTCCAGTCCAACCCCATCAGCTCGCTCGAAGGGCTGGAAGAGCTCAAAGTGCTCGAGAACGTGTGGGCGAGCAACTGCCAGGTTGCCGACTTCAGAGAAATCGAGCGTGCGCTACGGGACAAGGAGAAGCTCGAGGAAGTCTACTTCGAGGGCAACCCGGTGCAGAAGCGCGAGCCGGTGCTGTATAGAAACAAGCTGAGGTTGGCGTTGCCCCAGGTGGGGAAGATTGATGCTTGTGAGTTGTTCTCAATGTCTTTCCCTCCCGTGAGAAACTTTGCTAATGACTTTGACCGTTACAGCGTATGTTAAGGTGAACTGAAGACCAGAAGTACAAGACGGTGGCAACATTACGCCTTCGATGAATTCGAGACTGATTGCATGAACGAAGCACGAAAGAGCATGGCATTTCCTTTTGGCGTTATGGGAAGATATGGAGACTAAGGCTTAGAATGGCCCGCTTAGACGCATCTCACGATGATACCAATATATCTGTTCACGCATCACAAATGGAAATAGTATCAATGACTGATGATCCGAAAGAGAAAAGTGTTTGTGACTCATTTGATTTGTGACTCGTAGAGGTAGTATCGTGGTCAGACAACGTGACCAGACGACGACAACAACAACAACAATAAACAAGAAAAGACTCAATTTGCCCATCCGTGTGGACGTCTCGATTCAACGCCGATCTCATGCCCTGATGCTCTCATCTGTCGTAGTGAGGCAATGCGAAAACTCCATGTGTGTGAACGCCAGAGGTTCCTTTCTTCAATAGCCCAGAACAACAAAAGAAATGAAAACAATGCAAAAGCAAAAACATGAAAACTCCATCCGATCTATCATCAAGTCTGACATTGCTGAGTGGGCCAGGTGGGCTGTCGCAGGGTGGGTATTGTAGAACCCCCGTCTTCGCGTCTCTGCGCCTTCGCGTCTTCGAGCCATCACTCGTCCATCTCAGCGTGCTTAGCCAGGTTCAGGTGTTTCGCGTGAAAATTCGTTGTCAAGGCGGTGTCGATTGATGGCCTCATCATTTGGCTGATGTTGAGAAAGCTCAAACGCCCATGGTGAAGTCGTGCTCGATGCCAGGGGTAACGGATGCCATGAACTTGAGGAAGACGACAAGGTACTGGTCGACACGAATTGCGACATCTTCTTCCTCGTGCTGGCCATCCTTGTCGCTCAGGACTTCCCACTCGCCGTCGCCGTCCTTACCGGCGCCGGTCTTGCCGGGAGAAGCGGACTTGTTGATGTCGAGGGCGGAAGTCTGGTCGACGAGACCTTCCATGCCGGCGCTGAAAGCCTTTTCGCCGTGCTTGAGCTTGGTGAGGCGTAGCTTGAGAGCGGCGTCGGCGCGGTCGAGGAGGACCTTCATGACGCTTGCGTGACGGCAGGGGTGAACTGAGGCGGTCTTGATCGGTGGGGAGGCGAAGGCGAAGTCCTCGAGGGTGACTGTCTTATCCTTGTAGTCGCCGACAATGTCTTCCATCATGGCCATCGGCGGAAGAGGCTGGTTGGTGACGGCGTCGTAGCCGGAGAGATAGAGGCGGGGAGTGCGGTAGTACGGAGTGTAAGTGATGTAGAGGGTGTAAGTGCGCAATCTGTGAAGAACGTCAGTGAGGTTCGCAGCATTTTGTTCACTGCAGTGAGGTCGAACATACCCCTTGTCGCCCTTGCTGCCAGAAAAGTCACGAATAATGGCTTCCTCGTCATCCTCGTCGTCCTCCATATCCGGTATCTCCTCCTCGTCTTCGACCTTGTCGCCCACCTCGCCTGCGTCGTCGACAGTCCTAACGTCGTACTCGGAGCCCTTGCCTGCGCCTCCGCCGGCCTTGAGCCAGCCGTCGTCTTCGTCGCCGGCCTCGCCGCCCGGACCCTTGAGCATGTCGCGGACGATCTGGTCTTCGCCGTCAGCCGCACCGGCGAAGTCCTCGGCCTTGATGCGGCGCTTGCATGGGACGCCACGAGTTACCAGGTACTGCTTCTCTGGTGGGAAGTAGCTGACCCGCTTGTCGGGTGAGGCGGCGTCGGACCAGGACCAGGAGGGGAAGCGGTGGACGAGGAAGTCGCCGGCCGCCAGGAATTCCTCAGGAGAAATCTGGCCTGTTTGACGGAAGTTCGAGGCATGGTTCAACGGTGCGAAGCGGTCGCGCAACGGATCGATGAACGTGTGGATGAGGTTCTGCATCCTGCCTGGCGTTCTAGTGGGTGATGGTTAGCCGTGAACTGCGCTGGTCGCGCTGTGTAGGTTTGTGCAAGTGGGTGACAGTGAGGATGACGATGACTGTTGGCAGCAGTCAGAGCGTGGGAAGAGTGGGAAGTGGCTTTGTCAATATGCTCAGGTGATAGCTCTATAAGGCAGAGAACACCGTAGAGAGTATGACTTAGGTTGCTGCTTGCTTGTGGTGTCGTGAGAGTCAAGTCGGCAGGCTGCCTGCAGCTCGTGCCGATCTCTTATCGCTTATCGCGCTGCGGGGCTAGGCCGTGACGTCGATCAACAAAGACCCTGATGAGCCACGCTGAAGCTCTCAAGCTCTCGTTTGCGTGCGCAAGCCTCACTTCGATCACATCATTTGAGATCCATCACTGAGCGCAACCATGTAGTATTGATATGCTATTACAGGCCCATAGTACTCGTCGTGTCTATAACAGCCTTTTCTCTAACCTAGTCTGAACCAAAAATGGCAGACAAGCCTTCTGAAACGATCCCCATCTTAGACCTGTCTCTGGCAAAAGACCCAAACACCAAGCCCGATCTACTGAGGCAACTTCACTCAGCTCTCTTTGACGTAGGGTTTCTGTACATCGTCAACCATGACATCCCTAATGGGACAGTGAGTCATTTGACGAGCTTGCTGCCTAACTTGTTCAATCTACCAAGTGAGCTGAAGGCGCGTTTGAGCAAATTAAACAGCACTCACTTCCTCGGCTACAGCGGCTTCGCTGAAGAGACCACTCTTGGGAAGCAAGACTTGCGAGAGCAATTCGACTTTGCAACTGAGCTTCCGGCGATCTGGCAGGATCATGGGATCAATAAGGGCAGTGCCTTGTCTTCGACGGACCGCGACGTCCATGGGAAGCAAAATGAGATCAGTAACGATAATGCGTCAGCGTCAAGAGACTTCAATCAGCTCTACTGGAGGCTGCGAGGACCAAATCAGTGGCCAAGTGAAGCACGTTTGCCGGGCTTCCGAGAGGCACTGACAGAGTATCACGATCAAGTTGAAGCTCTGTCTTACCGATTCGTGCATCTCATTGAGGAGGCCTTTGGCATTCCTGTAGGAACTTTGGATCACTTCTTTGGGCGCCAGACTTCATCTGTGCCGAGCGTAGAGGGCACAACATCAGGCTTTTCGAGGGAGTACCTACCACCGCAGCATCGCATAAAACTGCTTCGATACCCTCCTTCACCCGCTGACTCACAGCAAGGCGGCCAAGGTGTGGGTGCTCACAAAGATAGCTCGGGATGGCTCACTTTTCTCTATCAAGTTGGTGACGAGGAAGGTCTGGAAGTGCTTTCGTCCTGTGGCAACTGGATACGCGCAAAGCCGATTCCAAACAGCTTCGTCGTCAATTTTGGCAACGCTTTCGAAGCTGCGACAGAAGGAGCAGTCAAAGCGACGACCCATCGTGTCGTTGCGCCTAGTCCAGACAGCAACGTACGCTTTTCCATTCCCTTCTTCATGGGATTGCCGCTTGATATGACGGTGAGTCAGATCAGGAGATACATTCCTGAGCATGTAAGAAAATTACGCTCTGGTGACGAGGGAGATGAGGCTATCAGTGCATTCTTGGACCCGCGCTGGGACAGCCTTGGTGAGAGTCAGCTACGCAAGTGGATTCGGAGTCATCAGGATGTTGGCGAGAAGTGGTATGGAGAAGATGTAGTGAAGTACTACTTGCAATGAATCCTCCTTCCAATTACAAAACGCCAGCGCTGCGATGACCGTTGACGGTACTGCAAACAATCATGTCTCAAGCGCGCAATCAATCTCCAATCCAAACAATCGCATCCGAAGTCGCACTCATCTCCAATCCAAGCACCACGTCTTGAGCACCTTCCCGGGACGCCACCATCCTCTCACCCTCTCACTCATCATCTCCAGAACTCGAACTTGACGTCTCACTCTCCCCCTTACCCTCGTCATCCTCATCCTCACCCAACCCCTCCGCCGCAGCCTGCACACGCCTCCTCAACCCCTCCAACGCCTTTCCATTCTCCGTACGATGGCACTCCTTCAGCAACTCCCTCAAATCCGCCAATCCCTGCTCAATCTCCAGCGTAGTCTCCAACACGCGGACCGCAAACCTCTCCTTCGGGTCCGGCTTGGCCTGACCCGTTTTGTGCAGCGGGTAGTGTTTCTGAACGGTGGCGTAGAAGTGTTGTGGGGCGGAGAGAGCGGTGCGGGCTTGGTGCCATGTTGCGAGGGAGTCCGGGGGAAGTGCGAAGGGGTTTGCCTGTTCTTCTCCTGCCGTTGCTGCCACTTCTTTTGTTGCCTTTGCCTCTGTCTTTGCCTCTGCTGCCGCTGCTACCTCTGTCCCTGCCGCTGCGTTTCGCACTGGGAGCTTACCTTTGATTGTGTCTTTGTCTTTGTCTTTGCCTTTGGCTGTGGAGTGGGTGGCGAGCTGATCGATGATCGGCGCTACTTGAGATGCGGTGTAGAGAGGTTGAGAAGATGAGTGGCTCGTCTTGGTGTAGGCGACTTCCTGTGAAGTGTATTAGATAAGAGGTCCTTGAGAGTGAAATGAGAGGCAGGAGGGTTGTCTTGACCATGACATCTGTGACTTTCGCGTAGGCAGTGTTGGTGTTCAAGCCGTGGCGCTTTTTTGGTGTTTCTGTAGGCATGCTTGTGGTTTGGGTTTCTTTTTTCCCAGCACGAGGTGGGATAGACCTCTTGGTGTCGTTGCTGTTGTCCATGAATTTCTGTCCTTTGTTGTGCTGCATCGCGGCAGAGAGGTCTTTCTTGGGCGATTGTGTTGTATGGGCGCGGTGGGAGTCGCGATCAGTCAGTCGCCAGTGACAAGATGGTGTTTTATGTTGCACGACGCCAGGGTGGTGTCGACGTCTGAGCGCCCGATTTACGAAAGGTGAAGTGAATGGGCTAACTTTGGCAGGCGCAACCCGAAAGTCAAGGCAAGCGCAGCAAGTTGCATGTGAAAAGCTGCCTTGTTTAGCATAGCTCAGTTACTCACGGTTCTGCGCACGGCGTCCTCGGACATCTCAGCGGCGACTCCCACTGTTCGATAGACGAAGGCTGAATGTAGGACTGTATTAGTACCCAGGAAACTTCTGAGTGTCTCCCACGATCTCCACGGGATCCGTTTGTAGAGGCCTGCACCAATATCGGCTGATACTAGCATGAGGCAATATTGAGGCCTGCGCAGATTTATGAGCTAGTATTATGTTCATTCTCGCAGTCGTAAGCCTGCCTCTAACTGTATTCCTTTCGTAATCTCGTCACTCGCTCAAACTCCACCTACACCTGCGCTTTCCAACGGGCAATTTGTTGTTCCCAACACTTTCTACAACCAACTCTACCTTCACTTAAGCTCGAAGGTGGTTTGCCTGCACTCAGTGGTCTTCTCGTCCTCTACGGTGTCAACCTGCTCCAGGTGACCGTTCTCCAGCCTGTAGATAAGACCGTGGATCTTCAATCCGCGCTCCTTGATGGCGTCCACGACAGTCGGGATACGCCTGAGGTTGTCCACACCCTGCTGCACGTTCAGCCTAGCAAGAGCGTCCTCCTTCTCCAAAGCGCTGAGCTTGCTAAGCGCGTCCGCGTGCTTCTCACGGATCTGGCGGATAGGCTGGAGCCAGACGTCGAGGATGTCGAGCTTGTTGTTGGCGAGGGTGGCCTTGACACCACCGCAAGAGGTGTGGCCGCAGAGGACGATGTGCTTGATGCCGAGGTGCTTGACGCTGAACTCGACGGAGGAGAGGAGGGCAATATCGGTCGGGTTGATAACGTTGGCGATGTTGCGCAGGACGAAGACCTCACCGGGCTTCTTGCCCAGCACGGTGGTCTCGGGGACACGAGAGTCGCAGCAGCCAATCCACAGAATCTCGGGCGACTGGCCCTTGGCGCTGTTCTTGAAGAACTCGGGGTCCTTCGCGGCGATGTCCGACGCCCAGATCTTGTTGGCCTCAAGCGAGGCGGTGAAGCCGTCGTCTACCGGGAGCAGAGAGATGTCAGTCAATGGTCTGGTGGAAGTGCTTGCTGCGTCGCATAGACAGCAGGCAATGCGTGAGGTGCATACGGCGGCGCCTGGCTGACTCGTGGAAGGAGCGACAGGGGAGTTCCAGCGAACTGGTGGAGGTGGAGGCGCTGCATGGATGCGATAGCGCTGCTCTAATGGGCAAGCGAAGAGCCGAGCTGCGCGCTGCGCGCCATGCCGACGGGAGCAGAGAAGCCATTGGGGTGTTTGTGTGGTGGATGTGAAGATGATGACTGAAGCTGCACCAGCGTGAGCGTTAGAAAACTTTACGTACCGTGCGATGCTGCCATGGTTGCGATGTGCGGTTCGCCGGGATCGGATTGGGTATGGCTGAGGATGTAGACGTTGGTATCGTGTAGGTCAGTGCTGACTAGGTATTGTATTGTATCTGTAGCAGGGCAGTTCTACTTTGCGTGTATATGTGTATGAGTCGAAGAGGAGCAGCAGCTGGCCTTATACTCGCGCCAGCTGGATCTACGGCGAATTGCGTGGCGTGGGCTGTACCTAGTTGTCCTATCGTTCACCCACAAAAAGTAACGGTTGAGATGAGCCACCCACCTGCACCTGCATCTCCCCAGCTTACAGCTTACCGCGAGGTGGGGTGGCGGTAGAGCTAACAAGAATAATGAGACCCGCTAGCTATGGGACATATACTTATGCTTGGCTCATATCACTTATGCCGTTTCTTAGACAATTCGTAGATTCGTTCTTGCTGTTCTACTATATCGCCAATGTTGCCAATGTGGAGACGGTCGAAAGCATGTCCCGAACGCTTGGTATTTGCGTCTCCGAGAGGAGCCGAGCTTCCCCAGTGCCGATGTGGATATATCAAAGGCTGACCGCTCAAGAGGGAAGTCCGTGTTGCACAGATGCAGTTGAGATGATGTTACCATGGGATGATTTGGCCAGGCCGGGTGTGTCATACATGAAGACTTCGCTCACCACGTTGCCGAGTAATCAGATATCTATTAGTTTCCGCCATACCGGTCGTGGTGCTTTACAGGAGGCTTGCTCGAGTGTTTGAGAAGCAATTGATGTTCAAGTCGTCACCTTACTTGAGTCATGGTTCTCTGCATGTAGAAACAGAAAGACAGCTTCCCGCTCACTGTTTAAAAACAAGCCACGCGAGGTGTCATCAGCTGTGCTGTGGGATTTGCAACCCGTTCATCAGCGGCCGATAGGTGGATAGTCAGAAAGAAGATCTCTAACGAAATGACTCTTAAGGTCAAGCAGCAGTACCTCCTAGCTGGCAGCGTACGGTCGATCGGTGAATCAAGGGCAAAAGAAGGGCAAAAGATCGACAACAGCAGGACTCGAACCTGCGCCCCCGAAGGGATTTGATATCGTATAACATTCGAGTCAAACGCAGTAACCACTTTGCTATGTTGCCCGTATCAGTTCTGAGTCCCGTGGGGCCCAGGTACTGATGACGTAAGAACAAATATACAACGATATATACGCTCATTTGAAAATCACCGGCAATACGATGTAAAAGTAATAAGAATGAATTGATATTCATCCCTGCAAGCACTCAGGCCCTAGCTGCCATATGAGATAGCAAATCGTTGTATGAGAGTTGGCGGTGTGATGTCACTGACACCACATGCTGTGGTGCACGTACATGTATTCACTGCATCGATCCATCACGCGCTGATGCCTAATCGTCTCACGTACAGATAAGAATCTTCTAATCTTGACATTTGAAAGAGTATAGTCGTATCCATGCTATGCCGACTCGATGTGCAAGTATAAGCCTTGAATATGTCACAGTAAATTCGCACACTAGTAAGCTTCTCTGCCGGGTGGCTGTCTACGCATAGCATCCAGCGATCAGCGGTATCGGCAGCGCGTTCAATGGAAGCTCTGTCTATTCAATAGACCAGAACGGTCCATCAAGACCGTTCGACTCCAGGACTTGCCGAATCTCTGCCCCGGACCGTTTCCGCCATGGCTTCGAGACGTAGTCACCATACCAAGCACTGGCAAAACTCCACATCAGTGATAGAGGCACCACCGCGCCTTTCGCCGATCTGTGTCGCTGACACCAGCTACCAACGTCCTGTTCGCAGTGGAAAGGCTGGAATGAAGCGCACGAGTGGATGACATTATCCCACCACTGGCGGATGGGAGTAGACAGGTGGAAAACCAGATCCTTCTCGAGAATGTCTTGGTTGCGCACCCGGATGATGCATTGTTCGCTTTCTCCACCGAATCTAGTGAAGATGTCTGCGTCGGCTTTCAGAGCAGCGGCTATGCCGAAAGCGCAATATAGACATGTTGCCCAGTAGCCTCGGTCGCCGATCTGAACCCAGCATGATGCTGGGTAAAGTGCAAAGGGATGTACGACCCACGGCTCGACTTTGTGTGGGTGGAGCAGTAGAGAGTGACTTGCGTGCAGAGCCAGGAGAGCTTGCTCGACGTCTTTGCATGAGCATTGTAGAGCAGAAGCTAGTTCGTCGTTTGTGGGTGCGTGCCCTCTTTCGGCGATCTGTCGCGTGAGGGTGCCTCTGACCAGTTCCTGAAAGGCTGTGACTTGTGCAGGCATGTTGGCAAGAGGAGAATCGACGATGTTGTTAGGAATCAACTGTCTTTTTAGAAGTCGCCAGACTACTCGTGAGGTAGGGTTCGTGATGGAGGTGACGGCTGATGATACGTATGAGACTGCCAAAGTACCTGAGGAATCGCTACACAGATCACTAGCTGTTGACTTCTTCGCTGAAGACGTTCCAGCGGCAGGGAGGCGATTGAGCAATTCTGAGTGCAGATCCGATGCAGTTGTTGCAGCACGCTTCCATTGAATGCTTCGAGCTACTGAGAAGACGATCTTTTACTATCAAAGCAGATGTAGGAAAGGGTATCAAAGTTTAATGGCATGATCATGATCATATCGAAGTGCAGGTGAATCGTTGGTGTAGGGTGACGAAGTTCGTGTGGCAGGAGCACCCCGCGTGTCAGTGAAGTCCTCCCGCGCTAAAATCAACCGCTTTCTATATCTAAAAGCTAATATCACAAGGTTTCGCTGTAAGCTTGATTATATGCATGATCCTCACTATGAATCAATCATTCTGGCACTGCAGCATAGCCAAAAGCATCTCCGGCTGCACTTTCGTCCTATATCGCCTCCCAAGACCGCAAAACGATAGATATCGATCCAGAATGCAAAAGAATGGTCCCTATGGGGGTCGAACCCACGACCTTGGCGTTATTAGCACCACGCTCTAACCAACTGAGCTAAGGAACCGTTGATATCAAGTTATTTGATGAAGAAAGGAATGAACGCGGCGTACATGAAGAGTAAAGTCTGGGAAAAGTGAAGTCCAACCACAGCACGCCGCCCATAATCCACTTCAAGATAGATTCGCAATCAAAGAATGTGGGTCTGGATCGTCATATTGATTATTTAATGATACAATCTTTTCTGAAAGAACTGCATTGAGTGGGAAGCCTGCGCTATAAAGGCTCAGGCGGTATCACGATGAAGTCGAATGTCAATTCACGATTTTCGATCGTCATTGGTCGATGTTCAGATTGCTCGACGACGATACGATATCAAGCCACAAGACAATCCTTAGTCGAAGTGGTTCACTGTGCTGGCGACTCTGGAGTTTCTCCCTTATGCCCCCATTCTCCATCCCAATCACCATTGTACAACAGAGAGCAGAACACTCGAGCGCAAGTTGTGCTTAATCGGGCTAGCTGTTGCGCTCGCAGGGCTGTGCCAGGCTAAATCATAGAATCCTTCGCCGATCATTGCCACAAAGGGCCACCTGAGCGCTCACCAAGACTGCGCCTCCAGACGGATGCGCCGAATGCTGGTCGTTCTCAGACAACATTCGTAGATACCGCTACACAGAAGGATTCAACCTTCAAGGCTGAGCATGAGCGCGTCTACTTCCATATACAGTAACCAAGTATCAAGTAGATACATGTATATCATCTTATCATTCCTCCCCGTTTTCAGTATGCCGGTATATCACATCGCCAAGCACATTCTACCATCCTTTACCAACAAGAGAAGGATTTGGGCATCATAACATCTTCTATCATGGCACCCTGGTTGCATCAAGCAACAGTGGAGAGCTTAGGCTCATCAGTGGTCTCTTCATCGAATGACCTCGTCCCCAGAGAGCTCTTCTCCAGAGCACTTTCATCGACAGACAACATCACCTGCGCTCGTCCCATACCCGATCTCGTGGGTGGTCCACTATACGCAAATAGCGACATCACATTCCATCACTTGATGATTTACATCTGTGGACCATGTCTTGGCCTCACTACAATCAGCGCTGCCTATCTCGCCTGGCAGCACGTACGAAATTACACAGCACCACAAGAGCAGCGACAGATTCTTCGCATCATCTTTCTACCAGTCTTCTACAGCCTGTTCAACTTCCTTGCATTGTACTGGTACAAGACCTACCAATACATTCAGCCACTCTCTGGCCTATACGAGTCCTTCGCGATCGCAGCTCTATTCTTCCTCATCCTGGAGTGGGTCTGCCCTGAAGGCACAGACAGAGACAGATACTTCGACGACTTCCCTTTCAAAGACAAGAAGGGCGTCATCGTTGAAGGCGGTTCTCTTGCCTGGTTCCATGTAAGCTGAACACGAGTCTTCACTCCCATTGATCACATCTAACTAGTATCAGCGCACCTGGGCTCAAATCTTCCAATACCCTCTCATCACTCTCGCCTTCACCATCATCGAGATCGTGACGCAGTATTATGGCGATTACTGTTCAAACTCATTCTCTCCTTCGCACGCGCATCTATGGCTCTTCATTGCCGGCATACTGATCGTTGCCGGTGCTCTCGAAGCCACAGGTGCCTTTGCCAAAAGGATGAAGTCTGAGATGAGCGGCACGCACAAGGAGCGTGCAAAGATCTATTCCTTCCTGGGCATTATCTTCTTCCAGATCATCCAAGGCGTAAGTCATCCTCATCACTCCAAGCGCCACCAAAATGTTACTAACAACATTCATCAGATCATCTTCTCCATGCTCAACGGCAAGCTCTTCTCACCCACGCGCTTGCTGACATACAACGACATCAACTATGGCATGCCTTCTTTCCTGACGTGTCTCGAGTCCGTCACCTTCAGCCTCTTATTCCACTGGGCCTACAGCGCCACCGAGTTCAAACACCGCACCGACCGCTATCTCCCAGACCAGAAAGCACCTCGTTTCGGAACCTGGCGAGCCATCCGCGACGCCTTCGACCTAAGCGACATCGCCAACGCAGTCTGGGTTGCGCTCGGCTATGCGTGGGTCAGCTTTGTGCGCTGGTGGAACGCTCCTAGCGCAGACAGAGGACCAATCGGCAGGCTGGTAGAGGCTGTAGCTGGGAAAGGCAAAATGGTCGTGGATGGCCGTCGTGGAAAGCCAGACGTCTCGCCGTTTGATGACAACATGGCTGTCAACGAGCCTGCGATGCCGCATCGCGCACGCAATTCGGCTCCTGGGCGGACGAGAACGTTCAATGGGCACGATGCTTTTGGCACTCCGTTGGCGTACAGCGCTCAAAGGACGGAACGTGAGCCTCTGCGAAAAAATGTTTCGAGGGATTCGAGTTCGAGTGATGGATCGGACTTTAGACGATAAAGGTTTTTACGACGTAAATAACATCCATTAGAAGCATTCTATTTCTACACTGGTGCCATCAATCCGGTCTTCACAAAGCTATGCAAAACGATCATTGAATAGACGTCTTCGTCATTCTGATCGTAATATTCGACACGACAACTCTGCATTACTGCTTGAGCGTCGAAACAAAGATCACCTGATGTTTCTGCCAAAATCGCTGCAGGTTTTGGACATTTGTTCATTTTGTAAAGTTCGTCGACTCGTATCTACACCTACCACTTGTTGCCCTTGCCCTTCTTCTTCTTGGCTCCGCCGCCACCCTGCTGCTGCTGCTTGCCCTTGACAACCTCCGCACCAGGAGTTGCAGGCCTGCTGTCTTCAGAGACGGCGCCCTGTGCGAACATGGCCTGCTTCGCCTTGCCCTTCTTTCCGCCTTTAGGCTTGTAGGAGCTGCGGTCGCGGAGAGGCAGCCAGCGCTCAGGGTCAAGTGTGCGGCTTGGGTCGTAGTCTTTAGGCATCTTACTCGCGCAGAGCTTCTTGTGCTTCTTCGGCTTCGGTTGCTCTTCCGCAGGACGCTTGCGGGTCGTTGCTGCTGCTGAAGGATCGACGGGAGGCTGGGCGATGCCGGCATTCTCGAGAGCCTCGACGTCGATACCGCTGATGAGGCTATCAATCGACTGGAGAGAGGATGAAGCTGCTGTGGCCGGTGATGCGGCGAGGAGGCCTGCGGCAGCGTAGCGGTCTGATGGATCTTGGTCATGCAGGTCTTGGAAGATATCGCGTGCAAGGTCTTGGTGTGAAGGATCGTGAGACTCGCTGAGCATGCTGCCGGCTGCTTTCAGAAGATGCGTTACGCCGCTTGGGCGGGTGTCTGTCTTGCTCCGCCAGTGTTTTGCTGCCTTTGCGAGTGCTGTTCGCGCAGGCTCGCGACGCGTTTGAGCATTGTAAAGGCTGACCATAGTTCCGACCAAACCTGGAGCATGGCGGACTTCAAGATCACTG
This sequence comes from Cladosporium sp. VS III D KN 1, assembly GCA_019775635.1. Taxonomy (NCBI): domain Eukaryota; kingdom Fungi; phylum Ascomycota; class Dothideomycetes; order Cladosporiales; family Cladosporiaceae; genus Cladosporium; species Cladosporium sp. VS III D KN 1. Next base: position 763,069 of record JACWFN010000037.1, read on the forward strand.
GACTCTCCAGAGTTTTCAAGTCGGGAAACGAAGTCCTCGAGAAGTGTAGTTGCTGAGCTCAGGTTGTGGGTCTGAACGTAGAGTTGTACGATTGTGAGGATTAAGCCGACGTCTTTGGGGCGTTTCTCCAAAAGCGGAAGCACAATCTTCAACGCGTCTTTGCCAGTCTGGTTTCTTGCATGTGCCGCAACATTCACAGCTGACAAACCGTTGACGCGGCTGTCTGAGGTGGCACCGCTTTGCTTTGAGAGTTCTCTTGCTGTGGATTTCACCACCCCACCGAATTTGGCAGCTTGCAGGTCCAGTGCTGACTGGTTTTGATCAAGAATAGCAGTCTGATATGCGAAAGGATAATCGGGCTTCAGGCTCTCCACGTCGAACTCCAGTATTCTTTGCGCAAAGAATGGGTTGCTTGGTGCTCCAGCAGCCGCAATTCCATTAACCCTCGCGATAAGTTTTGAGTTGGGATCAGGGAATGTCGTCTCGCCGATGCTTTGGGCCAGCTTTTCAGCCTCTTCGTGTCGTCCCATCTTCGTCAATGTGTAGATCTGCTGCACGGTAATAGGGAGCAATTCCGTCTCTTTGTCCTCATCGGTCAGATCGTCCGCAGACTCAACAAGACCTCGCGCGCGTTTCAGCAGCACTTCGCCCTGTCCCAGCTCTCCTCTCGCAAGACTTCCACAGGCGGCATTGTATGCTGTCTCGAATGCTTCCATGTCCTCTCTCTCGGGCTTCTTCTTCAGTACGAGGTCTCCCTTGCCTGCCCATTCCAGCTGCACATCAACGGCAGCAGAGTTGACCCTCAGATCTGCCTCGAGATCCTCCGATTGCCGTGCGCCCAGTTGCCTGTATAATTCCGCCGCGCGTTCAAAGTCCTCCGTTCGGTAGCGCGCTTGTGCTTCGACGTGGCTGTAACCCCTTTGACTGCCCTTGGCTGCGATATTTGCTGCTTCCGCTGGCTTTCCAGATTTGTAGAGTGCGTATGCATATTCCAGCCTCGCTTTGTCCTTGAGCTTCTCGCCGCCAGCTTCGATCGCTGTGACAGCATCTGCATAGCGGTCCAGGTTCAGCAGCGCAACGGCTTTAACATGTTGAGCTTCCAGATCGCCTTTCGTTTGCTTCAACGCGGCCTCGGCAGATTTCAGGATCTCGTCGTGGTCCTCAATGTGCGTCTTCTTGAGGAGGGAGGCCAGTGTGGAAGCCATATTGGCTGGTCGGGAAAAGTGGCTGGCTGTGCTGTTGTGTATGCGCACGACTTGCCTGTGACAGACGTTTGCACGGTTGTTGAACGCGTATCTTGCAACTCTCCAGCAGACGGGTCGCGTGAGGCTCTCGATTGTCCAGGCTTGGTCGATCTTCGGATGTCCAGCTGTTCGCTGGTGGTGGGGCTTCAGATGAATTTCGGCCCACTTCTGTAAGTTTGGGGAAGTCCCTCCGCAGGGGACGGCTTCAGACCTCACTTCCTCCTCTCCCATTACGTGTTCGTTCAATCATTACGTTTTTCGTTAACATTTCAACAGTCATGTTGCTCATAGATCTAAGGTGCTGTCCAGGGCGTTGACTGTTGCACTATGATATGCTTGGAAATGGGGGGTGGAGGTTTTCAGGAACACCTCGAGGATCATAGGGAAGTATTTTATATGATCTTCAGCAGAAGAACAAGTTATTTGATTTGACAATCATATCTGCTGCCAAGTACAGACATTATAAGCGGCCCTCAGGCCAGATGCGTTGACCATATCAAGCAGTAGATGCCCTTGGTTGTGGCTCCAGAAGCCACTCGATCAGCCACTGGGGTCTCATACTGGAGTCTCATGGACCCTTAGACCATGCAGTACCTCAACATGCTTCGAGTATCATGAGCCTCATGGCTCGTCTGACACATGATTGCCACCACGATTGCCATCGATGTTTGCTGTGGAAGCCTGCCTTCCTAGACCAGACTTGGATCCCGGGACCTACAAGGATTCCTGCGAACCCGATCTTCCAAAAAGATTGACAGCATCCACGAAGACAAGTCAGTGCTGCTGGGTCCATTACGCCGGGATGAAGCGGGTGTCCACTGCATGGTCCCACAGAAGAAAAGTGGTATCCTCCAGTAAGTCATCTTCCTTTGGTGCCAGCGTGCTACCGCAAAGACTCCGCACATTTCCGTGCAAGCAACAGAACACGCACAGGGAATCCTTGCGAGATGTGGCTAGTTTCTCTTGCTGTCGTACATGCGCACTATCGTGTGATGTGCTTGGTTGTGCTGCACGTGCGCGCTTGCAACATCTCCTCACGGTCGGCCTGTGGCGTACTCGCAGCTCGCTGCTTGCGACGCCAAGTGCGCGTCTTCTGGAAAAGGAGGCACTGGAGCCAGGTAAGGTATATTAATTATTGTTGCAGTCTGCATTCCGCACAGCGTCTTCACTCCCTGTTAGTGCAGTGGTAGGAGTAGGGCTTAGGGGGGACGCCCCCTTTCCTTACACCTACCCTGGCTAACAGGTCGTGAAGGTTCTGTGTTCGATTACAGGGGATGCCCTGTAGTCGAGTAATAAAATCTCGAGGGAAACTGATGACAGATTTTCCCTAGGGGGGACACCCCCTAGGTTTTTGCACTTTTTTATGTTCATTATATCATGCATGCTATATCACGAAGAGGCGAGAAGGTCTGGTTTCGCATCTTTATCCTTCTTCGCAGGCGGTATGCCGTGCGCTGCTGTTTTTCTTCACTCACTGCGCAAGTCGCCCGCGGCATAGCGCAACAGGAGCGAGCTTTCTGCAAGACTTAGTCGTCCATTTCACAGCACAAATACTTTCGAAGCCTGTGACCTGCCATGCTGCACCCATTCATCGATAAATCTGTTAAGGACAGCGACTTTATGCTCAAATATGCTTGCCAGTGTCATGCGACTGGCCTCGGCAGCGTGAAACACCTTGTTTGCGCGCGAACCCGACTCTCAGTCGGCAAATACACTTGCTCACTCGCCGCGACGTCTACTCTGAGCATGCCGTTCTGCTCGACCGCCTCTCACCAATGACCTCACTTCAAGTCCACCACCATGACAACGATCGGTCCTTTGCGTGACTCGTACGGTGGCTGTAACAAAGCGCTCTATGTCTACCACGCGCGAAACACTATTTCTTGATTGATGAAGTCTGGAGTTGAGCACTGCACGCCAGAAAAGACAGTTAGTTGTGCGGCAAGCGAAGTACACTGCTAGACCACGGCGGCGGTCGGAACCAGATTGAACAAAGCCAGCACTTTTTGCTCTGCTTTGGTATGCCTAGCGACGATGCAGTGCGCGGAACATAGTGGATCGCGGACGCCCACAGTAGAGATCGGCTGAACGCACGCGCATCAAGGTAGCATGGCAAGACTGAGCCGCAGGTGGTATTTCAAAAAGTCAATGATCACAAATGTACGTCGCGCAAACTCTCCCACAGCCTGAAGCAATGACCTTTCCGTATTAGATGATCGAAGTGGAAGATGTTGATATTTGTAAAACGTATGTTTCCAATGTGCTGATACCATTGGCTCCTGTGCCCCAAACCAGCCACCCGTGGCCCCAGAATCCCCAGCATCCTTCCCAGTGGTATACCCAATAGCCGTTGCCCTTATCTCCGATCATATCGCGTCGCACTGCCGTGTCCAAGAGACACCATCTCCATAGAATCCTCGTCTTCCGAGCCGTCCCTTTGCTCCTGGCGTACACTGAACTCCTCAGTCTTCATGATGCCACCTCCACCACGATGCTGTTGTTCTGGTGCGTTTTGTTCCACGTCTTTGAGAGCCTCCTGAGACTCTGCTGACATGATGCTGGCAGCGTCCCGGCCGTATTTCGCGCTGAAACCAAAGGCTTTTGACTTTCTGGAGTCGATGTTTGTTGAGTTGCTGGTTCCCTTTGGTTCGTTTGAGGTTAATCGACTGCGGCCGTTGGTGCCGCTTCTTTGGCTGGATGATTTGATTTCTCGGTACAGCATTCGCCTAAAGGCTGTCAGTATTTGCTCACAGATGACTTTACACTGAAGGTTGGTAACTTACAAGACCGGGATCGAGATTGCCATGATGGAGACTGCAGGCTCTGCAAGTGTCCAGATTGTGAGATCGACGCGTGAGTAAGTGATATCGGGATCCGTCATGTGGACAACCATCACACTTTTGACGATTCCAGTCACTCCAGCGACGGCGCCTAGACTCATGGCGATGGCCACTCCGACCTTCTCACGGCGCTTCATGGTCAAGTTCATGAGGATCTGCCATGGGAGGAAGGCAAGTACGAAGTCCAGGATGGCCGAATAGTACGCTGCAAACAGCTGGAAGTCACGGAGCTTCTTCAAGTCCCAGCATGTTCCAGGCACGCTTTTGTCGATTACTCTCTCGAAAGGAGTACATTTTGCGAGGCCAAAGATCCACACGAGGTTCATTGTAATGTTGATCTTTTAGACCTGTCAGTTACTCCATAATCACCGTGCTGTAGCGACCGCCGTTGAGACAAAATGCGAGGCTTACAGTAATGATGACAAAGATGAGGAAGTACTTCACCCATCTGTTCGCCGTGATGCGATACAATGTGATGGCGAAAGAGGTCTTGCCTGTCGTGGTTGCAATGATTCCGAATGCCGCCACAATGATGGTACAGAGGTTGATCGTCTTCAGATTCTCAGCGCTGATGGTCGCCATATGTTGGCCAAAGCCAAGCGACACGATGTAGGTATTGATGCTGATGGCGATCGCCAGTGAGAACTGTCGGATGTCAGTGATGTTGCACGTAGAGCCAGCTCCCATTGTGTCTGATACCCACCCATGAGATCAGCAAGAAGTGGTCGTCCCACCATAGACCCCTGCGACTCCATAGTTTGCTGTACACACGCAGGAACAGCAGAAGACCGCTCACGGCTAACAAAGACCAGCCCACGGCATCGAGACGAGCTCCTCGGTTCTCGCTCATTTTGTGGTTGTCAATGTGGCTTGCGATGAGAGAGGGAGACGGGTTGGAGAGCAGTCGTCACAAAGCGCCACAAGATGCGGAGGACATTGAGTTAAGGTACCTTCTATCCTTCTAATCCTTCCCTGATCCCGTACCAGCCATTCTTAGCACCATCATTTGTCTTTCCGTCTCAAAGTAAGTGCCCGACGTGAACATAGGGCCGCGTGAAGCATCGGCATCCTCGTCCGCATTTCGGGCATTATCAGCAAAGTCTGTCCTGCCTTCACGGGCACGGGGAACCAGTGTGAGCGCACGAATGGCGAGTGCAGGACGGCAAGCTTTCAGTGAACTCGAAGCCAAAGCTGTGTCAAGCGAACCCTAATGGTCCGGTAAATTTGTGCAGTGCAGATCTTCGTCTCAGGTTTCCTCGTACAGTGCAAGCGAGAGATAGCGCAATTCCAGAAATTGGTAACTGCGATCAACTGCGATCACTTCCCTGTCGCCTGGAATTCAGCTTTGGTCGCCTCGTAAACCCCATTCAATTGCGTCTTTCGCATGGCAAAGACGTTGATCTTGCTGCAAGTGATCCCAGCACCGATCGTCAACCATGCTCGAGTGCAGCCGCAGGATGCTTAGACTCAGCCACGGCGTTCTTGCGCACTGCTTTGACGGGGCAGGATCGAAGGGGTCATGACTCTTGTCTTCATGTGCCTCCCGTCCCTCCACATTTTCTGTCAGAAGGACGCGAGGTGAAGCCACAAACGGCGCAGTGACCGTGTCTCCTCCACCCCCAGCGGAGAACCCAGCGCCGCTTATGCTACTCCCGGATATCAGCCGGCCGAAGGATCAGCCGCTTGACTCAACTCTGAGCTTCCACTTGCACTGCGCTTCAAGAAACCGTTTGCTATTCGTCTTCTCAACGTCGTGCTTGCGGCCGAGAAGTTGACGCTACTCCAACAAGCGAAGCAGCCCTATGCCGTCTTGTGAGAATCTCAACCTCTCCTCTGTCATGTCCGGAGAAATTGCGCCAAAAGGCGGAGGATTGGCACCTCGTTTACCTCCTGGACTAGAGCTTGTAACGAAACCTAAAGGAAGGAAGGCTCTGAAGACGTGACGCGAAGGCTGTTTTGCCTGCCCGTAGTTGACCCGGGCCATGCACCGAATAACTTTATTGCCTGCAGACGCCGCATTGGCAAGCAATTCTCCTCCGTTCGAGCGCTCTCATCCCACTCTTCCCACCTGATCGACATAGTCTTTTGCGATTAAGACACGTTTCAGATGGCCCCTTCCATGCGTAAGGCTGCTCTGGCTATTCTTCCGAGCTTGGCCCTGGCAGCTCCATCAACCCGGTATGGTGATTCGAACTCCGATGGCGCGCCTTGCACGCCGTCCGTCGATCTTAGCAATGGAAGCTATGTCGGCGTGAGCAACGAGCACTACAACCAGGAGTTCTTCCTCGGCATCCCGTACGCTCAGCCTCCGACCGGTGCCCTTCGCTTCGCGGCGCCTCAACCCATCGACGAATCGTGGGATGAGCCTCGTGATGCTACAGAGTACGGCAACATTTGCTATGGCTATGGTTCCGACACTGCGGCTCTCAGCAACCCCATTTCGGAGGACTGCCTCACCTTGAACGTCGTTCGCCCTGCCGGTACGCAACCTGGAGACGACCTTCCTGTTGCTATCTGGGTCCACGGAGGCGTAAGTCAATCCATTGTCGTCGGTATTATCATTTACTAATACGATGTATACAGAGCTATGTCAATGGTGCTTCGGCTGATCCCAGGTACAACCTGACCTACATCGTTGACCAGTCGGTCAAGGAGAACAAGCCGTTCGTGGCTGTGTCAATCAACTACCGTCTCTCCTACTGGGGTTTCCTCTTCAGTGAGGAGATGAACGCTGCCGGAGCCGGCAACATCGCCTTCAGGGACCAGCGTATGGCTTTCAAGTGGATCCAAGACAACGTGGCCGCTTTCGGTGGCAGCGCTGACAAGGTCACCGTCTGGGGCGAGTCTGCCGGTGCTCGTTCTCTGGGCATGCAGCTCATCGCCTACGATGGTCAGAATGATGGTCTCTTCCGTAGTGCCATCATGGAGAGTGGCAGCCCAGTCACCAAGTTCGTTGACGCGGCTGTCTGGCAGCCGTACTTCGATGCTCTTGTCGAGAAGACAGGCTGCACCAAGGCAGACAACCACTTGGACTGTCTGCGTGAGCTGCCCGCGCAGACCCTCAACGATGTGTTCAACAACACCACTCCGTTGAACGTCACTGCTCCCGGCCTCAGCGCTGTTCTTGACGGCGACTTCATCACTGCCCAAGCATCGGAGCTCTTGAAGGCAGGCAAATTTGCTCACGTTCCTCTCTTGCTCGGCAACAACTTCGACGAAGGTACAGCATATGGCAAGAAGGGCATCAACACCACCCAACAATTCGAGACTTACCTGTCCGGCTCTAACCTTACCGATGCTCAGGTCGAGCAGATCACTGAGCTCTACCCTGATGACCCATCTGTCGGCATTCCTGCGTCTTTCGTGGGTCGTCCTGAGAACTCTCCCTATGGTTCTCAGTGGAAGCGCGCAGCGGCCTTCGCCGGAGACTGGCAACAGCACGCTGGCCGCAGACTTCTCGCCGAGACTTATGCCAGCGCCAAACTCAGTGTCTACTCGTACCTGTGGAACGTCTACGTGAACGGCATCCCCAACATCCTCGGCGCCACTCACTTCCAGGAGGTCGCCTTCGTCTTCTACGACTTGACTTCCAGCGAGTTTGAGAACAAGCCCGAGTCCTTCAAGGAGTTGAGCAACTGGATGAGCCGCCAGTGGGTCAACTTCATCAGTGACTCTGACCCCAGCTCCTCTGTCTCGCCTGATAACAGCCCTGCTTGGCCTCTCTACACTCCTTCGCAGCCTGACAACCTCGTCTTCGACGTCAACAAGACTGGCTTGGCGTACGTTGCTGAAGATAACTACAGAGCTGAGGCTATCACCTACCTTCAGCAGAATGTGTACAACTAGGGCGAAGGCTAACGCTTTATGTTAAGCAATACCATAGAAGTGTTACCATAGACTATATAGAGCAATATCCTAGTAATTGAGTTGCGATTTGCGCGTTTCAGCAAGCAAGTCATCGAACATCAATACTGGCACATGAGTGAATGACATACGGCCGGCGATAGAAAGCGTACACATGGTTTTTCAGTGGACGCTACAACTATTTCATGCGCGACAGCCGATAGTAGTGACATATATACCACTGAGATACACGTACGCTCGAGAACGGGAATCTCGAGAACCTTGATAGCAAAAGTTGCAGCTTTGAGATTGAACGCTCCTCACATCAGCTTCCCAAATATGGAGGTTCTTGCGCATCTTCGTGAATAAGAAATGCACGCCGCGCCAGCACATCGGAGAAAGACATTGATCGCCACGGCACAAGTCACGGGGAACAGCCAGCGTGCGCGGTTAAGATGCTCGCATTATACAAGTCCGAGCCAGAAGACCGAGAGGTTTGCGCGAAGGTTGGCCACCGAAATATTTGGCATAGCCGTTGGACCTCGACCAAAACTTCCTAGCGATGTGACAATATGGCGGGATCATGGCCACGGTCTGCTTATGGGAACCAGCAGTCAACGAACTCCGCTCAAGCACAGATACCAGGGATCCACGAGGATTTTGCCCTTCTTCCACGTGACCGTGAACTTGTAAGTGTGCTAGATGATAGGGAGGTATTCGCAGCGAAGCGCAATTGGGGTATACTCATATCTCGCAATCAAAAACATCATCTCCCAACCTCGAAAGTCCTCGTCACTCATTGCGCCGCCTCCTTCGCCTTCGTCTCCGCCACAGGCGCCTCGTCGATGAACTCCGGCACCGCGGAATCCTTCAGATAACTCGGCACATCCTCTCCCAGCTCCGCACCGAAATCGACCTCCTCTCCCAACGCCTCAAGCTCAGCATCCAGCTCCGCCTCGTCCACGTCCTCCGGCACCTCGTAACTCCGACTGATGCTCTCCTGGATGTCATTTCCAATGTCCATCAAATCTGCCATCTCGTCCTGCATGCGCTCGATCTTGTCGATGTCCACTTTGCCGTACTGCTTCTTCAGTTCTTTCTGCGTGGTCTTCATGGCGTCGACGGTGGCCATGGTGTTTTTGAGGTTGTCCTGCATCATGCCCGCTTGCTCCATGTTCCAGCTTTGCTGCTGTAGCTGGTCCTTCTGCGCCTCATACTGTTTGCGCTGCTGCAGGATTTTGATCGCTTTTTGCTTGATGGCGTTTTTACCGGGTCCGTCGCGCATTCGGGAGAGGCGTTGTTGGTAGGTTGTCAATTCCGATGTGAGTTTGGCGAGTTTGACGTCGATGGTTTCGATGCGGGCGTCGACCTGGAGAGTTTGTTAGATCTCAAAGGACTTGCTTTGAAGCTCGGGTCCTCTGAAAGCTTACATTTGATATGGCTGAGGTGAGTGTGGGCTTGGGCGCATTGTTTTTGGCTCCGAATAGGCGGTTCATGGTGGATGCCTGGTGTGTGCGACAACCTTGATGTACAGGTGGCTTTGCGAGGCTGGTCGAGAAGCAGCAGCTGTTGGAAAAGCCTCCTGTCGTGGTATGATATCTGAGCTGTCCGTGGTCTTCTTCTTGCGGTGGAGCAATTATGCAGGTGTTGTCAATACATGTAATGGTTCAAGGCATAGGTGTGCACGCATGTGACGAACGAACGAACGGGTGTGGAGAGTGGAGACCGCCCCCACCAAATGATGATGATCGCTGGATCTCTATATGGCGTTAGGGTTTGGGGTTATGGACCAATAGCTCGATTGGCGTCAATGGCTTATATCATGCTGAATATGATTCTTTGTGTGCAGCTATCGCCTTCTCGTGGTGATTAGTGTGTATTAAAGTGTTGTATGTGTCTCTGCGGCTCGTGGAAGCTACTTTCCTGGTCGAAACAGGCATCATCGCGATTTTTTGCTTTTCAACTTGGAGGCCCACGACGATACGTGTAATTAGCATCTTTCTGTCTCAACACAACACCTCGTTTTGTTAGCTACATAGTTGCGATTACTGCGACACGGTCATCAACAGGATCATATGGCATCGCTACAAAGCTATCTCGTGGGTATATGTCCAACAACACCTGGTATTCGCTCGCTCCAAACGCAGCAGCCCGTATGCTATAACAACACCGAGTCGACGACAGACAACAGAATCTCCCGATCGCACTTCTTATACCGTCAAATTCTCACTGAAACACCTTCTCATGGTCGAAAGGCTTGCGTCCAAAGGTCACTGGCATAGGGAAGTAAGCGTGAATCTTACGATCCTTGAAATCCTTCGCCACCAGCGCCACAAACACGTCGACTTCCTCCTTCTTCCATCCGAGAGCTCGAGTAAACAGCGCCAGAGAAAAGCCTTCGAGCCCTTCAAGGCAGTTGATCTGGTTCCAGCGACCGAGCTCTTTCATGAATGGATCTTTAGGCCAGCCGTTGGAAGGCCACATGAAGTTCTTCTGCTGCACGTCGACGAAACCCGCCTCTCGCATCAAGTCTTCGTATTTGTCGCAGATGTCAGAGCCCATGGGTCTGCCGGTCTTCCGGCCAGCTTCGCAGAGCAGCTCACCCCATTTGTGGAGATTGGTTCCGATGTGTGTGCCATCTGCGGACTTGACGGGCAGGCCGTAGTCTTGCAGTTCAAGCCAACCACCAGGTTCAAGATTGCTGTAGAATATGTCAGTCGATCCAATCTGGGCTCATGGTTCGCGGGTGTATGACTTACTCGTAGGCTTGACGGAAGAAGTTTGCCCAATCCTGGAAGCATCCAGACATCAGCCTAGCGTGGATCAAGTCGAACTTGTCTTGGTAAAGCCAAGTATCTTCGGCATCGTCAACGACGAATTTAAGGTTTGGTGGGATACTGTGAGGGTTAGATACTATGGATATGAAGGAATACGCCATATCACTCACAGTGTTGGCTGTCCGGGACTGAGATCGATGCCAGTGACTTGACATTTAGGGTGCTGATCAGCTGATAGAGTGTCAGTAAGCTTTGCACTATACAGTCCAAGTCAGACACATACCCATATCAATGGCCCATATGCCCGTGCCTGTGCCGACGTCCAATACGTTTTTAGGTTCCTCTATAGGCGCGAAATAGAGTTTGCTGTTGAAAGTCAAGCACAGAACGTGATGCTGGAGATCCAAGCGATCTGCTTCGCGCTATTAATTCGTCAGATAATAGCTTCGCAATAAATTGGGACATTTAATGCCCTACCTCGTCATTGGGAAAGATGTATTTGCCGTCTTTGTACGCTTTTCGATTGTCAGTACCAGAGATCACGTTGCCTTCCAAGAGAGCTCGAGGCAGCTGTGGCAAGCCACTATGAGAACGAACCATGATATGTGCGGCCGTGCTCTCTTCGGTAGTGATAAATCGAGCTCGCTACTGAGGTTGTGGCGCTCTGCCTGTGCTGGTTGTTAGTCGCAATGTGCCATGCGCCAATCGTGACAGGAAGACAAACGTATCGCTGCCGATTGCTGAATCAGTTTCGAAGTCCTCCTGTAAACGCAAAGTTAGTCGTTTCACACGTGAGCCAAGATGTGTCAATGATCGGTTTGATACATACGTCGACTTCGAGATTCTGCTCATCTGCTGTTTGTGTCCCTGGAAACAGGCCCTCTCCATGCCCGTGCCTCTCGTTGTCGATGCCAGTAGAAGGGCCCTGTGCGATGGCGGCATGCGTATCGGCCAGGCCCTCTCCTCCAAAGGTCAAGTCTGTCGCAGAATCGCCAGGATTGCCAGGCTGATATGTCTGATTTAGAGACATCGTGGCTCAAAGCAGATAGTCGGCAGGCTTGTGCCGTGCCTGCCGATCGCGATGAGCTGAATAGATGCCGTCAGGTGGCTTTGACGTACGAATTCGTTTAGGGCAAATCAGTGCGGAACGAGAAACGCCAAAGACGCCTCGACTGCGTTGTCCTGTGGTTGGTGAGTCAATAGCGCATGCAGTGTCGTTGACGACCAAACGATCTCCCAAGCGACAGTGCGAGCACACGTAGAGGTTGACGAGGCAGTAATAAGTGTATCAGAGTTCAGGCAGGGAAGATAGATGGCGATCTTGTGGTAGCTCCGCGAGCCTACAGGGCGAAATCCTTCGCTTGTCCTAGCTCGCCTGTCACATGTAACGGCACGGGCGGAGCGAAACTCTGAATCGTCTTGCTCCGGATGGCTTGTGGTATGCACCCCACTTGTCACGCGGCCGTTTCGTCGTAAGGCGCCGAGATGTGCGTATGCTTGCGTCTGTTGTCGTCGCTGGCTTCGGAGGAAGGGCTGCTGTTTGTCGTGGTGAGGAGCAAGGCGCCAGCGTAAATGCCGGTGTTCGCCCCAGACGAGCAACGGCGTCTCCACCAGATTGCTAGTGAGATGCTTCATGCACGGCACACGCCACTGCTCTCCACCCTCACGCCGGCCATGCACTCAGGCGAGCGCGCGATGAGGGGCGGTGTCTCAGGGAGCTTTCCCCGGGCACGCCGTCGCAGGCGTGCATTGGTAGCAGAGGCGCCTTACTCGGCTTGACCATGCTCCGGCCACGCGAGACGGCTCGACGACGATTATCCACGGCTCCTATAAGGCGCCGTCGTGCGTGCGGCAGTGGGTGTTCGTGAAGCAGCAGGGTTGGCGTGGAGTGTGCAATTTATCGTGCAAACACGGCACTCGCGATGCACGTCGCTTCGCAGAGCAGCTCGTGGCCGTTGAACGGCGACAGGGTCCCGCCAGTATAGACTACTATAGACGGATGGCAGAAGGTTTCGTGCTCGGACGTCACGCTCACAGCAGCGTCACTCCGGCCGCGGTTTGTGCCTAGCGAGGAGCCACTACCACTGCCACTTACCATACTTGCCTCTGCGCTGGGCGATAGTGCGCATACAGGCCAATGTTAAGGGAGCCTCTGTATCAGTCCCTTGCCTGTCATCGGCACCGTCGTCATCCACGTGCTGTCAATGCATATCTGCTCCCCGTCTACATGCCGCCGCCCCGCTGCCTTTAGTCTATAGTCTCAACTGTCCTGCTGCTGTCTCGCGCGAACGTCCAGGTCGCAACTGCCCGCGTGCAGACATGCTGTCTGTCCCTCTCCCTTCTCTGCCACTCTCGCCGTCCGCAGCCAACTGATGCCGCGCAACCTGTCATTCTGTTCTTCACTGCAGTGAGTGCCGCCAGAAGCACCAAACGGCGAAGCGCCGCCCAACGACTGCGTCCTCCCGCTCGACAAATCACGCGCGCGGCCTGTTACCAACACGCTGGCGCTCAGCAGCACCACGCTGAAAACTGTGCAATAATTCCCGTCCACGCACGAAGCGCTCAAAGCACACTAGCCTGACCGCCTGCCTTGCCCAGCCATGGTCTCAGCGGCATATCTTCTCCTCGCCGTCGCGGCGCTGGCCTACATTGTGCGATCCATACGTACTTACTATGAACTCCGTGCATTCGGCGGCCACTGGTCCGCGGGATGGTCACGATTATGGCTGCTCGACACGCAGAAAAGCGGCGAAATGCACAGGCGCTTCACGGCGCTCAATCGCAAGGATGGTGAGTACTCCACGCGAGCTGGCTTTTTCTCGTTACCACCGTGCCGGAATCACATTCTCATTCGTCCATGACTGTTTCCGCGAGACCCGCTTGGTCGCGCAGGCAGTCGCACAAAGGCGTTTGCCCTGATACACGATTTCCATCGAATACGCGTCAATGCGACGGCTCGTAAACTTTTCTGATATGACTGGGATTCTTGTGATCTCGTATTAGTGTGATGAGAATAATGTGGCTAACACCTTTCTTCAGGCTCCACAGCACGCATTGCACCGCGCATGCTGATCACATCCGATCCTGATTTGCTTCGCCGCATGAGCGCTGTTCGATCTCCTTTCACCAGAGGTCCATGGTATGCCGGGCTCAGACTTCACCCTGAGCGCGATAACATAACGTCGCATGTCGACGAGCGCCTTCATGCAGACCTTCGTACTCGCATGGCTCCTGGCTACTCGGGCAAAGAGAACCTAAGCATGGAACATGATGTTGACGAGGAAATCCTGCATATGTTTGACCTTATTGAAAGTAAATATGTAACTCGCCCGGAGGAGAATCTCTTCAGGAAGATGGATCTGTCGAGGATATCTTCTTTCTTCACGCTCGATGTCATTTCGAAGGTTGCCTTTGGTCAAACATTCGGCTTCCTCGAAAAGGACGAGGATCCCTTCGGCTACCTCGCAAATCTCGAGCAGTTTCTTCCGGCCATCATGGTCTTTGGTGTCTACACGGAACTCACAAACCTGATGAGAATGCCACTTGTAAAAGGCTCTTTGCCTAAATCAACCGACAAGCGAGGCCTTGGTAGAGTCATGGGTTTCGCGCGTGATCGGGTGCAAGAGCGTTTCGGGCCCAAGTCGATCGTCAAGCAGGACATGCTGAACTCTTTCATCAACCGAGGTCTCACTCAGGCTGAGCTGGAGTCAGAAACTCTTACTCAGATCACTGCGGGCTCGGACAGTACGGCTTCAGCCCTGCGCATTGCTTTGCACTTCATCTGCACCTCGCCACCAGTTCTTGAGCGCCTGCTTGCTGAAGTCAATGCTGGAATTGCCGCAGGCAGAGTCTCTCGCCCGATCATCAAGGATCAAGAGGCTCGCCAGATGCCGTATCTACAGGCATGTATCAAGGAAGGATTGCGCATTCACCCTCCTGTTTCTGGCCTGCTGGCGAAGCGTGTCCCCGACGGTGGCGCAATGATTGAAGTCAATGGAGTTGAGAAGTTTGCTCCAGGTGGCACTCAGATCGCATGGAACAGTTGGGCCATGATGCACGATCCTGAGATTTTCGGCGTCGACTACGAAATTTTCCGGCCAGAGCGCTGGCTGCCACGTGACGATAGCGAGAAAGAGAAGGCTAGAATTACGCGTATGAACGAAACAGTCACTCTGGCATTTGGTTCTGGACGCTTCGGCTGTCTTGGTAGAGGTGTAGCCACCATGGAGCTGAACAAGGCCATTGTCGAGGTAAGTCGAGCAACATACAATCTGAGATGCGTTCGTGCAAGAACAGCTACTAACAATTCGTTCACAGACTCTCCTCCGCTTCAACCTTCAACCCTGCAGCCTGTCTAAGCCTTTCAACGAAAAGGTCATCGGCTTCACTGTTCACACCGACATGAACTTCATCGTCACGGAGCGCAAGACAGCCGAGCAACACGCAGCAGCCGTACAAGCTACGAGCGGAGCCAGTGCAGATGCCGGCGCTCTTCCCGGCGCACCCAACGAGTGATTGCAGACTTACGTGCGACATGTGTACCTGGGGACGATTCGGTCTGCTTTTAATGTGAACTCGTGCCTGCTTGCCTCATTTCCTTGGTCCAAGAACGAACACTTCTGGAAGGATGAATACTCTTAATGCACGATTGATTGAGGTTTGCGCGGCGTTGGCGGCTAGCGATTGCCAGCTCAGATGAACCAGCATATCTTATCGAACCCATAGAGCAGACCTTTCTTTCTTAGCAGACCACAGTAATGCAGCCATGCCAATCCAATTCAGCTCTGATTCTCTGGATTTCACCGTCAAAATCATCTGGAGCACCCGCTCGTTGAGCCTTTCTACTGCTCACGTTGCACAACAGGATACTGTTCTCTGCGTCCGGTGTCTGCTGACTTCCGATGCCCAAAGCTACACCGCATGTTCGTTCTCGTGTCGATGTTGAGCTTGAAGGACAATCTTACGGTGTCATTGCTTACGCCTGTGCCTACATTGTTTCCTCTGCAACTCGTCCGTTTGAGATTCGGTAGCTTGGACAACACGCAGCCAAGCTTTGCCGAGTACTCTACTACTACTGTGGGAGTGGACGCTAGTTTAGGAAATTCTCCGAAGGTGTGTGTGTGAGGAGGGGCGGAATTGGCTGCGATGACTGTGGTACCTTATCTGTAGCTTAGTTTGTAGCTCGCGAGATGCCTCTACCCGTCAGCACGTGAGTCTTTTAGCTGTGAAGCTGAATGTATGTGAGCTTCAAATACTCAGTAGGTATCCTGCTGTGCAAGGCACGCAATCGGCTTGTGATCAACATCAGCACAGTGCAGCATTTCCCCTTGTGGAGTCCAACCGGTGCGGTGTGGGGTGTTGGCTCGAGCTGAAATGAACCCTTGGAGAGATGCGCGCGCAAGAGTGTCCGCGCGTACATTCGGCCGCATCACGCCTCAACGACACTTTGCTTTGCGCACATCTCACTCTCTTTCACACCGACACCCGCGTAGCCGTCGCATTGCCATTGCCACGCTGCTGGAGCACATGCCAGCCTCTCGCGCCGAAACGTGGTAATTTGAGCTTCGAATGGTCGGAGAGAGCATCTATCAGCGCATAAGAGATAGGATCGCGTGCGCGCATAGATGATGAGAATACGATGACGAGTTTGGCACAATGACTGTGAGTATCACTCGACTGGCCTTTCTTTCCAAACCGGTGTGTCGATCACGAGCAATCCAAATGTTGCTGTCGCCTTCTTGGATTCTGGCCCGCTTTTCTGGACAATGCCTTGCGATCTGGGTCGGCCACTATGGATAGGTTCTTTCGAGCCACATTCTGGGAATCCGTTTACAAGTGATGGATGAGGAACACCAATTGGAGAAGCGCACGACATGGGTGGGCAATCGGCTTCAGCAACGCTTCGGGACGAGTATTGGATGCACAAGGATAGCGCATTGCGCCGGTGAACTCTTGGAGTGCGAACAAGACTTTAGAAGCCATCAGGTTCGCCTATCGCAATCGGACGAGCATCAGCTACACCACATGGCGTTCATGGAACATTATCACTCAGTGAGACATTCCAAGACTGCCTGCGATACTCCGATTTCGTCCGGTTTATGCCTACTGGTTCACATGGATTGGACAGGGAGAAGCATTCATGTCAAATAGCTAACGTTGTATAGTTCTTCCAGCTACCACCTACACTAGCGGCTGCCGTTGCAGCATCCCTTATATCACTGCCTTTAACGAATGCACAATATCCACCACCTCCCATATACGATAATGTCTTAAAATCGCCCATCAATCCCAATGTCACCATATCTTACAAACAGCCAGATAACGGAACCTGCACGACTGTCTTTCCCACGCAGAAACAGTATACTGGCTACATCAGCTTACCTCCCTATACTCTTGCGCCAATACAACAGAATTACAGCATCAACACTTTCTTCTGGTTTGTGGAAGCGAGACAGGTGCCCGAAAGTGCACCTTTGACCATATGGCTCAATGGAGGTCCTGGCTCAAGTAGCATGGTAGGACTCTTTGCAGAAGTCGGGCCTTGTGAGGTGGTCCAGATGAACGATGGCAGCTATGGCACTCAATCGAGGATGTGGGGATGGGATCGGAGCAGCAACATGCTATTCATCGATCAGCCAAATCAAGTCGGCTTCTCCTACGACACCGCCACAAATGCTTCGTACGATCTTTTTTCGCACGAGGTGTACGAACCTGGAAAAGCCGAAAGCGATCTTCCCTCGTATCTCAATCTTGAAGGCACATTCGGCACTGCCAACTCCAATGAACAAGACTCATGGTCAGCATCGTCCAACACTACGGAGATCGCAGCCTCTGCAACCTGGCATTTCCTCCAGTCGTGGTTGTCCAGTTTCCCACAGTACAATCCTGCTGTTCGGCCCAATGTCACTTCTTCAAAAGTCCCAGAGGCAGCCGTTGGCATCCACCTTTTTACCGAGTCTTATGGTGGAAAGTACGGACCGACTTTCGCAAGACACTTCGACGACCAAAATGAAAACCGTTTGAATGGTTTGTTGCCGCTCAACAGCTCTCTCGAAATTCAACTCGAATCTCTGGGCATTATCGACGGGATTGTGGATGATGCAGTGCAAAACTACTATTATCCGTTCTTCGCGTACAACAACACTTATGGCATCAAGGCCTACAGTCAGACCGACCAGCTCAACACATTGCAAGCATTCTCAGGGCCGGGAGGATGCTTGGAGCAAATAAATGCCTGCCGCACTGCCGCGAACGCCACTGATCCTGATGGTCTGGGAGATGTCGCTCAGACAAACGAGCTGTGCGAAGCCGCACAATACAATTGTCTCAACGTGACAGTACCGTATGTGCGCAATGGCTACAATGTGTACGACATTAGACAGCAGACACCAAGTGCAGACCCACCTGCGGCATATCAGGAATATCTGAACAACGAGACTGTGCTTGCGTCGATTGGCGCGCGTGTAAATTACACCGAAAGCAATCCGTACGTGCAGCAAGGCTTCATCTCAACTGGTGACACCATTCGCGGAGGCCAGCTGGCCGATATTGCGTACCTTTTGAGCAAAGGTGTGCGCGTAGCGTTAATGTACGGCGACGCAGACTTCATCTGCAACTGGCTCGGTGGGCAAGCCATCAGCCTCGAAGTGGCTAAGTTAGTGCGTCCACCTCCGCCACCAGGACCGCCAGGCGTTCCACCAATACCCATCTCGAATCCTTATGCCGACGCCTTTCCCGCAGCTGGCTACGCAGACATTGTTGTCAATTCTAGCTACGTCGGCGGCGCTGTCCGCCAGTTCGGTAATCTCAGCTTCTCTCGCATCTACGACGCCGGCCATCTGATGCCGTACTACCAGCCCGAGACAGCATTCACCGTATTCACGCGCATCATCCAGGGAACTGAGATCTCGACCGGCGACATCGTCGACCTATCTACGTTCGGCTCTGAAGGTCCGCAGAACGCCACGCACACCAATAAAGTGCCCGACCAAGCCGAACCGACGTGCTGGGTTCGCGCGTGGAACAGCACGTGTACCAGCGAGGACAGTGAAGCCATGCTAGCTGGCAAAGGCGTCGTAGCCAACGGTATCTTCTACCAAGACGACTCCTCTGTCAGTCTACCGAGCTCGAGCGTCCTCGCTGGGATCCCCGGCAGCCCTATCAGTGCTGCTCCTTACGACTCGAGCTCTGAGACCGGCGATGCAAGCTCTTCGACGAGTACTGCGCTGACCGGTGTATATACAGCGACTAACACGCCTAGTCCCAGTAGCGGCGCTATGTCTGCGCGCTGGACATGGAAACAGCAGATTTTGATTCCTGGTGGGCAGGTTGTAGCGTTGGTGTTTGCTTTTACGTTTGGGCTGGTGCTGTTGGTTTGAACATTGAGATGCCCGAAAAGTTTGTACATCTAATAGTGCTATGATCGCTATTTCAGCGAACGATTACTTCAAAGTTAGCAAGAAAAGCAAACGATCAATTCCCATGCTGGTTTTCATATGGTCATGCTTTAAACAGGTTCCTGTCATTCCATTCAGCGAAATAATCTCTCCTTGATGCACGCACGTTTAAGCGACGTGCGTCTCATAGAGCTCGTCGTTGAGCACTACAGCAATGATAGCCAGAAGCGCACGCACGTAAGAAAAGACCATATGAAAGCAGAGCACAGTACAATCAACATAGAACTTCCCAGGATGTTGACAAATCCGAACCTTCGGACCCCTGCGTCCACGCGCATAGAACAATCGTCGATCGCCCATTTCGTGCATGTCGTTGAGTACATACAGTACGTAGTAGAGCCGAGCAATTTGGGTTTTCCTACTCGGAAATGTCACTGCCGGGCATCTGGGATAAAACTGTCACAATGTGATGTATATCACGCACTACCAATCCGATTCTTGTTGCCGAAACGATCGATCAGATGGCTAAGTGTTGGCAAGCAATTCGCAATCTGCATGAAGTAGACGAGCATGCAGCTCTGTTCGGGTTTCGGAGTACGCGATGAAACGCATGATTCAGGCCTGCATTGCCGTGTACTTTTGTACACTTGGTGCGGAGGGAGGGCTGTATCTGTCTGCGTCACGAGTCATGAGCGGTATATGAGCTAGGAGTGATGGTACTGTACATGGGAAAAACCGCGAGATCGCTTCCCCGGTTGAACAGAACAGTCGACATCGGGGAGGGCGTTCCGGGCGAGACGGGTGGCTTTTCCTGCCTTGGCCGCTGGTGGAATTTTGTCTTTTTGTTAGTCTGTTAGTAATCCAGGCAGGGTTGTGATGTGTCAGGTATCGTTGTTGTTAGCGGACGGCTAGTCATGATCTCTATTGCTGCTAACGCTTGTGCGACCCGATTGATCTGCGAGCGCATAGCGGATCGAAACCTTCTCGCTCTTTGCTGATTGCTAGTCGGTTAATCGCACCTTGCGTCCTGGTGGCCATATTTACATGCTGCTGTGTGATGGACTTCACGTGGCAGAAATACGTTGTGCAAGCGCGGTTGTGCAACATGTGCTTTTTCTCCACGACAGAGGAGCCGCACGGCATAAACGAGCGCGACGAGAATGTACGATCATAGAACGCCACTAAGGACCGCAGTGATGTCCAAGTTCTGACAACGTGGACTTGCTTTTACGAGATACGCAGTGCATGAAATATGTGTAGGGATCGAGGAACAGATTGGTGGCTGCCACGAGGACGATGGCTTGCAGAGAGCGGTACGACGAACGATGCATCCGGGTACGCATCCTTGCCATGCAGCCTGTGGTGACTCGGACGGCACAGAGTGGCGTTTGTGGAGTGGGTTTGTTGTATTGTTGAGATCATGTGCGCGTGAGGATAGGCCACTCTATTGAAGCATCGTGCATATAATCGGAAGTCCGGGTGAGACCTGTAGCAGGAGATCAATCGCACAAAGAACCAGCTAGAAAGCATTGTTACTTTACCGATGGAGAAGTCTTACCACATCAGGTAGGCTTTTGACAGCTTTGAGCGCAGCACTTTAGTTCTAGGAGGATCCGCGAGCCATGGCTTGCGAAGAAGTACGGCATAATAGGCCGGCCACATGGCATCGCGTGCCCGCTATCCCCGTCGTGCTGCATCGGCGTTGCAGGCGTGCATGGTGGAAACGGCCGAGCAATGCAGCCATGAAGACGAAAACACTCGCGTGGTCTGCATGGAGACAAGCGGATTCGCTTGCGGAGGAGCGGTCAGCCCAAACCGTAGCACTGTCATCGCAATTGAACGCATTGTAAATAGTTACAGCTCCACGGCAGTCGCCAGAGTCCTGCGCACTGCGCACGACGAAGCGAGATGAGCACAATGGTGTGACGAGCTGCATGTATAGTGCATGTAGTCTTTTTTGGGCGCACGCCAGGGTGCGCCGCACGTGTGAGAAGACAGGCGGATCCTAGTGCGCATCAACCTCTGCCGGCCGAAGGTTGTCGCTTACGCATCGCCTCCGCTCACTAGATATAGCATCACTTGCCACGGGCGTCAAAGTTGATGCGCAACAACCACATAATCAGGCGGACCGATATAATAGTTGGCATCGTTGCGTGGCTCGAAAATCAGCCTTTGAGCGACTGTGATTGGCGTTTTTTCTCTGCCAATAGGCGATGCTAGAAGGCGTGCGAAGCTGCAGTGCTGTTTCAAAGCTTATCCAGTTCTCCGCTTGCAGCTGGAAGTCGGCTGGACTGCGGGCGCAAACACTACGTGGAAACATCCTGCTTGGCCTATCCGCCATATGCCGAATCTGTGATTCTGTGCTGTCGGCTCAGTATCCTCCTGCCGAGTCAGAAGCTGAAGAGGCAATGCGTCCGCAGCCTGTCGCTACTGCGTGGCAGCCAGCAGGGGATCGCGATGACATGTGTGTCGAAGAACGCGGCCGTGCGCGGTCCGACAGAGGCCAATATGCAGGGATAGAGGCTGGCCTCCTCAACCCGGTTGCTTCCCATGCGAGTGTTGAACAATCCCATCACACAATATGGTGCTTTCGTGAGCTTTCGGCTGGCCAGAGAACATGTGGTAGTGATCACCGTGCTATCTCCGTCTCACAGTTCAACGTACTCTCCATCCAGAGTGGCGGGCTTGCTGGGGCCACGGTGGTCTGGTCTGCCTGCAGGGGTGATCGTGAGGGTAGATACGGCTGTCAATGTACGTTCTAACCGGAATAGACGGCTCGACTTGAGAGCGTCGACCAGATTGGGACGCAGAGGTGCCGTGGCCTCAGCGGCTGTCAGCCCGGAAAGGCTGCGTGGTTGCTCGCTTCGTGAGAGCGCCAGGCATGTGTCTTCGTGATAGGCGGCAGGCTGCAGTAGAGCAATATGCCGCCCACACAGATCCCGGCCGCCCACGCGACGAACGCAGTGGCGTGGATCCTCCTGCAGGCGGACAGGACTGCACTGATGCCCTTTACGCATCGCATCTGACGCTCTGACTGCTCTGCCAGAACATGGCCTCCGCCCGTGGTGAGACGGCGGCTCCAGACACGCGCTCCGAGGCTCGCTTGCACCTTTGCATGTACAGCAGCTGGGCGGGTGTGCCTTTGGGCTGCGGACGACGCCTCGAGGCATTGCGGCCACGCGCGTGCAAGGAGCGAGCCCGCCATGCCGTGACCAGCAGCGTGCTGGCGGCGTCCAGGGCGGCGTTAGGGCTCGGCGCTGGGAGTCGCTCGCTGAGGATTCAAGGTGGCAGTTGTCGAGTTGACGTGCATGGCGCCAGGCAAGGATGCGGGCCACGGGAGCAGGCGGTGCGATGGCCCTCCTGGCGAGACGGACGGCGGTGCCCGAGCCCAGAGCGCCTCGTCGTGCGCGCAATCGAACTCGTTCGATGATGCTGAGTACAGCAGTACCTCGGACCGCTGCCGCGCGATGGCGATAGAGCAGGACGATGCCACGCCGCCGACGGTGCAGGCTGTTCGTCCCGGGTAGCGTTCGCGTAGAGACGGCACTTGCAGCGCATCTGCTGTCGTTGCGATTGCTGCTGCATGGACATGGGCGTCGCCATCGGCATGGGCATATAGTGGCCTTGCGTGCATCCGGCGCATCTTCCTATAGGCATACCTTGCGCCGGCGGGCAGGCCTCGTCGACTGCCACCACGACGACCGACGGCGATATCTAGGAGCGGCAGCCCTCTCCCTCTGCTCGCCCTCTGCGCCAGACAGACTCAAGCTGCCAGGCACACCGAGCATCGCGCTCGCAATCGCCGGATTACGTGCATCTTGCAAGGAAGGCCCCACGACCGCCCTGCCCAAGTCTGGTAGCGAGTCGGCAAGCTCCTAACCTTCCGCGAAAGGCGGCCAACGAGAATTCACACACGCTTCCATTCCAAACGCGCTTCAGAGCTCCAAGTGGGCACGCTCAGCAGTGCGGCGGGGAAGAGCGCCAATTAACAGATCTTGACGACGACGACTGGCGGTGGTCGGGTGCTGCTGCCCGGTACGCGGTCGAGCCGCAAAGCAACCTTGTACCGACATATGCCAACGTCTGCTGCCACAACGACTGATTCGAGCAACTGGCCGAGACCCTCTTGTGATCACGGGACTGTCGTCCATTGCCCTCAAGCCGAGATCGCTGCTCCACTGCGGCGACGACGACCTGTCGCTGCCAGCCTACAAAGCTGGCCGTATTCCTTCGATCCTCCGCTGACACTACTTCCTTCTGCCTCCAGGCTTACTTGGAGGGAAACACTGGCGCGGGACTGCGGGACTCTCGGGACAGATCGTGGAGTCGACCAACTTGCGAACGGGCCGTTCGGAGCATCCTTGGGGTTGAAGTCAATCATCACGTCCTCTCGACTGCGAGGCGTGTTATAATCTGGACTTTCGCGCCTTCGCCGGATCGTTCTGGGAATCGCCTACTATCGGATCTGCTTTCTTGATGACCATTGCATTGACGAATCACTACGACCTGGCCAAGGATTTGACGACCTAAGACGACATTCTCATTGGAGCATTACGTTCGAGTCAAGCGCGCGCCGGAGTTCCATACAACAAGAGCGTTTCGACACGTCAAACGCGATCGCGACCGCCCTCCATCACCACATCACCACGACCGTTGAGCAAGTGCGATTATTGTGACTCTGCCCATCGCTCTATGTCGACTTCGGCTGACGGTACTCTTTCCCGTTTGCGCATAGACCATCTCAGGGAGGCATCGATTACAACAGAGTCAAACAAAAGAGATCTTCCATCGCCAATGCGCAGGGCGCTATTACCACAGGGGAATCTTGCGATTGATCTGCGAAGTTCCGGTGACAGCATCCGCTAGTTCAACCCGAGCCTTGACCACTCTTCACGCCATAGGCCACTCGGTGGTCTTCTGAGACATTACATTCGGACCCGAACCATCCTTAAACTACTTCACCCACGGCTCTCGTTCCCATCGACCTTTCTGCACTACTCTCTGTACCTTTCACTGCCTTTAACAGCGTCTAATTTCAGACTTTGGCTCAGCGGTTCGGTTTCTCCATACTTTCAACATCTTGGATACGCTCTCCACCCAAGGAAATCGCATCAGACGAACCATTGCCCTGCGAACTACACAGTTCCATGTCCTATCCCGGCACCTTTTCGTACGGATCTGGTCACCAACAAGTGCTGGATAGGTAAGGCTTAGCGCCTCCATCTTGGATTCGCGCATACATTTCAAAATAACTGGACTAATGAAGATGACTCCCAGCTCACACGTGAGCCTCAAAGTACGCCAGCAGCCACAGTCGGCGCTGGTCACTCTCGATGGCAAAGAGAAAAGTTCGTCGATGGATCCTCGACAATCAGACGAAACTCCTTGCTAACACGGTCGACAGCGCGAAAGCCCATTGATCCTCCACCAATTGTGGAAATCAAAGTCCGTCATGATGTAGACCCATACAAGTTCGTATGCCCTATGAATTGGCTTGTTGTCAACACGCAAATCTAACAACATCACAGGCATTACCTGGTCAGCCCGTACTTCTTTATGTACGCGACTTTGCTTGCCCATGATCCGAACAACCCACACGCAGATGAGCATGGCGATCAAGAATCTCAGCAGCGACAACCAGGTGCAATGCTTGGACAGCTCTGTTCGTCATTGCACCGACTCAAGGATGTCGATAACCAGGGTGAGTCGATTATCGATTCATGACGCTTTCATCATCAGATCGCACTAACACTCGGCTTTGCAACAGATGGCGGCTTTTTCATTTTCGGCGATCTGTCAGTCAAAAAGCTCGGCTGGCACAAACTACGGTTCGCCCTTTACGACGTTAGCAAGTGAGTCCGCTGATCCCCGCCCATTTGTTTTCACAAGGTTAACGCCATTCAGAGCTGCGGAGAACGCTGCGTTCATCAAGGACGTTGTTTCAGAACCATTTCAGGGTAAGTGGATCTCGACTTAGCGTGGTGTGGCTGGTGCTAACGGTCAGACAGTTGTGGCTGCTAAGGACTTCCACGGCATGGAGGAGTCTTCCTACCTGTCTCGCGCCTTCTCTGATCAAGGCGTACGCTTGCGTCTAAGAAAAGAGCCCAGATCAATCGCTTCGTGAGTCATGAACCTCACTGACTACTCTCGGGATTTGCAACTGACAAATATCAGTGCACACAGACGCGGACTGTCCAAATACAGCCCGCCAGAGCCACAGAAGCCACAAGAGCCACAGAATCCATACGCACAGACGCAACAAAATGAACGCTACGTTGACAGCGCCAGGCCACTCAAGCGGCAACGATCCGACAGCGACTTTGCAGACAATCCAAGCGCATACCCTCCTTCGCAGATGCCACGAACGACATACGCCAGCTATGCCGGAAGCTCATTACCGCAAAGCTATGCGCAGTACAAAGCTGATCCTCAGGACCGGATGCACATGAACTACACCGACCAGACCTCGTTGGGCTACAATATCAGAGGCGCCAGCAGTTACCCACCACCTCTGTCGAATCTCAGCGGCTACCAGAATTCGTTACAACAGCCCGGACCATCGCCGTTGGCTGCTAATGCAGGGCTGGTCAATATCAGTGAGCACGGACCACACAATTCAGCTTCCGTTCCGAGACCTTTGAACAACTACTACGGCAGCGCGGGTACGGCACCGAACTATGGTTCATACAGCGGGAACTACCAGACGCAGACAAACCAATACGCCTCGACATCACGGACGAGCTCGGACAGTTACCCGAATCTCTTGGGCGGCCTCCAGACCCCGACATCGATGACGGACATCGCCGCCCTTCCGTCAGGGCATGAGTCGAACTACATGCCATCGACAAGTGGCACGATGTCAGTCGGAGCAGGCACTAGTGTACACACGCCGGTCCAGAGCCAACATCAACCACATGACTACTCTGCGCTGTCGGGTGGATACACTCATGCTCCGGCTTCTTACGTTCATTCGTCGCCTTCGTATCAGACCGCGCCGTCACAGCCTCATCACGCGCATCACTCGAGTCTGGAGCACGTTCCGTACTCGTCTGCGCTGCCCGACCAGCCAGTTCCTGCTGCGACTAACATGCTCTTGAATCAAAGTTTGCCGCCAAACTTCTACCAGCAGGACGAGTCCTCGTACCCAACTCCGACGCATGCTAAGCAGCCGCCATGGAGTTGATGTTCTTAGCTCGGCCTTCGTCCAATTGGACAGCTTCTTTCAAACATGCGACTGCGAGCTCGGTCGGGCATCGAAGACTCGATGATCTCTTCGACTTCAATTCACCGCCTGTACTAATATAATTTATCTGTCTAACATTGTGTCCCCGGCGGAACACCTATACAACACCAGTCTCTCTTAGCGAAGGCGCTCTCGGCGAAAAGATGGCTATAAGGATATGGAGAGAGCGTTCCAGTGGAAATGTCACAGTCGCTCTAGGTTAATGGAGTAATGGAGTTGAGATGGGCTGACGTCTAAAAGATGTCGGCTGCCACTGGTACATGGGAAAGCTTTGCGATTACTCTGCACTCCGATGTAGCGGACTGTATAATATATATACCTAGTAGTAGTACAACTTGATTTTCGCATCGATAATTCAGATCTCAGTGCAGTCATTCGTTCTTGCTTGACATCTATCGTGACATTACATCGGAGACTTCATGTTGTCGACGATAAACCCATCGCCACCTCCACATACATTCCTGACCAACGCTTCCACGATACGTTCGCATAGCCACGCCGCCGTCCCCACGCGCCTCGCCTTCAACAAGGCTGAGCCGACGCGCGAGACATTTCTCCTGTCCATCTCTATTCCGAGAATACTCAGACGTGCATTCTTCAAAAATCACGGTGGCAGGGAAATAGCCCTGTGTCTTGAGACACGGCGTTGATCAACGACGAAACGACAGGGGGAATTATGCGAACAACGATCGCCATGTCAGGCCGGCATGTAACATCATCACACGGACATGAGGCTACGGCCGTGCTTGTCAGGTCATTGTCATTGATTGTAACGCTGTCGAAGGAGGAAGCAACGTGGCGTCGATCGAGACTCTCTGTTAGCACGGACTCGCGAGAGAATGCGATAAACCTGCTTTCGCATCGGCGCGAATACGACGCAAGATCCCATGGAGTCGGCGCAATGCCAGCGATATCGGCGCATTTGCAATGTTGGCAGTCAGGCGTGCAATCCATCGGCTTGAGAACTTGGAAGTTCGCGATACCTTTGAGAGAAGCTTCACGACTCGCTCATCACAGCGGCAGCCTGCAGTCAGATCGGATCATGCACGAGCGTTCGCAGCCGGCGCAAGTCCAGGGCAAGGCTAAATGGCGCAATCGCGCGTAAACTTGCATTGCCGGCGAGTGTCCGTCGCGAACCTTAATTTCGCTAGTCAGCTGGTATTTCTCATCGCCGTCACCAGCATCAGCCTTATCGAATCCTCTTGACTCGAGCACGGCAAGGCCAGGATGCTGGACGTGCGGAGGCCGAGGTGCGAGGTGTGGAGGGTGAGATGATCATCGCGTGGCAGTGTTGGTCCGTCCGCTCAGGCGTTCGCTGTCAGCCACAAGCACCTGGCGACGATCATAGCACATCGCTGCTATACGGCGGAACTGTATCGCGCGGCTCGCAAGGCCCTCTGTCTGCTCTTCGACCGGGTCATCGATCTGGACCGACTTGGCCTTGAGCACACCTTAGCCGTGCGGCATCAGGTGCTCGACATTTTAGCCGCCGTCCGACTGCTCCGCGATGCCGATGGAGGTATAATGGCGGGAAGGCCTTAATAGAAGGCGTTCTCCAGACGTGCATGTGCATGTGTGCATGCGCATGCGCGTTGATCCGGGAGTGCGTGTATAACAGATACCGAGACAGCGACAATTGCGCAACGAGTGTCGCAAGCCCTCTCCCTGGCCAGCCATTCAAGGAGACATGAGTCGACAACATTCCCCTGTATCAGAGTGCTTGGAGACACCGCCATCTTCAAACAGAAAAGGCTGGGAGACAGAAGATCCGCGTTCGCATCAGAAGAGATCTGGTAAAACATGTCCGCACGGACGCCATCAGCCATCTGCTCCGCGACCAACCACTCCACCCGGAGCACAGACAACATCTGCTCCTCACGCCTCCACAACCAGCAAGAAGGAAGAAGCGCTGCACGCGCGATTTCCGCACATCAAGGCCGCATGTGCAGTCCAGGGTCCTGGCCCGAGCCTTTCGTGCACCGTCACATGTACATTTCGGCCGTTCTGCTAGCCAGGGAGTCGGCGATCATAAGATGATCGATGGTATTGATCTAGTCCTGTCAGGTCTGCTTACAAGCACCCTGACTGATCATCATCGCCAGTGGTCATTGAACGAAAACGCGAAAGCCGAGGAGGGTATTCCAAGATGGCGAAGATCACGTCAGGAGGTCACTCGATGCGCGATACATGAGCTGATGACGTTGGGACAGCAATTTTCTATTGATCGTGTCATGATATCAAAGAAATGGGTGAGCTGACATGCTGACGTGTACTGCAGTATGCTGTTCGAAGAAATCGCGAAAAAGCGGATCGGCAACGTTTGGGCAATTCATATGCAGGCACCGCTTTGCCCTCATGCATAAGGTTGATCTGGGTCTGAGCCGAAACGTGGGAAGTCACTGTGTAGCTGCATGAAAAGCATTGGAGTATGCGTTCATATATGCAGGGCGAGCATTGAGTGGAGACATAGCGCATTCTGCAATTTTATGTAAGCATTTTGCGCTGTACAGCGTAAAACAGTGGTATGAGCGTTTCACCACCACGCGCAAACCAACAACCATATTTCAAAGCGTTGCTACAAACAACGGAACAGGGCAATTTCGTCTTCAGGGCTCGCAGCATTCGTGGGATTGAATGAAAGTAAATCGTTGCCTAGCAGCCCTTGACCGCTAGATCAAAGTGAGGCCGCTGGCGAATCTCTGGTACAGGTTTTGGTAAATATGTTGGTACACTATCCGTTCATTTCCAGCCGGGGACGCGCTCCACGTCCGCCCCGAGCGCTCACACCGCACGCAGCAACAACAAATGGCGGCGTGCCGCGCTGCCAGTGGTGATACAGCCTTGCATGAGAGGGTGCTACTCATACCGGATTTCCTCGTCGTCGGAACCCGGAGCGTCTTCGTCCTCGTCGCCGTTGGCATCGCCCATCTCCACATCGGGTTCTCCCTCGGCGTCTTCGTCCTCGTCGTCTTCCACCGCTACTTCGTTGTCTTCCGGGATGTCGTGACCGTCTGCGTCATCTGCCTTGTGGTCCTCGTCGTCTGCCGCAACGGCGACCGTGCCGAGCCTGCTACGTGTTCTTCGTAGCGCCTCCCTGCCCGTGCCTTCCCGTGTTGTCGGTGTAGACCGCCTTGCTGAGCTTCTCCGCACAGGAGTGGTGCGGTATGGGCTTGCATGGTGGCTTCTCCTGTTGGTGCCTCGTGACGGCCTTCCAGGACGACGCTTGGCTGCACTCTGTGCTCCAGGGATAGGCGGGAAGATCTCGAATCGCGTAGGCGGGATCATGTCAGCTGGTGTGGACTGCGAGCCAGAATCATATGAGTCGGACGGACTCTGGCTACGTGGTCGTGAGGTAACGATAGTGGGAACCACGCCGTTCGGCGTCTTACGCGGAGAGCGGCGGGTGGGCGATACTGGTGTTGCGCTGTTCTCGACAGCTTCTGTTGGTGTTTTCTTGCGATGTTCCTTCTTCGGGCTGCCATTCGGCACGTGTTCCTCAGTGGAATCTTCCACCGCGTTGTTCTGGGTTTCTTCAGTCGTGAGACTTGGTTGAAGGCTAGCTTTGATAGCTTGCTGGACGCCTTCCTCTGGCTGTTCAGGCAACTCGATGGCTTCTACACGCGGGGCTACAGTTTGCATGGGCTGGTTGATAGTGGCCTCCTCGCCCATTGCGAAGAGATTTGTCGGCTTGCCCATGACATAAGCCGTCCACAGTAGCAGGTCCTTGTTGAGCTGAATGGTTGCTTTCTTCTCATGTTTGTCGACATATTCTCTCATGTACTCATAGTCGAGCCTCATCGCATATGTTCTTGTGACTGGGTCGCGGACAAGGAAGCGCAAGGCTTCTAGTGTGGATATGATGTCGTCTGGTGTCATTCCAGTCTCTTTCGCAATCCGTGCAATCGAAATATGAGCGCTGCCGCTTTGTTGGTCTTTGTAACGTAGCAGGAGCCGGCAAAGCACAGTTCGCCAGTACGAGCGGTACGACACCAGACCCATGTCTGAAAGTGGCTTTTCCGGTGAGCCAGTACGGCATTCTTGCTTGGTCAGAAGATAGGAGAACTCTATCAACACCCTCCCAAAGCCACGGCGCATGTGCACTGGAAGAACCAGAATACACGATACATTGTTGCCTGGACTTGCGAGAGCAGGATCGTTGCTGAGGTTCTGGATTTCTTGGTCGATGCCGCTGGTCAGATGTTCTCCGTGATCTCCATCTTCCGTCTCTATGCTTTGTGGCAGCGATGGTCCCGAGCCTCTTTTCTCTTTCGAAAAGTAACCCACAAAGTGACATCCAAACTCGTCGTTCTCGGTCATGATGTAGAATAAGAAGGGTTCCACATCATAGTACAGCGTCTTCGATCCAAGGAAAAGCTTGGCCAGAAGACACAGATTCTGGCAATACAGTGGATTACGGCGTCCGTCGACTTCCCAGAAGGACAGTGTTGTTCGTGCACCAGTCTCCGGATTGGATATGTTGTCGCGGTAGATTTCGTCACCAGGCGGATGTTTCGCAGAGCACTTTAACTTGTGGCGCCATGCGACGAAATCCGAGCTCATGTACTTCAGACAGAACTCGCATATGTACAGGTGCTTGTTCCTGCTGTACTCTTCAGGATATGGAGCTGCGTGCCATGTGTCGATTTCATAGCCACCGAAGTTAATGCACTTGATCTTACTTGGTAAGCCTTGCGATTTCGTTCGCGCAGGGGTTTCGCCGTTGGCCTTGGCTATTTTCTCTTTCCATTTTTCTTCTGCTCTCTCGCGAGCCTCCGAGAAAGCTTTGCGATCGGCGTCTTGTGGGTAAGTCTTAGCCGTATCTGCTTCCGCGTCGGTGAGAATACCGCCATAGGGCTTGCCCTTATTCTCGTCGGTCTCGCGATCAGGGAAAGCGTAGAAAGGATTGGTGTACATTGTGGTCTGCACAGCAGGGAAATGTTGAGTGTCCTCAACTTCAGCAGTAATACCGTTGCGGGCTCTTGCGTTTCGAGCGCGACGTATACGGTCTCGTTCACGCCGGCGTTGCTTCTTCTCGACCGTTTTAATCACAACATCCCATTGTGCAGCAGTTACAGCAATACCGATGACGAGACTGCGAGGTTCGTCGCTTTGTGATACAATACGCATCCCTTTCCTGCGGTTTTTGAGCTGGCGCTGAGGACGGCCTGTCCGTGATCGTGGCGAACCGGCATCCTCTGTGCCATCGAAGCCAGCGACGGTAACCTCGTCTTCAATCGCTTGGTCGTTATCATCAGCTTCATTATTGGATTTCCTGTGTTTGCGGATTGCTGGTCTCGGTTCGTCGTCATCATCGTCTTCCATGGGAGTTTTGCGTTTTCGTAATGCTCGTGATCCGTCCATAGGGTCTTCGTCCAGAATAAGGGTATTGAACACCGAATGCGAATCAGGTTTGATGCCACCTCTCGCCGCCGGGAACAAGTCGCGCGCCATCTTAGGGGCGGAGGAGTGACGACGGTCACGAGTCTCACTGACATGTCTTGTGTCGGCTTCCAGTCCATTCGCGACGCAATCCTTACAACGCCAATTTGCCGTATCTGAATTGTCATTGTTAGCGTGTCACTTTTTCGCTTACTCGTATCATCTGATAGAGCATGCGTAGATTTAAGCTTGCTGTATGTACAGTCTGACGTACCTTCTTCGGAGACGAGCGCATTGTTCTCCCGAGCACATTGGCGGTGGGCTGCATGCGTCAGTCAGCGGATGTAACCCCGGATTTCCAAAACATTTATTATATTTATATTGCAAAAGTTCGTTCGACTTCTTGCACTTCTTTGTGAAACATTGGGAGCTGAACATACCGTTATCGCCACAAACGGCGCAGGAGAGCCATTCCTCGAATTCCTCACCGGGATCGTGTTCTTCGTCCTGGTCACAGAAGCTGTACAAATAAGTCAGCATGCTCACGAGAATACAGATCATGTGCTCGAATACTTACGTGCAATGGCTTGCGCGTGCAGTTGGGACTTCGACTTCATCGCCAACATCCTCGTCGGCAGCCTCCCAGTCGTTCTCCCCACCCGACCCTGAAGAGTCCGAGTCTGAATCGTCGTTCTCGCCAACATCAGGATCTTCATCCTCATCCTCGTCCTCGTCTTCTGCTTTCCTTCTGCTGTTGCGCCGTAGTGACCTCGTCTTTACCGCGCCCACGATTTCATCATCGTCCTCGCCATCTGCATCGGCCTCGGAGTCTTCCTCGACTTCGCCCTCAGCATCGGCCTCTGAATCATCTTCCTCCTGTTCTACCGAAACCTGGTCTTCCAGCTGTTCCTCCGCAGCAGTGTCGTCTGCCATCTTGCGCCTGCGCGGACTGTACTGTACTCCGCGTCCGCGCAGTGTATTCGGCGTCGGCGCCAAGCGTGACACGGCGATTGTAGCCAGTTTGCTGAGTGCCTAGGCCGTGGCACAGCCGTCCCTTATGTCGATTGTAGGCGCATCCGCTCGCTCGTCGCGCTCGTAGTCCTTGAAGGGTTGGCCAGCTCTTTGCGCTCCGAGCACTTTCCGATTATCAGGTGAATTTCTTGAACAGGCTATCGCGTAATTTTAAGAACAATCCACGCGATTTGTGAATGCTTGAGATGAGTCGCTCCGTTCACTTGCGCAGGCACGCGCGTCTAGTGGTGTCGAAGCGTGACGGGCGCGTTTGTCAGCTGCGAGAAGCCGGCTTGCAGGCTGCGGCACGGGTAGTAGGTGTTTCGCGGTCCGTTATGATTTTGGTGATGAGATCAAGGGCATGCGACAGCAATAAAGTAGTCGTACAGTCGGTCTGGCGTGTGGGTGATTTGTATACAGTGCTTGCTCTCCCGCCCCTGCGAACGACGTCGGCTGTTGGAGAGGTGGAAGCTGCGATCACGGGACCAGCCGCACCCGACGACGACAACTCACTTAGCAGCGAGGGTACAGAGCACATAGGTTACCACCACCCGATCTCCACTCACACAGGACACACAAACCACACCACCGCAATCATGGGTGTCCCCTTCGAAGCTCTCCTCCCCTACGGGATTATGGTACGATGCGCCAATGCGCGCTTTGCGACCGCGAAGGATTCAATGCTGACCAGTTCTTATAGCTTGCCGTATGCCTACCCACGATTGACGAGAACACTTTTTGAGCGACATGAGCAGCATACTAAACTACGCGAAATAGTTCTTTGGCGTTTCCGGCGCTGGTCTCTCCAAGATCAGGAACATTCAGAACGGCGGCAAGAGGGCCAGGCACTCGGTGGACCAGTGGGACAGACAGAGTATGTGACACTCCAATGGCATCAGGATAAAGAGAAGGAGGATCCTAGGGCTTCAGTCTGCGAATATGTGGAAATTATGTGCGGATCAGAGGGAAGAAGGACCACGGAGAGCTGACATGTTCATTTGCAGTGATGGACCGCGACCGCCGCCTCACAGGATACCTGCGCGGACAAGTAGACCAGCCTACCGCTCCGGCTGGTTTCGAGGTCAGCAATGGGTGGAGGGTAAGTTACAGACGCAAGAAATAGAGTCTGAGCGCAGCACTAACGGGTTTGCCATAGGTTGAGAAGCGTATCATTTAAACTTATTCCCACATACATGTGAGACGGACGATAGCACGGCGTGCGCAGAATTTTCCTTTTAGTTGAAATTGACATGATTACAAACCTTTCAACGACTTGTTCAAACTTGACATGCTGTCGTTATGCTTTGGATGTGGTTTGCGACGAATGGCCGACGATTCTACCTATATCTCCAACGCCTTGAACATCCTGCTCAAGCCCTCTCTCATAGACCCTTCATCCAAGCTAAACACTACTCTAAACCATCCCGCCTCTTCAGCCTTCATGCCCTCACCCGCAGTCAAGAAAACTCCAGCCTTGACAAACCGATCGTTAATCTCCCTCTCCGCCTCCCAAGGATCCTCTTTGCCAGACTTCTCGAGCCAGGCTCGTAGATCAACCCACAAGAAGAAACCTGCCCGACTGCCCTCCCAGAAAGGAATACCCTTCTCCCGCAGAAGCTGCCTAGTGAAGGTGCTGGTCTCTCCTAACTTTTTTTGTGACTCAACGATGAAAGCGTCCAACCAAGCATCGTCTTCCAGCATCGCCGTAGCAATGGCGTCGGCGGGTCCTGGGATCCAGTGGAATTGGTTCATAGCGCTGAGGCAGCGCCAGAGCTCGCTGTTGCGCGTGTATAGAGTGCCAATGCGCAATCCTCCTCCAGCAAGATCCTTGCTCATGCCATACAGAACGTGCAAGCGATCTGAATGGATGTGGGCGGTGGCGTCCGGGATTGTAAGTATGCTGCGGAACGGCACAATGGATTGGGAAGTCGAAGGCTCAGAAGTGCCGAGGTCGTATGTCGAAAGAGCGTAGATTTCATCACTGATGAGATGGATTGCGTGTTTTTCGCAGAATTTCATGATCGCAATAAGCGCTTCGCGTGGATAGCATTGTCCCAATGGGTTGTGTGGGTGGCATATGAGAAGAGCCCGGATTGTGGTGCCAGCTGCCTGAGCTTCCAACAAAGCATTCTCGTAGCCTCGCACAGCGCCTTCGGGCGAGAACTGGTCCTCTCCGTTGAACGCGGCGTAAACACATTTGACACCTGCGCGGGTACCAAAGTCTGATTCAAATGCTTGGTAGCTGGGACGAGATAGCAGGATGCCGTCTCCGGGAGAAAAGATTGAGAATCCTAACATCTCGCACAAGGACATACATCCATTGGCGACCAGCAAGTTGTCTGGGTTCATTTCCTCGACTGGATGAAAATGACGTGTGATGTGTTTGGCCAAAGCATTCCGAAGGCGGCTGCTTCCCCAGGCTCCTTGATCGTATGAGAACATGTTTGGTGTGGCTTGGAATTGCTTGTTCGTAAAGTCTGCCACGGCGGGCAGCATCAGATAATTTTCGGCCGCACCAAGATTGATGATACCATTGGGATTCTTCTCATGGTCATATAGATTTTGAAGTACTGGCGTCGCAAAGGCGCGAAAAGATGGCTGGGAGGCAAGGGCAAGTCCCCGGGAGGAGAGTGTGGACTCATGATTGGTGTCGGCTGACATCGTGGCGGTTTGTGAGAGTAGATCGCTGTTGTCTCGATCTCCAAATGGACGTATATTCTGTATATAGTCGTCTGCTGAGAGTATCGTATTCTGTGTTTGTGTTGAAGGCGCGACACGATGGCCTCATGGAATGGTCGTGGCGGTAGGGGAGAAATTCCTTCGAAGATGCCTGCTCGGTGTACGCGAACGATGAATTGAAAACTTGCCGTCAATCGCGACCTCGGTGGTGTGTGTCTTTCTGGTAGATACGCTCGATAAGAAATGAAGTGAACATGAGAAAATGGCCTACCGTTTATACCGCCGATGACGCAGCTGTGCCTTATCCTGCTGCCTTCGTTATCGTTCACTTTAGCCAGCCAGACGGCAATGATTGCTTTTTGGCGTTCAGCAGCTAGACGAACAACTTCACCGCAAAATCTGCGACTTCGATTACAACGTAGAGAGCATGGCGGTGACCTAAGAAGGTAGATCTGCGGAGTTGTCTTCACGGAGTTCAAGGGTGAGCACTGGCTCGTGGAGTCCGGCGGGTACAAGCGGCGGGACCCGACATGGATGATTTTAAACTTCTAGCGACAAGCTATATATATCTCTGCGTGGTCAAGAAACACGTATTGATGGGTTCAGCAGGCAAGGGACTATCGTATAGTAAGAGGCGCAGTTGTGACACGAGCGTGGTAGAGACGACTGGTGGCAGCAGTGTAGCGCGGCGGATCTAGGCCAATCTATTTGCGCAGGCTTCACGTCGCGTCGCTGT
Source organism: Cladosporium sp. VS III D KN 1 (assembly GCA_019775635.1). Classification (NCBI taxonomy): domain Eukaryota; kingdom Fungi; phylum Ascomycota; class Dothideomycetes; order Cladosporiales; family Cladosporiaceae; genus Cladosporium; species Cladosporium sp. VS III D KN 1. Next base: position 799,217 of record JACWFN010000037.1, read on the forward strand.
GGAGTAGTGAGTGAGTGAGTGGAGGGGTTCGAGTGCAGCACGAGGGAGAGACCCTGAGGACACGCAATGGAAAGCGCAGCCCTGTGAGGAGCCAAACATCAGCACTTGACCGCCCCCGTGTTTATAACACAACACGGCAACACTGCACTCCTGCATCTCCTTTTACCAACTGAGCTGCACAATCACACTCTGGTCTTGTACTCCACCGCAAGACCTTCATCTTTCGCTCTACCCGTGGCCCATCCCCACGTACTCGATCACCGAACCGGCTTAAAGCAGCTGGTCCTGCCGCGCCAGAAACACCTCTAGATACCCCAAACACACCTTTCTAATCACCATGAAGGGTACGCGACTACAGCATACTCATTCACGATATCCCTCGCTGATACACATGTAGCTCTGATTCTCGTCGGCGGCTTCGGCACTCGCCTCCGCCCTCTCACCCTTACCCTTCCTAAGCCTCTTGTCGAGTTTGGCAACCGTCCCATGATTGTCCACCAGATCGAGGCCCTGGCTCAAGCTGGCGTGACTGACATCGTCCTCGCCGTCAACTACCGCCCCGAGATCATGACCGAGGCCCTCAAGAGCTACGAGAAGCAGTACAACGTGAACATCACATTCTCCGTCGAGACCGAGCCATTGGGCACCGCTGGCCCTCTTAAACTTGCTGAGAAGGTTCTCGGCAAGGATGATGCGCCTTTCTTCGTCCTCAACTCGGACGTTATTTGCGACTTCCCCTTCCACGACTTGGCCAACTTCCACAAGGCCCACGGCCAGGAGGGTACCATCGTTGTCACCAAGGTCGAAGAGCCGAGCAAGTATGGTGTTGTTGTTCACAGGCCCGACCACCCCTCGCGCATTGATCGCTTCGTGGAGAAGCCTGTTGAGTTCGTCGGCAACCGCATCAACGCCGGTATTTACATCTTGAACCCCTCTGTGCTCAAGCGCATTGAGTTGCGCCCGACCTCTATTGAGCAGGAGACTTTCCCCGCGATTGTCAAGGACGGACAACTCCACAGCTTCGACCTCGAAGGCTTTTGGATGGACGTCGGTCAGCCCAAGGATTTCCTTTCTGGCACATGTCTCTACCTCTCCTCCCTTACCAAGCAGGGCAGCAACCTTCTCACACCCGCCAGCGAGCCTTATGTCTACGGTGGTAACGTCATGATTGATCCCACGGCGAAGATTGGCAAGAACTGCAAGATCGGACCCAACGTGGTCATTGGCCCGAACGTGGAGGTCGGCGAGGGCGTGCGCCTTCAGCGCTCAGTGCTTCTTAAGAACTGCAAGATCAAGGAGCACGCTTGGGTGAAGAGCACAATTGTCGGCTGGAACAGCACCGTCGGCAGATGGGCTCGCATGGAGAACGTGTCCGTCCTCGGCGATGATGTTACTATTGGCGACGAGATCTACTGCAACGGCGCAAGTGTTCTCCCCCACAAGAGCATCAAGGCTAACGTCGACAGTAAGTCAAATCTTATACCGTGTGTTGTCTACTGGACTACAACGCTAACACTTTGCTTGCAGCACCGGCAATTATCATGTAAAATATTTAATACCCACCAAAATTTTGATTCATCGGCACCCCTCCCACATCTCTACTCCCAAGCATGAAGGGTTGCACTGCGTGCACTCACAGTGGTGCAATACCTTTCTACCATTATACAGCATTACTTTACTGCTTTCGACGACTGAAGCGTGCGGCGTTCTGGTTTTACATGTGTTCAGTTCTAGCAGACAGGGTGGGGAGGGAACTACCATAAAAGTGAGCGACAGGGCTCTTGACGTACAAAATATAAAAATACTACGACGTTCTGTAAGCCGAACCTTCTACTTCTTGAGCGATACACTTGTGATTCGATGAGCAATCACGCGAAAGACAACCGCTTGCATACCTCCTGCAAAAGCGACTCGAACTATGGCGTATGTATGAGCACAATGGGGCTATATCGGATATCTCATCCGCATTGATGCGATGCTACAATCATGATGCTTCGCACTTTCCAATGGCACGAATCCCCGAGAGACCCATCCGGATACCGTTCTCGCGATGAAGTGCCCCGAGCTGAGAAGTTTACCTGGATATTCCCTCGGCTTGGAGTATTTCTCCGCCTTTCCAGGGTTCTCCACAATCTAGCTCCGCGAAAGTTGATGCTCACAACGTCAGTTCCATGTGCCGAACCTTTCTACAACTGTGTTTAACACCTTAGCGTCCAGCATGCTACCCACGAGGCAAGCGAAGTCCAAGGTCTAGCGTGCGGGGTCGTTGCGGACGTGCATGTCTTGTCGGAGCTTGCATGGGTATCTGGGTGCTTGTTTCTCTTTGACCTTGATGGCGTCGTATCCGTGGCTTGAGAGCTTGACTGTGATTGATTTCTATGTGAGAGCTGTTGTTGACGTTACATTCTCTGAGCAATAGTGTCGCTCACTCGCCATCGAGGCGATTTCAACGAGGCGCACTGAACATGCTGCATTGTTGGACTGACCTCGCACTCCTTCGTAGCGTGCCTATTACTTACCGGATCGACTCTAATTCCAACTTTCGGGAGATGTGGGCGCAAGTGCTACATCCGGTTCCGGGAAAGACACCGCTCGATTCCATGCTTGCTCCAGTCCGCACGGTATCCACTGGATTGTAATCATTCGCGCCAATTTAGCAATGGGCCAAATCTATTGGCTGTCCCTTTCAACGACTCGTGCAGTCTGCGTCAATAGCATGCATACCACATGCAACTCCAGGTATATCCCCGCGTCTATACCATGATCGGCATCCGGGTAACTGCAAAATCTCTAGGGCTTTGTCTCTGCGGCTATGCGGCCATTGGTTTTTGCGAGTGCTGCTGGCAATGGCATGGCACGAGACTCTCGTACGCGAGAGGCTATGACGACGATCTCAACGGAATAGCAGCTGTGGAGCTTCCGAGGTCGACAACGGGGCCTTCACACGGCAGTAATGTTGCCGTGGGCTGCGTGTGAGTCGATCGTATAAATTGTGAGGCCGCAGTCACGATTGGAGCTTGGTTTATATTGCAGCTTTCCAGGTACACTTCGTTGATTCAGTCCAACATGCCGAGGGCAAACAACTTTGCCGTTGGCGCTTTGGCGCTTGCACTTGCTCAAGTGTCTAACGCACAGAATAACTCGACTCCCGGTCCAGCTTGGGTACAGTCGGACTATGATTCCTCGCCTCCCGTCTACCCTTCCCGTGAGCACAGCTCGTCCAGTGTGATACGTGTTCCCTCAGACTAACACTTACTACAGCCAACGCTACGGGTCTAGGGTGGGAAGCAGCCTTCCAGCAAGCAAGTAACTTTGTTTCCCAATTGACGCTCGAAGAGAAGGTCAGATTGGTTACAGGCACAGCTGGTCCTTGCGTCGGAAACATTGGACCAGTCGAGCGACTTGGCTTCAATGGTCTTTGCTTACAAGACGGCCCTCTTGCAATCAGAGAGGCCACTTATGCAAGCGTCTACCCGGCAGGCTTGACGGTTGCAGCATCATGGGATAGAAACCTTGCCCATGTCCGCGGACAGGACATGGCCGATGAGTTTGTGGGCAAGGGAGCTCATGTGGCTCTCGGACCCGTTGCAGGACCATTGGGAAGATCAGGATATGGCGGCCGTAACTGGGAGGGCTTCAGTCCTGACCCATGGCTCACGGGAGAGCTGTTCGCGGAGACCATTATCGGCATGGAAGAGCAGGGAATCCAGGCTTGTGCTAAGCGTGAGTATAGCACCAGTGGCAAAGAAAGAACGCCAACTAATCACATCTCACAGACTACATTGGCAACGAACAGGAGACGCAAAGAAATCCCAGTGTAAATTCTGAGGGTGAGACCATTGAGGCAGTGTCGAGCAACATCGACGATCGAACGCTGCATGAAGTCTAGTATGACATTCGAAATCGTGATACGCTACGAAGATTACTGACCTGCATTCCAGCGCCTGGCCGTTCGCAAACGCTGTCAAAGCAGGTGTCTCTTCGGTAATGTGCTCTTACAACCGCATCAACGGCTCGTATGGTTGCGCGAACAGCAAGCTATTGAACGGTGTTCTCAAGGACGAGCTGAACTTCCAAGGCTATGGTAGGATGGAACCTCCATGCATGAAAGTATGATTTAAGCTAATTTTGTTACCAGTGATGTCGGATTGGCTCGCTACTCACGCAGGTGTCGCAACAATTCTTGCAGGTCTCGATATGGATATGCCCGGCGGCATTGCTTTCACGGAGACTGCGCATTCCTTCTTCGGAGGCAACATTACCACCGCGATCAACAACGGCAGTATTCCGATTGATCGGCTCGACGATATGGTCAGGAGAATCATGACGCCCTACTACAGATTGGGTCAGAACGCGGCATCATACCCAGGAATCGATCCGAGCTCTGGCGGTCTGAACTTCTTCCCACGTAGGTTGATTTGCCTCAATCGCATGAAGGCATCGACTAACGGATCTATAGCTTCGTCATACCTATACAATTTCACCTACAACTCAGAAGCCAACGTCGACGTCCGCGGCGACCACAAAAAATTGATTCGCGAGCTTGGCGCAGCAGGCATTGTACTGCTTAAGAATGAGAACAACGCTTTACCGCTCAAGGCTCCGAAGAATATCGGAGTCTTTGGTAATGATGCTGGTGATTTGACAAACGGACTTCTGGCCAGCGATAACTACGAATATGGTGTGCTAGCTGCAGGTGGTGGCTCCGGCACTGGCAGACTGACTTATGTGGTCACACCTCTAGATGCTATCAAGCGTCGCGCGGAGCAAGATGATACACTCGTGCAATACGTTCTCAACAACACGCAGATCGTTAGCAGTGGCACCCTATCACCCGTGTACCCAGCGCCCGAGACTTGTATCGTTTTCTTGAAGACGTGGGCAACCGAAGGCGAGGACAGAACCAGCTTGGAGGTCGACTGGAATGGAACTGCATTGGCCAACACCGTTGCTAACAACTGCGCCAACACCATCGTGGTCACAAACAGCGGTGGATTGAACGTCCTGCCGTAAGTCCATGACAATCCAATGCATGAAAGATGACCTACATCTAACGTAACATTCCAGGTTCGCCAACCACCCGAACATCACTGCCATTCTGGCGGCGCACCTTGGAGGCCAAGAAACCGGTAACAGCATCGTCGACGTCTTGTACGGTGACGTCAACCCCTCTGGCCATCTTCCCTACACCATTGCCAAAGAGGAGAGTGACTACGCCTTCGCCGATATCACCAACTCGAGTGAGCTACTCAACACCACCGACCCTACTGCATGGCAGTCGAACTTCGAAGAACGCCTCCTCATCGACTACCGCCACTTCGATTACTATGATCTGGAGGTTCAGTACGAGTTCGGATTCGGTCTCTCGTACACCACCTTCGGCATGTCGAACGTGTCTGTCTCCAGCGCCAGCAACGGAGCTATTCCTTCTGGATGTCCTAAGGACGGTGAGAACGGCTCTGCGTCCGCTACTCCCGCACCCGGTGGTGACGCTGCTCTCTGGGAGACTCTGTACACTGTCTCGCTCAGTGTCTCAAACACTGGCAAGATCGCAGGCGCTACTGTCCCACAGCTCTACCTCGGTCTCCCGCAGCCTGCCAACGAGGATGTGACTCCCGTCAAGGTCTTGCGTGGTTTCGAGAAAGTTTACTTGCAGCCTGGTGAGAGCCAGACTGTGCAATTCCCTCTCATGAGGCGCGATCTCAGCTACTGGGACATTGATCAGCAGCAATGGGTCATCGGCAATGGCGATGTCAAGGTCTACGCTGGCTTCTCTAGCAGAGACATCCAGGCTCAGGCATCTTTTAGCCCTCTTGGTGCTGATGGACAGATGAAGAAGAGGTGGAGGTATGAGAAGCGATGGAACATGCAAGCCTGAGGGTGGTAGAGTTGAAGTGGCATGACTAGTATCTTACTAGCCGTTCATATCTATAAACGCCTGAGTTCTTCGGTGGCAGTCTAATAAGTACAATGAAGTTTCTTTTACCACTACTACCCGCTCGTTCAACAATAGGCTGCCCTACCTGACGTCGTGGTTTTGAAAGCTCTCCTGTACGTCCCAACCGAGACGTGCCTCAGTTTTACCAGGGGAGAAGATGTCAGAACACGTTGGAAACACATTAGTAAAGGACCTGATATCACTGCGGAAACAAGCCACTCTCGTCACAATGCGTGATGCCGATCCATGCGCGTTCCCGATCTCCTCGGGTGCTTTGCATGGCAACCAGCAACGAGCAACGTACAACATATGCAGGCGGACGCGAAAGCAGGTGCAGGTGCGCGTTCGTCGCAGCTCCACGTGCATCGCACCCGCGTGAAGCTGTAAAAGGTCCACCTCCATGAGCGCATGTGCCTTCGGGACATCAACCTTAAAAGGGAGATGTTGCCACTGAGATGATGGCCGATTCTCAGCCCGACACGCGCTAATACCTTGCAATAGAGAATAAAAAGTAACCATGTTCGTCATCGAGATACCGCGCAGATCCCACAGTGACATATACTGATACCTTAGAATTGGAGTCTAGGAACTGCTATGAATACCACTGAGATGCCACGCATGCCTCCAACTCACACGTGCTCGTACCTTGCAAGATGGAACAAGTAGTGAGTGCCTTCACCATCGAGATATTGGCGGATCTCACGATCATGCGTGCTGATACCTTATGATTCGGAGGCTGAGAAGCATCGCAAATGCCACCGAGATGCCATACAAACTCCACTCCCATATGCGCTCATACCTCGTAATGCGTATTTACAAGGAACGCGGGTGTTCGCCTTCGAGATTCCGCGTACGTCTCACCATTATATGCGTTGATGCCTTGGGCTCGGAGTCGGAGAAGGACCGCAGTTGCCACTGAGATGAATACGGTGTGCGCAATATCAGAGCCGTCCAGTAGTTAGAAGGAAGACGAGATCAAGATTGAATTAGACATTTTAGATTTGTAATAATCTTTTCTCACAACGCCCAGCGTCAAGATGATAGTAATAAAAGTTTTGGTAAGATGAAGTCCGTCTATACGGAAACGAAAGTCCAGGGGTATCTGAATGAAGTCCGTTCAGATCATGACAACGGGTCACGAGAAGTTTGAACAAATGAAAGAAGAAGAAGAAGAAAGCCGCCCAATGCATGTCAGGGAACCTCTAAAGTCCAGAGTCGATCTGCGCAACGTAGTTGTTGTCGGTGAAGTCCCACCAGTTGCGGCAAGTCTGCGCAATAGAAGCAGGAACATCCATCTTCTTCACCTCCTTGGGCTGCTCGAGAAGGTTGATATTCATGCCCTGTGAGGTGTGCCACGCGACATGGCAGTGCACAGGCCACATACCGGGGTTGTCGAGCTCGATCTGCACGACGAGGTAACCGTTGGGACGGATGAGCTGGGTGTCACGGCGTTGTGGGTTCTCGGGGTTGACGATGCTGCCGTCCCAGTTGCCAGTGCCTTCGGCGAGAACTTGGATGTTGTGGCCGTGAGCGTGAATGGGGTGAGATGCAGGCAAGCCGACACTGTGCATGATGATGCGGACGGACTTGGCGTTACCCATGTTGAAGACTTGGCGGTTCTTGGTGAAGTTGGTGTTACCGACGGCTGCATCGAGGAAGATTGGATCGTTGAAGTCACCCACGTAGGTCACGTTGTTCATGTACCAGACGAACTCGCCGGTGGCATTGTTGGCACCGGTGAGGAGGAAGTCGAGAGTCACTTCCGGGTCGGAGACGTTCATCTTGTAAGACGGGACGGCAATGTCAAGAGCCTGGTTGCTGCACGCATCAGGGAAGAGGTAACGAGATGGGTCGACGTGCGACTCTGTCGTGGGGTCGATGCTCTGCTCAGCATACTCGTAGAAGATCTTAGCCTTAGCAGAGGTTGCAACGCCAGTGTTCAAGCTGCAGCCAGTCTGGCCGTCAGGACCAAGACCCGAGGGACCTTCGTCGACTCTCATCCAGACAGCCTCAGTGGGGTCATCGCCACCCTGAACAATGACCTCAGTACGTTGGCCAACGGCAAGGGTAACCATGTCGGTTTGGTAGGGCTCAACAGCGACGAAGTCGTTGGTGATGACGGTCATGTTGTAGCCATCAATGCTGAAGAAGAGGACGGCTTCAGCACTGTGGTTGATCAAGCGAAGGAGGTGCTTCTTTCCAGTCTTGAACTTGAAAGTAGAAAGGCTTGCGTTGGGAGTGCATGCCTTCTCGGTTTCGTTGCAGGGGTAGCTAGCCTTGCCGTTGATGAGCATGTTGTTGGCGGCGGGAGGGAAGATAGGACCGTCTCTGGAGGCGTGGTAGACCTGTTCGAGGAGGTTCTCGTAGTAGTCGTGGAACCAGTCAGAAAGCATAACGGGGCCGACGTCAATGTCCCACTCGTCAGTTGCAGGGCCGTGGATAACGATGGGTCCTGACAAGCCATTGAGGTACTGGGAGGAGTGGTGGGCGTGCCACCAGGTTGTTCCAAACAATTCTGCGCGAATTCTGTATGTGAACGAAGTACCAGGGGCAATAGGACACTGGCTGACGGTAGAGACACCATCGTAATAAGGAGTTCCAGTCTGCAAGAAGCCATGCCAATGTATCGACGTGCCCTCGTTCTCGAGACCATTGTGGACGGTGACTTCAATATAGTCACCCCAGTTGGCCTCAATCAACGGACCAGGGAACTGATTGTTGGCAACAAGCATTGGGGTCACAACACCGTCTGGCGACATCGTGGTGTTTGTGATAGTCCAGTCGTAGTGACGGGTGACACCTGTGTTCGGGATCTCGCGTGGGTTGTACGGGTTTGTGTTGTTTGTGCTCCTATCTCCCCATGGGAAGATGCCACCACCCGGCTTGGGGCCATCGAGATAACGAGCCAGATCAGCGTTGTCGAGCGTTCCAAGCGTGCTGTCGCCTGGCAATAGTTGTGTCAGCGCACATAGTAGTCTATGAGGAGAAGGCATGATGTACCGTTTGTGTCTGCCTGTGAGAGGGCCTCCGAGACTTTTGTATCGATCTCGCCAAGGTCTGCTGCTGCTGCAACTGACGCCGTGGCGGCGAGCGCCAGGGCGGTAAAGCTAGATAGGAAGCCCATGTCGGGTGGATACAATGCACTATGCACCTATGCGAGGCTGGAAGCTCAAGGTGGCGTTTGGTGCCACTGAGAAACGAGTGTGGTGTAACGAAAGTGGGGAGTCGACGACTGTAACGAGAGCAATCCAAGGAATGAGAGATGAGGCAATCGCTCATATATACAAACAGGCTCAAATCCTACTGCACCGCTTGAGACGGATGTTCGGCGTGCATGCGTAACCATCTTGGGAACGGCCATGGGAACGGCCAATGATGAACAATGGTATCCGTTGCGTGTGAGTGAACACAAACCGTTAACCCCAGAGGATCTACAGTATACGCTCTAGCGCCATCGTGGCGGATAGTACCCATGCGAGCATGGAGATCTACAGCAGATGGTGGCTGGGCGGCGCAGCATCAGGCTGTCTGCCCTTACCTGCATTAGTTCATGCATAGCGAACTCGCTTACCGACCTGCCGCCTTTTTCCTTTGTTGTCAGCAACTCTCCAGGACGTATCCTCGTGCGTGCGTGAATTTGCAGCATCGTGGCCGTTGAGAGACATTTGCGGTATGTTATTGTTTCAGGGAGGTTTAATTGACGAAGCATGAGCGCACGGATGCCGGCCCTTCGCCTGCGCCGTGCGGCCATCTCCCCAGAACTGAACGTCGCCGTTGCAGCAACGTGAGGACAACGGCAGGCCGCATCGTGCCAACCGCTTGAGACAGCCAATCTATTCTGCATGCACGTAATTTGTTGTCTGCAGCGTCTGCAATCATATAACTGCTCGCTCATGTCCGCGGCTGAGTAGTTGCAAGGCGTTGCGAGGGCACTGAGATTGAGTTGCGCAGGCCACAAACCTTGCGTGAGCCGCCTATCACTCAACTCTGGCCCACTATCCCACCATGCATGTACTGGGTACGCGCGACCAAGGAACAGAAGAGGGATTTGCCGATCGACCGACTTTCTCCCCATGCTGCCACTGGGATCATCTGGGGTGCCTGTTAGCACCTGCATCGTCCGGGGTACTGGTCGAGTAGTCTGGTATATGCTGCTCATTATCGACCGAGAAGGGCAGCTTGAACAAGTCTGCCGCTTGCCGCGAGGCTTCGATTGGAAGACCCCTTCTTCGACTGCTTGTTGCCATGCTTAGTGTGGGCAACGGAGTGGACGCCTTGTTGACAGCGGTTGCTTGCAGATGGCTGGTCAAGTTCGCGAGGTCTGATTGCACACAATGCGGCACGTCTTGCCAATTTCTGCTAAAGCTGCAGGTACCTGTGGCGACGTATGGCTGGAATGGCGCTTTCGTGCATCTCAAGGTTGTTTCATGCGGGCGTCGAGTCTTTGAAGCGCTCGAGGAATTCGGTTCACTGCTTTCTCAGTCGTTCACCATTACCAAGTGAGGGTCCAGCCATGTTATATAGTTTTCGCTATCAACGCAAACTTGCGCATACGGCTCGCAAATATGCTCATATCCCATCACAATGTCTCTAAACGGTGGGGTTGCAGGCCTATCAAGTCCAACGGCTTGCACCAACACACCAAGATTATGGCGTGCTCTTTCGTGCGGCTGCAATTGGCTTTAGATATCACAATCACGTACCTGCACTTCACACGGAGCAATCTCCATTTGCATTTGCACGTGTGACCGGTCGTCTGTTCAACCACATGGTACGCCACGCCGCCGAACGATCTGACATGGCTGAGTAGCCCTACGAAGCTCGGCGCCCAGAAGACTCAATGAGCTCAAGACTCCAGCCACCGACCTGTCAAACCTAGAAGAACATGCACACGGCTAGTAGCTTGAGAGCTTTCCTCGCTAAGCAAAGAATCCTCCGGTTTTCAGAACTGTACTCCACAAACGCTTCCGTCTTCCTCGGCCGTCAACTCCATTAGCGTGCCAGAATGGAGATATTGCGGCATCATCGACCCTCTGCTTCAAGCAAGGCCAAGCTTGTGCAATATATGAGGCGGCACACACAGTACAGTACCTGGCTTGACAATAGGTGCTTCACAATAGACGTTTGACAATGAACTAGTGCAGTCGAGGTCTGCAAGGCCCCGACTTCCACATCTGCATGCGCGCATATGTACATGCATGCATGCCATCCCTGCACTGCCAATCCACGCACGACTTGATAAAAAAGCTGATAAGGTAGGGATCAATCGATGAAGAAGTACACGTGCATCAAATGTACAGTCTACGAGCATCGGAACATGCCACGAACTCGTCCGTCCTTGTCGCATCGATCCAAATGCTCAAACCCAAACCGCACACTTACAGATAGACCCAACCACGCCGCTTCGACTTTCCACTCCTTGCACGGAATCCCAGCATCAACATACAGGCATCATCGCCGCAGCAACACAACGCGAGTTACAAGGCCACCCATGTCAGCATCCTGCATAAGCAGGGCGGGGTGGCTGCGACGCCACAGCAACCTCTGCCACCTGCATGCAACAACCAACTTTAAGCGAACCATCGTGAAGAAGTCGATTTCGTCAACTTCCCAGCCTTCATGAAGATGGCTGGGTGAAGAAGTCAGATTTCAGCGTGAACCTCCGATTGATTGAGTGGCTGGCTGAAGAAACGCCATAACGCTCGTGGCAAAGAAAATCAGGCATGGCATTTGCGGTATCTGGTATCTTTCCCTGCAATTTGCGCCCATGAACAATCGACAGCAGAAAAGGCGCCCTCTATCATGTACATCCATCCAGACATCTCCAAAATCCCCAAACCTCCCATCCGTATCGTTAAAGTTATCCATAGAGAAGGAGACGAAAAGCATGCACCACGCCTCGCGATCAGACGGGCACGAAAGAAAATGCGAGATACGACGAGAAAGGTCCCTCTCCAGAGACAGGCAAAACGTGGTCGTCGTCCTAGATACGCCGTCCTTCGAGGAACACAAAGCGCCGCCAGCGAAGCCATGTGTCTCATCATCGTTATTACCGCTTCTTCGCAGCTCCAATGTGCGTGCCGTGGACTTTGCTTCCGAACAACAGACTGCTCCGGCTCTCCTGCCAGTGAGCCGCAAGCGGCGACAGGTGCAACATCATGAGCGTACGACTCGACTTGCCGTTGGCTGCTGTGCCGCCGAGTGAGGATTGGAGGAGGTAGGTCAACTGTTTTCGTCACATTGTCAGCATTCTTCTTCAAAACAAATTTCCACATCGGCCGTATGCGTACCTTTGAATTGCGGTAAGGCACATGGGCCTCTCCTTTTCCGCTTCCAAGAGCAGCAATGACATCGCCCAAACTCGACAGCGATTTGTTGATCGCCTGTGTCTCCTTCATGCGGTTGCCTTCGGCACCAGACTGCTTCAAGCGTTCGCTACCTGCCAAATCAACGAGGTTGAGAATACCTTCACTGCTCTCCCCTGTGGCTTCGCAGGAGCCCTTGAGAGTAAGCATGAAGATACTGTGACTGCGTGACGAGCGCTCGTTTGCCTTTGTGGCTGCGACACGACGGTTCTTCGCGGCGGTGTCCAGAAGTTGCTCAACAGCTTTGGTCGTGTAGGCTGTTGCTTGTTCGTCCGTTGACTTATCTGCTGGGACATCGACATCGGGCGCAGCCGGTGGCCAAGAAGCGTCGTTTGCAGGAGGAGGCCAAAGAGCACGGGCTGTGAGGTTGTTCACTGTTGTCTTGCCTGTAATGGGATCATGGTGGATTTCGTGCTTCTCCTTCTTTTTGCTGCGGGTGTTGGCTTCGTCGTCATTGTCCCAAGACTTTGCATCGCCAAGCAAGTCATTAATCATCTCGTTGTATACTTCAACGAAGCTGGCTTCGACAACATAATCCCATCCCTTTGATTTCAGGCGTTGAATCTCGGCGAGCAAGTGAGAAATCGACGATGGAATAATACCGTTGTCGCCAGACATACCGAAGGTCTTGCCACTGCCAGTCTGGCCATACGACAGGATGGACACGTTGTAGCCGTCGATGACACTCTGCACAAGCTCTTGGCACTCTTCGAAGACGGCACGATTAGGGGTGCCTGCTGTGAAGACACGATCGAAAGCATACGAGTGTTTCTCGTTCCTTTCTTTGCCTGTCACGGAGACCGTCGTTGGCGCATGCACAACCATCTCCTTTGTGCCTTCCAGTGAATCGAAATCCGGGTATTCGACCCTCGCAGGATCCTTTTCGTCTCCGAGAAGCGGTCTGGTTCGTACAAATACACGAATGTTACCCTTCAGCTCCAGGATGGTGGCATTCAATTTCCTTCGGAGCATTTCTTCTCTTCGAAGCGTCTCGATCGTTGCCTCCTTCGCAGCCAAAGCGTCTGCAAGCTTCTCACTCATGTTGGTGAACTCAAGACTTTGTGCCTCCTGGTTTCCCTCGAGGAAGTGCGCCTTAGAGATCAGTGTAGCCTTTTCCTGCTCCAATGCAGCGCTCTGGGTCTCGACCGAAGTAAGCTGCTTTCGTAAACTGTTCATTGTCGCATTGCCGGCTTCCAGTTGTGTTTGTAGAGAAGTGACGTTGTCTTTCAACGCTTGCACTTGGTCCGCTGATTCGGCTGCTCTGCCTTGGTCTGCCCTTCGTAATTCGTTGATCTCGTCCTGCAGTTTCGAAATTTCGGTGGCGTGTCTGGTTCTCATCTCGTCGAGTTCTTCCCAATGCTGTGAGGTCAAGTCGGCAATTTCATCGCGTTTTTGCTTCTCCATCTCTTCTTTCGCTGCTTTGATCTCTTTCTCCAGACCCTCCACGGCTCGTTCGCCATCTCTTTCCAGTTTCTGCAGCTGCCTCTCATGCTTTGAATTGATCTCACTGGTTTCTCGTTCGTGCCGTCTTTCAAGATCCTGCGTCTCTCGCTCATGGTCTCGTCTCGCTTGTCGCAAATCGTTGGTCGTAGTATGTAGATCGGTTCGTGCTCTCTCAAGATCGGCAGAAACGGTTCGACTTGATTTGGTCAGATCGCGGTTAATTTCGGTCAATTCTTGCACTATCAATCTATTAGCGTGTCTGGTAAAGGCTCCTTTCGAGATCACACTGACCTCGGCTCTTGTAGATAGATAGAGATTCCTCCAGTGCAGTCTTGGAATCTGCAGCCGAAGCAAATTGAGTGCGGAGCATGGCATATAGATTTTCCTGTCACCAGTAAGCATCAATCTTGTCGGATAAATGGTTAAATGACACTCACCATGTCCTCGAGTCGACCTTTTGTGTCCCACGCTGGAAAAGATGTAAGCTTCTCTTTCGTCAAAAACACTGGTAATGGTTCGGGCTTGCGCTTGCCAGTCTTCGGCGTGCGCAAGCCATTTGGGTGAGGGAAATCTTTCAAAGGAGAAGGGGTTTGTAGTGTTTGGGCAGATTGTGTGTGACGTAGCGTAGGGGTGCAAGAAAATTTGGGTATCTTCGACGGTGAAGCCGATCCCTTCTTGTGTTCAAGAGAAGATTGGTCACGCTTGTCAGAAGTCTTGCGTTGTTTCTTGGGGGTAATAGAAAGTCCAGCGAATGCTGTGTTCAAAGAATCGTTGCGTATGGGGTGACCGTCTTCACGAAGCGTAAGAGAAGTCTCACGAGAGGACGCAATGCGCTCCCGCAAGGAACCTGCTCTACTCCCACAGCCGTTGGTGTGCGACCCAGAATGTTGAAGTCTGGGATCGTCCGACTTGTAGTGTTGACGCAAATCTCCGTCTGTCCTTCTTTTTCGAAGTGTGATCCTGTCGTTTTCCGACGGGGCAAGAGAAATAATCGGTGTACCTTTGCGCTTTCCCATAACTCCCGCGTCCTCTTCGTCGATGTCCATGGCTGGGTCGGCGGCTGCTGCTGATGATGCTGCGGATACTGTTTGCTGACGTGCAGCCTGAACGTGGCGCAAGCCGACTCCTCGACTCGCCGGACGACTGCTTCCAGAGCTGCTGTTGGACGTATTCGATGCATTGCGGTAGGTGTTGGCTCTGCCGTTGCCGAGTCCTGTCTTTGGTAATTGCGATCGCGAAGTGCTAGTGGTCTCGCCAGCGCGTTCGGCCAGTGTCTTTCGCTTCATAGGCGGTTCGGGTACTGCTCGTCCTATTAGTCCTGCGCTCTCGCCAATGCATTGTGCTTCAGGCCTCACTCACGGTTGCTCGGCTTGTGTTTGGTGGTTGACACTGGAGGCGGCATGTGGCCGTCGCGTGCACTTCGCGCATTGAGGTCGCTCTGGCTCGTCTCGCCCAATGTCCGCACCGCGCCGGCCAGTGTCTGCGGCAGTCTCGACGGCGGCTTGAGTCCAGATGGGCGCATGTTTTCGAGCTGCGACTGCGGCCGCTCCATGATGATGGCGGTGGGATGTATCCGAGCGATGTTGGATATCTGAAACTGCTGCAAGAGTACGACGATTAACATTCAGTCCATGCCGCACGGAGGTCGTTCGCGAAAAGATGGCGTGCTGTTCTGGGGTCTCCCAGCTGCTTCAGGCCGAGTGTTTTGGGCGTTGTAAACAGAGGCGCGATTCGTGCATACGCGCGGGATCCTTGCCGCTCCGCTGCAGATTCGAGGGACCGGCCATGTGATTGATCCATTGAACCTCCCATGCAACACAACCAAATATCGACTGAATTTCAGGCACATACCTCCTTATGGACTTCTTGAGCCATGTTACATTCTTTATAGCCAATACTGGCCTATTCTTCATCCAGAAATCGTCTTCAAGAGGAGTCCAGTGCTTTTGGGGTTACTAGGGTTACAGACGTCGAGGCAATCCTACCACCACTACATGTATGCGATTATCGCTTTTGTATCACATGTATGGATCTGCCGGCGGAGGACGATTTAGCCTGTGGATTACATGTATCTATCGTGGACCATTATGGGTGCCTTACATTTCGCTGAAGGCCGTGTGTAGACTAGATGGGGTCATTGATTGGGGAAGCCTTGGAGACTGTGTACTGCAACACCACACAGCTATGTCTAAGTCTGGTCAAGATGCACGTACGAGAACGGCGATGATTATTGTAAATCAGAAACAAAGCAATCCAGGCTACACAGAAGTCAGGGATCCGTCACGGCTGAAAGCAAGCCTTCTGACCTCATAGAAGCATCTCAGAGAAAAGCGAGACGGGGCCAAATACTACAGGATTAACGGTTATGCTATGCTGTCACTTCTCATGTAATCCGCTTCCACCGTTTGTACACGAGACTTTATGCCACACGTCTCGATTCCGAATCCATGCAGTCCCAGCCCCAGCCATGTCCTGCTTGTTCTTCACCCAAGAACAAGTTTCAACCTTGATTGATCACTCATTCGCCTGCCATTGTTATCGTGAGCCCCTGCCCGCGTAAAAACATCCAATCGCTTCTATCTTCATAGCCGACCCATGGGCAATATGCACCCAGGTCATGGTCTGCGGGCAGCTCAACCTGCTCTCGTATGATGCGTATGATATCGTGGCACAAATTGCTTGGGGAAAACAAGCCGTGCACGGAACTGTTCGGAAACTCGAGGGCGACACGTGCCACCTTCGCTCTCGCTATCGCTTTCCATACCATGACAGTACCATCGTCCTTGAGAATCTCTTCCTTCGCCTTGTGCAAACTGTGCTTAAGGGTTAATAAGACCACCACCTTCGTGAGTGCGGGGCTCGAAGAGACGAGACGAACGTTGTCCGCGTCGAATTCGGCGTTCATCAAAGACAAAGTGAATCGGATAGTGCGGATGTGAGCGGTGATAAGGGGCAGCGAGCGTACACGTAGTATACTGTCGGTGGCGGTCTGTTCCTCTCTGCGCCGCTCGAGGTCGGTCCGGGACTGCCATAGTGAGTCCGCATATAAGACGGGGGTCGCCTCGTGACACCACCTTTTGTTGACGAGCAGGTTATATATATCGGCGATATTCCGCCGATGACCGAGTCGCTTGAGGCGGTCAGACGTCAGCAACACACTTTAAGGATTCCGAAAAAGCGATATGGAGACTCACCTGTGTGAATCGGACATCAGGAACACCCATGTCGAAGCCGACTCGCAATTTGACATCGCTATATACGTGACGGTAAACTTCAAGTCGAAGTTCAAGTGGCAAGTCGAAGAAGCGGAAGTGAGTAATTGGAACAGCGGCCAGTGCTACAACCGCTGAAGGTCCTGTGTGCGGTCCACATTCTGCATGTGTTGTTGTTCCTATGTGACCGAGCTGCAAGCATAGTTGCATAGCGTCGTGGTCCTGCAATTGCTGGTCCGGTAGTATGCGATGCCGATCTGGGAGTGTAGTATGGAGTGTAGAGGAGTTCCCCAGATCAGCCTGGGCAGGCGACGAGCTGTGCTCAATGTGTTTTTGAACATCCGCCACCACACACTTGATTACCCACGGCTCCATGCCTGCGTCTCCATGATCCGCGCTGGTAGTTGTCATCTTCGCCATCAGTAGCTCATTCGCTTGAGCAGCAGTAACAAGAGGCACAAGCTCAAGCATTGACTTGCAATAGTCTGATGGCCAGTTCGCGTACGAGTCTGCAGCGAGAATCTTGCGAGTGGCGTTGGTGCAGTTGAGAGCTCCGTGTAAGTGAAGATCGAGGGCTTCGTCGATGGGTTTGCCCCAGCAGGCGATGGATGTGTACTGAAGGCGCTCTTGGTCGGTGAGAGTCGAGTTCGGGTGAGGCGAGCCGGCAGTAGATGGGTCGTGGACTTCCATTGCGGAGCCGTTGAGGTTGCTAGAGTCGCGTTGGTAGAATGCTTCTGTGGCAGCCATGGTCGGTTGATTGTGTGGCTAGTCTTGGTTTGTGAAAGTCATGGGAACGTCGTGCGTGTGCGAGTTCGAAATGCTGGCGAGAGAAGTGAGTCAAGCATTAGTCAAATGAAGCCATCATGTGATATTTGTGAGGAAAGAGCGAAGGGCGCATGTGACTGTTTGCTTAGACGTCACTTCCGTCACGTGCCGCACCACACTTACACATGTGAAAAAAAGACCATGCCAAGGCGAGATGTTACATTCATCGTTCTCATGAGCTCAGATTGCTCTGTGTATATCCTACAAAATTGACGCCTTTCAGTCCAAGAACCTCCTGATTTCTCCACCAACACCCTCAAGGTCGAGCAGGAAGGTATCGTGTCCAAACAGTGAGCGGTCCTCGCCAAGTTCTACGTGCGTCACACTCCTGTTGCCGGCCTTGCGAAGAGTTTCGGCAATCTCTCGCTGTTGGAATGCTGGGAAGAGGATGTCCGAAACTACACCCAGCACAAGCGTGGGTGTGTCGCGCAAAGCCATCATTCCCTTGACCAAATCCTCTGCCGGCTCGTTTGACGCCTCAGAAGCTGGCGATGAAGTTGATGACATTACTTCGGCACTGCTCGTCTCCTTCTCCTCGTAGGGCTGATCGGGAAGAGTCAAGTTGCAAACAGCAGCGCTCGAAAGCTGGTCTGCTGGGATATTGAGACGTCCGGAGTTCTCCTCGCGGCGCTGCAGTGTTGATTCCTGCATTCCAGAGCCAAGGTCGAAGAGGTCCATAGCTTTGGAGATGTAGATCAAGCTGTTGGCATCGTACTCAAGGCACCACTTCTCACCAGCATGGTCAAGGTATGTTTCAATCAAGAAGTCCGCACACAAAGCAGGTGGCTTGCTCGGGTCTGCTCTTTGACGGCCGAAGCGCTTCTCCCACTCCGGACCTGAACGGTAGGTGATAGTAGCAATTTCACGCGCAAGCTTCATGCCGGCATGAGGCGGAATAGTCTCGTAGTAGTTTCCACGGGTCTTGGACCAAGCTGTATCGTTCATAAGGACTTGTCGCTGGGTGTGACGCATGGCAATGCTGTAGGGATGGCTGCGCGCGCAGCCAGAGACTGAGACGATGCGACCGACCCTGTCAGAGGCCATGACACCAGCAGCCAGAGACTGCATTCCACCCATGCTGCTTCCAACGCTTGCATAAAGCTTCTGAATCTCTAGGTGGTCCAAGAGTCGGAATTGTGCGCGAACCATGTCTTGCATCGTAAGGATCGGGAAGCTGGTGCCATAGTGCTTCTTGCTGATGGGATCAATGCTGCCAGGTCCAGTACTTCCATAGCAGCCACCAAGGACATTTGTACAGATCACAAAGTACTTGTCGGTATCAAGTGGTGCTCCAGGACCAATGAACTTCTCCCACCAACCTGGCTTCGGGTTTGCTTCCGTGCTCTTTGCGTGGCTGCTCGCTGACAGTCCAGTATGAAGAAGGATTGCATTGCTCTTGTCTGCATTCAAAGTGCCCCATGTCTCATATGCGATGTCGAAAGAGGGCAGGACTCCGCCCCAGTCGAGCAATATGGGTTCTGTGCTGTGGAACTTTTGGTGCGCGCCGGCGGTATATGAGGGTTCTGGTCCGGAAAGGGAGCGCTTGTTTGTGAGTGTTTTCGTTCTGTTTTCCAAATTGTCAAGGCAAGGAAACGAGAGTGGCGGGTTCGAGGATGGAGGCACTATAGGTTCGTTCTCGGGAATCGGTTTCTGAGCTGCTGCTTGGGATGACAGGCGGGCATTGCTGCTGATGAAGCGCGTGCGAGGGTTCGTTCGTCGAATTGAGCGAGCAATGCCACGCGAGGCAGCACCCAGAGATTTAGGAGCGCTCATACTGTTACTGTTGGTCTTGTCGCCCAAGTCAGTAGTCAGTAGACAGATATAAAGTCAACAAGGAAGATGCCTCGGATTTGTCAGATGCCAAAGAAAGATGGCGAAGTCGGAGCTGTCACGCAATCAATCTTGTGGGGCAAAACATGCCTCGTCTCGAGACAATGCGAACGTCACATCTCTTCCATCAATATATGTCCTTGAAACGTGAACGGACACACACTTGACTACTCTCACTGGCGGCAATTATGCCTTTTCAACAGAAAGCGCGATACAAGCCTTGGTCCATGTGAGATCATGTGATCTTCTCGACAGAGGATGCAGCACTATATGCGACTTTCGTCTTCTGTGCGACTATAGGTTTACGAGATCCTGCATCTTTCTCGGTAGCAAACATAGGACTTCCATGAGATTTGTCGACGTCTATAGAGTGAAGTCTGAGCGGATCTTCCTTACCCTTCAAGCTCAGCAGCCACTGCATCGATCGAATCTGGCATCCATACCTGCACTGCGACACATTTATCGGGCACACCTCTAGTCACCACCAAAAGCACTATGGCGTCCTCGCAGCAGCGTGCCGCACATGGTGGTGACTGAAGCGAACATCTTGCCAGCTAAGCATAAAAACTCCTCGAGGCGCACAGCAAAATCGCATAACAACACGCTGCTCGACATGGCCTCGCAACCAGTCAAACCAATCACCTTCATGGATCTGCCCGGCGAACTACGAAACAGCATCTACGACTTCTACTTCTCCCTGATATTCGCAGATCAGAAACTCGATGAGCTTCCCGCCACGTGCAGGCGCGTGCAATCTCTCAAACCCGCGCTGGCCATCCTTTCCACCAGCCGCCTCATTAGATCCGAAGCCACTCCCATCTTCTGGATCGACCACGTCCAGCGCTGCCACTGGAGTTTCGGTGCTCACTGCGACGAGGACGATCGCATGGTACAGTTCTGCAATGCGGCCCGCAAACACACCCTCGACTTGGACATCACATTCCAGAAACGGAACATCAACACCACGAACTTGTCGGCAAACATCGTCTGGCTCGTTCTTCAATCGACTTCGGCTCTGTCAGCGGAGGATGTAGATTTGCGAAAGCTGCGAGAGGAATGGGACAGGAAGCACCAGATTTGGCTAGGGTTTGTGTGGAT
This sequence comes from Cladosporium sp. VS III D KN 1, assembly GCA_019775635.1. Classification (NCBI taxonomy): domain Eukaryota; kingdom Fungi; phylum Ascomycota; class Dothideomycetes; order Cladosporiales; family Cladosporiaceae; genus Cladosporium; species Cladosporium sp. VS III D KN 1. The sequence continues at coordinate 819,928 of JACWFN010000037.1, forward strand.
CGGAAATCTCGACGTTGGCTCGCGCGAGCGTGTGGCGACGACTATGAGATATACATATAACTCGATTGAGCGGTCCTGGGTTATGTTTCGTGGTTGTTTGCTTGCGATTGACTGGGGTGGCATCTTTGCTTTGGCGGAGGCAGGTGAGAAAGAAGGCAAGGAGGCATAATAGCTGAAACTTCGGAACGGGATCAGTATGAATAGTCTATGACCAAGTTTGATGACATCTAAGATCTTCCTTTGCTTCTTGCTACATGATCTCCGATCTCTCATGCTGCCCACGTCGCCCGCCTCAAATCAAAACGTCCAACATTTTATCTCTCATACTGTAACAGAAACTCCATGCTGAAAATACATATACAACCCAAATACAAAGAAAAACCTCTGCGGTCCGATCACGGATGTATGCACCTCTAAGCGCTGGGTCCGCCGCCCCTCATCCTCTTCTCATCACCACCGCCCGGAGCCCCGTCGAGGCCTCTCTTCATGCCTTGAGCGCCAGCTCCGGCGGGACCTCCTCTGCCGCCGCCGCGGCCTCTGCCGATGAAGCTTGCGCCACCGCCTCTAGGCAATCCACCGCCACGGCCGCCAGCCGCGGCACCTTGGATGTTGAGGCCTTGACCAGCTGGTGGGCCACCTCTACCGATACCACTTGGACCGCCGCGTGGAAGGCGAGACCCTCCAGGGGCAGGAATACCACTGCTGATGCCACGCAGAGCGGCTGGACCTGTGCCAACTGCCGGTTTGTTGGCTCCTTCTGCTGCTGGTGCACCAGCGTTAGGAGTGAACGCGGGCGCGTTCGGGTTTGGCGGGGTTCCAGCACCTCCTTGAGGGAATCCAGGTCGACCGAGTTGCTGTTGCTGCATACCAGGTGTGTTGTTGAAGGTCTGCGGTGTCTGACTTGGCTGACCGAAGGAGGGTTGACTCGGTTGACCGAAAGTAGAAGCGCCAGACGCTTGCGCGCCTTGCATGCCAGTGGCCGGGGTGCTGGGCTGTCCGAATGTACCTGGGCTAGGAGCGCCTGAAGCACCGAATCTTGCCTGACGAGCCTGCAACTTCGCCTGCTCATCTTCCTGGTTCAATTGCGGTTGAGCAATAGCTGCAGGCACTTGAGTCGCCGGTGGCGGTGCAACAGCTGCCGGCTTCGGAGTCGCAGGGGCAGCCTTGGGTACTGGTTTGGCGGTCTTAGCAACTTCCCAAACCTCAGCAACACCCTTCTCTGGCGTCTCTGTGGCAGCCTTGACAACGACGGCAATCTTCGCTTGCGCCATATCACGCTGGCTGATCTGAACCTTGGCTTTCTTCTCGGCATTGTCAGTCGCTTGCTTGACAGCTGCCTCCTTCTCTTTCTGTGCGTTCTCGAGTTTACTCTTCAACTCTGCAATTTCTGCTGAGCTGGTCTCAGGCGCATCGCCGCTGCCGCCTGCCAGGCTGGCAATAGCTGCGCGAGCGGACTCGAGCTCCGAAGTGAGACGGGCAATCTCAGCATCCTTCTCAGCGATCTTCTGGTTCAGTGCCTCGGTCTCCTTGCCGGTAGACTTCTTGACGTTATTCGTGAAGATAGCACGAAGACGAGCATTAGTCTTGAGGAGCTCCATGGCTTGGTCATCGGTGATGTCGGGCAGGCCGTTCGCTTGAGGTTGTTCACTGGGAGTAGCCTCAGCCTTGACACTGGCCTGCTCCTTGCTCTGAGCTTGTTGGACAGCAGCATTGCCCTCCTTGCTTAGACGCTCAAGCTCAGCCTGGTGTTCCTTCTTGAGGGTCTCGATGGTGGCTGCTTGCTCATCCTTGAGTTTCTGGATCTCAACCTCATGCTCCGAAACAAGCTGTTGACGAATCTCGGCTGTGAGTTCCTCATGGATCTTCTCACGTCCTTCCTTCAGCTGGCGAACCAGATTGTTCTTCATGGACTGGATTTTCTTTTCGGAGGCTTCTTCGACTTGCTTGATCGAAACCTGGTGTCGCGCTTCCATCTCGCCGCGTAGACGCTCGACCTCCTCCGACACCTGCTCGGCAACTGACTTCTCGCCAGCAGCAGGTTCCGCGTTGACCATAGTAGAATCGCCTTGGGCACTAGCCAAAGCTTGTTCACGAAGGGTCTCCACTTCTTGTTGCGTAGCAGCGAGCTCCTGGCGTAGATTTTCCAAAGCCTCTGAGTCTGCACCAGATTCATTGATCTCACCTTCATCCTGTCCACCGCTGTTGACGTTCGCCTTGGCAGTCTCAAGTTCAGTCTGTAGACTTGCGACCTGGCTCTCTAGTTCCTGCACACGAGTTTGCAGCGATTGAGTCTCGGCAGCCAGAGAATCAGCACGAGCAGCATGTTGACCAGCTTGTGACTCAGCCTCAGCAATGCGAGCGTGAAGCTGAGCATGCTCCTCACTGCCTTCAGTGGCTTGTTTCTCTTCTTCCCCAGACTTTCGAGCGGCCTCGGTCTTTGCAACAGCATCGTCTCTAGCCGCCTTGGTCTGGTCAAGCTCAGCTTTAGTGGCTTCGAGTTCGCCAGTCAACCGGGTTTGCTCGGCCTCCATGGTCTCAATCTTTGCTTTGTAATCATTGAGGCGCGAATTCTGCTTGCGGTTCTGCTCCTTTGCCTGCTCCTTGAACTTCTCCAGACGGTCACTAAGACCCTTTGATGCCTCCTCCTTGGCGGTCGTGAGTCGTGCCTCGAAGCCTTCGATTTCCTCCTTCATAGGCAACTGCTCGGCCTCCAAGCGCTCCTTCTCCTGCTTGAGAGCCTCGAGCTGTTGCTTCATCTCTTCGAGCTCTGCTGGGTCGACACGATCATACTTGGAGATGATGTTCTGTGTGCGCTCTCGCCAATGATCGCGGTCAGCATGTAGCAGCTTCATCTCGCCGTCCTTGCTCTCTATTTCGCCCTCCAGTTCGCCGACACGCAGTTTGATAGGCTCAAGCTCTGCTACCAGACGATCAACCTCTTGGCTCTTCATTTTGAGATTTTCCTGCGCTTGACGAGCTTCGTTGCGAAGCGTGATTGAGCTTTCACGGTGGAGGTTGAGTTCGTTGATAGTTTGCGCGAGCTTGTTCGTGCTGCTTTCGTTCGCAACACGGTCGGAAGATTGCCTGCGTTCTTCGGCAAGCTTCTGGCGAACGTCATCGAGCTGACCGCTGGCATAGTCAAGTTGCTGCTGTAGACGCTTCGAATCCTGGATGGACAACTCGTATTGCACATCCACGATCTCTTTCTCGCGGCGCAGATACTTGATCACCTCGTGCAGGTTGCTAGAGTCGCCAGCTGGCGCAGGCGTTCCGGCGCTTTCATCCTCATTTGAAGCCTGCACCTGTCGACTTTCACGCAGCGTCTTGAGTTCAGCCGAGAATGCCTCCATTTGTTGGTGAAGAAGCTTGTTCTGTTCGTCCACGTCACGTCTCCTGGTCCTCATGTCTTCAAGCTCGCGTTCGAAGCCTTCCTTCTGCTCGGCCCAGCTTTCCTCGCCCTGTTCGAGGCTTGCTTTGGACGCCTCTGCCTCAGCGCGTACACCTGCGACTTCTGTGCGTAATTCGTTGTACTCGCTCCGCACAGTCTGTAGGGTTTTGGCCGCTTCCGCATGCTTGAGTAGTTCATCTTCGTAAGACTGCTGTGCCTGCTGAGCGATTTCGGCCTGTGCTTTGAGGTCCTCCTGGTAGAGCTTCTTCTCCTCGGCATATCTCTCGGCATCGTCACGGAGACGAGCAAGATCAGCATCTGAGGCAGCTTTCTGTTCGTTGAGAATGCGGGTAGAGTCGTCGTGTTGCGTCCTTAACTCAGAGAGTTCGTTGTTGCTGGTGGAGAGCTCTTCGAGAAGGTCCTCAATGCGCTGCTCTAGCTCCTTGATGCGCGAATCTTTCTCGGCGGCCAAGCGGTCGGTCTCCTCGCGATACTGGACACTTGTCTCATTGAAACTGGCAAGCTCTTCTTCAGTGGATTGAGCGATGGCCTTGTACTGCTCGACCTGCTCTCTGGCACTGTCCAACTCTGACTTGGCGTGTTCCAGCTCGCGCTTGACATCGGATATCTCGATTGCTAGGCGCTGTTCAGTGGAAAGCTCGTCTTCGGATTGCTCGTTCTCGTTCTCTGCACGTGGCGTAGGCCTTGGCTGCAAAGCGTTGACCTTCTCCTCAGCAGAGCGAAGCTCAATCTTCATCTCGTCGACTCTGCCCTGTAGTTGATCGCGTGTAGTCTTAGCAGCCACGAGCTCTTCTCGCACATTGCCCAGGGATTTGACAAGGTCGTCAATGCGAGTGCGGCTCTGGTTCTCCTCGTATTCGCGGCGGAGCGATGCCTTTCGACTCTCTTCGATTTCGCTTTCGAGCTTCTTCTTCGACTCAGTGACCTCAGCTTCGAGGGTCTCAACTCGACCTTGTAGGCGGCGCCTTGACTCCGACTCGGCCAATTCACGTTCGTTCTGCAGATTTTGCAGGTCAGACACAAGCTTGTTGAGTCTGCTTCTTTCGTCAAGCAAGCTCTTGTTGTCTTCCGTCAGCCTGCTTTCAATCCGCTTCCACAGCTCCTTCTCAGCTTTGCCATTGGCGTTTTCATTTCTGAGACTGTCGGCCAGCGAGCGAGCTTCGACTAGCTCTTCGGCGACTTGTTGAGTGCGAAGGTCTTGTCTTGCGGCGGTCTCGGAAAGACTCTGGCTTCTCTTCTGTAATTCGCTGTTCTCACCGCGAAGGGCGTTGTAATTGGATTGCAACATTTCGTAGCGCTCGCCAGCAAGCGTCAATTGTGACTGTGCTCGTGCAATATCGGCTTGTAAGGTGCCCTTCTCGCGTGCGAGAGTGTCGACTTGGTCCTTGAGCAAGCGACGATCGGTGGTTGATTCGGTGCGGAATTGGTCGAAGAAAGTCTGTTGCTCCTTCAATAACTTGTTGAGATCTTCAACATCCTTTGATCTCGGTGTTGGAGGCTCCATACCACCGTTACGTTGAGGCGTTGATGGCATGATGCTCTGGCCGAACATGGCCTGCATGTCAGCATCAGGCTGCAGGGTGCCACGGTGTTGTAACATGCGGCGGAACATGTCACGCTCCTTGACATAACTGCTGATTTGTGTAGAAGTCGCCTGAAGTTCGTCCTTGTAGCGCTCAACTTGCTGTCTGAGGTCTTCGACTTCAGCTGCGTTCGCAGCGGACTGTCTCTCCTTCGCACGAGCTTCCTCGCCTTCCATCTTGTCGCCAAGATCACGGGTCAAACGTAGAAGTTGCTCGTTTCGAGACTGCAAGTCAGATACGTCGCGGAAGATGACCAGACGCTCAGAGATGAGGCGTCCCGTGCTACTAAGCTCGTCAAGCGTGCCGTCGTCGAGTTCACCGCGTGCAGCACGCTCAATTTCAAATCGCTCGCTGGCAGACATCTCGCCCAGGCCTTGTTCCTTGCTTTGCGCCTCGACAAGTAGCATCTTGATCTGGGTCGAAAGATCTCTGAGCTGTTGGCGAAGGATACCGCCTTCCCTGGCAGCTGCGGTGGCCTCGCCTTGCCAACGTTGCGACTCTTTGACTGCAGCTTCGCGGTGCTTGTCGGACTCTTCCAGATGTTGACTGTATTCGAGGACCTCATTGGCGAGGCGGTCTTGCTCCTGGCGCATCTCGCCCAGTTCAGGAGCGCGAGTCTCGAATTCTTGAATCAACTCATCAAGGGCTTCCTGTAGCTTGCTGCATCTACGCTCCTCTGCGGTTAATGCCTCTTTCGTCTCAATGTACTGACCGTACAACTGAGTGTGAGAAAGGTTGCGAGCAATCTTCGAAGCTGAACCAGGCACAGCAGGCGAGCCGAATCTGCCTGGAGTCGAGGGCTCGAGGCCACCATTGCGTGCCGGAGTGCCTGGCACAGAAGCACGAGGTTGCTGCTCAAGTCGCTCGACCTCTAATTCGAGATCGGCAATTCTTTGTTCTGCTGACTCCTTATCCGATCGCTCAGTCTCGATCTCAGCCTGTAGCTTGCCAATTTCTTCCGCAGCGTCATCCTTGATCTGGTCAACCTGCTCTTGCACATCCTTCAGGCGTGCCTTGTGAGTGGATGCATTCTGCGCTTGAAGATCCGCAAGACGTTTGGTGCTGTCGATTTGTGTTCGGAAATCCTGCTCTTTCTTTGCGAAGTCGTCCAGCAGAGTTGCGTTGCGAGCGAAAGCCTCATCTGCCTTTGCTTGCACTTCTTCAAGCCTCTGTCGCAGCGTGTTCTCCGTGCGCTGGAGCGCCTCAGCAGTGGCATTGCTTTCCTCGATTTCGCGTTGTAAAGTCGAGATAAGAGTATTTTTCTCTTTCCTGAACTTGGTGAATTCCTCGCCTTTTGTCTTAAGCTCGTTGCTACGCGACTCGTTGTTGCGTTTCTGAAGCTCGAGTTCTTGCTGCAGAGACTGCTCCTTGAATTTCTGTGTGGAAGTTGCATTCGCCAATGACTGGTTCCGCTCTTCCAATTGACCGACCTCCTTGCGCAGAGCCAAAAGCTTGGTGTGTTGTTCAGATAGTTCGTCGGCGAGGCGATCCTTTTCAGTGGACTTGCTCTCCACCAGGGCCAGCGCGTCGCGATTGGATGCCTCAAGAGTTTCAATCCTCTGCTGCAAAGTCGAAACCGCCGCTCCAGAAGTTGAAGACGAGCTCTTCAGCTGGTCCAGTTCGGTAGACAGAGCCTCACGTGCGCCTTCCGCATCGTTCAGCTTTGTCCGCAGCTCCTCGATTTCCTTCGCGTGCTTCGTCGCTATGGCCTTTTGAGCCTTCAACTTGGTGTCGGAAGTGCGAACAGTGTTCTCGAGCTCCACGTCGACCCGGAGCTTCTCTGCTTTGATGTCATCGTACTCGTGCGCCTTCGAGGACACAGAGTTCAGGAATTGGTTGACAAGCTCAGTGGTAGGAGCATCCAGAAGGATTTGTATCTCATCCTCGGGCAACTCGAATGCGGTGGCCAGGTACGGCACGTCGACGGCCGCCGGGCTGGCAGCTCTCGCGCGCGTCCTCATCGTTCCAGTGGTGTATTGCAGTGTGTTGTCGCTTACACCATTGCTGAAACGAGAGCCAGAAATATCGCGTCCGGATTAGTGCGAGAGAGTGTGGCAAGGAAAATGAGCGAACAAGCAAGTGCTTTGTCCAGCGTTGCCGGGCGAGTTTGGCAGTAGCTGTCGCTGCTTTGGGAATCGCCGGACGCGCGACTCCCAAAGAACAAACGCGGCAAGCGGCACGCGGGACTGGCCGCGCGGGGAGTCCGTGCTTTGCTTGCGGCTGCTAGGCTGAAGTTACCAGACGCTTTTGGCTTGTGAAAGGCAGCAGCCGGTACTGAGGCGCATCGTTCAAGGGTCGTTGTCGCTCACTGCTGGCCCTCTCCAATCTCACCTCACTTCACCCCATCCGCTTGCACTCGGCTACAGCACTACAGCAATCGACCGGCGATCATTTGCTCACGACCTCAGCTGCCGCCTTGCCTTCACGACCGGAACATCCTCCAACCTTCTCCTCGACCGCGCCACCCAGAGCTCTTTGTTGAACCTTCTGGGACCCGTCTGCCGAATATTACATACACACCTTGATCATCCTACCAACTACACACCGCCAACATGTCTCTCGCAGCCTCTCTCGCGAAGTTCAAGTCGGAGATGTCCGAGTCGGCCGCCCGCAATGCCTCGTCTGCCCGTCCGTCTGCGCCCACGCCAGCACGCACTTCCACACCACAGCCAGGCAATAAAAGGCCACGCGATGCTCCTGTGCCTGCCGCGATGGCTCCAGCCATGAGCACCAACACTGGCAACAAGACTGGCTCTGAGATCATGACCAACATGCTCTTCTCTGTGAATTTACTCAAGGAGAGGTTTCCGACCGCGTACCCTCTGGCCGAGATTCTGAGGCACCTTTCGCTTCCGACGGAGCTCCAGAAGCATGCACCTCTCATTCGACGCGCTCTGATAGGCCATGATCGCATTGCCGTCATACCCAAGCACGAGTCGCCTGACGGCAAGGAGAACTTCCGCTACAACCCACCGCACCCCGTCACCAATGCCGAGGAGATGAAGTCGTATCTTGCGACTCTGCCCACTGCGGCTGGAATTCCTGTCAAAGAACTAAAAGATGGCTGGCCCAATTGCATACCCGAACTCGAGGCCCTAGCCGCAAAGCACGAAGTTCTGCTTCTCCGACAGAAGAAGGACAACGCTCCCAAGGTCGTGTATCCCGACTCCGCTACGTTCTACGTGCACATGGACAGCGACTTTGTGGATTTCTGGAGCAAGTGCAAGCTGCCTGCATCCGAAGCCGAACTGAGGACAGAGCTGGAGAAAGCAAACCTCACGCCCACGAGCCAGGTGAAAGAGATCAAGAAGGGCAACATGATGAAGAAGGAGAAAAAGCGTGTCAACCGCCGTGGTGGAAAGACAACGAACTTGCATATGATGGGTATCTTGAGGGATTACAAGAAGTGAGCAAACCGGCTTGGTGGGTCTCGGAAAGTCACAGTCGAGGGTCCATGGGTACTGTCGCGTGCATTTGTTCTTTTAGTATCGAGTTTGGTTGGTGGTTATCACTTTTAGCGTGGAGTTTGGGCTGGGATTAAAATGGAGTGGGCTGCAAGAAAAGCCAGGCCAGACTGGAACCATTCGTCGGAAGTACAATTGTTAGTGGATTGTCTGGTAGAATGACCTTGAAAGGATAGTCGCAGGCGTGTATCAATACTAAAAACAATGCTTGTCTGTCGATGCTCACAAGTCTAACCGAATCTGCTATTGATATGCTGATCAATAATTTAATTGGATGAAAGGATGCCTAAGAAAATTGTCTCTTGATTGTCTTGGTTCTATCGTCTTGTTTGGGCTCCTGCCTGATACAGTCTTCACTCTACTTCTTCTCGCGGTTAGGGAAAGCATTGTACTTCTTGAGAACTCTCTCGAAGCCGTCCATACCGGCCTTCAGGGTCTCGAGCTGCGCACACAAGTCAGTAAGCCAATGATTGCAATGAGTGGGCGATAATGATTGAACAAAAAACATACCTTAGGACCGTAGCTGACGCGCACAAAGTGGTGGCAAGGGCTATCGAACAGATCCCTACGCTTGCTAGGGTTGAGATCGAAGAAGATGCCCGGCACGACGATGACCTTCTCCTTCAAGCATGCCTGGAAGAAGTTGAGGCCGTCGTTAATGGCTTCGGGCAGCGCGCCCAGGTTGAGCCAGATGTAGAAGGTGCTGTCGGGCGTGTAGTCGAGCTCGAAGCCCATGTCCTTGAGGCGGCCGAGGACGTAGTCGCGCTTGTCGCGGAAGTGGGTCTGCAGGGCCTTCATCTCGTTGCGGACCTTGGTCGGCTCGAGCATGGGGATGGCGGCCTCTTGGAAAGGCACGTTGGTGCCGCCGTCGAGGTAGCTGCCGCAGGAGCCGATGGCTTTGATGAACTCCTTGGGTCCGACGATCCATGCTACGCGCCAGCCGGGGAGGCGGAAACGCTTGGTCAGGCCGTCGATGATAAGAACATCGTCTTCATCCACGTCGTCGATGTTGTCTGCTGCTGAGACGACGGTACCGTCGCAGTCGGAGGTGTAGTTGTAACCGCCATAGAACTCGTCCATGATGAGGGTAGCACGATCACGGCAGATGTCCTGAACCTTGGCCAGCTCAGGGTTGGTGAGTGTGCGGCCAGTGGGGTTGCGCGGGTTGGAAGTCAAGATGACACTGGTACCACGGGCGATTTCGGCAGCGATGTTCTCGGCGTGGATGTGGTAGCCATCCTCTCTGAGAAGAGGAATGGGGATGGCGGCGAAGTTCTTGAACAAGCCCAACATCTCGTTGTAAGCAGTGTAGTCGGGAATGAAGAAGCCCAAGTAAGCATTGCCGAGCACGGCAGCAATACGGATCAGACCAGCACGGCCACCGGGAACGATGCACACATTCTCCCAGGTGTACTTGCTCTGCTTGCCCTGACGGTGGTGCTCGTTGTAGAGGTTGGCCACGGCATCTCTGAGCGGCTTGATACCTGCTGTTGGGCCGTACTCACGTCCAGTCATGGTAACGTCAATGTGACTGGGGCGCTCGAAGCATCCCTCGATCTCATCGTCGACTTCAGGTGCTCCCTGACCCAAGTTTGCCCAGGAATGAGGATCCTCGAGGTAGCCATGCTCGTAGGCACGTTCAGTGGTCCAGACCACACCGGTACTAGCACGGGAAGGATCCAGTCCAGCGTGAGGCTTGTGACCCTCGTGAGCAGTACGGAACTGCCTGTGCATGGACGAGCGAATTTCTTTGAGGTCTCTAGTCAGCTTGTGTGTCGATCATGTTTTCATGTCTTTCACATCGCCGCTTGTGAGTCAATTCAATCTGTCGAAGGTGTGTGACAAGAGCACCGAAACATCTGGCGAAGCTCGTGATATACAGTCTTCTTGGCCAATTTTCGTGATTTGCAACCATTACGTCCTTTCTTTGATCGTGTAGCATGACTTGTCACGGTCCAGGTGTTTTGATCCCATTAAAATGCAAGACAGTACATACCATTCTTGGACGGCTCCTTGGAGCTTGAGAAACGCCTCTCCTTGGGCGACTTTGGTGGGGGAACATACCCGTCCTGCGGGTTGTTCGTGGAAGTGGACTGAACAGTCGCCATGATTCTGATTCGCTCCGGCGACGAGACTGTGACAATGTTTATGTGCTGGGTCTGGTACATGTCCGAAGGGCGGAAGACTGGACGTCACTCGGGTGGGTTCGACTTTTCTTGGCGGGGTCAAGCTCGACGCTTGCGCAACCGGTTTGACACTGGTCACAAGGTCGTGAAGCCTGAATCGTAGGATTCGAAGTGATCATTCCTTGTAGTCGAGGACATCGCTTTATAAGAAGAAGTCGAGGATCAGGAGACCGACTGTTCCCTCGCAGTGCTGCTGTTTGTCCGAATTATGCGACTGATACCATTATCCCTCATTCGCAAACAGTGCATTGCGCAGCAAAGTCGACAAGCAGGAGTTGGGCCGCGTCAACACATGACGTGCGTGGATGCGCATTAATGGCGCAAACAGCGAATTAAGCCATCACACGAAGCCGCTCATTGGTAGTGAGACCAGAACGTGTTCTTGTAAAGTGAGACCAGAAGCACGCATCGCCACGATTGGCATGCGCAGCTGTAATGTCGTTTCGTTCGCTCACACGAGTATCAGCCAGTGTTTGATATGGTTGCGAAGCGACGATTATCAGCAGAACATCCGCAAAATGTTGCGCTGTTTTCATGAGATGAAGTCGCAGGTCTGGACCATTGTGACACAGTCTCCTGGCCTTTAATGAAGGCGCGTCTGCTTAGTAGTGCTTGTGCACTGCCGTGGTATCATCGCCAGTTAGCCGAGATCATCAACGGGCAAACACGGACTGATTCGAGACAGCAGAGTGTGGTGTATATTGCAGTCAGGATGTCAGGAGGATGGTCGCTCTACTTCCTAAGTTTTGTATGGTACAAGATCGATCATAACCCGATGCCGAGCTCTCGTTAGCCGGGTCACATCGGAGCAGTGGATGCGAAGGACCTCGGCGCCGAGCGAAGCTGTGTTGCACGAAGGATTGAGCGACCTTCTACCATGCAGCAAGAAATCGAGTAGTGCAGCTGCGCCATGCCGATGTCCGAGTATAAGGAATCCTACAAGCGCTAGGTGCTTGGTCTGACCTCATCCAGCTGCGAATAGCTACATTCTGTCTCAAATGGCCCACATCTGGTCGTCGATCTCAAGTCTTGGCAGCCTTGTAGGACAATCAACCCAAGGAACTGCCTTATGCGTTCTTTGTGACGAGCGCTAGTCAAGTTAGAACCATGTGACTGCACAGCCGTACTCAGCCTTGTTGGCAGAGTCGGTAGGAAGATCGACATTAATGCTTGGTATAGCCATAGTCAATATATAGTAGTGTAGAATGATCCACATCTAGATGTCAATGTTGAAAGGCAACCAAGTCCCTACTACCTCAGTAAACACATTACAGTTTCATCATGATCACTTCATCAACGATACTAGAAAAACCCATTGGCATCTGTCCGGAGCACATCAGCAATGCACCAACTACGCTTAGAATCAAGCAACACAGCTCGACACTATCGTCTGGCGGCTACACAATCGCCGACGCCACAGGAAGCTCTACGCTGTTCACATCGGACAGAAAGCACTCATGTTGGGATTCTCGTCGCTCTCTATATGACGCATTCGGCACCCGACTATTCGATCTCGACTATGATCGAAGATTTTGGATGATTAAGAAGCCAGATCAGGAGGACGACCCGGTGGCTACGATGTTCCGCCGCGAAGAACCAGGGGGAGACTTCGTTGGCATCCGATTCATCGATACACAGACTGGCAGAGACGTGACACTTTCTGTCCGCACCAAATTCACTGCTAAGAAGGACAATAAATGCGCTACGAGCAAAGACGTCTGTGTATATTACGAGGACAAGTTGATCATGCAGACCAAGATGGTCAATCGTTATATGGCACGCGTTCCTTTCAAGGAGAATGAGTGGGAGGTTCATGTCGCCCAAGGGGTGGACATGTCGCTGGTGAGTTCACGACATCAGATTGCATCAAATTCGGCGCATAACTGACCTTCATCAGGCGTCAGCGACTGGCATCTATTTCGCGATAGTGCTTTGCGAGAAGCCGGTAGTGACCAAGACTGAAGCGCTGCTTGGTGTTCTGCTGCCTGGAGGAATAGTTGGTGCTGGTATGACAGGCGTCGGAGCAAGCGGTGGAGGTGGAGGCGGAGGCGGAGGAGGAGGAGATGGCGGCGGCGGTGGTGGCGGTTGCTAATCTGTTAAACATTGGATCAATACATGTTTCTCGACGAATGTGTTTTGTGCCATTCCAACATCGTTCTCCTGCCTACATTGATCTTTCACCATCGACTCCCATGGAACGACGTTCATGTCAGCTGACGCGAGGGGGACTTCGAAGATGTCCTATTCCCGCGTGCATCGCATGCATACAGGAAAGCAGCGAGCTTGATGTATAAACACTGCTACGCCAGTGGTTGCGACCAATGACAATTTCAAATAAATGTAGACCAGTCAATATCAGACTGCAGCATTTGCAGATATCCGTCAGGATCAGCAACTTCTGCAGAGAGACCTGTTATCGGTACTAGTTGTAAGCGTGCACATGCACCATGCATGATGACAGCAGTCGGTCAAGTCGATAGCGTGGTTCATGCTAGATCTTCGCATGCTGTGCAGGTAGGTGCATGCACGAAGGCAGGTTGCATCGCGCGGGGTTGTTTCCTCGCTTTTATGTCCGCCAGTACGGCTCATCAGTAGATCTAGCCTGCAAGAACATATGTATCAACACCTTGCGCTTTGTTGTGTTCAGGTGTGAAGGTACTTGACCAGCTCCAGGTCCGAGAACAAGTTGCAGCCTTTCAATCCCGTTGGCAGCGTCGATAGCCTCACCCGATCGTGAAATAACATGTGGAGAAGCGTTCCGTTCAGTGGGGGTTGTGCATGGAGCTAGGACCGAGAGCACGCTGGTCGCCTACCAATTTGAGGCCGTGACAGCGCGGCTAAGCGTGCATGCATGCTGTGCTGCACGGTACATTCGTTGGAGGGGGAGCATGTGGCCTGCCCGTCACCGATGGCGGCATACAGCTTTGGTGGAAGAGCTCGAAACATGTCGAGACGAGATCTGCCGTGTCTCAGGCGTGAAGAAACGGTCGTTCAGGGAGACAACAGCCACGGGTTCGATACAGGGCTCGGATGTCGGCAGAGGAACACAAACACAGGGTGGAGGATTCTCCAGCCCGCTCAGGTCACACGTGCCGGGCGTCTCATCACAGAACAAGGGACGACGGCAAGGCATGGGAAAGGGACCTCCTCTCCTGCGGCTTTGCGAGCGATGGCGCAAGTAAGCGGGTCCGGACGATGCAACATTTCACAGCTTGGCGTGTGTGCAGGCAGGTCATCCGCCGGGGCAGCACTACTGCAGACGAGCGAGGTATTCCGGTATGATAGCCCTACTACTGCGGTACAGAGTTACGTAGTGCCTAAATCACAGCGGACATCGGGCTGCGTGGACATGAGCGTGGGCGTTGGCATGCGCGGAGATGGCACAACTAGTTATACAGTGCTAGCGAAACAGGGGCAAGACACCACGCAGCGAGCGTGACGGGCAAAAAGAAAGTCTCGCAGCGCACGCACGACAGAGCGACGAGGGCACGATGCGCGTGCGGCTATCTCGCGCGCGACCGTTCGCGCCCAATGGCCGGCCATCACGCTAACATTTTTATATTGGCGGCAATACCCGATTCAGTCGTTGAGGGGGACTCGGCGAGTGAGCGGAGATTTGGCCTTCGCTCTCTCTAGCAGATGCGCCTTCCCACACCCTCCCAAGCCCACGCCGGACGCAACTCGACACTACTGGTAGTTAGCGACCACTTGCTGTTCTCCTTCAGCCCGACTCTCCTTCGCGCGCCTCCGACGCTCCTTTCGCCCTCGCAAACTGTTCTGCTTGTCTGCCCGGTCTCCTACGGCGGCGTTTTCGCACTTCACACGGTACGTGCAATCAGCGTTTCCCCAATATGCACGATGGCCACAGGCGATGTCGCTCTCGGTCCTACCTCCAGCTGCCCGTCGCGTGAGGCAGGAGGGGTCTGCCCTTTTGCAGGGACAGCGTATCGTGCATCACATGTCTTGCCTTGCCGGCGCATGTGAATGCTCTTCAAGAAATATTCACTGACAGCCCGGAACAGCATCTCACTATCCTTACGCCGGAGTCACATACCCATTAGTCTCTCCCAGGACATCTCGACTGAAATACTTCAATCATCATGGCCTTTTACGACAACGAAAGCAACTGGTCCGCCAAAAGCCGTCAGCCCTCGACCTACGAGCAGCAGGCCCCGCCGTCGCGCTCCGGTGCCACTTCTGCCATGTCTCAGCAGACCGAGAGCAATGCCTTTGCTTTGCAATTTGAGGAGATTGAGCGCGCGACAGACAATCTTATGAAGAGCGGGAACTGGCTCCCCAACCACTTGCAGGGTGCTCGTCGGGATAGCACGCACAGCGGCCCTTCGAGGGCCCAATCTGTGAGCGGCGATGTTGAGGGAGGCCGTCCAGGCTCCGCTGGTCTTCAGGGCTACTACGCCGGCCAGCGATTCCCGCCGCAGAACCGCCACAGTGAAGCCGAGCAGATGCTGCAGGCGAAGCGCCGCATGGCTGCGCAAAGGGAACGTGAGCTGCGCAACTACCACCAGGAGCAGCAATACAACCGAAGTGAGTAGCACCATTCAGCATCTGCATGAGCCGACCTAACAAGATCTTCACAGAGGATGTCTCTGGTGCCAACGCAAAGACCGACCGTGCCATGAGCCCGAACACGATGAGCGAGGAGGAACGCCGTGAACTTATTGCTCGTCAGCACCGCGCTTTGTACGGCGACAACTCCACCCTTTACAACGCTGATGGCACTGCTGCCCGCCCGAACAGCCAGGACGTCCGCGTTCCCGCTGGCGTCCGTGGAGCCTCGCCCATGGCCTTCGACCCGTTCAGCGCCCAGGCTCAGGCAGCTGGCAATGGTGAGGGTGCGGTGCAGATGCCGCCTCGCGACCGCGCCGGCAGCACTGCTTCTCCAGTTGGCAGCGCAGCTGCTCAGCAATCTTTCGCACTCCTGAACGACCAGCAGAGCAGACGTACTTCGAACTCCTCGCCCAGCGGCTCTCCTCCTCTTTCTCAGGGACCCAAGGGCGCCCTCGGCGGTGTTGCGCCCATCGGCACCCGACCTGTCCAAGCACCAGGTGCTACTGGCGGCTTGAACAAGCGATCCACCACACCTCTTACGCCATCCTCCCTTGCCTACGGCTTCAGCAGCGCCGAGACCCAGAACTCTACTGTTGCGCCCCAGCAGCCAAAGGATGAGCGTTCGGCCTCGTCTGCCTCCAACTCAGCTCTCAGCGACAAGAATGTCGGCACTCTTGGTGGTGGCTGGGGTGGCAACTCCGGTGTCTGGGGTAAGAACACCCTGGGCAACGCCCAGGCCAGCGTCTGGGGCTAGGTGCCTTCGAATACTGCCGATTGATGATCTAGCATGACTCTGTTCAGAGGATACCAATGTTTGGAGCATTAAGCCCGGCGTCTTGACTGCGAAAGGAATATGGGATTGAAATGACTTCTGGTGTTTATCCTTGGGAAAAGGTTTGGTTTTTCTGAAAAAAGATCGTTTATGGTGGCATACCCATGCAAAGCGCCACTGCATGGGCCTGGTGTCTGGGAAATATTGTTGATTTTTAACAAAAAAGGAGGGAGGCAAATGATGTTTGCTATGCTCGTAAGTGAGCTCGGGACTGGCGCACGACTTGTTGACGGACATTGAACGGAGCGGTGTCTTCATGTTGTTTTGGGGTTGACACTAGGGTCATGGCTGACCAGCGTACAACGGACGGCGACTTGTGTTTTCTTGTTTGATGGTTTGCGAGGGATCTTCTGGTTGTTTTTTTTTTTGGTTGCGAATACCAATGATGGGTGCAGGTAATTCTTTTGCTTTGATCGCGCATAGGGTAGGGAAAACCCTGGGGCCGAGAGGAAAACGAACGACGAAAGCGGCGTATTCATATGATATTTTGGTGTTCAAAAGCATCCATTTCCACGGCGAAGACTTCGCTTTCATTCTCAGTCGCTTGCGTGAACTGCCACATGTGACCAACGGTTCATCATAACGCGATTTTCCAGGATCAAACATGAGCAGAGGCCCCAACAGGACTATCGCTTGCTAGAGGACTTGCGTGTAGGTCCTTGCAGACAAAGTGATAGTGATGTGATGCAACCAAAAGAATGTGACAGAAGTGTGCATGTCGTCTGGACAAACACTCGATCACACGTAAAGTGAGGTCTGCTTACAGTTCCCGTGCCTTCCCGTAAGGCAGGCAGGCGCGTCTCACGTGGGTCCGCATCCGTCATCCGGCCTGGGAATCAGGGCGCCTACTGATGAATGCTCGACACTCCTTCATGTCTCATATGCTCCGCTCGTGGCACGATTCATCTGTACGGACGTGAATCTGTCTTCGCCCTTTTCCCTATGCGCTCTGGTATGCAGCAAAAGTCGCTGCGAGAGCCTCAACAGCAGGACTTCTGGGCCACAAACAGGGAGTTCTGTTTGTGTACCTCAAACGAAACACGTCGTACAAATTCTAGGCGCGCGCTCTGCTCATGCAGGTGGGCAAACCTGCACGTGGGTGAAGGAATCAGGGCTAGCTCAACGGCGAGCAGATCCTATGCCACGCGAGCAATCGAGATGTGTTATTGACAACCCCATCTTCGTCTACCGGCGCTTGCCAAGCGGCCAAGTCATCGGTATCCGCTGTTGTTGGCAACTATGATGTGGATGGCGCCATCGATATTGCGCGTTATCTTGACAGACTGGAAAGCCCGTGTAGTGTGCTTTCATGTTGGACCTGAATGCCGTCATCGCACATGGCTTCTGCAATCTAATCAGGCTCTAGCTGCAGGTCCAGCGACATCTTCGCTTGTGGCAGTAGATGATCAAGACACGGTCAGATGCCCTACAGCGCGTGCTGGTAAAAGGTAGGAGCAAAAGCGCACAAGCCTGACGGTCATTTGCACATGAAACGATGACGCAGTACGGCCAGAGCGTTTAGGAGTCAAGGTTGTACCAGGTACGACGTATCTCCGACAACAAGCCGCATGGTAGGCTTTCCTGCATGCGCACATGATGCTTCAGAACCTCGTGGAGGGAAAGCCTACCACCCTGTTCAAAGATACCCAGAAAGTTGGTAGGCACGTTTTATTGGCTGGCACGCGCCGGCGGTCTGCAATCATGATTCCGATACTTGTCAGTCTGTCGCCACGAGTTTGTTCGTTTCACTTTTATGCGGCAAGGGTAGCCCATGTCTGTCAACCATGGCTTGGGCACTTTTGACCGACCTTCGGTCATAAGGGGAGGCATGGAACAGGGTGTAGGTTAGGGTCAGCACTTCCGCAACGAAATTAGATTCTGTCTTATCTCATATAGTAACACGAGTGAGACGGTGAACGCCCCGATACAGTCACGTGTAGTACAAGGCTTCTCGACAAAAATCCGTACCCAGCAAACCCACGTCAGGACCTGGTGTGCAGGCAACTCTTTTCCCGGAGCAAACGATTCCGGTCTGAAGAAGCAAACAACAGGAGGCCTTCGCTCTTCGACGACGATCCAATTCGCGTGAACACCAACCTGGGAATCTTGTACGCGATGGACTTGACGGTATTACCCAACGAGCTCATTCAGCAAGTCGCCACATACATCCCCATCTCTGGCCTGGTGTCTCTGAAGCTCACTTCAAAACAACTCTACTACCAACTTCCATCTCCACCCCAAGGCTACATCAAGACCGCACCCGAATGCGAAAAGCGAGCCATTCGACGATATGTGGCGGAACGCTGCGACAAGCTAGGCGGCAGGCGCAAATGCATCCTCTGCAACGGCATAATGCCAACAAACTTGTATGGCGATCGAGCGGAGCCGGTCTGCAAGTGGCATCAAGGCTGGTTCGAGCGCATCATCGTTGTGGGCGCGCTGCCGGCGAGATACGACGACGAGACCCTGGACCGTCAAGGGAGGATGAGGACGCTTTGCGGGCACTGCAAATTGATTCGTGGCTGGGATGTCGAGAAGTGTGCGTGTGAGACAGAGGGTGGTTGTGATAGCTGTGGAAGCTGGGAGGTCAAGTGTAGGATCAGGTTGGTGGAGGCGGTGGGCTGAACGCGTGTTTGCGTAACTTTTGTTAGGATTTCTAGAGGAAGCCGCGTTTTTGCTCCTTGGCGTTGCTGCAAGCGAGTATGGGAAAAGATGTGCTTGGATTATGGTTTCGTATTGTATGTGCCTGTCAGAGAATATCCAGGCATTTAAGGAAAGGCGTTGATATATATACCCCTAAGCGCCAATAACAAGGAGCCAATCGATGCTCCGATATGGGTATGATAAGAAAGCAATCAGATTGAGCAGGGCGGTCGTAAATGAGTAAACATAGTCGATGTATGTCGTGTGGAGTGCAGTGGCGATTTCAGGTCTCGTATGTCGTCTCGACCTTTACGTCTCGAATGATTTCCATGCGTCCCTTCTCATCTGCAAATGTGTCGTGCTCTTGTGAAGATCCAGCTTGCATGCCATGCTTCCGGATGGCGGCAGCCACCGTGCCTTGGGCGGCACAAGTACAAATGAGGACCCCAAGGCATGCAATGTGGACAGACCCAAGCGCAAACCTACACCATGTCCCGGCTCTCACGAGCGCGTGCTGCCATTCCAGGCTGGATACTACGTCGTGCGATGGCTGTTTTTGGTCGGTCCAGATTGCTTCAACAATATCGGAGCAGGTGTCCTGGCTATGCGCTGTGCTGAAGAATAGCTCCAGCAGGAGCACACGCGCGCATGTTGAGATGAGAGCATCCAGTAGCAGAGAGTGTGAGAAGAGGCAGATCAGGGCACGGTTTTGCTAAAGCAGAGCGAGTTAGTCTGTGTACTGTTCGTCACAAGAGCGTGATACGTACAACAATGGTACCGTAGATGCCGAGAAAGCTGATGGCGCAGCCTGCTGTGGCGTACCCAGCGACTCCGTAGCCGATCGCCACAGAATCCTGTGGCAGGTAGCTACATAAAGCGGCGATGAGAGCGTGATATGATAATGCCAATACACCCGCAGCTATGGGGAAGAAACGACCATCACTCCTATGGATTTGTTAGCAAAGCCACAGAGTTACATCTTGCGCAAGCTGTGAGACCGACCTGGCGCGCGTTGTAGCCATTGTGGTCTTATTTTGTGTTAATGCTTTGAGAGTATTTATGCAAGTCGCGTATTGAGTTCTCCAAGAAAATGTTCCGAGCCCTGCCAGAGGTCGCTCAACTCCAAAAGGTCAGCACACAGTGGTACGAGGTCAGGTATCGTCGTCGAGCATTTGAAACGATGCGCGGGCGCGCGCAAGGCCTTTTGTCAGACTGCATCAGACCATAACTCGGACATGACTATGATCGCAAATCCGGCCATCCGTCTGCTCCGTCATCTTCGTTCATAAATCGCCTAAGCACACCCGCCAGGATCCGGGCGGTCGACACGCTGGAACGCCCCGCAGCTGCCTTCCTACGCCTTATGCGCACACAGCCAATCCGCAGGCAGCTCGAGTGAACAGATCGTACGCTAGAGGACTCAAGGTGGCACTTGCTCCTACCTCCTAACGGCAAGCCCAATCAAGGAATCGCGCTGTCACCCGTATGCGCGAGACTTTGTTGATATTCTTGCAAACAACTATGAACTTTCACGGGAGCCGGAAAGGCGCTTCCGGCCAGCGATCAGCCCTGTCTTGGCTGCGTGAAGTCAATATATATGACTGTAAGATAAGTACGTCCATGGAGTATGGCTACAACACCGCGATCTCACCGCCGTGCACAGCCAGTCTCGAGTCTCAAGAAAAACACTTAGTGGGGCCGAGAAGGCCGAGACACTCGAAAGGCTGAAAAGTACTCCGCACAAACACCGCCAGCGCTACCTCCATCGCGGATCTACGATCATGCACCTTGAGGCTTGATACTGCCATACCATCCACGACGTCTTGGCACCGCAGTCCGCGGCATGCTTGCAAATACAGATAGGGCTACAAGACTTCGGGATATCTTGTATCTTCGTGGCGAGCGGAACGTCTGTGCTGCACGTAGCGGCATCATCGTCTCGCAATCATGATGACTTAAGCCAACGGTGTGGTTTCCGTTTCCGCGGAGCGTGCTATGCGCCGAGCATGTGATCATTGACATGACTTGTCAGGCTCATCCACCAACGTCGCCAATGCTCGATTGCCGAAGCTGATTCTAGCCATCACCTTGATTCTCCTGCTGTGACTTTTCGGGCGTACGGCGACGATCTTCGGTGTCAATATTTGCTTCGGACTTGTTGAAGCAGAGAACGCAACATGCATCCGATAGATTTCCTTCTCCAGTGGCTTCTTCACAGTTCTGCGGATTTGATCAAAAAGCCAGCTCCAACTCACGTGCCTCGTAACCATGTTGGCCTGAAAAGATGGGGAATCACCGTATTCTTTGCGTAAACATGAACAGCTTGGCCTTCAAAAACCATTGCGAGTATAGCAAGACTCTCTATATGCAAGTGTCATAGCTACCTGGTGTCAGCTTGGATTAGAGAGGGGTGCTCGCAGGAAAGGGTCACTACTAATAATCCAGGAACACATAGACCTGACGCTTGCTTCTCAAGACCCAGACATCCTCTGGCTCTAATCACATGTGTCGTAGGCAAGGTATTCATTTAGCAGCCCATATATCTCTTATTGTTACGACAGGGCGATATCTTCAATCTCTAATCACATGCCGTGCCTTGCATGTCTTGACCACGCATGTGTACATTTGATGTCTTGCGGCGCATGATTGCATGGTATATGATCGAACTCCTGGCGCAACCAGCAATATCTGACTGCATTCGATTCAATGCAATGCAAAAACATCATGTAGATGTAAATATCTGTTTTACTTTACCAAGCGTTAGCAACTTTGACGACTCACAAAGCTGAAGAGCCTCGACCTCCGCTCCGCAGCACTTTCCCCACACGTCGGCACGATCCGTGACCCTTCTTGGAGCTCGCTGTAGATGCAGCGTGGCTTCAATTCGGGCACGCTCTCCTTGTCACTGGAACATTGAACCTCTACTCACCAAACAATTGGAATAACAACCCACGACAAACATACTCGAAGTTGTTCTGCCGTCTTTACAAAAGTCACGAAAGAACCGATACACCACCCCTCACAATGGTACGCATCTCTCCGTTGCGCACAAGGTCCATGTCACCAACGGCCTCGCGTGCTTTCCACCAATCTACCCTACGATTTGCGCCTTAAGACAGAACAGCCATTAACACGTATTCTCCAGTCCTCCGACTCTCCCGTATCTCCCTCTGCCGGTGGCAGCACAACCGCACGCCCTGCTTCTCCCAAACCTCCCGGAGGCCCTGCCACTGCCATCCGCCGCCGCGCCGCCGCCGACCGCGCCGACAAAGTCGCCAATGCCCGTCCCTCAAGCACCCGCGCCGCTGGTGCCGGTGGCAGCAGCTCGACCATGCTCAAGCTCTACACCGACGAGAGCCCTGGACTCAAGGTCGACCCGTTCGTCGTCATGGTGCTGAGCATTGGTTTCATCATTAGCGTTGTTGCGCTTCACAGTGAGTACATTAAGCAGTCTTCGCCTCTGGCAGCCGAGGCTTGTGCGAAAACCGAAGAATTGAGTGCTAATCAATGTGAATTACAGTCCTTGCAAAGGTCACCAAGAGGTTCTCTTCGTAAAGGAACGTGAGGGTTTAGGGAGTGGAGATGATCAAAGAGCATGGCGTTTGGATTTGTTGGGACTTTTTCTTCTCTATACAACAATTGGTTCTCTTCCTACTGGCTGGAGGGCAAGCGGCTTGTATCATACTCCTGCACGTAGCCTGGCCACGATTTTGCCGACCAATACGGCTTTACATCACCTACCTTACCACCCCGTCTCTTGCTGACTGGGCCTCTCAAACGACGCAACTTGGACATGGACTTTGAGTGCCACCAGAACTGCGAGGGCATCTTCCAGGCTGCAAGTGCAGGATACTGGTGAAGTTCAGTGGAAAGGACAGCTTGAAGCGCATGTTCGAAACAAGCAACGAGCTGGAATGCGGTAACCTGCGATCATCTATGGTCGCGAAATATCGCTAGCCACATTTCGTCCGTGCTTGAGGGTATCTACAGAAGCAAAAGAACAGACTACCAGAAAATAGAAAGAAACGCCATGCATTAGAGAAAGTTCCGCCATTAATAAACCAGTCATTATTGTCTCGGCGTGGCGAGCATGTTCATGTTCGACTGGATATGGACATTGTGAGACGTTGAGCTGATGCCTTTGAAAGGATCCGCAATCTGCCAGTCAAAGTTCCTGATGAGCTGTGTGAAAGTGACGTTAGTGTCGATTTTTGAGATTTGTCAAGATGCTTCACTTACCTCCACAATTGCTTTGTGCAGTTCCATCATTGCAATATGTCTACCCAAGCACATGAAGCGGCCACTGCCGAAAACAGCGTCTACAGTTTGTCGGTACTTCACGCGAGTCTCAGCGTCTGCCACGATCCAGCGGTCCGGACGGAACAGATGTGCATCGTGGCCAAAAATCTCTGGGTTGCGACATAAGGCGTCGTCGCAAATACCAACTTCTGTGCCCTCAGGGTAGTAGACTCCCTTGAATGTCTCACCGCCTGCTGGCGCAGTCTTGGACTTCAGGCCAAACAGAGGCGGATACATGCGAAGACCTTCCCACAGGCAAGCAGTCAGATACGGCAGTTTCTGTGCTTCAGTGTATGTGGCAACAGGGTAGCTGAGGCCTCCATTGTTTGTGGCGGTATCAATTTCCGTTCGCAGCTTGGCATAGGATACCGGCGTGCCAGCAAGCTGGTAAAGTGTTGACCGCAGAACCGTGGTCGTGGAATCCGAGCCAGCGACAATTTGCAAGTTGGCCTCGACTTCGCATCGCAGCTGAGACAGGCCTTTACCGACGAAGTGGCCCAGCATGTCTTTCTTTACTTTGGGATCGGGCCCGAACCTTTCCGCAACGGCTTCGCGGGCGAACCCTAACATTGGGCCCATACCGCGTGAGTCAGTGGATTTGGGAGCGGCTAATGCTTGCACGAGAGTGGACTGGAAGAACCAGCGGAATCTTGCGTGGTTGACTACCCATTCGAGAATCAACATGGCCTGCGTTGTTAGTTTGTCGTAATCCCAAAGGTCGGCATTGGCAGCCATGAAGCCGAAGGGTCGGCCAAATGCGATGGTGCTCAGGACATCGAGCGTGAAGAACCTTGTGATGGCAGCCATGTCCACGACGGTATTGCTGTATTTGGTGTTGATGAGATCGATCATCTCGACAACACGCGAATCAATATCGGGCTCAAGATTGTCGATGTCGCGGCCATTGTACTGGCAGATCGTTAGTGGCCAGGCTGGCTGGTGGAATGACAGCATTTACATACAGCGCCTATCTCCTTTGCACGAAGGTCGGCATGGAGCTTCTCGTCACGAGCGGAGAAGACTGAATCGTATCGCGCATCGAGTCGAACTCCGTCGTACCAGCCTGAGCGTGTCCATTTCGATCCGGGCGCATTCATGTGCCGCACCAGATCCGCATCGTCGGTGACTAGCAGATTAGGGCCGATGCGACAAGGCGATCCTACAATCTATCAGTATATGCAAGAGAAAGTGGCTAATCGCATTGGGTGTTTCGCAATTACCATACTGCTGCAGCGCTTCGAATTGGGCGACGTTGACGCGGGCATGCAGGGAGTTCCAAAAGAGCCAGGAGCGACTGGTCTTAGCGAGCAGCGGGCCTCTGAACTGTCGCAATGAGCGCCAGTTGACGATCGCGCGAACACAGGCGTAGGAGACCAATAGCGAGAGGCCTATTGGCAGCGCCAGCGGCGAGGTCAGCAATTCCGACACGGCGGCCATGTTGTTGTGACAGGCGTGGAGGAAGGGCGGGCGTGCCAGCGCGCTGGGTCGAGTGATACCGAGGACGAGGTTCTTGACAGCCGTTCACTCACCCTGCTTATGTGGACCAGCACGCCGGAGCGCACACGCCCGAGCACATGCCGACTGCCTCGCTTGCGTGCAGAGAGTTCGCAGGCCGGCGATGTGCTCGACTTGACTGGTGCCCGGCTTTTCCCAACGATGGTACGTGGCGGTCCGGTGCGGGCAGCAATCCTTAGTCCAAGTGCCAGAGAGCGGATCCGAAGCCTAAGCAAACGTGCTCCCTCGCTTGCGCCCACCAACGTGGCAGCAGGGATAGCTTCACGGCATGTGCGATTGTGACAGCCGGTGTGGCGTGCAGGCCGTCGAATACGATGCACTGTACAACAACCATCTGGCCATGTCCTTACGTGAGGCCAGCGTTGAGCAAGCACGTCGGCCCAGGTATCGGGAACATGCGTCTTTAATGCCCGACTGCTAAAGCAAGGTTTCGATAGACGCTTACGCATCTCTGGGTCAAGCGCCTGTGGCTGCCCGCTGCACGGCACAGGCGTTGCGTAACTGTGGCGCGAAATAGCTTCAAAAGGGCTCACATCATCCTTCCACGTGCTATTGTTGTGCCGGATGATGGCTCCACGTGGCAGTAGGTGGCACAAATATATGTTTGGGCGAGTTGGCCGTAAACAAAGATGTGTTACATGCGCTGGAACCAGCCATGTCCATGTCGCAAGAGCTCTTTGCCTGATACACCTGTTACCGGCTTGAAGTGTCGATCCTCACTATATTCTTTCGGCCGCCCTTCGCCGCAGTTCCAGATTCCCCTTGGCCAATGTTAGTGCCAATGTGGCTGCATAAACTGCTACATGGCTTGTTAGGCAGGAGCCCAACGCTTCAAGGAAAACACCAATCTGGAACCAAATCTTCGGCCACCACGTTTCGCACAATGTGTATGCCGTTGCAATGAGTATCACGATACGCGACTACTGCAGGAGTGACGCCGGTATCTATATCGGCGAATAAGTTGACATTCTTCCATCGCAATTGACTATTGATATCAGGGGGTTGCATGCAATCATGGAACGCAATGATAGCGCCATGTGCTTGCCAGACCGCAGTATTCACATCAGAAACATGGCCGCTACTCAACTGAGGATCCGACCATAGTGGTAGCCAGCTGCTTATCCAGAAAGATCATCAAGCAGCAGAGGCATTCGGGTCAATTCGACAGTCTCCAAGCTTGAAGTCGCGTTCATAGCAAGGCTTGACTTGAATTGCCTGTCCCCATGCTTCGCTGTATGCTAGTGCATTGAGGCACACAGGCTCGGTTACGCCATCGTGGCCCATACGCTGTTTGCTACTGTCGTCAACGCACACATTCACGTACGTGCACCTTTGCTTGAGGCTCAGGCTGTGGAGTCCTCAAACATGGATGGTAAAATTGGACCATCTCATCTGAGGATTGTCTCAATCGCGACCTTTTACGAAATCCATTTCGTTTCACTGTACCTGCAAATGATGGAAAAAGTGATGTGCCGTACGGCGCGGAGCATGCCTGGGAGATATCTCCCTAGGCGCATCTATACAATACTATTCAGCCAATCACAGAGCTTCTCGGCTGGTTTCCCCGCGGATAGAGTTCGATATCTGCACTTCCACTGAAGTTTCGCAGAAGGAAGTACTTGCCGTCCAATGGTTAGTACAAGGTGACATTACATCAAAGCAACATCAGTCCTCGGCGCTTGGCTGCTGTGAAGCGGCTGGCGGAGAATGGATTTGTTATGCGGCCGTTATTGTGCGTTGCGCACGGCAGAAGAAGCCAGACTGCATTTGTTTAGAGAGACGAAACGGCACTCAAGTGGGCCATAGCGGCATACTGTCCAGGTCAGAAAGATGAAAGATGCTTGGTCCACATGTAAATGTGCGACGTACTTCCTAGCGACGCACTTCATGACATGGCTTGGCCCCAGAACTGGGTGAAGACGTTAAAATCTGGCCGCGAACAGATTTGGCTCAACAATGCGGCTATCTTTGTTTCCATTCTGCGAGATTGTTACAGCTTATGGCTAACTCCTATTGAATTTCAGCAATATCAGCAAGTATCCACCTAACTGTGCCTGTGCGTGACATGCCCAGCCGCGGCCGACTTCCGTATTTCGAAGACGGCTGTATCGGCAGGGCTGGCGCCTTGTCATAAGGCTAGTGAGCCTTACACCACCAAATGGAACTCGTCTTATAGCCAACTCCGGCTAGTTCCACGGCCATATTGGTAGTGCTGTGGATTCCCCGTCCTTCGAAGCTTATCATGGCTCTACTTGTGATAACCCCAAGAATTCATCAGCGCCGTCAATGACTTGGCATATGGCAGTAATGGCTAGCGTCTCTAGGCTCAGCTGGTCAGGTCTTGGTCCAATTCACCTGAAGCCGTGGCCCATCTCCTAGCGTCAGAACAAACACTGCGCCATGCAGTTTGTGGCAAACGGGAACTCGTCTGGAGACGGGAACCTGGGACCACTGGTATCATGCCTCCTTGTTGCTGTGAATGCCAAACGTTCTTTCTTCACGCCCCCGTACTGCTAGATTGAACGGTACTGGAACTTATTCACTCTCTACCCAGATATGAAAGCCTATGCAGGGGGATCACGCCGTCCTCGGCTGCACGTTTACGTTGCTGCTGTCTTCCTCGCACTGCTAGGACTGTCGTTTGTTGGATTTCACGATGTGAGTGTGCCAATCCTACAAGCTTGAAAGTACCCTTGCTTACTGTTGCCAGAGCACAAGAAACGCAGTCACTTCAGCATGGGATGCTCAGATTGGGAGGTCGTCATCAGATGCGGTCAACGATACTAGATTACATGTCCTCATCCCGGCGAACAATCCTGATGTCAATCTGTGCAAAACGCTATTGACGTCAAACGCACTGGGCTATCCAGACCCTACCATTCTAGCGTGGCAAGAAAAGCATGAGATTGGTGCGTTTTTGCAAATCTTGATTCACAGTTGAAGCAAGGCAGTTGACATCGTAGCAGATTACTTGCTTGGTGGAGGCAGTCATCTCGCCAAGGTCAGCACTGTACTTGACTGGCTCAATGAACCAAGCAATGGAGCGGACAACGACCTCGTTGTGATGATGGACGCATATGGTAGGTCATTGGAATATGGTTTCAGGCGACCTTTGCATGACTGACGCCACCAAAGACATATGGTTCCAGCTCAAACGAGAAGTACTCATCGAACGTTATCATTCCGTCAACGCCGCCGCCAACAGAAGGCTGTTGCAGCGTCTGGGCTCAGCCGTCGAAGCTGAAGGCCTTAAGCAGACTATCATCTTTGGATCTGGAAAGCGGTGTGCGCCGAACCAAGTTCAAACCATTGGCTGCTATCCAGTTCCACAGTCGCCACTTCCTGATGATACCTACGGCAACCATACCGATACCAGCCTTGGACGTAATGGATGGTATAGTTTACGACAGCGTTGGCTTAATTCTGGCTTTATCATGGGACCGAAGAGCGATATGCGCGCTCTATTCACCAGGGCAGCGCAGAAAGCAGCAGAGACTGAGCGTAACATGCCCAACGACGACGGCTCTCACGGCTCTGATTATATGTACCATGGCAGCGACCAAGCCTTGTTTGCAGTCATTTTTGGCGAACAAGAATTCCAACGCGAGGTCATGCGTCGTCGCCATCATTCAGTCAAAGACAGCATCAAAGGTCGTGGTAAGGCGCCAGAGCCTAACTACATCTTCAACACTCGAGTTGACGATCCTATGAATCCCAAGTTTCCACATGAAGTCCAGGAGCCTAAGGAGGGCAAACCGGATGAGTTCAGCATGGGCCTTGACTATTTCTCAGAATTCATTCAGCAGACCATAAATTCCGAGGAAGACTCAAAGTACATCATATACAAAGACGACATTGAGAAGCAAGTCAGCGACAACCGCGAAATGTTCGACTGCCCTTCTCGTGTCACTGGTGACTTGCCCGAGGATATTGTTCGCAGCGGCTCACCCTTCGACTACATCGATACGAAGGCACGCAACACAACGACCGACGATTGGAAACAAATCCCGCTTTACACCAATATTTGTTTGAACAAAGTGCCTATCATGATTCACCACAACGGCGACAAGGGTGCACGCGAACGGCAATGGGATACTTTGTGGATTCAGCGCCATGCCAGGAAAATCGTCGAAGGTATGCGCTCTGAAGGCGAGGGCGTCAATGGCGGTGCTTACCTTCCCGGCGGGAAATACATGCCTTGGCCTGAACTCTGTCCGCCTGAGTACGACCAGGAGATCTTCCGGCAGTAATACGACTGCGCACCCCTGGAGCTCTGTGGACACTGCGTAAGAACCATACTCGGGTCCTCCTCGAAGAGCGTGGGCGATTGCGGCTAGACATGGCCCTGAAGTGAAGGCAGCTCTGGTCTCCTTCACTTCGGGAACACACATAGTCAATCAGTGACTTTGCAACCACCCAGTCACATGCCAATCTTTTCGCGCAGACGTCACCTGTCTGGTCGCGCCTTCCCAAAAGGTGCACAACATCGAAACATCACAGCACCACAACAACAACGCCACTCTTGACTTTTCGCGGGTCAAGCAATGACAAAACAACGCAACAGCCACCCAACAACCAATCTCAAATCCAGCGCAAACCTATCAACACCAACACGCACATCGCCAATATGCCTCTCATCCGGCTCGGAAACAGAATACGTCAGTTCAAACAACTCGCAGTCCTTCAGGAGCATCGATTGAACCGCGCAACTGACCCACTTTCCGCTTCTCAGCGTGAGCACCATCGCACAGCCTTGCTCCATGTCGCCGATATCCTCAAGCAAGACTGGGCATTCCTACTCTTCGAACGTCGTTTCCTGCAGAACTACCGAACTTACACGGAGTTCCTCACCAAAGCCGAAGTGGTGGACAAGTTGCTCGAGGCTCTTGTCGCCTACGAGAAGTGCCTCACTCACCAAGCTGCTGACCCTGATGGCGTTCGATATGACTTGACGGATTTCGAACGTATCCTCCGCAGCGCTATCTTCACAGTACATGATGCTGGGAAAACAGTGCTCTACGAGGCAGTGGGAAGACCAAAGACAAGCTGGGCGTGCGTGCAAGAGTACCAGGGCTGGAAATCGAATTGGAGGGATCTGATGAATGTTTCGAAGGGCAAGCTGCGGATCACAGAGTCCGAAGTCCCTCAGTTTGCCCATCTGATGGGCGGCAGATTCACTGCCACTTTCAGCGACGATGCCGGCAATGACGCAGAAGAGTTGCCGCTGGAGGATACACTGCCGAAAAGGCTTATGTATACCTTTGAGCAGGCTTACAAGAACGCTGCGGACATGTATGTGAAGGTGCCTCCTATTCTGAAGCACAAGGCAGTGGTGCCGAGTGTGGTCCCGCAAGGCCGGAAGACGAAGAAGAACAAGCTGAAGAAGCAGAAGATGGTACACTTCAAGATGAAGATGGTTAAGAGAGTCCTCGATGAGATCAAGACCGAAGACACAACTGACGCGGTCGCGCCCGCGCCTGCGCCCGCGCCTGTTCCGCCGAAGATTCATCAGATGGCACTCCGCAGCAGCAAGCGGCTGTGATTTGGTAGATCTTAGCGCCACACTCGATGTTACCGCTTCCTCTGGCAGATTGTACGGAAGCAAGGTGTGGACGTGCAATGAGAAGCCAGATACTATGCATGAATTGGAAAAGTGGCAAGGGAAATTGTGTTAAGCCAGCGAAGTAAATAGTGCTTCTAGCAACATTCAATGCTAATTTGTTTACAATGTTGTCATTCACCGCCTTGAAGTGAGCACTCACGCAGTGAAGTTGAATTAGAGTCTCATCATATGAAACATTGAACAAGTGAAGCAGCATGTGAAGTCGAAGTGCAGGGAAGGCAAGGTTCTGCGCTAGCGGCACTTCTACCGAATCGCGCTCACATTCACGCGACGCGATCGAGGGCACTGCACTGCCCCACGAACATTCCCTCGACTGCGACCGAGGATAGGCTCTCCACGTTGCTATCTCCCTAATGTTGATGTTTACAAACAGTAGACCACCGCGATAGCCCACAGGACTCGAAGGTCACACGAAGCCAGCACGTCACCATCCCCAGCAAACCTGTTGGCGCCGACTCGTCTACGTTGGCGTAAACCTCTGCATACGTCTCCATTCTCTTTTCTGGCGTACTTTTGAGACATGGCGCGTGTCAACACAGCACCCTCCGCAGCGTCATCTAGATACGCATCAGCGACTCCGACCTCTACCACATCCGATCAGGAAAATCGCGACCCTGAAACACGCCGACGCGACAAAGGTAAAGGTCGCGCATCAGATATGCCCTCCCAGGGCAGCTTACCTACGCCGAACTCCGTGGACGAACAAGGAAATCTGAGAGCACAAAAGCGAAGGCGGGCCCAGGCTCCTCAGTCAAATGGATCACCAAACGGAGACACAGGTGATGAGGAGGGCAAATTCAATCGATATTTCGACCCAAATCAAGACGCAGACGAAAGGCGCAAAGTAAAGCGGAGAAGTCGGGCTTTGGAACGAGAGTTCAATGGTACGTGACATCCCAACTTTGCGATTTGTGGACTTGTGGCTGATCAAAGCAGAGAATCGTGATGAGATACTCAAGAACGATGATGGACGGCTTGCGGAGACTGTAAAGAAGGCCGATGCGATTTTCAATGGAATCAAACAGACGAATGACGCCACGTTGGACGCTCGCCTGCTCGTCAATTTGTCCGACACGGCATATCGCAAGGCTAACCAGCTCGTTTTGGGAGATACAAGCACAGGTGTGGATGTGGATGAGTTTCTCTCAAAATGCATCACTTACATGCGCAACGGAGGGCCTGTGGAAGGCAATGATGACTCGGCCGCCATTCGCAGACGACGAAATCAAAATCGCCAGGACAGTGACGACGACAGTGAGGACGAGGCGGCAGGCGAGCCCTTAGACTGGGAGCTGTTGGGTCGACATGCATGCGTACCATACAACTCGAGACCAGCGGTACCCAGCTTCTTGCTAGGTCCTTTGTCGGTGCAAAAGAAGCAGCGAACGCAAACTCAAAGGAGGGCGCGCCAGACTCGCGAGACGGGCAGAGAAGCACGACCAGAAAACCTGACCAGCAATGATCTCAATCTCTCAAATGAGAATGACCTCAAAGCAGTCTGTGGACGACTCCACAAGGATCTGCTAGAACAATGCGAGCGCGCCGATGATGCGCTGTCAAATGCAGGCATCACGGAGGTCGACCAACTCAGGTCGGACAAGGGTCGTGCAGTTCTTCGGGAATACCGCATTGCTGAGACTGGCGGCCCCAACCTTCTCGAATACGCCCTTGACCCGCTGGACTTTGGTCAGACCGTCGAAAATCTGTTTCGTATTAGCTTCTTGATCAAAGAGGGCTCTTGCGGTGTGCAGCCTGATGACGATGGTTTGCCAACACTTTGTAAGTTGACACACGTTCCTGCCCACGTTGCCCAGTACTAATAATGATCGCTAGGTGTGACACAGCCTCGCAGTCTGCAGGAGCAACGCCAGAACAACGTCAGCAAACACCAGGCCATCTTCTCACTAGACTATCCTACGTGGCAACTTCTGGTAGAGGCATACGGGGACCGTGAACCTCTGATTGCACATCGTGAGACGGAGCAACAAACACAGATGGGTCAAAGAGGCTGGTATAATTGAGAATTTACATCTTGAGCGGTGGTTAGCCGGTCGAAAAGAGAAGAGAAGCATTTTATCGTTGAGCGAGGCGTTCTGAGCGGCGCACACATTTTTCGAGATATCCACTAGAGCATGACCTTACGCAATGAATTCATAGAGACGTGTTACGAACATCAGTTGATTTGGCCCCCCTTGTTATGTTATCCCTCATAGTAATGACTGTGTATCACTGAACTTGAGCCGCGGATTAAGTTAGTGGTGATTTATGTTCACAATTTGAAGTCAACAACTGAAGCGGGACGCCCCATGGGGATCGACCGCCTGACGTTGATTGCATGTGCGCGCAGCAAGCTCCAACCAGCTTGCTCTTGATGCGATCGCTTCTTAACATTCGTCCCACACCCTTGGATTTTCTTCCACCAGCATGAGATCGCGCGAGTAATAGTTGGCCGCGGATGGAGCCTTTTACGTTCGCCAGCTCGTCGCAGCTGACTTTGCCCGTTGCGATAAAGGTGTGGGTTCACCCGACAGTTCACTTATTGCCTAGCCAGACACTGACCTGATGTAGGAACCGCCTTGAGGGCTACGAGAAACCTCTCGCATACTCCACTCTCCTAAGGCGCCCTGATCTTCGACACAGAGGTAGCAACCTCAGCCCGAACTCGGAACTTTATATCACTGTCCAGCCTTTTGCCGACTCGAAGCCTCTCACCG
This sequence comes from Cladosporium sp. VS III D KN 1, assembly GCA_019775635.1. Taxonomy (NCBI): domain Eukaryota; kingdom Fungi; phylum Ascomycota; class Dothideomycetes; order Cladosporiales; family Cladosporiaceae; genus Cladosporium; species Cladosporium sp. VS III D KN 1. The sequence continues at coordinate 852,765 of JACWFN010000037.1, forward strand.
TTCATGCGCAGACGCCGTACAAGCACTTTAAGAATGGTCGCGTATGGAGTCAGTGGCTCACATTGCCGGTCAACTATAGCTCGCTTCCAGCGAATACCCAGCTAGCGATCACCCTATGGGACCTGTCGCCTATCAACCCGAATGGCGGTGATACCAGCCACCACATTCCGTTTGGTGGCACGACGATACCTCTCTACGATGATGATGCGACGCTACGAACCGGACGTCAAAAGTGTCGCATATGGAGGCACAAACAGGCGGATGGGTTTTCGGACACAACAACACCATGGCAGGAGCCAAAGAGGAGAGGGCGGCGGGGTACGGTCGATGAACCTGTTGTTGTGAGCGAGAAGCATGTCAGACGTGAGGCTGAGCTTGAGCGTCTGGTTGGCTTGATGAAGCAGCATGAGATGGGCGAGATCACAGAGAACAAGTGGCTAGACCAAATGGTCTTCCGCCAGATCGAGAAGATGGAGAGGCAGAGCGTCAAGGAGTCTACCAAGCCGAAAACGAATGCCTTCAAGTCTGGAGACAATGAACAAGGCCAACTCTGTGCTGACGGCGACCGCGATCACGTGGATGGAGCATTCTATTTGTACATCGAGCTGCCTCGATTTGATCATCCCATCGTGTTTACAGATCACGAATATCCTGCGCCTCCTCTAAGCAGCATCAAACCCGCGCATGCTCAAGCAGGTGCAGTCAACTTCAAGCCGCCACCTGAAGTTCAACTCGGTCCTGGCATACATTCTGAGGCCAACGGAAACAGTGATACGGAGGGTGGCAGAGCAAACAGACTCATTCAAGTCTACGATCCGGAAGTCGGCTATGCTGACAATCCCGCCGAAGCCAAACACCGACGTCTGATTCGTGGCCAGCGCAACGCCTTGGATCGCGACTTGAAGCCAAACCCCAAGATGCGAGACTTCTTGAACAAAGTGCTGTCGTATGGACCAACGGTAGAACTGAGCGACAAGGAGAAGGATGAGATTTGGCGCTTCAGACATCACCTCACTCGCGACAAACGTGCCCTTACCAAATTGGCCAAGTCGGTCAACTGGAATGAACAGGCTGAAAGCAGACAAGCGATTGCATTGTTGCCCAAGTGGGTTGAAATCGATGTCGACGACGCACTTGAGCTTCTGGGACCTAGCGTGAGGAACCCTGAGATGCGTACTTACGCTGTGGATCGGCTACGAAAGGCGGATGACGAGGAGCTACTGCTCTATCTGCTGCAGCTCGTCCAAGCGCTGAAGTTTGAACCGCCAATCGCATCGCGAGACGAGCATGAACCTGACTCTTCACTCGCTGCCTTTGTGATCGCTCGCTCTGCAGCGAATTTCAAGTTGGGCAATTTTCTGTATTGGTATCTCATGGTGGAGATTGAAGCGCCAATGCAGGATGAACGCGACCGTAAGCTGTTTGCTCGCGTGAGCTATGATTTCATGCAAGAGCTCGAGCGTACTCCAACAGGCCAAACACGTAGGAAGATACTACTTCGACAAGCTGAACTCATTACGGTCCTAAGCAAGATCAGCAAGGATGTCGTCAACTCAAGGACTGATCGTACAAAGAAGGTCGAACAGCTTAAGAAGTTCCTGGCGGATCCCAAGAATGAGCTTGTGCATATGGAGTCACCACTGCCTCTACCGCTTGATCCAAGTGTGCAGATTGTTGGTGTCTTCCCAGAAGACGCGAATGTTTTCAAGTCAACACTCCTGCCACTATATGTCAATTTCAAGACGGAGTCTGGAGAGAAGTATCCTCTAATATTCAAAACTGGTGATGATCTACGACAAGATCAGCTCGTGGTGCAGATTATTGCACTCATGGATCGACTTTTGCTAAAGGAGAACCTGGATCTCAAGTTGACGCCATACCGCATCCTTGCAACGTCGACCTTAGCTGGCGCTGTACAATTCATCCCTAGCACACCAGTGTCGACAATACTGGGAAGCAACAAATACAAGATGTCCATCTTGGGGTATCTCCGATACAACAACCCTGCCTCGGCCTCTGCGCCTTCGACGCTGGGTGTGCGCAAGGAGGCCATGGACAACTACGTCAAGTCTGTTGCTGGCTACTGTGTGGTCACCTATCTTCTCGGTGTTGGTGACCGGCATCTGGACAACTTGCTTATTACACCCGACGGTCACTTCCTGCATATTGATTACGGATATATCCTTGGTCGTGATCCCAAACCTATGGCCCCACTCATGAAGTTGTCCCGTGAAATGGTCGAGGGCATGGGCGGATCAACGAATAGTGGTGAGTCGCAGTTTGAGGCGTTCCGGCAGTACTGCTTCACTGCATATACCACTCTACGTCGCAGCTCGTCCCTCATCCTCAACTTATTCTCTCTCATGCAAGACGCGAACATCCCTGGCCTGGCAATCTTTGGCGACCAAGCCGTGACGAAGGTGGAAGAGAGATTCAAACTGGATGTCAGTGAGGACGAGGCGATTGCATTCTTCGCACAACTGATTGACAGGGAGATGGGTGCATGGGGTCCAGTCATGATTGATAAGTTGCACGGCTTGGTGCAGAACTGGAGGGCATGATCAATCCTATTGAGCTTTCGCTTTGCGTCGCAAATATACCCCAAACAATTCCGTATTCTGTATTCCGTCCCTCCTCGACTCAGCCGTCTGATACTCAAATTATTCACCAGTACAGCATAACCACTCCTCGCGCACGCCGATGAGTGCCTGCACTACACCACCGCTGTCGCTCTTCGACCAAATTCCCTCTCTACGCCTTCTCAACAGCACTCTTCTTCTGACAAACAATCTTGCTCTTATCAACAAACGGGAAAAACTTCTTCCCCTTCCTGCGCCCATTCTTTACACACCGATTATACAAATCATTTTCGCCGCAGACCTGCACCCTCGTCAACCACCCCTTCTCGCACTGGTAAATGGCGCGCATAGCAACGATTTTACCAGGACCGAAAGACCCGCAAGCATATCCGCCTTCGGGAATGCCGCCGCATTTGCCTGGGTACTCTTTTGCGAGGCCAGGCCAGCCGGGCTCGCTGGGGATGCGACCGAGGTCCCAGACTTGGAGTTTACTGTTCCATGTGGCGGCGGATGTGCCTGGGATGGTGGTTGCTGCGAGAGCTATGAAGGCTGTGAGGACTACTGTGAGCTGCATTATTGCTTTTGATGATTTGTAAGTGCTTTGGGTCTGTGTTGAGTGGGATGTATACTGGTTGACGCAGTGATGGACATGATCGTGAGTATAATTTTTGTGGTTCTTTCATCGAGGATCGAACAAAGGGCCGGACAATGACTGTCTACACTCTATTAAAGGGATGACTACATTTGAGCTGCCGGTCGCGACAAAGAGAATTTATTGTGCATTGTCTCACGCTCTGCTACTCGTACCCAAGCAACGAACTAGGGCGAAGCGGCATTGATTCCGTATTCCCAGAAAACCGATGCCAGGCAAAGGGGTACTGTGAACGCCACGAAGCCAGAGCTGTTATAAGGCCAGATGGCCTGGTATAGAAGCTTGATGTTTTTCATGATGGGAAACGAGATGAAGGTTGTGCTGGCGAAAAGTAGATACAACGATTGTGTACTGCGATCCGAAGAAATTTGAACGACTGCGTCCTAACCCGGCAAATATCAAATTTGCAGCCCTTGATCATCCCGTGCGTAAGCTCTCGTATATTCGTAAGTGTCATAAAATCGTACATGCCTCGCGGCACCGTCTTGTCGTCACCCATTTCCTCCGATATAGATGCATCGTGGTCATCGTCAGCAGCTCTCCGCAAGTCGCTCAAGACACGTAGGCACTCCAACCACACTCGTTCAGACACCAATCGCATCTGCCATAAGCGCGAACGGCGCCTCGGCGACAGAGGCAGACATATTCTCCGCCCATCGCAGACGGAGGAGCGTTGTGAGCGGTCGGAGCTCGATGAGTGCGAGGAATTCGTCGACTTTGACGTCCAGCCGTTGGAACTTGCATTGGCCCATGCATACTCACAGGCCTGGGCATTGCACCTGGCAAGCCCATGTGGCCATCCACGTAGCCGCTGTCAAAGCTTTTTGGCGACTCGCCGCCGCTGCTGCCACCCGAGCCATCGCTGGCGCTTACCTCACTTCCGGTCATCGAACTGCGACAGCTTCGCGTGGCCGCTCTGCCTTCGCCAATGGCTACTGGCAAGCCCTGCACGACGCCTCCGCCGCCTGGGCGTTGGCCGGGATACATGCCGTCGTTGGCGCTGAAGTTTCGGCAGATCATGAACGCCTTTGTAGCGGCGCCATCTCGTGCTAGAGCGGCAGATTTGTACGGCACGTCAGTGCTGTATTCACGGTTGTTGACGCGGACCTTGCAGAAGTGGCCGTGGCGGGTTTGGTAGGGCTCGTAGAGCGGCGACGACCAATGTCGGCGTTCACAGAGGCCTAAATCGGATTGCGGGTTAGATGTGGCTTGTGAGAGCAAAGTTTCCGGTTGGTTCGTGGCATTGAGTATATGTGCGAACAATGCAATGCGGTCTTGATCAAGCAAACGAGCCTGCGAGAGAGCCACTTACTCGAGAGATACATCGAATAGAACATGGTGGCTTGGATTGATGACGGTTGTTATTGGTAGTGGTTTCTGTGGGGCGTCACTGACTTTCCGTCCGCTTGATCTAAAGCAGCGAAGTGCCTGTGAAGAGACCCGAAGAGGCGAGAGGCGATCGTTGCACAGCAGTCTGGTAGTGAGCTGGCGCAATGCGGTTGGCTACAAATAGAGCAAAGGTACGGAATGGCTGCTCAAGAGTGTAGGCGAAGATAGTTTATGACAGCATTGGAGGAAAGGGTGTTGGCGTTGAAGCTGGGAGGCGTATAGATATGATGTTTCCGAGAGACGAGACGATTGAGGAACAACATGGAGCAGCACCGAACACCCGACAGGACACCGGGGATAGGGCACCTGGGATCGCAGCTCCAGCGGTATGGGCCAGAGAAAGCATCCTTACCAGCAACTTTCATTGAGTGCGCTGCAGTGTACGGTCCAGAAGGCTCAACCCGTGGAGCAATCAGCCCAAACCCTGGTGCGATGCGCTGGCGTGCATTCTTGCCAAACGACTGGGAGTAGGATTAAGATCGAGACGTGGAGCAAGGAGGGACGACCATGTAGCCCGCCATGCATTGTGCAGTACAGGGTCAACAGACGCAACACGCAATCTCTAGGCGCAGATCCTCAGTGGGGATGCACGTCGCAAGCGCGACAGATTGGCACACGAAGGCGTTACGAGGCGGAAGTAAATCATGTGGCTGCTCCCTGTCAACGGAAGCGTCAGGTACACTTGCAGCAGGACGTCGCGGTGACGTGAGAAGTATACAGCGCTGGTGTCCTGCAATTGATGTTGTGCAGCACATCATGCGTGGAGTTGCTCCTCAGAAGGAGTGAAGTGGTGTCCAGGGACAGCCCTGGGGTCGAGACTAAGTGAAATCCCGCAACATCGGTGCGTTGGTGCATTCGATAGCGTCAGTGGAGAGCACAAGAGCTCGAGAGGGGTGCTTGTCCACGGAGCCTGCTACCGAGCATGCCCATGTCATGCCCATGTCAAACGTGATTGCGGCGGTCGCTAAGAAGCATTAGGCTAACGTTTACGCTTCCAGGTACCCGATCTTTCAAATTAATTTTTTGCTTCCTATGATGCCCTGGCCAGGGCGAAAGGCAAGGAGACCGTGGCGGCGGTCTTGCTCCCGCATTCCCTAGCTAGCTCGTGCTGGACAACAACGTCGATGTTGAAGCTCCGCTTGTGTAGCCGAAGGTGCTCTTTGATTACACGAGCCAGTCGGGCACGCAGGTATGTGCTGTCAAGCGTCATATACGCACTGCAGCCACTACCGATCCGTGGGCCGCTCGGCAGCGCATGGTGGGCGGATGTCAATCTCACCTCAGTGCAATCGCCAGATCGTGCTCCAGATCCAGAGGGCTTCGGTTTTGCCGATGGCAATTTCGCCATTGGGGCCCGCCGCACTACATGAGTGAAACAAGAGCTGGATGCCAAAGTGCCGCAAGTAGTCGCACAAGAGCCGCCTCCACGATAACGGGCGTGGGAGGACGGCATGCTAAACGCATGGCGATGCATTGGCCCGGGGACGGCGGAACGGGCGTGCGATGTGTGCAGCTCATGCCTGGGCGTGGTATGGCATGAAGCAGGCGTGCTGAGTCTGTTTGCTGGCAGGCGTTCATAGGCTCGCGTGGGCTGCAAGGCCGGGGTCGTTGCATGTTGCATGCTTAGCACTCGATCCGGCCAGCTACCCGGACAGCACTTCGGCTCTGCGCACGCTGCCTCGCGTGCATCGTGGAGACAGCGTGGGCGAAGATCACGGACCTCACCTGGTATGGCAGCTGAAGAGTGGTAGTATAGCTCTCCCGCAGCGTTGAGGCAGCAAGGGCGGGCAGCGTTGGGCGCTGCAGTTGAGAGGTGTGCCCGCAAAGGGCGGTGTGTCGCGAGCTGCAATGCCCGTCACATACGCCGTGTGAGCAGGCGGCCTGGCCATGTTATCAAGTCGCCGCCGTCCGATCGTCTCAAGCTGGCGACGCAGGACCACGATGCTCCCTGGTCACGGGCGAGCGTTCGCTTGGGTCTGTGAGAAACAGAAAGGAGCACCACGAGCACCGACGGCGTGGATGGGCTGCTCGTTCGCAGGCACAGCGCCGAGTCGCGCGCACAACCTCCGAGCCGATCGGACTTGGTGGCGGAGTGTCTCGCCAGACTACCGCATCTCACAATCGGACACACATCGCCCGCCTCATACCACACGCATCTCGCGGATCTCGACAATCGAAGCCACCAGATCCTGATCTCGATACCATCTCATACCACTGCCAGCCGTGAAGCAATTCCAAACGATAGGCAGATATTGTATAAAAGGGTACGAGGGAGAGGGGCATGTCCGAAAGTCTGAATGACGATAGACGATAGCGGAGTACCGAATGGATGACCAAATCACTCGCGACAACGGTTGATTTCGGGGCGTGTTTCAACATTGACTCCAAGGCTAAGTATTCTCCCATATGTCTCTATATCGTCCTTCATTTCCCCATACACGTGCGATTCCCATTCTCAGAGCTCCCTTTTCGCGCCAGAACATCGCTAATCGTCACTTGCACGCGACCGCCGCCAAAATGACCGTCCAAAGGATCACCATGTTCAAAGTAGCCAATGAGGCGGATATCCCGACATTCTTCGAGAAGTACAAGACGCTCGAGAAAGAGCAAAAGAAGGTATCATAGCAAAATCTCCAGACACTGAGGCACAATCACGCAGCTGACAATGTCACACAGGACGGCAAGCCCTACATCCTCTCCGTCAACGCCTACCAGCCAGTAAACGATCCTCGGACACAAGGCTACAACGTCCTAGCAAACACGACTTTTTCCTCCCTTGACGACGTGAAATATTATGATGAGAAGTGTGAAGCGCATGCGGCATTCAAAGCATTCGCGAAGGAGAGGGTAGCTGGGCCGCCTATGGTTGTGATGTGGGAGACCTCATGATGCAGCTTCGACTTGCGGGGAGTACAATTGTGCGTTTTGCACGGAAGACCGACACATGTGTCTCTAAGAGGGTGGTTGGGTACACGCGCTGTTGTCAACCACGTTGCATGTGTGAGCTAGGCACTACTGGAGTAAGTGTCAGGGCGATATGTACATACATGAGAAACAAGGACATTGGTCTGAGCTTCACAACACTGAAGATCTGCTTCGTCATAAAGACAGCTTTGTTAGCTTCTCGAAGTCCGACATGTCAACTGCATTTGAGAGCAAGATTGGTCATGGCGCATATTATCTCAGGTCAGTGAGACTTCGACATTGTGTCCGGTAACCCCAATCTCATCCTCGTTGACGGTCCCAGAATCCCGATCTTGCGATCAGGAACACGAGCAATACCAACGCTGAGAAGTAGCTCAGTGGTGACGTGCCTTGGGAAGACATGACGTAGTCTGCACCCATTGCATACTGCACTAGCAGGCAAAAGGAAAAGAAGTCTTGAGGCTGAGGCAGTGCACGCCAGCCAAATTGCGCAGGAATGTCTGATTGCTGCTCCAGGGCATTTTGACGTTCCACATAACGCTGCAGTGTGTACTACGGTGACGGCTTTGGCTCTCTCGTGGAACGCGTGACCATATCCTCAGGCTGAAGAAGACGTCCAACACCAGTGCGAGTGGCCTAGGACCGTCCGATCCGTTACCATTGTCTGCACTCATCGCTGTACGTTTCGTAGCGTGAGGCAATGTACGAACACAAAGGCGATGCTGGCGCTTGAATGCCTGCCTGAGCTGAGCTTCTCAGGCAAGGCTGGCCGGGAGACGGCGGACACACAGGCGATCTTGCTAAACGAGTGGTGACCGTCATCCAATATAAAAAGAACGACAACGCGGCTGGTCGAAAAATTCTTTTTGATCCGCAGAACTACCACCATCATCGTCATCGTCATCAAATACACCAGAAGCATCCAGCTCCTTGTTTGCAATAATGTTCCTCAAACGGATCTTATTCACTGCAGGCGGTCTAGCCACGACCGTCTTCGCGTCAATGTGCCATGTCGAGTCTGAGATTTACCATCAACAATTGTCGGCATGTGGCTCTGGAGGTTGTATTCCGGGTGACACCTTGTAAGCCAGCGGGTCGAGAGCGATATATTCAATAACCAAGCGCGCTAACGAGTCCACAGCATCGGCAGCGTAATCTTCTATTAAGCGTAGACAAGCAAGACGTTCCTACCCGTCAAACTGCCATCATTCACAAATCAATCCCTGACCTTTCACCAGGGACATTCTTACGGCTCACGTCATCGTCATGGCGCGCATTGCAGACGTACTCCCAGACACTGGATCGAACGTAGATCTCGACCCTGCTGTTTTGGATGGTAATTCAGTACATCCGAAACGATGAAACTCGCTAACTCTGCCAGTGCTGCCGCGGAATTCGAAGATTCTCAAGTCGTACACTTTCGGCACAGCCTTGTGGACACGCGCCGCTCGCGTGATAGTGTCTCTTGAAGACGGGTCCGAGAAATCGTACTTCCTCAAGGTTCGTCAAGCGAGCAACATTTTGGACGTCAGACTGACACGCCATGCGTAGTGCTCCTCAGAAGAGTTAGGGAAGAGAATGATTGCCGCAGAGTTCTCTTCGCTCAGTGAAATATACAAGTGGAGTCCAGCCCTTGCGCCAATTCCGTATGCGACCGGCGAGTTCCGCGACAGCAAGATCCCAACCTACTTCTTGCTCATGGAATTTCTGGAGATGCAGACAGGACCTCCAGAGCCGGCAAACTTCATGAGGCAGCTTGCCGACCTTCACCACCGCAGTACTTCTCCCACTGGTCAATTCGGCTATCGTATGGTTACCTGCGTGGGCCCCAACGCGCAAGACACAACTTGGGAGAGTTCTTGGTCGACTTTCTATGCTAGACTATTGCGACAGTTCTATGAGCGTGAGTTGAACGTATGCGGTCCTTCCAAGGATGGCAAGTACGAAGCCGCAATGGAATTGCTGATCACACGCACCATCCCGGCGCTGCTGGAACCCTTGCAAGCAGATGGTCGCACACTGAAGCCATCTTTAGTACACGGTGATCTGTGGGAGGAGAATACTGGCACAGAGTTTGAAGGCGGGCAACCCAAGATCTTTGATCCTGCTGTTTTCTACGCCCACAATGAGTACGATTTTGCAGCATGGAGGAGCGAGAACGTTCCATTCGGTCGGCCTTACTACCGACAGTATTTCAAGTACATCCCACCAAGCGAGCCGAAAGAGCAGTGGGATGACAGGAACAAGCTGTATGCCATTAGAGGCGAGGTCCATCACTCCAGCCTCTGGCCTGCACTCTGCGACAGTCAACGCGAAATGTACTGTACCTCTACTGGTATCTATTGTTCTTTCAGCTACTAACGTGAGCTTCACAGAGTCTCGGGGTATATGGATGACCTCAACGCCAAGTACGCAGATTGTGCAACAACTGGAGGTGCAAAGCAAGATGCCTGACCGGCGATCTTAAAGAGCTGTTGCTGTCTACTAGAAATGCTTGCAAGAACCATGGCGACCAGTGACCACGTGGCGTAAGTCTTGCCCATTTGCTCGCATTCAGGTTCACAGATATAGCATGATGTATTCGTCTCGGTATTGGAAGTGTCTTCCTACCGGCTCTCCTCTGCTATTGCCGATTGCTGCAGGCTATCCGTCTGTTAGCCTCCTGATGTGAGAGCGCCTCAGCTGTGGCTGTCTTCACCACTGCGGTAAGCATGTGATGTACCCAACTCGATGCTTTGGGACGCTCAGCTGAGCGGAGCTTCAAGGTAAGAGGTAGTTACCGAGAAGCTAGACGCCTGCAAACTAGTGACAGCTCATCACACCAGTTGACGTCTACGCTTGAGATGACGTTTAACGCGCGAACAGAGTCTTGAAGTACCACCACCATCAGCACTGGTGATATCGTATTCCACTACTTTATCGTTTGACCACTCAGCATTTCGGCCTGGCATTGACGAAATTATTGATGATGGATGCTTATCGCTTGGCTGTGACCCCATACCCAACCCCGCCGCATGTGTCGTCGGCTCTCAGTATCGTTTTACTGTGCTCAGTGACAAAGTCCTGAGATATGAGTGGGCCGAGGACGGATGCTTCGAGGATCGTGCCTCGACTTTTGCTATCTGGCGCAACTTTCCAGCGCCAGCATTTCGACTGGAGGATCGAGGCCATGAGATTGAGCTCACGACAGCCGAGTTCAGCTTGAAGTACAACAAGAAGAAATTCTGCACGAACGGGTTCCACGTGAAATTTTCCGCCAAACTCCCCACCGCCGTCTGGGGTGCTGAATGGCGCTTCGGGCAGTCATCGGCTTACAAGAACCTGGGAGGAACTGCAAGAACGCTGGACAAAGTGGAAGGGCGATGTGACATGGGACTTGGGCTCCTTTCTCGACGCGGGTACGCCAACATAGATGACTCAACCAGTATGCTGTTCGAGCGGAGTGGATTTGCTACGCCCCGTCGCCCTGGAAATCGCATTGACGGCTACCTCTTCGCGTATGGATCCGACTACAAAGGCGCTATGAGATCTTTTTACGACATATCTGGACATCAACCATCGGTCCCAAGATGGTGCCTCGGCAACTGGTGGGGCAGATATCACGCCTACTCCCACGTGGAGTATATTGGACTCATGGATCGATTCAGGGAAAAGGATGTACCGCTGTCGGTAGCAGTCATCGATATGGACTGGCATTGGGTCAATGAGCCAAATGTGCCGCACTCGGGGTGGACGGGATATTCGTGGAACACGGACTTGTTTCCTCATCCCAAGGCCTTTACTCGGGCATTGGCAGAAAGGCATTTGAGGATCACGCTGAACGACCATCCCCATTCAGGTGTGCATAAGCATGAGGATGTGTATCAGGAACTAGCCGAAAAGCTCGGGCACGATAAGATGAGTGAGCAACCCATCTCGTTCGATCCAACTTCGCCTGAGTTCATGCAAGCGTATTTCGACATTGTCCATCGAAGACTGGAAGAAATTGGTTGCGACTTTTGGTGGATTGATTGGCAGCAAGGCACTGAGACTCAAATTCCGGGACTCGATCCATTGTGGCTCTTGAATCACTTCCAATATCTCGACACAAAACAGGCTAAGCCAGATTCGCGTCCAATCATCTTTTCGAGGTACGCCGGGCCAGGAAGTCATCGTTACCCCGTCGGTTTCTCCGGCGATGCAGTAGCAAGTTGGGCATCTCTACGCTTCCAGCCGGCGTTCACTGCTACTTCTTCGAACATTGGGTTCGGTTGGTGGAGCCACGATGTTGGAGGCCATCTTGCGGGCGAGCGCGACGATGAATGCACCACCAGATGGATCCAGTACGCTGTCTTTTCGCCCATCCTTCGCCTGCATTCTACTAATAGTCGATGGATGTCGAAAGACCCGTGGCTGTATCGGGCGGAGCACACGGTAGCCATACAAAAGGCTTTGCGTTTCCGTCATCGTCTTGTGCCTTACATATACTCCTGCCACGTCAGCGTGGAGCCGGACTTGCCATTGGTCAGACCTCTTTACTGGGAGTATCCCACACGCGACGTCGCATATCGATATCCGAACGAGTACTCTTTTGGGCATTCCCTCATAGTCTCTCCTATCGTTGATCCCCGAGACTCGAGAACCAACTTCGCCAGAACAAAGGTCTGGATTCCTCCCCATCGACACGTCGATATTTTCACAGGCGTCGTATATAGCGGAGACCGCGAGCTGGACATGTATAGGACGCTTGATAGTATCCCTGTCCTTGCGCCTGAAGGATCTATAATCCCGTTGGACCAACTGCCGACGCCTGCAAATGGATGCAAAAATCCTGACTCGTATGAGGTGATCGTGATCGTGGGCCGTGACGGCTACTTCGAGATCATCGAGGACAGCGATGATGATGACAGCTCAAGCACTGTCACAGGTGCTGGCCGACGTTCATTTGTTCTCTCATACGATCAGGGTGCGGGACGACTTGACCTCAGCAGTGCCGGCAATCGTGCATGGACCTTCCGCTTCGCCTCGACCTCTATCGATCCATCATCGATCCAAGTCAATGACTGAAATAACGGCAGATTGGATGTCACATGTAGCAACGATGGCAGAGATACTACCGTGAAACTCCCAACTGGCATTTCACATGGAGGCATCATTCACATCCAGCTGGGTCCTATACCCCAACTTGCCGTACGAGAGCATTCAGATACTATCAGTCGGATCCTACTCGATCTGCAGGCTAGTGTCAGTATCAAAGATAGAGTCTGGGAGATCGTGCAAGCGCAACAGCCTGCTGCAGTCAAAATCGGAAGGCTTCTCAGTCTTGACGTTGACCACGCCATGATGGGCCCTATACAAGAGCTGATGCTAGCGGACGGTCGTGTCACTCCCTGCCCAGTGTATGTCCACTAGCCATCAAGATTGCTGCTGTCTGCGAACTTGTCGTTCAAAGCTGTTTGGTCGCCTGGCCTTGGAATGACATGAGGGACAATGCGCTTTAAGAAGAAGAGAGCGGTCTCGGTGACACTTCACTTTTTGCATAAGCGGTTCAGCTTACCAAGGTCTCTGCCTCGCATGCAAGGCAAATGGCTTATTACCGAGAGGAAAACCCTTGACGCAGTGACCTGGTATGGGTCGAAGGAAAGCGGCGACAGGCTTTTCGGGATGTATGTTATACGATAGATGTTCAGACAAAGGCATCGATAATAAGTACGACCGTATGTCAGTGACTTGATGTCTCGTCTGGAATCCACATAATCTTTTGCGCTCAATGCACACAACTGGGCTTCTTGACGGTGCTGCTCAAACAATGTGAACATCTGATGCCCTCCAATTGACCCTCGACGCCTTCATTCCATGCCTCAAGCCACATTCTAAGATGCGCCACGGGCCTGTCTGCCGAACTCAAGCGGAAGCGACTTTCTATATGACTCTTCTGGTATGACATAAACTGACACGTCCCAAGGGATTTCGGCCGAAGATTCATCTGAGTCCTCTGGATAAGTATAATCTTCTCCCTCCAAATCCGCCAACTCTTTCAACAAGCCTGAGACAACAAGTCGGTGACTTTGTACGCTTCCGAAGTCCTCCTCTCGGATGACGCTTAGCCATCTCACACGGTCGTCATCGCGGTCATACCTGGAGTCGTGAACAAGCCCGGCCGTGCGGAGTCTCTCAATGTCCCAAATTGCAAATCCCACTCGCCTCCAAGGATAGAATCCGTCTCCGTGCTCTAATGACCGAGATTCCTTGAACAATCGGACGAAATGTTCCAGGGTCTGGGAAACTTCGGGCCAATCTTGAGTGACCATAATGGATCGTTTGCGAGGCAAAATTGCTATTGCCGGAGGCGGATCATCTGCAGGTTTGACGTCTTGCAGGTACTCCTCAGCCGTAAGAAAGAGCTGCATCGCATGAAACAGATAGTCTCTAGGGCGATTCCTGTCATGCTCGCCCAAATTTCCTTGTCTCTCAAACCCGAACAGGTCAATGGGTCTCATGTCGTCCGCTTCCATATGTTGACATCGCTCTGGAAGCTCGAAAGCACGTCGTTTGTAGCTTGCGAAGAACATTCGTGCGAAATAGATCATCCAGAACGCTTTGAGGATTTGTTGCATCTCACGCCACAGCAGTGGGCCAGTGTCAGGGACTGGTGACCTAGGACTCGTAGGCAGATCAGTCCACTTGTCTTGCCATAGGTCGAATTTGATCCCTTCTCCTACGCCTACGGTCAAAGGCCGCAAGGAGTGGAAGCGACGAAGGAAATGGTCAACACAATGCAAAGTTGTGGCATGAATGGCGAAAGACGTAGTGAGTAGACGTCGTGCCTCGTAGGGCTTCATGTCCTGAGGTAGAGATTCGAGAAACTTGTCACAATGAATGCTTTTTTTATTGAGACCAGGTGAAAACGCCATCAAACCAGAATCGCTCAACCGCTTCATCAAAGATGGCGATTGGCAGTGGAGATGGGCAGCAACTCGCACGGCAAAAGCGAGTTGTGGGTGAACAGATCTTTTACGTAGCAGATCATTCAGTATAGAGGGTATCTGTCGTTCGATGGCTAGATGTCGCCACACATGCGGTGATGCTAGCATCATATTCTGCAGATCGAAGATGCTGTCGAGATTTCGGTAGAACATGGTAAGTATCTCGCTTGGCAGTGTCTCAAATCCCACATCTAGAGATTGCATCCTGACATGTAGCAAGGTCCGATTAATGGACGGAGCTTCGAAGGTCAGGAGGTGATTCACTAAGGAGTTTGGATCGAAGGGGTGATGGGATTTGACTCAAAATGGCGAGTTTATCCGAATTCAGGCTAATATGTTGATGTGCACAATTCTATCTCGAATGATAGATAGGTGGAGGTAGTAAGTTGGAATGAGTGACTGAGTGTTACGAACACGTGCAGGCAGAGTCAGCTTCATGTGTAAGTGAGAAGCGGATACCCCTAGAATAGGCAAGAGACGATCAAGTACGCGAGAAGTAGAGCACGGGCTCATAAGGTATCAACGACTGCGCGCTCGGCCGAACTGCACGTCATGTGACGCTGATCACATGCTAAGTCTGTTTAGCAATACTAAGTGACTTAATCAGTATATCTATAATATATTGGCTATTCTACTACACATTAAGTTGTGGGGTTGGCTATAGACCGATGACAAGGCTCAAATGTAAAACAAAGCTGCCTTACATTTGTCCCTCACTATCTACGGTCTTTTCACATGGCCATACTGGATTATAGTCTGTCCGGATTTGATATGACTCACAACTCAAGGAGTAAGAACGCCGCACACAGAAGAAGCCGGAAGCTTGTCACGGCACGGGACGTGGCTGAGCCAGAGGCTGCACTACTTGACGTAGGAGTTGAAGCCGTAGATGCCGCTGATCCAGCTATGCCATCGAAACCAGTGGCCAACAGGAATCCTCCTTGAGAGCCTGCCGTCGTGGGAAAGACAGTCGTCGAACCTGCCGAATCGTAGCTGGTAGCATCGAAGAACATTCCAGATATGATGAGTGAGGTGCAGATTGCCCCCGACAACGGGCGCTGGGTATTGGACAGGTTAGGAGCAGTGGCGCCCCAGCCGCTAAGACGATGTAAGAGCCTGAAAAGATTTGCAGGATATGGCCAACTCACTCGGGACAGCATACAGCATAGGTGTCGTTATACGGGATTGAAGACCACGCAGACGGGCATACAAGAGGGTTAAAAGCCGGTAGGGCGACGTTGTTCGCTACTGCTACTACGCTGGAGTAGAATTGACTTGGATAGCAAGATGTCAGGGTTTTCTGAGGCGCAGGATTTATGACGTCTTGCCAATAGTTGTTTCCGACTTGCGTGAACGAGCCAGTACATTCCGGTGGAGGAGTAAAGACAGTCGTCAGCGCCATGTTGTACGATTTGGGGTTGGTCTGTACCGATGTCCAGGTGAATGCAGAACTTATTGCGGAAGCAGAGATCGAAGTCGGAGATCCTGGGGCTGGCGTGGTAGTCTTTGTTGACGTAGAACTAGAGTATGAAACACCCACGCAGTCGTACTCGCTGTTAAGAACCTGCGACGCGCAATTCTCGCCATCTGGACCGACAATAGTGTTCCACTTGTAGAGATCCATAATGTTGGTTCCCGCCTGGCTCGCGAACGCTGAGCATGGTGCTCCCGATGGATTCGTCTCAAGATACTGAGTGCATAATGGGACTATGCCCTTCTGGGTTGATCCAGGTGGTCCGTTGGTGGTAGAAGTTGTAGCAGAAAATGGGGCCAGAGAACATGGAACAGCAAGACCACCAGAGGTTGTACACGAAGTGTAATCGACCGAAGAAACTCCAATCTGTCGTTCGAGAAGCGTTGGAGTTGGTGCCCATGTCAAGCTCAGATCTTGTGTAGCTTTCGCAACGACCGCTAGACTGCTAAAAGCGAGTGTAAGGTGCATCCTCGTTCAGCTGTGGTAGCTGGTACCTTGAGGACTAGGAAGAAATGCAAACTGACCTGGATGTTGCAGACAACCTGTTACCTGTCTGCTCTATTGCATCCCAACAATCCCATCTCGTCGCCGGGAAGACACGCCGCTCATTCCGGATAAACTCGATATGGACTGCGTCAAACGAAGCGATATACCAAGCGATAATCAAGCGTTGGCAAGCATTCTTGAGTGGGCTAGTGCACATCGCGTATACTGTATTGACGTAGCGAGCTAACAAAGCAGGGAGCAGAACCCCTGATCATCGCGTGCTGTTTAATCAAGGTAAATACACGCTAAGCTTCGTGGGGCGTACGGGCTAAGCTTCGTGAGGCGGGATTCTGATTCTCCTGCGCCTCCGAGTCCACCACATCTCGCATCTCGCACATGTGGATGCCGTCTGCAGGCGTCGAGGACTCTAGTGCAGAGCTCGGATCGCTCAATCCGACAGCCATCTCTGCTCCTGCTACAATTGGCCATTGCTTGCACTAACGCCAATATTTCAAGCGAGCACAATGTGGCACAGTCTCATCGCCTCATTGCTCTGATTCCAGACGATTTCCGGTCTCGTTGATGCTGGATCCTACCTCAACAACCTGACTCCTTCGTTGCAACTAGCAACGCAGACTTTAGCCGTAATGGCAAGAGCCGTTCAAGTTCCCCATCACATGTCCTTCTAAACTTCACTGCACCAATGAGTAATGCCTCCGTTCAATCCGCCGCTGAGAACATGAAGCTGTACATACTGCACCACAAGCTACTCGACTCGGCCAGTCTCCATTGCGGGATTATCAAGAAATAGAGAGGCCGTATCTCGGATCATGATGAATGCCAGCATTCAGACTCATCCGAATCAACAGGGTACTGGAAGTCCGGATTCCCATCTCCGTCACTATCATGCACTGTAAGTCGATGACTTCGCACAATGGGCATGTCCTCTTCTCTGATGACACTCAACCATCGTATGCGATCCAGGTCGCGTGATCTGCTGATGCTCAGCCAGTGCACAACATGCGGCCTGGTGTCTTTCCTGATATCATTGATGAGGCCTGCACGCTCTAACCTCTCCGTGTCCCAAATGGCGAAGCCGAGGCGCCGCCATGGATAAAACCCGTTGCCGTCGCGCTGCGAGCGGATCTCCTTGAACATTTTCGCAAAGTACTCCATAGTTTCTGACACGTGTGGCCATATCTGACTTTCGTTTTCCTTCTGCTGGAAACATGGCAGGGGCTGAGTCAGTGGAATTTGAGGTACTGCTTTGATTTCTTGGAGGTACTCCTCGGCGCCAAGGTAGAGGTGCAGAGAAGTAAGCAGGTAATCTCGCGGTCGCTTCCTCCAAGACTCCTCCCCGTGTCGCGGGAACTTGGACAGATTTATTGGTTTCAACTCTGAGATTTCCGCGATCTTCCATTCCGACCAGTCGTGGAATGCGCCCTGCTCGAAGGCTGCGAGGAACAATCGTGCTGTGTGAACCATCCAGAATGCTTTCAAGGCACGCTGGAGCTCATCCCATTGCAAAAGACCAGTATCTGGGCCGGAGTATCGAGACACAACAGGCATCATGTTCGACTCATCGTCATGCTGGTCAAGGAAACCCATGTTATTTCAAGGCTACATGGTATGAAAGCGAGCGGCGTAAGAGGCGAGACATCGCAGAGCTGTGGCACGAATAGCGCTAGACGTCGTAAGTAGTCTGCGGATCTGTATGGGTGTCATGTCTGATGGCAGGCTCTTCAGGGTCGAGTTATCGTTGAGCTCATTTCCAGGATCACCATAGCCAGGTCTCAAGAGATTGAGACCGTGTCTATCGACGTACGTCCGGAATAGTGGCGACCGATGACGGATGTGTGTGGCGATCAATATCGAGAAGGCGACTTGAGGAGGAACAGATCCCCTTGTGAGCAGCTCGTTAATTACCGGCAGAAGGCACGAATCGAATTCGAGGCACCTCCAGACATGTGGGCAGGCTAGCATGACCTTTTCCAGGTCACTGATATCTTCCACATGGCCTATAATCATAGTGATCACCTCGCTAGGACATTCCGAGAGCTTGTCCATATCGGCCTTTGTAGAAGTTCGTGGTGTCTTGATACGTGTGCTTACGCACAAGCCGTGTGCTCAGACAGAAAAGCCAAGCGGAGAAGACTTCGAGATGAAAGTAAAGAAGATAAATATGTAGATCCGCCGGTCTTGCCATCTCGGCGGCTAAAGACCTACCACAAGCAGTCCTCACAGACGCATCGCTGAGTGTGTCTGTAGGCCCATATATCCAGGCGAGGACGGTGGAGAGTGCACACTGCAAGAGACGACTGTGAGTATTGTCCCAAATGATAGCGTGAGACGTTTTTGGTCATTGACATCTTTCGAAGGGAAGCGTCTTTGTCTTGTATATAGCCAGCCGGAAATGCTGTGCGAAAATCCAGATCCATCAAAAGAATAAACTACGATTATATTTTTGTCAAAACAACTCCAAGCACATACGACCATAGGTCAGTGAAAACTGGGCATCCCGTCCGCTCTGCCATACATAAGCACTGAACCGGGCGACTAGTACTAGAGTGGGTGACCATCTGGGAATCCCGCCTGTTGTATGTTTTTATTCTCCACTCCTTTTTGCCATTTTTTGCTACCATTTTCAATTGCCTCTTGGCCACGTGATGCACTGCACATCTTATTTAACATGCGAAGCCGCTATCCTCTTCAAATGTTAATAAAGAACCTCCAAAATCTAAGCTGGCGCCCTGCGCTCGCGTCTTGATCCTCCGCTTGCCGAAGGCGTGCTTGGATCAAGGGGATGTCGTGCGCGACGCTGCATATGACAACACACGATCAGACACGATAACACGAACCTTCGCTGCAAATCTGCCATTCACAGCTTCGCCTTACGCTCTAGAGATTCAGCGTGCTGCTTCACGGTACTTGCCATGAAGACGAATTGAAGCCACATCAGATGCAATACACATCCAACCTACTAGTGCTGCTGGACGCTTTCGCGGTCTTCGAATGAGTTGATCCTTCGCCTGTGCGGAGGTCGGCGTGCAATTTTCGACGCCTGTACAAATGGGCCTTGATTTCCATCGATGGAAATGTGACTTCGTTGCCAATCTTTTTATGCGGTTTTGCGCAGCGTAAGTACTGAAATGATGATTTAGCCAGATCAAACGAACCAACTGCCGTCTGGGATGACCATGAAGCCATGCTGACCTCTGATTGCGTGCTCAGCCCATACTCTGAGCTATGGGCTGTCACCTCAACGATCAGCATGGTTCTCGGCCAAGCTTCATCACTATCCTAGGGTTACAGAGCTCCATTGGAATCATGGCGCCGATTGCAGGGACAGTGCAGAACCTGCCATCGGTATATTAGAAGCACGCGTAACCCACGTGGCGTGAAGATTTTAATCTGTACCTCATCTCATTAAGAAGATCTTCTGAATCGTGCCAAAGATTCAAGTCCGTCATGAGCACCACTGACAAAGGCGTTCAGTCGCCTGTATCCAGTGAGCAGGAGTACTATCCACAGCCGGCCAAACGTCAAAGTATCTACTACCAGAGATAAGAAGCCGTTGACAGTGCTAACGTGTTTTCCCCAGGTGTGAAATGGTACCGCTCAACATGGTTCAACGCTCTGATCCTCGGGGTGTGCAACTTCCTCGCACCGGGCATCTGGGGAGCAATGAACTCGCTTGGTGGCGGAGGCTCTCAGTCGCCATGGCTCGTTAATGCGGCTAATTCACTTACTTTCTGCTTGATGGTCTTGACTTGCGCATTCTCAAGCATCTTCGTCAAGTACATTGGCATCAAATGGACGCTCATCCTGGGGGCTGCCGGCTACTGCCCGTACGCCGCTGGTCTTTATTGCAACAACAGGTTCGGTAGCGACTGGTTCGTCCTTCTTGGAGGAGCACTGTGCGGTTTGGGCGCCGGAATCTTCTGGTCGGCCGAAGCTGCCATCGCTCTCTCGTATTCTGAGCCGGAGAACCAGGGACGATTCCTAGGCTTCTGGCTCAGCTTCCGCGTCATGGGCCAGATTCTAGGTGGTGCGGTCAACCTTGGTCTTAACGTGGACAGGAATCAAGCTGGCTCGGTGTCTTACACAGTCTTTCTGATCTTCATTGCGTTGCAAGCGCTGGCTCCGTTCGCGGGACTGTTACTCTCCAGCCCATCCAAGGTGCAGCGAACGGATGGTGTCACCGTGTCCTGCGGCATTCCCAAAACACAGCGCATCACCAAAGAGCTGGTTGCAATGGGCAAAGTCTTCATCAGCAAGAAGTACCTGCTAATCATCCCACTCATCGCTCAGGCTGTGTACGCAGAGGCTGTGTTCTTCACGTATGCTGGCCTCTGGTTCAGCGTTCGCGCGAGAGCGCTCGGATCTTTCCTTGCTGGTGCTGTTGCTCTTGCTTCGGGCAATGCGCTAGGTGCGTTCTTGGACAACAAGAAGCTTAGTCTCAAGACTAGGAGTCGTTGGGCCTTTGGCGTGATTATGGTCACGCAAGGAGCCTGGTGGCTTTGGGGTGTGATTGTTGCAACGGAGTTCAAGAAGTCCCAGCCGACATTCGATTGGGTGGATGCAGGCTTCGGCAAAGCCTTCGCGTGGTTCATCTTCCAGGTGCTTGGGTTCCAGGTGAACTACATGTTTGCGTAAGTTCGGCAATGAATTTTAAGAACCATGCAGCAGCTGACGCCCTGCAGATACTTTGTCATCGGCAATCTAGCAGAGAACGATGAAGAGGTCGTCCGATATGCCGGTCTCCTGCGTGGCACGGAATCCGCCGTGCAAGCAGTCTCGGTAAGTGTATCTTTGCGTGTAGCTGTAGCTCTCATCTGACTTGTGCTCCAGTACGGCTTGTCCAGTGTGAAGATCATGGGCGAAGTCGGCAACATATACTTGAACTTCGGACTCTGGGCGCTTGCCATTGTCCCAAGTTGGCTTGTAATCAGACAATTTGGCCTTCATTCTGATGATAAGAAAGTGGAACGAGAGAGGGGTCGCGTGGGTGGTGAGGAAGGCAAACCGAGCGTCGTTGTACAGAGCAAGGTTGCTGTGTAGACTGGGGATAGAGCAATCAACCTCTCTTCAGATGTTAAGGGGCGGCAATAGACGGGCCCTTGGGCGTACATGGCGCTCGCGCGCGTGACATGGAAGCGAGCGATCTGTCTGCGACACGCAAAATTTGCGTCTAGAAGTTTGGACGTACCAAGTACCAAGAAGTTATGACTTACATGGCGATGACAGCATGGAATTATCACGTTTTTGGAACCGATTGCGTCGCAGTGCTTTGAATTTCTCGTTGACCTTGTTCGAACTTCATCATTGCCACAAATAGGCGTTCTACATCGACAATATACTCCACGTGCGTCCCCGCCAACTCCCCTAACCATGTTTCCACTCTTCCCTTGCTTTGAATGTCTCAATACCGTCTACTGAGGTAGTATCTCCATATTCGATGCTCGTTGACTGCCCCAACTCCAACCCTGATTTGAATATGCCGTGGCCAATTTTTGACTGCGTCAAGCACTTCAGCTCGTACCTAGAGAGTCGCGAAACCGATATGAATGAGAACATGAAATTTCACTATGAAGAAGTTCCGTGCGAGTTTGTATCGATCGTTGATCTGGACGGTTGCCATCGCTATAGCAGTGAAGTCCAGAATTACACGCGGGCCAACCAATCAGCAGTAGCAGTGTCGTAATGTAAGATGTCAATGAAACGTGTTACTCCAAATATAAGCCATTGACGGTGTGAGTATCAGACGCATGAAGCTCGATTTGTTGTGCAGCGTAGCGAGGCAGGAGCGCCCCCTTGGCCCCGCGTGTCTGTGAAGTCCTCCCACGCCAAGACACCACATTCGATGAATACACCTGCAACAATCGACTTAAATGATTGAAAGGATGATTTCTAGCCTGAATGTGATAGCCGCTGATAACTACGCTTGTGATGGCTCTGCACAATAGCAAAAATATGGTACAAAGGCATTTTCGTCATCAAGATGCCTCCTGAGACTCCAAAACGATAGATATGGATCTAGAATGCAAAAGGATGGTCCCTATGGGGGTCGAACCCACGACCTTGGCGTTATTAGCACCACGCTCTAACCAACTGAGCTAAGGAACCTGGTATCAAGCTATTTGATGAAGAAGGGGAGGACAACTGCCAATATGATGTTTGCACTTACACGCGCGGTGAGGACAGCAGACAGCACATGGCTGGAAGGCCGGCACTGGAATAGAGGCGCAGGTGGAAGGGTCCCTTCTTTTGTGACTGCGCCGGCAGATCGAATGTTCCTTCACATAACCACTTCCAGTAACTTAGTACTTCGTTGGTTGAAGACTCCGCGCCAGATTAGGAAAGACGATGGTGCAAGCCTATCGAATGCAAGCTCGCAATTCTCGGCTTGCTGTTTGTGTTCACGAACGATGATCTGATCCGAGGAGAACGAGGACGAGTGCTGCTCGAAGGTGTTTGCTGTGTTAGCGGTTCTGGAGCTTTTCTACCAGTCTTTCATTTCGACGCCCACCAGGAAAATCAGATGGTGATGTGTTAATATTATCACACAAACTCTGTGGACGAGCACGTAGAAAAGTCCGGAATCGACGAACGATGGCGGGTTGTGTCGTGCGAGCGAGTGAAGACTTCAATTGTTGTGTTGCCGCTTCATACGACAATAGTCTTGCTCGCAACTTAGCACCGAGGCTGTACAAGCTTTTGCTCTGCACTTCGTTCAAGAAATTGCACATGTGACGAATTTTGCTTCTCAATGTAATTGATCTGCAAGCTTATTTCAATAATAGCGAGGTTGATGATCCCCTTTCGGAAGGATTCTCCCTACAGAAGAGTTAATGTGAGTTGTGAGAGGGAGAGGGGAGGGAGAGGGGAGGTAAGTCGGCCTCCCTGCGCTCCGATTGGCTGCAAAACGATCTGATCGTGAGATCATCAATCCGCGCTTTCGATGATCACTCCTTCAATGCAAAAGGGAATTTGCTCGTAGAGGAAACACTGCAGCATTGAGCATTCCTCCAACACCTCCAATATACTCAGCAACCACACACAAAATGTCTACATCAACAGCGTGCACATCGTGCATCCGCACCATGCGTCAACAGCTCCGCCGGCAGCTCCTGCAACCGCAGCGCCTCTCATCAACAGCAACCCGCGCATTCGCCTCTTCCTCGCGCTCTGCCGCCCAAGATCAAAAGCCTCAGACCGACTCTCAACCCTCGCAAGCATCTTTCATCGCTTCTCTTCGCTCGAGCCAGAACCCCATCGCCAAAGCAACCACAGAACCCTACGTCGCGTACGGCGCAACCGAAGAGCTCTTCAAAGCCTGCGCCGCAACATGCTCCTACACCATCCCTTCATTGAACCTCACGCCTCCCCAACCTGCTCCCAAAAACGAGCGCGAAGAAGACGTCGGCGAGGGCGAGGGATGGTGGTTTGCTCCTAAGTCTCAAGGTGGTCTTGAATTGCCCGTCACTTTCAATGCATGGGCCCAGGTCATGTACCTGCACATGTATGCATTGACCGCGCGACTGCGCAAGTTCCCTGCTGCACACGTGCGCGTCTGGGAGCAGAACTTGCTCGATCACTTCTTCTACGCGGCGGAGGATCGCATGGCTGTTTGGCACGGCATGTCTGCTAGGGGTGTCAGGAACAAGTACCTGAAAGATCTGTGGGTACAGTGGCGCGGCGTGTTGGTTTCATACGACGAGGGTCTGATCAAGGGTGATGCCGTGCTCGCGGGCGCCGTTTGGAGGAACGTTTTCTCGGCGAGAGAGGATGTGGATATTGCTGATGTTGCGGTTGTGGTGAGCTATCTGAGGAAGGAGCTGGCCAGGTTAGACAAGTTGTCGGATCAGGACATCTCGTCGGCGCAGGTCAAGTTCCCTAGCCCGACGGAGGAGAAGAGGCTCATCAGTGAGCTCAAGAGCCCGATGATGAGCAGGCCTTTTGCGAAGGAGGATCTGGAAGGCATGAATGCTGCGCCGAAGGCTTGAAGAGCCGGCATGCAATAGTGCATGAACAAACCCAAGATTCTTTGTAGTAATATCTGTATGATGAATTGTAGAAAACTTTGCGTCTTCTCGAGCAGTGGTATGGGTTCCTGTCGTTGCTTTCCAGCAAGCCAGCATATTGAATCCAGATGACGGCAGACAGCAGCTGCGAATGGGCACATGTAGCCTGACGAAAGGTCCAACGCGATATTGAGGCTCGAATTTATCTTAGCATGGCCCGATACAATCGTTCGACGTCCCCAGCAAGCACATGTTGCGAGGACCCATATGATGCTCATGGCGTCCTTGGGTTCGATCTGTAAAAGAAGCCTGCCTGCGATTTCCACTTGTGATAAAAGCATCCTCATTCCTTCTCATGTCCTGCAGTAGCCACTTCCAAAATCTCATCCTCCAACCCAGACACATTGACAACCACAATCCCCGCCTCTTCCAGCCTCTTCTTACCCACATTCGCGCCCACGAACTTCTCAGGCTCACTGACACCACAAACAACTTTCGCAATTGCAGGCCTACCATCTCGCCTCTTCAACCTCAGAATCCTCTCCACGCACGTCAGATTCCCCACGGATCGCTTGTTGCAGGGTTCCATCGTTGTATACAGCACAACGTCCTCAGGCAGCAGAGGCCCAAGTTCGGTCTCTACGGCGCCATCTGCTGAAGGTGGAATACCGTGCGTGGCGCCTAGTTTGAGAAAGCAGGTTTGTTCCGCGTGGGTGTTGCCTGGGCTTTCGAGCGTGTAACCTGTTGTGAGGATCTGAGGCGAGGATGAGGGAGAATAGAGGACGGCGCCAACGCGGAAGTTGGTTGGCTTAGGAGGGGAGTTTCGAGCACAGTCGAGAGCAAGGCGGAGATAGTGCAGGTCGCCCATTGTGAAGTGCTGATATTGCGTAAATGAAGCCGTGTATAAAGGATGGAAATGTTGCAGTGATTGACATGTGACAATGACGAAATTGCTGAAGCTTGAGAGAGTGAAACGCGCGCGTCGCGTCTTCCACCACTTTACCGATCGCGCTCACCAAGGACTCGATACTCACCAGCATAGCACAACCATCCCTGAACACAAGGAACCTCAACATACTATAACAACTCCTCTGGTCCTCAATCATGGCTCCCCGTGACCAAGAAGAAGACATCTCCATCGACGACGCACCCACAACCATCGATCCATACGCCGTCCTTGGTGTGTCTCAAGACGCAACACCCGACCAGATCAAAACAGCCTACCGCAAAGCCGCCCTCAAATACCACCCCGACAAAGCATCAGAAGCAGATAAAGCAGCCGCGCACACAAAATTCCAAGAAATCGCTTTCGCCCATGCGATCCTCAGCGACGAGCGCAGGCGCAAGCGCTACGACATCACTGGTCGCACAGAAGAGTCGCTCGACCTCGACGATGACACGTTCGACTGGGTCAGCTACTACCGCGAGCAATACAAAGACGTCGTCACGGCGGACGTGATTGAGAATTTCTCGAACAAGTACAAAGGCTCTGAGGAGGAGAAGCGCGATGTGCTCGGCTGGTTTGAGAAGTGTGAGGGCAAGATGACGAAGCTGTACAAGAATGTGATGCTCTCTGATCCGGCTGAAGATGAGGAGCGGTTTAGAGAGATTATCGACGCCGCGATCGAGAGTGGGGAAGTGGAAGGCTACAAAGCGTACACAGAAGAGAGCGAGAACAGCATTAAGAAGAGGGTGGGTGCTGCGCGGAAGAAGAAGGACCAGGAGGCCAAGGAGGCGGAGAAGCATGCGGCTGATTTGGGCATTGGTAAGGATCTGAAGAAGAAGAATGCGAAGAAGGAGAAGGACAATGGCATGGGTGATTTGGCGGCTCTTATTGGGCAGAGGCAGCAAGGGAGAGCGGACAACTTCCTTGCTGATCTTGAGGCGAAGTATGCGCCCAAGGGAAAGTCAAAGGCTGGTGCAAAGAGAGGTACTGAGGAGCCGCCTGAAGAAGCATTTGCGAAGACGGAGGCTTGGAGGAAGAGCAAGCGGACGAAGAAGAATTGAGCATTTTTGGTGCATAGCACTTTTCAGGTGAACATCATGGGATCAGCGTGGCGTTTGGGCAAATGCGAAGGTATGGAAAGACCAAAGTCTCAAACATGAACAGCAATTGTGTAGTGTATTCATATCATCAGTCATCAAGCAGAAGATTGATGCTCTACCTATCACTGGCCCTGCTTCTCACCAAGCTTCATGTCCGCCATCGTCTTCGTCGCCTCCTCCTTGTACTCCTCACGCCACCTGCTCTGAGGCTGTCGCTCGAAGACCGCATCGCCCATGGTCCACATCATGCGCTTACGGTCCGTCTCCCAGTCTACGTCATTGTCAGGACAAATCACGTAGAACTTGCCTTCTCCCATCTTCTTGTAAAGGAGATCGGCTACTTGCTCTGCGGACCAAGCACCATCGGGCTTTGTGGTTGTGTTGCCACCACCAGTCAGGCCAGTAAAAGTCCAGCCTGGAACCAACAGGTGGACACTCGTTGACGGGGATGATTTGGCAAGGTCAAACGACAGATGTTCCGTGATAGTCTTGATGGCAGACTTGGAAGCGTTGTAAGCTGGATTGCCAGGCGGGTTGGTGATTCCTTGTTTTGAGCCGGTGACTACGATGGCTTTGGCATCCGCAGAGTTGCTTTCAAAGTGAGGATAGAAAGTGTTGATGCCATTGATGACGCCGTACATGTTGACATCGAAGATCTTATGGAAGTACGACGAGTCTGTCCAGTCGCCTTTCGCTCCTATGCCCGCATTCAAGTGGAGGAAGTCGAGTTTGACTTGCGATTGCTCGAGCTTGGTCTTTAGTGAAGACCACTCATCCAGAGAGGCGACATCCAGAGGGTGGGTCTCCAATTTTGCCTTGGTCGTTATCGCTCCTTTGGCCTTCTCGAGCAGGGAAGTGTTATTATCGACCAGGTGCAAGTTCATGCCATGGGCGGCGCACAGCTTTGCAACCGCGAGACCGACGCCTGAAGCGGCGCCGGTGATCAGTGCATTCTTTCCTGTGGTGAAGACGGACATGGTCTCGTCACTTGTGATACGTTTTGTGAGGAAAGGACATTGACCTGCCTTGAGCGTGTGCTTTGCTCTTCTAACAGCACAGCAGTTGGGTGGAGACGAGTGTGTGACGTCGTCGTGGTTCACCTAAAGCCGTCTTATCTCCAGCCGGGATCAACCATCAGGCGTCTGCCATTGGGAACAAGTGCAAAGACTAAGCTGCGGTGGCAGTATACCAATTTGGCGACGAGCATGACTTCTGCAGTATCATACGAGCTAGTCATGGCAGAGTATGACGACGGACAACGTGGTGTGCTGGCATGCACCTGGGAGGAGGCGCCGAATTGCAGATTGCAGCGTTCCTTGGTTGCCCGTAGCAACGCGCTTTCGAGTCCCGTACACAAGTAGCCAGACTAGCAGACCGACTGTCGATACTCGTGAGGCCGATATCAAGCATACATTGACTTGTATAGCTTCTTCCTCCCTCTGTATACTAACAAACACATACTAGCAGCATGGCAACGGCTTCAGAGCAACATGAGCCTCCAGCAGCCCGGCCATCACACCGCCGAAACAAGTCGTCCAAATTCCTCAAGTCACTGGTTTCGAACAAGTCGCGACCAGTTTCACCTGACATGACACCCGAGAACTCTTCTGATGTGGTGCACTACGGAGCCCGAACTCAGAGAATCCCCATCCTGCCTCCAGACCACCCTCACAACTCAACCTCACGCATTCTTGGTGAAAGGCAGTCGAATGCTCAATCACCTGCCGCCTCACCTTCGAAACGCACGGACAAGACGACTGGGACATCTCGTTATGGCCTTCGGTCCCCTACCAAGACGGACAACAGCAAGATGAAGAAGAGCAAGTCCAGCACAAGTCTATCGGGCATTTTTGGGAAAATGAATCGTTCCAGCAGAGACCTCACGTCTTACGCACCAAAACCACAAGCACAAGTACATGGGAAAGAGAACACTACACCGCCTGTCTCGGCCATTGAGGCTGCAGACACACCAATTTGGGCACAATTCGCATCATCTGGCAGCAACAACTCGCACAACCTCGAGGAAAGCAAGCCAGCTCGCAGCATACAAGACGAAATCGATAGATATACACCAGAGGATTACTCTCCTAGTAAACAACGCAACTTCAACGGCAACGCGGCAGTAACCACCCAGCCCAGTCTGAGACCCGCAGCCAAGCAAAGACCACATAGTACGATCATTGTTCCCACCGACGGCTTCATGGGAGCTCTCAGCAGGAAAGTGAGCAGCGCCAGAAGTAGCATGGAAGCAAGAAGGTCAATGGAAGTCAGGAGATCAGAGGATGCCAGTCTTCGTGGCAGCAGAGAGGATCCGCGCGCCATGACCAGGCCCGCGCTACCTCACCGCCACTCTAACCGCGAGACCACGCGAAAGGTCAGCGGAAGCAGTACAGAGCAGGCTCCTGTGAAAGAGAATTTGAACGTCACAAAAAGAGGCAACAGAGTTATGGCCGCTGTGGCCGCGCTGCAAGGCAAGGCTAAGGGCACGGCGGTTAAGCAAGAAGCAGCACTGGACCCCACGACCGTCGACAGGGAGTTCGAAGCTGTGCTGGCTTCCAGGAATGTGCCTGAACCGATGAGGGAAAGAATGAGGACATTGACACTCAGGGTGAAAGCGGACTTCGTGAGACAAGACCAGGGCGCCTCCAAGACTGGAGATGGCACACCCGCGGGCACACCTGTCAGTGCAGGACCGCAAGATGAAACAGAGCAACAACAACAGGCCGAGGACGACAGCAAGTCCACCAAACGATCGCGAGCAAGGAGTCGGACATTCACATTCTCAAAGGGCGACAAGAGAAGTGGCGATAGCTCGCCGTCAAAGAAGGCTCGCTCTAGGAGCAAGGGCCAATCGATGACCATCAACATCCCCAAGGGACAATCTTCCACTGATTTGACGACGCCCGCAACGCCCACCGGCGCCTCTTGGGGACGACGCGGACATTCAGCACCTGCCGTGGGAGAATACATTACCTACCTGCGCAAGACTCAGGACCCGAAGAAGTTCGAGGTTGGTCGTCTTCACAAGCTGCGCATCCTACTGCGAAACGAAACAGTCGCATGGGTAGATGCATTCGTCACACAAGGTGGCATGGCAGAGGTGGTCAGCTTGCTACACAGACTCATGAGCATTGAGTGGCGAGAAGAGCATGAGGATCAATTGATGCATGAGAGTCTGCTGTGTTTGAAAGGCTTGTGTACCACCGAGATAGCTATAGCAGAGCTAGACATGGTGGCAGACGAGCTCTTCCCGGCTTTGCTCGGAATGTTGTTCGATGAGGAAAAGAAAGGACCTGCGGAGTACACCACCCGGACTATTATTATTAACATTCTCTGTGAGTCCGACTCCGTTCTACTGATCCTGTGGAAGCGCCTGCTAACAACAATCAATAGTCACGTACCTTTCTGCTCCGCTGGGCGATTCAGCTACCGAGCTCGAGCAGCGAGCACGCAAGATTCTCACTTACCTTGCTGAGCCCAAGAAACCTGAGACTGAGAGGCCAGTGGCCTTTGTCTTGGGTATGCATGTCCCACGACCATACAAGCTCTGGTGCCAAGAAGTATCAAATGTCACCAAGGAAGTCTTCTGGATCTTCCTGCACCATCTCAACGTGGTGCCTTTGCCCAAGAACCCCGACGTTGCCGACCCAGATGGCATGGACGTGGCAAGAGCGGACGATAGAGCCTCCATGGAGCACACACGGACTCCGGCAGCGACATATACACAACGTCACTTCCCTGGTCTTCGCCCTCCTGTTCCGGCGGCACCATATATCGGTGGTGTAGAATGGGATGCGACCACTTACCTGGCAGCCCATCTCGACCTCCTCAACGGCCTGATCGCATCGCTGCCATCAGCCGCAGACCGTAATGTCTTGCGCGACGAGCTCCAAGCCAGTGGCTTCGAGAAAACCATGGGCGGCACTCTGCGCACCTGCAAGGAGAAATTCTACTCTGGCGTGCACGACGGTCTGCGGGCCTGGGTCGCAGCCGCGGCGGAAGATGGCTGGGAAACCAGATACGTGCGCGAGGGACCAACGATTGAAGACCAGGCTTCCCGAGCCAGGAGCTCGAGTCCCAAGAAAAAGAAAGAAGCACCGCCTCAACTTGGCGAGATTGGGGTGGATGTGCTGCCCAAGTTGGAGTTGAATGTTGGAGGTAAGACTATTGATGATGACGAAGGATGGCTTGGATGATCATAATGATTTGTTAAATTTCTTCTTTGGGCATGGCCGGCGTTTTTGGTTTCTGCATGGCGGTGGCTGGTGTTTGGGGATGTTGCATTACGGCCGATTTTTTCGTTTTTCTCTTTCTGCTCCCTTCGTCACGAGATCTTGAGTTACGGCAGTTACACAGTCTTCGTAATTTCTCAGTCAATCAGTACAAGATCTTTCTCTTCATTCAAATTGCTATTATTCCTGAAATATAGACTGTGGTCATGCATGCGAAGACACGTCCAAGTCCGTGATGCCCGCTTTTGCGGGACGACGACCAACGTTGAAGCCTCCACCAGCCGGACTTCCTTGCACTTTCATTCACAACAACGTTCATCCATCGTGAGTCGACTCCAAAACGCGCTCTGCATAGTAAACCATTACTATCAGACTCTGAAATGCCATGCGAAGAGTAGTAGTCACCGGTCTCGGCGCAGTGACCCCACTAGCAGCCGGCATCAAACAAACATGGCAGCGCCTCCTCGCCTCCCACTCCGGCCTGGTCTCCACAGCCTCTAAAGGCCCAGCATTCGCCTCCCTTCCCAGCCGCGTTGCTGGTCTCGTTCCCCTCGGCAGCCGTGACGATGGCTGCTGGCAAGCCAAAGACTGGCTGCCGGCGAGCGAAGAGCGCCAAATGGCTCTCTTCGCCCAGTACGCTGTGGCGGCTGCGCATGAAGCGCTGCAAGACGCCGGCTGGCATCCCACCGCTCGTGAGGACCTTGAGATGACGGGCGTCACTCTTGGCTCGGGGATTGGGAATTTGGACGAAGCGTATAGCACTTCTGTCGCCTTTGACAAGGGTGGCTATCGCAAAATCTCGCCGCTTTTCGTTCCTAGGCTGCTTATTAATTTGGCGGCTGGGCATGTGTCGATTCGCTATGGGTTTAAAGGGCCGAATCACGCTGCTACTACGGCTTGCACGACGGGGTTGCATGCTATTGGCGATGCGTCGAGGATGATTGCGTTTGGGGACGCGAATGTTATGGTTGCTGGAGGCGCGGAGTCGTGCATTCATCCGCTTGCTATTGCTGGGTTCGCGAGGGCGAGGAGTCTGGCTACGGATTGGAATGATGATCCGACGAAAGCGTCCAGGCCGTTTGATCGTGGGAGAGCTGGTTTTGTCATTGGCGAGGGAGCGGGTGTGGTTATCCTTGAGGTTAGCCCTGGCAGCAGCATTGAGATTTTCAATGAATCGAATCTGACATTGTACAGGAATTGGAGCACGCCAAAGCTCGCGGAGCCAACATCTACGCTGAGATCAAAGGCTACGGCCTCTCGTCTGATGCTCACCACATGACAGCTCCTCGCGAAGACGGTGAAGGTCCGTACCTAGCCATGCGAAGTGCTCTAAGACATGCAAAGATCGAGCCGCGTGACGTTGACTACATCAATGCCCACGCCACGTCAACATCTTTAGGAGACGCTTCAGAGAACAGAGCGATCAAACGACTTCTACTGGAAGGCAATGGCAAGCAACGAGCTTCCGACATCAATGTCAGCAGCACTAAAGGCGCTGTTGGACATCTCTTAGGCGCTGCAGGTGCTGTTGAGGCGATATTTACGATGTTGGCTGTTCGCGATGTGAGTTCTACCTACAGAAAAGGACTGTTCTACCTGTTCCAGCTGACGCAATGATCCAGGGCATTTTACCACCAACGCTCAATCTTGACAATCCTGGCGATCCACCAGAAGACTTCGATTGCAACTATGTGCCCAAGGTCGCCCAAGAGCATGCGGTGAATGTCGCGCTTACCAACAGCTTTGGCTTTGGTGGCACGAACGCCAGCTTGTGTGTGGCGAAGTATTGATGGCCTCTATGGCATCTTCGCATGATATGTACATATATTTCAGCATACACGGGGAGTGTACGATATAGACAGTACTTTTATCTTTGAACCTCGCCATCATCGACACGAGATATCCACTTGAAAAGAGAGGACAGCGCAAGGAAGTTTGAAAGGCTGCCAGGGTATTGGTCATAAGAATGAGAATCAGGAGCCTCCCATATACGTGGTTCGTCAATGGAAAATTTGTCAATTATTGATCTAGTGCTTCCAGAAACACGAACTTCATGAATACCCATCTCCCCAAATCTCCCTTTCCTCTT
The DNA here is from genome assembly GCA_019775635.1 of Cladosporium sp. VS III D KN 1. NCBI lineage: Eukaryota > Fungi > Ascomycota > Dothideomycetes > Cladosporiales > Cladosporiaceae > Cladosporium > Cladosporium sp. VS III D KN 1. Next base: position 885,626 of record JACWFN010000037.1, read on the forward strand.
TCACAGCATCCTCTTCGACGACCGCGCCACGAATCGCCCTCTCCTCCCTCATCCTCTGCTTCCGCTCCGCTTTACTCGCCAACCGCGGCGTCACAGGCGTCAGTGGCGTGAAAGGCATGTAAGGCGAATATGGTGTCGCAAGCCCAGTGCGAGGCGTTCCCATCGCAGCTGAAAGGAACTGGTTGCGAGGCCTCGTCTCGAGAAACGTCGTTTTCGCTGGTGCTTTGTCGTGGTTGCCCATCTGGCGGAAGGGAAGAGGCGCGGAGATACCTGTCTGGCGAGGTGGCGAGGGTGCCGCAGGCGGTGGAGGGTAGATACGTGGGACTTGGCGTTGAGGGTTGGGTTGTGGGAGGGGATGGATCCGGTCGAAATGCTCTTCTTGCGAGACTTCACGAGGAATGTCATCGCCGTAGCGCCAGGAGCGACCTGTGCCTGGCGTTGTGGGTGGGTATGCCTGACTGTCTGTCGTCTCGGCCGTCCTTCCTGTGGGTGGTTCGGGAGGAATGCCTGGATTTGCATAGTAGCGAGGTGACAGAGGAGTGCGTGCGCCATCACTGTTGTCGTCCATCATGGGCGAGCTGATTTTGATGTTCTTCAAAGATTTGCGGAACTTCTTTGCTGAGCGAGCACTGCTGTCTGAGGCTGATCTGCCGCGATTGATGTACAATTGATCCTGATAAGGCTGATATACAGGCGCCATGGTGTTCGATGGGTACTCGGCACGCAGAGGGCTTGTGGGACCAGATGGCATGGGCGGTATAGGGCCATCAGGGGGATATATGGCACGTATCGGTGATTTGGGCGTAGATGGGCTGCCAGGACTCGTTGGATACTGTGCTTGACCTAGCTGTAGATGTTTGAGATTTGGTGCATTCGTGATCAACCTAGGAGGCTTCCTGCGAGAATATTCTGGCGGTGAGCCTGACGGAATCTCTGGGGGTGGAGGTAGTGGCGGGCTCATGGCTTTTTGTTGCGATTTCCTGTCGTCTTGCGCCATGACTGCTGCATAGAGCCTCTCCATCTCGTCTTGTCGTTTTAGTCTGTCGGCCTCAACGACAGCGGCGTCGAAGCTGATGACACTTGCTCCAGCTGGCGAGACCGGATTGCTTATGTTGCCACTTCGTATACTGCTCGCAGAGCTCTTCTTTGGCTTGAGCTTGCGTGGCGAGTACCAGCTTCGACTGCTCACAGGGCTTATCGGACTGGGATCAAAGGCTGTGTTCATCGGCTTCACCATCTCTGTGGCTCTTGCGTCTGCAGCTCTATCCAGCGCCTGTTTCCGCCGCGATCTACCCACTGTGAAGAGCAATGTTAAGATGATGAGAATGCTGCCGACATAGCTTCCCACTATTCCTGCTATCTGGTATGGTAGAAGACTTTTATCGCGTGAAGCGTGCGCCGAAAATGGCGGGCCATCTTCTGGCGAAGGTGCTGGGCCTAGGTCGATGTCCACGGTCCAGAGGCCTGCTGTGGCATATGGAGCCAGAGACAGCAATACAAGTGCTGTATAGCTGAGGTAGACCTGCTTGCCTCGAGCCATAACGATAGTGGTTCGACAAAGTGTGGTAAAGAAAGGAACAGATACACCTACATTACTTATCACGCCTCAAAGCAGAATCAAAGGAACGTCTACCATATAGCCATTCGCAGTGATGGGCGGTCACAGCAGCCACTCGCTCGGCATGCATGGTCAGATGCAAGAGTGAACGTGTGTATTGGCGGTGATTGGTGTGATGTGTAAGCGCTCGGCTGGCTCTGGCTGCAGCGGAATTGCCGGGCGCTTCGAGGAGCCAGCCTGTCGGTCCGCGATCAACTATCGAAATGTGACAAGCCGTTAGCGTCCGCAGCCCGTTGCATTTGTTTCATTGGCAGACTTGTCGATTAATCCAATCCATTGCACTTGCCAGCACGCACGTGCGTGACGATCACGGGACTTCACTGCTTCGCTGCTTTGCCCGAGAAGTCGGTCGAGGTACAACGTGATTTCAAGAACCCAGATGCATCGAACAGGAACATGTGCCCTTCGATCCAATAGGACATGGTCATAGTATCTTGGCCTCGATTGTATCGCGCTGCGTCGCTGACCCGTGAAAGAATGCTGGAATGTCTTTCAACGCGACTGGTTGTACATACAAGATCAGAGTAAGTGAGGTGTGAAGTCGAGGTTACACCGTGGTATTTTTGTCAGGGCACGTGTCACTGCGCCACCCTCGTTGGATCTGAGTGAACGGACAGCAAACAATCACGTTTTTAAAAGCAGGTGACGGTCGCAATCGCCACCATTTTCATTCCACTACCCACCGACCATCTTGCCATATGACTGTGATCGAGCAGTGAGGTGCAAGACGGCGACAATCAAAAACGACAACAACAACACGACTACACAAGCTTACACGCCAGGATGACCGCTCTGAAGTTTCCGCCGAACGCTATCGAGGTCCTCGAGCGCGAAGGACCGGATTCCTCAACATGCGACGTGCCTTGGTCGAAGTGGCTGATCTACAACATCGAGACGGCACCCAAGGAAGCAGAGGAGCTCTACGTGGCAGCGATGGAGTCTCACATCAACCCTAGCCCGAAGTCTGAATGGGACACCCAGAGCTTCTTGAAACCTGCTGAGCAGACCGTCGCATTGCCTGATGTTCAGCATGTCTTGGACCACCACATCCGTATGTTGGAAGGCATGCATGACGAACTGGAGAACACTGGAAGATGGGACTGGCAGGTGTATACCCTCGGCTTCATCGTCATCACAAACGCAGACTGGAGAGAGACTGGCGTCACTGCCGTTCATTGCGACATAGAGCGTAAAAAGTGGAAAGTCTTGCAGTGCAAGAACATACCGCTCGGGAGACTCTGGAAACTGCAAAGTATCGTTTTCGGAGACTGCACCTTCGACGATGTCTCGAGAGATTGCGATGCTAGTGGGAACGATGGCCCAGACAACCAAGGAGGTCCAGTACCAGAGGGGGAATGGCAGTTCGCGGTGTATTGTACTGCACCCTCCGGCAATTCAGCACTTCAGTGGGAAGCGGAATGCAACGTTCCCGATCCTCGCAACGAATTCAGTATGGGCGAAGGCGAGGAATGTCTGTGCTTCCTCAATCAAGATCTACCGTCCGAGAAAGCGAACGAAGATTGGCCGTTGGCGTATGCCAACCTCATCAGAAATCCGAGTGTTTACCCCAGCCCCTGCAAACGCCATCCCTCGCTGTTCGTTCACATTCGTGATGATCTTGACAACATTGAGATCGTCAAGATGGACTGGGACCACGACATCGAGAGATCGGACGAGGAGTTGAAGAAGATTGGCCGCGAAAGTACGACGAGTGTTCAGATGTGCGACGCTGATTCTCTTGTCAGCACCCTGGAGCAACTAGCACAAGACACATAACCCGAGCTTGTTCTACCAAATTCCGACGGCCGCGATCTTCGCTCAAATGTGTGCGCTGATGGAAAGCCACAAGTGCAAATGGAGATGTGGAGTGCATTGGTTTTCTTCGATGGAAGATTATCGAGTGCAAAGAAATCTATCGAGTGAGCTAGGAATGCTCTCGCGGTGACAGGTGCCTCGGATGGGCGTAGAATCATCGGCTGGCTGGAGCACCTTCGATGGGTGCCATGATGGGCTTATAAGGTCTCGATAGCCTGTTGTAATGTATTCTCAATCAGTTCATACACACCATTGTCTTGTGCAATATACGAGGTCGGACTGAGCTTACACCTCATTACACTGTTCTACAATTTGTGTCAGCAAGCATATCATACAGCAACATACAGCTTAGACTTGGCTTCGATCATATATCAATTGCTTCGTATCGATCGACATGATCCTCAGTAGATTGCTGTGCCTGATTGCATTGGTGCTGGTCACCTCTGCAGCTGTCATCGACGAAAGAGCACCTGGAAAAGCACCGACGCGACCGAAGGCGACAACACCGGTGAAACCGAGACCAGCAAAAGTAACCAAGCCAGCAAAGCCAGTCGCGACACCTAAGCAGCCCAAAGGGCCTACACCGCCTAAGCCAGCTCTCAATGTCGCGAAAGTCCTGACCTTTCAGTGTCAGGACATGCCAGGTAACTTGCAGCCAACATCGATATCATCAGGGTGACGCTAACAAGAGTGCCAGAGGTTTGCAACAACATGTGCTACGGTATAATGATAGATGATACATACAAATCGATCGTCGGTTCGTGCTGACCTCAATTAGGGATCAGCTGCCGGAACTACGACACCAGAATGTACTGGGACAAGGAAGCGTCTGGTAGACTCAAGGAAGCTGTCAATACGGCGGCCAGAAGACGAAGAAATTCGGGGTGCATTCGAACAGGCGGCAACCGCTGTAGCAAACCGCCATACGGATCTTCTTTCGAGTGCGACGAGTTCCCCTTCGCATCTGTCGAGCCGGTCGCGAGCGCAAAACCGTTCAATCGCTGCGTACCCGAGGGCCACAACAACAGTAAGTTTACTCTCGGTCTGGAGATCTTGGACTGTTTTCAGTGCTGACTCGTGGTTGTAGAGCAAGGCACTGCGATGCTTCAGTTCTACCACTACTCGAAAGACGGGCTGAGGAAAGACCCTGACTGGTTCGAGATCGCGTTTGCGAACACCCAAAACATCAAGTACTGTGCTCCAAAGCCTCAGCTGGATTATACAAACGGTTCGTGTACCCATACAGAAGCAGATCTATATCAGTGTTGCATCGGTGTTGCTCTGACTTGGTTTCGTCACTGACATCGCGCCAGACGGCAACATCATGTACAAAGGTGAAAAGCTCGTTAAACGTGATCTTGTAGCACGGAACGATGCACTGCAGCAGGATCAACCGCACCAGTACTACATCACCAAACGAGGTGTCAACCTCTTCATGCCATCTGGAGCAGAAATTGGCGATGTCGTGTACTCGCCCAGATCCCTCGATGGCGATGATGGGACGAACTTCCACCTTGACGAGATCGTGGCGCGCGGAAACGCTACCACATCCGAGGACTGAGCTGGAATCGACCACCGTATTTCGGTGCTTTCTTTGTTTGTGAGCATGCTTGCATTTCTGGAATAATTTTCCGGCGGAATCTTTTGATTGCTTTGAGCATATGTCTTCGAGCGGGAGTGTTTGATTTCGACAATGATACCCACTACGACCGGGGTCCCGGCTGGTCCGGCTATCATCAATTTTTCAGATTGTTTCCTGTGCGATCTAGCTCTTCTTTCTCTCTCCAAAGGATAATGGCTATGGCTTATCAGCATTACCTGCTACATTAATTTAATACACCTGATGCGCGTCTGTCACAATATCATGTACACTGTCTCTGGGAAGTTTGGCATAGGTAATAATTGATCCACGAGACCGGAGTATGCAAGACCGATGAATCGTCGATGATCGATATGCACAATGATGGCCACAGATGATGATTGTACAGCGGCGGAATGGAGTGGGAGCGCCGACGCTGGACGCGAACGCGAGGCGGTGGGGATTTGCCCGACTGTGATCGCCCTTGTCCCAGAACGAAGTCATCTGCGAGTACATAGACAGCATGATTATGGTAGACTTGTATCGTGCCATACTCAAGTAGTCTATAAATGCAGTGATAAGACGCTCGAAATGTTATGTGATCTTCATCGCATCTTCGCAACTCATCTTCTACCATAACATCTTAACCGTACCTACTGTTTTTACCTCGGAGGGACTACTACTACATTGCTAGACATCCTTCTTGAATCATCATGAAGGTTATAATCACAGGAGCAACTGGTCGAATCGGCGGCGAAGCACTGCAGACTGCTCTGTCGGATTCATCAATAACAAAAGTCGTCGTGCTAAGCCGGCGCGAAACTGGAATCCAACATCCTAAACTGGAGACAATCATCAAGAAAGACTACCTGCAATACACGACTGGGGAGCTAGCACAGCTGGAAGGAGCCGAAGCATGTATATGGTAGGTCTAGTCAGCATCACCAACAACAACTGTCTGTCAGATCAAAGAGCCCATTCTAATACTGCGTACCAGGGCTCTTGGTGCACCCACAAGCAGCCTCGATATCCACGTTCAATACCCTCTCGCCGCTCAACATACTTTCGCTACATCTCTAGCACCCAAGACTCCAAGCGGTAAGCCGTTTCGCTTCGTGCTCTTGAGCGGTGGCGCCGTCGTCCGGGACCAAAGCACTCGCCTCCCTCCAGGCCTGTCAGCTTTCAAGAAGCGCGGCCAAGTGGAGCAAGACTTTGTCGACTTTGCGGCGCAGAACCAGACGAACTGGACGTGTTTCATCGCAAGACCTATGATGGTGGTTATGCCTGGGAGCTGGATGGGCTGGGTGATTCCGAATGGGTACCAGGTTCCTGTTGGAGTGCTGGCTGCGGCTTTGGTTCATGTTGCGGTGTCTGGAGAGGCAGATCAGACTCTTCAGAATGTTGATCTGAGACGAATCGGTCAGGAGATGATTGCGAAGAAGTAATGCTAGCCGTGCGATGTTCGCAGCCAGAACCAGGGCTTGATAGAGATGCTGATTCTGTCACGGGGTTGTCTGACAAATCTCTCGAATTTTGCGTCATATATGAGCTCGGTCTAATCTTTGGACAATGGTTCTTGTATCGTTTGAACGTAAAAAGCAAGAGGGTATCATCACTGCAAGCCATCGTTAATCATTGGAGAACAACACGTTCACAACATCATATCACACCGCTGCGCCTTTCCCTTTGTCGACACCATCGCTCTGTGGCACGTCATTCTCGGTCGTTGTCTCAAGCACCTGGTCGTACTCTGGAGGTCTTTCGTACTCTGGTAAGGCTGTTTCTGGCTTCGGTGGCGCTGGCGGTGCAGGCAGCTCAGCAGAAAGTCGCGAAGATGTAGCAACTGCCGAGGATGATGCTTCAGCGTAGCCTCCATAAGCTGGTGCGCAAGCGCCCTGCGTTGAGCCATCATCCACTGGGCCGAGTACGGTAATAGGCACGACGCGTTTAAACTTTGTATGTTTCTCAGCGGCGGCGATCGTGAACTCGACCTCAAGTGTGTACCGTTGGCAAATATTGTAGGTCGAGAAAGAACTCTGGGCACCTAGAAGGGGATCTCGGCTGCTAATGTTCTTCGTGTGGTCATTTGCTTTACAGAAAGGCACATCTTTGTCCACAATTTCTGTTACGAACCAAGGTAGATGGTTGTTTTTATGTGCTTCCTGGGATGACAGGAAGCCGTATTCTGCACGAATCTCGATCCGCGATGTCAGACAGGCGTGTAAGGAAGAGAGCTTGATCTCTGGAGGCAATGGCGCGGTACAGCGATTGGCATTAGGATGGACCGAAAGCTCGATAGCCAGCGGCTGGCCAATATGAATCTCTGAGGGGACGGTAGAGATGATGTCGAATACATAGGTAGGATATTGTTGCGAAGAAAACTTGAACTTGGCTTTCTCCCGAAATCCGCTCGGCCGCTGATCTTCCGGTAACAGGTGCTCGTTTTGTAGTGTGACAGTGTGGCCGTATTGTTGTGTTTTGCTTCTGGACATCTGCGAAATAGGCGGAGACGGCTGCTCGTAAAGCACCTCAGGGCGGTTCTCCTCAAAGTCTACACCACGAACTTCGATGTCTATGCCCGGCATGCGAAAAGAAGCACCAATTCGGTACTCAACAAACGCAACAAAGCTTCTAGAGAACCCCATGTTTCTGGTCGAAAAGGTAGGCGGCAGCGGGCCTCCAGCCTCCTCATGAAATCGTGCGTCCTGTCGAAAGTCTCCTTGACCAGGCATGTGCTGGGTGCGTTCTGGAAAATTGAACGAGAACGGAAATCGCACACATTCTCCCGCTTTGGAGTTGTAGGTACCATCGTAGATCTTGTGATGTTGCGCAAAGAGAGGCGCTCGGCCTCGATACGTGGACGAAGAGTTGCCGTTACTCTTATGGATCTTCGTCTTTGCTCGTCCGGTGAAGTCCACAAATATCTTCAGAGGACCGAACAGGCTTTGGAGATTATCGGGGTTGGTGCTTGATCTGGCACCGCGAGCGTAATAAGTGAGCGCGACATGACCCGTCACCGGATCGTTGGGACCACAATGACATTTAGATGACCTGTCCAGAACGACCTTGCCAAAGACAGTGCCGGCTGACATGGTTGTGGTGTTGCCAGGTAGGAGTGGTTGTTGTTGAGTCAAACGAGCTAAGAAATCGAGCAGAAGCGTGCAGAGTCTCGCATATGAGCAGTGGAGAGGAAAGGAGAGCTTAAAGGCATCGAAAAGCGCCTGGAATTTGTTCCGAAGTGCAGTCTTTCAGCCTCGCAGTCCTACTTATATTCAATGGTGTGTTGTACAACAATCCTGGGTCGTCACGCTAAAGTCGGGAAGGAACCGACGGTGGCTGAGCGAATCCCCTGCGCCTCCGGCACGTGATACCCGGGCTTGACCATGTTGCAGAAAACTGAGCGTGTCGACAAGGCTGAGTACGACGTGTGCAAGAATTCTAGACTGGAGCTGCCAATGACAAAGTTCCGTCGTAATTCGAAAGAAGGAACCCTTGTCAATGAACTACCAATAAAGTTCTAGTCAACTTCCATTGCTTCAACGGTCTTGGCTGTGCTGCCGAAAGCCGGAGACGATTAAGGCTGTGGCGATGCAAGTGCCAGTAGTATACAGAAAGGAGCAATCGAGCAGCTCTACACTGTTGGAGAACAACAGGTAGTAATAACTCGACGATAATAATGACAAAGGTGCGCACTGATAATCATCCGAAAAGGCGGTACTCTCCGACATCCCACGCGACCCTGCCCTTAGACCGGAGCTCCCTCCTAGTGGTTTCCGAGCTTCCGAGTAATAGGGAACGAATCATCGTAACGAGCAAGAGAGCACGCGAGCAGTTGCCGAAAACGTTTGCGTCACCTTGGGTCGTCGTCTTTAGTCCCGCCGCTACTCATCAATTACCTCACAAACACGCTCCTGCGAGTTCTTGTTGGCTGCTCGGATGCCGATGACCCACGACACGCACATGAGATTTAGCTGCAAGAAGAGCAGAAACCCGGTGCCCTCTGCAATATCTACGATGGTGGACAATAATAGAACGCTTTCGTCATGGTAGTATCTATAAGATGGGCAGCAGCCACTCTGTTTCTTCTGTTCTTGATCCTCATCACAATTGACAGCGTCTTCGTCACCAGGTTTATACTTCAAAATGACGACTTCATTTTCTTCACTTCCAATCATCGATCTCAAGGTCCTTTCAGCTCCATCTCCAGCTCCTTCTGATCTTCTTGCACTCAGCAAAGACCTGCATGATGCTTTTGCCACGACTGGCTTCGCTTACCTTGCCAATGCGCCACTGTCATTCAACCACGAAGATGTTTTCAGGCTGGCTTCCGAATTCTTTTCTTTGCCTGCCTCGGAGAAGATGAGCTTGGCAAAGAAGACTTTCGAGAAGACCAACAAGAACACATACCGTGGTTACTTCCCAACGCAACCAGGCCAGCAAGACAATCTGAAAGAAGGTGTCGAGATTGGTCCGAAGGATCCCCTGCCTCAGCACTCCTCTGATCGCAGACGCAAGTTCGACCTGGCCGAACCCAACGTCTGGCCCTCCGACCCTTCCTTCACAGAGCAGCGTTCTCGTCTCGAGAACTTGTACGCAGAGCTTCAGCTTTTGTCGTCTACTCTCCTTTCTCTCCTCGCTGTATCGCTGAACAAGCCAGCTGATCATTTTGCGCACTACCTCAATGATTCCCTGTCTACTTTGCGTCTGTTGCACTACCCGCCCCAGCCCTCTGCAGCAACCACAAGTACCACCCAGGAAGCAAAGCTGTGCTGCACACCTCATACAGATTCCGGTATCCTCACATTGCTGCACCAAGATCCCACAGGCGGCCTGGAAGTCCTCAACGCAGAAGGCCAGTGGATCCCAGCTCCTTATGTCCCTGAGACGATCGTTGTCAATATCGGCGATCTGCTTGCGCAGGTAAGCGGCGGAAAGTTCGTTGCCACAATGCACCGCGTTAGGACGAACAGTGGAGGATCGAGTGGCGTCGATGGGATGGGACGATTCAGCGTGCCTTTCTTCTTCGAGCCTGGAGAGGCTTGTGTGGTGCAGAATGTGGAGGGCAACGAGTCGGTGGTGTATGGAGAGTATGTGCGGAGGAAGATGGGGACTTGGGTGGAGTATCAGGATGATGAGGATGTCAAGACAGGTCTGGAGAAGACTATTGGCGGAGCTGCTGTCGAGGCATACTAACATAGAGCACAGTAGGGCAGTAGCGCAACTTCCATGCTGCTTTGCACATTGATGTAGCTTGGATCGTAGTGTTTGTGCCAATGCAACATCAGGTTCTTTACTATGCGCAAATCATGCCTAAAAACCATCGCTTTTCTTCAGTTTCGTTCCTCCAAAAGCCATCCTTGGCACCAGTCTCAGCCATCTTGCCATCCGCAATTTTATGGGTTGTCAAGAGCGAAGACAGTACATCCTCGCCACTCATATTTCTTCATCAGCTCTCGCCCACTCCAGGTAAGTCTCCCATCCAAGGTTGGTAGAGGCAGACAAATTGTTGAACTCTTCATCGAAGCCAGGTTCGCCCATCCTGAGTTTTAACCTCAATGGCCATTGCTCAATCACGGTATTCTGGGTCTTGATTTTCAAGCCGTTCGTGAGCGCGATCCGCGCGAAGTCGTACGATTTGTGGTAACTACCTTCCGTCAGCAACAAGTCGCATCAGATTTTGGCTCAGCATGGCTGACTTACATTTCAAACAATGGTTCGTAGTCGATAACGTGGGCAAGTGCTTCAAAACCAATCGTTCCGCCGAGGGCCGGCCATTGGGCCAGCCAACCAATATACTGGTATTGAAGCAGTCTTAGCATTCCCTTTTGCTCGTAGCTTTCCCGAAAGGTTGGATCTTTGTCTTCAAGCATTTTCTTGGCCTCGAACACGGCGATCATGAAAAGTGTGATGATGGTGGCATGCGGGTTGATGCTTCGCGTCTCCAAGAGAGGACTCAGACTGCAAATTGTCTTTTGGGTTCCCAGATGAAGGCTATCGCAAATGTTCGAAACCTTGAGTCCTATCAGCAACGGCTCATTTGTCCTGGAGGCATGTGTATCACTAGCAACTTACCTCAATGCGTGCAAAAGCTGATTTCGGGAGTGATTCGATGAGCCTGCTGGCATCCATGCTGAGAAATTTGAAATCTGCTCCTTTCTGAAACAGGAATTGATGCGACGACCAGATGTGGGAATCGATATGGGAGTAGAGCTTGCCCATCAGATCATGTGTTGCATTTCCGCAAGGCGTACCCAGAACTTGTGCCAGATTCCAGCCAGCGAGTGGATCATCGTGAAAGCTCAGTGGCCACGTGACTGCTTTGAACAGAGTCCTATACAAATTGTTAGCATTCGGCAAACCATGTGACGTTGACATGCCTTACGGATTGGGAATGACAAACAGCTCCCGCGAATTCCCGAAGGGCAGAAGGATACCATCGTCATCGAATCTCCTTCGGCTGAGTCGATGGGCAGGCAGCTGTCTTATAGCGATGTAGTCGCGGAAATCGGCGTGCTCAGGGCGATTCACCACCGCACGACGAATTTGCCGAGCATCCTCTAACGTGATGTCGGAACGTACTGTGAGGCACGATAGCAGCGTTTGCCATGCCTCTTTATCCAGCTCAAAGCACAGCGTACAACGCCCAAATTGCCACTTCTCCGAATGAAGTGATCCCTTGGATTCGTCCTCGATCTTTTCGCAAACATCTTGAATTAATGGAAGGACGTGTCTATTCATCAGATCGAGGTGGTCCTGTCGAATGAATGCTGAGTACCACACGTGTAATACACATTCTGACAGCACCTTAGTATTGTCGATGGTGACCATGAGCAGTAAAATTATGGCATTTCGTGCGACAATGTGCCGGTCGCGATCATTCAAAGTGGCCGAGATTCTCCCACTGTAGGACGGTGGCAGGTCCGCAAATGTTTTCAGTACGTTGCGAGGGTCGCCAGTCGCTGTTCACAAAGTCAACGAAGACTCAATGGAAGATCTGGTACGTAACGTACCGGCAAAGAGCAAATTGATGTTCCTGGTAGAGGTCTCTCCTTCGTTGCTCTCAAGTCGTAAAATGTCCACTGCTGGCATATTACCCCATAGATACTGTTGCGGAACATCGTCGTTGACTTTCGACGAGCGATCCTGGGGCCGCGAACCTTGACGTTGCTCAATTACCCATCGAGGGAGCCATGTTTTCGACAGTAGAGGAGACTTGCAATCGAGTTTATGAGTCTTCCAGTGGGCGCCCTGACATTGCTTACCGCAGTACTTGCGACGCTCATATTAGCTCAGCAGGATAGTAAAGAACTCGGATACATACAGTGACAAGCCGACACTTGGCACAGGCAGCAGTACCTGGCTGTTGGCAGTTGGCGCAGAGGGAGTGGTACACGTAGGAATCCTGTGTCATTGTTGCGATTGCAAGGTTTGTATTGTTGAATGAGATCCTGGTGTAAGTGTTGAGGTCGTGTAGAGATGTGGAAGTTTCGCGCAAAGCTTTGGTACGGTCCGTGTCAACAAAAACAGAGAGGGGTTTTCTGAGGGTCATTCACTTCACTTGACGAGGCGCTAGTGGGGCCGTTATGCAATTTCGCACACTTCAAAATATAATCTCAAACCTCAACTCAAGCACGGTGATGTTCTTGCAGTCAGCCTGACATGAACTGCGCTCGATTCTTGGACTGGTGATATCTATTAATGTAATGACCCAGTATTGGTGCATTAGAGGAGGCGCAACGTTTGCATCTTTGTTTTAAAAAAAATGCGCCACCGTGCGAGTAACGAGAAATTCATGACCCAAGCTCGGGTCCCGGAAAGTGAAAGGACGTACCTGGCACACGCTGATGAGGCGATCTCATCAACCTTCATGCCATCACAGTTGATGTTTCAAAGCAAACTTGTGCTCTCTGAGCATTGGAGCTCACATCGCCATGCATAACGAGCCGAGAGTAGGAACGGAGAAACCCAAACTCCCATCCGTGTGTACCAACTCATTCACACGAGCCCACTCAACGTAACGTTCCACATGAGTATGGCCGGAGGCCAAACTCACTTTGAGCTCTTCCTCTGCACCGGGCTGGCCGGGCTCGAGCTTCAGCCTCAGAGGCCATTTTTCTACGATGGTGTGATGATCCTTCATCTCCATGCTGACAGCGTCGCCCAAGTCGCTGAATCGATATCTCTTCACGTATCTGAGTGTGTCAGCAACTCAGCCGTGAGCAGCACGATCACGCAGACTTACCTGGCGAAAATCGTCTCAATATCTTTGCCCAGAGATGACGCAGCGTTCATAAAATATGCGGCGCGCTGTGGTGCCAATCTGCCCGGGTCACAGACAGTCTTGTAGCGCATCATATTAGCTGCTCCTACTATTGTAGACTCAAAGTCGTCGTAGTCCATCTCTGAAACCGCGTTCATAAAGAGTGTAACGAGTTTCGCATGTGGATTGTCAGATGGCGTTTGCAAGAGTGGACCGAGAAGACACACTGTCTTTGCTGGACCGAGGTAGTGTTGATCGCATATGTTCGCAGTCTGGTCATTATCAGTCAAGAATCCCCTTCGTAAGATGACGGTGATTGTACCTCGATGCGTGCAAAAGTGTTTGGAGCAAGGACATCGGGGAGCTCGACCACGTTCAAATTGTACAGCTCGAAGTGAGCTCCAGTTCTCGATAGGCGGCGCTTGAACGAGACAAGGGCGGAGCGGACGTGTACAAAGAGTTTGCCGTAAAGATCGTTGACAGCTGTGCCCACATGGGTTTGCAGTATCTCTGCAAGATCCCAACCTTTGAGTGGATTGGCGGAGTCCATCATTGGCCACTCGGAGGAGCGATAGAATGTCCTGTGATCGGATCAGCGATTTGTATAACCAATGGCTCTTCCTCAAGCAACTCACGGATTTGGAATCGTGAAACTCCCTCTCGAATAGCTGAACGGCACCAAAATACCGTCCTCGCGAAACCTCTCCTTGCATATGCGATGCTCAGGTAGCTGAAACATCAGGTCGCGGTGACGATAATCCAAGCGATGTGGCGCTTTAGTAACTGCTACGCGAATCTCGTGGGCTTGTTCAGTCGAAAGACCCTTGCGAACGGAGAGCGATTCAAGGAGCTCGATCCAAGCTTCCTTCTTGAGAACGACACGAAGTGTCCACGACCCAAAAGTGAAGGTCTTGGCTTGAAGCGTCCCAGAATTGCATCCAGCGATCTTGGTACAGACGTCCTCAATCAGTGGGCGCAGAGATTCAAGATGTTGCATGTCAATAGGACGAATAAGAGCGGAGTACCACAAGTGTAGGACACTCTCAGCTGCTTCTTGTTCATTGGGGACGGCAAGGGCGAGGAACAGCATGATTATGTTACGTGCCACAACGTCAAAGTCTGAGTCGTTGATGACAATCGAGAGATCCTTAGTGTAAGACTGAGACAAAGAGGCGACCGTTTTGACGACATTGCGAAGATCGCCAGAAGCTATGCGTGATGTTAGTGGCCGTCGCCTCGAAGCAATGTGTTTGATCTTGATACCCGCAAACAAGAGTTTCAATTCCTCTGCATAGGCGGCTCCCTCGTTCTCACTGAGCCGCAGAACATCTATAGGTGGCATGTTGCCCCAGAGATATTTCTTCAACCCGAAAGTTATGTGCGTTGAGACCATCTCGCCGCCCATGAACGCAGGTTGACGGTCCTCTTGAATCCACTGGGGTTCCCAACTGCGCGCCGCAAGCGGAGAGTTGCAATCACGCTTGTGCAGTATCCAGTGCGCAGTCTGACAGCGTTTGTTGCAATACTGTAATAGGGTTCAGTTGTTTCAGTCTTACCCAGGGTGATGTATTTGACTTACGTTGATCAACAGACAGTGTTTACATGCTGTCTTCGCGGGCCCATGACAATTCGCACACTCTGGCACATACACGACGTCTGTTGTTGCCATGGTAAGAGGCAATCAGTGCAGGGAAAAGAACGATGTCCAGGGTGCGATTGGTTCTGTGCAAGCGGAGCGAATCAAAGTGAAGAGGAGACGAGGAAGGAATGAAGGCAAATATGAGCTCCGTTTGTCGCAAACGGCGCACGCTCAGCTTCACTTCTCGCTCCTGCATGTCAGACGTCAACAGGAGACAGCTCTAATCCCCACCCGCCGTTCCACACTGAGGTCCATAAGTTGCCAGGGGTAGCATACTAGGTTTTTGCGATAGTTCAATGCCTTTCTTTCGTGGATATTACCTTAGCACGGGGTATCTTTGTTGATACTCCCCTTTCAGAACCCATACTTGCTTCCGCCCTCACCGCGATTTCTTCTTCCTTCTGCCCACTTGTCCTCCAAAGCATCCGTCTGACTCTTCACATTGTTGACAAGCTGTTGCAAACTATGCTTTCCTGGAGCAATTGTCTTGACTTGCCTATGCTCGAACGTCTCTCCTGAAGCAGCCATTTCTTGATTCGACCGATACTCCGCATCCATATTGAAATGCGCGATATTCCCTGCGTTCACACCACCTCTACCAAATAGCTGCCGTCGCTGTGCAGGCGTAAGGTCCAGGTCTGAGGCAATGTCAGAAAGTGTGTTGGTACTTGTTGGTGCTGATGTCTGCTGAACGGTGACCGTCTCTTCCGCGGAATTTGCTTCAGGATCGGCAAACTCGGGTTGGTAACCTGAGCTGAGTGTCTCTTTTCGTGTGCTGGTATCTTCGCCTCCGAAAGAAAAGAGGGAGACTTTTGGCTTGGCCCTCGGTGGCGCTTCCACATCCTGTGCTTGTGGTTGCGATGCAGCTCCGCCAGGCTTTGGTACGGATGCACTCTTCTCCGCAGCTGGCAATTTCGGACCATGTACGGGTTTCTTCTTCTTTTTCGCATTTGCAACGCTCAGCGGCATAAATCTTGTCGGCTTGCCCACTATCTTGGGCTCTTCCTCCTTCTTCTCCACCGCCACCGGTAGCACTTCCTTCTCTGTTCCATTCGCGCCCTCGTTCCCGTCTCCACTTGGTAATGTTGGTGCAGGTGTGCGACTGAAAGCAGCCTCCGAACTTGTCTTCAAGCTGACGCCAGGCTTGGGCGCATTCTGTCCGGTCCTCTTGGGTGCGGGTAGAAGGCTGTTGAATCCACTGAAAGCGCCTGCGGTCCTTGCGCGCTTTGGTGCTGGTTCTTGCGCGTCTCCTTGCCCAGGTTCTGGCCGTATTTGAGGTAGTTCGACTTTGATCTTCTTGCTTTCGGTGCGATTGATGAGTTTTGATTTGGCAGGTGCCGCTACTTTGGGTGCAGGCGCGGCGACAGGAGCCTCAGTGTCCGAGCCTTCGCTGTCTGAGTAGTTGACGAGTGCCATAGCGTATGTTGTCCTGGTCAGGTGCGTCGTGTATTCTGGTTGGAGCGCAAAGTGACGTCGCGAAGATGGATTGATAGCATGACTCGTGCCCAAGTGATGACCCGCCGCTTGCCTTCTCCGAAGCAGCAACAGCTCTCCACTCCGCCCCCACATTCTCCAGCTTTCGCTTCTGATTGTTTGCGACTCTCAATAGAAACATGGGAAAGTGAATATACACTGCCCGCTAGCCTGGCGGGCGCATGAAATCGCGGATCTTCACAAGACACCAAGACCTGACAACATGTCTCTGCTTATGAACGAGGACTTCACGCTATACAACCTGCGACTGGGCTACCTGAACAACAATCACGATGGCGTGGGCGAACGCCTCATCAGTCTCAATACCGGTGTCTTGAACGAGCCGGCCTTTCGCGCTGCTGGATGGACAGCAGACGCTGCTGCTATCAAGCGATGCTACAGTCCTCCAATACCCACCACAGGCGCCGCGGAGTACTTCACTCGGCCCTCGCGAGGCCATGGCGGTGGGGTGCCGCTTACAGATAACGTGGAAGAACAAGGTGGGATGATCACAGGGCATAGAGGATCAGAAGACACCATAAGCACAAACATTCTCAGTGAGAAAGAAAGGCGGAGGAGGAAACAACGAGAGAAGATGGAGGAGGATGACTCAAGCGACCTCAGTGACGACAGCGACGAGGAAGATACTGCTGCGCAAAGTGTCAAGTTTGCAAAGATGCCAATTAGAGGAGCGCGTGCATCGAATCCCAGTCCTCCGACCCAGCCCATCACCAGAGAGGACGGGCAAGAGCCAGATACAAGCTTGGTCGGTCCCAGTGTCCCTCCCAAGACAGGCAATGCGACGGGCAGTGGTTTAGTAAGGCGGCCAATTGGCCGACCCAGACGAGATACCACTACTTCCTCGGAGATGTCAAGTGACAATGACGTGCCCTTCAAGCGGAAGCTGCCATCACGGCCACAAAAGAATGTCATGCTTGCGGACAAGATTGCGGAGGAAGATGCTGAGGACTCCGACCTTGAGGACGAAGAAGATGAGGAGGACGATGTTGAAGTTGCAGAGGCCAGTGATCTGGGCGATGACTTCGAGGACGATGATGTGGCTGCCCCGTCCTCTGCATTGCTCGGCGTAGCTGCGGGAACCACATCATCACCGCCACACAAGGACATCAGCATACCTCCAGCCATTACTCCCACGTCAACTTCACCGAAAAAGCTGTTGAAAGAACAGCTCCCTAAACTACCGAAGTTGCCTTCCGGCCGACCCATGAGCATGATGCCTGTTGCAAGTCTGCTCACAAAGGCTCTCAAGGGAGATAGTGGGGTATCTGACGGCGATAAAGCGTTCCAAAGATACGCCGAGCTATCAGGCAAGAACGAAGCAAGTCCATTGTGGATCAAGATTTACTATCCTTTCTCAGACAAGGCGTCGAAGCCACTCGAAGTGCCCATTCGTCGCTCCAAGGCTGGCGATGCTGGGGTGCCTTCTGTAAACGATCTTATCGGTCTGGCACTATTCCGCTACGACGAGGAAGAAGTGAAACCAACATTGAAACCAAACGACAAGCGGGTGAAGAAGTGGGAGCTACGAATGGTCGATGATGGAGAAGTTGAAATGGATTTCCCTGCTCTTGATGGAGCCAAGCTCGTGACAGACTTCACGAGCAACAACAACAGGCCACCACAAAGACGGGCGCGCGATAAGCCATGGGACGAGTTTGGCCTTGTCCGTGCTGAAGGCGCTGATGAGGACGATGAAGACGACACTGAGCTTGCGCCTACAGTAAGTCGTGCCAGCAATCCATCGGCAACCGGTGCGGCGCTCACAACCGTGCAATCGACCGTGCCCGAGCATACAGCACCACCTGCGCCGCCCAGTCTTGTGCCTAATCGCAACCCTATCACTGGTCCATCCTTTGCTCTCGCAGCGATGCGCAAGGATTCATCTGCCTTACTAGACTTACCACAAGCTCCAGTAGCTACCTCCACTCCTCGAACAGGCGCAGCAAAGACCATCGAGATCCACTTTACGGATCCTCAATCTTTCCAAACAACTCTGCTCCCTGTCCCTACGACATCAGACACATACATTGCTGAGATCTTCGACATTGCCTGTGCGCGACTCCGCTTGGACAAAGCTTTGTATGTGTTGAAAGTGCGTGGCACGCAAACAGTGGCACCCTCGGATCGCACGATTGAGGCGCTTGGCTCCAACCTGCATCTTGACCTTGTGCGTCGACGCTTTGGTGCCGTCGGGGACTTCGGACTGGGACTCTCAGGCTCGCCGAGCTCAAACAGTCCAAACGCACCTCTGGAACTAGTACCGAACACGCCACCCACAGCCAAGGATGGCAAGCGCAAGAAGGGCTTTGGAGTGCTACACCCCAACGCCGCACAGCAGCAGACTCTACACACAACTGCATCGCTCATGAACCTTGCGAATTCAACAATGCCTGGGCGACGATACAATGTGCAACGCAAGCTGCCGCTCAGCTTCTCGGGATCACATCCTCGCACGTTGGTCATCACTCCCGAATTCTTGCAGATCCTTCCTTCCACTACAGAAGAGCAGGGTCCCGCTACTGGCAAGGTGACGAACATCCACATGTCGTCCATCGTCGGCGTCAAAGTCAGCAGGAAGCACCCCAAGATGGTGCGTGTTTTGGTGTACCGAGAGAAGGAGACCAAGCGCTACGATTTCGAGTGCACCTCGCACGAAGAGGCGGAGAGTATAGTTGGTGATGTGAAGGTCGGCACCGAGAGCTAGAGGAAGTCAATTCGGACTTCGAGAGAGACGAAATTGGTCGGCCTTGTGCTTATGATTATTGATATACCCGAATTATGATATCTAGAGACATGTCATTCAAGCTTTATGGTTCGCAACTGCTCTGATGGTTCTGAGCATATACTTCAATCTGCTACATAAGATATCACTTTCAATTACCAATACCTGAACTCATACATCAAAATAAATGAACTCGCTTACATTTCATGTTGCGTGGTATTTATGTTTTGTCAAGCAAGATAAGGGTGAGGGCGCGATCCGATAGTCCTCGGCAAAAATGACCAGAGACCCGCAATTGCCGCTCCAAACGGAGGCGCGTACTCTGGTTGACACCATCGTCATTCCTTTTAATATCAAGTCTACATCTCTGCAAGCCTTTTACCATCTTATAGACCACTAGCTGATATTGTAACATCTTCGACATGCCCACACGAGTGCTAATCGTAGGCGCAGGCGCCGTCGGCGCGTTCTATGGATCTCGCTTGGCTCTTGCACCAAACGTGCTCGTCTCGGCCCTTTGCAGGTCAAACTACAAGGCAGTAAAAGCAAATGGATTCCAAGTGACATCGCCTCAATACAAAGACTACACATTCAAGCCAGAACATACTTTCGCCAATCCAGAAGAGGCCAGAAAGGCTGCTTTGAATTGGGACTATCTCCTCGTTGCCACCAAAGCACTACCCGATCTTGGCGATGACAGCACTTTACTCGAGGGTCTCGTTGGCGACGACACGTCTATCGTTCTTGTACAGAATGGCCTCGGCGTCGAACAGCCTTATCAAAAGCGATTCCCTAAGGCCAGTATTCTCAGCGCTGTGACGATCGTCAGCGCTGCTCAGCCGAGCCATGGACAGATTGTGCATAATCGCTGGACCCGCATATCCATTGGACCATTCTTGCCGCATCTTGATAGCAATGGCGCAAGCCCGAACGCGACAGATGATGTGGCTGTAAAGGCGAATGAATTGCTCGTTGATCTACTGAAGCAAGGCGGCATCTCCGATGCTGAGTCTTATGACCATGCTGGCTTACAATTCGTTCGATGGCATAAAATCGCCATCAACGCCGCCATGAATCCTTCATCTGCTTTATCAGGAGGAAGTACCAACCAGACCATGTCCAACGATCCCGAGCTCTCTCGTCACCTCCTGGGTGTCATGAATGAAGTCCTCGAAACTGCGCCCAAAGTACTAGGCAAGCCACTACCAAAACACCTCGCGACCGCGGAGAAGATTTTACGGAGCACGCAGAAGAATGCTTCCGGTAGTAAACCAAGTATGGCGATCGACTGGGAGCAGGGAAGGCGCATGGAGTTGGAAGTCATCCTAGGAAACCCGATCAGAATTGCGAGAGAGAAAGGCCTCGAGATGCCTAGGTTGCAGAGTTTGTATGCTTTGCTGAGGATGGCGCAAGAGAACCGGGAGAAAGAGGGTAAGAGTAAGCTTTGAGCAGTTGCTGCTTCTGGTGTATCGTAGCTGGCAACTCACTCATCTCGGTGGGTATGGGCACGACCGTTACCTATGAATCGCTTGTATGACATCTGAATATGCGAACGCTATTCCGAGACATGAGCTCCCCGACTCACGAGCAGAAATTTCTGGACCATTTGAAGTGTGACAGCGCACGAAGCCGACTCACTTTTGTCTCTTCACGGTTAATCTCGGCATGCGTTCTTGTGTTTTCACCGGTTGGAAAGCATCACATACGACTCGAGTCCGATCCCTCCTTACGACTCACGACATCGACATCCTGCTTGACTCCATCTCCTCCATACCCATTCCGACAAGCGCGACCTACAACGAGCACAGCGACTGTAAACTCACCGAGGGTCTGTTCAGTGATTGCATTTACCCCTGGCCCAGACTTGCGACCCACCGCGATTGTCGTCCGATTCGTCTTCGGCCTCACGGCCTCGCGGTCCAGCCCTCACTGAGCGAACACAAACTCTTTCACATGCTGCGCAAGAGCTCTGTCAGGGTCTTCGCCTTGTGATAGTTGAAACAAAACTCAACCCGCGCTCCCTAAAAACCCATACTTCCTACATCCACATACATCCCAATTCCAATCACTCCCTCGAATATCCACTACACTAGCAGGCATCCACAAACTCGTCCCCAAACTCAACTGACACCATGGCCATCATCAATTTCGACCAGGCTCAGAGACGCGACAACAGAGAACCGCAGACAACCAAGAAGGAGCTTCTGCAACCACCTCCTCGCATCGCCTATGGTGATGACTGGAGCATGCCGCTGGGCGCTTCTGGGTTCTCAGATCTCGCCTCTCAAAACGACTCATGGAGCTTCGAAGCCCTCAACACTGTCGAGACGTCTCCCAGAGGTGCAAGTATTCCGGTGAAGCACGAATCATCACCACTAGAGAGCCTCACAGGATCTAAGAAGAGGACTCCGGATAACGACATCACTCAAGAACCAGACAGCAAGAAAGCGAGGAGCAACCACATCAGCTCAGCCCAGGACGCAGCTGGCAGTGCTTCTCACAACAGTTTTGGCGGAGTTGTTGACCTAACTGGCGACGACAGCGATAATGATCAAGATTTTGTCATGCCTGAACGTCAATTTGTGCCACGTGCAGAGGATGACAATCAGGCTAATCACTTCCAAAGGCGCAAAGCGCCCACTCCGCCGCGCACGTACACTACAGGTCTACCGCCTGTTGCTCCGCACCCGAAGCAGCCTCCTCTGATGGCTCGATCTAAACCTCCAATCAAGCCCCTCAGCAACCGACAGAGTACTGTGAGCGCATTACCAGCACGCGGTAGCCACTCCGTCTTCAGCCGAACACCTCGCGCTACACCAAGTGTGACTGATGATCTTCACTTGTCTCGGCAACAGACCGCATCTCTCCCAGTAGGTTCCCTCAAGTGCGCCTCACTTTGTGAAACGACTGACATAGCGGAACAGACACCTCTCGCCAGCGGTACGTTCAGTCCTGCCAACCAGAAAAAAGCTTCAGGTCCTTTCCTTGAGGAAGATTCTAGCGGCGATGAAGACCACGATGACGAAGACGACCCTGCAAGCAAGAATGACCGTAACCGCCAAAGCGACAGTCTCGCAAGACTCGTCGATCGTCCCAGAAATGATACGCCAGCGAGAGCTAAAAATGACAGCTTAGTTGAGAAGAACAACCAAATGAGACAACAAGCTCGCGAACGAGCCACCACAGTAGCTCCGAGCAAAGACCTCACCAGCACGACATCTCCGTCTCGCGCGTACGGGTCGCAGCCTTTTTTAGGCCTTCCGCACCAGAGGGAAATGCAGTAGACAATGCATTGCAGGATATTCCAATCCCGTCGATCGAGCTACCGTCGGCGATAAACGGAGCTTCGTCACCCCTGGTGCGGACAGAACACAATCACAACACGGCATTGAGGACATCGCACGAGAAACAGCAGACACTCACGAAGTATCATGAGACCACGAAGAGCGGAAGTAATCACCATCATGCAGCGGTGTCTAATCCATACGAGGCGCTTATGCAGAAAGGGCGGGTCGCGAACAAGATCAACAGCAGTCATCAACCCACAGATCATTCTCGGACGCCTGGTGATCATCACAAGTCAGCATTACAAGAAGCAAATGAAGCAAGGAGGAAAGCCGCGGCTGCTGCAGAGAATAGACAAAGACTGTCCACGCTCAACAAGGAGCCTGCACGTACGGCAGACAAAACTCATGAGCAGCAGCGAGACGAGAGCCGGGCAGAACAACAAGCATGGCGCGATCGAGCATTAGCAACAGCACCAAGAAGGAAATCTCCCACCAAAGTAATAAAGCGAGCGCCCGCGTCTGCTTCGATACTCAGCAAGCTCAGCGCAGATGCGAAGCGGGAGAGGGACAGAAGAGCGCGCGCGCTGAAAGATCGTAACGAGCGAATGCGTGAAGCGGCTGCGGAAGAAGACGAGGCGACGAAAGCTCAAACCCAGCGAGAGGCAGAAAGAAACCACGCTTTGAGCGCGCCCAAAGCTTACGAATCGATCCGAGCGAAAAAAGCGTTCGACGAAATTGCCAATGGCGGTCCGAAGACTTCGGCCGTTGCTCATGCACAGTCCCGTCAGAGCCTTACTCCGGAACGAGAGTTTCCTGCCACTGCTGAGCCATCACCGCTCCATCTCGACCGGTCACAGGGTCCGTTTCCGGCAAACAGCACACCCGGAGTTGAAGCGCTCAAGAAATCAATGCCTCGACCGCCGGTTCTCCCTTACGATGATGTGCCGTCAACGACCACGGCACAGAGATTCATTGGTAACAAGCCGACAAAGATCTCATTCAAAAAGTCGAAAGCAAATATAGAGAATCGGCCAATCACAGCCAACGACCTGCAACTCTACCAATGGCGCCAGCAGAAACGGAGATGGGCAGAAGTCATCCAGCTCTATGCTGATCTTACCAACACTGCGCCTTGGACAGAAGACCATCTACGGACCAGGTTTAGATACGTGGAAAGAGTGCTTAGCGGCGACGACATCCCCGAGGATTTGTGCGACCGGGTGATGGATGGCGATGAGGATGCTGAGCGAGAGCTCAATCGCCTTGTCAATCTTCAAGGTCCAGAGCCGTCGCTAAGGGTGGGCTCCGTGATTCCGACGGCTTTCAAAAAGATCGCAAAGCAAGATCGAGCCCTCGCGGCGCCTAGCATTGGACCTCCTCCAGCTCCCAGGCCGACACAAGGAGGCAAGTGTTTCGATAATGATGCATACATGGCACTGTTGACCCAAGCCCGAGAGACCTGGATGGCCGACTCAGACAGCGAGGAAGATCTTCCGCGGTACTCGCCGCCCAGAGACGCAGACTGCGTCTACTGGGAGTACTTCATGCAACGCCGCGACTTTACTTCATCCGACCTCGCCGAGCACGGATACGAAATGCTGGACGAAGAAACCGAGTGGAGAGAGTACAACGCCGCTTTCGAAAACGCAGGCGAAGCGAATGCCGAGGCCTCGAAGTGGATCTTCACCGTCCCTGAAGGAAGTGGGACGCTTGTCACCACTCGGAAGGGACAGCTCAAGTATGATCATACTGACGAGGAGGGCATGGCGATGTTGGACCTGACCTCTGCTATGGGCGATCTGGTCCAGGTGCGAGTAAGACGACGCATGCTGACCTTCCAAGATCATGTGATGCCGGAGAGCAAAGAGGGATGGACGCCGAGGACAGTCTACTGCGTGAAGGTGAAGACGTGCAAGAAGTCTACCGAAGACCTCTTCGAGGAGCCAGAGGACAAGACATACCTATTGGATGAAGAGGCTTACGGCTCGCTTGACCAGGCGAATTCGAGGGCAATGGACGAGTGGATCCGGTTGACATTCAAGATCCGTTCGGTCAACTTGGATGAGATCGCGCGTAAGCGTGGTGAACTTAAGCAGGAGATGCAGAGAGAGTTTGAAGGTGAGAGTGAGGGTAACGAGCGGGCGAGATTCAGTGCTTCGATGGACGATGACGAGCGCGCTGTCGAGGTCGCTGTGAAGCCTTTGAGCATGCAAGGTCCGCGGAACTAGTGAGAGTCAGCTCTGAATTAGCAGAACAGCAAGAATACTTACAGACAGCTATCAATGTGATTTTGTCAGTGAGCGATCAAGTTTGTCTACATCTCAAGACCTTTAGCATATTTGGTCATAGATCTCGAACTCCAAGATTTCCCATCACTTCCACCACAACAACCAACATGTTTCCGCCAAAGCGCAACACGGAAGGTGCACCGCAGATCAGCACCGGATGGTCTCTCGCTGGCACGAAGGCATTTTGTTTGGTCAAAGCATCCGACACCAGCTTGCAAAGAAGATCAGAAAAGGGACAGATGGCGCTGGATACCCAATGCATCATCTCAATGGTATGATCGGCCTCAAATCACCAAAGCCTCTGGCAACAGCGCTCGCATTTGCATTACCCGCTTGGAGAAGGAAGGCTTCGCGTCCCGAGAACGGTGATCGTACTGGATCTTGATGGGGTCGAATGCTGGAGTCAGGCTGTGCAGCAACTTGATCACGGCGAATAGTTTTTCGCAATCTACTTCAGCAAAACATGTGTACCTGCCTTCTGGCCTTCTACTAACACTTCTGCAGTATCACTTCAATGTACCCAATTTTGACGCATCACGTCACATGCACATGCAGGTGACATCAACCTCACTTGAACATGTAAGCAGGGTTAGGGTCGTATGTATACATCTGAGCCTTGATACATGTATGTCATGTGATGTTGCCTTTCAGCTCTGCTGTTCGTCAACCCACGGCCTCATGTATGAGGGAAGAGTAGGGTGCTTGGGTTATTCGCGACGCTTGGATGCCTTCGTCTCTCCAAATGCTCTCACAAAGCAATCATGCCACTCGGCACGATCGTTGCTCCGATGCCGACAAATTGATAGGTCGTGGACATTGTATGCATTCTTTTGAGCATTCGCTCTCTCGCTCTGGACCCTCGATTCGTGACGTCTTCACTCGTCACCACATTGATCCGACGGAGTGCACTGTGACATGATGCAGCAACAAGTGCGGATAGCATCATGGATTGCGATGTTGTGATGGGCCGTGACTGCACCACTTGTACTTAACCGGTAAGAAAGAGCTCCCTCCCACCTGCACCTTATTGCTATATTATCCACACCTACACCCCGCCAATGCGTCCGTTTGCACCTCAAGTTGCACGTTTTACCAACAGATCTACATCCTCATCACCAGCATTACAATCCGCTGCAGGTTACTTCACCTCTGGATTCCAAAGCAGAACCAGTCCTACACAACAAGCTAGAATGTCTTCCACCAACGAAACAGGCGAGCTCAAGCTCGAGAGCACTATCAACACTGCGCCTGGCGTCGAGCTCAGCAGCGAACAGAGAACTCTCGTCTCTTCTGTTCTGGATCTCTTCGCTGGCAGGCCCTCGCTCGCTAAGCTGCAACTCTGGAACGACGATGCCGTCTTCAGCGACCCTATCACTGTCGCAAAGGGCAGGAAGGAGTTTGAGCCTCAATGGGTATGTCAATGCTGAGCCAGAACAACAGAAACCACAGCCTCTTAACACATCCCCCCAGTACGGCCTCCAAAGCGCCTTCTCCCAAATCGAGCGCAAATCCCACAGCGTCCTCTCCGCCGGCAACCCCATCGAGCTGGACATGAGCACTTTCTACAAAGTCAAGGGCGTCGGCAAAGAGACCACCATCAACAGCAAGGTCAACATCTTCCACGAGAACGGCAAGATCACCCGCGTCGAGGATAAGTGGGACGGCAAGCTCCCCGACTCCGGCATCGCAAATGTAAGCAAATACTACGGCTTGAATGTCTTCAATCCGATATTCTGGTTCAACTACGGCCTCGACTGGTGGTTTTCGATCTGGCTGTTTCTCTACAAATATGTCCCTTTCGTGCTGCTGGTGAGAAGCTTGAGTGGTTCCTTTTTATTGGACTCTTGCGCATCCTCTTATCTGCCTATATACGTCATACTCCTCTCCCTGTGCATGCATACTAACAAATCTTCTCTAGGCCTTCCGCCGCCTCAACGCTGTCAGTGTCCCGAAAATGGTCGGCGTGCCCAAGAACGCAGAGGAGGACGCCAAACGCGGCAACTAGAAGCGCTGCTGGGTGCTCACATCGTCCGAGGACGTCTGGTCCCATTCCGTCATGGTTGTCGACGACTGCGAGCCTTCCCGTGCGGTGCCCAAGCTTCGAAGCATTTTGCGAAACTCCAGCTCTGAAGCTGGTCCTTCTGGGCAGCGTGATTCGGCGAGGGGATCGAATGTGACGTTTACAGACGATCCGTCGACGGTAAACGACGATGGTGTTTCTCCTTTCAGTTCGACGTCGGGACCTTCTGGACGACAGGAGGCATCTCCTGTTCAGGAAGTTTCTACTCGGCAACGTTCTGCTCAAAGACGCTCGTCTATCAGGGATATATCACCCGAGTTTGAGCCAGTACTCGACGCTCCACCTAGAGGCTTTTTGGGTTTCATGATGAGATGAGAGAAGTCTGGACGTCTGTCGGACTTTCTTTTTGATGAATTGGCATCTCTTTTGGTTAAACAGCACAGGCATCATTACCATAGCACACGTTGTATTATCGTTTCTCTTGGACATTAGCTCTCTTTCAACTCAACACGTGAAACTTGTACACGAGTTCGAGACTCTTTCTCTTACAACCTCCTTATCGTTGCTTTGGTCCGTACCATGGCTGTGCCTACAGACAATGCAGTGGAGGGTCGATGCAATGGTTGTCAGACACACGGCATTGCACTATACGTCCAAATGACAAGCGTGTCTGAGATGAAGAGCTTCAATCATTCATACGAACGCTCTTTCTAAAACCCAAGGGGTATCACCACCTGCCATAACGCCTCGCTAAAATATAGTTCAAATCCAATCGAAAGCACCCAGCGCTCTCAGAGCGATCCTTTTTTTGTCAACCGAAACCCAATCAATCATCATACTTTGGCGCATCATCATCATCCTGCTCCATAGCCTGCTGCCTCTGCCTCTGCGCCTCAGCCTGCGACCGCTTATTTTGCTCCGCTTCGTACATCCTCCTCTTCTCCTGATCTCTCCGCTGCTTGGCCTCGGCCTCGCGCTTCTTCCACGCATCGCGAATCTTGTGCGAATTCGTGATGAGGTCCTGCTCTGTAACGCCATCCTGGATACTCTCGATCACGCTCTTAACCGTCGAGATGTGGTTTGCGTCTTTTTTGTCGTCGCGGTAACGCGGCGTGCCGTCTTTCTCGATCTTCGGCCGCCAGCTGCCGCTGCTCGGGTCGCGGAAGCATTCGATGATGCGGCCGTCGATTTGCTGGCCCATGGCTTTGATGGCTTCCCATTCTTCGTCGGTGAGGGATAGGTTGGCGAAGTGTTGGTAGCCTTCTCGGTCGCCGTGGTTAACTAACAAGTCGATCTCGGGCTTCGCGTCCCAGTCTTCGTAGACGCCGTCTTCGTCCTCGTCTGTAGGGAAGGCGACGATTTGTAGCTTGAAGTCGATAGTGTTCTCGTGCGGCGGCTTCCATTTGAGGATGTGCGGATCTGTGCCGGCGACATATGGCGTCGACTTGCATGTGAAGATCAGGCCGTCGTTGCCGTGCGGGAGCTTGGGCAGGATGTCACGGAACATCATCTCAGAGGCATAAGGGACCTCCATGCGCTTGAGCTGCAGCTGAAAAGGCTGCGCCTGCGCATCTTCAGGGTACGCCTTGGCAAACTCGACCCATGGCTCGTAGACGAAGGCTCGGATCTTGCCCAGGCGGATGTCCAGCTGGCGGTTGGTGATGGCTTGTCCGCCTAGACACAAGCCGTCGAAGATCAGGTATACCAGCTTACTCTTGCCGTTGCCGCAGTCCTGGCGCACCAGCTCGCCATCTAGAAGAGTACCTCTGTGGAAACCGCCGATATTGCCTTGAATCGGGAGGTGCAGCGTGTCGCGAGGAATGAAGTAGTAGTCGTTCTTGCGGTCGATGAGGAATTGCGCCTCGAGGTCGCCTTCAGGCCCACCAGGAAGGAAGGTCAGGTAGAGCAGACATCGAATGCCATCGGTCTTTTCGCAAAGGTAGTAGTCGGTGCGCTGGAGCTCGAGAAAGTGGTTGCGTGCAAACGAGACAGGCTGTGCGCCTGGGAAGGACAATTGCTGGCGGCCGAGAAGGTCGGCGACAGTGCCGCGGTGGAACTGCGCGTCTTCGTGAGGGATCCTATGGCTAATGTCATCTAGCGTGACCGAGGAGCCCATGCTTGCTGCTTGAGGTTGCGGTGAGTTGTGCAGTTGCGAAGGTGTTTGGGGTGCGTGTGGAAGACGGGTTCGAGCTTCAGCTCAACTTCACATGCCGCGGCACCGCTTTCGTGGGGCGGTGTTGAATGAATGAACAAAGGTAACAACATCAACGTACAACGTGTGCATACATTTCCTTTGATATACGTACACCAATACAAAACACAGATATGTACCTCGTATCTCGTCCATCTCCTGGGGTGCAATTTAGAAAATCATGTTCGTGCTCTTCCGGGAACACAGACCAAACTCCAAATCGACAAAACAATAGATACAATCAAAATCACGAGTCAGGAATAGCAATGCTCACACCCGACCACTGGCCCACCTTCAGATCCCTCGTGTACTCCGCCACATCCTCTCCCGTCGTCTGGTAGAACACGTTGATATCGTCGCCACCGCTCTGGTTAGGCAAAGCCGTGACGCTGAGGTGCGTGCCAGGAAGACCGGGCTCGCCGCCGACAGTGAACATGTCCTTGTCGACAAATGTAGTGTTCTCCGCATCCCACGAGATGTTGTAGCCGTTGACTTTGTATGTGTCGGCCATTTGGGCGTAGAAGTAGCTCGTGTAGCCGAGGCTGGTTGAAGGGTGCACGTTGGGGATGGAGATTGATGCTGGGAGGTGTTGGGTCAGCATGCGTGCACCAGTTTACTCGTGCCATTATATCTGACCAATACTTACAATTTGTCCATTCATTGATAGGGTGTTGTTTCGTCGCAGTCATGTTGGTATTCGTGTCTTTCCAGTAGAAATTGACAGTGTTTTGCAGGTCAACGAACATGACATATGTGACGGAACCGCCGCCCCAGCTGTAGCAACCAACGCCAGCGTGGCCATTGAGATTCTCCCAGTCCTGCTGGGAAGACCACTCTTCATCGCCGTATCGCCAGCCAAGTTGCTTGAAGGTTGTGTTGTCAGAAGCGTACCATAGATGCATTCCTGAAGCAATGTCAGCGTGGTGTTACGATTTTGGCAGCAAGATCCGCATGGCAGAAGGAGATGACTCACCGGTTTCGGTAGTGTTAATAGTCGAGCCCGTCGAAGGGTTTTCTGTATGAACGTAATCGGTATCTCCGTAGGCATTGCCGTACCAGCAGGCTTGCATGCCGACCTGGTCGGCATCAAGAACTGTGAGGTTCTGTTGAGTCAAAGGTCCGTCACTCCAGAGACCAGAAGTGTTACTGTTAGATCGCTGTTTCAGTTGATTGTCGGTGCCGATGTCTATTTTATCTTGTCAGCATATGTCTCCCAATTTGTTTCCTAATTGCCTCATCAAGCGTACAGAAGACATGCCATTGGCTCGTGCCATTCTGCACGTAAGCCACTGCCGACAAAGGAGTGCTGTTCTTCGCGTCAGAGGCTACGATCTCGGATTGCGAGCCTCCAACCCACACACCCTCGGACGTCAATCGTTGGAATCGAATGTCCCCGGTGTGATGTTGGAAATACATCACAAGCGATCCAAGTGGCGCATCTTGTAAGTTTGATGCAAAAGACTGTGAGGCCAGAGCTATGCCTGACCCATTGAAAGCTCCTTGTGTGGTGTAGTAGTTCGGGTTGATGGCTCCACCGATGGCATACGGGTTAGCATCTTCGCTGGGAGTGATTTCGTTTGTTGAATTCGTGTCTGATGAAGCTGGAGTCGCTGACCTGCTTGGTGTCAATAAGTGCAAAAGTTGCCCGCACCGGGAGCTGTCGAAGAGATGAAGATAACCTCCAACAAAGAGCGCAGGACAACATACCCATCACCCTTCGTCCCCAAACCAACACCAAGTCCGACTCCCAACCCGACCGCCAGCGCGATCAACAGCACGAGCAATATGTAGAACACCTTCGGCCTCATCCCGAGAATTCTCCTGTCTCTGGCATGATTCGAATCATCTATAGGCCGCTGATACGGTATAGGCTGAGGCTGAGGGAACACGACTTCCTTGTCGCCCTCCGCTGCCATGACTGACTCCGGGAAGGCGGAAGAAAGCTCAGGCGACATAGGCCGCTCTTTGTTGGACAGCCTGTGTTGCATCGGCGAGACCTCACCATGGGGACTGTAAGCTTGTGCATCGACGGCATAGTGAGGTGGTTGCGTGTATGGAGGTGATGAGCTGCTGTTCGGAAGATCAGTACAGGCTTGTTCGTAAAAGGCGCTGTTACCTGGTCGTCTTCCCATCACCTGATGTGGGTACAGTGCTCTGAAGCTCAGCGACCTCACTTCCTTTCCCTCCTACCAAGAACTTCCATCAAGCGCAAAGGAGATGCTTACAAGTCTTCCATGAACCTCGGACTACCGTCCGGGAACCTGGGTGGGCTGTCCATGATATAGTCAAGGCGATCTCTCGATCGAAAAGTTGTCGCCAGGCAAGCGCACGATTAGCACTCAACACCCTGTATCAACTCAGCGCAAAGCAATACCACACTCAAGTGAAAAGATGAAACAAGGACCCGCACGCCCCAAGAGAAAGGGGAGCACAAAGACCCCAGATAAGCAACCATCCGCGCCCACCCAATACCTCTGGGGGCCTACATGACATTACATTACTGTGTCCCGCTCGTACCTGTGTTCCGGCAGGAGTCTCCAGTCCAGAACGCAGTCAGACAGCTACCCGATCCAGTCGGACATAGTCGAAGCGAGGTCGATCTGGTTAAACATAGCGACGCCGGACCTCAGCTCAGGTCTCCCAGGCTCGCGGGTGGGCGAATGAGAAACGTGCAGCAGTGCTTATACCATGCAAGCGAATTCCCCACGGAGTTAGTGTAGAAGCGGAGTAGAAGGATTGTGTTGGAGCTGAAGTGGAACGTTTGGAGCGATGGTGATCTCGGGGAATGAGGTGAGGTAGAAGGGCAAAGCTTGTTGTGCTATAGTGCTTATAATTGAGCTGAGAGCAGTAGCGCTGAAAGAAGATCACACACTTTCTTTCGTGTCTTCGTGCAAGATCAACGCTTTGCCAAAATACCTTCATGGTCGACCTGGCGAAGATGGGCATTGCTTGATTGCCGCGGCAGAGCTTGCCATCAATATTACCGGGATCGCAAAGTGGCGGAATATTGCAGGGCGGTGACACTGCGATGCGTGTCAGCCCGCATGTGCAGCGCAGCGAGGAGCAGGCTAATTGTCACAGTATGCCCGATGTCGTGAGCCGGCCGTGTGCGACAGAAGGAAGAAGCTTCGCTGACCTGCTGCCTCGGCAGTGTGATGGGAGTGCTTGTACCACGATGATGTTGTAGATAGAGAGCAAAGACGTGGTGCTTCTTGCGGAGACGAACGTGGAGTCGCCAACAGGGCTGATGGAGTGAAGGCGGGCAACGAGGCTGAGGTGGCGTAAAAGGATCGCGGAAAATCCAATCTATTTGGCTGATGTGCAGTGTTTAGTAAGAGTCGTTTAGCGAGGTTCTAGTCGCGTGGCGTAACCATTCCTTCGCTCGACCGCACTTCAATACGTGACCATATCACTCCAGATGGTAAAATCATCTATACCCTACCTGCGAGCGTCTGTGGGCTGACGAGCTTCGACTTGCTCTTTCCTGTAGTTCCCATGGATGATGAATCTGCATCTGTGTCACACAGGATCTACAGAGCAAGGCGCAAGCGAGCCAATGCAAGGCGCATTTGGTGTAACGCGCCCAATCCGGCCAAATTGCACGTCAGAACCACAGGAGTCTTCAAAATGAAAGCTCATCACGCAGACTTGTCCATCTTGAATGTTGTGCATTAATAAGAATATGGTCCCTGAGATATCCCATCCCTGCGGGTATTATCCTAAGTAGTATATCCTTCTTTTCACATACAATCCCAACCCAGAACACCCACTCCGTAACCCAAGCAAGATTCCTGTTTACACCAAAGACGATGCCCTGCCGCGACCGTTCTCCGCGCGAGGCTCCACGCGCACCATTCCGGTCGTAGGGATGGGCTTCTCCACCCTCAGGACCAGCTGCAGAGCCAACTCGAGCGGCTGCAAAAGGAACCAGACGCGGTTGCAGAGGAAAGAAAGAGTGACGGAGATGGTGGCCACAACAGCATCGAGGTAAAAGTGGTTTGCGGTCACGACGATGATCAGGAGCACGAGAACCGGGTAGGCGAAAGCTGCGACGGCGTAGAAGGCACCCATAAGAGCGTTCAGGCGAGATTGACGGCGGGCTTTGCCCAGCACGGCAGAGATGAGGCCAGAGTGGTAAAGGAAGGTGCAGCCGATGGTGAAGGCGTAGGTGAAGTGGAGCGATGGCATGGCGGCCAGTTGGTTGACGTTGCTCGATTTCGTCCAGACGCTTTCGGCATTGCCCTGGCGGACGGTGTCCTGGAAGCCGTACTTCTTGGGGAGAAGACGGGGTGGCATGCAGGGGTAGAAGGCGAAGACGAAGAAGGCGGCGAAGTTGGCCAGGGTCATGGTGCGACGGGCGAGGGTGAAGGCGTTGTGGTTGGGCGCGACGTAGTAGTACCAGGAGAGGAAGCTGGAGTCAAGGTTAGTGCCGGAGCGGAGAACTGTAGAACCATGTTATTGACTTACGCAACAGTTCCGGGAATGTGGACCAGAGAGTACAGCTGGTTGAAGGCCGAAAGAATGCTCTGGTGGTTCTCAAGGAAGTACTTCTGGACGCCCACCTCGGTGAAGGGGAAGAATATGCCGAAAGCGGAGTCGTGCTCGAACCAGAGGATGTCCAGCGCATGCTTCTGCGCAAGCTCGGTGACCTCGTGCGAACCCTGGAGTGCGTACATGTGCGCGGCGATCTTCTTGGTCATGGTGTAGACGACATAGTTGAGGGCCCAGTAGAACATCTCGATCAAGAAGGGGAACTTTTGCAAGATGCGGCTGTGCAGGTTTCCGGCGAATCTTGATGTGTCCAGGGGAATTCCCCAAATGGTCTGTCTCTGTCCCAGCCATGAGGCCTTCTCGTTGCGCTGGGCCTCGCTTATGCTCTCGTCTTCACTGTCCCGGTCGGATTGCGAAAGGAGGCTGTCGGCGGATTGTGATCGCTCGTATGCGGTGGTCCGGCGCTTTGATTGGAAGATGCTAAAGTCTCTGTGGCGGTTGATCCAGAGAGAGCCGAGCATAATGCTGACGACGATCTGCAGTCTTGTTAGTCTCCTGATCTTGGGAATCTCCTGGACAGAGAGCAATGCATACCAAAGGCTCGAACCATTCTCTGGACTGTGATTGCGGTTTTCCTAACGAGGGTGTGTTCGAAACCATTTTGTGCTGAGTTCGGCTAGGAGCCGGAAAGAATGTGGGATGTCGTGTGCTCCTTTAGGCCTTGTGTACAAGAAAGATGAGGGTGATGGTTGCAATCAAGCAGCCAGTATTAGGAGGTGATAGGATGTTGCCCTAGTAAGATGGTGGGGAAGCACGGCGAAAGTATGTACAAGAGGGCAAAGACAGCACGACAGGTGGGCAAAGAACGACTGAAAGGGAAGGGAGAGCAAAGCGTATGGGTGTGAAGAAAGCTTGATGGCACGAAGGATGCTAAGTTGGCGCCTGGACGAGCGAAAGCAGGCCTGTGTCAACACCAGATCTCCTATACTAGCGGGCCTTCCCCGTTGGCGTTGGTAATTGCGGGCACCGGCGTGTGGCCGGCGGGTTTGGGCTTGGGGCAGAAGCTCCCGTCTGCTGTGGGTGGCAGTGTTGAACGCCAGATAAACTCTATCATTGGCGCAGCATGATGCGAGTAAGGTTAGGAGACCGACCGGCACCGCGAATTGCCATGCTCCGAGAGGCCCTCATCTCGGGAAATTGCTGCGAGTCGCAGGGCCAGAGCCCCACCAGAGACACGGGCATTGGCATCTGTACTGGAAGAGAGGCGGCTATATATCAAGCAATGAATGATGCATGGAGGTCGAAGTGTGATTCTCTCCATCGGTGGCGTCGTGTGGTTGGATCCCATCGATTGCTGCTGTGTTCGCAGAGCACGCGATCATGCGCATGCGAGCGCTTGCCGAAGACAGCCAAGCGAGCCAAGCGAGCCAAAGGAGGCGCCGTTCGCACAAAAGCTTGTTTGCAAGCCGGGCAAGATTCAAACGTGCTAGAGCATCCATTTAGGGCAGCCTCTTGCAGTAGAACAAGTCTAGCTGAGAAGTAGTCGCTCTGTCGTTCTTCCGACTTCCTACGCACTCCGGTCGCATCTGCGCACGCCATCTCGCTTTCGTTGCGAGAAGTTCCGACGAGGTTTTGGAGAGGATTCATGCCAGATCTCTCTGGCTCAGATGGTGGCGCGCGGATCGCTGGTAAGCGAAAACAACCGAAAAGCAGCACCATCCGCCGGGCGCAAACTTTCGCTGCGGCTTGCGCGCGTATGTTTTACGCACGTTGCTGCTCGCCTGATTATCAGTAGCAGTATCGCCGACTGTGATGGGACAGAAGCGTATTAGTGACGACTTTGTGGCCGGAGGCAAGCTCGCGGTCCGAGGCCGGATGTGATCCGACACTTACCACTGTACCATTAGTGCTGTCGCTTGAACCATCACGCGATGGGACTGCCTATCATGTTTTGCTATCAGTCGCGTTGTAGTGCATGATAAGGCAAGAGTCCCAGCCTGTGCGTTGCTATCGAGACGCAGTGGCCTTATGTCGCCGGAGTTGTACGCAATTGGACAAGCACAGAGACCATCATGGTTTTCAAGACATGAAGTGACCTGGCGATGGCAGTGATTATTGACTTGGCCTGCGGCTGAACACTAGGCAGGCATCCGCTACCGCCTCGTATGTCATCAGGCAGCATGGCTTGGCCAAGGATTGTTCCGTTGATGAAAAGGTTGTTACTACCATCCTCCAGAGGCTGTGCTGTGCTGTGGCTGTCACGCGACATGTTTAATATAGCACGCGCAGATCATCCGCGCCCGTCAACGCCCGATCGCCGTCGCCGTTTATTGCATCGCAGATGGCCTTCTGCACTGTCCAGGATCCAATTTTTATGCAGATACTTGAAGTAGTCGGATTTATCATTGTGTACTGAAAGTCAATACATTCACTCGGATTTGTACCAGACACCGAGATCAGTTCAGTTCTCCATGACTTTTACTCGCGTTCCATGAAGACTGGCATGCAATCACGTGACCCTTCAAGGAATATGAGCAAGGAACAATTGAGGAGGCATGAGTACAATTTCGCCACCGCTGCATAAACATGCAGACACACGCTCCATATGAGAAACCACGAGAGAATTGGCAATACAGCTCACCACGTCTTCAGCTGCATTTTACCGGGAGACATAACAATTTGGCCTAAACCTAGACGCGCCATGATTCAACACCCACTCCAATATGCACCGTCTCTCCGGTAATTGCATTGAATTCTCACAATGGCACGCCCTTTGGATCTCGACTTCTGTTTCCTTGCCCTCGCTTTCCAACGCGGTGGCGGGAAAATATTCTCACTTCGTTGAAGACACCGACACGTCCGGAGTATACCAATTCTGATCCGTCACAACACCCTTGTCGAACTTGTATATTCCCGTCAAGCGCGCCCTCCAGTCTTCTACTCCCTTCTCGGTCTGCTGGATGTACATCTCAGGATCCTGCGTCATGTTGAGGTAGAACGGCAAATTCAGGTGATCCACCTCGCCATCAACCCAGTCGATACCAGCGGTGGAGATGTCCCATGTGTCGATTTCCGTCTTTGCCGAAAGAGGCAGCTTCAACTTCATTGGACACTGGTACCACGCAGCGAAATAGTCGATGGCGAGCATAATGCGGTGATGGTCGCTCTTGTTCGGCATGCCGGCGTGCCAGAGTCGGAGGTCGCGGAAACATATGCTTCCTTTCTTGATCTTTGGCTGCACGGGAGGCTTTATCTGGGCTTGTTTCTGGATGTACTCTTTCTTGATCCAGCCGCTCTCTTTGGTGGCTTGCTGGTCGTCTTTCTCGTATGCGTTGTGAGTTCCGGCCCAAACCTGCGAGCAACAACGTCAATTTCGGCTGAGGAGATATCGATCGCGAGCACAAACCTCTGTCACGCCGTTGGCCTCGTCTGAGTCTTGCAGGTAGGTGTTTACGACAATGCCGAATGGAATGGGTGGGTACTTGTGATTGACATCGCTGTGGACAGCTTGTCTGCCGGTCGCGCCAGGTATCGCGACATTGCTGTTGATGAATCGCAACTCTGGTCTCGGTCCGAGGATATTTTCGATGACTCGCATCATATGCACGTTGGCATAGAACTCTCGCCGTAACCACTCGGGCGTCAAAGGAGGCACGACACTGACATTCTTTGTGGCTTCACCTTGGTTCCATTGCTGGAACTTGTTGCCGATGTAGACGCTTGTGTCTTGGACGATCTTTGCGTGTAGACTGTCCACAAGGTCGTCGGCGATTGCGTTTTCGAGCACTACGAAGCCGTCGCGGTGGTAGTGGTATAGGCATTGCTGTATCGTCTCGGGTCGCGTTGTGCCCGATAATCGCTCTTGGTCTGTGAGGCGGATGACGACCGGATTGTCGCCTCGCTGTTCTATATCGGGGATCAAGGCGCCTTCGAAGTACTTGTTCGCCGATGTGTCGTCCATCGTCAGAGGATGAATTTGACCGTCGTCTTTCTTTCCGTAGGGTGATCGCTGAGTTTCAGACGATCTCTTTTACTGCAGCAACCCGATTGAAACCAGTCGTAAGAGACAATGATTTCAAAACATCAGGATGACCTTGCGATCATACATTCATTATACCATTGTTTCTGTGGGCCCGTTCTGCCCCTCAACGTGGGGTAGAGGTGCTTGTGACTATTAGCCTAATAGTGAAGAGACGAGCCGCCGTGCTCTGCTACAAGTGTTTCATCCTCTGGTAACCATCCTTACGACAGCCTGGCATCACTTCGATAATTGCATAACGCGACACATGTGGAGTCTATCGTCATTTTCTGAGAGTATTTCAACAGTAGCTTTTGTTGCTCCAGGTAGGGCATACTGCTTACTGCCTCGTATGCTCGGACTCTGTTGATGTACCGGGTGCTGCATTCAATGGCCAGCTCTCAACGACTAGCCCTCAAGATGAGAGACCAGGAACAGCATGGGCTCTCTCGCCAGGGGAATGCCAGTGCACATCCGAAGAGCATAGAAATCTCACCAGGAACGGTGCAATGCATGCGGATACGCACAGCTCACGAGCAAGCAGTCATCAGCTGAGACGGGGAACATGTTTGCAGCATGGTTCATTACCGTCTATTGGGTTTCTCTTGCTGCTCCTGCATCATGCATGGTGAGCTGAATTC
Organism: Cladosporium sp. VS III D KN 1; assembly: GCA_019775635.1. Taxonomy (NCBI): domain Eukaryota; kingdom Fungi; phylum Ascomycota; class Dothideomycetes; order Cladosporiales; family Cladosporiaceae; genus Cladosporium; species Cladosporium sp. VS III D KN 1. Next base: position 923,689 of record JACWFN010000037.1, read on the forward strand.
TGCTGGCTCTGGTTCGTCGTCACAGAAAATGTCAGAGCCTCATCGACCTGGCTGGCTGGTATTCGCATCAATAATCTGCTCTGCGAGAGACTCAACGTCGAGCGTGTACCGAGCTGTCAGCAGCGAAGACACGGCGAGCAAGCTTCCCGGCCTCTCATTGGATCTGTTTTGGCAGGAGTGGCAGCGTTTGTTGTCGCACAATGTATCGTTGTCACACAAAGTGGTACCACTGCTTCAATACCGATGAGCTGGTTTCTCGGCACTGCTCGACCGATTCGGAAGGATGCTGAATGCTGACACCCAGCTCATCATCGAGCCTCAGGGGCGTTGTCTTCTGGCAAGGGAAGCAAAGATCCGCGATAGTCTGGGGCGCCACGCCATCTCTTATCGAGCCACCTAGATGTCATCAACGATAGACGAAAGCCTGTAGCTTCACAGGCCATCTCTTTGGAGCATGTGTGTAAATAACATTGCCATGTGGAAAAGCGTGGTCTTCGTGTTGGAGGACACGCCTGCGGGGAAGCTGAAAGCTGAACAAGACTCAGTCAGCCACGGTTGACGCCGCAACATGCTACGAAACACAAGCTGCCGACAGATGAGTGGCCAGATCAACCACTGTATTACATGATGCCGGCACGTGCAGTTGTTGAGGCGTTTGCAGAGACGAGGGTTCACGCAGGAAGGGCTTCAGCATCATGGTCAGCAATGGATATTGGAACTCAGTCAGCTGGCTTGCATCTATCCTCATTGGAGGCCGCCGAGCACGATGCAAGACCAGGTTGAGGAATACGATGGCCTGACAAAAGTGGTCTGGACTCTATCTAAACTGTGCCACCAGTATCACCAGCATCAGCACTATGCGAATATGTTTCAGCTTTCTACATGCTGTATGACAATGGCCCTCACATCTTGAAGGATAAAGGGAAGCTCACGACCCACGTTGATCTTGCTCTTTTGCTTTTCACACAGCGCCAATAATCCGATAATTACTTCTAGAACCACATCGTTCTCTTGTCACATATTATCTTGTCTCGAGATCATGGCAAGCCAACTCACGGACAACGGACAGGTGATCCCTCCTCTCAACATCGCGGCACCTGCTCCTATCATCAATCTCAGAGGTTTCAAATGGCAGACTGTCGACCAAGAAGTCCAAGGTCATGATGCCGTACATTCTGTCGAAGATGGAACGACACAGGAACACCGAGTGCAGGCTGCTGCCGAGCAGCATCCGGTGCAGCAGACGTTTCTGATGGCTCAAGGACCTTCGGCTCTTCCACGTAAGGATGTTGCACCACCACCACCAGTCAAGATACCGCCACCAGATCAACTGCCCGCCCCAAAGCTACCGTTGTCCCCAGAGGCTCTCGGCGCGCAACTACCGACGCAGCTAGGACTTATCCCCGGACAACCTCTACCGCCCGCTCCTCTCTTCCCTCTCACTGAGTTTCAAGGTGCATACGCGGGTAATGGATTCAATCTCATCTTTCGTCCCAGACCAAAGAACGACCAGACACCGTTTGACAAGCCACCTGTTGGCCCCAATGACAATGTGCTTGAGCTCAACCTTACCACAGAGCAACTCACCTTTGGCGAGACAATCGGAGATATCCCCAATCGCGGCCTGAACCTCAACAACCAGCCCGATGTCAATCTCGGAGGCTTCCCGTATCTCCAAACGATTCAAGACGTTACGAACAGGGAGACCGGAAAGGGTGACAGGGTCAAGCCTGCGGGCATCCACTTCGAACCCGGCATGTGGCTCAACATACCAGCAACCGACAGTCCGAAGAACGAGCCGAGCGTAGCTCGCATGGCATCGATCCCGCATGGAACCACCATCAACGCGCAGGCACTGTCTCCTCCTAAGCAGGCCACAGCCCTTGGCGGCAATGCAGGTGGTCCCAAGTTCGATGTCATCGATGTCACGCCGTTCCCAATCGGAACCACCAAAGGCCTCGACCCCAACCCATTCGCCGCTTCCATGGATGCAAGCAGTACTGACAGCCCAAGAATCCCGCAAAACCTCGCAAAGTTCGTGCAAGCAGGGACTATCACGACGGAGATCATCAAGAACCCGAACTTAGTCCTCCAGAATGCGGTCAAGGGCCAGGACATCAGAGAGACCATCACTTTCGAGGTCTCAACCGGAAGTCCAGTCGACAAGATCAACGGAGGCGGCACGGCAAACATAAGTTTCCTCGCAGGCACTCAAGACCCTGGCACGACCTCATTGCCTGGGCAGCCGAACGCTCACGCGGCGTTTATGAAGGCCAGATTCTGGGTCGAGACCGTAGCCTACGACGTCGTCGTTCCAAGATTCACGACGAGAGACACCGTCCTGCTGAAACCTACCATGCCAAGCAACTCCACCGCTCCAACGCCCGTATTTGCCGTCACGCCTCCCTCCAAGCTGCCGTCTCAGTCAAAGACTATCAAGATCCCGGGCATCCAGCTGCAATACTCCCAGACCGTCTTTTTGAACTTCGCCGGTCTCACTTGGCCGCACGTCAGCGTTGCCACTCTTTGTCCCAAGAATCCTCAGCCGTTTACGATGACTTCATGAGCATATGTTTTGGTGTGTTCTTGACTGATGATGCCAGTGATGACGACCATGGAGTTTCGGTATATGTCGGTCAGGGTCAATGGCGTCGTTATTATGGAATTTCTGTCAAACAGATGCTACTCAATCCAATGTGATCAAATTGAAAAGTCGGCTGTATCAATGCTGTTTACATGATGAAGGGTCCCAAGTGCACACCACCGATTCCCCCGGCCGTTTTCGCATTGGACTGTCGTCCATTGTGACTAGCGGCTCGTATGAATCACGACAGTCTTGGCTTTGAGGTCGACATCGATGTACCATTGATCGCAATCTCTCGAGACATTAGCAAAGGGTCACCCCCCTACATGCAGACTGCTACGTTGATCTGCTCGGAAGTACCTCCGATGTGAGTGAGGGTATGTTCTCGTCTTACGATCCACAGAGAAGCCGCTGGCGCACAGCTTTGCGGACCTTTACTCCTTACTTTCATGCCTGTACTAGTATTCATTTCATCACTTGTTGATAAGATAAACCGTCGAGATGTTGAGGAGCGCACAATTATCTCTTGATGATCAGCACAATGTCACTCACGAGCGTAGACGTAGGAACAACTGCAGCAGACCACCGAGAGGCTGGACGTAGAGGCATGCCAACCGACCGTAGGCTTCATGCTGGAACTGTTACAAGTGAGACACGGGTGGTCGGGACGGATCAAGCTTACTGTGAATACGATATCGATCCATTGCAATGCCGCGACATCGGAAATGATCATGTGCTCGCGTGCGGGCATCTCGCCGATGATCCAGTAAGGCTACGTATGGGATGAAGAGTCCAGCCCTTTGACGAATGTCTGGGAAACCCTGTTGGCGCCATCGCCGGCACGGGCTTCGGGCCACGTTACATACCCATGGTAGAAACGTAGGGAGTGATATGAAGATTTTTTGACAGAAGCTTATTCTGCTGGTCGCAGGAGGAATCAGACACATGCTGAAGTCAAAGCCTGGGATATGCGGTTTAGCGGGCGGCTTTCGTTGCTGGATGTATCGGATCAGACACCCGACAGCCGCGATAGATCGTACTCCGATGCGGTCAAGATTGTGTTGAAAGTCCGAAGCCTGCAGCCCAGTCTAGAGCACGTCGCCTGCGCTGTCCCAGTTTCTGAAGGAGCATGAAGCATCACCGGTCTTTGCGATTGCGCTTCTGAGCAGATGTTGTAACAACATCCTGCAAGCGACCAGCGCCAAATTTGATGGATGAGCTGTTCGTATGTTCAGATCTTGCTAGGTAGGTGTCTATTTGATCTCAGCTCGTAGCAAGATTGCGTTCAGTCTGTACCGCGGGCTCACCCGTTGAGATCCGTCTGTATGAACAGAAACCTTAATTTCCAGCCGCTCAGCGCCATTGAAGTCGCAAAAAGAGACTTTCTGCACAAGCGCTAGAAAACGGAGACGCCCTTTGGTGCCTCTTGATGCATAGGGAGACAACTCTCAAAGTTGGCTTGTCCATGCAGAAGTCAGTCTGACATTTTTGCTTCTAGGAAGTCAATTCAGAGCACGATAACGTTGTTTTTCCAGGTGCCGAGAGGTCAAGATAAACGTTGTCTGAACTCCGTCTTCACATCAGCTGATATTAAGACAAGCTTGCATCCTCCTGTGAAGGCGACAAGGATGCTGGCACATGGTCGAGATGACAGCTGCAAGCACTTCATTGCCTTGCCAACGAACATTGGTGCGCACTGAGGTCATCTCGCAGCTCGACGCGCATACCGCAGGTACGCAGCACTAGATGCATATGTTAGCGCACAAAGAGGAGATGACCAGTCGCGTCCCTTGGATGGCTTGTGTAGGGGATGGCGGTATGTAACACCGGGGAATCACATTGCTGGACGGTCTGCATCAAGGACGTCAGTGTGTCTCAGATGTTAAGAATCATGCCTGAGGCCACTATCATGTCCAGTCGTCGATGCATTTAAGACGACGATGTGAATAGAAAATGGTCATTAGTATTTTCGTTTGCTCTCCTTGCACCTCTTTACAGTCAAGTTTACCCATCATGGTTTCTGAGTGCCCGTTTTGCGGGTTTCAAAGCAGTGTTTTTGCCGTTCAACGGCACATCGAACAAAATCACACAAGCCCACCTATGCATCCGATAGCCAGTTTGCCAACAGCAGCTCGAGCTCCTAGGAGAAGGGTATTGGCTCTTCCAGCTCCCGCTCCGGACCCAGAGTCAACTTCATATCCGATCAAAGAGCGACGAATAGTAACCAGAAGGTATCCAGTCGATGAGCCATCTTGGATCAAATGTGGCGTAGCCGGCTGCGGCATGTACGTTTCTCGAAGCAATATGAACGACCATCTGGATATGCACGACGCTGCTGCCATTCAGGCCGAAGAGGAACAAAGAGCCCGTCGATTGGGCGTGATGCCTCCGTCGGGAGGCGGACCTGGTTTCCCGTCGTCGGGTGGCCAGTACCCATCATCCCGTGCCCTCAAGAGACTTAGCCATGGGCCTGGTATGGACGACGATTACGACGACGACAGCATAATCAGCGGAGTTTCCGGCTCACACGCTTCTTCCAAAGCAAGTTCAGCCGCAACTGGCAAGCACGGGTCCGGAAGTCAAGCCGGTAAGAACGGCAAAGGAGGCGGTGGCTCCGGCTCTGGCAAAGATCGCAAAAGTTCTGCTCGGAAAGACGAAATTCGTGGCTGGAGTCGAAACTCTGCCTCTGGTAAGGGGAAAGACAGCAGTGGTAAATCCGTCAAATCATCTTCATCCAGTATCATGTCATCGTCTTCGAAAGCGCGATCAGGTGGAGGAGATGGGGGAGGTTCTGGTGGGCGAGGGTCAAGTGGTAGCAAGGCAAGGCGCAAGGGCTCTTCTGGAAGTGGTGGCGGAGGCGGAGGAGATGGCGGGAACGGAGGCAATGGGCCTAATGGAGGGAATGGCAGTGGGCCAGGGAACGGCGGAGGAGGCAATGGGCCCAACGGAGGCAACGCCAATCAATCACCCGGCTCAGGATCCCCAACGGGCGACCCTATGAACGCACTCCTTGGTCAAGGAGGATCAGGGGGACCAGACATGGGCGGACTCGAACTCCAACTGGCAAAACTCTTATTGGCGAACCGTGCCAATCCGAATGCTCCAAGTAATATGCCCGGATCTGGCCCAAATGCTGCACCAAACATGGCACCACACAATCCTTTGGGAGGCTCAAATGCATCGATGCCGTCCAATAACATGTCCCCGAATGACCTGATGCAAGCAATCATGAAGAGCGTTCGTCCACAGAGCCGGGATCCCAATCCGTATGGGATGGATCAGCGCATACCGTCAGAGGCGGCAAACCTCCTGGCTGCAATTGTTGCTTCTAGATCTGGGGGATATTAGGCCATGTCTCTTCTTGCCGATCTTGTCTCGAGATCAGTGGAAAGTCACTAGCACGCTGTTCGCTGTTTTAAAAACATGACATGGGATTTTGTCTGATAGGAGAGTGTAGATGTAGTGTTCATGACGAATGATACGAGTATTCAAACGTGCGTAAAAGTATATGTACCTTGTATATACAAGGCGCAGCAGAGATGGATTGTTCATGGTGCAAGCTGAAGTAGTAAAGAGTTCACGGGGACTCAAAGTCACGTGTGCTTAGCGCCGGCACTACCCTTTCCATCGATGTTAGCGTCTCAGCGACCGATGCAAGCATTATTGATGCGAGAAGTTCCAAACCGTCTTCTGTAGCCTGGCATCAAAGGTCTTCCATGGCAACAACGACGATGATATTTGAGCGACAGACACGTACGGGGGCGATGTAGGCCATATTGGAACATGTGAATACAAGGACTTCTAATTTCAGTTTCATAAGATCATTAAACAATGAAGCATCCGACCCGAGAACTACTCGTCCGAATCAAGACTCATCTTCACCATGCTCAAATCTCCTCACCAGCTCTTCTTTCCCTGGCCGGCATTCTCGGCTCCCTTGCCAGCAGAGTTGCCAGCATCTTCGATGCCTCCGGTGATTCCTTGGAGACCATCGCCGACGGCCTTGGTGCCGGTGGTGTTGTTGATGGTCTCGCCAACACCACGGCCAGCTGTACCTACAAGACCGCCGGCAGTCTTGGTAATGCCACCTACGGCGTTGCCGAGCTGTGTTTGTGTGAGATAGAGTATGGTACAAGTCGATTAGGGCAGTGGCACTTACAGTAGAAGTCCCTGCCTTCACTGCTCCCTCTGCGCCGCCTTTGTTTGAGCTAGTATCGAGAGGCATTGTTGATGTATTTGTGCGGACTGTAGGTTTCTGTTGGCAGTTGAGGAACGATGTGCTGTTCGTGTAGTGTTCCAAACGGCTATATTAATGTATCTTCAGGGTCGAACATTTGAAGGCAACAACATCAAGCTACGTCATGGCACTGCCCCAACAATGACGTTCAGGCTTGGTCGTTTCACGTTTCATGTTGACAGTGGCTGATGCGACGGTCGTACGTGTTGCGATGGAGGTGTGCGACTGGACAAATCGTCTTCCATCGATGGACACCTTGACATACATAAGGTTCTCTCGAGGGGTAGAAAACTTGGATACTCATCACGCTTGTGAAAGTGTACCGACGCATGCCCAGGAACAGAACGGCTTGTTCGCTGGGCAGCATTGACCCGATCAGGCAAGATCGACATGATCTGTATCCATCGAACATGCTGTATGCCGAATGCTGCTTCTGTCCATTCGCTATCGACAGCGCTGAAGAGGCAACACGGGGAATCGACAATTTATATCACCGATGTATGATCTATGGAGCCGAAGGAATTTCTTGAGAGAACTCTTAGAGTCGTCTGAGTGAGAGAATGTCCGCCATCCAGAGTGTAGAGGTACTGGGCTGCAGTGGACTGCAGCTTACCTACATGGTGGCTCAAGTAGATGCAGTATGCATGCATGCTTTCGGCTCTCCTCACTACCACCTTTTACCTTCTACCAAATACATGAGAGCCACTACTTCACCCACGATGCTGCCTCCATAAAACCGCAAACATGTCTACCCAGGATGAACTGCAAGCTCTGCTGGCCAATGTCAACAAAGCCGTCACCGACAATACTCAGAATGGCGACCTAAAGGCATACGACGAGGCCCTAGCTGCCATCCAGAAGCTGCAGCTCGCAGTCGAGAAGCCAGGAGATTTTGCAGCGAGGATCCGCTTCCAAAGCTTACAGAACACTGCCTTAGTAATGCTCGCTGAGATGGGTGTGTTGCAGGCTGTCGCTGCGGAGCAAGGAAAAGGTATCACTTCGAGCACACTTGCAAAAGAGTCGGGATGCGACGAACAGCTCATCATCCGCTTGATGAGGACCATCACTGCTGCGGGCATCTGTGACGAGACTGGTGTACATACTTACCGCAGTAACGACATGACCGAAGTCCTGAGTAGTGCCGGACAGCGGGCTGGTATGCAGTATATGGTCGACTTGCAGTTCCACATCGGAAGCAGGATCCGAGACTTCATGAGAGAGACGAACTTCCACAAAACGGGAACCTCATCATTGACGGCATGTCAATTCGCGTTTGGAAAAAGCTTCTGGCGCATTCTGGACGAGAACGTTGAACAGCGTGCGAGCTTCAATGAGTATATGAAAGCGGCGAGACGCGGCGGACAAGTCCAACTGTGGCACGAGCGATACCCTCCCATCAAAACGTTAGCCGAGGAACCTCAGCTGAAGACAGGTCTCGAAGACGTATTAATGGTAAATACGCATCTTGTCATTTCAAGAAGCACTCCACTGACCCGATTTCTTCATATGCTCAGGTCGACGTAGGAGGCGGCGTAGGCGGCCAAGTAGGCGCCCTCAGAAAGCAGTACCCTGACCTGCCCGGACGATTCATCTTGCAAGATCTCCCAGACACGATCAAGAACAACGCCTCACCACCCGAAGGCGTAGAGTGCATATCCTACGACTTCTTCACTCCTCAACCAATCAAGGGCGCTCGTATCTACCTGTTTCGCAGCGTATGCCACGACTGGGATGACGAGAAGAGCATCGAGCTTCTCAGCAACACTGTCGCTGCCATGGACCCTTCGTACAGCCGCTTGTTGATTGACGAGTGGGTTCTGCCCGACGTTGGAGTTTCGCAGAAAAGCGCCTCGATGGACTGCAATATGATGCTCATGTTCAATGCTTCTGAGCGCACTAAGATGCAGTGGGAGAAGCTTTTGGATGCCGCGGGATTGGAGATTGTAGATATTTTCTCCACGCCGGGTGCGGCGGAGTCGGTTATTGAGACGAAGTGCAAAGGCGCTTAGGAGATTAGATGGCATGACAGAAGAAAAGGACAATGTTTCTTCAGGGAGCATTTCTGGTGTTATTTGGAGTCTATTAGCTGGTACCTGGCGTACCTCTTAGCAACACCAGTGCATGTCGTGTGTTCACTTCAGCCCCCAGCCAGTGTTCTGCGCAAATCCTATCATTTTTGCTCCATTCATTTCATCTTCTTGCCCATAGATCGATGGCATTCCCCAGCCATCATGACCGGCACTGTCTTAGCCTCTCTTTGCCGGTGTGCGCTCTCATATCCTGTCAAGCAGTCCAGTGAGGCTGACAGTCCCTGTAGTATGTAAGGGCATCATGTCTTGGCTGTAGCGCTGTGCACGCCGCACTGCACACATTGAGTCGACATCTTCCAAGGCGTGGGCTCGCATTTGGTGTTTGCGCAGTCGATCGGGGCGTGTCGTGCGTAGTAGAGGCCCATGTCCACTTCTGCGTTAAGCTGGTAATCGAAGTTGACGCCGGTGCCTATCGGGCATTCTCTGAGCGCAACTCAGCCATCACGCCGCCAGCATCTCTCCGCTTCTCATCCTCATCAAGCTTGGCCTTGACGAATTTGTCGAGCACCTTGACCTTCTCCAAAGCTGTGTTCATGTAACCCATGACGCTCATGCCATCGACAGGCTCACCGCTATATTTCGCGATCTGGCAGACCTCGCCAAAGCGGTTCATACTGATGATGACTTCGCCTTCTCTGCATTGCTCTTCCAGGACAGTCGAGTCGAGCAGTGTGATTGAGCCATCCTCGTAATAACCGAACGTGATGCAAAAGGGCTGGTGTTGCATGGAAAGCTTTATAGGCTCGCGCTCTCTGGGGTCAAAGACTTCTACGTCTTCGCCACGCACCTCGAAGTCAGGACGGCGGTAGTGCATCAGCGCCGCCACGAGTGCCAGACAGCTGGCGTCTACTAAGCTTCCGTCGTGGTCCAGCACATGTACATCAGCTCGTACGTGGAAGCATTTTTGTCCTGCGATGATGCAGAGTGATTCGGTGTCCAGGGCTCCAGATCTGCGAATAGTCTTCTCCAGAATGCGGGAAAGGAGAACCTCGGCCTGATCTTGTCTACAATGTCTCGTCAATGTCGAGCTGCATAAGGATAATACAATTGCTTAGTCTTACCTGCCGACCTCAAAAGCAGGCGAGGCAATGGGAGACAGCTCTGTTGAGATTGTGAAAACTCCGTCAAACTTGCGATCCGCCGATGCCTTGACAACTTCCGACGATACTCGGACCATGACTCTCGTCTTGCCCAATTGCACTGTTGCCACTCCATACTCGTCTCCGAACGACAAGTCTAATGGTCGGAATTCATCGAATGCTCTACCGTCAAGTCGGACGTTTTCGCGCAGTGCCTGGAGCAGGAACGCCTTCGCGTTGTTCGATGGTTCTGTTTCACGTGGCATCTTAGCTGTTGTCGTGTGATATTATATGTCGTGCCTCTCAGCGAATAATTGCACGTCGACCGCCACGGCGTCTGGTGCTGGCTTTCGCTGGCGCATTTTCCGCGTTTGCTTGACTTCTCAAACTCCTTCTTCCGGCAACTCTAGCCGAGCCTCGAGTGTCGCGCCGGCTTTACTTCAGCGACCTTGCAACAATACCTACAATCACTTGCAATAACGACCCAAAAATACCGGCTTCGACTCTGTCTCTGCAACCCGACCACCAATTGAACCTATACTGCGAAACAATACGCTTGCGCTGCCACCATGACTACCGCACACAGGCCGACCTTCGATCCAGCGCGCGGAAAGGAAGCAGGACGCGGCGAGGCATACCATCAGCGCCTCTTGCCTGCGCACAAAATCCTCAAATACAGACAGGCTACTCAAGGCGCACCAAACGAGCAGGCCAGACGGGACTTGCGCGCCGAGCTTCTGCGCAACGAGAGGATCCACTTCGCTAAAAAGGAGGGAAGAACCATCGAGGATGAGGAAACTGGCGAGCAGCCTCTTGCGATCGAGGACAATGCGACGGTTGGAGGAGTAAAGAGGGCTTTGGAGAATGGAAGTGCGGACGATGCTGCAGACGTTGAAGCGGAAGAAGACTATGAAGCGAAGAAGCGACGAGTGCTGGAGGAAACCAAGGACATCGATGCAGACTCAGACTCTTCGTCATCTTCAGAAGAAGAATCAGATGACGACGACGAAGACGAAGAAGCAGAGCTGCACCGAGAGCTTGCAAAAATCAAAGCAGAGCGCGCAGAGGCTGCTGCTCGAGAAGCTGCGGAGAAGGCTAAGAAGGAGGAAGACCAGAGAGAAAAGGACATTGCGCTCGGCAATCCGTTGCTGAACAAGACTCAAGACTACGGTGTCAAGCGGAGGTGGGACGACGACGTCGTGTTCAAGAATCAGGCCCGAGGAACAGAAGACCGTGGTAAGGAAAAGCACTTCGTCAACGATCTCTTGAGGAGCGACTTCCACAAGCGATTCATGGACCGCTATGTCCGCTGAGGCTGATGGAATCGTTGGCGCTTTTACAACATGTGGAGCACCAGCCTGCGCTACTTCTCCATGGCCGGTAGTTCTACGGAGGCGGACGTAATGCTGTGTGGACTAAATGCTCGACTACTTGAATACAGAAGTTCTCGGATTGAAGTCGGCATCTTCTATCGCGATGCTTCCTGGTTCGACTGTGGGATGGTCCGTTCAGCAATGACAATGCAAGGCTCTGATGAGCTCATGCAACCACACTGAGCATTTGCAATGCAGTGAACAATCTTGATACTTATACGTCAGTCACATCGAGCCCTCTCGATCATGGGTCTGCAGTTCTTATACCAGCATATTTGGGCAACAAGACTGGGCCAATGCATGGGCGTTCGCCCTATCAGCAATGACCGGAAGATGGGATCTATAGGCCAAAACTTATAGAACGCATTCTCATGCCGCTTTGCCTATCGATTGATGTATAAGTGTCTTTGCACAGCGATATTTGCATGACATTGGCTTAAAGCATTAGTATGTCTTCACAAGTGGACTTAAGTCGTCCTCACCGGGAACCCTGTTACATAATGTTGCAGCAGCTCACTTGTCAGCAAGTGGGCTTAAGTCGGCCTCACCGGAAAACCCTGTCACATAATGTTGCATCAGCTCACTTGTCAGCAACTGGTTTAATCGAAATTACCTACCAGAGTCGATGAACGGGCAGATTTCCTGAAATACAGGTAGTACCACAGCTGATTCTGTGACACTCCATCAATTTAGGCACCACTACGGACAGATGGGTACAAGATACCATAGATAGTGATAAATTCGGCAGGGCGACAAGCATCATGCAGATAGCTCGTTCATCATTTTAAGCGAACCCTCTTCAATGGTCCGGTTGTCCTGACTGCGGCGCGCCAAAACATCGCTTGTGTCGCGCTTCAGCCGCAACTTCTCCGCCTACTGTAGCGAACTCATCCTTGTAGCGTGGGATTGTTAAGACAACTGACATGCGATTTTCGGCAGCGAACTCAACTGGAAACAACTCTAATGTCTCCGTAAGTAGAATGCTTGGTCTCGAGGTCCCAGATATAATCGAGCAGTAGGTGGCTGTCCGCATATGCATTCCTTGAAAGCCACTCGACTGGCTGGGCACGAAGCAATATCAGCGCCGCTCGGTAGTTTTCGCTAGTCGAATCCTACTTCATTGATAAGGGGGTGGTCTTCGCGCTTTTCGTCGATATGGCATCGTACACAACTCGTCCCACATCCCAGGGTATCATGGCTCACGCTACAGTTTCGCCCAAATCCCCAGACAACAGCAGATTCAGATCCTCGAAAGAGAAACCAAACATCACTGTCGACAACCTGAGGGCACACGGCATCGAGTACGACCCTGAGCTGATCAATGTCTCCGTCGGTACTCGAAACCTGGGTGGAGGTATCCCTGAGAGTATCGGTGGAGTCAGAGAATTCTTGCTCGACTTCTCAGCGCTGTCTGTTCCTCGAGCACGTGAGGAATTCATGAAACATGAACTATCTGAAGCAAAAGACAAATGGAACCATGCAGATCTTCAGGACCGCCTGTGTTGGAGTCTTGAACCCCCATCGCCCGCTTTGTGCAATCCACAATTTCCAGATGATGATGATTTCGCTCGTGAGAAAACAGTCAACAGAAATATAGAAGTATGCCGCAACATAGCAGCAGAGGCCGCTAGGGAGCATCGGAAATCGTCTGAAGCCAGATGGACGGGCTATCTCAGCAATAATATTTTCTCCAGTTTTCGAAGTAATACGAAATCCTCAAGCGAGTATGAGTAAGTTAGCACTGCAGCTTCGCGAGACAAGCATCGATTAACTTTCTTTCTAGTCTCATGTTCAAGCGGTGGTATCTGTAAGTCTAACACTCAGACTTGAAGTGGTTCACCTCAAGTTGACAATGGCAGTGAGCAGGATGTATACTGGAGCAACCACACAAGATTACCCACCACAGCGGGTCAGCAGCTCACCGGACCGAAGCCTGACTTGACTTACGCTTTCCCAATATTTACATCGCATGATAACCTTCCCAAAGGACTGTCGGACATGGAAGATGCTCGAAACTTCTCCATAGCTGCAATGCAGAGATACAATAACTCGCCCTGGAACCTGAAAGCCTCACTGACCAAGAAAATCTACCAAGAAGAACATGTGGATCTGCGAACCTCAGATCTGATGTGTTTCCCATGGGCTGTGGTGGAAGTGAAGTGTCATTCGACCGATGACCGCGCGAAAGATTTTTGTTACCGGCAAGCAGCTAACGCATCCGCGACAGCACTCGACATCATGACCGCTCTGTTCAAGGAATCTGCACACTCGAATCCAGATAATTTGCCTCCCATCATAGCTTTCACTTGCACCGGGCCGGAATTGAGACTCTGGTTGATGTACTGGACAAAAGTGGATGGAAGAAAGATCAAGGTCAGTTCCCGCAGAAATAGGAATGACGGACGCAAAGCTAAACTGTCTCTCAGAAAATGGTTTGTATATGGGCCACCCATTTAGAACTCACGTGGGGTGTTCTGGCGGCCAGATCTGTGGTTAGCCAGATGACACGTTGGGCTATGCGAATATTGAAGCCTAAGATCTGTAATCGGCTCACATTTCTCCGTTGCGACCAGAACTCGTGCACAGCGTCACCTGTGCCTGGACTTGCAGAGCGAATACCCCCAGTGGACATTGTCAGGGAGCTATCTCTACTACAGACCAATTGTTCAGAGACACCCTTCAGATGCAGCCTCCCTATCCGCGGCATTCCCTCGAAAACTCCAAAAGCAAGCCAGACATCACGCCCTTCTAGCTCTCAGAAGACGCCATCTCGATCATTGATCCCTCCTGAAGAGTTACCTGAAATCGTTCTACCCAGCGATAGATCCAGACCAGCTATGGATTCCACGCATCAAACACAACAAGTTCCTGTCTCGAAGCAGACACACGATCGTCCCATGGCCGCACTTCCCGGAAAGTCCTCGAAACATCACGCGCCTGACTACAAGTCTTCGTCGACTGTGAAGGCAACTTGTGAGGACGGACAGCATTATTTTTCACCGAACTCAGAAACACTACACGGCTCAGAGACGCATGATTGGGGGAAACTTGGCATGACCAAGCTTCCATGGGAGCTAACAGCAAGTCTAAAGAGCGACCAAAAATGGCATGAAAAGCCAGGGCCATTGGAAAATATGCCAGGCGTGTCCGGCCGAAAGTTCGCACCAGAACAAGCGACCGCACAGAGCAGTAACTCGGCATCCCCGGCTCTGTATGTGGACGGCGGAGGAACAGATAGCTCATGCCGGGACGATGAACGTCCACCAGGAAACCCTGAAGGACAGTCTCCGCTACGATTGCTAGGAGGACGGAGGAGGTTTGCTGACCCAAACCTTCGCCCTTACCATATCTACAGGATACGGCGCAAGGCCATGCTTACATTTACGACATCTCAGGACTGGCGATTAGAGACGAAAAGCAACGATGAGGACGATTCAGATTGTTCGGATGACACCAGCAGTTCTGAGTATCTTCCAAGCAATCCTTGCAACTTCGAGACCGACAGCGAAGATGAGAGTGAGTATGTTGACACTGAAGGCTCAGTCTACTTTGGGAACAACAGTGATTCTGCATACTCCCCAAGCAACTCCTGGACTACTGAAAGAGAAGGCGATTCCGATGAACAGTCCGACAGCGCTCCGGACAGCGATTGGAAAAGTGAAGCTAATACTGAATCGGCCGGGAGCCAGAGTTCTGAATTTCGACATCAGCTCCGGGACGAGATGAGTGAAGGCTCACAGACTCAGTCTGATTGTGGATCCAGCGAATTCTGGGACAGCGAAGTGGATTGCGATCCTTTGCCAGATGCTTTCCAGGATGACTTCGACAATGAATGCAGCAGTGAGAACATCACGCATTCGCACCACGGAGGAGACTACTCTGCGGCAAGCACGACGTCAGATGACGAGTACAGAAGCCCAGTACGCGGATATCTGATCAAAGAGGTTGACATCAAAAGTCTGAGCGGGATGTTGCTCTCGACATTGTCCGGTGAGCAATTACTGAAATTGCCACTGATGCGAATGATTGTCGAGTTTGCAGTCCACCGCCTCGGTCGCGAATGGGTTTTGGCCCTCTGGAGTCACGATAAATTTGCCCCTGAACAGTGCGATGACCGAGACGCCCTTGTACGCGACATCAATACATGTTTGGGCATGAAAAAAGACGACAAGGAGCCAATCCGATGTTTGGCCACGGCAGAACTTACTTTTGATGCACTGCGTCGCTCTCATATCGAAGAAGCGCTTGAGCTTCTGTCTGATCGAGGGGACAAAGAATTGCTACGGCGAATTTGCCTCAAAATGATCATCTTGACCCAAGCGCCTCACTTCGAAGCAGTACTAAGATATGTTGGTTTGGAGGAGCACTATGATCTCTGGACAGCGTTAGGAGAGGAGGCATTGCGGCATGCTGATTCCACGCTTTGGCCAGAAAGTTGGGCGTGCCCAAGTATGCACTTTTGAAGTACGGACAGATGACTGAAATCGAGTTGCACTTCCCAAGTCCAGACCATGCACTGAGTGTCTGACTTCGACGTGAACATGAAGACGTGAACATGAAATTAAGGAAGCTTTAAGCAACAAAAATTCAACTGCGCTGCCAACGTAATATCGCCTGCTGAATCACAAGCTCCTCCCCATAAGCCGTCTCAAAGATATACGGAGCGAAGTGTTTCCAGTCCTTGCAATCTGTCTGACATTCGAAGAACTTGACATATTCGTAGTACTCAGGATACCAGCCAGCAAACTCCCAATCTACGAGTGCCCGGATTTTTCCGTCCCTGACAATGATGTTGCGTGGTGAGAGGTCACCATGTGTGAAAAGGATGCTGTGATCCGATCGCATCGTAGCGGCGAGACTCTCCCGGATAGCATGTGGGCATTGAGGGTAGAGGTTTAATAGAAAGTCGTTGAAATCTTTCTCATCTGTGAACGGACCGCCAGCGTAGTCCTTGTAGCGGCGGCAATCACGAGCGGGTCCATTGATGTTCCCAATGGAGATGTGGTCCTGTCTGTCTGCACGCATCAAAGAGATGAAGTCTCGAAGTTGTCGAGCAATCGACTTCTTATCATCCTCAGACAAGTCTGGCCAGATTGACTCTAGAGTCTCGCCTTCGACAAAGTCCATCCAGATCGTACGGGTGTCAGGCGAATACTCGTGCGCGGTCGGAACGGGAAGTCCTAGATGCCGTGCATGTTTGAGAGCCTCAAACTCCTCATCTCGCACCCTTGGGCCAGATTTCTTTAGCCGCCCATCGGTATCGCGTGAGCAGGTGGTGCGACCTAATGTAAAGTTACAAAGCGAGCAATCGCATAACATTCGAAATATGGCTTACTCAGTGCTGCCATACCGCTCGAAGAAATTAAGGACAATCCTCGTCGACTTGCAGTCTGTACGAGATTAGAGTCGCAACGACTACTCGAGGAACCAGAACGACCGCCAGCAAGCAAGCGATAGGAGGAGAGGGAGAGGTCGTCGATGTCAGAAGCTAGAGACGTTGCGACAGTAGACGTGGCCGAAGAGCCTCGGGCAGATAGTAGTGGGCGCTTACAGACATGGCCTAAAGTTTGAACGAAACGGCATGATTCAGTGTGGCTTGAAGATTGGACCTCCAATTCAAATTATCGCAGGTCCAGATCACCAGTAACAGAATCAATAAGATGACTGGAAGCGTGGACATAGACCGGCGTTTGGTGACAACGCGAAAAAGTACGTTGGAATGTTGAAATCACAACATGGGATGCTGCACTACGAGGCTACCTCCTGCGCTTTCACACTTTCGAGGTTTTGCAAAACAAGAACAATCTTCAGATAGAATGCCCGTAAATGCCCAGCATCGCTGTGAACTAAGAATGCCACAAAATGGCAAAAGAACAGCTTCCTCCCGTGATCGAAACAGGGACCTTAGGATAACTTGCATTGCTGCAATCCCACGCTCTACCACTGAGCTAAAGAAGCTGGTGATCAGCCATTATTGGCTTGTGATGTCATCGCTCAGTCGCAACAATATGGCGCTCAATTTGCCATCACTCCTGGAACTGCAAATCCAATACTGGTCACTTCAGACAGCCAAAAAGTTGTCATCCAAAAGACGGAGACTGCGAGCACGAATGTCTAAATGTAGTATTAGTCTAGCATACTCACAAGCACTTCGATGTTGTCGGCAAAATTAAAAGAAGGCCTCTTGATTCGGTGCTGGCATCATGGTTGTTGTATGCAAAGGGCCCTTCTTACTGTTACAGCGATCGTCAATGTATGGGAGGGCAAGTTTCGCCACGGAAGCCTCCTTGTGAAGACGGTGACTGGTATCTAATGTTTATGTCGACGATGTAGAAGGCTACGAGAAGCCTGTTCGTTTGAAAAATTGCAAATACCTAGGTACCTAGTCCTGTGGATGGGGGTCTGACGGATGGACATGTTCGATCCGTGGGAGGTCATTAACAAAACGGCAAGGCCGAAAAATTCTACAATGAATTCCAAGACGTTTCCCTTCAGAATGCAGCCGGGTTGACCATCTACGACATGAAAGCTTACCTTAGTGAGAATAGGTCTGCAAACTACAGTGAAACGGAAAGCACGTGTAATTCGTACAATAATCATTGGCATGAGAACAAAAGCTGGGGTATATGAAAGTGTCGTTGTGTCCTCGAATTTCCATCAGCTTTAATGACTTTTTGTCTCGCTAGAGAAACCGCTAACCGAGAAAGGACACACACAGAGGTCGTTTCCAACCAAGGAACGCCCCCGGAAATGCTCATCCTAACGCCCGAGCATGATGATAAAAGGTGAAGAGTGCTGTAATCCAATTGCTTAGATCTTGATGGCGCTCTCGAGGGCCTTGGCCTTCTTGGCGGTGCGGGCGTTGGACTTAGCGCCCATGATGCCACCACCCCAGTGACGCTTGGCCTCCTCGTTCTTCTCCATGTAGCCCTCCTTGACGGCCTGGACGAGCTTGGAAAGCTCAGACTTGTCCTCGGAGCGGACCTCAGTGATGGCGACGACGGCGGCGGTCTGAATGCATTGTTAGTGGATGTCAAGTACGATAGTGGAAAGGCTTCAACATACCTTCTTGTGGACGACAGTGCCGAGACGGGCCTTGCCCTTGATAATGGCGTAGGGGATACCCATCTTGCGGCAGAGGGCGGGGAGGAAGATGACAAGCTCAATGGGGTCAACATCATTGGCGATGAGGACGAGAGCGGGCTTCTTGGCCTCGATGAGGGCGACAACGTGGTTGAGACCGTACTTGACGACGTAGGGCTTCTTGCTGACGTCCTCCTTCTTCTTGCCCTCGGAGACGGCGGTGGCCTCCTTGGTAAGACGCTCCTTCTTGTCGGCCTTGGTCTCAGGGCGGTACTTGTTGAGGAGCTTGAGGGTCTGGGCGGCGGTGTTGCGGTCAAGAACGTTGGAGAACTGAGCGATTGAAGGAGGGACCTTCAGGCGCATGTTCAGGATCTTGCGCTGGCGCTGCAGACGGACGTAGGCGGGCCATTTGACGAAGCGCGACAGGTTGCGGCGGGGCTGGATGTCCTGGCCGATACCGAAGTTCTTCGGGCGACGCTCAATGAGCGGGTTCTGGTGGATGTGTTAGAACTGCCAGGCGCATCGCATGGGAGGGTGTCGCGGGATCAGTTACTCACCTTGGCGTTCTTCTTGTTCACACCAGCCTTGGTCTGGGGGAACGGGGCCGGAGCGGCCTTCTTGGTACCGGCTTTGGCAGGCTATCATTGAGAAGAACAGTCAGTGCTGTTCAATCTCTAAAGAGCGCGTATGAGCAGAGGCATTGCTGCCACCTGCTCGGCTCAAGCCATCGCACCAAGCACTGCAGCGAGGCAGGCGGTGGATATTGGGGTCATCACTGCAGCGTGCTCGCGCGCATTGCGACAAGCAGAGGCATACAGCTCAAGGGTTCAGGTAATGCTTACCATTGTTAGTATCGACGGCGTGAATGAACGAGGAGTTGTCGAGATCGTTGTCGCTGGCGAAGGAAAATCTCGAGGTGAAGCCAGCATCGAAAGTCGTGCTTTCCAATGTGGGCTTACTAGCGAGCCCGCTTCCCGCCCGCTCCCGCTTCGCCAAGTTTTCGCGGATCGCCTTTCACGTGACCCAGCATCTTATCAGTGTCCATCTCTCTTCGGCAGGCGTTCCGTGACGAGCATTCCAATAGATTGCTTGGCCTATAGACAACGACAAACATATCCGAACTCCGTCTCGTGATTTTGCCCGCAGCGCGCCACAAAGTCTATTAGCGAGCCCTCCGTATCGCTTTCATTCTTAAATCTATGGCCATTCTTTAATTCCCTCTTATAGAGCATGCGCATCGATGTAGGGCGGAGGCCGAGCACTGAGCACCTCCTGCCCGACGACGTAGACATGCAGACTATCAGCCCACCTCAGCACGCGTCAGACAGTAAGACTGCCGGCGACGACATTAATACGCGCGAAGTTGTCTCCGAGGTAGCTGGGTCAGACCACCGAGATGCTTTGGCCAACCTCAGATCCGGCTCGCCAGAGACAGTCGAAAGGCACGACGCTGGCACAACTTATCGCGTCTACAAAGTGCGCTTCTTTGGGCTGGCCCAACTCGTGCTGTTGAATATCATCGTTAGCTGGGACTGGTTGACGTTCTCCGCTGTGAGCACAACAACGGCCCAGTACTTCGAGGTTTCAGAGAGTGCTATCAACTGGCTCTCCACAGGCTTTCTCTTTGCTTTTGTGGCTGTCAGCCCCTTGGTGATGTATACGCTCAACAAGGGCGGGCCCAAAGCAGCGATCGTCACGGCGAGTGTACTGGTACTTGTGGGCAACTGGATTCGTTATGCAGGTACGCGCGCCTCTGGCGGCCACTTTGGCGTAGTCATGTTTGGGCAGATAATCATCGGCTTCGCTCAGCCATTCGTACTCGCCGCGCCAACAAGGTACAGCAATCTCTGGTTTTCAGACAATGGCCGCGTGTCTGCAACGGCAGTGGCATCACTTGCCAATCCTCTCGGTGGCGCTATAGGACAGCTCGTCGGACCTTTCTGGGCCACCGACACCTCCAGTATCCCAAGCATGGTTCTATACATCTCAGCCATTAGCACCGCCGCTTCGCTACCCTCATTTTTCATACCAGCAGCGCCGAAAACGCCACCTTCAGCCATGGCTGTGGACGAAAGACTAAATCTTCGTGAGGCTTTGCATGAGCTCCCTCGCAACAAGTCATTCTACTTGATACTGCTACCCTTCAGCGTTTATGTTGGGCTGTTCAACGCTGTATCATCACTTATAAATCAGATCTTCGAACCATATGGCTTTAGCGAAGATGACGCCGGCATCGCTGGAGCTCTCCTGATCGTCGTGGGTCTTGTCGCATCTGCAATCGTGTCCCCTTTCGTGGACAAAACGAAACGCTACTTACCAGTCATAAAAGTAATCGTTCCATTTATCGCAGCATGCTATCTCGCATTGATCTGGATGCCGCAAACGCGCTCATTGCCGGGGCCATACGTGATCTGCTCTTTGCTAGGAGCGACATCATTCTCCCTCCTCCCATGCGCGCTCGAATACCTGGTTATCATAACTCACCCTGTCAGCCCAGAGATCTCTTCTACCATTTGTTGGAGCGCTGGACAACTGTTCGGTGCCGTTTTTATTATCATCATGGATGCACTGAAGGGCGATGGCTTGGGAGAGCCTGCCGGTAGCATGAAGCGTGCCTTGATATTCCAAGCGGCTATTGCGTGGGTTGTGGTACCTTTCCCACTCGCCTTAGGTTATTGGCGATTCCAGCATGTTGGTCTTCGACGCCTGTCTAGTGCAGAGAGTGCATAAGGGAGTCGATACTACTCTACACAAGTCGCATTCATGGCAATTGTTTCCAGTCTCTTGAGCTTTCCAAACATAAACAGCCGGCAAGGACACTGAAGATCCTGTTTTGAATACATGTAGCAAAGTAGCGATTGTTGACGGCCGCGCACTACTAACGCCAAATGTTGCAGTTTCGAATTCCATGCGATACAAGATTACCGACTACAAGTAAGCTCTTCCTATAGAAGAATTGTGTACCACTGGACAACAATGAAAACATAAAACTGCGATTCAAACAAACCTCCACCAAGAGGTACCAGTACGTTCATATCAATACATAAATCAAGTAGCCACCGCCTGACCAGCAGGGCCAGGAACACCCTGCGACCTCCTGACCGAGCTCCACGCAGGTCCCGACCCTTGCCTCTGCGCTTTCGAGCTCACAACACTATTGCGTCGACTCTCCGCTTCCTCCTCGTCGTACGTAGACTCCGACATGAACGGCGAGCGAGCACGGATGTCCGGACCCTTGAGAAGCAAAATGACAGGGACAACACTCAGTGCCAGACCGATGAAGCCAAGCAGACTGGAAGCCCACTGGAAGCCCAGGTTGTTGTACAACGACTGCGACGCCAACGGCAAGAAAGCGCCAAACGTGTTACGTCCAAGCGAAGCGGCCGAGAGCGCAGAAGCGGCGTACTTTTCGTACGCGTCGGCGAGGTAGTTGACGACTGCCATGTAGATTTCGTAGATGCCGAGACCGACGCAGCCGATGCCGAGAGTGGGCACGATCCAGTGGACGTTGGGGTACGACGACCAGCCGTACCAGAACATGCCCGCGGTGAAGATAAGAGAGCCGGGGACTGCGAAGTACAAACGAGCTTCGGGGACGGGTTTCCCTGGCCTTTCCTTGTTTTTCTTGGCTGATTGGAGGTAAAGTCTGTCTTGCAGCGGGTTTATGATCGTACCAACGACTGCACCGACAGACAATGCCAGCTGGATGAGGTTTGTCTGGAACGTGCCAAAGCCGTAGAGAGCAGTGAAGACTTGAGTCACGCTACTCTGGAACAAGAACAGGATTCCCCATGCGAAGCTGACCCAGAGCGTGAAAGAGATGACAACGAATTCGGTGACCAGCATCTTCGTGGGTCGCTTGAAGGAGATCTTGAGCATCTCCACCACGCTTGACTTGTTGAGCTCGGATTTGGCGTAAGCATTGCGGCCTTGCTTGCGGAGTTTCTTGGCTTTGCTGGCGAGAATGACATCGCCGCGAGTTTCCTTCAAGATGAACCAGAAGACCGGGAGTAAAGCAGCGTCAGAGATGAGTTGGACCTGTGAAAGGTAGATCGTCAGCAAGATGTTGTGGGGTTTAGAACGGGTGTTTTGAACTGCACTCACCCAGTAGATCCATCTCCAGTTCAGATGTGTCTGCGCAGCACCACCGACGAACGGACCAAGAGCGATGCCAATCACACTCGTCATACCAAAGATGGACATTGGGATACTTCTGTCCTTTTCGCCACGCCAGATATCTGTTCAAGTGTCAGAATCCAGCTCTTCACGCTCTCTCCATCGATGTACATACCCGTAATAGTGCCTCCAACGATATTGATACTGACCGAGCTCGCGCCACCGCCAAAAAACCTGGTCACGATCAAAGTCGCAAAATTAGGCGCTGTCGCCGATGGGATGAGCCAGATCAAGAATAAGATGTATGAGGCAAAGTAGCCAGGCATACGGCCAGTGTTCTCCGTCAACGGCACGAAGAGAAGCGGGAAGACGGCCGCGCCAACATTCCAAGATGCAGTCGCCCAGTATAGCCATGGGAAATTGTCCTGGCTGATGCCGAACTCTTGTTCCATTTGCACGTTGCCGGAGCCGTAGGCGCCAGCGGGTAGACCGGTCAGGATGGAGCTGTGGAGATGTCAGCGCCTAGGTACGGGATTCGGTAGAAGTGGAAGTGATTTGCTTACATGAAGCATGTCGTGAGTGTGAGGACCCACTTTCGCGAGACAGACCAGTTGAAGCTGTGGTATTGTCAGTAGATCTCCATTGTGAAGGCAGAACATCATTATCCATACGGGTTCTCAGGATCATTAGGTCCGTCCCAATCCACAATTTCTACATCATCTCTCTTCTCAGGATCGGTGCTTGTGGAAGAGGATAGCCTGTCACCACGCGCTACAACACGTCAGTAAGAATGGCGTGAGAAAAGTGTGCAAGTCTATATCCTCACCATTGCCATTTCTGCCATCGGCCGGGACTCCGCGGTCTGACGTTCCATTCTCAAGATCGCTATCATCTGCTGGAAGCCTCTCCACCTCTTCTCGCTTCGCGTTTTCGGGTTCAGCCTCCATAATTGAAAGTGGCGTGCAGCGTGATCAAGCTCCAGTGACCATAGGTCGTAACGATTCCGCTGGTTAGTATGAACAAGGTAGAAAGGATGTATCAGAAGGGAACAAAACAGAGGCAAGTGGAAGGAGGAGTAGTAGAATCAAAGGGAGAGCATCGACTATGAAGTCACCCACCTCAAAAAGCTAAACGGATCCATAGGCATTGGCATTATCAGCCATCGGCAGATCTTCAGAACATCACCATCACCCTCTGTAGCAAAAGGCGTGCTGTCATAGGTTTCAACCCGCGCTCAGGTAGGGTTCTTTCCATTTTTTGGCTCGCGGACACGGCGCGCGCGGATTTACGGTTGCGCAGGCGTGATGTCAGATGCTGGAGCTTTGCTGACATGCGATTTTCTGTACCACCGTACAAGGGCCGACAGCAGTGAGAGCCGCCGAAGTACGGCAGTTGTGACATCGCTGTCCTCGTCTCTCTGTTGTAAAATCAGAATGAGAGGCAGAGACACGTTGATGGATGAATCTGCGCGTCTGCGAAGGCGGGTGAGGTCGATCAACACCATGTTTCCTGGAACGGTATACGGGAGCAGCCGAATGGCGTTTTGTTGTCGATCCTGACGGATGAGAGTCCTCCATCCCGCTTCACCCACAACCTTAATCGATGGGCAGCGAGACAATGACAGCATAACAAACAGAGTTCTTCGTTGACCCGTGACCATCCGGAGTTACATGGAGTCCGATCTACGCCAATTGACAGGGCCTTGTGAAGCAGAAATGAAGCTCTCAAAACTCCTTTGGTATTCTACACGACATTCATCACCAGTTTGATCCATGGCTACACCAATTTTGAGATTGAGAGCGTAGGCTATTGTAATTTGAACCGAGATGATATAGATTCCAGCACCTCCAAAGCACTTTTTGATACCTAGCGTCATTCAACCCGGATACACAAAAACTACACTCTACGTAGCAGTCTTCTTCAGATTGTTAGCATCGGCGACAATGTTCGCATCCTTCCTGCCCGCAATAGCAAGACCATTGAGCAGACCCACGATAATCGGCTCAAGCGACACGCCCAAGGCCAATGGGCTGAGAGAGTCGTCCAAGATAGTCTTCTGAGAGCAACCGCTGCCAGCAGTGCCCGCGAAAGCAGCTTTGACAAAGTTGAAAGCACCCGGGAAGCCGATGATCTCGGTAGTGGCGTGGCCTCCATTCTGGACCGTTACGAATTGGAC
The DNA here is from genome assembly GCA_019775635.1 of Cladosporium sp. VS III D KN 1. Lineage (NCBI taxonomy): Eukaryota > Fungi > Ascomycota > Dothideomycetes > Cladosporiales > Cladosporiaceae > Cladosporium > Cladosporium sp. VS III D KN 1. Next base: position 948,427 of record JACWFN010000037.1, read on the forward strand.
ACTGGCACCGTAGCCGCACCACTCGTCGCGCAGAGTAGTCGCATTAGCATACGGGATGATCTCGTCTGGCGGGGCGTGGAACATGTACACGGGCGCCTTAGGGGTCTCGCTGGCGCTTTGGCCCATGATATTGCGGTCTAAGACGCTCCTAATGGTAGGTTGGTAAAGCACCTGCTTGCCCAAGGTCTGCACTTTAGTCGATTGGATCTCCTGGAAAGCGAACGTCAAAATGTTCTCTGCGCCGCAAATTTGCTTTGCAGTGTCGAGGACAGTCTGACCATAAGGTGTGATGATCTCTTTGTACACAGGTTCAAGCTCTGCTCCATATGCGCTCGGTGCACCCAGTCCAGCAAGGGATTGAGGAAGGAAGCCGGCAAAGAGCGTACCATCGATGAAGACCGCTGTGCCGGTGAGGTTGGCGGGAGTGCCACCTGTGGCCCATCCCTTGATAGCAATCTCTGGTGCGTATGTTGGCTGTAGGGATGCGGCCCAGCCGGTAGCGATACCGCCTCCAGAGTAACCATATCCAACCACAGCTGGGGTATCGCTGCTGAACCCAAGAGTAGACTTGAAGTTTGCTACGGCGCGCATGGAGTCCAAGACGCCAGTACCTGCAAGACGACCGGCACCGAAGGCCGCATCAGGCCCCTCGTAGTCGGGCGAAGAGACGATGTTGCCATCAAGGACAAAAGCCTGAAGCAACAGGAATTCGACAGATGAGATCAAATCGATCTGTGGTGCGAGCAATTGATAGTTGTAGCTAGGGTCACAAACGCCACTCCTGGCGGCGCCATCGTAAGCTGTGTGGAACGAGACAAAACGATCGGTCTTTGCGTTCAGTGGCTTGAAAACGGTCGTTACTGTTGCAATGGCGGAGCCGTCGATCGCAGTGGTACGGTACAGCAGCTGCCAGGACTGTACCGGGTTGGGAATGAGGCCGAAGTAGGCTGATGCTATCTTCCTGGAGCGCAGGATGGTACCAGGAGCCTTGCTCTCGAAGCCAGAAGGAGGTTGGTAGAACGGGTCAACACTGGGTAGCAGTGGTGGAGTGACAAGTTGACCAGCGCTCGAGCCGACGAAGACGGCAACGAGCGTGAATAATGAGACGAAGTGCCTGAGTGCCAACATGATGGGCAAGACTATCGAAATGCCTTTGTTTGGGTTGGTCTTTGATTCTGTGAGCGAGCGAAGGACCTAGTGACTGTCCACAGCAACGAAAGACTGCGACGAGTTGAGCATTCCAAGTCAGACATGGCGACTCTCGTTGCCATCTTGTATCGCTGCCCAAGGCCGCTAGTTGCGCAATTAGACGTTGCAACGTCCATCCTTGATCCACATCACTGTTGACAGCCCGCTGGCAGTAGGCGTTGTTGTGCCGAGGCTCGAACGCATCACGAAGCTATCGAAAGCTTCAAAGCTGTAGTTGTTAGCCTTAGTGCATCGCTATCACCAATATTGACTCTCGGCGTAAGACCAGAAGAGCAAAATCCACGTAGATCGCAAGGTCCAAGTCGCCCCAAAGTATGCAGCCCGCAGGCTCAAAGATGGCGCATGGAGTGTAGAACGGAGATGTGCACATATAGGGAATTTTCTAATCAATACTGTCAGCCTGCGTCTGGGTACTTGGTACCTTTCATAACAATGCATCCAGAGTGTGATTGGTTTTGGTAGCAACCCCGGATTCACGCTGCACTCCAGGAAAGCGAAAATTGGAATTCGATCGGAGCTGCACTCCATGATCGTGATGGACAACCCTAACAACAGGCAGCTTGCAGGCACAGTCGGAGCTGACGGGACCCGAGGAGGCTTACAGACCACATGATCGTGGCTTCACTACTGCCAGGGTGAGGTCGTAGGTCTTCGGGCGTTGAATCCTCTTTGAGATGGTTTTGTACGCAAGCCGCGTAGGTTTGGCTCCTGAAGAGCACTCTGTTCGTTGTTGCTCGCGCGGATGGGGAGAAGGATTGGTAGGATGGAACCTTGCGCCAACGTGCCAACGGCTTTTCATAGTGCCGACTAGCTGTGACTCGGGCATTTGTGACAGGTCTAGCCGCATCACGGGATTGGGTACCATCGTGTTGTGTACGAGCTCCTCCCACACAATGTATCGTCAACATGCGCACTGTTTGCGTTGTGAGGAACAGGCAGAAAGAACACAGATTCTGGACTTGGGAGTTGAAGCTACCCGACATGTAACATGGAGCAAAATAAGACCACACTGGGTCACGTGACGTGGTTCAACCCTACTTCCATCGTCTTGGATCAGCGCCGCCTACTCCAAGCGTACATGTACGCATGCAGCATTACAGTCACGAGGTGCAAAGTAATAAATTAATCCTACCAGTAGCCCTAGCCCTACCTCGGCCATCGCTGGACGACATGTGATAGTGTACCAGACCGGCAAGAGTATCCGAGGCCTCCAGAGTTGGCACAATCTTGTCCGTATGAGATCAATATCACTCAAAGTATGTATTGCATGCCTCATGGGCTGAAGACTCTCAGAGGCCGAATGACATCTCATACCTAACCTGTGGAGAATCGAATCCTGGTACATCCGCTCGCGCAGCCAGGCAACGGCCATTGAACAACATTCCTATCTCACATGGCCACGTCTGGCGATGCAAGAAAACGCATATATGGAAGACAACCTGTGGCTCAACGCCAGAGTACAGTTTCAATGTTGTGACTTCTAGTTTCTGGTGTAAGTACGGGCAGTCTTCCTCAGTGGAGTATCATTATTATGGGAGGTAGGAGCTGCCTCCAGTTGCTGGCCTGCTCCACTCGCAAGTCCACAATTCGATCCATCGTCCGCCCAAGTCACAGCGCTTGACGTACATCGCAAGTGTTTGCAAACATGACGAGACTCATGAACTACAAGTTGGGCAACATGTAACGTATCCCCAATGGTTCCGACTTCTGTCCTAGCATTTCCAGAGTCTCCAAACCACCCCTGACAGTCGCAGCAATCACCAATCATCACAATGCCCGATTTGACCCTCCCTCACAACGCAGGAAAGATTCTCTCGCAAAGCAGAAACCACGTCCTAGACGACAGCAAAATTGCCGTGTACACTCTCAAGCACAACTCAGGAAAGGACGCTCAGAACAAATGTACAGAAGCCGAAGAATCCTACGCACGACAAGTACTCAATTGGCCCCACGGTCGACTGGCCAAACCGTCCATCTTTCAGAACACAGTCATCGCATCGGACAGCATCGGAGCATGCGTCGAGCATTTCATCCTGCATCTCGAGCGCTTGGTCGATGAAAAGTCTCATGAAGAGAGCTCCAGAGAGCTCGATGTTTACCCTCTGGTCTTTGTTGTATTCGGCGATCACCATGAAGACTCGCCTGATCGGGTGACGGTGGTTGTTGCGCTGCAAAGTGAGGATGGTGATCGGTGGAGGCTCGACACGTGCCGTATTGCTCTCAATGTTGATCTGGGCCAGGAGCTGGACAGCTTGAGAATGGGAGACATTTCCACGCAAGATCTTATTTCTTCGTATGGCAATTCTACGTCGCATTGAGTTGGATATGTGTGGAAATGTCAATAGATTGGACGGAGAGCTCAGAGCAAAGCGTCAATATTGCATGTACACATTGGAATTCTCTTCCAATCTCATTTGGTATCACTACTACTATACACGCCTTCGTCTTTCCTTCACAAGTCCCGTAAGCCCAGGCTTCAGCCTTTGGAGCCAACAATCTACTTCAGCCTCTTCTCAGCCGCCTTCCAGTTGACAACGTCCCAGATGGCAGAGAAGTACTCGGCCTTGCGGTTCTGGTATTGCAAGTAGTATGCGTGCTCCCAGGCGTCAATTCCAAGGATGGGGCGGAACTGGCCGACGACGGGGTCCTGGTTGGCGTAGGTCTTGATGCCAATGTTGCCAGTCTGCACGTCCTGCACCAGCCATGCCCAGCCGGAGCCTTGGATGCCGGCGAGAGCGGCGTTGAACTTGCTCTTGAGCTCGTCGAGCGAGCCGTAGGAGTCGTTGATCTTCTGGGCAAGAGCGCCAGAGGGAGGCTCACCGCCGCCCTGGGATTTGGGTGCGAGGTTCTCCCAGAAAAGAGTGTGGTTCACGTTTCCGCCTGGAGGGAGGGCGTTAGTCTTGTTTCATGTGTTCCTTCTTCCTTTGTAGACCTACCGCCGTGGAAGTTGATGAGCGGCTGCTGTGCGATCTGGGCCTGGATGTCGCCGTTGTGCTGGGCCTCTTGCAGCTTCTCGATGGCGGTGTTGTAGGAGGTGACGTAGGTTTGGTGGTGCTTGGAGTGGTGCAGCTCCATGATCTTGCCGCTGATGGCGGGCTCGAGCGCGCCGTAGTCGTCTGAGGTCAAAGTGTGTCAGTCACAGCGTAGAAATCATGGTTTTCCATTGATCCGTTGCGATCGCGATCAAGAGAAACATACAAGCCAGGTCGGGCAGAGTAGCCTTTCCACGGACGAAGGTGGTGCCGCCGATGGAGGCGCGCATGGAGGGTGCGGCGCGGACGGCGGAGCGCATAGCGCTGGAGCGGAAGAGAGTGGTGGCCATTGTTGATTTGTTGTGGTGGGTCGGTGTTTGCGCAATGTGTTGCTTGACTGCAATGGAGAGAATGGAGGCAGAGGTCAGGCACCGAGGAAGCGAACATGAGCTCTTCAAAGCTCGACTGATGTCATTCGCATGCCATCGGATTCGATTCCATGTCGCATCGGTCTCAACACCGAAGACCCGATTGATTACATACATTGTTCTGTTCTGCGAAACTTGTACGCGCTTTGCTATACCAATGTGAGGCATTGCTAGCAAGCAAATGACGCGAAGAAGGGTTGCAGATACTGCTACAAGCCTTCATGTTTCCTCAATGCAATAATGTCTGACTTGCAGATCAACATCTCACACCATCAAGGTCACAGGTCCATGTACGATCGTGTACAAGGTTGAAAGTCTGTTTGCTATCCAAATGCAACCACAATTCCAAGTAATCCCATGTAGCCACACATGAACAGATCTCACGATGTGGTAGCAAAAGTGACGATAGATCACGACGGAGAGCTCCTCACAGGCATCGAGCCCGCTCACAGCTTGTTCTTGCGACTCGGCTTAAATAGGGTTCTACGTACAACAGCAAACATAAGCTCGTGTATATGCTTTTCTGAGATAACACAAAAGGACCAAAGAGCGAATGACGCCCGGGTAACGAGCCGTTTTCTCTGGGTGTCCCAGTCTTGTACAAAATCATTCCATTTTCGTTTCGCTAAGTATTCATGCTTTCATTTCCGGCGCTTTCCCACAATGCATAAGATGACATTATATTCGTTGGAAGCGCTTACCTCTGGCGACCGTAGCTGGGAGGAGGAGAAGGCTTGTTGGCCAAGACGTCCTCGATTTTCTGCATGATCTCGGGAGTGATCTTGGGGAGCAGCTTCATGGCCTTGCAGTTGTCCTCGATCTGGGCAACCTTGGTGGCACCGAGGATGACAGTGCTGACGTTGGGGTTCATGACACACCTTGATGACCAATGTTAGCAAGTTGCCGGTTCAACTGAGTAGGAGAATGTAAACTTACCATGCAAGAGAGAGCTGTGCAACATTGCCACCGAGCTCCTCGGCGATCTTGGTGAGTTCCATGACCTTCTGGATCTTTGCCTTGCCCTCATCGGTCTGCAGGGCGGCGATGGAGCTCTCAAAGAAGCTCTTGTTGGTGGCGAAGCGGCTGTCCTCGGGAATGCCGTCATTGTACTTGCCAGTGAGAAGGCCAGATGCAAGAGGAGACCAGATGGTGGTGCCGTACTGGTACTGGTCGTAGAGAGGAGCAAACTCGACCTCGAAGCGCTCACGGTGGAAGGCGTTGTATTGAGGCTGCTCGGCAATGGGAGCGATGAGGTTGTACCTGCGCATGTTAGCGACAAAGTTCGTAGACGAGGCAATGCAATGAGACCCACTTCTCGGCGATCTGAGTGGCTTCCATGATCTGAACAGCAGACCACTCAGAAGTTCCCCAGTAGTAGGCGAGGTTGAGGTTGCGGATAACCTGGGTGAAGCCCTCGACAATCTCCTTCATGGGAGTGCCGACATCAGGCCTGTGTGCGAGCACAATGTCCACGTAAGGCTGCTGCAGCCTCTCCAACGAGCTCTTGAGACCCTCGACGACGTGCTTCCTGCTGAGGCCGCGGGTGTTGGGCTCCTTGCGGCCAGTACCGAAGAAGACCTTGGTGCTGAGGACGTACTCGTCACGGGGCCAGTTGAGCTCCTTGAGCGCATTGCCCATCTCGACCTCGCACTGGCCGTTGGCGTAGACCTCAGCAGTGTCGAAGAAGTTGATGCCGTGGTCCCAGGCGGCCTGCATGCACTCTTTGACGATGTTACCGTTCTGGGTGCCACCGTATGTGAGCCAGCCGCCGAGGGAGAGGACGGAGACCTTGAGACCGCTGGGACCAAGGTGGCGGAACTGCATGTCCTTGGGGTCGAAGACGCTTCTAACGGTAGGAGTAGACATGGCGGCGGTGGTGGTGTGGAAGGGCTTTCGGAGCGAGTTGCGGTACTTTGGGAGGATGGGTGAAGTTGTGGTGAGGGAGGAGTAGAGGCGGGAAGTGGGCAGAGGTCGAAATATAGTCGAATGGTTGCAAATCGAGGGCATATCGCCGCTAATGCCGAGAGCACAGCACCTTCCCGTTTCTGTTCGCGTGGACCTGCAAGAACACTTCCAAGCGCTCAGTGATGAGAAGCTTAGGCAGAAGTACACTCGGTACAGTAAGAGGCCTCGGCTGATGATGCTTTACAGTTGATACTCTTACGAGTTTGGTGGCCGATGAATGCTTATGGACGCGATTACTTAGGGTAGAAGCTACCAGACATTAATAATGTCCAAACATTTCATGTTCCAATGCCTCCTGTTTACTTGCAGCACGTCATACCATCATCAAACGAGGGCGGGGTAGCACTGCGTGGCGGCAATTCTCCCACCAAAATGGCAATTTGAGATGATTGAACGGCACACTCTGACCGAGTCGTCATGTTTCCATCACTGTAAAAGAAGTGCTCGTTGAGGCGACGTCTGTTTAGCCTCGTCGCTGCAATTATTGTCCGGCCATGTGGAGGAGATATTTAAGCTTTCTCTGCTGTTGAAGTATATTTGTGACTTCTCACATGTCTGAGCGCGCACCCAAGCCACGCCTCGGTCTAATAGACGAAGACAGTTTCAGCCGCACTCATATACGGTATTGGCTATTGCTTGTAGACTCATAGGCGAGAGCTTTGCAGCAGTCTGGCGGTGCTATAGCTTTGCAATTCTTCTGGCTGCTTCAGACATCTGTACCTAGGTGCCACGACAGCATTGTCAGCCTCTCATTCGTCGCACAATCTCCCAAGTCCTGTGACTTTGTACGACAAGAGTTTGCAAGCGTCAGCCCTACATGTCTGCTGCGGTCTTGTGTTCCCATCTCTATAGTCAAGTCATACACGTATTGAACATAATCTTGCGAACTGGATCAATGTTGGCACCATACCATTAAAGTAGAAAGAGAGCTACAGAGCATAGACTCTATCTCCTAATCTCCTCTCATGGTCATGACTCCTACCACCAAGTCATCATGGTCGTCAGCGTCTCGCCTCGTATGCGCGATTCCCTCGACTGGGAAGAACCCGACACCACAGACCCGCGCCTAGAATGGGGTTTCCGCTCGCTGACTCTCAGCTCATCTGGATACGAGGACGAGGAGCATGATGAAAACATAGACGACCACCGGCCCTTCTCAGCAACCCCGGATCGCTCGTCTCGTCGGAAAAGACGACTGCGCCAAGTAGACGATACCGTCGACTTCGTACAGCCTTTTTACTATGAGACTGCCGCGGACGGCGATGCCTTCCGCCTCGCAGTTCTCAACCCGGGCTATGGCACGCAAGTGGTCGAGATCGAACTGATATGGGAATCGTCCAAAGCGCCGAGGAGAGCGTACAAATGCCTTTCGTATTGCTGGCAGACTACTGTGCAGGATGCTGCGATTCTGGTCGATGGACGGCGGTTTGAGGTGACGAGCAACTTACTTTCTGCTCTAAGAAGTGTGCGTAAAAGAAAGGAGAAAGTGTTGATCTGGATCGATCAGATCTGCATTAATCAGGACGATTTTGAGGAGAGGGGACGGCAAGTTTCGATTATGAAGCATATTTACAGTCGAGCTAAGACAGTCGTCGTATGTTATTCTACCCAACTAATTTGGAACAATGATGCTCGATACTGACATGTTCTCATTTTACGTAGGTCTGGCTCGGAGAGTTCGAACGCAGCGATAAATTATGCGAATACGCAAAGAAGATGAAACGAAACGATTCAGAGAGCAGTCGATCGACTCTGAATCGCATCTTACCTGCACGCCAACTACAAGACGCCGTCCAGAAATTGCTAGAACGGGCATGGTTCACACGAGTCTGGGTCATCAGCGAAGTCTGCCTAGCGACCAACATCCGCGTCTCCTGCGGTGGAGGCGAGGCAGTCATGTCATGGGAGAATCTCGTCTCCCTCGTCCGAGATCGAGCTCCCCACCACTCCACCGGCTTCTCCAAACAGACCGCCCTGCTAGGCAACCCCAAGCAACGGATCGCAATCATCACAGAAATGATGGCGCAGCGCAAAGAAGGCATCCCACACACCGACATCTCGCAGCTCTTGATCCTAGCCAAAGCCAGCAACGCCACCAATGCCCGCGACAAAGTCTACGCCTTCTACGGCCTGACCCTCCTTACTACGGCGCCAGACTACTCCCGCTCGGTTGAGAGTCTCTACATCGAGATCGCGCAAGACTACATTAACAGCATCGAAGCGTGCTACGCCGGTTGGAAAGCCGTGAGCGATTCCGCCCGCACGTTCCAGCTCATGAGCATCCTCTACAGCGCCGGCGCGCTGCACCAGCACTACACCTCCTTACCTTCGTGGGTGCCGGACTGGACGTACGCCTGGCACCTCGCGCCTTTCTGGGCAAGCACTTCAGCCAACCTCGCGAACTCGCCATATCGCGCCGCGTGGTCGCAGCAGGCTCGTTGCGAGTATCGTGCCGGCGGCGAGCCTGAAAATGACTTCGAGGTCATTGCCACGGAAGCGGGACCTTGGCTGCGTCTGTCTGCCATCATCCTCGACACCATCGCCAGCACGAGCGAGTCGACGCCAGCTCCGACTCCGAGCGCGTCGGAATCTCAAAGGAAATCCTCACAAAGCTCTTTCTCTTTCAGTTCGAGCAATTCCAACTCCCACCCGAGATCAAAGTCCGATCACATGTCCTCCACAAGCACAGCACGTTACGGGCGCACATTCTTCCACACATTCAGAGAAGGGTACACCGGCCTCGCCACGCCTGGTATCGAGCCTGGTGATGTACTCGCGATTTTGCTGGGAGGGGATGTCCCTGTCATCTTGCGGCCGCTGGCACCGAAGAATTCAGAATATAGACCTTTCAGGTTGCTGTGCGAGTGTTTTGTCATGTCGAGGGATGTTATGTTTGGAGAGGTGGTGAGAGGCGGGTGGACGTCGGCGGAGGATATTGTGTTGGTTTGAGATTCTATGAATCCTTCGTCTTCTTTCAACGATGGTCGGACGGATGGCGGTAAAATGCTTTCGTGTTGGCGTCAAGGTCGCTTATGGTTTCCAGGCTAAAAGGAATGAAAGCATCTGGTTGGTGTCAGTCATGCCAACAATGGCTACCCTAGTGGGCGGCGGCGAAGCATGTTGATTCGATGGATGTGAGGTTGTGGATGCTGGAAGATGTACGAGTCGATCTGGATCTGATCGTCTTTTTCTTCCAATATTGCTCGGTCAGTGGACAGCCGTCGAAGCCATGTTGTTAGGAGGTTGTAGGAAGCTTGATGATGGTTTCTGTGCAACAAGAATGAGTCTTGCAGTTTGGTCGAATGGAGTCGACGATGAGATCGGTTGGCATTATTCTTAGGCGGGCTCCGAGATTAACTTCCTTGCTGAAACGCGTCGGCACGCTCCTATTATTATTACAAGAACATGTTTTCTCTTGAAACTGTTCGTTACCGTGTTCCGTCTCCATTCTAGCATGTCAGGACGTCGATGGCTTTGGCGACTTCCAACCTACTTGAGTAACCTCCTCGTTGGACCGCAAAGCCACGATTGCTATCCATTGGAGTCGAAGGCGATTCCTCTTGTAATTCTGGTCGTCCAATTGAGTTTCCAGTTTGTCTGTACATGTTTATTGTACCTCGAAGGTCGCATGTAGTTGGTCGCCCAAAGTCCGCCAAGGCCGAGGAGAGCGCAAGCTGAGTTGACCCCTCTTTTTGAACGAGGTCAAGCTGACACCCACCTCTCTCTTCTCGCGCACTCCAATTCGCACAGGCCTTGGGAACGTACCACAACCTCTCGCCCTCCATTCAAAGTACCTGAGGACTTCTTCATGACTGGAGGCAGAGCTGCTCTTGCTTTGTATACATGGCCAAATGTAATGCCAGCGGGACCCTGCCACCGATCAGACTTTCAGTTTGCGACTGGTCTCGCGCTACTGGGCGGCCCCATACTGTTACGGTGGGTCTCTGTCTCTATGATCGAGTCAAGATTTTCCCAGGCGAGCCGCCCACCCGCCTCTCCGGTCTCTGGCTCGCTGCTGGTCGGGTTCTTGGCCTGAGAAGTCGACGAGGACGCTGTCAAAGTGCAGTGGAAAAGCTGCGTGGCCGCATACCGACTTTCAATACTCGCCATGCACTCTGCGACGTGCTGGGACTCCCCCTTTACTGTGCCTGAGCATGGAGGCCTGTTCTCGCGTCACACGTTCGGCGGACCGCCCGTTCGGGAGGTGCAGTAGCTTCAGCCGCACACCTCATTGAGCCAATCACTGTCCTGCGGCTGGCAAACTTTGACTGAGGCTAATCTCACTTCGATACCGGGAAACGCGTTGGCGTGCTTGGCCCAGACGTCGCCTTCACTATGACGATACCATCATGGCCATCTCACTTTTCCGATCAGGCGACAAATGCATCAACAGGACGCCTCTGTGGTCAAGCTGAGATACATTCCTGGCCTTGTGATGTGGTGGCACTCTACTCAGCCGTATGAGCGCGAATGCGACGAAATCCATAAGAAAGTCGGGTAAAGCCGGACAGATGCCCTCGCATGGACGCCAGGTCGTGACGGCAACTAACACAGACCACTCCCACGCTGCCGTATCCGTCCGTCAAATCTCTCAACAGACTTGCCATCACTGTATACCAGCTCGCTCTTGTGGGTGGACAGCAATGGCAAGGGCCAGCTCCAGAGACTCGTAGGTAGACGTTCGGATGGTCGTGCACAGCTGGCAAGCATGCAACTCATCGACGGGGCCTTCGTTTAGTTATACCTTTCCAACGCAAACACGCCTTGTCCGGTACCCGCTACTATGTGGGTCAGACAAGGTCACCGTTCGCGTATAAGGGGCCGGGAGTACCCTCATACCAATCACTGACTGAGATCAGACCAGGTGCGGCGCATCGACCTCCCTTTCCCTCGATCCGACCTTTAAGCGGTCCAGTCCAAGAAAATTCGCCCGAGCTGTCCGTCTCTCAACTTTGCCCGTGACAGAGCTCTTCGTACTCCACACCACCTTCATCCATCCGACCACACTTTCATCCCAAATCCATCAACAACACATCTCAACTCCATCTCACCACCCTCACATCCATCAAAATGTCTTCCTTCCGTGTTGCCGCCCCCAAGATGGCCTCCATGGCCGCCCAGTCCTCCGTGAAGGTCGCCCGCCCGGCCTTCCAGGCTGCTCAGCTCCAGAAGTTCACCCGCGCCTACTCTGGTAAGCTCTCCTGAAGCTCCGAAAAGCTCGAAAAGGAGCCCACTCGGAGCTCAATGCCATTGCCAAAAGAGATGTGAACAGGTATTGATACAATGGAATAGCGGTCCCCAAGAACACCGCCTTCAACGCCATCAAGCGCACCCAGATCACCAAGGCCTCCCCCATTGCCCAGCAGGCCAAGCGTGCCTACTCCTCTGAGATGGCCAACGCCCTTGTTCAGGTCTCCCAGAACATTGGTATGGGTTCCGCTGCCATCGGTCTTGCCGGTGCCGGTGTCGGTATCGGTCTCGTCTTCGCCGCCCTCATCAACGCTGTCGCCCGCAACCCCTCTCTCCGTGGCCAGCTCTTCTCTTACGCCATTCTCGGTTTCGCTTTCGTCGAGGCCATCGGTGTACGTATCCTCCTCATCCGCCGGAGACCTCCTGCATCGAAACACCATCATCCTGCCCCAAAGGAGATGGATTCAGGAGGTTCTCCGCAAAATTCTTCCCCGCGCTCAGCTCCGCTAACTTCCGACCCAACAGCTTTTCGACCTCATGGTTGCCATGATGGCCAAGTTCTTGTAAAAATGTGCACCCCATTACCTATTGAGATGGAGATGGATGCCCGGAGATGGACGAAGTCGGAGCAGTGCGTTGCTGCTGCTGCTGTCGTAGCAGCTTAGCGGCGTAATGACCCCGGTAGTGTGGTCGTGTACCAGTAGTTTTTGGAGACGGATAGATGGATAGAACCATTGTACTACCGACAAAACTCTCCCTTAACCTACGACGAAAGGTTCGCAATCTCACAAAAAGAAGATATCGGGACATATACCGCGACACTGCGCACAACAACCAGCCAGCCAGCAACGTCACCAACCTCTTGTATATACATATCTGCACCCGGCCATTGAAAACGGCTGGGGAAATATATTTCATTTGTACCACCATCAACAATGGCTATCTGATCGCGTGACACTCGTGACTTCTAAGCTCCAATGCCATCATCAATGGCCAGCAACCAATGTCCCACCAAAGGGACCCCAAGCTGCCTCCGCTCGCGCCCGGCCATCCGGACAACTGAACACGTCTACCGATCTCGGCTGTAGCGGAACACTTGTGTCTCCTGCCTCATGCATCCGGAGGTACTTTACTATGAGACTAGACCTTGCGCTCCAGCCTCCAGCAGTCACTCCGGTTGCGCCCGTGCAACCTGTACATGTAGCATCACACGACAACAAAGTTTGGCAACATCGTCCAAATATTCGTTCAACGCAAGTGAAAGGAAACAACGTCGAGATCTTCCAAAAATGAAAAAAGGGTTACGCGACCTAACGTGCGTGAATCTGTCGCACCTTTTCCAGGTCGCCGGCTCTTGGACTACATATACACCTTACTGGCGCTTGTCTCAGCAGCTCTCTGCCTCGATCAACGTGCCTACGACCACTTGGGTCTTGGCGAATTCGATCAATGTTGCATTTCCAGCGTGCAATGGTCTTTTGTGATTTTGTTTGGCAACGCATTGAGACCATGTACATACACATCACGGAGGGAGGTTGATTAGCAGTGCATTATGATTAAGCAATTTCAAGAAAGCACGAATGTAGTCGAACATATCTCTCGGGCTGGTGGGATTCGAGTGTTGCATTTGTTCATTCGTTCATATGGCGCTATATGTAGCCCGTTTTTCAAATGTCGGGGTGGTGCTACACCCCGATCGACGGAGCAACTCGCAAACACCATTTGTCTGCTCATGCAAGCTTGCTTCGTAAAGATTCGCCAGGACGATCGTCTCGAAGTCTTGCTGAGCAGTCAGGCGACAATGATGGCTGAGCTTGGGGTTTTTTAATGCAAGACAATCGATGTTTTCCGACATTGGTGGTAGCAGCAAATTGATTGGATTCAATTGTCCTTGTCGCTGGGTGCTCCACAGATTGGATATCGTCGGAGTCGAAGTAGGCGTAGAGGACCTTGCTCGGCCTGATAGCTTCAGTCTGTGGTGTCGTGGCTTTCCAACCTGCTTACCAAAGATTTGCTTTCGGCAATATTTGGAATTGCACTAAAGCTTCTACGCCTCATATGTTTGCTTTGCAGATCTCGCTGTCTACACATTGGATGGCGAAAGATCAACTGGTGGCGACTGGCTCGTCGCGTATGTATGACCAGTTCTTAATGTGCTCATTCTCCACCAACCTCGATCCCAGTCCTGGGTCTAGCTTTGTTAAGTCCCTCGAGCAGAACACAGGCTTTACACACGGCTTGCGAAGAGAGGTAACCACAACGCTCGCACTGTCCAAGTTTCTGCTTGGGAGGCGGTGCATCCTTGCCCGCCTTGCGAGTCTTCTTCTCGCCCTTGGTCCGCATGGGCACGGTCTGTTTGCCGGTATCCTGCTTGTTGTTGTCGTCGAGCCCGAGGTCTGCGTTCTCATTCTTGTTTTGCGGTATTCTCGTCTCGCCATTTTGGCCAGAGACGACCTTCTTGGGCATCTTGATCTCGATCTCGTTGCCGTTCGTCTCCGCAGCTTCGTCTTCGCGAAGCTTCTTCTCCATCGCAGCCATCTCTCCGCCGCTCTCTTTCGACGTCCCGCAGCCACCTGGACCTTCAGGCTCACTGGCGGAAGTCGTTTGGGTTGCCTTGCCGGCAGCTGTGCTTGCGTCTTGTGTAAGAGTCTCATTCACTCCTGGCACGAGTTTAGCCATATCGATGCCAGAGCGAACCACATCCAGGATACTCTCCGGCCTGATGCGCTCCAAGTTCTTGATCAGAGTTCGTGCCGATCCACGGAAAGCCTCAGGCGAGTAGATGCACTCTGTGCTGAAGTAATCCAGCTTCTTGTGGTGGGCATACATAACAATCTCCTTCTCGTAAGCATACAAGAGTGGCTTTGAACGCTTCACGTTGGTGAACTTGACTTCGCCCTCTGAGTTCTTCGGCATGGCGGCAGAAGGTGTGTGCGTGAGAATGCTCGTTGCTCTGCTCAAGCGCGGCAGGTCGCCTCTGAGCAAGTTCATGAGCACTGTCTCTGCAACATCGTCTGCATTGTGTCCGGTCACCACGTGTCCGACTCCAAGCATAGCCGCTCCACGGTCCAGCGCTTGTCGCCTGAATACGCCACAGTATGTGCAATTGCCCTTCTTTCCCACTTGCGCCACGACCTGGTCCATAGACCAACCATACAGGTCTGCATAGCTGACGATCTTCAAAGGAAGGTCATACTGTGCACTGTGCCTCTTGACTGCTTCCAAAGAGTGGTCTCTGTATCCAGTGATTCCCTCGTCCACACTCAACAGCACAAGATCCAAGCCCCAGTTGTGGCGGTCGTTCAACGTTTTGAGCACTGAAGCGAGGACTGTGCTATCCTTTCCTCCAGAAGCGCCGATTGCAACTTTTTCGCCGGGCTGGAAGAGGTTCGTGGAGGTGACGGTCTCGGCGACTTCTTCTTCGAAGATATTGATGAAGCAGGGAGCGCAAATGCGAGCGTGGTTCTTGGGTCGCACGATCTGCGCCCGGTTGGCGTGGCAGATCTCACACTCGCGAGGCGCCATGGTGAGATATGAGGCAAGAGAGTGTACGGATATTATCGTGTAGTCATGAAGTCGTGCGTTGCAAGCGCATGGTGGAGGCGAGATTGTCCAGATCGCGGGCCAAAAATGATTCACTTGGAAATCCTTATCGATTAGGGCGGGGCATCAGAAGCCGACACCTTACTTGCTGCCCTATCGATCAATCAAACTTGTTAATCAATTATCGTTAGACTCGTTCACGAACATTGCCGTTCTATCATGTCCTGCACACCCTATCACGCGGGCAATCGTAGCAATAATAATAATTGGCTGGTCATGGTAGACGGGAGAACTCATGCATATGGTGTGGCTAGCGGCCCACGTGTTTCCTTGCTCTCGAAAAACATCCCGCTTTTGCAAACGACACGGGATATGGTACGTTGGTGAAGAATTGTGTGCCCATAGTCATATGACACATGTCTACGAGTATGCTGCTTGACGATTTTTGCCCGTAGCAAGAACGATGCCCTTCTTCGCTTCGTCGGAGCTCGCCACACAACGCCTGCCACTGTATGCTGCATATAGCAATATCCTGTCGCGGGCTGTCCGAGATTGGGCCCATGTCGGTTCCCAGGGAATTGGAGAGGGCTCTTCTGCCGATGTGATGATTGGCTAGACTGCGACATCTCTAGATCTGGGCTGATATCCACGCCCTCATGCTGCATGCACCGAGCGTCCAATTGAAGTACAGGGAAGAAGATCTCCATTTTTCCTCGTTCTTGTACCTGCTGTAGATCGAGCACTAAAAGTTCCAAGCAAATAGATGCACTTGCGCCTTGCGTCCCCCCGTCTTTGCCAAGTCAAGCCGCTTCTTGTCAACTTCCGCATCCAGCATCGCCCGAGGCTTCACATACCCACGTGCCTCTTGAGATACGGTGAATGGTCTTATCTTCGAACAGTATGGCTACTTCCATTTGGAAGCGCTCCACCGCTATGGTTTATATAGATGTGCTAGATCTCCGGATCCAGGATGGGAATATCAACATACACTGCATCGCCATTGGGGCATCGGAACAATGGCGCTCGGGCTGCTGAAGACACTCCTTTCGGCTTTGGGTTTGACCCAGGCTGCCTCACGCCCAGAGACATCGGTTGTCACCATTGCAGCCATCACTGGAGATAGATACCTATCACCGCTGAACGGAACTGGTATGCCGGTCAATTCTCTGCATTGCAGCTATGCAATATGCTGACACTTATGGTTAGGCGTCGTGAACATTGCTGGCCTTGTCACAGCCAAGGGTCCCAATGGCTTCTGGATCCGTTCTCCAGAGCCCGACAACAACGACCGCACTTCAGAGAGGTAGGTCTTCATTTGCATGAGATTGTTCCTTTGACTTTGCCCTGATAAGGTATAGTGTTTACGTCTTTGGCCGTAACGTTCTCGGCAATGTGACTACTGGTGACCTGATTGCCGTCGATGGCAACATCACTGAATTCCGCAGTAACAAGGACTACCTCTATCTCACCGAGGTCATTAACCCGAGCAACATCCGTGTTGTTTCCAGTGGCAATGCTGTCGAGGCTGTCGTACTCGGAGGCAAGACATCTGGCCTCATCGGCAAGAAAGATGTCCAGCCTCCCAGAGAGCAATACAGTGGCCTAGACAATGGAGATGTTTTTGCTGTCCCTAACAACCAATCTCTGATCTCTCAGACTAACCTGCGTCTCGAGCCGACCAAATATGGCATGGACTTTTGGGAGTCTCTGTCTGGCGAGCTTGTGACAATCAAGGGCGTCAGAGCCCTGGGTCGCCCAGCGAACAACTTCGGTGATCAATGGGTATGTACTCCCATGATAGGCACGACACTGTATGGAGTTATAAGATATGGTCATACTGACTGATTCTAGGTTCGTGGTAACTGGAAATCTTCCGGAGAGAACTCACGAGGCGGCCTGACCGTCACAAACCGGGATTCAAACCCAGAGACGATCATCATCGGTGCACCTCTCGATGGAAGCAGCAACACCAACGAGACCAAGCTTGGAGACGAGCTCGAGGACATCACTGGTATCGTGCAATATGTCTTTGGTTTCTACGCCATTCTCCCTCAGACCGGTACTAAGGTGAAGCGCTTTGTCGAAGCCATCCCACCTCCGTCCAGCATCTCTTCCAATGGTCGTTGCAACGGACTCACATTCGGCTCCTACAACATCGAAAACTTCGCGCCCAACAACTCTCGCGTACCGCTTATTGCTGAGCACATTGTCGATTTCCTCAACACACCCTCCGTCATGTTCCTACAGGAAGTCCAGGACAACTCTGGCGAGACCAACGACGGCGTGACCAACTCCAACCTCACCCTTGCCTCCCTCTCTCAAGCCATCAGCGATATCTCGGGCGTCGACTACCTCTGGGCCACCATCGACCCCGTCAACAACCAAGACGGTGGCGCACCCGGAGGCAACATCCAGACTCCATTCCTCTACAACCCACGCGAAGTGCGCCTAAGGAACCCCAACCCAGGTAGCTCCACCGACAACAACGAAGTCCTCCCCGGCCCATCCCTCCGCTTCAACCCCGGCCGCATCGACGACGGCTCGACATTCGCCAACTCGCGAAAGCCCACCGTCGCGCACTGGGAATTGGTCGACGGCAGTGGCACCTTCTTCACCGTCAACAACCACTGGACCTCCAAGGGCGGCTCCACCTCTCTGCAAGGCGATGCCCGTCCACCTGTCAACGGCGGCGTCGACCGCCGCACTCGCCAAGCCGAAGTGACCGGCGCCTTCATCGCTTCGATCCTCGCGCAAGACAAGAACGCCGCCATCATCGCCGCGGGCGACTTCAACGAATTTGCCACCGTCGAGCCTCTGCGCAGATTCGTCTCAGTTTCCGGGCTCGAGGATCTCGACGTCGTTGCTAAGATTCCCGAGACCGAACGCTACTCGTACACTTTCGGCTCGAGTCAGCAGCAGCTGGACCACATGTACGCTAGCCCGTGGGCATCGCGCAAAGTTGGCAAGAAGGATTTCGAGCATGTTCATGTCAACACTTGGGTCAGCGAGGAGGACGTGGCGAGTGACCACGACCCTGCTGTTGCGAGGTTGGATGTTTGCAGGAAGTGAGTGGAGAGAGCGGAGCGTGGTTATGTAAATGGAAATGGAAGTGACATCGAGACATAAGATCATTTTGTCAGGATATCCGTTCTCGATGACATGCCGATCGACTTGACCGGAAAGCATCAGCGTTCCATTTGGCTCAAATGCAGATGTGCAGCTGATACTTGTAAAAGACTACACCTGGTGCCGTTCTGGCAAGAGGGGCTTTGGAAAACCTGGGTTGATGGTTCAATTATCGCCAGCATTCAATGCATGAATGGGACACTATGCCGTTCACAACCACGCCCCATCCGAGATCAAGTCCTCCAGGCCAACGTCTACCAGTTCGCCACATCCTCAATCCCTATCTTCCCTCAACCTTCCTCGTCCCTCAACTTCATTGGCCTCATCCAGAATCTCCACAACCCCCATCCCAGCATCCTGACTAATCTCCTGCCCATCCTTACCAACCAGTACAGCACGAGGCAAACCCTCCTCGTCAGGGTTGCAAGTGTTCTTCAAGTGGCCGACGAGACGGAAGTGCACGGGAGTGGTAGCGAGCCAGCGCAGCGAGAAAGCGGAAGAAGTGGCCCAGTTGAGCTTAGAGCAGAAAGTGGGTGTGGGGAGGGCAGGGTCGGGAGGAGAGGTCATGAGTGCCTGTGGCGTGTTAGTTGGATGTCCCTTGTTTCTTGTTTAGGAAGTATGGGAATGGGGTGTTCTTGAAAGGAGGCGAAACCACTCACATAGCCTTGGAAAGCCATGCTTCTGTTCACGCTGAACAAGAGGATCACGTGGCGGCTGGTGTGGAAGGCTTCGGTGAAGAGGGTTTCGTTCTTTTCTTGTGTGGCCCAGAGGCCGTCGTTCATTGCTTGGACGACGTTGTCGTGGTTCCATGACTTGATCATGAAGTATCGGACACCTGTATTGCTAGAATGTTAGGTTCATGTTGCTTGTCTGTTGTGAGACGCGCGCTGGTCTCAGAGAATAATTGCCAAAATGAAGAAGTACAGGTACGCCAATAAAGCAAAACTCCAAAGCCTAGGGTATCTATGCTGCTAAAATGCGACTGCTTTCGATGCCCATAATCCTGCTGGTTTTTCTTTTTTCTGCCATTACGCCCAATTCAATCGCCACGCTTGAAGTACAAATACAATTTGGGCCGAAGTCAAGAAATCAGTGATGACGACGGGGGTTTGACTGACCGCCTTTGCGAAGATCCAGACTTGCGTTGCCACCGTGCTGCGGACCGCTGATGCGGTTGACTGCACTGAAGCCAGTTCTACCGTCGCGCTCACGGTCGCGAGCGTTGAAGGGACGTGGACCTTCGCGCAGTGATGTCCAAGGGCTGTTTGCGCTGCGGCCGTTAGCTCTAGGCGTATGAGCATCACGAGTGTTGTATTGCTGCTGGCGACGTTCAAGCGACGGGTCTCTTTCCTGTCGATCGATAATGGACCTACGTCGCTCAGGAAGGCTTTCACGGCGCTGTAATGGGCTGCCGTTATCTCTTGATAGAGCCGAGTTTGCTTCGTTGGCCCCACGAATTCTGAAGTCGCCAAATGTTTCGTTATTCTTGCGGCTGGACTTCTCTGTCGTCGAGGGCTCTGGTGAATGTAGACGCTTGAGACTGTTTGTGCTTGTATTGCAACGAGGCTCTCCTGTGGGCATATTCGCGGGTAAAGGTGGTGGCTCCATTGGTGTTGCTGCAGTATAATGAGCTGTAGTCGCACGTAGTGATTCTAGGTCAGCTCTCTCGGCCTGCTTCAGTTTCTCAAGTCTCGCTGCAATGCGAGCTGCCTCCTGTTCAAGCTCGCGACGTTCTTTGAATGTACTCAATTTGTTGGTGCGAAATTGGACGTCATGATATCCAGTGAATTCAAGCCAAATAGCGAGGTCATCGTAATAGGGATCAGACATGTTCACGGGATGCGAGGTAGAGGCAGTGTTGCTTTGTCTGGTGTCAGTATATTTTGGCGGCGACTGTATCACAGGCTGTGTTGATTCTGCCGGCTTCTCTGCCCTGGGAGCAGGCTTCACCTCACCAACTCCCGAGTTTGCAATTTCTTTTGTAGTCACAGGCTGTACGGCGGGATTTGAAGATTCGTTTGCAGCAGCAGCAATTGCTGCAGCTGCTGCTTGATTGTCGCGAGCGACCTTGGCTTCCGCGGCTGCTTTCCCCTCAGCAAGCAGTGATTCAATACCGAAGTCATCCGGGATAGGCTGGTCCGCTTTATTGGCAGCCACATTGTTCTCCCTCTGTTTCACCTTATGCTGTTCGTGCGGAGGATCAGAGCTGGTAGACACTTTTGAGGGTATATCCGGGCGACCGATCGCGCCTCTCTTGGCCAGTAGCTTCTTTCTCAATGCTTCCAATTGTTTTTGTTGTTCGATTTTCCTCTGCTCGTCTGGTGACGGTGTCACGGGTGCATTGTTATTTGGTTGTATGGCGCCAGATACTGCCGACATGGTTGCGGAAGGCTGTAGCGTATGTTGAGATCAGTAAACTTGACAAGTGGTTGCGAGAAACCTACCATGTCGTGTGCAGTGGCACCAGCAGCTGTTTGCATGTGATCGTTACCATTCATGTGATTCTGGTCCTGCTCGGAGCCATAGAAGTCTTCATCGTCTTCGATGTCATCCCCCAGAGTTGGCGCCGCATAGCCGCCATATCCTGACCAGTCCATGGCCATGGTCGCGCAGTCTGATGGAGACTGGTGCTTGTGTTTGGATGTTCGGAAGCTCAGCATAAGCTGCCGGAGTTTTGAATCCATGGCCTTAAATTCTGAAAGTCGTCGCGCCTGCCACGCGCTTATGACGTTGCCGAGCTTGAGTGACAAAATGCTTGGTATCACGATAGATAAATGATCAATCACTACCTTGTGTTTGACCTCCCTCGCATTCATTGAATGCCATTCATTCAATGACTGTTTCAACTGAGCGCAAGTAATCAATTCAGTGTTCGCCATGTTTCCGTGGTAACCAACTTGACAAGAAATGGCATGCTAAATCCAGATAGGTTATTGCTCTCTGTTCAACTTTTTGCTTTCTGTGACCAAAAACGCGGATGAACACCAACGAAGCAGCAAAATACACGTCAAAAGCACCAGAAGCACGGAGAGACCACAAAGACATCACAGATACTAGCAAAATCATATTCTGAAGGTTATTGACGACATGAATTGTAGAAAGAATCTCGATCCAACACCCCAACACTAACCCTGGCAAATTTAACGATGATCATTGATGTTTGGAGACAAAAAAATCACCTCAAGGGCGATTGAACACATCGATTGAGACGTGTGATTACGTATAGATGAAGCAACTCATCGCTTGCATTCTTCGAGCATCTTTTCGCGCGATTCGAAGTTTCACTCACAGACACGAGGTCACGTGCATGGGCGGCTTCAAGACAAGGGCCAAGCCTTGTATCACCAATGAGCGCATACAGACTGGATACACGTATCAGGATCCGCAGCCAGTACAGTGAAACGAACTCCTCACACCGTAGTCCACTAGGTATCCGCACTCACCCATCCCACTGCCAAACGCCCAACGAACAACGAAGGAAGTCGACAGTTACACCATCGATACAATTTCCTCCTGAACCTGAAGCTACAAGCACTCTGCAAGGCTAGAGCACACCGGCAGATACTCGACACAGTTGGTGTCGCGTGGAGCTGTCTCAACTCCGAACTGCAAACTGGAACGACGAAAGTGAAGAGGATGGTTCTCCAACATCCTCACCGGCAGTCAAGTGCAATCTCCTCCTGAACCTGAAGTCAGCAAGCGTGCAAAGTCGACTGCAGTCAAGGCGTGTCGCGAGCAGATACTCAATGCCGATAGTCCCTCACGCGACCACCACGAACGGAACGAAAGACGCCAAAGCGTGACGCAACAGACTTCTCGGTCGCCAACGGCGATGACCATAGGTCTCTCCCTTCCAAGGCTGGACTGTCCGAAAGCAGCTCACGCGTTCTTAACAGACGTCGAAGAAAGTCCCGACTCGAATCGAAAGCTCCAATGTCTCATCCCCAAACGCGAAGAAGTGTCTGTCACAGACTCCTCTCCTCCCGCGAAATCGGGTACGCGTCGTTGAACGATGCCAATTTCCTCCTGAACCTGAAGGCGGAGGTGTGTTCAGACGAGTGTCTGCGTGGTTCACGGCGTTGGGATTCAGGAACCTACGGCCCTTTGCCATGTGTGAACGGAGCGGTCAGTAGTAGCGACAAAGATCTGCTAGATCCAGGCACAGCGGGCGAGAGCAGCGTTGCGTTTGTCTTATCCCTGCGTGGCTGGGAGTACCGGTGTGCACGAAGAGGCATGGAGCATGGTATAGCTTGTAGCAGGACGTGCAGGGTAGCTTTTTCGTGCTGGGCGTTGGGCAAATCTCCGTTCCTGTGTGGAGAAAGCAAGATGTGAAAGCGACGAATGGCATGTATGCACCGCGTGCGATTTGTGCCTCGAGTCCAGCGCACAAGTGGAGAAAGACTGTTGCAGGAAGAAGCACTGCCATACTGCGGGTTGTCTTAACCCCAAACACGACGGAAGGAGGCGCGCGCGAGCAGACTTAGACTGGAGTCTACAACGTCTTCAAACGTCTTCATAATCTCTTCTGCGACACGGATCGTCTGTACACAGCCTCTGACATACGTGTTGCGGTCCCTGCACGTGTGGAGAAGAGGAAAAGATAAGATAGCAGAGAGCGTGACGCAATACTACGCGCGCACGCCTATACCATGGCTGCATGGGCCTCCAAAACCGTTTTGAAGGAGCGGAGATGGCAATTTCAGCTCGCAGGCATTGTTGAAGCTCGATTGGGTGTGCGCACAGCTGCCCATGGTGTTACCTTATTCCTGCACAGATGCCCAGCTGGCATGTAGTCAGTCAGCAGCGGCAGCAGGCGGAAGAAGGAAGTACAAGCAGTAGTTGTTGGACCTGCATGGGCCGGTCGGGCGCTTGTGCAGGCGATGCGCGCGGTAAGAAAAGGCTTGCGTTTGAGCTGCGGCGCGCGCTCCTACAAGGCCACAGTCGTGGCGCCTATCTTATAGAGATGTTTGAGTCGAACAATGGGTCGGGTCGCAGCCTGATACACCATGCTCCACGAGGTTTCGCGTCGTACAAGGGAATGCCATTAATAGTGACGAATTACGCGTTTCAGAGTGGAAAGTCAGTTTCGCAGCGCCTGGGATGCACGTGATGGACGAGTCGTTTTGACTTGTCAGTGGTTTCGATGGGATGGTGGTCATGACTCCACTACTACCGTCTCCGTTACCGCTAAGCACAGAACGGCTTGAGAGCGGCTCTTCGACAGGACGTGGAGGAATGCGTGGAGGAGTGCGCGTGAGGTCCGCTCGAGCGATGAAGCTCCGAAGAAACGCAGTGGCCAAGTGGATGAACGACGACGATCTTCTCATATGCAGCCTTGGTTAACAAGCCTCACAAGCGTGCCCTGAACTCTATATGTCTATCATATTGGTATGGATAGACGAAAGCATATCAACATGGAACGCCTTTTCACATGCATTCGGACCTTCGAGCGATGATATTACCGTACTTGCGATATACAATAGACGATGTACCGACAGATGACTGGGCTTGATTGTAGACAGGAGTTCCCAAGCCTGCGCAGGTCAGGCTTCCTTGCAAGCTATCGTTCTGATAGCAGCAACGGCGTTGGGACGCGTGATACGTTGACGAGTGACACATGCTCAGGAGGACGAGTCGTGAAAAGTGTGCTATTGGCGAGTAGGCTCGGGAGGGTTTGTCTACGTGAAGGAAACTTCAGCTAGCTGCGGAGATCCCGAGATCTTTGCGGGAAGGGTCTCACGCCGTCTCGCGAGCCGAGTCTGCGCCTAAAGCTTTTGCGCACGCTGATTTGCGCGCGAAGAGGCGGTGATATTCATACCCATATCGCATACGGGATGTGGATGCGGGCGGTGAATTTTTTCCTTGCAAACCACTGGCCTGGGAGAAGGCAGCAATATCGACAATATATACGCCGAGCCGCAGCCGTGGGCGCGACGAGTGGCGGTGGCTTGCATGATTCAGAAGTCGCACATTCCCACGCCACCACCAGCGCAGACGAGCGTGCAAACGGCGTGCGGCCATGTCACGGCGCGGCAGCATTACATACATGTGAATATAACGAGGTGGTGGTGTGGAGGAAGTACTAAGAAGTGTCTCTGCAGATCGCAGTGCCACACCTTGGAGATCCACACGGCGCCACTCGTCCGCGAAAGCCAAAGCTGGATTATCAGAACGCCTGCTATCGTTCACCCCTGGAGCGCGGCGGGTGGTGTCACAGGACACGCCATGCTGCTGGATGCTCGCACGCCAGGCAGAACGGGCTTCTTTGTCTGCTGCGCGCGCGCCTTGCAGTCGTAGGCATGTCTGGCCAGCCAGGCGGCCAGCGACGGCGCATGCGAAACGCGTTGGGCGAAGAATAGCATACAGTAGTACGAATGGTAGGGCGACTGCTGAAGGCGCTACTGCCAGCACCAAGCATAGTCTCTGCTCACCGACACGACACGCGAGTCTGCGGTTGGAGCGGCAGAAGGCAGGGTGAAACGTTGGAGCTTGAGCCTGCGCACGCACGCAGAAGGGCAGCCAGAGGCTTTGAAACACTTGCACTCGCAAGCGGAATCCCTGCCTGGCGCCAGCATCGCTCTCGGCCAATCGTGGCCTGCGACGCGGTGCATTCTCTGGCTAGCCAGCCAGAGGTTTTGACAGCCTGGCCTGCACACCAGCAACCGCCTTGCCTCATGCCGCCAGCATGCGCGCAGTATTAAGGTGGCCTGGCCTGCTGCCAGTATTGATTATCACAACACACTCAGCAGTCACACGATCTCCCAGTCACTAATACACCGTCTTCTCTTCGCAGCAGCTCGCCAGGTGGACCCCGTCACGCTTACTCGTCATCCCCATATAACGGCTGCACGTCCAATACGCCGTCTCCTGCACCAGGCCCCTCGACAGGAACCCTCACGCCTCCCTGCCGCCCCACCGGTACCACTATTTGCCCACCGACTACGATTCGCGTGTCTCCTGTTCAAACGCTTGTGCACGCTGCCGAGCTAGCCTTCAGATACTACTACTTGCACCTGCTCGCTGGTCGTGCGGTCGCCGTTTATCTGTCTCTCTTCAATTTCACTGCGACGCGCTGCTCCCGAGCCACCATCGTTGTGTTCCAGCCTCGATATCTGGATATCGTCAACGCCTGGTGCGATCAACGCTCGATCTAATTATCCCTTGGTACCCTTGAAAGCCTGCCAGCCAGTGACTGCAAGGACTATTAATTGTACGAGAGAACCGGCTATTGTTCTATTCACCAACTCAGCAACCTGTGAAAGTTCCATTGTTTCGACATTCACAGGCCCGACACCTCAATACACAAACAATCCGCCTTTCTATTGTCGATTTCGATCAATCGCTGGATCTAGAACTATCTGATACAAAGATATTTGTCTTATCACCTACCGGCTTCCATACACTTCTGGCCTACTTCGATCTAAGGATAATATCAATCGACATTCACAACGACTAACGCCAACAACGATACCATCAATCATGTCTTTCTCCGCCGCACCCACCCAGGCTGAGAATGCCGCTGCCCTGGAGCACTTTATCTACCTTGACGTGACACAAGAAATGGTCTCTTACCTTGCACACAAGGCGTCTCAGGTGATCCGTTGCGAAGATTCTTCATCTGTCTCAAACAAGAACCTTCCCACCCCACCCAACACCCCTCCTCAAGACTCCTCAGATGCTTTCGATCCTTCTCTGCCTTCGGTCGAGCTCTTCATCAGCACTCTGGTTACTCGCTCGCACGTCCAGGTACCAACGCTCATGACCTCGTTGGTCTACCTTGACAGACTTGCACAGCGTCTTCCTCCTGTGGCAAAGGGCATGCGTTGCACCGTCCACCGCATCTTCCTCGCATCCCTCATCCTGGCCGCAAAGAACCTCAACGACTCATCGCCCAAGAACAAGCACTGGGCTCGTTACACCTCAGTCCGTGGCTACGACAACTTCGGTTTCAGCATCACCGAAGTCAACCTCATGGAGAAGCAGCTTCTCGGTCTTCTTGACTGGGACCTCAACGTCACTGAGGCCGATCTCTTCTGCCACTTTGAGCCTTTCCTCGCTCCCATCCGCGCCTGGCAATCACAGGAGGCCGAGAAGCGCCTCCGCGAAGAGCGCGCCGCCATCGAGCAGCAACAGCTCGAGCTCGCACAGCGCCAAATGCCCCGCTACGCCCAGCGCTCATACTACGCCTCTTCCACATCTTCCTCGCGCACGCCTTCTCTCTCGCCTCCCACTCGCAGCCAATCTGCCTCATCATACGCTTCGAGCTCCTCCTCAACCTCTCCCGCCAGCATCTCTTCCTCTTACTCCTGCGACGCCAATGAGCCAGTCGTGCACATCCAGCCCAACGAGCCTTCCATCGTCCACATTCAGCCTGCAGCCAAGCACCACGTGCCCATGAGCATGGCATCCGCCATCGAAGCCCAGCCCATTAAGAAGCAGAAGTCCGGCAACATCTTCTCCCGCTTCCTGCCCACCATGACTTCTTCGCGCGTGCCTGCACAGTACTAGAATCTTCTCGATCTTGGCAGTAGCATCTTTCTATGGGATTCTTTTGGGTTTACGGCAACGGCGTTTCGGATGGGGCACAGCATGACTGGCAACGGCCTGCACGAACAATGACGCTTACGGCAGATACTTTCGTGCGGAATTGGGGAGTTCTGGCAACAGGGAACAGGAAAAGGGAAGATCAGACTCGACTGGCGCGAGCACTTCGCCTAGATGGTTTGAACAGATCAGAAACGGTCGACGGTGGCGATGATCGAAGGAGTTCTTCTGAGCATTGCAACAAACATGATACCACAACACTTGCATTACAGACGGAGTTAATTGGGACTGGGATTTTTCTTTTATTCTTATCCTTTTATTTGTATTGGAGAGCGAAGATGAGTGTGTCAAATAGCTACCTTAGAAGACGCAAGTCTATCAAGAACAGTAAAAAAAAAGGGAAAAGCTTTATTCAAAAACAAAATCAATCTTTCCATGTGCATTTGTTTCTTCACATCAAGTTCTGAGTGAAATTGAACGATCGATGGAGTACAAGTCACATGTCATCGCAGTTGATTTATTCTTTGCCTATTGTCCAAGCTGCTGGTGTCGCCAACGCAGCAGCAGCAGCACTCAACTTACTACATGGAACCTCAGGAACACCGATCGACGTTTACATCGCTTCAAAAATCACCAGCAATCACTGATCAGCAAACTGTTATTATTATCCTTGCCCTACCTACAGAGTGCTATACATGCGACATCGCTAGATTCACAGAGCCATCGCGAAACACAACACAACCTCGGCCAAAAGACAAACCACAATCTCCAAGTTCTTCCGCTTCGCTTCGCGCTTGGCGCAAACCCCCAAACCCAAACCCCAAAGTCGCTTCGTTCCTTTCCACCTCCTCAAGCTTGCATGCATGATTTCGGCTAAAGCAACCATTCAGCTGGCTTTGTCGTTCATGCTGTGCCGTCGAGCATCATGGCCCTTGGACCCTATCAGGAGGCTCTGTCCAAGGGTCTTGTTCCTTCATGGCGTTTGGGTTTCGTTAGCGTGCGGTCTTGAGGCTTGTCAGTGAGGGGGATTCGATGCTGTGTAACTTATGAGGCGGGATGGTGGGCTGTTTGTGTTGAGAATTGGGAGCAACTGCCTTATCTTGACCTTTTTGCGTCTTTTGAGACTTCGACTTAACGATTTACAAGCGGTTTTGCTTTGGACGCAGGCTGTGCTTTTCCCGTTGTAGGGCTGAGTCGCGATAGTACCCGAGAGAGCATCTGGACGGCAATGCAAGTTGCGTGACTGGGCATGATGGCGAACGGTAGTAGTCTGCAGTACGAGACCACGGTCGGGGTATGATCTCAACTCCTGAAGTCTAACATGTCCTCAAAAGAAGTCGTGGCTGATTCGAATGCTACGCTATTCAGTGGGCCATATCTGTGCCGGTCATGGACTTCATACCCAGTCTGACGGGCTACATCCAGTCGCTGCCCACGATCGCGACTCTACGTCTCTGCAATCGCTACGGGAAAGGCCCTGCGTGCTTCGTGAACAGGCTGCCGACGGAACTAATCGATCTGATCGAAGGTCACGTCCGTGTTGCTTCGCGAGAGAGCGCGTATGAGGAGTTTCAGGAGCAGACAAGATGCGATAGGAAGACGTGTGCTTGCGACCGCTCCATGTGCCACAGCTACTGTACTCCCGAACGGCGCGTGCGACATCAGCACCGTATTTCAGTCTCGATGGCCATCAGAGGAAACACCAGCAAAGCTGCGATCTCGCGTGATCCTCCTTCGATAGCAGCAGGCACGAGTGGAAGTCTGGAAGATCTCGAGCCACAAACATGTCGGCATCACGCAAACACCCACAGCTACTACCTGCGCACGCGTGACTTTCGAGCCATAGGCCACGATGCGAAGGTCATCCAGAAGCACTTTGGCCTGGATGTCTGGACTCATATCAGGCATTCGTACGACATCGCTTTGTGGGATCTGCGCATCCAGCCGCAAGGATCGGGCTTGCGCCGACTCGACGTCAACACGAGGGAGATGACCTACCCTTACAATAAGAGGCGCTGGAATCGGCTTTTCTTGATGCTTCCTGGGTCACTTTCCCGCATCAGTACACAATCTGAGGACCATAGCTTACGCGAGGACTTCATGGCAGCGCTGTGTCCAGACCGGATGGTTATGAGGAGGTTCGTGCGCGTGTGCAGACTGCTCGGGCTGCGGTCTAGTGGGTATCTGCGCTTGCTTGAGATGCTGGCTGAATGCAACAATGTCGACCACGGGACCAATGTTGACCTGGAGAAGCGAATGATTGCAAAGATTGCTGAGTCAAAGGGGGAGATCTTGGAGCAGGATGGTTTCCGCGAGATATACCCACACATTGCGCATGTTGAACGGCCGTCTTCGTGGGAGAGCAGGATGCAGACTGCTTGGTTGAAAGGAGCCTCGTCGTGAGAGTGTTTGTCTACCCCTGTGAGTCCGAGGTATGCTCCAGTCAGTCAATTTGTTTGTTCGACCAATACCCAGGAGTCACGAAAGCATTGTCAATTCGAAAGCTGTCTATGTGAGATTAGCTGTAACTTCCGTGCTTCAACTGCTCTACAGGCTAACAATTTTCGCCCATGTTCTCTTTACTAATATATGTAACTTACACTGGGCTCCTCTCAATTGAGCTACAAGGTACGTACGACCGTTCACCGATTTATACGTATTGTTATCATCAATTGCAGCATTAGGTGCAACAAATGCGTTATACGTCATACTGCAGCATGCTAGGAGGTATCCTACCCATACATTGTGCCGTGACCCACATCGCGGCTACTAGATTCCAGGCAACAGTATTCCATTCGAAAGCTGCACAAGATACAGAACAAGACGTGAGCATATGAATACTCTGATAACCAAGCCCTCCTATGACGGTCCATTGATTTGTTTCCTGAAACATTGATTGCGTGAACATGTTGTCCGACTCTACCATGCATTGGAACCTCGATGAATACCAACAGCTTCAGCTGCCACATCCGAACCATCCGGAAGAAGGCCACACTGATGTAGTGTACAAAGTCCGTCTCCAGGGCAATTACCTGGTGTCTGTTTCTGCCGACCGTACTGTCAGAGTTTGGGATCTCAGAACCCAGCGTTCTCTCCACCGGCCCCTCGTAGGACACACTGGAAGTGTCACAGCGGTGCAACTCGACGCCGCCGCGCAGCACGACGTAATCTTTACGGGAGACATAGATGGCAATGTCATGATCTGGCGGTTCTCTACTGGTGAAGCGGTCAAAACCATTGCCGAAGCTCATTGCGAGGGTGTTCTCTCCCTACACTTTGATCAGAGATATCTCGTCACTGGTGGTAGAGACGGCAAAATCAAACTCTGGAGCCGCCACTACCTGGAAGTTGATCACACTGACGTCCCAGAGTGTGCTGTCAGACCTGCTGAACGTAACGGGTTCCCGGAGTACAGTCTTCTCGCCACCTTCGAGGGTCACCATGCCGCCGTCAACGCTCTGAAGCTAAAGGACGATGTTATCGTCTCTGGATCTGGCGATTCTACCATATGCATCTGGAACCTACGAAACGGCGAGATACTCCACAAGATCAACAACCAGAGCGGCGTCGCAAGCCTGGAGTACAACGGACGTTTCGTCGTGTCCGGCTCGACCGATGACTCAGCCAGGATTCACGACGTCGGCCAAGGGGTAGAAATCGCGTGTCTTCGGGGTCACACCAACCTCATCCGCTCTGTCCAAGCAGTTTTTGACGACCGTACTGAGGTTAAAACAATCATTAGCGGTAGTTACGACGGATCAATTAGAGTTTGGGGACGAGAGCCGGGTTCCCAGGAATGGAGGACGCAGCATCAATTCCACATCAGCGGCTTCCAGGCGCACGAAGACACGCAACCAGGTGACAATGAAGATCGCTTTGACAACAGGGTCTTCTCAATAGATGTCGATGCTGATAGATTCGTTTGCGCTGGCCAGGGACCTGTGATCCGTGTTTGGGAGTTCCGTAAGACTAGCAAGTAATTGTGTATGGATCAGAGTACTGCGTACAATTGGAGAGACCTTGAGAACCGAGCCGACAGCACGTTGTTGTTGTTGTTGTTGTTGAATCCATTTTATACACCTATCGACGTGTAACTAGGCGCGCGATATACCGACCTAGTCATTAACGCCTGCGGATCCTTACGGGTACCGCCAGCTCCGGTTAGGGCTATGCAAGTGTGCATAATGAGGACATCCCTCAGTTGCGACGTTTGCTGGTGGCCGGGACCCGGGTCTGCATAAGGGCTTTCAATACTGTAGGCATTGGCGATGGCCAGAGTGAGTCGCTGGTGGAGTTTGTCGCCCATGTTGCTGCGCACTGTCTGCCTACCTAGCTGCCTTGGTGTTCTCAGTACTACAGCATGCGTGATGTTTGCTGGAATCTGCATGCATCGTCAAGATAGGAGGTACGTAGATGATGCTAAAGCGTTGCCTCTAATAGTAGTGCCGATGCTACGCTGCGAAGGCGGTGAGGCATGGAGCATGTGTAACAAGTGGCACTTCTGAAAGAGGGCGGAACGTGTGATGTGAGCATATCTTCTAGATCGTGCGTGCTCCGTAATTGGACATTTTAGATCTTGCTGTCCAATGATGAGCCCGCGAACCAGTTGTCTGCAGGGCTAAAGACCGCTGTGGAGTCGAAAGTGGGCTTTTTCGCGCGTGTCGCGCCAGGTTTCAATTCGTTTCGCGATTGTCTTCTGCAAAAAGCGCACCATGATACCGCCGAAATGGTACGAGGCCGTCATTTCATGCGCTGTACGAGGCCGGCCAGTTCTCGAGCTGCGAGGCGACTGCCACACGCCATGTGATGTGGTTCAGTAGTTCCGCAGGCTGCGCCTGTGTGCATCAACACCTGCCTTCCGACCATCAGCACATTGGATAAGAGAACTCGTCTCGCTTGTCTCATTTTGATTATCATCAGCTTACGCTGCGCCCATTTGCTGCCTCTCTTGTTTCTATTCTTGAAGAGGCACAGGAACGGCATCGGTGATTGGATGAGGCTGCGCCTTCGGCTTAACGACATCCGCCACCCTGCTGTACCATGTTCGACGCGCGAGATCGTCCCACGAGGACCCTCTGCGCGAAGTTCTTCTCGCGCAAACGACGACAGCGTCTAGATGGCGATGCGTTGGCGTACGGATACATCCATCCTGAACACTTTTCAAAGTCAAAGTATAAGCGCACCGTGAGCCCTCACAGAATGTATGGACACCAGGCCTATGGCCAGGCGCCACCGGCTCGCTTCTACCAGAACGAGTTTGCCTCGAAATCATACGTCTCTACTGATCAACCTCTGAATGGAGAGCACCGCAAGCCACGCCCATGGTTCTCAAGGTCAAAATCAAAGCCAGATCTTCCGCCTAGATACACACCGACGCCATACGACGAAGTGCGACGACCAAAAGCTGATCGCGTCTCGCCACCTAAACAGCCTCCTAGGCCACCGCCTAAGAATGTACATTTCGGTGACCAGCCGGTTCCAAGTCGAATGACTGAGGGCGACGTTTTTGCCGATTCTCTCGCATCACAACGAGCCGGCATATGGGAAGATCTCGATCCGCGAATGGCTCGCGAGAACGCAAATCATGAAGCACTCTGGATCGAGGCACTGGATCGTGAACTCTTCCTTGTGGAAGAAGAGCAGCTGGTCGAGCATGTGGAATCCCAGCGTTCGACGAAACGTGACGACACGCGCATGAATAAGACCAAATCTGGCCTTATCAACTACAGCAAGACTTGGGCGTTTGCCAACTCAAGGTTGCCTCCTCACCAGCCTCCTTTCAAGCCATACTTTGAGACCTGGCGCATTGTTTGCAAAGCAGCCCGCTCCTCCGCACAAGTATATCAGCGTCCACAACAGGACCAACGCGAATACTATATCGCTGCTGACTGGCGCCACCGCACCAAAGCCATGGTCTTGAAGAGCACACCGCTCGACGACCAAAACTTGATCGTCTTCTCCATACGTGGCAGTCAAGCCAAGTTTGTGGACTGGAACGTGAACCTGCAGCCTGCACCTACCGCGCCCGAAGGCTTCCTGGACGATGGCCAGAATGCTTGCCACTCGGGCTTTCTGAAGGTAGCCCGAGCGATGGTGGTCCCTGTGGCTGCCAGACTGCGTCAACTTCTCGAACAGGACCCATCTCGATGCTCGAGCTCGTTGCTGATCACTGGCCACTCCGCCGGCGGTGCTGTGGCAAGCCTGTTATACACGCACATGCTGGCCACGGCGGTAGAGTCAGAGCTCACAATCCTGACTGGCTGCTTCAAGCGAGTACATTGCGTCACTTTTGGAGCACCGCCAGTGTCATTCCTGCCACTGCAAAAGCCTAGACATCCGCGCGCAAACAAGAGCTTGTTCCTTTCGTTCATCAACGAAGGCGACCTTGTCACGCGCAGCGCAGACAGGGCGTACATCGTCTCGATCGCGAAAGTGCTCGCTGGGTCAAAAGGTAGCAGCAACAGCTCTACTCATAACCTTGTGAAGAAAGCGTCGCACGCCGTCCTGAAGTCGTCGAAGGAAGACAAGGAGAACCGCAGAGCGCCTTACTGGCCTGTACCCGAAGTGCCTCTCTCGAATGCTGGGCGGCTTGTAGTTCTTCGTGAGAAGCCAGGGTCGCAGAGAAAGCCTACCGTGGAGGCTGTGGCAACAGATGATGGCAAGTTGCGGGATCTCTTGTTTGGGGACGCTTCCATGCACTCTATGGATCTCTACCAAGAGCGTGTTGAGAGACTGGCTTTTGCTGCTATGCTGGGTGAGGATGCCGGTTGAAAGACCAGCTTATGAAGACCGCGAGTCTCCAGTCTATGGGACGTTGTCTACCTGCGGCCTGCTAGGATATCTCTGAACTCAGGTGAAACAGGCCTGGTCGCATGAGACGATCTCAAGACATGTCGACGCTGAAAAGGAGTCAGGGTTGTTTAGAAGCAAAGAGATATACATCTTACGACCAACAGAGGACCCTGGCACTCTACCAATCCACTTGGATTTCGCATCTTCGAAACATCTCCAGTATTCGGACTGGAAGCAACGTAGCACCACGATTGCTTCGACGCTAGTATGAGCAGCTATGCACAGTGATCTCGAAGGGTGCTGCCATTGAGATATTGTTGATTGTATGACGGCCTCTTCATATTCGACTATGCCTCGATTATGAGACACAGAAGATCTTCGAAAATGCCGCAGCTGAGATGAATTCAGGGCTCTGCTCTGCCGGCTTCTCTATGGTGTCCATGCTGCTGTTCCTGGGCGCAGAATTATCCTCAATAGTACCACCATGGAGGAATTGTCGAGAGCACGCCAGTCTTGCGACGGTGTCCATGCAGCAGTGCTATCTTTAGATACTGAGATATCCTGGGAGGCGCTGCCAGAGAGAATTGCCAAAGTATGTCAGATAAAGGATATGTCGACGGCGAATCCTGGGAGATTGCATCGGCCTGTGACGGTGGATCATATCTTCCGTTACATAAGCATGTATAAACAACACCATCTACAAAAATGTCACCCATATCAGTGAGTGACCTCTTGTCAGAAGTGAGGGTTGAAGTCAGTTCACCGGTCGAAACACGCAGGCCAATCAGATGTCAACAGATGACCAGAGTTGACAGACAAGGAAGGAGCGAAGGGAGGTTCTTTCCATGTTTGCTGTCACATGTCGCCACAGAGGCTTCGCCTCATTTTCACCTGTAACTTTGATCCCCGTCACTCCTACACCCACCACATGTACCTTTGCTCAATTCCCGTTCCAACCACGCAGATTTATACCAACAACACTACCAACAACACCATCAACACCCAAGCGACTATGGCCGATCGCGATTCCTCCTCCACTCCGCCGCTCCCGCCGCTGGGCGCCACGCCGCCGCCGGCGGCCCCGAACCAGGTCGAACTCAAGTTCAAGGGCAACAATAACGACGAGGTCACCTTCAAGATGAAGTACGCCATGAAGCTCAAGAAGGCCATGGAAGCCTACTCTGCTAGAGTCCAGCAACCTGTCGACCAGCTTCGCTTCCTCTTCGACGGCGAGAGACTCAAGGAAGACGACACTCCGGAGCAGGTATGGACCCCTTTCCTCACTGTATATGTCATGACCTCACTCACTGACTCTTGGTATAGCACGACATGGCCAACGGCGACATCGTTGACGTCCACATGGAGCAGATCGGCGGTGGTACTGCCGGTGATCTCAAGAAGTCTGACATCTCCGTTGACTGGATCTGCCTTGACGATGGCGAAATTACCAAGCTCAAGAGGGCCCTGGCTCAGGTCAAGATCGAGAATTCTCTTGTTCGTGACGCAAGTGAGCACTTCAAGGCCGAGAACGAGTCTCAGAAGAAGAAGATCGAGACCCTCACTGCCGACAACGAGCAGCTCTCCAAGGAGAACTTCTGGCACGCGACCTTCATCCCTGACAACATTGCTCTTAAGGCCGACTTCCAGTCTCAGAAGCAGACCATCGAGACACTTACCGCCAACAACATGGCACTCGCCAAGGAGAACACCGCCTTCAAGGTAAGGACGAAACGCCAGTCTAATTTGACTTTGCTGACATTTTTAGGCCTCGTTGAACGGTCCGACCTTCAAGACCACCGAACTGAAATTGAAACAGGAGTAAGTCTAATTTTGCCACAAGATAAAATAATACCAGATGTATTAATTTCACCACAGGCTCGAGAAGACCTTGGCTGATGTCAAAAAGCTCAACGAGAAGAACCGCTCCCTGAAGACCGCAATCCTCGCCAAGGAGTGCGCTCTCGAAGACATGAGCGCAGCTGTCGTCGCCAAGGAGCGCGCCCTCGGAACTCTCAACAAGGAGAACGATGATTTGAAAATTGCAGTCTATACGAAGGGTTGCGCCCTCGAGCCGCTCACTAAGGAGATCAACGACCTGAGCGCCGGAATCCTTACCAGGGAGGGCGCCCTCGAGGTGCTCACCCAGACGGTCCATGACTTGGAAGTCGCAACGGTCACCAAGGATCGCAGAATCGAAGCACTCATCAAGAAGAACGACGGCGCTAACAAGCTGGTCAAAGATTTGCGCGCCGCGCTCGCGTTCACCAACAAGGAAAACGACGACTTGCACTCCGCGGTCGTCGCCAAAGAGTGCGCCCTCGAGTGCGCCCTCGAAACCGGGTTTGAGAAGCAGCGTGCCTTGAAGGACACCATCTTCGAGAAGGACCGCGCCATCGAGTCCGTGCTGGACGAGATCGATCGTTCCGACTGTTTCCTCGCCAAGCTCGACCGTTCCGACTCCTGAATGTCGATTATGACAAACCCTTGGTAAGTCAATTTCGTTTATTGTTTTGTTAGCGTCACAGCGAGCGCGAGCGGCAGCAGCGGCAAGGCATGGCAAGGGGAAGACACCGCGGCAGCAGCAACAACAACAACAACAAGGCATTGGCGAATTGCGCAAGGGTACAATCATGGTCGACAACATGAGAGATGGCGAGAGGCTGCGAGAGATGAAAGGTGACCACCTCTGTTTGGGACGAGGTTTTGGGATACTCAATTTGGACATTCGACAGAGGCGTTGATCATGCATGGAGGGTTCTTTGCCTTCCTGCAGATTGACTGCCAAGTTTTGGTCCACGACTTGACATGGCGTTAAACGATACTTTTCGACGATGAAATGCGAACTCAAACTCTCTGCGTCGCACTTTAGGTGCTATTATCTTGTGACTGTACGTGAATGTCGCCAGCCTGTGGCCTTATGTCATAGTCTCGTTGAGTATGGGGATCCTGAGTAGGTCAGCGAATGCGCCACTTCGTTCATGCTTCTACGATAGAAGGCTAGAGAATAACATTGTTTCTGCCATCAAAGCAAATCATAAGTGTGCCCTGTCTTCTTTAGAACTTGACCGAGGCCATAAGCAGCGTGAAGTCAAGTTTAGTGGGGCGATCAGTCAGCTTGAAGCTCAACACGAACCGCAACAGGGTCCTTGGTCTGTCATCACAACGCAGACTACTTCACATCATCAGACTGTCAACAGTGTAACAATTTAAAGCAAGCAAGAGGAAAACAAAGAAGAAGTGACTAAACATGCCGCTCACCGTTCTCACGGACGACGACGTCAATCGCATCCTCCACTCTTTCACCAAAGATGATATTCTGGAGCTCCAGGAAACACTCGGAGACGCTCTGCACTGGTATTCAACGTCAAATGACGGCGCCGATTGCTGCTCAAACTTCCAGCCGGAACGCACACATTTGAAGCGCAAAGATGGATCGACCACGCTGTTCATGCCTGCAAGCGGCTTGACAGGACAGGGCATCAAAGTCGTCAACATCGACGCTACGGATGATCACAGCCCCTCGCCTGGCCTGCCGACTCTTGACAGGCTGAGTCTGGACACGACACATAGCCGCGGTAGTTCAAGGAGTGATCTCTCGACACCGCAGTCTACCACGTCTGGTTCAACACCTACAGTAAGGTCCTCAATCTCGTCCATCCCAGGCAGCACGAATGCTTCCGTCGACAGTCTCGCCACCGGCCAGACCTCAGTCTCCTCAGGCGCAGACTCCTTGGACGCACCGAAGAAACCGGAGTCCACCATCCGCGGCTCTCTCACCCTGCTGGACAACCTAGGACGTACAACTGGCCTCATCAACGCCGAAGAAGTGACCGCCTTCCGCACCGCTCTGGCTTCAACCATGCTCCTCAAGAAGCGTCAGTCCGTCCATGACATGACCGTCTTCGGTGCCGGCAAGCAAGCCTATTGGCACATCCGCCTCGCCCTGCTCCTGCGCGGCGACGAGATCCACCACCTCAACATCGTGACCCGCAACTTCGACACCGCCCGCAACTGCATCATGCGCCTCTACAACCCTCTCCCCAACGACCCCTCTTACGTCAACCCACTGGGCGAAAAGTACAACGCGCGCACCCAAAAGTCAATTCTCACACCCGCCCACACAGAATACCAGCGCCTGCTAAAACAATATGTCCGCGCCAGCAACGTCATCTTCTGCACAACCCCGTCCCTCACCCCCCTCTTCCCCGCCAGCTACCTGATCAAACCTGAAGGCCGCAAAAAAGGCCGCTACATCGCCTGCATCGGCAGCTACAAACCGCACATGGTCGAGCTCGACCCTGAAGTGCTGCGCTACGCCGTGGCCCCCCACCACGAGCACCGGCATGTGCACAAGCGACAGAAAGAAGGCGGCGCGGTCATCGTTGACACGGTCAGCGGGTGTCTCAGCGAAGCGGGCGAGGTGATTCAGGCGAAGCTGAGCCCGGATCAGATTGTGGAGTTGGGGGAGTTGTTGATGCTTAAGCGCGAGGCGGAGAGGCAGATGAGTGGTAAGGGGGAGAAGGCGGAAGAGGGGTGTAATTTGCAGGACGACAAGGGGTTGAAGGAGTGGTTGACTAGGGGTAATGTGATTTTCAAGTGTGTGGGCATTGGGCTTATGGACGTTGTTGTGGGGAGTGAACTGGTGCGGTTGGCGAGGGAGAGGGGCGTGGGGACGACGATTGAGAATTTTTAGAGGAGTGGGATTGCTTGCTGTTGGTGCTGCTGCTGTTGGTGGCGATTGCGAAGAGGGAAGCTGCCTAGACTGGTAATGACATGGTTAGATGGCGTGGTATGATAGATGTATGCTCGACTGAGCCTGAGGTTGTCCGCAATGATAATGAATCTTAGACGTGCAAGTCTTTCTGAGCAATGTTTGCAACTTTTGTACATGCGGTATGCTCTCGTCTCGCTACTCCTACAGGGTATATTCTTTCTCCACAATCCATCGTGCTCCGTATCGTACACCGGGCCGTCCGACCTCGCTACCTCTAGCAGCCCATGAGCGTCTACAAACACTCGCCACCCCATGCCGGAAATCTCACGGCTGTATTCAGAGGCCGTGTCGACATAGGGATTCCTCTCCTTCTCGCGGTCACTGCCAGCGTGCCAGGCCTAGGGCGTATTTCTTCGTTTTCTCTTCCATCCATAGTCCATCAGTTCAATCATCGCAAGCTCAACGCGCTCACAGAACACCACCATCCGCCTTCCACTGCTTCAGGTACTCCTTGCCGTCAATGGGCGTGCCCGACTCGGTGTGGCTCCAGTCCTCGGCGACCAGCTCGATGCGCTTGGCGACGAAAGGCGTGAGCTGCAGATATTCGTCAGCACCGAACTCCTTGACCAAAGCGATTTGTCTTGCGGATCTTACGTTGAAGCCAGTCATATCGGGGCACACGTATGTGCGCACTTTCTTGTAGTCGATCACGTAGCCTCCGTGCTTGGTGTGCCATCCCATGCGGCCGGTGCGGTTGCCCTTGTAGTAGTCTTTGCCGGCTTGCTTGGTGTTGAGGGGCAGGCGGCGGATTGCGCGCATGAGAGGGGCGGTGGGCTGCATGATGGCGGTAGTATCAGATCGCCAGTAGATTTGCTGCCTATACTAGATGTAATGTCGTCGTCGCCGCTACTGCTATTGCGGCGTGCTCGGGAGTGTAACATTGTTCGAAGGACGGCGCACGCGAGTCAGGTGCCGATCGAGGCAAGAGGGTCCGGCGCAAGAGATGCCGAAGCCAAAATTTCGCCCGCAAGCTGCTGCCGAGAAGAAAGTGAAGGCAATACCTAATTCGTTTGATACAAGCATCTGAACAAGTAACACATATACAGCACACTTGTTCAGAACCACAGCCATGCCGCCGCGCATAGCCCGCTCCTCAGCGCCCTCGGCCGCGCCCAAATCCTCCAAAGCCAACAAAAGCAAGAAACGCCAGCTCGACGCTTTCGCCATCGCTTCCCACGAAGCGCCTCAAAAACCACAGCTCCGCCAGCACCGCTTGGGCGAATCATTTGGCGAGCACCCGCGCGCAAAGCGCAGACGCCTGCAAGACGACGAAGAGGACAGTGAGGGCGAAGAGCAAAACGACAAGTCTCGCCGGAATGTAGAGAAGCGCACGGGCGGCAAGAAGGGTGGGGTGGATGAGGATGTCGAATTCGGAAGTGACAGTGACGGCAATGAGTGGACCATGGGCGGTGTTGGAAGCGACGAGAGCGACGAGGAGATTGATTCGGACGAGGCTTTTGGCGAGAGTGACGAGGAGAGGTTCGATGGGTGGACGTTCCGTGGTAGTAAGAGTGTGCAGGGCAAGCAGAAGAAGAAGCCGGTTAAGCAGAAGCAGGATTCGGATGACGATGCTGAAATGGATCTGAACGAGGACGACGAGGAAGAGGACGACGAGGACGATTCTGAGTTCGGCGATGAAGGTGTGGATCTGGCCACCATGCTGGACAACTACGACGAGGAGAATCTCGGTGGCAAAGACAAGACCAAACGAGACATGGGCGAAGAGAGCGCGAGCGACGAAGAATCCTCGGAGGGAGACGACGAACAATCTGAAAGCTCTTCAGATGAAGAAGACGAGGAGCCCGAAGACGACGAACGCCACGCTAGATTGCAGGACTTTGTCGATGCTCTGGACTCAAAGCCCGACGACGAGAGGGAACGAATTGTTTCTGGCGAGGATGGAGGTCTCACAATCGACGATCTACTGGCGGATGCCGACCTCGACAAGGCCACAATGGCTACATTCAAGCCCAAACGCAAATCAAAAGCACCTCAGACGCTGGCAGCTCCGTTGCCGAAGCGCCAGCAAGACAAGATCGATCGTGAGATCGCTACACAAAAGGCAAACGAGCAGCTTGACAGGTGGCGCGACACTGTCATGCAGAACCGCCGTGCTGAGTTCTTGAGCTTCCCGCTGAAGCGTTCTGACGCCAATGAGCCTGTCGGCAAAGACAAGTTTCTACCTGCACAAGAAGAGAAGCCCAGAACCGCGCTTGAAGAGAGTATTCAGAAGATCATGGAGGAGAGCGGCATGGCTTCTAAGAAGGACGGATCTGGCAAGGCCGACGATGCAGAGGCAGATTTGCTCAAAGCCGAAGAGCTCGCGACAAACAAGATGCCTGTGGAAGAGATGCTGAGACGCCGCGCAGAGCTCCGACAGAATCGTGAGCTTCTCTTCCGCGAAGAAGCCAAAGCTAAGCGCATTTCAAAGATCAAGTCGAAGTCCTACCGTCGCGTGCACCGCAAGCAGCGCGAGCGTGATGCTGAGAAGGAGCGTGCTCTTCTTGACCCTGAAGGATTGGGCATTCCTATGGATGAAGATGAGAAGGAGCTTGCCGATCGTCGCCGCGCAGAAGCTAGAATGGGAGCCAAACACAAGGACTCGAAGTGGGCCAAGAGCTTGAAGGCAACGAACCGTGATGTGTGGGACGAGGGTGCTAGAGAGGGTGCCATCGAGCAGGCGCGAAGGATGGAGGAGCTGAAGAAGCGTGTTGCTGGTCAAGACATCAACGACAACTCCAGTGATGGCATGTCTGATGATGATGACGATTCGGATGACGATGAGAATGCAGGCGACCTCAAGAAGCTCGAGAAGTTGCGTGGCGGTGATGCTCCTGAAAAGGGTATTGGTGCGATGAAATTCATGCGCGATGCCGATGCACG
This sequence comes from Cladosporium sp. VS III D KN 1, assembly GCA_019775635.1. Classification (NCBI taxonomy): domain Eukaryota; kingdom Fungi; phylum Ascomycota; class Dothideomycetes; order Cladosporiales; family Cladosporiaceae; genus Cladosporium; species Cladosporium sp. VS III D KN 1. The sequence goes on from JACWFN010000037.1 coordinate 989,853, forward strand.
AAAGCGAGCCAAGAACGAAGAAGCTCTTGATGCGCTTCGCAAAGAGCTCGGTGGTATGCAGAGCGGCGATGAGGACGAAGAGGAGGAGAACCTGGGCAGAGCCATTTTTGGCCCGTCAAAACAGAACGACAAGCCTGCTCCCAAGCCCAAGCGTCCCGAGATGGAAGAAGGCGATCTTTCAGAAGACGACGACGCTGAAAAGGCTGAGGAAAGCGAGAAGCCTGCCGCCGCTCAACAACAGCAAGACCGCAGACAGTCAAACAAGAAGGGCGACAAAGCAAGCGGTCCCCTCGCCAAATCACAAGTCAAAGACCGCCGAGCACAGGAGGATGAGCAAGACACCGCAGACCAAACAAGCTCCTGGCTGGCAGGTCCCACAAAATCAAAGAAGTCAAAAGCAGACAAGCAGGCAAAGAGAAACGAGGCACCCACTCTCCTCTCTCTCAACGAGCCCATCAAACCGGCCAACAAGAAGAAATCAAAGGCCGAGCCCGCCGCCGCCGCCGCTCCCGACTCCACCGCACCCTCCACCAACGGCTGGCAAACCGTCACATACAACAACAACGACTCCGACTCCGACCCCGAGCCCGAAGCCGACGGCGACCCAATGCTCTCTGCCGCAGACCAAAAGGCCGCTCTCTACGCCCGCGCTTTCGCAGGTGACGACGTCAAAGCCGCTTTCGAAACGGAAAAAGCCGACCTCGCAGCCTCCGAAGACGAGAAAGAGACCTCCAACGCGATGCCAGGCTGGGGCGCCTGGGCCGGCGCCGGCCTGTCCAAAAGCGCGAAGAAGACCGCCGCCCGCCAGCGCCACAACCCGCTGTACAAAACCAAGCTCCCCGGCGGTGTCAAGGCGGACAAGAGGCAGGATAAGAAGCTGGAGAATGTTATTGTGAGTGAGAAGAGTGATCGCAAGGGCAAGAAGTATCTTGCCCCTGTTCTGCCGCATGGCTTTGAGAGGGGAGAGGAGTATGAGAGGAGTTTGAGGCAGCCTATCGGCAAGGAGTGGGGGACTAAGGAGGTTGTGCAGAGGAATACGAGGCCGAGGGTTGTTGTTAAGCCGGGCAAGATTATTGAGGCGATGGAGAGGCCGATGGTTTAGATTTATCAGTCATGGAGATGATGGCAAGGAAGTAAGATATGGTATCAGGAAAAGCAGAATCTTGAAGATGATTTTTGATCTCATTAGTGTCCCATCTAAGGTACGTGCAGCATTACTCGCTGCTTGTCTTCGTCTCACCAGATGTGTGCGCTGTGATCATGTCGACATCATTGTGCGCTCCTCTTCTTTCCCTGGCCATGTCCCTTTCATGTCCCTTGAGCCATGCCGACAGCATTACATGCTGCCCTTTTCGCCTCAGCAGGGCCGCGCATATTGAGCCCGATGACTGCGCACGATGCTCAATAATAGTCTCTGGATGTACTCGTCAGTACATGTCCTGTGGCGGGAGTCGAGACCGATTAACCACTTACTCTCCTTCAACTTTGTTGCGAATCAAAAGCATCTGACGCGGGAATGAAGATGCTGAACTCGGTTTGTCCGAGGCTGGCGCTTGTTCGGTGTCCGTGGGTGCCAACGAAAGTGGTTTCTTTTGCAAATGACCGTAGCCACCGCAAGGCTTCAGGTCGAGGGCCATCATCGCTCGGCTGAATTGTTGGATGACTTTGGGAGTCACCTGTTGAGAAGGCGCGATTTTCATGCCAAGGCCAGTCTCGAAGGGACAACTGTGCAAGCCGACCTTACTTACCAGGTTCCATTCTCTGGTACACTGGCCTCGATCGGGCAAGATGAGGTAAGCAGCAGTCGTGTTTAGATAATCGAGTCCTTCATCGTCCAATCCAAGGCAGACCTTCGAGAGCCACACGTCCAGGCCAAAGTGTTTCTTGAAGGCAGGAAGCGTTTCCGGGAGAAGCTTCTTTATCTGAGCTTCCCATTCGTCTCTGTTCTCGTCGTGGATCAATTGGGTATCGTCACCCCAGAATATCAAATTCAGAATCTTATCGTCTGGCTCATGCGATCCGTCGTCCTCGGTCTCCTTGGCCTCCTTGGCCTCCGCGTGCTTTTCGTAGTAGATCTTCAGCTTCTCTTCTCTCGTGTAGTGTGAGACGGTGGTGCAGTACCCTTCGTAGCAGCTTAGACGTGTGACCCACCACTCGAATTTCTTCTGGCGTATAGGCGTGACGTGATAGTCTGAGATGCGTTGGATCAGCTCCACTGGAAGCTTGTTGATGTAGCACTGTGGTCCTCTGCCGAATCGATTGCACGCCCGCAAGGCGTCCAGTGCTGGCAGTGTCTCGCGGTAGGCATCCCAGTGCGCCCCAAGTCGTGCGACCCCGACAGGCATTGCCACTGTCAAAGTGACATCTAAGGTGGCCGTACCCGTCATTCCGGAGCGACTAGCAGATATGGATATGGCTGAGGACAGTTTTGGATGCTGCTCAAAAGTGATGTCGTGGGGTTTGGGTCGTGTTCGGGAAGCACAACGCTTTGAAGCCAGAGACTGAAACGCACCTTCCGCCGCAACCTGCGCGCGTCAGCCTAGAGTATCGCGTCATCACGTGTAGAACCACATGAGAAGGTGATGGCTTTGTGTGTCAGTGTGAGATGAGCTTCCGTAGGTATTCTGGCGCATTAGACTTTAGGTCTTGTGAATACCCTTTGTAGATTTTTACACCACTTCCAACGAGCCATGGCTCTGACTGCGCTTTTACCTCCCTTCTTTCCACCCATTCGAGTACGAAACGGTAACTTCGTCGGTCCTCGTGATATTTTTTTCCAATTTCCCCATTCCCTTCAACTGGGTTGTATCTCGCTCCGGGCTCTCGTTTCGCAGGATTCTCTCCTGGCTGTCTAACTCGGTCGGGTGGCTTGCGCCAATCTTAGCTCTGGAGTAGGCCTTCCCTGATTTGACAAGATCGTTCGCCAATTCCATACCAGACTCGTTCGTATTCTTGTATCGAGGATTGCGACTGGTGTTTCCCGTGTTGCGGCGAGAACTGCTAAGGAAGTTGCTTTCGGAGATGACTTTGACTAGTGGCTGGAGGATCGGGATGCATGATGCGATGATGATTGTTGAGCCTTCGACACTGCAGAAGTATATTTGTCAGCGAGAGAATCTGTTGATGTCACCGGGGATGTGAGACCTACCATGTCCATATGACCAGATTCGCTGTGTTGTCTGGACGAAAGAATGAGCCAAAGAGCGAGATCGATGCCTGGTAGAATACTCACAACTGAAGTCGTCGCTCGCGAGACCCGGTAAGCGAGTACATTTGTACGCCGCGACGACAGCGGACACCGAGCCAATACCCAGCGCAGTTGCCAGGGCAAACTTCTTCTTGATGTTCATTTGTAGACCTGCAAGCACGTATGCAGGGTACACTGCAAGATACAGATCCATCGCAGCCGAAAGCGCTGTAATAGTCAGCTCGCCGTAGACCACGATTCATGGCAGCGTGCAAACCCACCTCCAGCGAATATTGCGTAGTCCACCAAAACCCAGATCGACCAGCATTTGCCCTCGACGGAAAAGTCCCACTGCGAACGAGATGGTGTACATTGCGCATACAATATGATGACGCAGCCAAATAACACCATGGTCGTCACGCTGGCGGAGCACCATAAGAAGATCCGATGCCCTGGACTCGGAGCCATGAGTTTAGTTAACAGAGCGACAACAGCCAGCTTGGGAATGGCAAACGAGAGGATGCCAGGGCAGAATGCTGCCATGGTGTATTTGATGACATTCTGCTGTTGTTCGAGACTCAGTGTGTTGAAATGCCTGCCGCTGCCTGACTCCGCTGCTGCGCTGGAGATGCCCAAGTTGACGATTCCACAGATCTTGGCTGTTGTTAGTGACATGTCTCGTCAAAATCCAGAGTAGATGCTTGGAGGCCTCACCATTGCCAGAACGATGAGATAATCATCCAGGCCGAGGTTGCGCAGCAGCTTCACGCGAACATAAAGCCGCGCCGCGACGAAAAGTGCAGACACGGCAGTGAAGCTGCCAACGATAGCGATGATGGCCGTGCCATTGTTTACATCGTCTTCTCGAGTGTATAGTATTCCATTGGGCATTGTGTTAAAGATGTCGCCGTTCGAGAACGTGGAGCAGTGTAAACGATGTGTCGACCAGTATCTCGCGATGAGTGGACACACTACAGCATTTGCGTCCGCATCTGAAGAGCACGTGCGACATCTTTCCATCAATGATCCTAGTCTATCAGAGGTAGCAGATTCTGGACGTGCGTGAGGAGCGTGCCCACGGCCAGTCTCGACAGCATGCTCGATCAGGAAATCCCGGCACGCAGGTCAAAGGAGGCGATGTTGAGAACATCCACGGGCAACGGTCCGAAGAAACGCGACAGAGGCGAGGCATGTTTTCGGATCTGCAACTGTGCATATAATGAAGCGGGCTCTGTAGCGTTGGCGCGCTGCCTCTAGTCTTGATCCATGTACAAGTTGGCGGACCATTGCTTCGGCTAAACGAGCTGATAGCTCTTGTGCAGGCAGACATCTGTTCGCAAGCTATCGCTCGCATGCTAGCGTGCTTCCACTTCACCTGGTTCGTTCCTGAATCGATTGGAAGGCACGCTCAAGGAGGAGTGATTCATTTCGAACGATGTGTCGGAGTTCATGGGTCCTGCTTCATGATTCCATGTCGTCTACTGGCAAGACCGTAGGCATATGACAGCGAAGTACACATCCTTGGTATGATGCACTTCCGGCTTGGTGTATAGACGTTGTGGGATGTTAGTACTAGGAGTGGAGCACCTCTTGAGAGTGAGGTTGATCGGGGCTAAGACCGGTACGTTCTGAGGCATCCGATTGGCTACTTGGCCTTCTTGACACTTGCGGATCCACTTCCCACAGTTCCACTCTTGAGGTCGGTGCGCGTTCTCCAGGGATTTCCATTGCGCTAGCTAGGATTCAAGAATCCTACAGTCCACGGCAGTCGTAAGAACGACATGTGGCTAATGCGTGCCGATAGCCAAGCGATCGCCTACAATCTAGTTTGTGTCCCTGTCTGAACGTCCGCGGCAACGTTCATGGCAATCGTCATTACGCCGCCGTACAAGCAAGCGAGATTGTTAGAAACACCCGCGTTGACTGAATTGATTGCGGCGTACATAGAGAAGACATGTCGGGATGCGCGCGCTCAAGCCCCGGCTTTTGGACCTTTACCGTGGCTCTCCTTTAGCCGACGTGCGAGCTTTGAGCGCTCGTTGTGAACGTGCGATTGAAGAGGACTGTTGTTTGCAAGACCCTCTACAAGGATTTCGAATCATGTAATTGCGGCGTTGCGACAACTCCTCACACCATTGACCCGCGATGCGAACTAGAGACCCTAGTCTGGGGTGTAGCTCTCAACCGTGTACACTATCGCTTGAGCTCGCAGAGTGGAGATACCACATGAGCGCCTGTCGGGACTGATAGCCACGTTGCCGTCGTGGCATTGTCGAGATCGTGTCCATAAGAGGCCTTGTAGCTTCGAGTGGTGATACTAATGTGAAGTGATTTCCTTGACTGTACTCTTGCAGTTACCATTTCTCATTCCTCTTACCAGAACCATTTGTGTGAGAGATCTTCATATAACATCACAGTCATGGCCTCGAATGAAGTAGCAGTCAACACTGCCAACGGCAGTACCAATGGTCACACCAATGGTCACACCAACGGCCACACCAACGGCCACGTCAACGGACATACCAATGGAAACACCAATGGACACACCAACGGGCATACCAATGGGCATACCAACGGATCTGTCAATGGAAGCGCCAAAGCCGATACCAATGGCAAAACCAATGGCAAGACTGTCCGCCCATTGGCCCAGCCCTCTGTGGAAGTCGCAACATCGCCAAACGACGCCAGCGTGGTACCTGACACAATCAAAAAGATCCAGTCGCTCGGCAGGAATTTCTCAGCTTCACACAGTGCTAGTCGTCAGGATCTGCTCGCGGAAGCACGTCGACTGGTCAGAGCGCTCGAAACACCGCGTGAGACCATGATCAAGCACAACTGGGCCCAAGTGAGTCCGGCATTGTTGAATATTGATGACAGCCACTGACAGGTATAGCCTGCCGCACACATGGCAATAACCCTTGGAGTCGACCTTGGATTGTTCGGGGCGATGTTGGAGAACGATTCTTCTCCGAAAAGTGTGAAAGAGCTTGCAGCAAGATTGAACGCGGATGCCGGTCTCCTAGGTATGCTGCATGATCCAGGTCCTCTCGGTGAACAATACTGACCAGATGTCAGCGCGCACGATGCGACACTTGGGTGCCATGGGCTACATTGAAGAAACCGCAGTCGACGAGTACAAGCCGACAAACTTTTCGAAATCACTCGCCATTCCGATTATTGGCGATGGATATCCATGCTTGTAAGTCAGGTCACTCAAGCTCGGATATGAGATAGCTGACAATCTGTTACGTAGGGCCGGAGGCTGTTTCGCTGCCCTCTCAAAGTTCAACTGCTTTGCATCTGAGACCAACTACATGGAGCCGTGCTCAGCGGAAAACAGCCCTTACCAATATGCTTACGACACCAAGCTGAACTTCTTTGCATATTTGCAGGCGAATCCTCCATTTGGACCGCAGTTCAACCACCACATGGGTGGCTACAGCCAAGGTAGACCCAGCTGGATGAACAAAGACTTCTTCCCCGTCCAGGAGAGACTGATCAAGGGTTCTAAATCCGAAGAAGACGGCGTTTTCCTGGTAGACATTGGAGGCAGCATCGGTCACGATCTGGCAGAGTTTGCAAGGAAGCACACAGACGCGCCAGGTCGCCTGGTCTTGCAAGACCTGCCTGCTGTGTTGGGCCAGATTCAGAGTCTCGACGAGAAGATCGAGCGTATGGCCTATGACTTCTACACCGAGCAGCCAGTCCTTGGTACGTTGCACCATTACCCAGAGTGCCAAATAGACCGTCCGCTGACATAAAATTCAGGTGCTCGCGCATACTACATGCACTCGGTACTCCACGACTGGCCAGATGATGTCTGCGAGCGCATTTTGGCTAACGTAAAAGCCGCAATGGAGCGAGGCTACAGCAAGCTTCTGATCAACGAGAACGTCATCCCAGACGTGCAGGCTCATTGGGAAGCCACTGCGCTAGACATGATGATGCTGGCGTTGTTCGCTTCCAAGGAGAGAACAGCAGCCCAGTGGAAGCATCTGCTCGAGGAGCGCGCCGGCCTGAAGATCGTGAAGATCTGGGATGTCGGAAATGGCGTAGAGAGCTTGATTGAGTGCGAATTGCCTTGAGGTCCAAGTTGCTCGGCAGTCCCGTCAACGTTTCAGGAATTCAGAGCCACGGCAAATGTTTCTTCGATAAAGTACCTGAAGTATTTGAGACGAGATCTAAAAGAGGACAATACCATATACGATCTTCAAGTCGCCATCTATTCTCGCTTTTTGTTGTGACCATGTCGGGACAAATTTGGGGGTTCAGCTTCGAATGTCACGTGATGCTGACATCCGCTTGTGTGTTACATCTTGCATCACGTTCTTGCACTCCCTCATCCTTCAACATTGTGGCCTGCCAGGTCACGAGCTGGCACTAACAAGGAAGACCATACACCCGAGCATACATCGAGCCATACCTACACAAACCACGCTCGAAACCCCGCAGAGCGTTGTCCGGAGCCAAGGCGCTTGTAGGCGATCAATGTTATGAAGCATTAGAAGAGCACCAAGAACAAGCATTGTATATGAATAGCATGGGTCACCCACGAGGAACCAGTGAGAATGGTCTGTTGTCATGGCTGCAACACATGAGAGCAGGAGAGTGTTCATCCCGGCAGCTCGGCACGCGAAGTCTCAGATTTGATACTGCTCAGAAGACGCGTCTTGCACGCGTGACGGCAATACTGGGATGAGATATATTATTGTGTATGCAAGGGAGGCATACCTGGAAGATGGTCGGTCTCAGGATGAATCACTCTCTCCGCCTCTGCTGTGTTGCCGAGCCCGAGCCCACGAGCTCGGTCTGCTAGCCAATTCAGAGGAACATGAATATGCCGCGGCCGCTTGCATATTATTTCAAGCTTCAGATCTTGGATCTTCTAGCCGCATATTCGACCTCGATTGAGTGAGCTTGAAAACTGACATAAGCAGCGCTACTGCTGGTTTGAACTCTCTTCTGTTTCTTGGTTACACGAGACATGCATCATGTTTATCCTGGATCTCTGAAGGGAAATCGAAACTCGATGTTGCACATAGATTGCAATGTGGCAGCGGTGAGTCCAGCAGGAGACGTATAGTCTACGAATCTGAGTCAAACAAGAGACTGCATGCCGAGCATTACAAGTAATTGCTCATGAAGCTTGCTGATGGCGAAACGGCACACGTCGCAACATAAACGAAATGCACATGAGGCGCAAACAGTCCTCTCTTGCGCCGCGGCCCACGAGAGGTAGTTCTTGACGAGAGAATGAGCTAATCATCATGCCAGAGCTATTTCTGCGATCTGGGTGTCGCGGAATTTACCTAAACACCACGTGACTTCGTACAATTGATCAATCACAGGCGCCCAATATTAGCTGCGGCCTGTTCGCGGTGCGCAGAGTGGCATTCCAGAATCCTACGAAGGTACCAATCCGTGGGGGAGCCAGGGCAAAGCATCTTAGCAAAGGCTTGGTAAAGCTTAAGTTGGACGCGCGGACATGCCGAACACGAACGGCCAGAACGCCATCTGCACCACAGACGCCATTTTCTCCCTCGCTCCGCAGCGACTGCAGTGCAACTCCGGTTTCCTTGACACACGGGGCTTTGATGATGCTTACATCGTGTAGGGTGTGGCAGACGTGCATGTCCGCTCTCACTGCACAACATGTCTATGGCCTTTGGCCGATGACTGGACAAGGTATGTAAAGTCAAAGAACGGACATGGACACGCAATCACTGCGATGGATGGCCTAAGCGCTTCCCCAAACCGTACCAATGCGTGCATGACCCGGAGCGTGTCAGTGGGCGACTGGGCTGGCCCGACATCAGCCATACTATTGCTACACGTGAGACTCAGCCTCGCAGCTTGAGACGTATCCGTAATAGCTTGCTTCTAAATGCCTCTTGCCGGAAGCATGGGTAAAAGGTAAATGTTGTCCGGCGTGGCAAACAAATGGAATCCAGTCGCATCTCGCTCCTGCATTACTGTACTACATAGACACACGCGTCCACTCGTTACCCCTTCCCCTGTCATTCGATCTTGCATTGCATCGTATTCGTGACGATTCGCTCGTTTGTGTTCAGGAACGGTGTCGACGACAGCAACATACCCCGACATCGACTCTGGAACGAACTGAGATGAGCGTTCTCACGGATTCCCGGATCTTGACAGGAGATGCACCCCTCGACGCGGTACCCATAGCGCCTGCCTCCGTTACCACACTACCACGGCTTTTCCAACACCAAGCACAAAGATACCCCGAGAGCATTGCGTTCTCCGTTCAGACCAAGGATGGGTTAGAGTCGGTCACATACAAAGATGCAGACCGTTTAGCATCGTCAATAGCAATCAGCATCGCACAACTATGCAACTCCACAAGCAACGATCAGGCTCCAACCGTCGCCATCTGGCTCGAGAAGGGCCTCGAGCTCATCCTCAGCATACTTTCCACAACATACTCTGGCGCGACATGGCTGCCGCTTGATCCAGATGTTCCAGTCGAGCGTGCTGCGATTTGCATGCTTGACGCCTCGGCCACTGTCATCATCAGCGACGATGCACACGCCAACCAGATCCGCGAACTGCAAGAGCAAGTCAATCCCCAGCTTCTGGCTGCCGGAAGACCATCAATACATTGTCGCACATTCACCGATCTGTCAATAGAAACAGCAGAAGTGGCACTCTCACCCGTCATTCCACAATCACCAGATTTCGGCCCTCGGCCACAAGATGCCGCCTACCTCATCTACACATCAGGCACGACAGGGATGCCCAAAGGCATCGCCATTCCTCACTCTGCAGCTCTCACATTTTCCCTCAGCGAGCGACAGGTCCTCAGAACCAATCGCGAGGACATCGTCTGGAATGGCTTCAGCCCAGCATTTGACATGTTTGTCGAGGAGATGTGGGTCACTATCGCTGGAGGAGGCCATCTCGCCATTGGCACACGTGAAGAATGCAGAGATGTCGCGGGATTGCCTACCATATGGAAGAAGCGAGGCGTCACCCTGGTTAACGCAGTGCCTACACTGATCGGCATCATGGACATTACGCGAACAGACACTGAAGGCGCACTCCTGCCACCCTCTGTCCGCCTCATCAACCTTGGAGGAGAAGCCTGCCCGCCAGCACTTGTGGATCGACTGGCAAGACCAGGTCTCCGCATCGTTAACACATACGGACCTACCGAGACAACCGTGACCGCCACATGGGATGAACTTCGACCTGGTGTTCCCGTCACGATCGGCAAACCATTACCTGGCTACCACGCCTGCTTGCTGCCGATCAGTGAAGATGGTTTGACGGCCACTATGGAGCCTCTGGAGCTGGTTGAAGGTGTTGAAGGCGAGCTTACTATTGGTGGTCCTTGTGTGGGACTCGGCTATGTTGGCCGCCCGGACTTGACATCCCAGAAGTTCATTCCTCATCCCCTCTCGCCGGCAAGTGGAGATCGAGCGTATCGGACTGGAGACCGGGTGCGATTGCAAGCTGACCACAAACTCGTGTTCCTTGGTCGCATCGACACTCAAGTGAAGCACCGCGGCTTCCGAATCGAGCTTGGAGAAATTGAATCCAAGCTATATGGCGTTCCTGACGTGCAGGCAGCAGCCGTTATCCTGGCCAACGCTGGCTCAGATACCGCAAGGCTAGAAGCCTTCGTGGTTGTCGGAGTTGAAGCAGTCCGCGATCCTGCCTCTATCCAACAAATAGCGTTCCAATCGCTACCTGCTTACATGAGACCTGAAGAAATCTTCTTTTTGGACGCCGACGAGATGCCACGTCTGCCGAGTGGCAAGATCAATGGCAAAGCTCTGCAGGAGCTATCCGCACGCAAGGCTGCTGAGAGATTCGTGTGCTCACCAAGCGACGATGACATGACGATCTCCTCCGATGCTTCAGATGACGACAGCCCGCTTGCATTATTCCTGTCAGAATTGGAAGCCTTGTTCCCGCAAGCTGGACGCATTAGGCCGCAAACCGACCTCTTCGCAGACCTGGGCATCCATTCACTTATAGCCGCAAAGCTGGTATCACGTTTGCGACAGGTACAATGCTCTACCGACAAATCTGTACCTTTCGCCTCGATCGGTCTGAAGGACATATACGAAGGACGTACTCCAGCCAACATTGCAGCTCGCTTCGTCGTTCTGGAGAAGAACGCCCGCCATGAAGTACTGGAGATCGATGAACTGGATGACATTGACGGCACAGGTCCTTGGACTGGCGAATATCTGCCCGTATCGCAGACCAAATTTGTCATGTGTGGTATTGCTCAGATCATACCACTGCTCTTCCTCTTCTTCGTTCACTCCGTGGAGATCCTGGTGCCTTATCTGATGTTCGACTTCCATGCTCTGCGTGGGCGGCTTGGCTGGGCCATTCTGACCACTTACGGCCTCTACATCGTCATCCCACCTTGTCTCACGATATTCGCTGTCGCTGCCAAGTGGTTGATTCTCAATAAGGCTAAGCCTGGAGAGTACCCATTGTACGGAGTCTACTATTTCCGATGGTGGCTAGCGGAGCGTATGGCAGGATTGGTCAACGTCAAGTTGATTGCAGATTCGGCTCTCTACCCTTGTTTCTTGCGTACAATGGGCGCAAAAGTCGGCAAATTCTGTCATATTGGCACCATGGGCGTCGGTGCTTGTGCCGATCTCGTCGAAATTGGCGACGATGTCGTTGTTGGCGCGGATGTCGTGCTCGGAGTCAGTCTGGTGGAAAGAGGCAAATTGATCCTTAAGAAAGTGGTGATCGAAAAGGGTGCCATCATTGGCTCACACTGCGTCATTGAGGGAGGTGCGACCATCGGAGAGGGAGCAGAGATTGCCGCTCTCTCTTTGGTTCCCGACGGCATGCACGTTCCTGGATTCCAAAGGTTCCATGGCTCTCCTGCTCGATTCGAAAAAGAGCTCACCGATGTACGCGACACCGGAATAAGCCGACCTTCGACTGCTCGTGCGAATGCGATGGTGGTCGGCAACATCATAGTTGCTTGGTTTGTGTTGCCTCTTCTCTTCTACATCCCTCAAATCCCTGGTCTTATACTCTTCGACTACCTCGACATTCGCTCTATCAGCGGATGGGACCAAGTCGCAATTCTGGCGATTCCCATTGCGTTGGCGTATCAATGCTTGGTCTTTGCGCAGTTGCTGTTCTTCCGCTACGCGTTCCTTGGCCGCCTTCGTGAGGGCAAGTACAAGATTCACAGCTTCTGGTATCTGCGCAAGTGGTTTATCGAGAGATTGATGGATCTTGCTCTTGACGTTCTACACCCTGTCTTCGCCAGTCTTTACATTGTTCCGTTCCTCAAGGCCCTTGGTGTGAAGATTGGCAACCGAGCTGAGGTTTCGAATGCTCGTGGACTTCAGTTTGAGCTGCTTGAGATTGGCGAAGAGAGCTTTGTGGCCGACGCGGTCTTGACGGGAGACGCTGAAGTGAGAGCAAACGAGCTGATACTCAAAAAGACGAAGCTAGAAGCTCGCGCTTTCGCTGGTAACGCATCAGTCGTACCACAAGGGACTACACTAGCTTCCGGGACCTTGCTCGGAGTGCTCTCGATCGCGCCACCAGCAGGCACACCTATGGCCAACAACAGCTCTTGCTTCGGTTCTCCGCCGGTCCTGATGCCTAATCGCCACCGGGCTGAAGGCCACAGAGACGACCTCCTTTTCTCGCCGTCGAAAGGCAGAATTGCAGCACGGCTTACCATTGAGGGATTACGCATTGTAGTCCCGCGTGCAGTCATCATCTTTGGCCTTGGTTTCTCTTTACAGCTTGCTCATGACGGCTACGCCAAGATTGGTGCTGTCAACACACTGCTCATGCTGCCATTGTTCTACATGGTTCTCTTCGCTTTACCAGCGCTGTTGTTCACGGCTTTACTGAAATGGATTCTAATCGGCGTTTACCAACCCAGCGAATGGCCGCTCTGGAGTTTGAACGTCTGGCTGAGCGAGGCTGTGACAAGCACATGGGAAACTCTCGCCGAGCCACTCCTCGCAACGTCTCTCGTGGGTACTCCATATCTTGCCTGGTGTTTCAGACTCATGGGTGTCAGTGTCGGCAGCCGAGTCACACTCCTTTCAAGTGACATCACCGAATACGACTGCGTCACGATTGGTGACGAGGCCATCATTAACCACTCATGTGGTGCCCAGACGCATCTCTTCGAGGATCGCATCATGAAGGTCGGCCAGGTACACTTTGGCCGCCGTGCATGTGCTAAGCCTTATTCAATCTGCTTGCCTGGCAGTACTCTGTCGGATGGTGCCCAACTTGGCTGTCTTTCGCTGTTGATGAAGGGCGAGTGTCTACCGGAACATACGGCATGGGAGGGCGCCCCGGTAGTGCCTCGACAAAAGAGGAGGTTGAATGTTTCCAAAGAGCGTGCTTCTGGCGAAACGTGATACCTGTTTGTTTGTTTCATTTGCATAACGCATGTCGCATTTTCTTTGTTATGATCGGTGGCTGTCAACACATAGCTTGTTCTTATTCTCCGCATCTTTCCATCTCGTGTAGTCATATCATACTTCTCCGTTTGAGGTGTGTCATTGTAGTTTAGCGAGAGCAATCAATTTGATGCGAATCTTGTACCAGGTACATCTCTGATAATTTCTTTTCCACGAATGATACCATCTCACTCTCCTCAAAGGGAGGAAGACGAAGACGAGGCCGTGTATTCGTCTTCCTCTACTCTTTCCCAACCCTCATCTAGAGCCGCCTCTTCCCGAGCTTCCTCCTCTCTTGTCGACCCCTCAAGCTCTTCCAGCTCATCAACCTTCCCCATAAGAGCCTCCATCAACTCCTCCTTCGCTCCCAGCAATTCCTCAAGCTTCATCCAATCGGTCGCCTCCTCAGACTCCTCAGCTCCAGTCTCCTCGAGATCCGACCTCACTTCAGCACCCATCGCTCGCAAACCGGCGACATCCAACGTGCTCGCAGCATGTGATGCCAGAACTTCGCGAAAGGTATCTAGAAACCTTCGCTTCCGCTGCAATGGAAGGGTCTGAAAAGCTGGATTCTTAAGATCGTCAAGGGGGCGGTGAGCAGTTGCGAGTGTTTGAAGGACGGAGGTGAGGAGGGCTTGGAGTGGCGCATCGGGGATGTTGGCGCCGGCGGAATGCCATGCTTGTATTGCAGCGTTGACTTGATTCATCTCTTCGACGGTGAAGGGTGGGAGACTTAGGTCGTAGTCTTCTGGTGATCTCCGTGTCATTATTCTGAGCTTTTAGGATCGATGCTACTATGTGTCCAGAATGAGAGCCGTGTCGGATGCGCTGGTGGTAGTCATATATCGACTGCATCTTGCACCCAGTCAATGTGGTAGCAAACGTCTAATCGCAGTGAATCACATCATGCATGATCTACCAATAGTCATCTGTTTGTTGTAGAGATTTGCAGTCGGAATGCGTTACAAGATCACACGCAAACAACAACGGGGAGTCACTGGCACTACTTCTCGATGTGTCAATCTTGCTTTCCATGAAATTCGAGATCTTTTTGCGAAAGACCCAAATGAGCAAGCGGTAGGAAGCAATATCTGCGGGTATGGTTGAGGCTATGGGAGTTCGTCTTTGAGTGAAAGATGGTACGACTGTGGCTGGGAATCAAGATGTCAGTGAATGACGATCTTGCGGGATAGAGGCACTGGGAAGCATCAATGCATCATGCGTGAGTTCGTGATGAGTATTAGTATTAAAATAGCTAATATGCGTAGTGCCCTCCAGGAAAGGTGATTTTATGCCCAAACACACTCTTAGCGACGGGTATAGTAATGATGCGAATATGCTTGAGACGATCCAAATGTCCTGATTCATGCCGAAAACTTTCCCCATCCGAGGTTCTGCATATCTTTATCCTCGTCTTTTCCAGGCCACATGATCTTGCCTCTCCACAGCGCTTGTATGTGGGCGACAGCGGTAATGAGCCACATGATGACGAGAAGGATCGTTAATGCGCTGCAGATGCCGTTTATGCCTGGGCTTCGGAGCGCGCTGCCGACTTGGATAGCAGCTAGTGTCATACCAGCATTTGGGAAGACGAACTGCGAAAGTGTCAGTACAAGACCACTACATCCGATTTTGAGGAGTGAGTAAGACTTACTGCCCACCAATTCAACGTGAACGCCATCCTGCGCACACCTGCCACTACTGCAACGGTGCTGATGCAGAAGAACCAGAACGCGAACAGAATTACAAAGATTCCAGACATGGTGCCGATGACACGCACGATATCGCCGTCAGGGATGCTGTTGTCCGTGAAAGCATCTGTGTAGAGGACATTGGGCGCTTGCACGCCGAGCGATATTAGTCCCGCAGAAGTATAGCCTGCAGGTCCGACGGACACGTACATTCCTGGCCGTGTCGACGGCGCGGGCAGCGAGCTTGTCATCAACCTCTGCATGTACATAGCATACATCATGAGCGCCACCACCCATGCGAGGCCCTGCAGCATGACTGCGCCGACCCACATAGGAAGTGCGTCGTAGTGAGGTTGAGCAGGCACCATAGTCCCTGCCATGGGTCCGATAACGAGCAGCGGGTAAATGGGAAAAATCCAGGCCGGTACAGCGTCTGTGATCCTGAGTCTCTCTTCCTGGAATAGGACGTAGTATTGGCCGACTGCGACGATCAAGACTATCGCGCAGTAAATCCAGAAGAGCACATTGAGTGCTTTGATCAGCCATGGCCCAGTGTTTGGCACGCCATATGATTGCATGCAGTTCAACACCAAAGAAACTGACACCCAGTAAGATCCAAAGAATAGACCTTCGACCGGGTGGTGAAGCGATGCAAGAAATCGTCGTGGGAACCAATAAGCTCTCAAGGCCATTGCCACGTTGAACAGCGCGAAAAGTACCAGGTCCAGGATAAAGAAGATCTTTCCAATGGTTTGCAGGCCGGCAAATTTGTTCGGTGTCTGTCCAAGTACAACAGCGAGAGCGCCTGTTGACATTGTCGTGGCGAACCAGGGCCATGTGAAGTGAGCAATTCGATCCTTGAAGCCTGCACTATCCGGGGGTTTTGCTCTGTAGAGGTTCCTCCGATCGTCTTCATTCTTTTCCGGGTCGTGACCACCTTCCCTTTCAGCCATTGTCTGGCCTCCGTGAGGGAGACCTCGCTCAATAATACCCTCCATGATCAAGTGCGATGTGCTGTGTGTACGCAGTCTCTCCAGGTATCCAGTGCGGCAAGGCCTGCTCGCCAGCAAAGGATAATGTGCAGATGCAAAAGGCCGTCAGTAGTGTATACAGAAGTAAGTCCACCACGAGCAAAACGCTCACGAAGAGCGTGATCGCCCTCTTTAGTCCACGGCTCGCGACATGTCTGGTGGGATGGCCGACCTTAAGCACAGATACTTTCCAGGTTTTCCCTCTTTGCGATAGTCTGATCGTCAAGGTTCGGTACACGGCAAAGACGTGTTTGCCAAGCCCGGACAAACTGTGTTTATCGATCGTGGAACCTATGTCCCCTCGAATAGCACCAGACCTGCATGCTGTGTGCGTAGCTCATCTGGAAGTCTACCTGTAGCTTGATACCATTTGTGCTGTTATATCATGATTTCGCAAGCGTCAAGGTATATCTCGAGCATAGCAACCCCGATGTTGTTCTCGGATAAGGCTGGCGCTCAGACACTGGCTGTTGTCAATTTCAGCCCTAGTCGACATTTGTACGTCATATTAAGTGGTCCCCAAGCCTCCAGTCTCGTCGCGCGTCTTGGGACTGGGTGTTTCCATCGGGGACAAGACGATAAAGCAAAGTGAGACCTTCGACTGGCCATCACGAAGTCCTTGTCGCAGTTGGCGTGCATATGTGGCGTGCAAGCTGATACCAGGTTGGTCTGTCATTCTCGATCGCTCGGAACTCGGCAGAAGACGCAATGTAGGGCTGCGTCAGTCGACTTGGCTTCCGTCTATCATCCTGATGGTGGGGAGTGCTGGCGTGGCCGTATGGGTTTGTCAAACGCGCTAGTTTCCAAGATATACTCACTAGCACGACGTGGTTGTTCACTGTCTCGACGCGTTGACGTCGTGAAGTTGCACGGAGACGCAGAAGCAGAGTGGAAGCCAAACAGATAGATTGTGCACAGCGATGTTGATGTTGCAAGTTGATTGGCTGAACGGCCATAATGCAAAAGCCTCGGCACAAGAGACTTTCGGACGAACTGCAAACTACTGTATGTCGATCTGATTGATACCCTTGAGCTCTGTTGTGCCGACGAACCTTGTATTCCCCAATTTGTTTACGGTCGGCCTGTCGTTATTGCGAAGTATGATAATCTTGGAGCAAGCTAAGAGTACCATCGTTCGAGATGAAGTGTCGCGTGAAGAGAGAATTAACAGTGAGGCGAGGTTGCAATTGGCCTCCAAAGGCATTGTCGCATTACAAAAAAGTGATTAATGAACATGAGCTACGAAATTCGTTACTTTCGGGCAATTCTGCTACGCAGCCCTCCTTGTCCGCTTCTTCGCTGGGCTACTAAGTCCAGGCGCTTTCCGCTCGTCAGCAGCATCAGCCTTTGCCCCAAACACAGGGCCCTGAGGCACATTGCCGAATACGATGTTTCTACCGCCTCGTTTGGCTGGACTCATGAGGCCAGGAGGACCACCAGCAGTCAAACTGTCAGCTGGCTTCGACGGAGCGCTGAGCTTAGTTTGGAAATCGAGCTTGGTGACGGGATTCTTAGTCGCCTGTGCACCATTTGTTGACTTCTTCTTGGGCGGAGACGCGATCAGGGACGCGCCCTCGTGACTTGATGTTGACAAAGACACAGGAGCTGGCGCCGGGAGTCTGCTGGCAGCCTTCTTTCGAGGCACTGCTTTGGGTCTGGTTGCAGTAGCGGTGGCGTCGACTGAGGGTTCTGTTGCAACTTCTTCAGGCAGAAGTGAAGATGTTTCTGATCCCTTTGCAGGGGTGGCTATTCGTGATCGTCTTGACTGTTTGGGTTTCAGCATAGTCGGTGCTGACTCTAGAACTTCTTCCACAGGGCCAGATGCCGCGGCAGTCTTGCCAGAACTTGCAGCTGTTCTCGGTGCTCGAAGCTTCCTGACTTTGGGCTTGCTTGGTGTTTCTGCCGCAGGTGGCGGCGCGGGAATTGCTTCATCGCTGTCGTTCTCTTCTACAAGAGCTGGAGGAGCCTTTTGAAGCTTCGGTGCAGTCTTTGAATCACCAAGCTCAAACAGCTGTACTTCTGGTTCCGTGGGTGCTTCTTGGTAATAAGCAAGCGTCTCATCCCACTTCACACTTCGCACGCCGGGGCGGACAGTGTGAGCAGTTTCCGTCTCAGGTGATGCCTCAATTGGCGCTTTCTCCGTGATAAGCTTAGTGAGGCGAAGTGTTGGCATGACGGAGCCAGCTTTGTTCTTACGAGTGTTGGCGCGCGTCATGGTGGCAAGCTCCTGAGCCTCACTACGCTTGAGGATGACGGGATCGGTATTACCGCGAAGCGAAATCCTCGTATGCGCAAGGGGAGCAGCACGCTCAACTCGTCTCTTGTCGCGATGGCTACGCCTAGTTGTGCGGCCTTGAAGGTTCTCAGCTTCACCAGAGCTTTGTAGAGGGCTGCCAACAGTTGCATCTTCGTCCTGTATAGGCTTCAGATCCTCGAACGCTACAATAGATTTCTTCGGAGACGGGCTGTTAGGATCCAGGGCTCCAAGTACTTCTGGCTTCGCGGGAGATGCGAGCGCCTGACGAACGGTGTCAGAATCCCGCCTGTTAGACAACGATTCACGCTTAGTTGCAGACAACCTTCTGGAAGACTTGTTCTCGGCTGCACGGTTGAGAAAAGCCTGCAGCAACGCGGTGTCGTCTGAGACCCGTGGCTTTTCAGACCTACGTGCAGACATCTGTGGTTCTTCTGGTGGAGCAGATACTGAACGCTCGAGCACCAACGGTGATTCGTTGATGAGATCTTGCATGGTTTCGTCGCGATCCATCATGATTTGCTGCTTAGCCTCAGGAGTGTCGCAAAGGAGATTCTTGACAGGACTGAAGGCAACGAGATGCGATGCAGGATCCACAAAGCTTGAGAAAGATCGTTGTTTGACCGGACTGGAAGACTTTCGCCTAGGAGATCTTCTCAGAGGGAGGTCAAGTTGCTGGTAAGGACTTCTTGTCGCGGGTGAAGTCTTATTTCCTTCCCGCTGTTGACCAGAGTCGGCCGAGCTGTCAAGCTCCAGTGACTTTACCGCGACATCGCCTGACATTTGTGCTCCTTCACCGTCTGTGACTGGCTCCTCCTGAAGGTCCTCCCACTCATCTTCATTGGAATCCATAGTGAGGCCTTCCGACACTTTAATACGCTCTGCATTCGTCGCCTGGTCCCCATGGCCCTCTTGCAGCTCCCCTGTCTCCATCTCGGGCTTTTCTTTCGTATCACTCGTATCCAGGATGTCGTCAGACTCTTTCGTCGGTGTAGAAGTATGCTCTTTATCGGCAGCAGGAGCGAATGTCTGAGGCAATGTTCGTCTCCGGCTGACATCACTCTTACGCGGCTCATTCTGGCGGCTAGGAATATGCTTCCTCCGTACAGGGGATACAAATCCGGCAGGAAGAACAATCGGTGCCGGAGCAAGAGCTGGAGATCTCATCGAGTCGAGGGTCTTGAGGCTGATCTCATTCGCAGGTTCGATATCGCGCGTCGGTGCGGCAACAGTATCTTCGTGCATTTGCCCCAGGGCCACATCTGAAGGCTCTTCGGTGCCATTGTCTGACGCGTCCTCATCAGACCAATCTCCGTCGTTTTGCGCCTGGTCTGGGTTGAGACGCAAAGTGGTTCCGTCTTCGCCCAAAATTTCAATGACAGTTCCCTGGACCTCCTCTGTCTGCTGATCCGAACCTGAATCCTCTTCCTCCTCGTCCGACAGTGCAACAAGGTCGTCAGCAGCAGCGCTTCGCGTGACGATACGCTTTGTCGGCGATTCGATCCTGTCCCATTGCAGGCCAACACCATTGTTGGCTCCAAGACACAGGCGCTTGACAATCTTAAGCGGACTCTGTGTGCCTTGGCCCGCACGCAGTCGTTTGATCGTGCGCTCCTCAACCTCGCCTGTCGCATTGTTCGAGGGTGCACGTCCGACAGGAGGGAATGCGCGCCTCCAGACCTTGCCGACGCGTAGTCGCTGTTTTGTGAAAGGCGACGCTGGTTTCCTTTCCCAGCCTCGCACAGGCTTTGACCGAGTGAGGTGTCCAGGCTGGAGTTGGGCAATGTCGGTCGCGTTCCAGTCGGTGTCGAATGCGCCGGTAGGAATATTTTGTGTCATGTTGTCGTGATCGTTATGCGCCATGGCGCCAGGCTACGTTGGTGTTAGTGGTGGGATATAGATGTCGCGCAGCCTGGTCGCATGGAAGGGCGGTGTCGTGTGTCGAGTGTCGTGACGAGTGTGGAGCACGATGAAGCCGTGTTGACGATGGCCAAAACATTGGTTGCTTAGCGCAGTCGCTTAGACTTTCCGCCGACGCTTCGGCCCGCTGATTTGATGCGGCGAACTTCCGTCGAGGGCAAGTCGCGGAGATGGAGATGGAGATGGGATATGGACAGTGAATAGCCATTCGACACGATCTCTCCAAGCCACTCGCTATATCACCTCGACGCCGCAAATATGGTCGCCGGCAAGAACACATCGCATCAGCTCATGAAGGCTGCATCTGCGCCCAAACTTCCTCCTCTCCCGAAGCTGCGCATCAGAAAGCCCGATCAGACAAACGAGAACCCGTGTATTGGTGTGATGAGCACTGTGTTGGGTATGTAGAAATGCTACCTGGGCGTAGTCGCTATGTAGCTATAGCGTCAATGCCTAAGAGGGCATGTTTGTAAGGACATGATGCTGACACCATGCAGGTTGCTGGGCATCTTCGGGCCACACGGCGCAAGGATGTGCTGCTCTGGAACAGGCACTGCGCACCTGTATGGACGCAAAGGTACGAGAGGAACATCTATTCTTCAATGATACGGCAGCAGGAACAAGCTCTAACATCAATTGCAGCGACCCAAGGACAACAGCAAGAACAAGATCAACCAGCACCTCTCCCGACTCTATCCTCAGATCAAGGGCCCGCAGAAGAGGAAATAGACGGGGACATCATATTGTTTTGGGCATACGCATAGCGAACATTGGATTGGCGTTTTTGGGAGGCGACAAAATGGTTGTCAAAATTATCTGAGGATTACCCTGGGTCTCTGCACATTGCACAAAAGGGACACTGTATAAACAGCAACTGTATGATACGACTCGGCTTCACAGCATGCGACGCGGATATTGGGTGAGAAGCAGTCTCACTGCATACAAAGTGTATGGTAACTCTTGGTGCGATTATGCTGCGTCGTAGAAATTGATATTTTCTAGGTTCCGGATTCCCTTAATCTGATGCAGCAGCTTAGGACGAAGTCTTCCTCCTCTCTTGTGTGGCGAATTTGCTTTTGCCTCTTCCTTTGCCTCCTGGAAGCCTGGATACGCGATTTACAAGTCTCTTCGCCTGGCAGATCAAGCAATGGCGACTTTGCCTCAAATCCTCATTACTACTTTCGCCTCTTTCATGTGTACCATCAGTCCCATACCGAGACGGCATCCGCGAGCGCAAAGAAGCATGTCTGTGCAGACCAGTTCGGGCGTGGCTGGTCATGGTCACTGGGACGATTGTATCCCTTCTGGTCGGCGGCCCTACAGTTCCAAAACTGGCCAGAGCCATGGTTGCATGGGAAACGAATCTCAATGCACCGTTCGCTACGGCACGCTCTTGCTGTACATGAGTAATTTCTCTGCATTGAGTTTCCGCGTCTGCTGCTGCTGGCGCCGAAATTGACGAAAGTGGATACTCCGGCATGGGTGTCAAGCGACTCGCGGCACTGAAGAACCGAGTCGCTCCTGTCTTGCCGGTTGCTGGACTTCCGGGATGGCTGAGTGACGCTGTCATGGCAAGATCGTCTGCTTGATCCATATCTTGCAAAGACGCGGTTTCTATGTCATATACGGGCGTGCCGGAATGACGGTATCGTACAATTTCGCCACGGACCGGATGACTTGTAGTGATGGTTGTGTCCGCTGACCCATCGAGGCCAGTATTTGGTAGAGCACCTGATACCCACACGTTTGATGCAGATGGGCTTCGTGCGCCATCGACTCCTCTGACAATGCTCTGCTCCGAACTGCAATCAGCAGACACGTGCTCGAGTCTATTGTTCGAAGATTCGGACACATCCGCCCGGCGCTCTCCAAAAGCAGCTATCATCGGGAACAGACTCATGCTTGCAGGTGCTGAGTTCCTTGAGCGCACTTTCTGGGCCGGTGGCTGCGGGAAGGCTTCGATTAACTCTGCTGTCTTTGCTGTGCTCCCAGGGTACGTTGCTCTTTTCTGACAGCCCAGCCCATTTGATGGCGACTGCAGCCTTGAGCGTGGGATTGAAGATGTTCGACGTGAGACTTCTGCTTCAACCCTTTGCGAAGGGACTGATAATGGAGACCCTTGCAGAGCAGCAAGAGCACGAGCGGAAGGGCTCACAACAACACTGTCACTCGAGCTCAAAGAATTCCGTGGCTGACTTGGTATGTGATGGTTGTCAAGCAGAGGGACTTCTTCTTCACGTTGCGAATGCTGTCTTCTACCATCATCCGTGATGGTGTAACACGCTGTGGCTTGAGAACATGGCTGTGGACTGCAAACAGATGGCGATGATTCTCTGCAACGATCGCCGCCGCCGATAAGTGGCACAGAGGCCGACGGCCGATAGAACGGATGCGCATCCTATGTGCTAAACCTGAACGTCGAGTGGCCACTCATAGGAGGTCGCCATTGCGCAAAAGACCTCTGTTCCTGTCGAGGCCGCTTGAGGCCGAGCGCGCGGCTGATGCGTGACCTTTTACTATTGCGATTGTCACGACGATGCTCAAAGATTCTGGAAAACATCCTGACCAGTCTCCTCTGGCTCGTTCTGCCCGTTCGACGCTCCCTTGAATGCTGCTCGCTATGCGTGCATGTTTCCATCACGCCAGGCCAGCTTGGAACGCCGTCTGGCGTCTTCACCCGTTCTGGTGGTGCGAATGGTGGTTTGATGGCTTCGAAAGCTGGAGACTGCTCTGAAAAGGTAGAACATTGCTGCTGCGAAGCGGTGCTGGAATATTGCGGATGGTGGAGGTCGAATAGCGCCTTTTCATCGAGTGAGAAGCAAAGACGTCGGTGTATGCCAGCTCCCGCGATCTGAAGATGTTGCCCATTCGCGTCTACCGTGGTTGTCGTCGTGTTTTCCGTTGACCACGGAGCCTCGCCAAATGTGTACTCCTGCTTCTGTCCTAATTTTTCGCTTTCACGCGAGGAAGAGTGCGTATCGATATTGCCGGAGCTGTGAGATCGTGGCCGGGATGCGATGAGTCTACGCCATCCTGTTGTTGTTGTTGTTGGGTTCGTGGTGTGTATCGATGCACGCTTGCTTGTCGTGTTGTCGGAGCATGCGTCTGTATCGTTGCCTCCTTGAGTGCCCTGTGTGTAAAGCGTGCGATGGCGCACGGCGGCCATAAGGCTTTGCTATTGCGCGGATGTGTATACTATCGTGAGGCTGTTGCGTTCATACTATATGTGTGCTTGCCATGTGAGTAGGCATGTTATAGCTCGCCGAACCAAGAACCTTTGTCAACGCGACGTTGGTGCGAGTTGGAAGCCATAGGAAGTGACACTCGAGCCTACCGAGAAGGAAGGACCTTGCTCAGGCAAGTACATTCAAAGAGACTGGTAGTCGTTGCCAGCGCGTGATGCTAACCTCGTAAGATACAGATCTCCGAACATTGAGAGTTAACAAGGTAGCCTTGGTATCATTCTTCCATGCTCACATGGGCAAATCTCATGCCCAGCGTCACAAGGTAGAGATCAGGCGCAACAATGGAGTCGTACGCCCAGTCCATGACCCGAAGCAAGACATGTGCCGAAAGGACACACTGTCAGATCGTGACGAGTGGATGATCATCGAGTCGTTCAAGATCGGACAGTGCTAGAACGTGATTTTCGTGAGGTTTGAACAATTTTGACGAGAGGTGATAAGAAACTGCCTCCTCCGTTCGTTGAGCGTGATCAAGGGTTTAGCTGGTCTAATCGATGTAGCCATCTGTACAGCACTTTCACTCGGAAACTTGAACTCTTGATTCGGCGAATGCAATGTGACCCGATGCTTGTACCATCAAGAATCGGTATTGTCTGCGGTGGAGTCTGACACGCCCTCGAGGCCATCTGTTGGTACCCGCAAAACTCCATCGCAAGACATCGTGATGATAACCTCGCTCCGAATGCATATTAACACAATATGCATCCATAACGCGAAACACGCACCCACGATTGGTTGAAGATATGCCACGTTTCTTTTCTGTCGTGCAGTACCTGGGTCGGCTCGAGTGATTAGGAGCGCAGTCCGAAATGCAGAGACGCGATCCTTACGATGCATGGGTGTGCAGATTACATGTGCAAGGATGGGTCTAGATTGCCAGGGTGTGCTGCGATCCGCCGTTCATAGCATGTGTCTTGCAATACTGTGCGTGGTGGTTGCAAGCAAAGGCAGCGCCAGCCGAACCACACACAAGGCCATCACTGTACGTCGTTCCACGCCTTTGTGGTGTATTCCAACTTGATGTGAACTCACCGTGGTGCTGCAGATTTTCTCAAAATACAGAACACGACTTTTGAGGTGTTACGTTTGTTGTAACAACGAGGTAGGCAGACGGGTGACTTGCAAGACCTTCAGTCGTTTGTACATCCGATGCCTTGAGGACTGCACAGTTGCGTGAACGGCAGCTTGCGTTTTTGGGGTACGCTACATATGTAGCAGCGAGATAGTGCGATCCGCTGACGCGCTTGGATGACTCGAGTGTATGCCCGAAGATCCAATTGGATTCCACGTATGACATCCGACACCCGACACTGTCGAAGCGGCAGATCGCGAGCTTTACACCTAAGCCCAAACACTGCTGATTGAAGTATCGAGCGTGTCGAGTCAGATCTTGAACAAGATATGTAGCCATGCCTCAGAAGAGGGTTTGCATGTTGATTACATTTGGGCTGCAAACAGCCGAGTGTGATTTCGTGCGACCGAGTCTAATCGTAGAAGTTAGGCGAAGTGACACGAACGCTACATCCGGTGTATCATTCATTCTGACCCTCCTGAACCTGCAAGTAGCCGAGACATGAATGGATAATGTATGATATCCGAATGATGTGCAGTTAGGTTTGAGGATGAGGATTTACGATCGTTCGCATTCGAAGGCCGTGTCGACTTCTACCTCGTCAAAAATCAGTGCGCACAATACCAGTGGCTGGAGACTCTGTTACAACGTTGACGACGGACGATGACCGATGGAGACTCGTCTACAGGCCAAGGGCTTCATAGCGGTGCCAATCGTAACTCAGGCCGCGGATAGCGGCATCAAACGCGTCTTACACGGCAATCTGCTCGCTGGGATCGCTACAGTCGACCGAGTCGTCATCGGCATTAGGCATATTTGTTGACGTGGCTGGGTCATGGATCGGCCTTCGATGCATGTCGGTAATCTTGTACCGTCCGCTTGCGAGGGCACGGCACGTCCATGGCGCAGGCCCTAATGCAAGTGTACCCTGGAAATCTCGCGATATCTTTCCACCGGACCCAATCCCTACGATCAACAACCAGAGACACGGCCGTCTAGATGCTTTAGTCGAAGAACTCTGCATTAGCAGCCGCGGAAGCCCTCGCCGCGCTTGCGTCGCAAGACCTATCGTTCGGCAGGCTAGAACCCTGGACGCGATGGGTCCACATGAGAGAAGCAGCGGCTTCGTCGAGCTAGAGCCTAGCAAGCATGAAGGGGAAATTTGTCCAGGCCGCAGGATCATGCAGTCAATACTTCTCAGAGGAATCAGAGCACCTCTGAATGCACGCCTTCCAACACCTTCAAGCGGTAGGCATCATCTGATTCGAGTTTCACCGCGGCAATTTACATACCATGGTACAAGAGTTGCCGAGCACGCGATTGCTGCAAAGCAACTACCGGTATTGGCAATCGTGCAGTCGAGCTGGTGCACGTGCGGTGTGTAGTGAAGCGTTCTGCCTATCAGAGCCACAGGTACAGCGGCTGCGGTGCCTTCTCCGACCTCGCACCTTTGCGGGCAGGCTGCATTGATTATGATGGGGTCCTTATCTAGGTTCCAAAACACCATTATCATCATTTGTGCGTCCTAACGTTTCTGCGAAGGCAAGAGGAGGACGCACAGTTGATTTACAACGAAACATGCCATTGTTTGATGCGAAACGTGGCTGATTGTCCGCAATATCTCCGGCTAGCAAGGGCATGACCAGTACTCGGCCGGGGACACGGTCTCCATCGCAATTATCAAGACGACATGGCGTTATTGGCAGTACACTACTGCTTGACCGGCAGTAGTCCAAAGCATTGATGGTGGTGCATAATCGCATACCTACCTTGAGCACTGCTCGTTCGATTGTCGATCGCAACACACGGTGTTGTTGATTCAGGTAAGTCGTGCTGAACAGTACCCGATCAAGGGCCGGTGAAGCTAGTCGAGAGTTTGAAGTCCCGTGTCACTGCCCCTTCAAGCGTTCAATCTAGGCAACCAGCACGATTGATTGTACAGCATGTTGACGAGACAAACCCTCTCACCAGGTTTGCAAAACTCGTCTATCGGTTGGGCATGAACCGCCTAGCCTCGTTCCAGTAGCGCTCCATTGTCTCCGCATTGCACGGCGCGATGATCACTCGAGGCCTCCATTGGTTGACGTGTAGGACCTGGGGTCGGTAACCCTCGAGCAAACGTCCGTTCTAGCTCGATGACTCTACCCGGCATAGCGGTATTGCAACCAGTTGCGGCCTGTCAGAAATACTGTACCCTGTCGATTGTGGAGGGCTAGTCTGCTCTAGCTAAAGTATGTCGGCAAGACTCGATCGCAGGATTCCCGATGCCGCGCATGGCAGGCCGCATAACGACGAGGACACTGTACGATGGCCAGGCTCATGATTCACGTTGTGCTCCCGCGTCCTCTCTCTTGCGTTGACCCTGCTTCTACCCATATCCTTTCGTCGAAAGCCCACGTAATGCCAGCACATGATGGCTCCGCAAGTCAGAGCTCTCGCCCAAAGCGAGTCAAAGGCGAAATTCATGACGAGATTAGGGCTTGATGAGGGCAATCAAGATCACAAGCATTTGTATCATATGATGAAGGTCAGTAATCTATCCTCGAGGCAGTACAGCTCCAGCCGAGAACTTACCTGACACACGACAAGGAGGAGGCCAGCGCTGGTCGCAACAGAATGATGGCGACGCCAGACGTCCTTCGAGATGATAGTGCTCAGAATGCGCAGCCTCCTTTCAGCAATGCTCAACTCAACGAAACTGCCACTCATCGGGAGATCCTAAACATATATCAACATGCCAGGCCGGAAACAAAATACTTTTACGAGATGGGCCGGGACACGCAAGGCCTCGAGGAAGAGAACTGGGTGATACGCTGGCTTTTGTGGCATGTCTTCCGGTACCGTGACAATCGCAACAAGAACCGCCGTCAGAGTTCACCAGATCCGCGGTCTCCGTGCAGCAGCGACAATTCTAGTGGAGAGAACCAGGCACAAATGAGCAACGGTATGAGTTTTTCCCGGTTTTGTAGCATCCACAGGCAACTAAGACCGTTCTTAGGTAGCGCTGGGAACTCTTCAACCTTAAAGGTATACTACGACCCAGTTCGAGACACTTGATCTGTGATTCGAAGTCCAAGGTCGCGGTTCCAGAGCTCGCTTATCGACCGTTCGCGGCTCATCGGCTATGGATTCACGCTTAGCCGCATGTCATGGTATAAAAATTTGCAGAGTCGCAGATATTCCTCAGGTTACTGACCTCCAACCACGAATCATGTTGGTTCGCATGGCTTTGCTTAACTATTGGAGCTGTCATTTTGCGTAACCTGCGGCATTCTGGCGGTAGCAGTACCCGCTGCAACCATTCGTACACACTCGCAAAAGACGAACGGTTTCGGCGTTGTCGGCGGGAATCTGTTTATTTAGTTTACGAAAATACACAAATGCGACAGCAAGTCCGGTCGGCGAAGTCAAGAACAAGGTTGAATTAAGGTTGTAACTCTATCTCACTGCCGGAGCCTATCGATAGCTTTTGGGCAGTAGTGGCACGGTCGTACTATTCTCATGTCGGTAAATTCTTTCAGTGCCGGAATGGTCCACGCTCATTGTGCGTCGAATAGTGTATTTCACACTGTCTCGGACATAGCTCCGAAAATGTGTGAGTGGTACAGATTTTTGAAACCCCGTCGCAACATGCAAGCCAGTGGGACTCCTCCGCGGGTAAATGGTGGCAGCGCTGTTCTCGGGTGGACCGGTACCGCGGGTGTTAATGACCATGTGGTAAAAAGTACCGTTTATGCGCTAGCATGATTGTGATTGCCGTCTCGATCGTGGCGGTCAAGGTGGCACTGCTAGTGGTATCTACTTGGACGTTTCTAACCATTTTTAACGCGAGATCCGACAGTGTCCTGCAGACTGGGGTTTTGATATGTACATGCGTCAAGGCGAGATTGTATTCTTTAGCTCTACGTCTTGTTCTTTGTGAACAGATCACTCCAGAATTGCTTGAAGCCATACTGCGGCTTAATCTCGTCGTATACCTTCACTGTAGTGCTGGTGGAGAATTTGTTCAGTACACTTCCAGGCCTGTGGCCAACGAGCTCGGCGGCCTTGACCTTCGGTGCCAATGCTCGCTCTCTAATGGCCTCTGCAATTTGGGGCGCCACCTCGGCAAAGCAAGCATTCAGTTCTCGTTGGAGGTTGAAATAGGGCTTTTGCGCAATGGCAGGTGCCATGAGATTGTAAGACCTGGTGATGTTGTTGAGCTCATTAATCGCTGTCGTATGATACGATCGTTCCGTCTGCTCCCATGCTGAATCCCGAAAGGGTGGCACAGTGGGCAGAGGTTGTTCTTTCGTCTTCGCCGCTTCAATGGGTACCGTGCCTGGAGCGTCGGTGGTGACCGTGAGCCGCTGATCTGGGGCCTTGAGACTGCCGTTGTCGTTCAAAATTTGTTCAAGAATATCGATCTCGTTCTCGACCAGATTTGGATCGTTTATAGGAGTTGCTTTCAACTCCCCTGCTAGAGTTATTTGGGACAGATGTCCGTCTTCGTTGACAGCATTCATCTTTCCGACCTTCTTCTTCTGTGGATTGTGGATGCTTTCGGCAAGAGCCAGTGCTCTGGCGTGCTGCATTTGATCTTCCAAGCTGCCGCCGCGACTTGCAATGGATCTGGAGACATGGCGTCTCCAGCTTGAACGAAGCTGGCCACGGAATCTAGTCGAGGTTGCGACAACTTCTTGTTGCTTCTCGATCCAAGGAGGCACAATATCCTGCCTTTGAATCATCTTGTTCATGAAGTACTCGGTGGTGTCCAGAAAAGGGTTGCTGGCGTTGTGATCACGCTCTATCTTTTGACCGCGCGGTAAATTGCGGAACTGACCTCGAGCAATGGCGTCTTCGATCCGTTCGTTGGCTAATGAGGTGAGACCTTGTATGGATGCAGGCGCTACGCGTCCATGCGACGAGAAACGATCCTTCAACTCCTGTCTGTATTTTGCGCGCTCTTCTTCAGACATGTCCGCACTCTTCATAGTCTCGTAAAAGGACGTCTTGTCCCGCGCATTTGCCAGCCTTACGCCAGTTTTGGGGGTATTGCTCGGTCTACCAGTATCGATCTTTCCCGGACTGCGGATCCCTGCTCCTCTTCTGGCACCTGTAATGCGCATAGGTTTGTGCACATCCTGAAGCATTCGGTTCGAAGCGTCCACTACACTTTCAGACCCGAGCCAAGGTTGCGCCGCCGCCAAATCTCTCGTCTGTCTGCCTGCACCAGCGGGCATGTTCACTTGCGCAAATGCACTCGCATTATCGCTCTTGAAGCCAGCACTTGCAATCTTCTCTTCTAGCCTAGCCTTGAGCTCTTCGCTAAAGCCAGCTTCCTCGACGGCTTTCCTGGCACTTCTACCTCCAGTCTCCAGATTGTCCGATGCCATCTCTGCCAATCTCCGCGACATTGCGCCCTCCTCTTTCTCTGGTATGGTGCCATGATCGCTGCTTTCTGTTTCTCTGCTACCCGGACTGGCACTCAAGCTCTCTTCTGACGCCTCGTTGGACCGCAATCGAACAAAATGAGCACCATTGAAAGAAGCGTTTGTCCGAGGCCGCAGGCAGCGACCACAGATATTTGATCCGGATCTTGTTATGCCGTGCATACAGTAAGTATTGTATATAGCCTTGTAATGTATCAGGAAACAGAAGTGCTCAAGCTCTGGCTCTGGCTGTTTGCGAAAGCACATGTACATGTCATCATTGCCACAGATGATCTAATCTAATCTTATCATCAAAGCCGCGGCTTTCAGGGTTAGGTTGGGATCTCGTGTCGTTCTCTCATGGGTTCGGTGCTTCCATACATGTACATGTATTGTACGGGTACTTGTGCATGTGCATGCATGTGTAATGTTGAGTCTCAGTATATGCAAATATCCTAACACAGAAATGGGAACACATACATGGTCAAATGTGTTCAGACAGGCATCATTCGCTTTGCTAAGACCAGAAGCAGCCAGGTCTAGCTCAACTTCATTTCCACGCGGTCTTGCCGACAGAGTATCACGTCTTCCATTCTCCACCATTAAATGGTACTGGTGTCCGGCTGAATACAACGAGATGGCCAGCATGCTGGATTGGATTTCCAATGGGTGCATACTCGATCGTTGAGTAGTTTCGGCGCTATCGATTACGATGACGCCCCCATGATTCTATCCCGGATACAATAACCACGTGGAGCAAGCAAGTCCCTTAATTCTATACGTGAGTATAAAGATGGAGCGCGCTTACGATGATCTTTCCTATCTCTTTACTATCTAATTAGACTTCGGATTGATCGTTAAGAAATAAGACCTGGACAGCACATACCATCACTGACAATGCTTGACTCGACACAAGACCAAAGCCAAGCTGTGATCCTCGGGGCACAAGCCATCGACAAACAGGCCGACGAATCTTTCCAAAGTACAAGCAACGGCATCGTGTCATGGAAAACTCTTATCTCTGCACCCCAGACAGCCACGACTGCCCTTACTGCTGGTATCGCAACATGTCCGCCACGAGAAGGCCATCTATGTCCGCACCGGCACACACACGCTGAGATATACCACATCATCAGTGGCCGTGGCATCTTGCACATCGACGGCAAGGAGCAAGAAGTGACTGCTGGCAGCGTGGTCTACATCCCTGGTGATGCTGAGCATGGGATCCGGAATGAGACCGACGAGGACTTGAAGTGGCTATACGTCTTTGGCGCGGACAGCTTCGAAGATATTGTGTACAGGTTCTGAGCACTTCGTCGCGGAATTCACATACGCCTTCTGCTGGTGTGTTTAGAGCAGACAGCTTGCGAGACAGGGTGTACGGAGGCTGGCATCTGTGGGATTCAACCAATGAAGCACATGATATTACGATCTGTCACGACTCGTTACGGCACGAAATCTACCATGCTTTGCGATAACAACATCTACATCGAATGTCACATCTCAGTCAAGACAATTGGAAGAGATGCGTGGCATGACAAAAGCAAATTATTAATCTTACTCTCTTCTTCAAACCATGAAGACTACTTCGCAGCAAGCATCTCCAAGAATTTATCCCCAAGCGCATCCGCAGCCATGGGGTTATCGCCCGTAGCAACCTCGCGATCAACAGTAATGCTGCCCATACTTTTCGCAACACCTTGCTGCATTTCTGCGCCGTTCTCGCGAAGAGTTCCTTCGACCTTGTCGATCTCGCCGCGGAAAATCGTCTCCATCATCTTCTCCTCGGCGTCCGACCAAGAAGTAAGCTTGTAGCCCTTGTAGGCGAACTCCTTCTTCGGGCCGTACTTTGTTGACAGGAAAGCCCAAGGTCCGTGACAGATGGCTGCAGTGGGCTTCTGCTGGTCGTGGAAATGAGATAGCACGCGTCCGAGGTCTGGGTTGTCGCCCAAATCTGAAAGAGGCGCGTGGCCACCCGGGATGAAGACACCGCCGAAGCTTTGCAGCTCCTCATCGCTGATGTCGCTGAATTTGCGAGGGCTAGAAAAGCCATTTTCGCGCTTCATGCGCTCGATGAGCTCGGTTTCACGCTGACGCTCGTAAACATTGCCGGCGAAGGCTAGAAGAGATACGCTGAGTGGATCTGGTTGGGGTTCTTTTCCTTCAGGCGAGGCGAAGGTGACTTCGTATCCGGCGTCGATGATTTTTTGCAGGGGTTTTGCGAGCTCCATGAGGAAAAAGCCTGAATCTTGGTTGACGGTTTTGCCTTCGCTGCCTGTGTTGTAGAGAGGGAACGAGGCCGCGTCGGAGACGACGATGAGGACTTTCTTTGATGTGGACATCTTATCGGTTGGTGCTGTTTGTGACTAGACTTTCTACAAGGCTGTATAGGACTGTAAGCAATTGTATTTACAGTATCTACGACTTGAATGCACCTGTGCCAATATAATATAAGGACATGGAAGCTGCGTTGGTTCCTCGGAGCAGCCTCCAATGAAGTCTGTATGACGTTGCAACACGTCGAAGGTACATCTCCACCATCATGCTTCAACTACGCAGCATCGCTAATCACATGCACTCTGGTGAACGAATCTCGTGTGTGCTGCTCAGAATTGTGCGTGCGATTGATCAGTATACAAATCCACTTGCTGAAAATATGGGTTCTTTTTTCTGGTCAGGTTAATCGATGTCAGCGCCATCAAGAAGATTGAATTATCAACTTACTAGACTCACCACTGATATAAACTCAAAGACTTCATAGGGCTCAGTGAGTATGTGAATTGTCGGCAAGATGGTAACCGCTTAATGACATCAGAAGAAGGATATGCACAGCGAGGACTTAATGCATTACTGATGTCAAATTTCACAAGAGAAAGCAAAAGCAAGTTCATAATCGTAAGCTTCGTTACCATCAATCATCCGTTGTCCATCCACAAGCAACCAGTTCCGCCGCCAAGGTCGTAATAACACATGTGAAAAAAAGAAACATTGTTTCGCAGTTCTCGTGCCTCGCACGCGACTCGCTGCGTGTAGTGGTTGTGAAAGCAATCCAAGAAGACCAAGATCTCAGGAATAAAAACTGCCAAACTGAACAGGAAAACAGAATGAACAAGAAAAGAAGAGAAATCGAGGACCAAAAAGCAAGATGACAATAGGAAGAGGCCGCCTCGTGAATGTAAAGTGTCAAGTTCCTGAGCGCCAGTCGACGTCCAGCTCAATTGACTTGCACTACCACCAGCTCCCAGACTTGTCCTTCATTTTTGCTGCCAGATGTGTTGCTCTTGTGCTGTTTATACCAGTAGTGTTTGCTGTTGTCGCTAGGAAACTTCGGTGCCGGTCTTTTCGCTCTTCTCGGTGGTCTTTGAACTTGTGGTGATACTGTTGGGCTCGGTTCGCTCGAATCAAGTGCAGTCGGGTTGTCTTGCTCAGAGATCGTAGAGCCGTCATCTTCAGCCTCGCTCGCGTTGGTTTCCTCGGCTTCTGACTCGTTGTCACCGTCAACTCCTTCGCCACGCGCTTCTTTGTCTTCTGCGACTTCTTCCGCCAGACTCTTAATATCTGGCGTCGATTCCCAAGTATTCCAAGTGTCGCTCACGGGTCCGAAGATCGGCTCCTCCGCGGTGACGACGCTGTCGGCTTCAACCTGCCAGCGGAGAAGGCTAGTTGTGCGCGTTCGCAACCGCTTCTGACTAGGTCTGCGGCGAAAAACGGGCGGCTGCGGAGCTTTCCAATTAGAGGATGGTATTTTGACTGCTGCTAGGCGTTGATTGAGTATCTCTGAAGTATCCGATGAGGGATCACGGCTCAGCTCGTCACGGATGCTCTTCTCCGATGCTTCACGAGTGCATGAGCCGCATTTGTTCGAGACATGAATGTAAAGCGATGGCGACTTCTGACAAGCAGGCGTGTCGGAATTTCTGGTCACCTTCACCAGGCCACGGCATGCGCTCCAGACGTGCTGGATGTGATGCTTGCAGGCGTATTCGTACACTGTGATCTTGCACATGTTGTGTTTCGGTGATGATGTCCAAGATGTAGTGCTCTGGTGAAGATTGTTAATACCTAGTGATGGTGGCTATTGAAGGCATGTGCTTGACGCCAATGCGTGATCATGAGATTTGACGCACTTGTGCTTGATGCGTCGGCAGCTTGCCAGATATGATCCTGTTGCCTTGAGCATGTGATGGTAAAGATAGTTACGACGGCGGCGACGAGATGCGCTGTCTCGCATGATGCTTGGGAAGGATGATTCAATGTCGCGTGGCAATGAGCGCAAGCTCACGTCCTCGCACCTGCCTAACCTGTTGAGCTCTGATTTCACGAGCTTGATGACAGCATCTGATCGACGTCAAACAGAACGTCAACAAACAAAGCTACATGTAGCCGTGGTATATGTGGATCATTCTAGATATTTTGAGGTTGTTGGCCACGCTTCAGTCTTTACAACTGAGCACAAGTCGCTGACAGTACCAGTCCATCCGCGATTGCGATTGGCATAGGATAACAGAATGCGAATGTGAAGAATTCGTCAAAAGTGAGGTGTGGTTGGCGACCTCATAGCTACAGCAGCTGTTATCGATACCTGTGACCAGGTGCTGTCGACGTAAATAGACCAATTTGCACAGAGAGCCTCAGGTTCGTCCGGGATCGTGCTTTCTTTGCGCAGAGGGAAATAGGCTTAATCTGGACTTCAGACGTGTCAGGCTCATGAGGTCGTGATCCGAATGCTCACACATGGCTCAAACACCGCCAAGCCGTGTCAGAAGACCGGTTGCACGAATCTGCATTCACCGACGCGCTTCTAAACAAGTGCAGAGAGTGCTCTACAGGACGTCGCAGATGTCTCCGCGGCCATCGAACGACCGATGCTGGTTACATCTGCAGTCAAAGTCAGCATCGCATCCATGCCAGCCTGAGACGCCTACACACCAACCAAAGAGCGGGATGCTGCGTTCACAACCATCGTCTTACATGCAGGACGACGACGTTGAGAAAAGCAATCATCACGATGATTCGTACAGGTCAGACGGCTGGACTCGGGCCTTTCTTCACGAGAAATCCACACACTTCATGCACGCAGGCTCGTATACGCATCATGTTTCTTTTCTGGTCTTGTTGTTCACGAGTGTCGGCGGACGGTGACGGAGCAAGTGCGTGCTTCACGGCTGGTACCAGCAAAAGCATCGCCTAGTGCGCGAGCTAGCACGGAGACACGTCCCGCCGTTGCACGTTGCACCTCCAACCGCCAACCAACCGCACCGCCTGGATCTGTGCGACCCCTGAGGTGCAATCTCCAGGACGCGCCAGATTGCCCAAGCATATCTGCGAGAGTGCACCGCGCTCTAGCATGAAAACAAGGTCACAACAATTGGGCAAGCCAACTGGAGGCCTGATCTCTGTAGTCGAAATGTTTGAATGCTAGAGTTGCAGCTGCCGCCGCGTTCCCTGCAAAGGGCCAAGACCCTCGGTCCACTCTCCAAAAGCTTTCCGAGCTCCGCGCGATGCTTTCACCCAGTCACCACGGAGAAGTGCGGCGCTGCAACGGCTCTAGAAACTCACGGCTGCAGGAACAAGGCGCCAAGCAAACCGAATCGCTGTTTGCGTTGCGCCTCTCGCGTACCTGCGCGAGCCAGAAAGCAAGCCCTGTGAAACAACGCGAGCCTGGATTTTCAGTTACACATGGAGACATGGTAGCAAGGTGTGACCCGTAGCCTGATCTGTGATGAAACCGGCAGATGCAGATGGGCCACCAGCATCGAAGAGAAGAAAAGAAGACATCCGCTCCCCCACAGCGATGCGAGACGAGATGTGGGAGGCGAGGCTTGACCGAATGGTCTCGCCAGCGGCCAGCAGGCGAAAAGGCAACAGCCGAGAGGCCTGGAAAAGCTCCCATTGGCAGAAGCGTGGAGCCATCTCCACCAACATAAAACGAGAAAATGCGGGCTGGCGTGAGAGCGCGAAGTGCAGCCGCGACGACCACGAAGGAAGGGTCTGCAAGGCCGGGGTCTTATGGCAGAAGGATGGCCATGCTTCGGCTACATACTCCAAGCTCCCGCTGCTCTAAGCATCGCTGCACCGCGGTACTGTAGGGATGGCGGTGGTATGCGCAGTCCATGCTCGTGCTAGTCAAGCAATCAGGGGAGCGCCAGCGCCTGACCGTCACACTGCAGCCAGAGTATACGAGTGTTATTCCGTGATCTTGCCCGCCATAAGCCGCCGACTATATTCGCAGCACCATATGTGGAGGGTGACACAATCATACAACACGCATTGCATGCATAACCTTCAGCACAGCGCATACGTAGTCAGCCAGTGCGATATTACGCGTTGATGTAGATCAACCGACACCCTCGACGTCGTTTTGTCTCATCCTGACCTTTGAGAGCGATCGCCCGACCCACTTTGACTCGGTCCAAGCTAGGCTTTCTGCGCGTTGCTTGCTTGCCTCCAGCCCAGTCGCTGTCTGCCCTGCCCAGCCGTGCTCCTGCGAGCAGAAACTCAAGCCCTCAGCCCTTTACTGCATACCGCCAAACATTACAACCACGCTGTGCGTCTTTGTGTACGACTGCAGGCTAAGCTCCTTCGCTGGAGCCATCGCCCGCCAAAATGAAGAAGGGTCGTACTTTTAGTTTTGACTTGCCCAAGCTGGTAAGATCCACCCAGTATTTACAGTGCTCAGCGCGCTTCATGCTAATAAATTACACAGAAGCTGGGCGCCTTCAAATATGAGAACCGGCCATGGAACGACGCAAATGCCATGGCCATGGAGCCAGAATCTCCTGGAGAGGTCCCCAAATCTGTGCGCCCTCTGCCGAACGATCTGGAAGCAGCCCTACGCGCTGCATGCACTGGCGTCTTGCGAAACAACAAGCCCTCGCATGAATATCACAAAGGTGGAAAAGCGCAACTGGATTATGCTACAATCAGAAGAGGAGGTGGCAATCAGCCTGCGCCTAGGAAACCAGACCCAGTGCCTACCACGCTCTCTAAATCGACTTCGAACGAGGACCGAGCCCAGAACCCCAATCGAGAATCCACTATGTTGAATGGCGGCATGAACCCAGGCATGTCCCACCGGATATCACACATCCCCGCGACCACCGAGGCACAAGCCCAAACACAAGAAAGCAGCTACCAGGTTCAGCTACAAAGGTCGCGTGCACAATCACGAGCCGATCAGCTTATGGCAGGACCGCCAGCCGCATCCCAAGATGTGCAAAGAACAAGGACAAACTCACAACACTCGCGCTCGCAGTCTACTCCACAGGGATTCTGGGCTGCTCCCTCACCACAGCTTGTATCTAAATTTGGATCTCTGAGACGACCTAAACCAGTACCGAGAGCTCAATCAATGGAAACTACGCCTGCACCTCTGCACGATTCAGCAAAGGAGTTCCCGTGGTCTCTCTCGCCTACGAAAACAAGTACTGCAGATCAGCCAGTTCAGCCATCACATGAGGCACCTGCCCCACCCATTTCGACCAGTGACGGAAGAAAGGAGGATGCCTCGCCTGTCGACGCCGAATGGATGCAGGAAGACTCTGAAATACGCCGACTTTTGAGGCAGCAGGCGTTTGCAGAAAGTGCTCTGTCTCGGCACGCGACCTGGATCGCTCCCAAGCCCGAAAATGCACAGGACAAGGAGGAGAAAGTGGAGGAAAAGAATGTCACTGAGCAGGAGTCACAGACGCCCACACTGGTTGCGAAGATGCCAGAACGAAAGCCAGTCCCAAGCGCCCAAACCGTAGCCAGCCCAACATATACATCGAGTCTGTCATCACCCACGATCGAGTTCCCGGATGAAGTGCTGCTCGGCTCTTCGGAGCAGCCGGCTGCGGAGGAGACTCAACAAGTCGCTGACGCGCCGCGAGCTGAAAGTCGAAATGAGAGGGGAAGGACTCGTGGCAATGGTGTGCCAATGAACTCACGCGCTGCAAGCAGAGCAAGAAGTGTCACACGCGATGTGAAGAACTTCATCCGGAACGCTTCGCGCAATGCGTCGAGGTCCCGCCAGCCCAACGCCAGACCAGACGACGCATCTACGCGCTCCCGCCGACCATCAATCAGCCGCGAGGTGGCCAACAATGTTAAGGAGTATTTCCGACCTGGAACAGCGGCTGGAAAGCAAAGTTTGGACGTCCCGCGCAACATGGCCAACCTCAAATCGAAGTCTCACGAATCCTTTGTTAGCGCCAGATCTGACGCGTCGCCCGCAAAGGATACCCCGATGCAGCTTTCACAACGCAGCTCACGGCATAACAAGAACTCGAGCGGCAGCACCGGCAGGAATAGCTTTGAAGCTGGTGGCGAGGAGTCGATTACCCCACGTAATGCTGCTGGATCAGAAGCACCACAGCAGAAGCGTAGCCCAGATCTCAACCGCGCTCTTCCTCCACTGCCTCGACTTGATTCATGGCATGCCGAACCATTCATGTCAATCGGAAATGATGCACCGGCGTCGCCCCAGACTGCACTCAAACCACCCAAGGACCCGCTGGAGCCCAGTATACCGAGCCCAACATCTTCGGTTACAATGAAAAAGGTTTCGTCGAGGGATTCAAGGTCGCCCCTGCCGAGCCCAAAGCTAGGTGGTGTTCATGATTATGTCGCACTTCGCATGGGCGCGCCTGTGAGCAGGCAATCTTCCAAGGCCAAGATTCCTCATGAGCATGGCAACCCCAATCTCACTCACCAGCAGCAGCAACGATCACCCCGTCCGCCAATGTCCAGACGAGCACCAACGGATCCAAAAGACGACAGGACCAAAACACCCGATCGTGGATCTTCATCAAGCCAAGCAAAGGAAAGAGAATACCAGGCTTCCCGTCGCCGCAGCAAGAGTGTACAGGAAGTCAACGCTCCGGCTTTGTCAGAGAAGTTACGCCAAGCATCAGCAAATTCACCCGACGGCCGGCCAATACACGCCATGGGTCAAGCAAAACTGATCAATACGACTCCCTCCCGTGGACAACTCGATGGTCTTGCCAGTAAGATCGGCCGCAAACTCAGTACGAAACGACGTAATCCCACACCGACCCAGCACCCACCCGCACCGCCCGCACCGCCTCCACATCGCGAGTTGCCACTGCGCAAAGCCAAGACTGCAACTAGCACTCCGGATGGTCTTAGCCGCGCCAACAGTACTTATCACGCCAAGAAACGCCCCGACATGTCTCGCAAGATGAGCATGGAGGAGTATGGCCAGATGTACGATGGACGGTTCCACAAGAACGAGGAAGAGTTGATGGTTCCTCCACCACCCGTGGCCGTAGGGAGCTCGAAGAATAGTCCGCGTCTGGGTCTAGGCAACTTCTTGCCTTCGAAATTCCAGCAGCAGCAATCACAGCAACAATCGTCGAACCCGCAACAGCATCAGCAGCATGCTCAGCAGCAGTCTGTCTCGAAGAAATGGTGGCATCTTGGTCTAGGCGGCGCCAGTGACAATATGGATGCTGGCCCCAGGAACGGATCTGGCATGGAACAAACAAGCGGAGGACTTGGAGTGCGTTACTAGACGCTCACCTGGACCATCGCACGGTACACAACGCTGGCCCGCATCGGATTTCCTTTTGGTCACACTACCATTCTACCGAGATTCCCCAAATATTTACGCCACACCCAACTTTGCAGAAAATCTGTCGAGTACCTGGACCGGACAAGCTGGGAAACTATCACCCTTCTATCCTGTCCTTGACTTGAGCTGTACATTTCTCTTCTCTAATACCTCACGATCACTCAACTTCTTCTCCTTTCTCGGCGCGTCAACATTACCTCTTTTCTGCTTCCTTTCAGCGTGCAAGCGAGCAGGCGATCCGGCGTTTTCTTTCCCAATCTCCGAAGCCGGCGAGCTTCGAACATATCTCATCAAAGCAAGGAGAAACCGGAGCATTTGGAAAAAGCATTTTAAACCTCTGCATCTGCATTGGGTAGCCGGAGTTGCCACTTCCACTTTGTTGTCACCATCTTTCCTTGAATTGTCTTGGATTTGGTTTTTCCGTGGCATACGAGCCCACACATTTGCTACTTTTTTGTCAAGACTGACGGACTTCTCCTTTCTTGTCTCTACCCTTTTCTTTTTGTTGCAAGGAGAAATTTTTGACGAACGGATGGATGGACCCGGATCATGGAACGACACACAAATCTAATACTTAACCAAAACTTAACCTATATCAAAGATTATTGCTATTATCAACCCACAAAAAACATAATTCTTCTGGCTTTCAAGAAAGATTGTCTTTGCCGCATCCGTTTCTGCCGTGAACTCGTACACGTGAAAACTTCAGAGTGGAACGTGGAGATATTTCAATGGCAGTTTCACTTCTAATGGGTCTCTCCCCTGCTCACGCCTGAACCTAGCTGATCATCTGCCAGAGCTTCCCTCACGCAGTTGCCGCTTGCTATGCCCCAAAGATCATGCTGGTAGATATGGATACGAGCTTGATACAAGCCCCTTCCACGACCAAAAAATTCCTTTCAAGACAAAGGCTTTGCACGCCTCAACGACCTGCCCCTCTCTGCTTCCTCCAAATCGATATCAACCGTTGCTCCGCCCCACATCCGGAGCTCAGGAGTCGTCAACTTGCCCGTCTCGAAGTTCTCCTCGCACCAGACCAATCGTTCCTCCAATTGCTCTGCATTCTCCAAAGCCCGCTGACAAGCGGCCTCTAGCACTTGCCAGTCCTCTTCCACGCCCTGGCCCTTGCCCTCGCCCTCGCCACCACCCGTGCTTTGGATGGTGGTGATCATCGCCAAAATCTCTTCGCACTTTCTTGTTTTGGCTCGACGGAGATACAGATCCCCGCGCAGCTCGCCGACGAATTGCACACGCTCCAGAGAGCGCATGAGGCCGTGTGAGGTTTCGAGTTTGATTGGGTCGTACTTGGCTAGGATTTCTTGGCCTTTTGCTGTGCTTGTGTTGATGAGCTCCGTGACGGTATGTGCTGGACATTGAGCTGGCACGAGAGGATCTGCGGCAAGCCATTGTATGGCTTCGTCTAGTTGAGCCTGCTCTGTGGCAGATCTTGGATGGCGAGAGCGCACGGAAGGCACGAAGCTGTCTGGAGATTCTGACATGTTGGTTGATGGCGCGGAGTGTCGCGGAGATGAATTGTTTTGTATTTGTCGAGTTGATGTAGAACGCTGAAGCTTTGAGGTGCTCTTCAGGTCGTGAGCCATGGTGAATATCGTTTCTTGGAAAGTACGAAGATCGCGCACGTGGCCGTCCCAAAGCGTTGTGACTTGCTTCGTGACTGCTTCGTCGTGCAACTCGACCCGCATTGTATGGCGGAAAGTTTGCTCAGAGGAGTGATGTACGTCTCAGGCTCAGAATCAGAGTAGCAAGCAGAGCGCGTAATATCTTGACGCATTTCGGTGCACCTGAGGCCAAGTTCGGTTTACAGAGGCCAATCATGTCGGATTTTAGAGCCAACGTTTCGGTCAATGATTGATGATGACTGGGAGGGCCTTAGAGTTTCGCAGATAGGGCATTTACGACCGGTCTGAGATAGACGTTGGTGGGAACGCAGATGATCGCCCTGTATTTTTGCTTATTGCAGAGTATCTTAGAGATAAGATCACTGCCAAAGTCAACCGCTCATCTCTCAGTTCTCTTTGGAAGTCCTTCCATTCTTCTTTCT
Source organism: Cladosporium sp. VS III D KN 1 (assembly GCA_019775635.1). Lineage (NCBI taxonomy): Eukaryota > Fungi > Ascomycota > Dothideomycetes > Cladosporiales > Cladosporiaceae > Cladosporium > Cladosporium sp. VS III D KN 1. The sequence goes on from JACWFN010000037.1 coordinate 1,031,739, forward strand.
CCAAGCTTCGACACCACGATCAATCTCCTTCATAGAAACGCCATCCTTCACCAGCTGCATAACCACACCGAGCGTCTCGACATTCTTGTTCCTGCTCTCGTCATCGAAGAACAACATCTCCTCGTACTCGAGCTCGCTCTTCTTTTTAAGTTTTGCGAAGTGCGTTTTCTTGTCTCCTGGGTAGATTTCTAAGTGGTCAAACATGCTCATGGCGTGCTTCGAAGATGCTTCAGGAATTTTGAGCATCGTCAAAGCTTCCCTTGCAAGCTCAGGAGCGCAAGTTCGGCTCGCAGCGCCGAGGACGATGTCTTTTTGTTTGATGGAGCTCAAGATGGCAGCAGTGTCGTTGTAGAAGCCGTATGCCTCGCCGTAGCGGTCCTTGATCGTCAGACCATCAGACGAACGCTTGAGAGGTGGTGTGACGTGAGTGTCAATCCAGAAAGGCCAAAGTGTGTAGTCCAGGTCGAAGACAATCATCTTTGGTAGTGGCAAGCCATCGTTGAATGTAGAGGGCCCTCCAACAGCCTCGGCAGACTTTGTTACGGTCGTGGTATCGTCGTCGGCGAAGACGATCGCGGGCTCACGGTTGGAGCGGCGAGTCATGGTTGCTATGAAAAGCGCAAGGAGGAGGACTATAAAGCCTTCCCGTCTAATAAGGAATCGTTTATGGTTGCCTATCACGCCCGGGAATGTAAGACGGAAGGATGGCGTTGTGGCGAATAGAGGCGGTTCCAAATGAGATTTCTAGTAGACTACTTTAGTTGAAAAGAGGGCGAAAAGAGATGTGTAAGTGAATAAAAAAAGTTTGTTTATCCAAAAGTGCAATGACTAGAGTGATGAGTCTCATCAACCTGGATGACGTTGGTGGGGGAGTGCAGGCAGCGAGCAGCGAGCGAGAGAGGGTCCAGCTCGATTGAGCTTCACTTCGCAGCAGCTTGCCAAACGCCGACAACAAATACATTCGCGAGGTATCAGTACACGACACGCGACTTCTCTTCCACCCGCAACTGTCGAACGGCACATACACCACACTCATCCCAACTGGCCACTACCACACATCCTCCACCATGGCAGGCAAGGCGGCGACCTCAAACCCGCTCATCTCGAGCAAACCCTCCGACTCGCCTCTAGCCGTGCAACTCCACCCACTCGTCCTCCTCACAGTATCCGACTACATCACACGACACACACTCCGCCAACAGAGTGGGCTCATCGTCGGCGCCATCTTCGGCCAGCAGAATGGTCGCAACTTCACACTCGAGCACGCCTTTGAGTGCAAGCTCTCGGACAACAACGATGCTCCACTCGACAGTGAGTGGTTCTTGAAGCGTGTGGAGCAGTATCGCGAAGTACACAAGGCGCCTGCGCTGGATCTCGTTGCTATGTTCATGTCAAGCTCTGCGGATGGCCCGCAGCCTGCGCATCTGCCAATCCTGAACCACGCACAGTCTTTGGTCGGAAACGACAACATCATGCTATTGCTGTTCCAGCTGGATATGGTTGACAAGATGGAGGGAGGCAAACTGCCTATCGGGCTCTACGAACCCTACCAGGAGCCTTTGGGCGAGGCATCTGAGATGCGCTTCCGAGAACTCAGCTTTGAGGTGGAAACAGGCGATGCAGAGATGATTGGCGTGGACTTTGTGGCAAAGGGTGGTGGAAACGCTACGGCCGTACAGGGCGCTCAGACCGCAGATACAAGTGCAAAAGACAAGAGAGCAAAGGGCAAAGGCAAGAGCGAGAGCAAGGACGACAAGGAAGATGCCAATGGCGACGGAGCTCCCACGAATGTGCTGAGCCGCGAGGATGACGAGCTCATCGCATCTCTCACAGCCAAGGCGAACGCCATCAAGATGCTGAACCAACGCATCAACCTCATCCGCTCATATCTTACCTCATTACCAGAGAGCTACCTGACCGACGCGAACTCGACCACTGTTCCCGCCGAGGGCACGAACTACCCACTTCTTCGCAACGTCAACTCGCTGGTGTCACGCTTGCCGCTTCTTACGCCACCAACAGCGACTCCTATCACAAATGGCTCAGCCGAAGCGGCAGCATATTCATTGCACCAGACGGCAAGCCGCGAGCAGCAAGACGTCCATCTCACGTCTCTCCTAGCGGCCTTGACACGCTCCGTTAGCGAAGCACAGACATTGTCTTCCAGATTCCACTCGGTACAGCGTGAGCGCAACATCAAGGAACGCAACACGTTCCTGCCCAATATGAACCAATCGAACTTCTTCGGAGGTGAGCGCAGCAGCTTCGTCGACTCGCCGGAGCTTTAGGGAAGCGCCAATGCGGATACGGCGTTGCAAGCCGCGATCAACGAGTCTCTTCGCAGTACTGGCAAGTATCACTATTGAGCGAGCATGGCGTTTTTTTGGGAGCATCACGATTACGAGCAGCACGGCTACGGCGCTGCAGTGCATCAATGCGGTGGTATTTAGGCATTGAATGGGGTAGAAGGTGACTGGACTCGAGATAGAAAGACTGGGTGCATGTGGAAGGTTTCTGATCATGTCGTGCGTACGCAGTGGCGAAGTACATATGCACGCGAGCCAAGGCTGGCGTACGTATGCAGCGTGCAATGTGGGTGGCCACGAGGCTGTGGACAGGGGATCAGTAGGCAGCCACTGGAGCAAACAGTACATGTATGGCAATTGGAATGATCGATTGCTGCATCAAGATCTCAAATCATCTTCATTCCGGTATAGTTTCCACTTCTTCAACCATCGTCATCGCGCGTGAAGAAGAGCAGCAGAAGAGAGCCGTGCGTACTACGTCACGCAGTGTGTGGAGTTTCTCTGGGGTGGGCGGCGGCGGGTCGACGCTTTGAACTAGCGAGGCGACACCAGCCCGACGAGACAGCTACACCTCACTGTCTGCACCGCCAACCACACACACCATCCTGCGCGCAATTGCCGCACACCACACACATCATGTCGCAAGTCCTCCGCAGCGTCAAGAACGTCACCAAGGGCTACTCCTCCGTCCAGGTCAAGGTCCGCAATGGTATGCACCGCTGACACTTGCTCTACCACGAGCACCACTCTGCGCCGGAGCACTATGACTGACCAATTCCGCCAGCTACCTCAAACGACCCATGGGGTCCCACGGGTACCGACATGGCAGACATTGCCCGCATCACCTACAACAGCAGCACCGATTTCTACGAGGTCATGGACATGCTCGACAAGCGTCTCAACGACAAGGGCAAGAACTGGCGCCATGTGCTCAAGAGTTTGAAGGTATTGGATTACTGCTTGCACGAGGGCAGCGAGCTGGTCGTCACGTGGGCGCGTAAGAACATCTACATCATCAAGACCTTGAGGGAGTTCATATACCTCGACGAGGAGGGACGCGATGTTGGCGCAAGCAGTATGTCTCACACTACTTACAATGGCTGTTTGCAAGCACGCATCGCTAACATGAGATAGTCCGGCACTCCGCCAAAGAGCTCACATCGCTCATCATGGACGAAGAGCGTCTCCGTACCGAGCGCGCCAACCGCGGCTCCTGGAAATCCCGAGTCACCGGTCTGGAAGATATGGGTGCCATGGGTGGATACCAGGGCGAACCTTCCATGCCACAAAGAGAGAACAGACAGCGCGCACGTACTCATGATGACGATAATGATCTCGAATACCGATTGGCGCTCGAGGCGAGCAAGAACGAGGCCGAAGAAGCCGCAAAGAGGAAGCCACAAGGTAACGAGACTGACGACGACCTTGCAAAGGCGCTCAAGCTCAGTCAGGAGGAGGAAGAGCTGCGCAAGCGCCAGCTAGAAGATCAGAATCAGGCAAACTTGCTTTTCGACGACACACCCGCCCAGGCTCCTCAGCCGACCGGTTTCAACCAGGGTTATCAGCAGCAGGCTGCGGTAGACTGGTTCGGAAATCCTGTGCAACAACAGCAATCTCAACAGACAGGCTTCTTGAACAACCAGTACAACCAGCCTACAGGTATGCAGCCTCAGCAGACTGGCTTCCAGAACGGATATGGCGGATATGGATACCAGCAACCTCAGCAAACTGGTTTCCAACAGCAATCTTTGCAGCCACAGAATACCTACAATCCTTGGGCTCAGCAAATGAATGGATTCGGCCAGCAGCAACAGCAGCAGCAGCCCATTCAGGAGCAGCAGACTGCAACTCCCGGCTCGAACAACCCTTGGGCAACTCCAGCTCAGACCCAGTCACCCATCGCCGCACAGCCTACAGGAAGCAACAACCCTTTCGCCACCCACCGCCCTCCTCAATCTACCACGCCAAAAGCTCCTACTCTTTCAAGCCTACAAGAGCAACAGACTGCCAACCAATTCAACTCGCGTCCCAACCCAATCGCAAATTTCTCACCTTCTCCCGCGCAGCCACAGCAACAAGCGCCACCCATCCAGCAACAAAACACCCAAGACCCTTACCAGTCGCGACTCAACGCCCTTCTTGCTTCTGGCGAAGGCCAAGACACATTCGGCAACGTCGGCGACATGCGTCTACCCGCCCAGCACACTGCTCCTGGAACCTTCGTCAACTCCGCTGGTGCAGGCTCAATGGGCCGTCTAGAAGCAGCAAAGACCGGCAACAACCCTTTCTTCAACCAACAGCAACCTCTCCAAGGACAATACACCGGCATGCCTGCGACGCAATTCCCTGCGCAGACCGGGTTTGGCGCAAGTCAGAACAACAACCCATTCGGCGCTAGACCTGGACAACAGGGCCAGCAACAGCAACAGGGCGGTGGAAGCTTGATTGATCTGTAGAGAATCGGGAGATGAATCATAACATTTTTGGCGCTTCAAAGTTGCAAACTATTTTGTTCTATTCAAAGCACGGGTAGGGTTCCTTCGGGCGGAGGGAACTGGTATATAGCGTGTCAAATTGATACCCTTTTTTTCTTTTTGTGAACTCGATGTCAACATTGTCAGTATCTCCAATAGCCCTTGACCTGCATGGTTCTTAGGGTTCTAGATCTGCTCTTTTCTACGGCTCTTTAGAAGACGCTTGACGCATGGAAGCAGTTGCCCCACAATCATCAGCTCAGCACGCACCACTTCACATGCGAGCCAGCTTGCCCTGACATTCAATACACTAGTCAATATCTTGCCCTCTGCCCAGAGCAACACACACCCACACCAATCGCTCACATACCATTCGGCAACCCACCATGACATCCAAAGTCACCTCCGTGACCTCCTCCGCACACTTCCGCACCCTCACTTCCTCCTCCACCTTCACAGTCGTCGACTTCTACGCCGACTGGTGCGGCCCTTGCAAGGTCATCTCGCCCGTCTTCGAACAGCTCGCCAGCGCAGAGAGCAAGCCTGGCAAGATCATCTTCTGCAAAGTCGACGTGGACGCGCAGCGAGAGATTGCGAGCAACTATGGCGTTTCTGCGTACGTCTACCAGCATCTTTTAAGACATGAATGAGTTTCGACTAACACCAATCGCACAGCATGCCCACCTTCCTCATCCTCCGCGGCACCCACGTGAAAGAAACAATCCGCGGCGCAAACCCCACCGCTCTGCGCACCGCCGTCCTCGCAGCCGCCGCAGACGCCGCCAAAGGCCCCGGTGCGACTGCTGGTGCTTTCTTCTCCGGCAAAGGCCAGACTCTGGGCTCGGACACCACTCCTTCTGCGGCGAGACACGCGGGCCCGAATTTGGGCGGCGCAGTCAGCAGTCCGGCGGCTTTTGCGCAGGGTACGGGGTTGCCGCAGACGGTGGTGAGGTTTTTGGGATTGTACTTTACGACCCTGTTTAGTGCAGTGCCGGCTGAGGCGGCGGAGGTGAGCCCGTTTAGAGTGCAGAAGAGTGGTGGGGGTGGTGTGAGGGTTGGTGGGTTGAGGTGAGTGTGACTGGAGGTGGGATATTGAGTGTCAGGGAGAGGTTTTGCTGGGTTGGCGTTTATGATACCATGGTTTTCTTTTCTTCTATTTCTATCTTGGGCATTTCTTGCGTGGACGATCGGTCAAAAGGACTGCTGACGGCAATTATACTTTGGCCCTTGATCCCATTAGATGGTGTCCATTGGGACACTACTTTCTATAATTCTTCTTTTTTTCTCCTTTCTTTCCCTCTACTCGTGCAACAGGTTGCCACTACTGGCGTGTTCCTCGGACATCACCCGTCGCTGCTTGAAGTGCAAGAGAGCGCTTTGGAAGACTCCAACTCGCGGAGCCGAGGCGTGTGGCACGCATTAAGGTAATGCCCAAGGACGAGTCCTTGTCCTACCCTACGACTTCAAGCCCCAATTGCCCTTGGGCGTTGGCATCGCAGTACAAGCACCAACATCGCCACCTCAAGACCATCATTCCTTCCACCTCCACGAACACCACTCATAAGGCGCCATCTCATCCCAGCTAGCATCACCCGTCGTCTGCCCCTCTTCCACACACTCCAACCCTGCAGCCTCAAACTTCTCCCACAGATCGCGGATAACGTCCAGATACGCGTGGCGCAGCACATACGCCAGAACAAACCTCGACGCCTTGCCCTTCGCCAGCCACGTCGTGACAGTCTGCAGCAGCAGATCTGGGTGCTCTTCGTCGTACACGACGTCTGCAGCTAGGATGATGGGGAATTTGTGCGTTGTTGGGTCTAAGTCTGGGACTTTGCCAGCATTGGGCTCAGGCTGGTGGAATGAGAGGTTTGTTGGTTGGAACCAGTCGAGCGAACCGCATGTTACTTTGACGTTAGAAGCCGCGAGAGCAGTGGCATTGGCTTCCACCGTCGCCGCCGTTCCGACGACGATGGAGGGCAGGTCTGTGAGGATTGCGTTGCGTTTCCAGAGGAGAGCACCAGTCAGACCGACGAGGGCTGTGCCTGCGCCGAGTTCAAGTATTGTGGGCTGTTGTGATGATTCTTCATTTTGTGATGCCTTGCTTGCAGCTAGAGCTTCTGATACGTCGATTTTGTAGAGTTGATTTGCCAAGATGAATGATGCGCCCCATGTGGACAGAGATAGATTGTCGGCACCGCTGCCCTTGGGCTCGACGATGCTGATGCCGATTTGAGAGGAGTCGCTAATTTGGACTTTTAGGGTTTGGCCGTGGCGATCGGTCATTTTGGATGTTGATATGGATAGATCTGGATTGTAGTATTTTGGCTTTCCTGCCTTTACTTTTTATCTTTTGCACTTTGCAGGGCAATTTTGATTCTTGACTGTTGTTGTTGAAGAAGGATTTTTGGCTTTTTTTGGTTCAGAAATTCTCCGAGCAACATCATGCTCTTGTTCTGGCAAAGCCGGACGATTTGGACGACTACGAGACCATTATCTGCAGTGCGCCTGATACATTTTCATTTCAAGTCGGAATGTCAGCAAATTGGCTGCCCTGAGCCAATATCCGGTTGTGCAGTCCGCAGTCTACGAAATGCTTGTTCCAGGTGCTGGACAACGCGCGGCTCGTTTGTCCTGCCTCCTCTGGTGCTTTTCGACTTCAACTCGACGTCAGAATCTTATCGATTATGATATGACACTATCATAATACGTAACGAGCCTCCGTCCGAATCTTATACCAGAGTGATCTGGTTCAAAGAGACGCCATTGTCAACAATGCTCCTGTCAACCTCGATCCTCGCGACAAATGCAAGTGTCAGGCTAACATTTACTCTTCAACAAGTCAATTTGAACAGGTGATGATATAGAGCATCCAAGTTCTCGAGATATCTTATCCTGCTCATATAATTATGTGACAGGAAAGCAGCCGATGGTGGGACGTCGACCAAGTGTAAAAAGCAAGTTACGCAAAGAGGAAAGGCCGGCCCTTCACCGACTTTAATAAAAGTCACGATTTGAGCACGAAGCATTCACATAAGGAACACACTGTTACTTTCATCATGTGCTGCTACGTGATGCTTGACGACATATAATCCAATGCCAAGAGACAGTACCGATTTCATGCATTATTGATTGGACGGCAGATGCAGGGCACAGGCTGGATTCGGCAGCAGGCTCAGCCTTGCAAGAGCGAAACCTGCTGGTGTCTCAATACCTCAGATGCCACTATTATGACCAGCACTGCTTCAGCATAGCCGAAAAGACCGTCGTCCATTTGACCCTCGCTCGACTGGGCTGACGCAACTTGAGTTGATGGAATGTCGAACCCAACGCCAGGGTTGCCCATGCGCGCGAACCATACATATTCAGGAGTAGAAGCGAGAGACAATGCCAGGATACACATGGGCGATAATCATATTGGCATCACGATCAGTAGGTCGAAGATTACACAGGGTTTTCCGCTTGCTCTCAGCTAATCTATGCGTTCCTAGACTCTCTCGCGGACCATGCACTGTCTAAGCTCCATAGTAGGGCCAATTTAGCAAAGCTCAAGACTGCCAGCGAAGCGACTTATGATTCATGCGCAGAAGGTGGTCTAGCTACATGTCTTCATGGAACACGGATCGACTTGCTCCAGAAGATCACAAGTTGGACAAGAGACCCGCAGGGCAAAAGAATTCTCTGGTTGTGTGGAAAAGCTGGTATCGGAAAATCCACCATAGCTCGTACCATCGCGAGGCAACTCGAGGCAGAGGGACACCTAGGGGCCTCGTTCTTTTTCAAACGCGGTCGCGCCGAACGAAGTGATGCGAAGCTGTTCTTTCCAACAATCGCCAAGCAGCTTGCAGATCAGATTCCAGACCTTGGACAAGCAATTGCAATTGCACTCGAGCATGACTCCTTGCTATGCGAGAAACACATGACAAAGCAGTTCGAAAAGCTGTTACTACACCCCTTGCGGAGGTCTCTTTCAGACGATACACCCTCGAAAGATCGCTTCCTCGTCGTCGATGCGCTGGACGAGTGCGAGGACGTGGAGCAGGTCCAGACCCTTCTCAAGCTCCTCAAACAGATCGAAAATGTTATGGTGGCTAGAATCCGCATCTTAATAACAAGCAGGCCAGATCCTATCCCGATATGGGGCTTTGAAGACATGCCTGCCAGTGTACTTGAGGACATGCAGCTTGAGCGGGTTCAGGTACATTCTATAAAAGCAGACCTCAAAACCTTCTTCAGCCACGAACTCGATCGCATCAGGAGGGATTACCACAGACGCAATCCGTTCGACTCGTTACACACGGCCTGGGCAACACAAAACGACATTGACCTACTCGTGGAAAAGTCACATCCCCTTTTCATCGTGGCATTCACGCTGTGTAAGCTCCTGGCTACGTCAAACAGCCCGCAAGAGGACCTCCGCATATTACTCTCGCAGATGGAAGGGCATGCATTGTCCGCCGGACTTGAAGCAGTGTACCTGCCTGTGCTACGGCAAGTCGTTGGCATGACTAGTGCAAGTCGTAAAGAAGGCAGATGTTCTATGTTCAGAACGATAATCGGATCTCTCATCCTATTATACGACCCTTTGTCGGCCACGTCGCTGAGCGCTTTGCTGGGCATGCCGACATCAGACATCGGCGGTCTCATTCCGCCTCTGCGGTCTGTTCTGAATGTTGCTGAGAAAGAAAACGGTGCGCCAGACCCACTCGGGACGATCAAACTCTTCCACTTGTCTTTCCGGGACTTTCTCCTCGGCCCAGATCTAGCGACACACGACGAGGGCAAGGCCTTCTGGATCGACGAAAAGGCAACTCATAGCAGGTTGGCAGCTAATTGTCTTCGACTTCTTAGCGAGGGCACACTCTCAGAGGATGTGTGCCGTGTCAAAGCTCCAGGTACGCGAAGAGGAGAAGTAGGTAAGGCAAAGATTGTAAAGCACCTGCCCAAAGAAGTTGCATATGCCTGCCAATACTGGATCGACCATACTGTGAAGACACAAGACAACATTCAGGATGATGGCACGGTCCATCAATTTCTGAAGAAGCACCTCCTTCACTGGATGGAAGCAATGAGCTGGCTTGGGAAAACGTCTGACATCATCTATCGCATTGATACTCTGCGGCCCATGATCGACGTAGGTTGTATGCCGGGACTAGTCCCATGACGCTTGACTGACACTTATTCTCAAGGTGAATTTAGGCAAGAGGCTTGCAGGTCTGGTAGAGGACGCCAGCCGTTTCGTGTTTCGCAACCGCTATATCATTGACACAGCACCATTACAGATATACTTGTCAGCGTTACTCTTCGCACCTTCTGCGACCATTATACGTCAAGACTTCGGCGGAGAGCTGGGAAATTACTTTGATGTAATGCCTCGTGTACCAGACACGTGGGGCGCAGAGAGACAAAAGCTAGAAGGGCACCAGGGGTTTGTGACAGCTGTGGCGTTCTGTTCGAATGGCAAGACGATTGCTTCAGCATCGTACGATGATACAATCAGGCTATGGGACGCAGTGACAGGCGACGAAAGGCAGATGCTCGTTGGCCACAACAGAGGCGTCTACGCTGTGGCATTTTCCCCTGATGCTACTACAGTGGCCTCTGCATCCTCGGATAAGACCATCAAGCTATGGGATGCCATGACTGGTGAGCAAAAGTGGTCTTCCAGTACTTCTGCTGAGGTACATGCTATCGCCTTCTCATCCGAAGGCAACGTAGTAGCGTCAGGATCGGCAGACGGAACAGTGAAGCTGTTGGATGCGAGAACGGGCACACAACTACTAGAGACTAAGGAACACGAAGGGAACATACAAACTTTAGCCCTCTCGCTAGACAGCAAGTCACTAGCATCGGGATCGGGCGACGTAGGGGTAAAGCTGTCAAACATGGCGACAGGACAGGAGAAGTGGAAGAAGAAGGAAAGAGTGTATGCTGTGGTCTTTTCGCCAGATGGCAAGATAGTAGCGTTGGGGTGTGGCGACCGCAACGTAAGATTACACGATGCAGAGACAGGCAAGGAGATACAGCGACTGAAAGGACACAATCTTTTAGTGTCCACGGTGGCCTATTCCTCGGATGGCCAAACACTTGTATCAGGATCTTACGACCGCACGATCCGATTATGGAACACAACGACAGGAGAAGAGTTGCAGAGGTTTGACGGCCACGAGGATTTCGTTTTGAGTGTGACAATGTCGCCGGACAATCGGACGGTGGTCTCAGGATCGCAGGACAAGACAGTTAGGTTGTGGAACATAGCAGTAGGTGAGGAAAGTCCACGACTGGAGCGACACAGTGATGATGTCAACGTTATTGCCTTTTCCCCGGATGGAAAGACAGTAGCGTCAGGTGGTAAAGATGGTGTGATCAAGCTATGGGATCCAGTGAAGGGCAAGGAGAGGTGTAGCCTCCAAGGGCATGACACATGGATCTGCGCTCTATCGTTCTCACACGACAGTGCAATACTGGCGTCTGGCGTTGAAGGTGGCGATACAATAGTCAAAACATGGGATGTGGTGGAAGGCCGAGAGAGGAAAAGGTTTGAAGGACATCTTGGAAGTGTCAGAGCGATCGCCTTTTCATCAAATAGCAAGATGTTGGCTTCTGGGTCGTGGGATAGAACGATAAGGCTGTGGCACGAGAGTACTGGTCACCAAGAGCGGAAATTCGAAATATCCCTTGAAGAAGAAAAGCTGAGATCCAGAATCCACCTGGGTGAGGTTGAGGCTTTAAGCATCTCGCCAGATGGCACGACTATCGTTGCATGGTCGGATGACGGGGAACTGAGGCTGTTTGACGTGGCGACAGGAGCGGAAAAGCAGAAGATCGAATGCTGGGGAGGTGAGATTCAAGCTCTAGCCTTTTCGCCAGATGGCAGGACTGTAGCTTCAGCATCGTACGGCCAGGAAATAGGAATACACGACATCCAGACAGGTGTTGTGAGTCGGGAGTTTCAGACTCCTCGGGCAGCGAGGAGAATCCGGTTCTCTCAAAGCGGAACGACCCTAGAAACCGATATCGGGGCCCTCGATCTCAGCGTTGATGTTGACACACATTCAGCACCTAGCACAGGAGTTTGGCCCGCAATCTTACTGGAATCAGTCTGGGTCAAAATTAACGGCGCAGACTTTCTATGGCTGCCGCATGAGTATCGCGGTACTTCACACGACACATTCGGCTCATCACTCGCTATTGGCCAGGCCTCTGGGAATGTTTCATTCTTCTCTTTCAGGGAATCTCGTCAGGTGTAACGCTCGGTCGCCAGACAGCGTCAGCCTGCATTTGAAAAGGCATTGGATTTATGTACTTGCAATTGATATCCCCCTAAAACCCAGCTAGTCGTCGCCACCAGGTACTTCAGACGACAAGTCATCGACGGAGGATGGAGGCGTCAGATCTCTACCAGGGACTTTGCGGACAGCCTTTTGTCGTTTTCGCGGCTCGGGCTCAGACTCCCACTCTTCAGCATTCCGTACTCTCTTCTTTCTCGACCTCCTGGCCATCGCTTTTTGCAGGAGCATGGTCACGTTGAACATACTTTGCACGTGCGAGCCGGCGTTGGACACAAAGTTCACCATATCTAAGCCTGTGATTTGAAGCTCCGTTCGATTTGCCGCTTCCGCCAGATGCCGGCCCAGCTTTGCAGACTCCTTCTCGCTCAGAAAGGTCTTGTTTGCGAGATCGATCTGTAGATAGACTGAGCTCATGCAGCGATTCGATGGTGCAGGATGCGGTGCTTTCCTCTTTTGCGAGATTTCAAGAGGCACCAGGCGGATGTGGCGAACGATAGAGCTTTGCAGGCGATTCAGCAACTTAGGTGCTTGACTTTCAAGGCGTTTGCGGATGCGGTTGTCGAGATGGTAGGTGTCAAACGACCTTAGCTTGTTGGCTTTGTACTTTTCGTATTCCTCTTTCAGCGTCACGATCAGTGCGTTGGTGTATGAGCTCGGTCCGGGCATGGGTGTTATCCTGTCCGTGGCGGCGAGCGTTTCAAACGTTCGAGTATTGTTTCCGCCGTTTTTCATGATCTCGGCTGCGTAGCAGCAGTCCATGATTGTGAGAACATCTGCATCCGCAGACTGGAGACAGCTATCGGCGATTTTCCAATTCGCCCTTGGGATGTAGGCGGTCTGACCATGCTCGGCCGTTTGTCGGGGATCTATGGTGCTGCATCGACGGTCAGCATTTGGCCGACAGAGGTACGGATGATTTGAGTACATACCCTGAGATGAAAAATTGATCATCGCCATCCACTTTGTCAAGAGTCCCATGCCCGCTGTAATAGACTATGAGGAGAGTGCCTCGATGATGTCCATCGTGCTGGTGCACGAACGACGCGATATGAAGATTCAGTTGTGCCTCTGGCTTGCTTTGATGGCAGTCCAACGTGGCAGTCTGAGTCGTGAATCCATAGTCGTCACGCAGTACCTTTTCGAGATCTTCGGTCTGACGTCGCACAAAACGTTAGCTGGACATTGTATCGGTGGTGCTTTATGGATATTTACCTCTTTCGTGCATCTCAAGTCTTTGTCGAGTTGCTCATCCCATCGGATCAACAACACCGAAACTCGTTGATAGCGATCAGATACCCCGAGCTCTCGACAGACTGCAGCGTTGAAATGGCGGCGCATGGCCTCAGTCCGCTTGCGAATGGTCTGCACCTCCATACTGCGGTCGATATCAGTATACAGCTTGTAGCTGATAAGCCTCTGCGTGAGGGTTCTGGGGCCGCGGAAACGACTACATGTATATAGGAAGCCGCCAGCCGCAAAGTCAGCCGTGTTTGGATGAACGGTGGGATCACATGTTCCATACTAGCCTGATGCCAACAAGCGATTGTTACTTCGCCCATCTCAAAATGCTTCGCCCACACACGTGCCAGGGTGCGCGCGGCTTGGACGATTGTGGCTGCATGAAGTACCGGCGCCTATCAACACCACTAAAAGCTCAGCCGCAGCAGCCGAAGGAAAGCTGAGCTTTGCAACGCACAAGCTACATGACAAGAGGCAGACGAGGCAGACATGTTGGTAAGCGTTGCATGTGCGCGCCATAGTGCAGCATCTACCTTGACAGTGCCTCAGTAATTCTTATAATGCACACAGCCTCAACGCCTGGTTTGGGTGTGAATGCTCTCATCCAAAGACATAAGTTATAATCGCAAGGCTGCCGGGTCTATTGAAATCACCAACTTCATTGGCACCAGAGATACGCTATCTTGACAGCCCTGTTTCGATATCTCGAATCTGCACCATGGATCCAGTTGTTAGTTGTGCCTCAAATCCTTGCATTGGGACTGTGCTGATTGACGACGCAGATTCGCGAAGATAGCGGGTCCGACGATGACTATAAAGCTTATGTTCCACCGGGACAATTCAAAATGGTGAGTCGCTGCAGAGAGCTTGGAACACGGTGCTGGCTAACATGGCTACCACACAGCCCAGAGCCGCGTTCAAGGCCGAAGATGCCGTGTCCATGAGTGTCAAGTCAGGCACCAGTCAAGTTAGGAAGAACTTCAAGGTCGCGGCCAGGAGAGAGTCTCTCGAGAAGAATGCGGCAAAGCGGAAGTGGGAGTATCAGCTGAAAGACGCTAATGGCGTCCTGCATGCAGATGGGGCTTGGTTCCAGGAGGTCAAAGATGGGCTGTGTAAGCGAGGATAGCTCCCGATTGAGATCATCATGAGACCCATTTCCGGTGAAAGACATCAGAGCGTGATAATTTCTTTGCCTGAGGCTGGGTGCACCATTGTGATATACGAAGTGGGGGCCATTGTGACATTGCTCGGTGAGATTGTCAGCTTTTTCTTGTTCACTATTGAACGTGCGTTGTTTAGCCGAACATCCATAGCAATGGATCAATCATCGATGGTAGATCCTATTAGTCCGTATGACGACAAGACACTGGAGTCGCCAACAACTTTCGGTTCGAGCTCGCAATGTGATTTGGAGTCGCAGAAGACTCAGCCAGGTGAGCATATATGCGATGGGAAGCGATGATATCGATTTCAGTAAACAAATTCCCTAATGCAAGAGCAGATGGCGTGCGGGTGAGCTGGCGCCAATGGCTCGAGCGTTTTCTTTCACACCGTGCTACGACAAGAGAAGCGGATGAAGACACCGACTCATGTCGCTACGATACCACAACACGAGAACGTGAGTATCGATACGATCGATGTCCATAGCATGCTATGTGCACACCAATATGTTCTTCAATTCACGCGATTGCAGTGGACAGTGCTCCGGACGGTCACCCAAAGCTGGCCACATTCCTTTCGAGTGATCGGAATTTCATGCAGTATCGTGCCTTCAATTATCTGCATGCACGCCTGCTGCTATCGGTTCAGCATGACATCGAATCCCTTGAGCGTGAGCTCGACGAGCTCGACCAGGCAGATGCGACAGGCGACAACGAAGATCCATCCGTATCCGAGACATGTGATGATAATGGAGCTCGTATTTGCGAAGTTGCGGAAGATCGTATTGAAAGGCCGAGATCTGTTGTAATGGCGGACCTCGAGAAGCGACTCATGGCTTACGGTAAGGCGCATACATGGTCAGTTTCTTGAAGATGTGTCCACACTCACATCTCGCAGACCGAATTCTGTTGAAGTCGAAGAAAGTGAGCGCCCTGCAGCGCCCTGCCGAGAGTGACTGGCGGAGTGTTATGAACTGGATTTATCGTTCCGGCACTCTGACCGAGGGCGAGCAACAGTTCATCAAGAAGAAAGAAGATCTAATCACGCTCCGCCGGGGCCGAGAATGCGCTGGCTTTGATAATCTCGTCGAGCGGACGCTGAGGGCCGCAGACCGGACTTTTGTATGGTGCGGGTGGAAAAGCAATGTGATTAAGGCGAGTCTCCCTTCAGGCGAAAGTGTGCGTTCTCGGCTGTTAACACCCAGAGCAGCGGATTTTCGTAACCAAGGAGCTTCAGGCGAAGACCTCGGAAGACTGCGTAAGATATTACGACCCAGACCGCGTGGACAAGCTGGGCAACTTGATCATCATGATCATCATCTTCGTCCTCTTGGTCCTTCCGGTCTTGGCTCTTTATAGGACTTCGAGCATTGGCCAGACATCCCCGTTTGCAGCAATTGGTCTTCTAATGATGTTCACGCTTGTGTTTGGCGCAGCGATGTCAAGTTTGACAAAGGCAACCCGACAAGAGCTTTTTGCCGCGTCTGCTGCCTATTGTGCGGTGCTGGTTGTTTTCATCAGTAACTTCAGTACGCAGACGGTGGAGATTGCCAAAGGTTGACTTTGTAGCAAAGGCGTGAACGCGGCCTGAATGATGACTCGATGCTTCCAAAGGAGTTCACTCCTGACCCAAGAGCTGTTGTGCACGAGTTGCGACTGTGCGGCCAGACCTGAACCGTGAACATAGTCCACTGCGCACAAAATCATCTGCTTCAGTCAAGGTGAATGTAACGATCAGTATCGCCATTCAGCGCATCAAATATTGCGTGTACGCGGTCATCGTGGGCGCGGGACGCAATGGTGTCACGGAAGACAGCTCAATTGGAGCCTTCCTGGCCCAAGTCGCTTGTAACCACAAATTGAGGCATTTGCTGATGTAGTTGATACCGTGTTCAGAGCGTAGATGAGGCAGAGCGTTCCTAGGAACCAAGTCAGAGTAATGCTCTGACCTGAAGAGACGAAAGAGAGACTTCAGCATGAGCATTTATTGATCGATCGTGCTATCTATGACAAGATATTCATACCTTGACGTCTTCCGTGGAAGAGGTAGTTGGGGGTGTCTCTTCATCACTTTCATCATACTCAGCCAACCAGCCCTTGCACATCGTCACCGCTCTTTCCCACCGCTTAAACATCTTCTTACTAGCCTTGGCCTCCATCTTGGGCTCGAAAGTCGTTTGGCCAGCGGTGTTGACCTCACGCAATTCGTCGAAGTTCTTCCAAACATCGACTGCGAAGCCTGCGGCGATGGCGGCACCAAGGGCCGTCGTTTCACGCATCTTAGGCCGTACGATGGGAATAGAAACAAGATCTGCTTGCGTTTGCATGCAGAGTTCGGAATTGCTCATGCCGCCATCGACCTTGAGCTCGGCGAGCTTGTGTCCGCTGTCTTTCTCCATAGCATCGAGGATGGCTTTGGTTTGGAAACAGACGGCTTCGAGGGTGGCGCGGGCGATGTGGCCGCGTTCAGTGTGTTGAGTAATGCCGACTGAATTGCTGTTAGCCAGAGAGTTGAAATAGGCAGAAGTAGAAATTGAACTTACACATTGTGCCGTGAGCATCGTCAACCCAGTAAGGTGCGAAGAGGCCACTGAAGGCTGTCACGAAGACCAAGCCGCCATTGTCCGGGACTGTTTCTGCCAACTCTGTGATCTTGTGTGAAGCGTGGCTGAAGCCCATGTTGTGCATGAGGAACTTCACTCCGGAGCCTGCTACTGCAATGCTGCCCTCCAAAGCATAGACCGGAGTGCCGTTGAAATCGTATGCTACAGTAGCTAGAAGGCCATGTGTCGAAATGACTGGCTTCTCTCCGACGTTGTAAAGCAAGAAGCAACCAGTGCCGTAAGTGTTCTTGGCTTCACCGGGTTGGAAGCTCTTCTGTCCCACAAGGGCAGCGGACTGATCGCCCAAGCAGCCTGTGATGGGAAAGTCTTTGAGCGAACCGCTGGTGATCTGACCAAAAGATTTGGGATCGGCTGAGCGAACAATCTCAGGCATGTGAACTTTGCGCAGGTCAAACTCGTACGAGAAGAAGTCGAGCATTTGTTCGCTGTACTTCAGAGTGTGAATGTCCATGAACATCGTGCGGCTCGCGTTTGTCGGGTCAGAGACGAAGACCTTCTTCTCAGGGCCTCCATTGAGCTTGTACACGAGCCAAGCATCGATGGTGCCGAATGCCAGGTTGCCGGCCTCGTACGCCTTGCGGACTTTCTCTTCGTTCTTCAGAAGCCAGAGAAGCTTGGTCACGGATGGGTAGGTCGAGATGGGCAGACCGCACACATCTTGCAGCTTGTCACTGCCAGGTCGTGCTTTGAGCTCACGTGCAAGCGCTGCAGTCCTGGTGTCGGTCCATACAATAGCATTGTACAGAGGCTCACCGGACTTGATGTCCCAGCACACGGTGGTCTCTCTCTGGTTGGTGATGCCGATCGCCTTGATGCTGGATTTGGAGTGGCCGTCCTTCTCAAAGATCTTCAGCGCACCCTCAATACAGTTTTCGACAGATTGCACAATCTCGTTTGGATCATGTTCATGCCAGCTGGGAAGTGTTAGTTCATATATCTGTGGCGAGGGTTGGCAGTAAGTGAAGAATTACCCAGGATGCGGATAGATCTGTGAGAACTCCTCCTGATGAAGCGCCACCGGCTCGCCAGCCTTGTCGAATATCAGGAAGCGCGAGCTAGTCGTGCCTTGGTCGATGCTACCAACGAAGACCTCCTCAGTAGAAGCCATTACGGTGTTGCTGCGCTCGCCGGAGTCTTGATTTGTGATTTTGCTGACAGTCGCTGCTACTGGAAAAGACGAAGTAAGTTGCTTTGTACCTTTCTCGGCAGCAGCGAGGCGCTGCGCTTTAAAGCGAGCAGAAGTCGCGAAGTGATAGCATGGCGACAGAGTGGGTACCACGACGGGCAGCACCAACACAACCCGCGCGGGGCGACGACATGTGAATTTCACGGGGCAGCGGACCAAAGAGAAGGAATGCCATGCTGCCCCAGGCCTCGTGATCATCGTCTGGCGCCGGCGGTACTCTGCATGTCAGCGCTGGGCCAGCGATTTCTTCCGTCCTCTGCAACCCCGGCCACGCGCACTCTCGATCGTCGTAGACCCCTCTTCGCAATGACTCGCAGCCTGGTCTGCGGTATGCCCGGCGTCGCGACTATGCAAGTGAATGTGATGCGGCGTACATGAACGGCTGCTTGGGGACAGGGTTTGCCCGCAAGCCAAGCGTTGCACGGGAGAGAGAAGGATTTGGCCGCGGCCTCGAAAGATCGCCGTGCTCGCAGCTCGCCGGTCCACCTTACGCTCCACTTCCCCATGGGCGACTTCTGGGGGTGGAGCACGATCGCAGAGGCATTGACTTTAGCTCAATATCACTTCGATCAACTCTATATCAAGGTCACTTCATCGCTATAACACTCGTGATGCAACATTGCTCTTTGGAACGGATGTTATGCGGTTGTCTGCGTACTACAATGCGGAATGTGGAGGCTCAAGCCCTGTCTACCCGGACGATGCCATGCAGGTGGCGCACTCGCCTATTTTCATGAGCACCTTGTGTACCCGCGTACCTACTATTCTTCTGTACATCCCGTCCGCGTAAGGTGTC
The DNA here is from genome assembly GCA_019775635.1 of Cladosporium sp. VS III D KN 1. Lineage (NCBI taxonomy): Eukaryota > Fungi > Ascomycota > Dothideomycetes > Cladosporiales > Cladosporiaceae > Cladosporium > Cladosporium sp. VS III D KN 1. The sequence goes on from JACWFN010000037.1 coordinate 1,050,816, forward strand.
AGCACTTACAGTTGGTAAGTCACTAAACCACTGGGCGTCTTCAACGCATGAGCGGGGAACCTGGGCAGCTTGTTTCGTCTCGGTGGCAGTCGTACCAGGCGCTGGAATGCTGGTGTTGTCGAAAGCGTCAATGTGACAGCCGTCAGCCGTTTGCCTCCCAGTCAGGTGATCTGTCCCGTTGCATGTCCTATCTTGCGTCGAGGCCATGCAAGCCGTCGAGAAGCACCGAAGACACGGACGAGATAATGCAGGCACGGCATGCTTTGCAATCGCAACGATTGGAACCGCACGAACGGCTTTGGTATCACCTTGTGAAGCGCCGGGTTCTGCTTGTGCTCCAGACAAGTCGCATTCCATGATCGTGCGGAGATAATACCTCGCAGTGCATTAAGCGGTGCCACTCGGCAAGCAGTGCTCACCTCACGCGAGACTGACAGTCCTGCAGGATCCGACACCATTGTTAGCAATTGAATACAAACCACGCGCGGCCATGCTTGCTTGCATAGGGCCAAGGGCGTCTGTTGGTCCGCATTCGGTCGACGCCCTTTGTTGCTTGTCCCACGATGTGACCCTGAGTCTTTCCACCTGGGCCAGAACGGGCTGCACGACCGGGCCAGTACGTCGAGAACAGAGCTGTTACTTCGGTATGACCGTTCTCAAAGGCGCCTTGGAGGTTTGGACCTTCCCGAGTTGCGATAGATCCAACCGGCCGTTGGCGGCACAGTACATGCAACCTCCGATCCTACCTCGCTGACGAACCGCACGACGGCAAGACCTGCTTCGAAGGACGCTTACGGTCGAGCTGTCCAATCGACTATCTTTGGCCTATTTGCCGTCCTCGCAGCCCTTCCAGGATATCGCCGGTGTCCAGATCTCCTCACCCACGTCGTGAGGAGTTGTTGGGAAGGCGTGAGTCCTCGGCATCGCCATTATATCGCACCAGTGTTCTCAAGTTATAACCGTGGGCGATCCTGTCCGATAATTAATCAACAAGCTCCGATATCCACATCCTCCCAACTCATCGTTATATCACATCGATCATCATGGATATTTCCAAAGACACACCGCCTCCCAGTCCTGAACAGATCCACGTGACCCACGTGGAGCATAAGCGATCGAGCTCAGCAGGGACTAATAGTGCTTCCATCTTCGCTGAGACCGGACCAACGATCAATCGTAGCAAGACCAGAGAAGCCTTCACAAAGTCCAAGTCCTCCAACCCAGGGTTGACATGGCCTCGCATCCGGCATTATCTGAGGGAACCCTTCTCGGAGTTCCTGGGGACCTTCATTCTGATCATGTTCGGCGATGGTGTCGTTGCTCAAGTCGTACTCAGCAATGGCGAAAAGGGCGACTACCAGTCCATCTCATGGGGATGGGTAAGTATTCCCGCCATCCCGTCATCCTGTCGTCTTGATCCACTGCTGACACAACTACCCAACAGGGCCTCGGTGTCATGCTAGGCGTGTATGCATCTGGTATCTCAGGCGCCCACATCAACCCAGCAGTTACCTTCGCCAACTGCGTCTTCCGCAAATTTCCATGGCGAAAGTTCCCAGCCTACGCCCTCGCTCAAGTCCTAGGTGCCATGTGTGCTTCTGGTGTCGTGTATGCCAACTACAAATCAGCGATCGACACGTTTGAAGGCGGCGTCGGCATTAGAACAGTGCCAGGGTATTCTCCCAATGCTAGTGCTGGCATCTTCTGCACATACCCGGCCGAGTTCATGACGAAGACTGGACAGTTCTTCTCAGAATTCATCGCCAGTGCGCTGCTGATGTTCCTTATCTATGCGTTGAAGGATGATGGAAACATAGGTGCAGGTCCCTTAACACCTCTGGGTCTGTTCTTCGTTATTTTTGGTATTGGTGCTTGTTTTGGCTGGGAGACAGGATATGCTATTAATCTGGCAAGGGACTTTGGTCCGCGCTTGATGTCGTACTTCCTCGGTGAGTCATCTTCCAGAGCCGCGATCATTGCCGTCGTGGAGGCATATGCTGACAGTGTCGGCCACAGGATATGGACATGAGGTGTGGGCAGCCGGCAACTACTATTTCTGGGTAAGTATCCATTCTCCCCCTTGACCTACAGCCAATTTCGTGTCTGACAATCGCAGGTCCCAATGGTAGCGCCTTTCCTCGGATGCACCTTCGGAGGCTTCCTGTACGATGCTTTGCTCTTCACAGGTGAAAGCCCCATCAACACGCCCTACATGGGACTGTACCGCTTCATCCCTGGTATGCAACACGCATACGACGGCATCAAATGGGACCCGGAGACCATGAAAGAGAAGCAGGATAGCCCAGTGTGAAAAGAACCTCCAGGCAGGCACCAAGATTTCAAGCTCACAGGAGCGCAGCATCGTCGAAAAAGTCTATAGGTATAGTGAGCAGCAAGTAACGTTCTGCAGTATGGTATTATCACAGAGTCAACAACCTCACCCGACTGTGTACATGGCGCTGTTTTGCACTTGGCTCACCGTACATTGGTGATGCTTGTCCCTCATGTTCATGCGCCTGAGCTATTCACGGCTCGGCGCTCATCAGCTCTTCGAATCCAACCATTTCCGTAGCTATATGGCACACCATATGCTGAAACTGCGTGACCAGGTATCTCACTTCTTTTGTTCGCAGATCCAGCAGGCGGAACCTCCCATCATCTCGGAGTCAACGCCGCTCTTCAGCCACGCGCGAAAACATCATCATCGCTCGGCCCAAAAGCCGGGAAATTTGGCCCAAGCAAAAAAGAAGAAACGATGGATCTGGCGCCAAACACCGTCGCAAAATTAGCAGGACTCGACCTTTAGGACGTCCAGAGTCATTCTTATATTTTTCACAATCGCAGGGCGGGAGTTTACTATACTGTGTGGTCCGGTCCGCAAAGCCACCACTTTGAAACGAGATTCCACGAATGAGACGTGGAACTCCAGCCACACGTCACACCGTTTTCAAGAATCTCGATGTTCGACGACGGCACGTGAGCCGGTAAGGCTGGGTCTAAAGACTAATTCACATCCTGAATTTCTTCGAGTGGCCCACATGGCATGGTATTCTTAGGTCATTGTGGAACTCGGATCGGTCATGATAGGCCGCTGTTAACGTTCACAAGTTGGCACGCGCCAGCTTTTTGCGCGCTGTCTCAGCAAGATGCCATGTGAAGGATGCGCTGTCGGAGTAGTTCCTTGGTGGGTAGGGTTGAGTATCTAACGGTCGTTTGAAGGATTTATCTAATGCTCAGGCAATGACGATGTTTGTCTGCTGGAGCTGGGAAGGCGTTTCCAATCTTGCTCCTTAGTCACCATTTACTTTTGGCGTTCTCTCTTCACTCTATCTCTTCTCTTGTGGGACACAATTGGGTGCACTCACTGCGCCCGTACGGCTGTGATCAGGTCGCACGTGCTGCCTTGTCCTACTTGTGGATGCAACGCTGTGGCTGATTGGTACTACTTTTACGGTCCTTACTTACCAACAGCGAACTATTTTGGAACAGCAAGCGATATCTCGAACAAGGAAACTCAGAAGCAATGGTGCCTTCAATGTGGAAATTCCTCTGCTTCTTACTGGTGGCCATCCTCTTCGGCCAGAACGTCCTCCTATGGCTCGCCTCGCACAACTCCCTAGGGCCTATACAAGGTCTTTCGATACCCATCTCTGACAACGCTAGAACCTGGACCTTCAACGTCTCCGAGGACGGCAACAACTTCGCCCTAACGCAAGCTCAATGCAACGCAGCATTTCCAGACCTCTACTACGAAATCGACCGCGCAGTAGCTCACCGCAACGACCGCAAGCTGCCAATCAAGCCCGAGGACGTCTCCATAGCCTGGCGCAACGACGCTGCCTTTCGCGGCTTGATCCATCAAAACCAATTACGGCTTCTGCAAACAAAAGGTGTTCTTTCCGACGATGGCTATCGTCGACGCACGCTCTCTATCCTCAATCAGATCAATCGCGCTGTACTTGGCGCAACCGCTGCCGGACAGAAACTCCCATCCATCGAGTTTGCTGTCACAGTGGACGATCTGGCTCTGCTACCAAACGGCGACGACACTCACGCGATCTGGACGTTCACCCGTCGCATCATCGACGGCGATCAACATCGCTTGTGGATGATCCCAGACATGGACTACCAAGCTTTCTTCGGCGGTTCGTACACGGAGATCCGCGCCCGCGCAGCCCATCGTGAGAGCTTCCTCGCCGATAAGATCCCTAAAGCAGTCTGGCGAGGCGTGGTGTGGACGAACGAATGGGTGCGCAAACCGCTTATGGAAGTTACCGAAGGGAAGCAATGGGCAGACGTCGAGGAAGTGTCCTGGTTTGAAGGTGCAAAAGACAATATGATTCCAATCGAGGACTACTGCCGCTATGCTTTCATCGTGCATACCGAGGGCCGGTCTTGGTCGGGCAGGCTGAAGCACATCTTGAACTGCGACAGCGTGCCCGTCGTTCACGATCTGGACTGGACGACTTGGATGTATCATCTTTTGAAAGCTGAAGGGAAGGGTCAGAATTACATTCCTGTCCGAAGGGATTTCACGGATCTTGAGAAGACGATCGAGAAGTACACGAAGGATCCGACCATGCGAGATGCGCAAGTCATAGCGGACAACGCTGTCAAGACTTTCCGCGACCGCTATGGAACTCCTGCCGCTGAGGCTTGCTATTGGCGAGAACTGATCAGAGGCTGGAGGGAGGTATCATACCAACCTGATGTGATGCACGAAATCTCAGTCAATGTTTCTGGAGTTCCGATGATGGAGTCAAGGCTTAGGGGCGTGGCATTTGAGGAATACATCCTCGATCCGAAAGAAATCGATTGAGAATGACATTGGACACACGGTTAGAAGACGACGTTGCGAGATTTTTTTGCAGTTCTGCTTTCTGATATTTGCAACAAGCTAGCTTCGAGCCTCTGACACTATTCCCAAGTTGCAATCCACCAAAGTGAAGCTACAGCGGCGTGATATCATGCGCGCCCGCCGGACCACCCGCCTGCGGTTCGCCACGGTTCTCTTCCTCCTGCCTCGGTCTGCTGAGGCCCGCTTCAGGACGAAAATGGGCATGTCTGCTCGGGATCGGTCTTGGGTCGCCGAGTGGCACACCAGGGTACGTAGGAGGGTTAGGCATGTCGAAGGTACCTGGGAACGAGCGATAGGGCGGTGCATCTTCTGGTGGGATGGGTATAGCTCCTGGTGGAACATAGTTGCGATCAACACCTGATGGTCTGGTGACTGGGATCGGAGGAGGTGAGGTGCTCAGTGGCTCTTCAACGGGTGTGAGAATGCGATCGGGAATGGCGGTTGCCATTGCTGGTACCGGCTGAGCCACGGTGTAAGAATTTCGACGAGGCGAAGCAGTCCATTGTGCAGGCTGCTGAGTGACAGTTGGAGCAGTTCGGAAGTGCACGTCGTCGTTGAAAGTGTCGAACGCGACTCCTCCACCACCTCCATTGCCATTGCTAGGCCGTGGGCGTGGACGAGGCCCTCTTGGTGGCCCTCTACCACGCGAATCTGTGTCATAGTCAGCAATTGCACCCAATCGCACTCCCAAGTGCAGGCTCTACGTACTCACCATCGCCGCCCCGGTCGCCGAATAGATCGTCACCATCAAAATTGAATCGTCCACGGCGTCGCCGCCTTCCCCCTCTTCCTCTCCCAAAGCCTCCAAACTCATCTTCCTCATCATCATCGAAGTCGAAGTCTCTCATTGCCCGTCTACCTCTGTTTCTCCGCCGCCCAAGCCCACCTCCCATCTCGCCGCCGCCTCCACCCATCATACCAGCGTCAGCTGCAGCCATCATAGGATTCATCCCTCCCATAGCGGCAAGTGGATGCATCATCGGATTCATGCCTGGCATCCCTCCTCCTGCAGCCATCATCGGGTTCATACCAGGAATCGGCATGCCTCCCATCCCCATACCTGTCATACCTGCAGGCGCACCAGGCATCATCCCAGCCGCGTTACCATTGACGCCCTGCCCATTATTCAGCCCGGCTTGCTGCAACGCAATCAGCTTCGCCAGCTCCGGGATCATAGGCTGCAGTCGCTTGAGCATCTGCTCTTGGATCTGCTTCTCCTGCTTATCCGCCTCAGAGCCGAAAGTGATGTCGTGCAAGATGCGGATCTTCTCTCGCATTTCCTCGTCAATGGTCGAGTCCCGGCGCCGCTCATTGCCATTCCCAGCATCAGGAGGTCCGTTCTGCCATCCACCCTGCCATGCAGCCAACGGAGGAGGCATTTGAGAGTAGGGCGGCAGGCCACCAGCAAACCCTCCTTGTAATCCATTGCCATTCCACCCCATCATTTGATTCGCTCCCATTCCACCTCTCATATCCGCCCAAGGAACCTCCGTGATCCCTCTCTGATTAGCCATCCACTGCGCATACATCCCACTCATCAGCTCCCAGTCCTTCGGTCGCCACGAATTCATACTGCTCATCCCCCAGCCAGGTGGAGGGAACAGGCCTCTCTCCATCAACTCCATGGGATCGTGGTACCTCTCGCGGCCGGACGGGTTATTGCGCTCGACGTAGACGTATTTGCTGCGACTGTGATAGCCACCGCGGCAGAAGCAAGCGTCCGGGTTGCAGACGCGGAAGCAGTCGGCTGGGAGGTATAGTTGGTCGAAGGCGTAGGAGGGCGTGGAGGTGGAGACGCCCATGATTTTCTGGTGCCGTGGGTCTTAGAATCGCGTCGCCTGTGGTGATTAGAGCGAGGGAGTCAGGATACTCAGCGTAAGGAGACGAAAACAAAGTTCAAAGCAAACCCGAGTCCACGCTCGTCTATACCCTCGCGGTCGAGCCCAAACAACTCGCCGAGTCGGTGAGCAGGCGTGAGGTCACGGTCTAAGCCCCATCAGACTGGTCTGTCCGACAGCAAACAAAACCTGCATTCTGCAAATCCAGGCGATCCTCGCACCCTGCAGTCCCTCAAGGCAATTGAATTAAACTTCCCTCCACGTCCTAAAAATCGAGGACAAACTTGCTGTTTGCCAAAGACTTGTTACCGCCTGATCTGCGTTCGTTGCGTGGCTAGGGCTCGTGCGAGCGGTTGGGCTGCCAGGCGAGCCTGCTTGTGATTCCGTGCGCATTGAGATGCTGGTACCCGCGATGCCTTACGAGTTGTGTGGATGGAGCGAGGTTCCAATGTTGCACAGACAGGCATCGGGCGCCGGGAAGCAAGGCGAGCTGTTCCGGCGAGGAGGAGCAGCTGCTTTCATGCTCTGTGATTCCGCGGAAGATGAGTTAAGAGACGAATATCTGCGTTAGCAATATATGATGCGTTGCTTTGCGGGGTTCTTATCGGGAAATGGATCAGTGTCGAGAATATTCAGTGAACGGTCGCGCAAGATCGGGGGTCTCATCTCGTGTACTTCCGGTACACTTGTCTAGAAGTTCAGGTCAACATGATGGGAATCAAACGTTTCGTCTGCATTCTCGTAAAACTGTTGCGAAAGAGTGTTGAAGGACAATAATCAATTTTTGGTATCAGACTGAAAGGTCGTGAAGTTCGTGTATGCGCCACCTTCGCCAACGCTTGCTAAAAAAAAACCGACCAGGGTTATGCAACCTTCCTGGTCATGCCTGTTCCTATCCCGTTTCCCGTTGAGCCCATAATGTGTAGCGGAAGTGCGCGCAAACTTTACTCATGTGTACTTGTGTTTGTAGTCCTCGAGGGTGGACCACACGTTCTGGCACGCGCAGCACACGAAGAAAATGGCCTGGAAGAAATGTTAAATCGTCACCTGAATAATTCACAGAAGATACAACAAACTCACCATTCCTGTTTCTGCGGTGCGCTGCTGCGACTGGAAGAAGACTGCGTCCCGTGCGTGACACTTCTTACATGGCACATCGGCATGTGGGAGCTGTACAAATCAATCTGTCAGCAAATGCTGCTGAGCAGATGTGAGCGTATCGTGTAATTCATGTAGCCTCCTCTTGCCTCCCTCAAGACGCGACGTTGGACACGGCCCTCTCCCTCTGCTCGGCCTTGACGAGCTCCTCCTCTTGTTCGCCGTTCTGCGCGCGATCCGGGTCGTCGACCTCGAGAGCCAAGTGGCCGTCGGAGGGCAGACCGCAGAACGGGCACAGGATCTCCTGGCCGCACAGCGTACACATCTCGGGGATATCGTCTCCTTCGCTGTCCATGTCGTCCATGTGGTCCTCCATGACAGAGTCCTTTGCGTGATCGTGCGCGGAGTCACTAACCGTAGGGTCCTGTGCGACGTCCTCGACGTTGCCAGCAGTCTCGGCGATCTGTTCTTGAAGGGCGTTGCGGTAGATGCAGGCGGCTGTGGCGGGCTCGCTGTACTGGCAGGAGCGGCAGGCGAACATGAGCATGTTGCTTGAGGGGTCTTCTTTGGGGTACAGCATGTTTGAGCTGAGAGGATGTGTTAGCGCGTGGTTGTCTGTAAGATCTTGCAATGCATGTTGAGCGCATACCATTCGCGACAGAAGCGGAAGCTGATCTTCTTGGAGTCGCCCTGCTGCTGCTGCTCGGTGGCCAGGTCGGTGTCCATGTATTCGGCCATGGTGTGTGTGGACGTCTTGTGGCGGTGTTGGTGGTAGTGCAGAGGTCGGGTGGTGGTGCTGGCAGAGTGTTGTTTGCGGTGACGGCGTGCTTTCAAATGTGCCTGACTGATCGCTGCTTCTAGCGGGCGCGAGACTCTTGCCTTGTGCTTAAGGTTGGCGGGAGTGGCGGGCGCGAAGGGCGCACAGGCACAAGCCAACACAAGCAAAGCGAGCAGAAGCAGCCAGCAGCGCACGACTCAGGCAAACAAGCGGCAACCAGTGACTACGCCCCACCGTGCTCACGTGAGGCGCTGCTACGCTCTGCTCGGGTGCTGTTCTCGCGTCACCCGCCGCCGCCGCCGTTGGTCAGTCAACAGCTACAGCTACATACACATAACGTTGCGACACGACTCTCCAACACCCAGCCCGCGCACCGCTGTGGAGACAACTTAATCAGACCCATCACACCTGTAATCTCACCACGTGCAAGTGTTTGCGGAGAACAAAAGGAACAATGGTGAGTGAGCGCCCCTCCACGCCCGCAGCCATGAGTCTGGGGAAAGCTGCTGCTGCGGGCGAGACTGGCAATGATGGGGTCGCTAATACGTGCAAACGCCAGGCCACTGGACTTCCTCCTGGATGGGTATGTAACAACGTGCAACTGCGCCCTCGATCCGCTGTGCGACCGCCTACGCAATCCTCTAACCCGTCCCACAGGAGGTTCGCCACTCGAACAGCAAGAACCTGCCCTACTACTTCAACCCGAGTACCAAGGAGTCACGATGGGAGCCACCAGAGGGCACTGACAGTGAGGCTCTCAAGCAGTACATGGGCCAGTACCACACTGCCCAGCTCGGCCGCGACAGTGCGGCTAACGTGCAAGGCCTCGAAGGCAAGATCAGATGCGCCCACCTCCTCGTGAAGCACCGCGAATCGCGTCGTGCTTCCTCATGGCGTGAAGCTCAAATCACCCGCTCCAAGGAAGAAGCCCGCAGCATCATCAACGGCTACGAGAGCAAGATCAAGAGCGGCACCACCAGCCTGGGTGACCTTGCGACGGAAGAGAGCGACTGCAGCTCGGCTCGCAAGCGCGGCGACCTGTAAGTTTTTCCTTCTATCTGCACCTGTCAAATGTTACTCCCCCAGTGCCAGATGTCCGGCTTGGGATTACACATGGCGTTTGTACGACCCGAGAAAGCCGCTGACGCGACGACAACAGGGGATTCTTCGGGAAGGGTGACATGCAGAAGGAGTTCGAAGAGGCGTCGTTCGCCCTGCAACCGGGCGAGATTTCACCTGTGATCGAGACTGCATCTGGTCTGCATCTGATTGAGAGGTATGTTGTCCTGCTGCGCCACTTACTGAAATGTGGCTTTTGCATTCCGCGCGACGCTGCTTTCGTCATCGCTTGACACAGCATGCGTGCAGCCGTGTAAATGGTCATGATTGTTGTACTGACACGTCTCTTTGTTTTCTAGACTCGAGTAATCGGAAAATCCGACAGTTTGCATGTCGTGCACGATGGCGGGCAGCTGCTTCGCCATGCACACAGGTCATTTGTTAGGTATGGGCTGGTAGCCTTGGACGACAGCTCACTTTTACTCTACAATAACGAGATCATGCCTCAAAAAAGGCTTTGGAAATAGCATTAGGATGATTGTACCAATGCTAATGTGAATACGGCGTCCTCATGTATCGCCGAGCGCAGCCGGCATTCAGGTTGCGTTTCATTGTCTTCACTTCCTACTCTTCCCGTTGCCACGTGCTTAGCTCGGCTCCTGTTCTACCCATCTTGAAACCTGTATCCTGTACACCAGAAAACCTGAGTGTCGCAACTAAATATCCGCACAAGCAGCCTTCCGTCGCTCCTCTCCTCTCTCGCTTCTTCTGGTTTGACAAACAGCAACTCATGACCCGCTATAAAGGACTTCACATGCACTGTTGGCAACATTGCCCTTCTGGTGGCAAATTACTCTGGATAGTCACAGGACGACCCTATCATTCACTTGCACCTTCTCCAATAATCCTCGTGTGAAACACGTGAGCGGCATTCGTGGCTGCACGTTACCAAAATTAAAACACCAGCACATAAGGAAGGAGCAGCTCACCCACCTGCACTTAACTCAAGTTGCCCTGCACTGCACATCGTCCTTCCCTCTTCGGCTTCTCTCAGTCTCTTCCACTCAACACGACTGTCACTCCTCGCCCTTGTCAAGCATTGTTGAAGACTACACACTCCTTTCGCACTTTCTTGGTCGATAGCGAACACAGCTTGCAAAACGAGCATACACCTACGAAGCAGCGCCGGCGTTGCAGAAAACAAAAGTCCTGACTTCACCTCACTCAAGTCTTACATTCACCGCAATGGACAAGCTTCCCCTTCATCGCCGCGCCTCCTGGGGCAAGAACCAGCAGTCATACGACACGTACATGCGTAACGACATGGCCAAGACCCGCTCGCCAACCTCCAGTCAAGACTACGGCATCGGAAACTTCTCGTACGATGACAAACATCTGAGCGACTGGAAAATGCCCGATGCCATCAGCGCACAGCGCTTACCTGCCCAGATCAGGGACAAGGCTGAAGACTGGAGCACTTCTGGCGCGGCTCTTGACACTGCTCTCGAGCGGATTGACTCCCTCAAAGCCGAGGCCATGTATCGCGGCTGGCCGGACAAGACCCATAGCCATCTGCAAGTCCGCCACTGGCCATCTCCTACCAGTGCTGGTGCTCAGTCACCGGTCTCGCCTCCTACTTCAGTACCGGATTCTCTTGAGAAAGCAGACTTCACTCTGCCATTTGCTCACAAGCCTTTCAGCGCTGCCCATCCGCCCATGGGCATGGAGTCACCTCCCTTCACTCCCATCAATGCTCCGGCTACGCCTTTGAATCCTTCCGAGGGCGCTGCAGCCACTCTTCCAGACCTCTCTAAGATCAATACCCAGCTCTCCCCACCCAGCAGCTACGGCGTCACCTCGCCCTCGACTGGTGCCAACACCCCAGCTGGACTGGCTCCGAGCCCCATGTCAGCCTGTTTCGATGAACATGCATGGGAGACTTACTACAACCAGTGCAAAGCCGAGTATGGTGACATTCGTATCAACGGCTTGAGTCGCTTCAAGGGCACTGCCAGGGACATCGACAACCTCAGCAGGGAGTACTCGCACATGGGAGAGTATGCTGACGCCATGAAGGCTTTCAAGGTCTGGTGGGACGGCCAGAGACCGAAAGTCAAGCTGTACGAGGACAAGGTCAAGTTGCTTGAGATGCCGAGCGAAGAGCAGGCCAAGCGTGACAGGATGGCCAAAGGTTTGGTGATCTGAATGTGGAGATTCGAACTCCACCCTGGAAGAATCAAACCTTCTCGGAGAAGGCCTTTACGAAATTTTGCAGCGACAACTGGCTTGCCGAATGCACATATGTCTCAGACGAGTCGACGTTTCTCCTTTGAACCCTAAAAGCATCTCCTAGGTCACCATGGCTAGCGCATCTCTTCTCATGAAAGCAAAGACAGAATTTCCAGTTTTGGCGAAGCAATTCGTCGTCCACGTTCCGTCATTCCCTCAGTGGTCGCAGTCATTCCCTTCGGCATGTCGATGACGCGAAGTCCAACCTAGCTGCTGCGCAGCATTCGGGATTTGCAAAGAAGAAGCTGGTCTGATTTTCTTTCTGCATGCTGCACCTATTAGCAAAGACAGTCACAAAAAGAACGAAGCTCTTTCCCTACTGCCTTCGGAGTGAAATATCTTCCAGCCGAGAAATTATCCAGAAAACCCTCCCATCATTGTGCACACTCTGCGGCTCTTTTGAAATTCTTTTCGTTGTTCCTCTGATATGTTGTACAAAAGTCTTCTTCCCAGGAAATCCCCTATCAAAACAAAAGCCCATAGGCTATAGCACCTTTTTGAAAAACGCCGTCGCTATGCCCTTCGCCTGTCTTTTGTGTCCAAGCCTCGAGCCAGCGCATCCCCTTCCTCCATTTCGTGAATCTCCTCCATCTTACAAGTCTTCTCCATGCGTCCTCCACTTCTCTCCTATCCAGCCCTTCTCCTCTCCATCCAGCCTCACGTCTTACATCCAATATCCTCTCCTACAGATGCATCGGCGCCAAACTCAGAATCTTGCTCCACTTCGCGCCCTTCAGCTCCTTAGCCACCAAACTGCTCAGACGACTGCCAATCGGCTCGCCACCCTTGTTGATCAGCACGCAAGCGTTGTCGTCGAACTTCACTACGCTGCCGTCGGGGCGAGAGTATTTCTTTGCTGTGCGGACCACTACGGCGTGGCGGATGTCGCCGCGGCGCACTTTGTTGGCGGCGCTGACTGAAACGGAGCCACCGGGGCCGGATTCGGGACCGAAGTTTCGCTGCTTTTGCACGACGACGATGATGCGGTCGCCTGGAAGATGTTAGTGGGAGGGTTGAGTGGACGGAGGAGAGTGTTAGACGCACCGACTTTCGCCGCGCGCTTCATTTTGAGGACGTTGATGCACTCGGCCACGGCGGCGCCGGAGTTGTCGATGACGTTGAGCATGGTCTTGAGTTGGATCATCTTGGCGGTGGTGCGCTGGGGTTCCTCTTGCGACTGCTGCAGTATGAGGCCCTGGTATACCAAGGTACTCTCACAGAGACGAAGTTCCGCTCGCCGATGCTGGCGCCGGGAGACGGCTCACTACCCGCGTGTGCAGCTTTACTAGCGCGTGTTTCTTGCGGGCGAGCCAACGCCTTGGGATGGGCAGGGGTCGTATCCTGGCTGGCTGGCCTGCGCTGTCGGTGGCTGCGGCTTTGATTATTGTGTACGCCGCCACGAGAAGCAAGGCACAACCACAACCTCTTCGCTCTTGTTTCGCCCTCTCTGTCTTCGACTTCTCGTTATTGTTGTCCATACAGGCTATTGCTACAATTGTCGCGCATCGGGCGCCTGCATACTGTTTTGCTTTTTCCCACAGATAATCCTCCGAACGCTACCGAACAAAGGCGCCATTGGAACGCAGGTTGCCGCACCCGGGCTGTTGCTGCGCGGCGCATCCATCTTACTACTCTCCTCTCCCTCCTTCCCAGCCTCAGCCAGCCTGACCTGTCTGCTTGCTGCTTGTGTCTACTATGCAACAGTGACCACTGATGCTGGAGAGCCCTCGCCATATACCCTCCCGCTTGCTATTATCACTCTCCTCGCCTCCGGGCAACCATGCCTGCGCGCGCAGCTGATCTGGACGAGGCGCTTCAAAAGAAAGGCGGCCTGACCCTGTCGCAACTTGCCAACTATGACGACCTGATCACAGACGCTCTGGTCGATCGCGTGAGTATCTATGTCAACACGGTGCTGGGTTGCGCGAATCAAAACTGACCCTTGTGTTTGCCAGGTGTACTTCTGGTCCGCCATTCGCAAGCTGAAGCCCAACTTCCACGCCTCACGTGGCATCCAAGAAGAGGCAGTATGCAAGATCCTGCAGCAAGATGTCATCATTGGCAAGGACCCGGGCCTGGCGCATCGTAATCTGTTGCGCTTGCCGGGAATCACCAACTATTTGCGCTCGCTGAAGACACCGGACGAACGAGAACACTTTGAGCGCCATTTGCGCAAGTACATCAACATGTACCTGCCTGAATGTCCTTTCGAGGTCTGCACGACGAACCGATACACCATCCTTACACATGAGGCTTGTGTAGTCGCACGACGACGAATCAGTCCCGGCGAACCGATCAAATTCCTTACCGGCATTCAGGTGGAGATGACAGAGAAGGAAGAGGAAGAACTTTCTAGCAGAACGGACTTCAGTATCGTCATCTCCAGTCGAAGAAAACGTCCAAGTCTGTTTCTAGGGCCTGCGCGCTTTGCCAACCACGATTGCGACTCGAATGCGCGACTATCGACCAGCGGACCTCATGGGATAAATATCGTGGCCAGGAAACACATCGAAGTGGGCGACGAGATTACCGTGCAATATGGCGACAACTACTTTGGCGAGGACAATTGCGAATGCCTTTGTGCTTCTTGTGAGAAGGCTGTACGAAATGGTTGGGATCCAAAGGGTCCACTCTTGCCCGAAAGCGACAGCGAGAGTGAATCAGAGGCAGAGACGGAGAGCAAGCCTTCTCGAAGAGCTAGTGTCAAGCCAAAATCACAAGCCACGGCCAAAGCAACTGGAGCGCTGAAAAGGAAACGAGGACAAGAGAACCCGAACGATGGATCTGAAGAACCTGATCTACCGAGCAAACGCGGGCGATGGGCGACGAAGAAGCCGGCAAAGACTGATCGACCGATCAAAAAGGAGCCGGTCTCTAGGGCTCAGACTAACGCACCAAGTGTTCAGGTGTCGCAAAGCATGATGGCTGAATGGTTCGCTGAGAGAGCTAAGGGCGAACTCAGTCTCGATGACATTGCAGATTATGACAGTGAAGACGAAGAATCACCAGACCAGCACTTTGCGACAAAGAAGGACTCGGCACAGGGTCGAAGTACTGGCAAAGATCAACCAGAATCGCAATCAATGTTCGGAAGAATGCTGGATCTAATCACAAACGCCACTTCCAGGAGCATAGCGAAGCTCTCGGCAGAGATCGAAGAAATGAACAAGCAGACTGCGGCCTTGATGCATATTGACATCTCCGACGTGCCTTCACATTATCGCAGTCCGTCGAGATATGAGTGCCGCCTTGCAACTCCAGATGAAACCGATCCTCAAGACTATGAGATGGAGCAAATCGGAATGCTATCGCGCCTCCACCCGAATATGAAAGAGGTGTTTGATGTCATGGATCCGGGCTCGCCCAATTACGATGCCGAGTTAGTGGCGGCCGCTGTTGAAGCAGAGAAGGAAAGGGACAGGTTGCGGAGGACGGCCAAAGTCACAGACAAGTTTACGCAGGCGAAGGGGACACCCTCATCATCTGCAAAGAACAGTCGTAGCAAGTCCAACTTGCGAAATGTTCTCAACGCAGACGACGACAATGAGAGCGACATATACGAGGTTCCCGAATCGCCACAGCCTGAGGAGCCCGCGAAACGTGCGCGTGGAAGACCACGAAAAAGTCTCGCAAAAGACACAGCACGCCACAACTCGAATCGACGCGTAGAAGCTGCGCACAACTCTACAGATACCAGCTCAATGTCCTCTGTCTTCAGCACTGAATGTGTCGCAGGCGATGCCTCGTCTCTGTCGTCTACAGAACAATCACCGGATCGCTTGGACGGATTTGCCGCGGGAAATATCTGCCAAAATATCGTCGAAATGTATACAACTGAGCCTACTCCCGCCACCGAGGACTGGGACACCGAACGCAAAAAGAGCGATGAACGTCTGAAAGCCTGGGCTCGAGGCCGCCTGCCCACGCGAAAGAGCAGTCGAAGAACCCTCCAATCAGAATCCGCCTCCGCTCAACCCATCACCAGCATCGAACCCGCCACCCAGGTCAAAGAAGAAACCAACGATGACGACGAAAACGATGACGAAAACGACCGCAAACGCGGCCCCGTCCGTCTCCCAGGCGACTTCCACCTCACAACTGCGCTCCTCAGCACCCCCTACCACCGCTGGGTCGAATGCCGCAACTGCGACGACTTCTTCGTCCAAGCCGAAGCCTACCTCACCCGCATCGCCTGCCCACGCTGCGAACGCCACAGCAAGCTCTACGGCTACCACTGGCCCAAGACAGATCGCGAGGGCAAGCACGACACCGAGGAACGCGTCCTGGACCACCGCACCATCCACCGGTTTATCGACCCGGAGGACGAGCGGTTGGAGAGGAAAGGCAAGAAGGGGTTGGCGGAGGTTGTCAGGGAGCGGGAGACGAGTTCGAGGTTGAGCGAGGGGCTTGGCGGGGGGGATAGTCGGGTTGATCGGTTGAGGAGTAGTCCTAGGAGGAGCGAGAGTCGGAGGAAGACGAGGAGTGAGAGGGCTTAGGCGCTGTTGTGGTTTGAGGAAGATGTTATGATTGATTTTATTGTACGAGTACATGTGAATTGAATGATGAGTGGAGGAGATGAGTCTGCAATTTTCTTTGTGCAAGCCTTCTCACTGTGCAATATTTTTCGTCTCTCCCATTTGAACGGATATCTTCATCCCATACCTTGGTTCATGAGTTTGCGTTGCTCGCGATTGTGTCAAAAGCTTCAAAGCCTTGAAATCCAAGTGAGGTTTGCTTGAGCACGCCCACGACCGCACCAATGCTGACATTGAGTTTTCTAAATTATTGTAAACATACTGGAAATCTTGGATTCTATATACACTGGCTCTACATGTAGTATCAATGAAAGAATATGAAGGCATCCGACCCATCGCATCGAGGGAAACCAGGGTTAGGGTGCGACATGTCGCTGGGCGAATTGTCGGAGTCACGCGACGCTTCACAGACACCACACGTGCATTTGTTCGTCTTGTCTTCAGATTATTCGCAAAAGATCACTTCGACAGGCAGAAGTGAGAGAGGACTCTTACGCAAAAACAATGTCACAATCTCAATCCGAAGGAAGCCAAACCGCAAACATGCCACCCTCACCAACTTCAATTCCTCTGACGCTCATCGTCGCCGCCACGCCAAAGAATGGAATCGGCAAGAATGGTGCTCTGCCCTGGCCAATGCTTAAGAAGGAAATGGCCTACTTCGCACGAGTCACGAGACGCGTGCCAAAAACCGCGAGTAGCAGCGAGCAACGCAACGCAGTCATCATGGGCCGCAAAACCTGGGATTCTATCCCGCCGAAATTCCGGCCATTGAAAGACAGGACGAACATCGTCATCTCGACTCAATCACGCTCTGCTCTTGGTGGAGTCACAGACGATGTCATTGTTTCGTCTTCTATCGTCGACGGGCTACGAGAACTTCAGACTGCGACGGAGGAAGGAAAGGCTCCTTCGCTTGGACGGGCGTTCATTATTGGCGGGGCGGGCATTTATGGCGAGGCGATGAAACTGCAGCAGACGAAGCACGTTTTGCTCACGAGGATTGGGACGGAGTTTGAGTGTGATACCTTCTTCCCGGATTTGGAGAGGGAGGCGCAGTGGGAGAGGAGGAGTCGGGAGGGGTTGGAGGAGTTTGTAGGTGAAGGGGTAGAGGAGGGAGCGCTGGAGGAGGCGGGCGTTAAGTTTGAGTTTCAGCTTTGGGAGAGGGAGGAGTGAGGGATGGTCGTGTGATGTGCCATGGTTTGGAGTGGCGATGGGCTGTTCGCTGGGTTGCGAGCAGTCTTAGCGATCTCGTTCAACACTTCTCACACGCACTTCCTTTTTTCGATCATGAAACGGCGTTCATGGTTCGCCGAAATGCAGTGGCGATTGGCGGCAACAATAGGCGAAGCGATCTCAATTTACTTTATAAGACCTGCACCAATGTCAAAGACTAAAAGTGCTTCTCGATATGCTCCGCGGCTTCTCCTGTTGATTGCGGCGAATGAGCAATGATCATATCGAAATCTAAAGAGCCATATGTTCAGTAAGAACCAAGACAATGTCAAGCGTATCCGGTGAAAAACTTACCGAGCCTTGATATGACTTCCGCTTGAAGAGCCAGAGCACAGCAACGAATATGATGAATATTCCAACTACGGCTGAAACATAGTCTGCGGAGCAATCAATAGGAGTCGCATGATACATGATGCAAATCTAAGAGCTTACTCATGGTAATCGTGTCAACGACAGCAGTGGCAGGAAGGACGAAGAACTGCGACATGAATATTAGCATCATTCTTAGAGATGACTGCAATTCACCAAAACCCATGGAGCGTCACATACCGCCGAAGTCACAACAACGTATATCACCGCGATGTAATTGAGTACATATCCACCAACGCGGCCCAGCGGAAAGTCGGGCTTCTCAAGTATGACTGTGTTACGGCCTCGGACAAGCAGGATTATGATCGGCCCTGCGTACGAGCAATTCAGGAAGATGGTGCAGCTGGAGATGTAAGCGTTGAAAGCAACTGCTGGGCCCAAGTAGAGGAGGCCGAAGAGCACGTTGAAGAGAGCGACTGCTAGAATGGCGTTGACGGGAACGTTGTAGCGTGGGTTGATCTTGGACATGCTGTGAGGTCACCGTCAGCACAGCTCACGATTGTGTAGTAGCCTATTTTGAGAAGCTTACAGCCTCGAGCATGGTGCTCCGCCATCCCTTCCCATGGCCCATAACAGGCGGCTGCCAGATGTGACGCTCCCGATCGTGCCGTTGATGAAGCAGATTGAGAGTGCGCAGCTCATGACTACGCCGGCCGTACGGCTATTGGTAGCTTGAATGATTAGTTCAATCAGCGGGTTGCCAGTCAGCGTGGCTAGGATAGCTTCTGAGTTGGGAATGCAGAAGAGAAGAACTAAGATCATTGCAAGACCCCTTGAGGCTATTAGCTGTTATCCAATAACAAAATTTGTAGGATTGAGTTGCAACGTACGTTACGCCGCCGATAGCAACGCACATCATCATCGCGATAGGTGCGTCTCGAGTGGGCCGCGGCATTTCTTCTGTCATGTGTGTGACGGCGTCGTAGCCGATGAGTGACAGACTACATGTCTTGAATCAGCAACGAGTAGTTTATCTTAGAGGAACCATGATCCGCCAAGATGGCGCAGATCACGAAAAGTTCGGAGAACATACTATGAATTGTGTCAGCTTGGTTCGGATTCCAACGTGGCGTCAAGCTTCGTACCGCTGACTGTAACAGACCAAGCATCCATGCAACACCATCTGGCCACCCGGTCTCGTTCGTGAATGCCGTGAAGACAAATTGTGCATCCGTCTTAGGCGCTGTCGCAAGGATGACCGCTGACGTTGCGATCCAAGCAGTAATAGACCAGAACACTATGATCCAGGTCAGACAGGGACGCGTTGCAAAGCACGTTCAGAAGTTGCGTACGGGCTCCTTCATTCCACCTGCCTAGAATGCGGTACCCGAAGATGTTGAGACCAATGGCAAAAAACGATATAGCAAGGAAGTACATGTACGTGTGCCACGAAGTGAGGACGATGGTGTAGTTCGAACCAGCCACGACTGCTGCGGCAATGAATTGAGCTTGTGATGTCAGCCAACCCACACCGCTGCATGGAACATATACCACTCACAGCCAAATATGGCCTCAGTGGTGACAAGAGTCAGCCATCCTGCGATATTGATCCATCCGACAAGGAAGCTCTGCATCAATTAGCACAACTTGACCAAGGCCATGGCGATGGCGATCGTACCATAGACGCACGCCACTCCGTCGTTGAGAGCGAGAACGCATAGTGATATTGCCCACCGGCAGTAGGCCAGACAGAAGCCATCTCACCCAGACTGGCAGCGATGCAGAAGTTGCAGGCAACACCGAAAAAGAATCCATAGAAGAAGGCCACAGGCCCGCCTGATGGTAAGACAATTGCCAGTGTGCTCGCCAGTGCGATCCAGGTACTGAGTATGTTAGTGGAGAACGTCTGAGATGGCGCACAGATGCCTCACTTTAGGATAGCAAAGGCCATGCCGGTCATTGTCAGCTTAGAGAACTTCTTCTCGAGATGGCCTTCTGCTACCGAGGCCTGGCGATTAAGCGTTTGGATGTCATGCTTCTCGGATTTGTGTGGCCCCATGATCGCGGATTATGGCAGGGTGGACTGAATGAGGATTACACGACGACCTGTGAACAGATGTACGCATTAGGCGATGGATTTGATCGAGGAGGCACGCCCCAACTTCAATTTCAACGATAGTGAGACCGACTAATCCTAGAGGTCTACACACATTGTAGCGAGGCCGAGTTGTCGCATATGATAGCAGTGCATTGCCGAAGGACCCACTGGCTCGATAACCTTGTTTTGTGCCATTTGCGGAGAAGCTTTCGCCTCTGCCAGATGTGGCCATCGTGAGGAGATCTTTTACCAGGGCTGAGCATTGCTGAACACGTGTTCGGAGATATTGCAAGCATTTACACCAATGATGGTCTTGCGCCCAGCCCGCCTCAAAGGCTCGGCAGTACTACATGCCGCCCATTTGGCGCTGCTTCCAGAGGCTTTGTTGTCAGGTGCACCACAAGTAGGCTGCTACTCCATCTATGATCTAAGTGTGTATCTGTGGACCACGCTCTGTGCACCTATTGCGATCTAGAATACAGGAAACTCATATTGACCGAGCTGAGCCTCAAGATAGGCGCGGAACCCTTCATCTGAGGTTGTGAATTCGTCGAGCCTGGATCCGAGTGTGTCCAAGAATGGATAGGCGGCTTCGACAGGCGTTGGTGCTAGGTTGTCGTTATGTTCAATGGATGCCATTGCTGCCATTGTCGCTTCGCCTGTCATATCTGAAGATGCAGATCCCTGATTCGTTAGATGTTCATCATAGCGGTTGTGATGCTGCTGCCTATATTGTATGTCGTTCATCGCCGGTGTAGGGGTCGAGGCAGCTCCGGCGAAATCTAAGCATCGGACTGATGTCAGCAAATAACTGATTAGATATGTATGTTTAGCTCTCACCTCGAATCAGTCTTCGCCTACAGTCGCCTGCATTTTTCCAAAACTTGCCGACAATGGATAAACATTTGACGCACAGATCAATCTGCTGTTGAGCTTTTGTACGATCTGGACCGGCGCTGAATTCTCCGCGATGTTGCCACAATGTGGCGGCAGCCAGAACAATTGGGAAGATTACATCGCAGGGTAGCCGGCTGAGATCATCGACATACTCCGAAAGAACGGCGCAAACCTCTTGCGCAGCAGCCAGACATATTTGAACAGGAGTGTGCTCAGGTAACAATTGCTGTGCAGGCGACCAACCATACTCGCGCCAGTAAAAGTGGAACGGACGGTGAAGAAGAATTGTGCAGGCATTTAGCCACTAATACGGAGTCAGTGTGATTTCTCATGTCAAGCGCAGATGTAAAGAGCGGCCGACTTGCGTTAGTCACAGATCCATGCGACGCGACGACTGATGTGTGTGGCGATCTTTCAGCAGAGAGGAATTACCACGTACCGCAGCATCAATGATAGCAACAGGAGGGACCACCGCGCGAAAGCCGCCCTTCGTTCTCACTCCAATAGCAGAGCTTTTCCAAGTCTCATTCCAGCTCCGCAGCCTGGCCCATAAACTCATACGCATGACCTCAGCAGCTTCTAGATCCTTGCAGATCCGCTGCTTGCTGGTGACGGAGCATGTAGCTCTCAGAACGTCCTCTATGATGTAACAGAGATCGATCGTCAGGTTGAACCCCGAAATGGTGTGAGATTTGATCCTAACGATTTCGCCATTGTCGGGGCGCTTATATTGGAGTAGTTGGTACTCGTCCGATTCGGCTGCGGACGGGTATGGTGTGGTGATATCTTCTGAGCGTAGAGTGACAGGCTTTCCTAGCCCACACGCAAGCACTTTGTCCAGTACGTATAGATTCCACCATAGTCGCGAGGCGACCTGTGTTTCGATGTAGTCCGCTCCGAGCGGCTTAGCTTCGTTGAGTCTCAATTCTACTGCCATGCCGGCGGCGATATTGCATAGCATCGCTGCATTCGAGGCTTCGCCGAGACCATGCTGTTGAAGTGCTAGTATGACTAATGTCTGACAGCTCTCGACTGATGGACGGATGAAGTTGAGCGGGTGGAAGGCCGTAGACGTGCGAGATTCTCCGTCGTCTTTCTTTTGAAGCGCAAGTAGCGCAGCTAAAGAGTAAACCGGTTAACAAGTCAAGTTTCGCATCACGCTGAACCATCCAGACTTACCTTCGAAGAAAACTGCTGGCGGCGGCGTCTTATCTTCTACAGCGGCGGGTGGCGAGCCATCGGTAGGCTCTACGCATGCCGCTATCGCATAGACTGCATACAAGACAGCGGGAGCAAAAGCATCGGCGTGGAGATTGCTATTTCCATAGTCGTGCATTGGCATGTATAATATCGGCCATACAGGGTGAATATTCGCGAAGTATGCAGTAAAAAGGCGAGCAGATACGGCGCTGCTGACGCTCGTGGCCGGCACATCGTCTTGCCGGTGGGTACTTCTTCCACTGGCGCTTAGGCTGGCTAAGACAGTGGAAGCCTCCTCATCGCTTCGGGTCCAATTGTTCGTTGTGGTGCTAGATTCACTCTGTGCAACATTCTGCGCTGTTGGTCGCCGTGATGATGGGAAGTGAGCCTGGTTGTCTAACACTATAGAAGGTCTGCGCCTGTGTGCTTTTGTCTCAGTATTGTGAGATTTACGTAAGTACGGAGGGGAACAATTTACGTTTTGTTGCGCTTCGAGATCCCATAATGGCAGCGCCTGGCGTTATTTGCGCACTGGTTGCAGATGGGCACAGATCCATCACACTGATAGACTGTGAGAACGATGTATTGCTTTCATTGCATTGAGGCTTACCTTGGTCTTGCGCTGGCCGCAAGGTATGCATGCCTGCGAGACGCGCTGTCTGACTCTGATATCGCGTGGCATGGGATCGCGTAACAGTATGCTTGCTCGATTACGCGAGTATCGGGTACAGGTGGAAGTCCAAAGTGGGTCAGATGAGATAGCCGTTGAAGCCCAAGCCCTGTCGGCTATCGAGCTGTTTCGTCTCAAAACTAGTCATAATTGAGGTCTTCTTTATGCCATCCGAAAAGCGCCGACCATGGCTGACATATTTTGAGAGTCTTCTTCGCCATACCCGGTGCATAACCGATGCCCCACCCTGGTTCGACATGCTATTTAGCATATTTTGTTTGGCACCCTCCACGCTACTACGAGACAGTCAATCAAGCATATCAGTCTTTTCACAATGGCATTGGAGAGACTTCAGGACACTCTTGGTCAACTGACCAGCAAGGTCACCGGCCTGACTACCAAGACGCATCACCCATTGGACCCTCTGTCAGAGGGCGAGATTGCCATTGCTGTTGAGGTAGTCCTCAAAAAGCAGGATGATCTTATCTTCAACTCGGTCACATTACTGGAGCCGAAGAAGGAGCTTTTGAAGAGCTACATCGAGTCGAAAGACATTAAGGTGCCCCGCATCGCAGATGTGATAGCCAGTGGCAAAGGCAACAAGACCTACGATGTTCTGGTTGATATTGGAGAGAAGACCATCATCAGATGGGATGAGCCTAAGGGCGTCTATCCTGGCATTACCATGGAGGATTTGATGGTTGTGGAAGAAATTGTCAGGAAGGATCCCAAGGTCATCGAGCAGTGCGGCATCCTCGGCATTCCCGTTGAAGATATGCACAAAGTCTACTGCGATCCGTGGACTATTGGTGTGTTAAGTACCCAAAACACTAAGTGAGCCCAAACTAATGAGTCAATAGGCTATGATGAGCGCTACACCGATGGTTCTCGTCTCCAGCAAGCCCTCATGTACTACAGGCCAAGCATCGACGACCTCCAGTATACCTACCCTCTCGACTTCTGCCCAATCTTCAATATTGAGACAAAAGAGATCATTCATATTGACATCCCTGAGAAGCGTCGCCCGCTCAATAAGGCGCCTCCGACGAACTTCGACCATGAGTCCATCCAGAAGGAGCTTGGCTTCAGAGACGACCTCAAGCCAATTCACGTCACTCAGCCAGAAGGAGTGTCCTTCAAGTTGGATGGCCGTACCATTGACTGGCAGAAATGGAACTTCCACATTGGCTTCAATTACCGCGAAGGAATTGTGCTGTCTAATGTAACCTTCAACGATCGCGGAAACGTGAGACCGGTGAGTTGCAGCCAGCACCATGTGAAGCGTTACCGAAAACATCAATTGACATATATTTAGGTCTTCTGGCGCATATCCCTTGCCGAGATGGTCGTGCCATATGGTAATCCCGATCACCCACACCACCGCAAGCACGCGTTTGATCTTGGCGAGTATGGCGCAGGCTACATGACGAACCAACTCACAATGGGCTGCGACTGCAAGGGATCAATCCAGTACCTTGATGCGTCTTTCGTTCGCAAGTGAGTTCTGCTATGATTGCACTTTCAAGGAGATGAGACTGACCGCAGATCAGGAATGGCGAGCCTTACACCATCAAGAACGCAATTTGCATCCACGAAGAGGATGATGGAATTTTATTCAAGCACACTGACTTCCGCGACGAATCCTCCACTACCACACGCGCCCGCAAGTTGATTGTCAGCCAAATCTTCACTGCCGGAAATTACGAGTACTGCATCTATTGGATCATGCACCAGGATGGTGTCATTCAGCTCGAGGTCAAGCTTACTGGTATTCTCTCGACGTACGCCATGGCACCTGGTGAGTCAGCTGCACCCTATGGCACTGAGGTCTACCCGGGAGTCAACGCACACCACCACCAGCACTTGTTCTGCTTGCGTCTCGATCCTTCGATTGATGGCCATAACAACACTGTGTTCGAAGTCGACGCCGTGGCCAGCGACGCGCCTGTCGGCAGTAAAGAGAACAGATACGGTAACGCTTTTATGGCAAAGAAGACCGCGCTTAAGACTATGGGAACCGGCATCAGCGACTACAATCCCTGCCGGACATGGGACATCTCGAACACGAACAAGCTGAACGCGCACTCCAAGAACCCTGTCTCTTACAAATTGGTTTCGCGTGAGGTACCTGGGTTGATGCCCAAGGAGGGTAGTCTGGTCTGGGATCGTGCTGGATTCGCAAGGCACGCTGTTCATGTGACCAAGTATGCCGATGAAGAGAAGTTCCCAGCAGGCCGCCACGTGCCGCAGAACTCTGGCAGACCATCTCAAGGTAAGCTCTTTTTGTCTTTGCACATGGTCAGGAGAGATACTGACAAGTCATTAGGTCTGCCTGCATGGATTGCTGCAAACGAAGATGCCAGCATTGAGAACACTGACATCGTTCTTTGGCACACTTTTGGCGTCACGCACTTCCCCTCGCCTGAGGATTACCCTATCATGCCTGCGGAGCCCATGTCAGTTCTGCTGCGTCCTAGGAACTTCTTCACACAGAACCCGGCTATGGATGTTCCCCCGTCATACTCCAGCACACCCAGCGGCATTCGCGATGGAAGGAAGCCGTACCGTTCATAAGTTGGAATGCGGGATTGTCGCCAGGAACTATAAGCGTCACATTATGTACAAAACGAAATCCTAAAACCCACCCTGCACTGGACGAACTCCGCATGAAGCGATTTGTGTGCAATCTTTCAATTCCTCCATTGTCGATCACATTTGCCTGAAGACCATTGTTTTCAGAGACGATTTACAGCGTGAATATTCTGGGCTCCCGCTCTGCGATACATTTGCATGTTCCGTCCCTTGAAAACGAAACACACAGGAACACCAGTTGACAGCATTGAGTGCATGCAAGAAATAGAACGCAAGGGTACATGTACCTTCGCGAGCGTTAGGGTATTGCAGCAAGTCTGGACAGCTTGCCTTGCCTTGCCCTTGCCTCGGCAGAAACGTCCCTGAAGATGTACCGAGACAGACTTTAACGTTACTCCTTCGAAAGCTTATCAGAGCAAAATATAGGGCCCACCACATGATGGAATCTCCGATGGAAGTTACCGACACACCTAAACTCATAAGTGCGACAACCGTCTGGTCTCTCTTCGCGACTGTCGTCATCCTCGCTGCTGGCTACATCAGTTCGCGTCAATTGCTCCCTACTTCAGCCTCCAACAAGACCCGCTTCCTATTCGTCTGGCATGCTACCGATGCTCTCATCCACTTCCTCCTTGAAGGTAGCTACCTATGGAACTGCTTCTTCAGCAGGAGTACTCTCGTGGCCGCTGGACTGAATGGCTCTGAATACCTACCGCACAATGTCTTCTTCCTTGGTGATAAAGAGCATGTATATGGAGCATCATATGGCACATCCCTGACGAGCGCGCTGTGGAGGGAATATGCTAGAGCGGACAAGCGATGGGGAGGTAGCGATCTGACTGTGATCAGTCTTGAGCTTTTGACGGTCTTCGTTGCGGGGCCCCTTGCGGTTTGGGTGTGCTATTGTCTCAAGAATAAGCGTAGCGAGGCTAGCTTCTGGATGATCGTGCTTGCGACAGGCGAGCTGTATGGTGGATGGATGACCTTCGTACCTGTACGATATTGCTGCTGTTATTGCGAGACACCCCAAGCTGACTTGTGCGTAGGAATGGTTAAGCGGTAGCTCGAACCTCGACACGTCCAATTGGATGTTTACCTGGCTATACCTCTTCTTCTTCAACACCCTATGGGTCTGGATTCCTCTCTGGATTCTTTACGATTGTTACGGTACAATCGTTGGAGCAGTGAATGTGAAGAATAAGAAAGACGGCACACAGAAGGAGGCTTGATTGGGGAACACATCTTGCGTTATGCGAGGCAGCATGTTACTTGTGGCTCGTCACCTGCCGCTGCGTGTCGCAGGTTGAAGCCACGCAAGTCACTTCAAGGATGCGTCCCGCGCCAATGGGATTGGCAGGATACAGGAAACACGTTTCACTGCTAGACATGTCAGGAGATATCACAAGATCCATTCACTTCAACCATGATTACCCCGCGAGCGATTTGGAGACGTGCCGTCCGCGAGTTGCCACTTACATAAATTGCCCTTCCTGTCCTGCCACGAACATAAAACTTCCAAACCCACCCAACGCCCAGGGAATCCCAAGGCCGTCAGTTGTCATCAAGCCTCTCTGACCTTCGACCATACGCGACGCAACTCCCCTCGAGATCACGACCATGTCAGCCTTCTTGAACTTCCTCTCCGGCGCTCAGCGCGCAGACGCGTCTGGGTCAACCAGCGATGTGACTTTGCCAGCTCCAGAACCTCGCATGGACGAAACCCATATTACAAAGCCGCAGCATGGTGTCAAACGCAACGATCCGTTCGGCAAGATTGTCGACATCGTTGTCGGCAGCGGAGATCACGTCGAGACCTTTGAGATCCACCGTAGTAAGCTTCGCGGCAACTCCGATTACTTCAAGGCTGCCTTCAAGCGCGAGCCAGAAATTCCATCCTTCGACTTCCCGAACGAGGAGCCGGAGGTTTTCGGACGTATTCAGAACTGGATGTATGACAAGGAATTTATCTTCGAGGGCGAGAAGTCTGGAACCGGCCAGCTCGAAGTTACTTCTACCCAGAACACTCAAGAGGACGAGAATGACATGATTGAGCCCGAGCCTCTACGCGTGGCTGGCTGCCTGAACGAGCGTGGAGAAAGGGTCTCTAAGATCGCCCATAGCAAGCCCTTCCCTGAGGTTTTCGATCATCGCCACGAGTCAGATGCTTCTGACGACGATGAGGCAACTCAGGCACCCGAGAACTCTCAGACACAGATTGAATCACCGACGCCACTTGACACTCTGACTCTGAGTAAGATCTATACCTTTGCAGAGCAGCTGGAAATGTCAAAGCTCTGTAACGAGATCATCGAAGTGTTAGGCAAGCGCCTTGGCTACGACAAGGTCACTCCGAGCGATGCTCTACTCTACGCCTTTCAGCGCAGCAAGACTGGCAGCCCACTTCGCGAACTCCTCATCGATTTCACCGCGCGTACTGCGCCTATCAACGATATGCTGGAAAGTGCGGATCTCGACACAGATGAGGATAGTCTGGAGCTTCTGACCGCGCTTGTCAGAAAATTGGGAGAGGTGCGCGGGAACATTTGCTTCACCGAAGATGAATGGGCGGAGCATTTCCAGATTACCGTTCACGAGTACCTCGTGAAGTCACGCAAGTGAATACCTGTGGGTATCAGACGACGGGATACAAGATGAACGAGGTTCGCAGGCAGTATTGAGCGTTGGATTTTCCACAACGATAGCGATGTCAGCTTTCATGCACTTCATCAGGCTTGGTGTTATATTGTTGCAATGGCGTTTTTGTAAAAGCTGCTGACCCTGAGTACTTTCCTTTGGTTTCAAGCTCGGGTATTTGCGTTTAGTTTTTCTTCCTCACTTGATCGTATGTAGCTGTATCGAAAGCTTCTGCGACTGACGGTGCAAGACCCCTGCGACAGTAATTTATGGACTTGATCGGAGCCCATTGGACCACGTTTTTTTCTATTTTCGTCGGAGGGAGAAAATGGCTTCCAAGGGAAAGCCAACAGCAATGACTATTGTATTGGATCTTTTCTGGGTCCGGCAAACGAACGGCCGCTTACCTGATTGCATGCTGTGACTTGGCGTTCGAGGCGTCGCCAGTTTCATGTATATGAGGCGAAGCTGTCGAAGCCTGTAATCTCCATGCCTCTTCAAAGTGCTGCTCGATGCTTAATTTCCACATTCGAGAGAGAGTGTGCGGATGTCTGCAGAAAGATTTCTATTTCCTTGTACATTGCTCGTTACTATCGCATGTGGATGTAATGCTGGGTAAGCACAATGTTCCTTTGATCCGCGAAGCTCTTCCCGGCAATTTTTCTCTGTTCTAGCCATGGGATGGGCTAAAGGTAATCTGGATAAATGCGGACCGGTATTCGTAACGCCCACAAGAGCCTAGCGGCAAAGCGCTACAGAATATTGCACGTGGCAATCAAACTATGATCTTCGCGATACCCGCATGACCTGTACGCATTCGAATGATCAGACCATGCCCTATGCTGTGCACCCCAGAACCCTACGTCAAAAGACCGCCACTCATCTTCGCCGGCTGAATGTGGATACGATGTGGCTTCAGTACTATAGTGAATCAGCATGCGGCATCTTTGCTTGGTATTCTAGGCTCACGGCTGAATGTGTGATGGTCCTAATACCGTGTGATCATGTAGCGACCATGGCCGGACCAACGGAGTTGTCGACCGTATAATTGATAGATAGACGCGCCTCCATCAGGGAATCGTAGACCATCCAAACGATCATCTCTTTGGCAAGCTCTCATTCAACATGCACGCAGTCGTCGCCGCCGCACTCACTCTTCTGTTGGCCCACTGTGGTGCATCGCCACTTGCGGCTCTGGAGGAAAGACAGTCCAGCTGCCCAAATGTCCATGTGTTTGGTGCCAGAGAAACCACCGCTCCTGCAGGCTATGGCAGTTCTTCTACCGTCGTCAACCTTGTGTTGAACGCCTATCCAGGGTCGACCGCTGAAGCCATTTCATACCCAGCATGGTATGTTTCCCGCTACAAGTCAAAGCATCCGATCAAGCTGACCATCTTGCAGTGGAGGGCAATCTTCTTGCGGCGGAGCGAGCTATGATGCCTCGATGAGAGCTGGCATCTCTGCGATAGCGTCTGCCGTGAACAGCTTCAACTCACGCTGCCCGAACACCCAGCTCGTCATCGTTGGATACTCGCAGGGCGCTCAGATTACCGACAATGCTTTCTGCGGCGGCCCAGATACCAACCAGGGCTATTCGCAGTCCTCTCCAGCCTTCAGCGCGGCTGCGTTGAACCAGATCAAGGCTGTCATTGAGATGGGCAACCCACGTTACCAGTATGGTGTCTCGTATCAAGTCGGCACGTGCCGTGCGCAGGGCTTCTCGGCTCGTCCAGTTGGATACAGCTGCTCCGTGAGTGCTAGAAATCCCTGCCTACAGTTGTCTTAGTCTAACGAAGAGCACAGTCCGCAAGCAAGATCCAGAGCTACTGCGATAGTGCAGACCCGTACTGCTGCACTGGCAATGATGCCAATGTCCACCAAGGTTACGGCCAAGAGTACGGCCAGGCTGCTCTTACATTCATCAAGAGCAAGCTTAGCAGTGGTTCTGGCAGCGGATCGACCACCACCGCTAGGCCGACCACTACGACGAGCTCTGGCAATGCCCCGACGAACCCTCCGTCTGGCGGCAGTTGCTCAGCACAATGGGGCCAGTGTGGTGGCCAAGGGTAAGTCGATAATATATCCCGCAAAGCAATTATTGCTCTTTACTGACAAAGTTTCCAGATGGAGCGGTCCCACATGCTGTCAGTCTGGCAGTACTTGCAAGGTCATGAACGCATACTACTCCCAGTGCCAGTAACTTGGTTCAGCAGTAAACAAGAGAGGACATAGCGTGAGGATCGATGACAGTTCTATAAACCCCATTCAGGTGATACATCGATTAAAGGCTTTAAAGGCCTCGAAGGTTACAATACTCAACCCGAAACTATGAATCTGTTCCTCACCCAAGAAGTATACAATATTCGACCGCTCAGTGAGCCAGCTTCATCCTGATTTGGGACACTTGCGAGATTTTTGGGAGTTCTCCCAGGCCTTTTGCTCAAAGATGCTGCCATCGAGCACCCGACGCACATCGTCTTTGCGCAACAGGCCATCCTCCGGCCAAAGGAGGAGCCATACCCCAAGCCCTTGATACTCTGTAAGCTGAACGTACTGTCAAAAGCCATAACATCAGGGTCGACTTACACTCCAGACCAGTAGCACTCCAGCCCCAAAAATCCATGGCCATGCGTTGTCCCTTGTGAAACCTGGCCAAGTCGCTTCGATCCAGCCCACCCTTGTTCCCTCTGTCGTACTTTGCAAACACATCCTCGAAGTTCTGCGGCCGAAAGCGGCCTTCGTTGTCGTAACTCATAGAGTCGCTGCCGTGTTTGCACTTGTGGATGTTGCTTACATAGATCCTGAAGCATGGATCGGGCACCCAGGTAGGCTGCGTCGGGTAAGAAAGGTTGCAATTGATGATGAAAGCCGCGAGGACTGAAAGGAAGATTCCCCAGCCAATGTTCCGGCATGCGGTGTACGTATCACTCGGCCAGATGACGCCGTCGCCGTCTTGGTCAAAGTAAGAACAGTGTTGCTGTACTGCGGTCTCACTCTTGTGCTTTGCTGCCCAGTCACCTTCAACAGTGCCATGTGGATGTTCTCTATCTGCCACGACAGATGCTCGAGCTGTGCCTGCGTCCACCAGGCTGTCTTCTTTGGTTGGAAAGTACGGCATGCGCTCGATGGTGACGGGGACGGTGTCGATGGCCACATTGTAAGGCTTGTCAGTAGGGTAGTCGTTGATTTCCTTGCCCAGCTTGTTATACAGTCTTTCGTATCGCGGGTTGGCTTTGACATCGCCGTTGTCGCCTGTTGGGATGGCGTGGCGTACAGTGTCCGGTAGACGGATTGAGAGGTCAGGTTTTGGGGCCATAGTTGATGCCGGTGTTTTAGGACAGGACTGGAGAATGTCTCATGGCTGCGAGACCTCTCATATTGGTGCTATGGGAGAATTTGGCTAGCTATGTCTTATCACACATGCATGATAGCATGAGCAAGGCATGATACAGCGATAACGCTTGTTTCGACAGTCCTCTGACATTCTTTTGACACTATTGATGATAGCACGATATTGTCACATCCTGTCATAATTCTCTCTGCAAAGCCCTAGTGCGAGTTTCGGAACGCAACTCCGGATACCCTTGCTTGCGTTCTGTCCTTCGCTGCTTGGTGTTCTTAGTTAACTTACAAGTTACGCCCTGTGAGTTATCGCTAACTTTTCTCGAGTCAGTATGACGCAAAACAACGTTAACGTCGGGGTAACTTAGGGGTAGTCGAACGGCATGGGAAACCGAACGAAAATTAAGGTTTTTTACTTAGAAAATGTATAGTTAGCTCTATAGCTATAGAGGCTATAGACTCGCCTACTTATATAGAATCACTTTAGAATAACTACGTACTAGCTATTTACGCGTCATTTTCGTGTTTTAAGCATTAAATCAACTAGATATGATTTTCTAAAAGTGGGCTTTTTTTTACAATTCTTAGGATCTGAATTATATATAAGTTAACGTTACTAATTCTTAGGTTTATATAAGAGATAACTAATTTGACTCGACCAGAACCATCCACAGCTCGAACGTAGATTCAACGTCAAATTCCCATCCTTTCACGCCAATTCGCATCAGTAGCCACACGCCTCAAGCATTCGCCACCTGCACTTCCAGACTGTGCGGAAGTCAAGCTGCGCGCGAGTGACTAAGTTAACATATAACATTAGAATGCACTTCGCTTCAGCAAAAATTATCTCAATTGATTCAATTCCACAAACTCTAAGGCAGTTGCAATTGAGATGAAACCCCGGCGCCCGCCATCCGACATGCATGGAGAAACAGCGCAAGAACCTAACGTTAGTTACTGACCCCGTATCCATTGCCTGGCACCTTTTCCGCAGGGCAGCAGCAACGGTGAGACTGCCTTGATCGCGTCCACGAGAATGTCGCACTCGCTCATCCCACATAAAATCGTAATTGCTGATAATTCGGCTTCAACTCGTCCAACCGTGGATGCACTGCACTGACTAACGTTAACTTACTGCCTGCCGTCACTCACCCAGCTAGCTGCTCACCAACTTAGTTCACGTCATCGCGACTGAGGTAATTCAACTTGATCAAGCTAATTTACCCACTGCAAGCTGACGTTACACTGCGAACGGCGCTCGCTGGCCGGTTGTTCATGCAACAACCACAACCCTCCCCATCGCATCGCGTCTCCACTCTTCTCCAACCACCTAGCTCCATCCTGCATCGGAAATTTGTAGAAACATGGAGTGTCGCACGCTTCATGAACATTGTGATGCCGCCACAGATCGGGGCATGCAGGCTCCAGTCACCCGTTTTCGAGCGAGGCCACCGCAAGCTAACATTAGTTAACTCCAACTGCAAACGACGCCCGTCGGCTGTCCATTCACACAACAGGCACAACCTCCCCGTCTAACCGCATCTGCACTTGCGTGCACATGCAGATGATCTACCCAACTCTGTTCTGCATCAGAATTCCGGTCATGTCAAGCCCTTTCTGCGCTTGCTGGATGGTACCTTGACTAAATTAGCTGGTCATATTGTTAGGTGCAACGCAACTGTTTCAACGCGGCTGTGCACCAAAAGCCCCTCAACAAACTCTATGAGCATCTTGAGGAGCTTCACTGCCAATGCGCTACGAGGACGGCATGGCCTCCGCCTCACTCCCACACTTACAGCTGACTTATAGCCTAGCCCTGTTTTGAGCCTGTTTCTTTTTAATTTGTGCATTATATATTCACGCGTTTTTGAATGCAATAAGCTCAGACGTTTGCGATAATACGCGTTTTGTGTACGTCTGAGCCTTGTAAGTCGCGCAGAGATTATTTTGAGGCACGATGGGCAAGCGCGTAAGTGACGCGAGATTGAGAATCTGGCTTCAAGCTCAAATTTAGAGTTGCACAGTATCAATCATGACGAATTGCGCTACGAGGGTGGTTCATGTCACAAATGACTCGGTATTCAAATCGTCTAGACGCACTTCCTATCATTGAGCCATTCCTCTTAGCCAAATTTTGAAATCGCTCGAGTTTTTGTGGACTTGATATCAAGCTTGAATTAAAGTTTCAGTCAAGGTTAAAACTTTAAATCTACACTTCCATTTCCCGGGCAGTGAAGGTTCAAAAGAAAATTCGCAACTGCTGTGTAATAAACACACTGTTGGCGGCAGCCTGGAAACGCGTTCAAACGCGTCTGAGAAGCCTCCGTTGTTGTGTAATATAGCTGGTGACATTGGTCAAGCTGGACGTTGAGAAACGAGCTTAACTCGACGTGACACTTCAGCTCTCTGATACCACTGTTGGTGTGGCCAGAACACTGAACACAGAGCTTGGATTCAATTTGGCTGTACAGGAATGAAATATTGGCTTCGTAAGTTAATATTAACTATAAGTTAAAAAGTTGGTTTAGTGAATTGCAGGCGGGAATTGTGTAGGTAACATTAGGCGCTTGTCTTGCTTCATCGGCGGCATTGTCGCCAATGGTCGAGTGACCCTAGAACTTGCAAAATGCATTCTGAATTCAATCTGATAGCTCAATTTTGAAGCAAAAATCGCGACGAAAGCTGAGTTACTTTGGGAACTGGTCTTTGCAAACATACAACTATAGAAGGCGCAGTATACAGGTTTATGTCAAGCAATCAATGTGATAATGTATTATAGGTGCTCAATTATCTTTTGAATCTGGTTTCGTGGATTGGAATGCGTGTGCTAACTTATGGCTTGACAAGCTTTGTTTCAATGCCATAGTAGGGGCTCTTTCCATGACCCTAGAAGTCAGAAAACGTAGTTTGAATTCAATACAATAGTCTATGGAGATGCAAACACATGTCAAATACTATATAGGTTCGGTTTCGTAAATTTCAATGCGGAGATTGTGGACAAACTCTACTTTTCGTATATCGCTCACTTATAGATCTGTTGTAAGCGACTCTAAACTCAGCACTCGCGGTTTTAAGTCAATGAGATAAGCTCAAGATGTTTGCCCAGCTTCAATCTACTATTGTAGCTTAATTTCGTGAATTTCAGCGCATGAATTGTGTCAATTATAGATACGACCATTTTGGCCATAGACTTGGTAAAGTTGACCCTAGAAACCGCAAAATCCAAGAGTAATTCAATCTAGTAATATACAGATACACACCTAGGTCTTAGCCACTGTGTCATCCTAGTTTAGTGAATATTAATACAGGGATCGTGGAGAAATACAGTCATTTCGCTCTAGGTGTGAACTTTTTATTGACAGTTTCAGAAGCTACGTTTTGCGATTGTCATCCAACCCACTATCATATATAGATACTACCGGGTCTTAGCTACTATTTTCAGCTGGGTCTCGTGAATTCAAGTGCGTGGGTCGCACAAGCATAACTTATAGCTACACGAAAGTCGGTTTCAGCTACTTGTAGTCTTAGGTGGAAGCCGCAATTCGCAATTGCAATTCAATCCAGTATAATAAACGCATATTACTGGCTCTTCGCTATCATTCCAGCTAGGTTTCGTGAATTTCAATGCGTGGGCTGTGAAAGCAAGTCAAGTTACTGAAGCCGGCTTTCCTCCAACTTATGGGCATAGGTAGAAGCCGCAGTCCATAATTGTAATTCAATCCAGCAGAATGTAGATATTGTGCTGGTTC
The DNA here is from genome assembly GCA_019775635.1 of Cladosporium sp. VS III D KN 1. Lineage (NCBI taxonomy): Eukaryota > Fungi > Ascomycota > Dothideomycetes > Cladosporiales > Cladosporiaceae > Cladosporium > Cladosporium sp. VS III D KN 1. The sequence continues at coordinate 1,085,998 of JACWFN010000037.1, forward strand.
TTAGCTATTGTGCCAGCCTAGTTTAGTGAATTACAATGCATAGATTATGGAGTAATGCTTTTCCATTGCGTTTGCTATAAATCATACATAGACAGTACTAGGAAGTGCGATTCGTGATTGTAATTCAATCCAGTAACATAACGGGATACTATTAGCTCTAAGCTACTATCCTAACTTGGTTTCGTAAATTCAAATGCGTGGATGCGATGGTATGTTATATAGCCAGTTTTGGCTACAAATCCTATAGAAGTGTAGCTAAAATTCGCAACATACGTATGTAATTCAATCCCGTAGGCTAGAAGCTTATAGTTAGGTCTAAGCTACTATCTGCACTGAATTTAGTGAATGTCAGAGCATGTCTCATGGGACTGTAAACCTATATAGCCAGCTTTAGCTGTAAATCTATAAAACTAAAGCTAGAAGCCGTAAGACGCAATAGTAATTCAATCCTGTATGTTAGAAGTATACTACGAGGTCTAAATTAGTATTTGCACTAAGTTTCGTGAATTTCAACATATAACTTAGGTTGTGGAAAACTCAATACACTCGGATTTCTAGCATAAGAAGTATAGCTAAAAGCTGCAAAACGTAATAGTAATTCAACCTCGTATGTTAGGAGTTTACTACGAAGTCTAAGCTACTATCTGTACTAACTTTAGTGAATTTCAATACGTGAGTTGTGGAAAAACTTAATGCACCTAGATTTCTAGTATAAGCAGTATAGCTAAAAGCCGCAAAACGCAATAGTAATTCAATCCCGTATGTTAGGAGTCTACTACGAGGTCTCAACTTTTGTTTGCACTAAATTTAGTGAGTTTCGACGCATAGGCTATAGAGAAATGCAGCTACATAGTTAGCCTTAGTACTAAATCCGTATATAGATGCTAAAAGCTGCAATACGCAATTGCGATTCAATACTGCAGGCTAGGAGTTCACTAACAGGTCTTGTATACTATTTGCACTTAGTTTAGTGAATTAGATATGTATGTTGTAAAAGCTTATAGCTGTATAGTTAGCGCTGCTATTTGTCTTATATTGGTAGGACAAAAACCCGCAATATGCATTTGGAATTCAATCCCGCGGGCTAGGACCTTACGACTGGCTCTTATCTACCATTTGCACTCATTTTAGTGAATTTGAACGCTTTGGTCGTAGAGGTATACCTAGGCGCAGCTGAATAGCCAGCTTCAGCTATAGCTTTTGTACAAGCACTGCTAGAAGCCACAAAAAGCAATAGTAATTTAATCCAGTGGTATAGCAAGGTAATTCAGCTTTTGAGCTACCATTCCAGCCGAGTTTCGTAAATTTAAACGCATGGGCGCATCCTCCTAGCCTTAACTGCAAATTCAGAAATGTGCTCTTAGGAGCTGGCGTTAGAACTCGCAAAATGCTATTGAAATTCAATCCAGCTAATCTAGGGCATTTTCTAAGGTTCAATTCATTATCCTATATCACTTTAGTAAGTTCAAACGTAAAGCTTGTCTAATAATAGAGCAATCTCGTTTTGGTAGCAAAATCGCTAATGAGGGAGATAATTGCCGCAACCTACACTTTGAATTTAATCCCGCAGCCTAGAAGTCTACGTATAGGTCTAAAGTATCACTCTAAATTGCTTTAGTGAATTTGATTGCGCTAGTTGCGGAGGAATATGACTCGGACTATCGCTTCGGTAGTAGAGAGCTACAAAAAGCGCTATAGGCTATGTTATGCTATTTGAATTCAATCCCGCTATCTAGTTATTTAAGATTAGACCTTAGCTAATATCTAGTGCCATTTTAGTGAATTCAAATGCACAAATTGAAAGTTGAGAAATTCTCGCAAAAAGTGCTCTAGTAAGGCCTCGACAACTCGCAGGATATGCAGGTTGCATTCAATCCAGCCATCTGGTTACAGTACTAGACTTTAAGTTTGTGCACGGCCGCTTTTTAAGAGTTGGTGTTGTTATTCATTATCGTTACTATTTAATAAAAAGTGATCAGATTAAGTTCAAACATAGATGAATTAAGTCTATATACATAGTTTTATCATTCTGAGACTTAGTATAGTGTTTGCCATCCTTATACGCATATATAGGCTTCAATCCGGTCTAACATTAAGTTCAGGCATCCCCTCACAACACAAGGTGATATTACACTTTAACATAAAGGCAGTATCTCTTCTAACTCCCTACGTTGATTCTTAATACCCTAAAGTTTATTAAGGCCAAGTGATAGCTCGTATATCAGCTCTTTCAGACGTAGCTAGCAGTGTTCGATTGGGCTTAAATTAGAGCTGAATGGCGGCCAGTTTTGAAGGCATTATATGCTGTGGGTGGTATGCTACGCGCGTGTATGGTGGCTAGTATGCACAGGGGCATTATCCTCCTGAAATAGGCTACTATCGTATATAGGTAGAAGTCCTAATTTAAGGGCATTAGTGTAGGAAACTAAGGTATAACCGTTATAACGAGCTATAGCATCCCTTTTTATTACTATAAGAGGTGATTTAATAATACTGTGGCTAATTACACCTCAAACTATTACTATAGCTTGTTTTCCCTTAAGGTATATCTTAATCTTATCTAGGTCGTCTTTTTGCTATATATAGCTCTATGCCTATAGCCGTTCCTAATCCTTCCCTTTTTTAATGCTACACTCATTACTAAAAATGACATTTGTCTAGTTGGTATTGTAATTAGCAAGGCACTATTATAACTGTAGGCGCGCATACATAGGCGTAAGGCGTGGGCGTCGCCTAGCAATCCATTAAGTGATAAAATAGTCTCGTAGGAGCGTATTAAACCAGTTTCGAGACTACGTGCCGGAGAGGTCGATTTTAGCTTATTTAAACGTCTCTATTGCATTTTCGTGTACATAACGAAGTACACGACAACTCTCATGCTCAGAATATAGCTTAGGACGTCCTGAACAAAGTGCGATATTAGTATTGCTGTGCGTAGTATACTTCTGAACAATTTAGTGGGCTATTAACTTCCTAACTTTGTTTTGCGACGCGACTTTGCTAAGGGATAGCGCAGTACTACGCGCGCCGATTATTAATTCTTTATGACCATCTGAAAGCTAAGTCTTTGGCCTTCGATTTGGTGCAATTAGCTTAAGAATTGAGTCCATATTGGTGGTGTTATGGGTAAGGGAAGAATGAGGGTGGAACGCGTTTTGGTGGTGACGCGGGGAACTGTGCACAAACTTAAAGTGAGCTACTGTACGTACAATAAGATATCAGCTACCGTTCTATGCTAATTTAGTGAATTTCAATAGCGAGAATCAGAAGTTGAGGGATCCCGATATAAAGCTTCAGTAAGGCCTCTAGAACTTACAAGATAAGTACTTACAAACACAATTCCGCTATCTAGTTATGTACGACCAGGTCTTAGCTATTATCTGATACAACTTTCGCGAATTAAAATAACGTGAATAGAGAGTTAAGAGAAATCAGCGGTTCCGCTTTATCGAGACCTCTAGAATTTGCGGGATATATAACTTAGATTGAATTCAATCTCGCTTGTTGAAAATGTACTACTCGATCTCAGCTATTATCTGATGCCGTTTTAGTGAATAACAATAGCCTACTTAGAGAGAAACTGTATGTTAGCTGCGCTGCTTTGGTAGCAAATTTGATCTAGATAGCGTTAAAAGCTGCGATCGCCAGTTTCAATTCAAACCCGCTGCTTACAAATGTAACATATGACGACGCTACAAATCTGATCCCAGACTGTTTTCGTGAATATCAGTGGCTTGGACAATGATTAGGCTGCAGTTGCGCCGCTTCGGCAACATGCTCGACCCAGGCAGCAAGATAAGCTATGATATCTCGTTCTAATCCAATCCCGCTACTCCTGAGGCTACGATCAAGTCTCAGCTACTATCTGATATTAGTGTCGTGAATTTGAACGGCCGCAGTGAGGAGGAGCCGACAGGTGTGCTACTTCATTAGGAGATTTGACCTAGGCAGTACCAAAAGTTATAGAAACCACTTTAGATTCAATCTCGCCATTTAGTAAATTACCATCAGGCTCTAGCTATTAGTTATCCGATGTGAGTTTAGTAAATTTAAAAACCCTATCCAAGTCAGAGGGTGCAGCTGTGCTAACTTAGTTGGAAGAGCATGAATTAGTCGTTCTGTTCTAGGCCAGTAACTTAAGGCATCGGTGATGATAAGCTCCAAGTTCTCGTTGCAATTCGATCCAGCTAGCCAAGAGCTGAATCTGAGCTAGAAGCTACTCTAGCCGCTAGTCAACTAACGTACTCATCACTGGAGCGGATACCCTGCGTTGATAGACTGCGAGAGCATGCTTCACCGTTCCAAGTTAACTTAGGTGCTAAGTCACCAGATAAGGTTAAAGTTCTGCGGGGATAATTTAAGCTTAGAGTCCGATACTCTCAAGCTTAATTCACCGCGCATGATACCACGCATTGAACAGCCCATAAGCGCGATGAGTTGATCGCGAACCGCTTTTCATCGGACATTATGCGATAATTGTGGTGTTCTTCAGATTCAAACCATCTTGGGCGCCTTGGTGATGAGGGGATTCTGAAAACGTTCGAGGCTGTCCGCCGGCTTGTCCGGCTTGTGGGGAGAATGTATGCGCTACACTTGACTTGTTGCCGAGCTGATTCAGTCTTCCCATGCCGACTTACTGGAATTGTCCCAAGTTACTGCTGTTCTCATGAATCCTGATGCTGCGTAACTTAATGAACGTAAGTTAGTCATGAGCCTTGGCGGAGACAGTGGCTCAAGTTGGGCTGAGTCGACCAGAGCTAACTTCAAGTCGCACGATAACGTTAAGATGATATCGACATGATTGTCATGCGTCTGAGCGACGCAATCCTTAACGACAAACGTCAGCATCGCTTTCCCGGCGCACTTAGCTTGATTATCCGAACAAAAGCTGGCATCACCGAAACTCCTCCAAGGAACGAACCGCAACGTCAATTCAGTCCAAGCAGTCTCTGCATCTCGCAGAAGTCTGGCGAAGCTGCGCCTTCCGTTCATCGGAAAGTTCTGGCAGCTTAGGCTGTTTGATTATTTCGCAATGCCTGGAAAACTTTTGCTTGTAACGTTACCGAGCGAGCTGTCTCTTGTCTAGGGTTGCTTCCGCTTAAGTCAATCCTCGCTCATGTGAGCGCTTCGCATGTCAAGTAGCTCAGACCTTTCGCCGCTTGAGAACGAGATCCCGTCAGGTCCTCTAAGTTACCAATGCGAAAGCCGGTGTGAAGATCCAAGGCCAAATTGTCCAAACAGAGTGATGTTATGTCATTGGCGCGCGCTACGCTCCTGTCTGCGTCCCTTCATCGTGTCTCAATGCTGTCAATAGCCAGCTGATGGTGGTTCGTTCATCTTTATCATATGTCGTGGACGTTCCCAAAAGGCACGCTGTCGTTGGTCAAGAGTCCAGTCGCACTTAGGATTCTGTTCTCTTTGTTTGGGGTGATGCGACCACTTGCGCGGTGGCGATTCAGCATTAAAGAGTAATAAGCTAACGTAAGTCAGTAAGTTAACGTTACACTTACAAAGGCGTTTCGGTTAATTTAGTTAACGTTATGTCGAGGGTTGATCATAGGGTTGGAGGTTATTGTTGTCACTTGGCGGATGCGGCCAGAACCGGCGCATGTTAACTACATTCTACATTGGAAGGAGCGACCGGCACTGGCCTAGCGACTTCCATCCGCTTCGGTGTCCAATACCTTCCCAAGTTAACGTCAACGTAACGTTAGTCCTTACTTAGCAAGAACTTTCGAACTGCTCGTACAGCTCGTTGCGGTCTGCTTCAATAACATTACAACTGAAAGCCATCTTAAGCTCTGCTCTTTCTCACACAATCACTCCAGTCATCAATCGACGCAGAGTTCTTGCAGTCCTCGCCCGTAGCTATCACTGACACTGACATTTGGCTGGCGCTCGCCCACCTCTCACGCGGAGATCCCATCGCGCATACCATGACTTTTGGCCGGCGCCGCAGTAAGACAGACCACCTAACTCAGCTGTCGCGCGACTGATTGATGCTCTCCACAGCTCTCGCGCAGTATTTGGCAAAGCCAAGCGCCACTTGCGCCCGACTCTCATGCGATGACATGATCGCTTTTTTCTACGGCAGATGTTTCAGTTGCGATTTTCTAGCTCCACGTAACGTAACTTATCGTTACTTCACTTATTCTTCGCTTCAGAAGCGATCTTGCTTGGTCGACCCTAATTGCTAACGTTTAGTAGCTTTCTAGATCACATAACCAACCCAAACAGTAAAGCAAAGTTCTTTCCCTCTTCACATTCGTCCACATCTCAGCCCTTCTGCCTCGACATCTTCGCACGATCAACAAACAGCCTGCAATAGCGCCACAATGCCAACAACAACACCCAGCTTCCAGCTTGTACTCAGCGCGACACCGCTATTCGGATCTGGGCCAGGCCGTAACTTCAGACCATTCTTCTCGTGGTTCTTTCTCTCGAGATCTCCAATCGAATTGCACGATGTGCCGAAACTGATCAGATCCGGATATACATGATCGCCGACGCACGCGGCCCAGTCGTTCAATTTCTTAGCATGCGGTTTGCACCAGTGAAAACACTCATCCTCTGATCGCTGCGCAGCTCCCCTGCAGCAATTCTCCTCCATCTTCTGACCGATATCAGCCTGGCCACCGGAGATGGCGCAAAAGTAAGTGTCGGAGTTGTCGGAAAACCCGGTGATCCAGGTTGATGGAGCGACTGTGCCGGGCTTGCACCATTGTGCTGTAATCATGCGATGTCAACGCTATCCCCATATCTATCGACCCGGGATCTCAAAGGACGTACACAAGGCGTCTGGTAATGGTTGCTGAGCCATGCTTGTGATTTGTTGGATGGGGTTCAGGCAGGAGGTATATCTTACAGAGGGAGACCTAGCACCCGATGAAAATGGAGGATGCTTTGGTCTCTCGTTGCTGCAATTGCGCGATCTACCAGCTCACTCGAGGAAGACGATAAGTGAAAGACATTCTCGATCACGAAGATTGAGGGGATAGAGTATGGGATAAGGGAGTGAGGGCAAGGCGGACGAAGAACAACTAACGAGCTGGGCGACTCTAGGCGGTTGGCGGACGAGCTCTTGTCGTACTGTCTTTCTTGGAGAGCAAAGCAGATTTGCTTGCCAGTATCAGCATCGCGCAGTCAGACTGGCTCCGAAGCATACATGTAACCGGACCATGGCAGTCATCACTTCGATTTCTGAGAGAAAAGCGATTGCCCGTATTGATATGTTTCATGATGAATTGCATTGCAACAGTTGAACTGGAGTGTTCTTGAGCTCCAAGGAGACAGTCTTGTGGTTGTGGCGTGGCATCCTTGGCAGATCTTGGATGTCGCTTTTGTATTCAGGGTCCGCGAGTCAGTTTCTTGGAGTTTCGTAATTCCATCCCAAGCATCTTGGTAGCAAACATCTCGATTGGTCACGCCATTTCCTTCTGCTTCTGCTAATGGTCAGGATAATTGAGGTACTGGCCATAATCCCCGCGCTGGATCAAGCTTGACCAGGAAAGAACAGGCGCACTCCTGTGGCATGGACCTTTTGCAATTATTTCCAGTCAAATTACAAGATTCCCAAGAAAACTGATCAGGTATACGCGGATGCCAAGCGTTTCAAGAAACCCAAATCGGTGTTGCATCTTTGTACAACATCGAAGGTATTGGGCGGCCATTTGCGTTCTCGTCTGGCCTCACCTCTTTCGTTGACATGTCCCAAACATGACCTCTGAGCATGAGAACCCACCAAGCTTCATTGAAACAGCCCTGCTCATCTGAGAAGCCTTTGCTTGTCATGTAATTGACCACCTCCCCTTTACCGAGTGCTTTGATACACGCACCCATGAGGTCGAAGGTGCGCGCGTGGAACCACTTGTAGTTGGGAGGAACGCCTTTGAGATCATAGGCCTTATGCTTTTCGTGGCGATTGTGCTTGACAAACTGTTTCTTCTGAGAGTGAGCGACGCCGACGGCAGCATAGCTCATCCTCCAGTGTGCGACGACGAGGTGCACATAGCGTGTGTGCCCTTTGTCTTCAGATGTGTCCGATTCATACTCACGCTTTTCGTATCCATGGTCCAGAAACCATTGCGAAGTCCAATTGAAGATCACTTGACAGTCGTTGAGTAGATTGCTCGCCTCTTGCTCTTCGGCTCCACCTGAGGTTTCTGATGAAGACACCTTTTCCAGCGCATAGAAAGCCGATGTATGGGAGTGCTCAAGGTGATCGAAGAAACGAAGCACTTCAGACAGAGTTGGAGAGAGCTCACCCGTCTTCAGCTCCAAGAGATGTGTTCTCAGTGCGTAGCGTGCTGCCCAATGATGAAAACTGGCTGCGCGTGGTGCCCATCTCCAGAGCCAGCAATAATGACCGCAAGCGCTTGAGTTGGGTACGGCTAGAAACTCGCAGAGTAGAGTGGGAACATCGTTGTCGAACGCACGGTCCAATGCTGGATGATCTCTCTTTTCTGACTTCTCTCTGACTGTTTCTGCAAAGTCGCCTATAGGTAGATCGCGACAAAGAGCCTCAAGTACATTGATACTTCCATCGCTCGATATGCATCGAAGATCTTCGCCCACCAGACGACGACACGCGGGTATGATTCCAAACATGAGCTTTTCCACTGCTTGTCCGGGTGCAATTGCAGGAGGCCGCGAGTGACTTGCAGTGTCATTAAGGCTTGCCACCCAGCCTAGACTTTGCACTTCGACAAAGCTGAAAGTGTATCCGCTCCCAGAAGCGAGCAGGATGCCACGCGACATGTTGAGTCGTTGCCACTCCATGCCCATGCGTATCGCAAGTATCACCAGTGTGCCTAGTTGGGTTTGTGCCAAAGGTCTCGGAACATCCGCAGGCATTGCATCCCAGGAGTAGCTAGTAAGCGAGACGGAGACTTCGCTACGCTTTTGACTCTCCGGGAAAGCGCTCCTGGGTGGTGTGCCATCTCCCGATTCAGAATTCGAAGAGTTCAGTGTGTTGACGACCAAATTAGAAGTGGTTTGGCAACGGCTTGGATAAGATGCATAGACTTCAGACAAAGCCCGAAGAAACGTGAGCCAGGACGCCATATTCCCCGTCCGTGATGCATATCTCGTACCTCCTGCCCGAAACATGGTTCCACGGTGAAGTTGCTTCTTAGCGGCATGATGCCTTCCTGCCGGAGTTTGAGAGCGCTGTAGAGGTGCACAGCCTTCTTTATTGGCAGTTTGAGCTCCATCGTGCTCTGGATCATTGAGAGGATGTATCGTCGCTCTCAGGACCCAATTCGCGTCGCGTGCTTCGTCCTCCTCCGTGCTCCACGAGACCAGACTCCGGTGACTTGGCGGTCGGTCGCCCAGATCACCCCGAACTTCAGCCAACTTGATCAATCTTTCGTGACAGGATGAAGATGCTACATCCAGCCAAATGGTTGGGGTGACGAAGTTTGTCTCATAGCGAAACTCAGTCCAAAGCCAGTGGCGCCATCGGAGCCAATGCCACGGCCCTATGATACTTTCGCTACAGCGACGATATCCATCTGCGGTGCCGAAGAACTGTGCAAGTAATTGCAAAAATGCGACGATCAGCGCGACAAGCGATACGGCCAATGCGACGGTAGATACGCGATCAGGGGTGTCCATGCCGAGTCGATGAGTTTGTTGAGCAGACGCCTACAGAGGTCATGGCATGGAAACACTTTGAGCTGTCCATATACTTATCGCGCCAGAAAATCGACGGCGTGCAATGCCTTCCAGCCGCACCTGGGCGTAATAATAGCTTGTTGCATATGCAGTGACCAACTTGCTTACGCCACTGAATCATGAGAGATCATCTGCGTGCTTTTGCACCATTCCTGCGGCTCGTGTGCGGCTGGAGTGCTGATTGGGTAGGTCAATTTGATACATCATGCCCAAATGCCCAAATGCAAGCCTTCTCTGCTCGTGGGAAAGATGTGGGACACCGTACTTTGTGGCATATCGATGGAAAGCCGCCTATTATGGCTATGGCGGCACGTTCCCCATCTGTGATATATTCAAACGCTTCACGGCACCAAATACATGCCTGGATGCTCTCGTTCTGGGAAGGCCTCAATCCCTGGCAGGTTGCGGCAAAGGCCAGGAGCTCCCCGACCAAGGCACATGCGCCCACCGCACGGCTTGTGCAATGATTGGACGCTCGACCACGCACCCCTCAGCCTTGCGTGCCGGTTCTTGCGCCTTCGCCAGAGTGGTGGTTGGCTTGCTGTCAGCAGACAAGGCTGAGCTTTGGTCTCCAACCGGCGAGACGCATCACCTACTCCTCGATATCTTACCTTACGAACCACAGTCTCAGACTTGTGCCACATCCTTTCTCTTCTTACATTGGCTTTGCGATGTCTTTGTTGCAGCCGCCTTGATAAGCCTGACCCTTGAGTCGTGATCGTGATGGACGAGGAGGGGCGCGGGACTACGCGCACATCGTACTCAAATATCGTCGCCTCCGATCAGGCACGACAACACCTTGGTGATATCTACAGTATGATCGCCCGGAGTCCTTTATCCTATCATCATTGACCAGATATGTAGATATCTCCAACACTTTCGCGCTACCTTGTAGGCAGACATCGGCCGCGGGCAGCCCTGCGGGGATACATCTTGAGACTTGTGTGTCTGGACTCAAAGACTTGACCGATTCTCTCGTGTCGCAAATAACCTCTGAAGGCTTCACGGAATCGCAGCCGAACGAAACAAACGCTCTGCCGCAGGACTTTGTATGCAAACTTGTGGAATCGCAGGCCACTTTGACACAGCTCAAGTCACGCCTCCCAAAAGTCCCGTACGAGAGGGCTTCGTTGATACAAGCTGACCACTTATTGGTCTGGCTCACGAAAGATGTTCTGCTGTTTAGTGATGTTCAAAGGTATCTTCAGTCTTTCGGTGTTCCGAATCATGAGCCTTCTGGACCACTTGAGGAAGCATACGACAAACCGGATGCGACAAGTCTTCTGCAAAGCCTCATTGGCCAGTGTTCTATATGGAGGACTCAGCTTGATCTACTACAATGGTATGCAAAAGCTGCTCTCTTACTTGCATTGGGCAAATATTGACATCAGACCTGACAGCTCTTCCGACGAAGAAGCACACGACAAAAGCTGTGTTCTGGAAGCCTCAACCAGCTCACTCCTAGCTGAGAATGCCGATATGAAACGGAGAATGGACTGCATCGAGCGCCAGGTTGCTGAGTTAATTCGGGGTCAAAATTCTGGGTCTGAGAGTTTCCGCCGCTCCATTGACACCAATTATGCGCAGGAACAGGTCGGCGATGTGGACTTCGATTTCTGGCAATTCGAAAAAGATCTAGAGCATTCATGGGTCTACAAGCGTAACGAGCACCGAGAGTCAATGATGTCTTTCCACAGCTCAGTCGGCAGGGACGACGCCTGGTCAGAGCTCTCTAAGCTGAAATTGGCACACTTATCTGTCATATCGGTGATCGCACTTCCAGTGGAGAGATCCGAGATCGTAGACAGTAGCTGGTACCAGACCAGTACAGTCACCGCGAATTCAATCATACGATCTCGAACGTGGGCCAAAGCACCGGTCCGCGAGAAGACACCCATGCCATCGCAGGCGACTGGATCTTCCCATGCAGTGTCACTACTTGCAGCCGAGCTCTTCAAAGTTGATAGTCTGGAAAGGCAAGTCATAAGGATAATTGATCAAATCGCGCTCGAGATACGCGCAGGAAGTGTTGCAGGCATGAAATCCAGCCTCGACCGTGCTGAGTTTGAGTTGAGCAAAGCTTTGAGAGGGTTCAAAAAACGAGAGGAGACTTTGCGTCGCGATACCAGTGACCTCCAAGAGTCGTCGCTCCTTTCCTATGAGCTAGAAATTGCCTTTGCGTTGCTAAATGCTTGCAAAGACAAGGGCGGCCGGAGCTTCTGCTCGTCCCTGGCAGACGCCGAACGCGACCTATATTCCATCAAGTCTTCACATGACACACAGGCACCCTGTAACCGCAAATCGCGAGTTTCACTAGCGCCGGTAAGAGGCGTCTTGAAGAATATGACACGCAACGTCCTTAAAGACAGCATCGATGCCTCCCGAGACACGCACACGCCGCCAAGTGCAGAGAAGAAATCTTCTAGTCTTTATTCGCTGGCACGGAGACGTAAGTTTGGCCATCTTGATGACCTGGTCTTCCTCTACGAAGGTCTTGCCACGCTCGATCTGAGCGACCTGAACCTTTCGAAACTACCATATAGAGATCTACAAGGCATGACCAAGAAGCTGCACATAATCGTCCTAGACGATAACCGGATATCCGACTTCAAAGACGTGAAAGCGTTTTCGAATGATGTCAAAGTCCTCCAGATCCGGCGCAATGGTCTGATGCACTTTCCAGAGGCCATATTGCGACTTCGATTGAGCAGTCTTGACATCAGCCATAACTACATCGATCAAATTCCAACATATGTCACCAAGATGGCGGAACTCCGAGAGTTGGCCATGCAAGGTAATGCGTTCGACAAATTGCCTGCTGAGATTTGGCAGATGGAGCAGCTCGAAAGATTGTTTGTGCAATGGGAGGTTTGGCGTTCATGGTGTGAGATGAATGGTGAGAATGTAGATTGGAGAGTTGTTGAACGTTATGACGAGGGCTTGTATACTCTTGGCTGGGCTGAGCTCGAGAGAACCCGATTTCTTCCAGGTTATGAAGAGCAGTAGCTCCGTCAACTGCACCTATTGCGATCTCACAGATTTATCCACCTCGCCATCCACTTATCCGTCAACTCCTTCGCCTCGTCCACCAACCCCATATCCAGCAGCATCTGCACCGTTCCTCTGGCCGCACTCTCCAGCGCGCTGAAAACCCATGAATGCGTGAAGCTGGTGTGCTCGCCGATATACACAGTGTTGAACTCCGTGTGCCAGAACGCAGGAAGGTAGAGCTGCTGCTGCGGGACGATCTGAAGCGAGAAAGCGCCCGCGTGATTCGGATCATGCTCCCAGCAATGCCGCTCGTAGTTGCCTGTCCAGTTCTCTTCAGCGACAGGGCCGTGGATAGCGACCATGGCGTCTTGCACGAAAGCGGCGTGTTCTTCGTCGGACATTGAGCAGGCGACTGTGGCGTCGTAGTCGGAGATGTAGGATGCCATTAAGACGCCGGGTCCTGTGGCGTTGATGTCCCAGGATGGATAGCAGATTTGTCCGATCAGGGGACTGTTGACACGTCCGCAGCCGCCCAGAATAGGATGTTCCTGGTGCTCCCAAAAGCGAGTCTTGTATTGGATGACCATCTTCGCGGCGCCTCCAAAGACTGTGCGGTCAATGGCTCTGCGCATAAGACTAGAGTGCTGTGGTAGTTCCCAGAATTTGAGCAAGTTGAACGGCACGCTGTTGAAGATGTAATCGAAAGTTTCGGTGGTCGAGTTGGTCTTGCGTGGGTTGACGCCGGATTTGCGATGCGAGACGGCGAGCGAGTTGGTCGTTTCGTTGTATTTGACGGCATGTACCTTTGCGTTGAATTCGATGCGGTTCTCGACGATGGGCGCAAAGGCTTCGGGAATTCGGCTGAGGCCACCTTTGACGGTGTTCCATTTGTTGGCGAGGAAATAGACTGGACATATAAGTCAGACACCCTACAAAATTGTTTGACAAAGCGGATGGTCGTTGCTCACCTGTTTCGTACTCCCACATCGGCCAGACCACGGAAGAAGGTGTGACTTCGTCTGTCGTGTTGAGATCTGTACCGATCACCTTGCGCAAGTATTCGACCTCGGAGAAATCGAACATGCCCTCCTCAACAGCTTCTTTGTGAGCTTGGAAGACATTGGTGGCATATGCTTTAAAGCGTTCAGGTGTCAAGCCCTTGAAATCTTCCAATGCTTGGATGGCTTCTTTAGCAGCAGTCGCGTTGGAGTATGCGACCACTGAAGCATAGTCCGGATTCTCTGCGATTTCAGTATTGCCTGGGAACGTTCCATCTGGACGTCTGGCAGTGGTCGTCATCGGCGTGTTCTTTGATTTCTGGATCCACGGGATGAAATCGATGTGGAGATCGTCTCTACATTCATTCATTTCGTTCAACACATCCGCCAGCTGGAAGACCATTTTCGTGTCCTGGATTGGGTAGGTCTCATTGGTGTCTGGATCGGTGATCTCGTATGGGAAGCGCATGGGTCCCATCTCTTTTGAGCACGGAAGAGGGTGGGTCAGCGATTCGTTCCCAAATTAATATCTTCTAGCATTCGCACTTACCGTGGTACTGTCCTTCTTCCGGACTGGTACCGTTGAGGTAGGCTGTCATCATCCTTCCTCCCAATCTATGTGAGGATTCCAGGATTTTCCAGTTGTGGATGCCAACAGAATCAAGCATCAGCTGGTCTTCTCATCAGTAATGAATCTAGAAGGTGTGATGTTTTGGGATGGACCCGTAGATACTCCAACTCACCCCTGTAGTTAAGCCAGAAATTCCAGCACCCAGAATGCCAAAACGCTTGTTCTTTGCTGCAGCAACGAACACGTCGTCCGGCTGCTTCTGCTCCAGGTACGCAACTCCATCGAACCATGGTCCCATTGGATCAGCCACGTCTGCGAAAGCCGTTCTGCTCTGGCGACGGACTTTGCGCGGCTTGGCCTCAATCTCTGAAGATATACCAATGAGCTTCTGGTCAAGGAAAGCAAGTAGACAGCCATTCTGGACGTCGGCCGGTGTCGCCCATGTGAACTTGGTTGGGCGCTGCGCTTCCCAGTCGACGTGACGAGCAGCGATTGGGTGATTGCCGACGTAGGTCGTTCCGACACGATGGTGGATGTCAGTGACAGATTGGGTATCGCACGACCCGTAAGCGATGACGAGCTCGCCGTTGGCTTCTCCAGCGTACTCTATGTGTATGTTGTGTATGCCTCGTTGTTCAATGAGCGGCATATCCTGGAATGATATGGAAGGTCTGCGCAAAGGCTCAGCGCATGCGATGGAAGTGAGCAGCGCAGCGTATGCCACGAGCAAAATGCTGTCTTGTCTGGCCATTTTTGCGTTGGAAACTTGATTGCGGTTGATGTTGTAGGACGACAAGCCCATTATTCTGAGGTCGACATGATATATTTATACTTGATGTCGACTATGTCTTTTTCCGCCATTGTGCCCAAGAGTAACTCCGATACCGCCAGCTGGTCATGTTGAGATCCATCACGGTATATACCAAGAACTACAGCCGAGAGGTTTGACAGGGAAGACCCGTACAATAGCACTGTGGTCGAGATAAGTGGTGGAAAGAATGAGGATATTGAGGTCTTGTCGCTGCCTTGGCAAGCAGAACTCTAGCCTGGTGCATACTTTTATATGGAGAAACCGCTGATAAGTTTACAGTAAGGTGTGATCGCGGCCTTGGTATAGATAAGAACGTCGCTGTCGCCTGCTGAGTATGCTGGATCAATGTGAGAAGAATGCAGTGCGAAAAATTTGAGCGCACATTAAAGTATTTACCATATCGTTGTAAGAATATTGACCATATCGTTCTACGGTAAGCATATTGCCAAAAAGAAAACTTCATCGTTTGCCTTAATTTGTAGGTATATGATTTTTGTTCAAAGCACATCACTCATCAACAGCGTCCCTCATGGCGCAATTGGCTAGCGCGTTCGACTGTTAATTTCACACTTCACTTGTGACTAGCAATCGGGAGGTTCATAGTTCGACCCTATGTGAGGGAGCAATTTCTTTTATGCTTTTTGTGCGCATGCTGTAAATAACTGCTTGCTTAAAAAATAAAACAATTTGATATAAAGATGAAGATATCGCAGAGCGCATGATGTTTGTACAGACCACTTTACTAGGTGGCATATGGCCCTTTTTTGTCAAACGCATACGTATCAGCACAAGACCAACATGCAGAGGTGAATCGAATGTTGAATTAGTGGATTTTGATAAGATGACAACTACTTCCTAAATGATAATGTACTATGCTATTTAAGCCGCAGTCTTGTTAGGCTGCTCGACGATCGTCTCTGCTACGCCATCGTCTGATGACACCTTCGCACTCGCAGAATCCGACAATTCGGTTTGTGTCTCAGCTTTGCCAGTCTCAACAGGAGCGTGCTCTCTCATAGCCAACCATGTAGGAAAAGCAGACAGCACCAATAGGACAGTGGTCACTCCAAGTGGCACTCTGCCGCCCTTCCACTTGTGTGTGTTGAGGCCGTAAGATACCGCCTGTCCGAAGCTCTCCTGGCCACGCAAAATGCCACAGAACCGTGTCAACTCGGACATGTTCTCAGTAGTCGTAGAGAGGAAGTAATACAGCCAATTCTGCATTGCTTGACGGGCAAAGTCCCATAGGAGCAAGACGAAGAAGCCCTCAGTGAAACCAGAATCGGTCCAGTCGAAAACAGGGTTGGTGCGAGTGTACTTCTCTTGGATGACCCAGCCGTAGACCCAAGCGATGATGTGTAAGACAACGCAATAGTAGAAGCCGTACGTTATGCGCTGCTTCACGCTGAAGCGCTTGTAGTCGAGCCAGCTGCTGATAAGTTGCGAAGACAGCAAGGTACCGAAGTTGCTGACGAAGCCGATCAGAGCACGAGCGCGGACACCGAAGTAAATGGACTGGAAGTTGCCGCTGTACTGGTTGAAGTAGGAGGCCCAGAAAATGGGAAGCAGGAGCAGGATTTTTCTCTGCATGCTGGCCTTGCCGAGAGCGACGAATTCAGCCTTGAAGCTCTTCTCGGCCTTGACAATGACTTTGCTTCCATCTGCACGTTGCACCTTCTCGGGCGGACTGAGAAGGAGAGCAACGGGGACAGAGAGACATTGTAGTGCAACGAAGACGAGGTAGGTCTGGTAACCTACTGCGCCTCTGGCTTTCTTGTCCTCAGAGTGATTGAGAGCAAGTACAATTGCTCCACCGACCAATGGACCACCAGTCCTGAACCAGAGCCAGATGTTCATGTATCTGCCACGTTTCTCCGGCTCGGGATATCCAAGAGCGATTGCGCCTTCACTAGCCCAGAACAAGCCAGCCGACAAGCCGCAAGCCACGGCACCCACGAGAACGAACCACACGTTACCGAACCTGTTGTTGCAGTAGAGGCCAGCCGAGTAGATTGGGTAACCCACAGCACCAAGGACCAATGTCCATGACAGGCCAATGCGGTTGGCAATCGGGCCGCCGAACAAACAGAGGAAACCCATCAGGGCGAACACAAGCGCATTCGCGGCGTTGACAAGGTACGGCTCGCGTGCTCCTCCGGCTCCGAGAGCGTTCATCGCGTTCCAAAGTCCAGGGGCCATAAAGCCAACCATACCAATTACGCATGCGTTCCATAGGGTCGTGTGGTACCAGGTCCGGTGGGCGCGAGGCGCGGGCTCCGTCGATGGCAAGACATCGTGGCTCTGCAGCTGGGGAATCTTGTCTGCTGGGACGATTTCCGGCATCTTGACGAGATTGAGATCACGGATGAAGTCTACTGAAGGGACAGACAGGGCACAGGATTACATCTTTCTATACTTATACCTGTGACTCTAAATGCTACCGTACCATTTCATAGCGAAAGGCAGGATTCTGGTGAGAGACCAATATAAAATCTTTTGCTTCTCGAGCCCGTAAAGGGTGAAGTGAAGTTGCGTGCTCGCAGCAAAGTGGGTCGTGCTGGTCGAGATGAGCGTTGAAGAACAAGTCGATTGGTTGGGCTAAATCTCAATGGGCAGGTGGAGACCGAAATCCGCATGTTAACGACCCTGCGTTGTGGAGTCAAGCATCACGACATCTGGTAGACGGCTTGGCTGCCCTGCTTGCCGGGTTGTTCTCGCGGGTGTGTGAAGAAGAGTAACATCCAGTGCTTGTGTTGAAGCGAGCCCTAAGCTCTTCTGAATTCAAAACTGGAAGAAGAGATATTCTAGGAGGTAGGAGGTAGTCTGATTAAATCCCGAATCCGTCAGACGACTGGAGTTCTCCTTGGCAGGGTAATTACGATGGATGTGCATAAATTTGAATACAGACACAATCTACACGCCATCACTGATACGTACCCTTAGGACCGGCAATCAATATATATAGTGTCACGTTTATGCCAACGATGTTTCAATATTCCGAAAGCTTCGTTCTCTCCATCACGTATCCCAATTCGTGTATACATTGCAACTGAGATACAAACTTATGATTCCTGACAACGCGCGAGGAATGACATGGAGTCCACGTTGCTGCCTACGAATGAATAGAGATCCTCGCACACGTCCGATACACGTACCCATAAGCCTCCCACGTGCTGAACTTCCACAAAGTTTCCAATGTCTCCTACTGCTGATACAAGCGTCCCTAAGGAGGGTGCATTGATGAGTCTGCCGCGAGAAATACGGGATCACATCTACGAATATGCCCTGGGTGACTTGACCTCTAATGCCTTATACATTCGCAAATTTGACTCAGACCCGCATTGGAAGGTCTGCTACAATCCAAAAGCGCGTGTACCTGGGATCTTGTTGACCTCACAGCTGGTATATTCGGAAGCAAAAGACTGCCTCTACAAATCTGGCAATCCACCTCGCATCGTCATACATCACTGGTACATGGCTCTGCATGCAAAAGCCCAGCTTCCGGAGACGATTGGAACGAGATTTGGATTCTGTAGGCGGGATCTGGAAACGATCTTGCCAGTCCTCGAGACTGTACAAGAGCTGAACCTTGAGATCAAAGCTCCAGGGGAGGAAGCCTATTGTCTGCTGTTAGTCAAATGGGTCCGTTCAGTCCTGAATCACCGCGAAAAGCCACTTCGTAGAGCGACAATAGGCGTGCATAACGGCAACGACGTCGTGGTTGAAGCTGGGAAAATTCGTGCTTTGAATCACCCACAAGACGAGGTCTGGTTCTTAGAGCGCGCGAGGCGAGATGACGCCCAAGGCCCTCCGAAGGGATGTCCAGTGTGCCGAAGACGTGAGAAGCCCGAAAGTCCGGATGCCCTGACCCCGAGCATGGCCTGGCAAAATCTGATCAATGGCGAGAGTCATTACTACACTGGGACGATCACTGAAAGAAACAAAATCACGGTAAACCCAAGGCAAGCGTGAATTATGGAGTTGCTACATCATACACATTGTCTGCTGGGAAGGAATGCCTTCTCATCTCACGATTTTGTGTCTCGGAGAAGTTGCGGGTCGTCTCAATTGCTGCATATGCTGTTCTATGCTTCATATTGGTATCTTTTCGGGCCGAGAACTACGGTGCTTGGCCGACCGTGACCAAGGACCAAGATTCCCACCGAGCAAAATGAGGGCTGATAGGGCAAGCGATACAATCAAAGTCGAAAGGAGGATGTAGCTGGCGCACAAGCAGAGGCGCTTGCTCGATGCGACGCGGTTTGAAGATTTGCTCGCCACGTGACTCGCATAATTTGAGGCTGGAACCCTCAATGTTTCGCTGGACAGTAAAGTCGTCGTATGTCCATCTTTCTGCTTGGACGTCGTGATTTCAACCTCAAGCTTGCTTTCTCGTCGCAAACCTCATGGCTTCCAGACTTTCAGCCGGCCAAATCGTGTTGTGATTCTGTGACTGGTCCAGAGCCGCCAAGTCGTATCCCGTTCACGCAAGAATTCACTCGAGCCTTCTTCTTGCAATTCTCGCGTGTACAGCGTTTCCTCAGCTTCCATAATCCTCCACCAGTCATTTGCAGTAATCGGCAAAGTATTCGTGCGTTCAAGCCTTCAGCCGCTCTCATTGATTTCGGAAATTCTTTTTCTGGTAGAACAGATCTGTTCTCGAACTACCCAGGTTTATGATCTTCGGGCACCCATCTCTGTCCTTTTCCAGCCGCGTGCACTCGAAGCAGTAGAAAGCGTCGGAGATGCCTTCACCGCCGCAGACGACGCACTTGTTCTGGTAGTTGCCGAACGAGCACTCGTCGCAGATGCGCACGAGAGTGGTAGGGCGCACGTAGGAGTCGCAGACAGGACATTTGCCGTCGCACTTGTCGCAAAGACGGCCGATGGAGATGCCGCTTGTCTTGCGACACATGACAAGATCGGGATGATGGCGAGACATTTTGGCGGTGTTGTCGGGGAGTTCGTGCTTTGGTTGATGGGTTGCAGTTGGTTTTTGGTATTTGTGGCGACGATCCGAGTTTCAAAAACGCGGTGGTAGTTCTTCAAGTTCTAGAAGTCGCGATGCGCTTACAAACTGCCTTTCACATGCTTCCACGCGCGACTCTGAAGTTGACTGCGGAACTTTCCGGACAAAGCTTGGCTGCACCTCACCTGCTTCGTTCACTGCGATCCGCTATAAGAGCAACGTCACATGATTTAGGGGCTGTTTGGCATCGGTGCTTTCATTCACGAAGTCATTACAACACACTCTGTTCCATTTTTGAAAATGATGGCTGGCACGTACTTCCCAGGTTCCGCCTTGTCATTTGGCCGGGCCGACGTCATGGATTTCGCGGGCACGGACAATGCTGAGTGGCTGACTCCAATGGTTCGACATTTCTCAAATCCATTTGTTCATCGTACATATTCACACCACCTATAGTCCAACGCGGGCATAATCGTAATTATGATTCTCGACCAAATTGCCTGGTCAGACTGTATCATCTTTTTGATATTTCTTGCACCTCAATTGATCATCCACGTCGGGCTCATAGAAACGGCGATATGCGGCATCAAAGCACTTCCCTTCCTGAGTACGTTCTGTAGGTTGGATAAAGATGCATGGCCTGATACTAATCGCCCTTAAGTATTGCAGATGCCATACCAGCTTGTACGCGAGCGCCTTAGACCTCGAGATGAGCGCTCGCCATTTGTGCAACGGGCTACTCTCTTTCAGGATATCGTTATTAGAACTGTCCGTTATGCATTCGCCTGCATCCCTGCCAAAATTGGTAAAGTATTCTTTTCAAAGGGAGTCGCACTGCCGTTCTTCAAGTTTAGAATGCTTCGCAACGGTGTCATGCGCTGCCCTATCTTCTGGAAGGAAGTCAACAGAGAAGGCTTGAAAGGCATCTACATGATCGACGACGAAACCCGACGACCTGATATCGTGGTTTACTACTGCCATGGCGGCGGTTTCTCCATGGGCTCTTCATACTTCTACATCGAGTTCCTAATGGCTTGGATCCACATGCTCAAGGCCTCCGGGTACAGCAATCCCGCGCTTTTCGCTTTGGAATACACACTCGTCCCTGAAGCCACGTACCCAACGCAAACGCAGGAAGCACTCGCTGGCTACAAATATGTGCTGTCGATTGCGCCAGATCCATCGAGAATTGTTGTCGGTGGCGACTCTGCTGGAGCCACGATTATTCTCAGTCTTCTCCTTTGCCTATCCAAGTTCACTGCATTGAAGGACCAGAAACCCGGTCTTGCTGTCATGATCTCACCATGGACGACCATCATCTCAGACAAAAACCAGAACACTCCGTCCGACTACCTGAACGCAGACAGCCTACGTTTGTACGGCAGCCAGTATATCGGTACCAAAGCATCGCCAGACGACGCCATGGTCTCACCTGGACACAACAAGGATCTTACTTGGTGGCGTAAATCTTCTCCAACTAACGGTTGGTTCTTTATTCACGGCTCCGAGGAAGTTTTCGCCCCTGAGACACGGGATTTGATCGCATTGCTCAGACAGACGGGCGCAAATGTGGTCAGTCACGAAGAGCGGGGATGGATTCATGCTTGGCCGGTCGTCAAGCTGTTCTTGTGCAACCAGGAGAAGGAGCGACTTAGTGGGCTGCGCAGTATTGTGGATATGGTCAAGGAAAGAATACCAAGGACTACGACAAACTGAGGAATTCGGCCCCATTTGGCAATCGCACTGTTGGACTAATGAAATTGTGTTGATACATGTGCATATCGCAGTACTGCACACATTCTCTTTTTTCAGCTGCTCGGTTCCTTCGCATCTTTCGTCTCCTGCTGAGTAGCCCTTTCGATGGCCGCGGCTACGTCATCTTCTTTGACGAGTCGATTCCAGTCGGTAGCCTCGCGATTTCGAAACTGTCTGTCGCCAATGTCTGCCATCCATCTCTGCATGCGGAGTGCTTCCAGCTGATCTGCGGACGGGGTAGCTGCGTGAGTCGCGACGTTCTCAACTGTGATACGTGGTGGCGTAGTGGCCGAGGCCTGATGCGATCTATCGATGTTCTTTGGCAGGTCGTTCTTCGACATGGCGAGATTTGTTTTTGGTCGACGCTCCAAGGGTCAAGTCAGAGGGATGACTACCTCTATATGTCGCAAGACGTACTCACAGGTTTCGCAAGAATGGTTGATTGCGACGGAGAAGACGACTCAGCTTGTTTGGCGATAGCAGTATCTGTGTTTGACCGGACTCCCACATGTTGCCGAGAGCATACGAAGACAGTCTTTATATCTGCTTTGCATTCAATTGACTTGACGGCCGAAAAGTGCACACTTCGAGTCGTCTTCGTTTAATGTGCATTTCGCAGGCTCCCGCTCTTTTGATCGACCATCTTCGTTTCAGAGCAGCTTTCTCTTCATCGCTTGCACCGTGGCGCCTTGCTGGACGCGTGAATGTATTTCCGAAAGAAGGCTACCGTACTGTCCAAAATATGTGCAAACTGCACGAGGCCGTTCCGGATCTGCACTGTGCAATTGCGCCACCATGCAGGTCTGCCGTGTTTGGCGTCCCAAGCGCTGCCAGCGCGACGACGAGCTGCGGGACGGGCGTGACACCCGCCGACACATCTTCAGCCTCGTTTCTCGAGCCGTTCCTGTACCGTTGGCCTGTGCCATGCGTTTCATCATCGTCTCTGCAGCCCGATGCCGCATGGCCTAATTCCTATTGGGCTGATGCAGTTTCTGCGTGCTCTTGTTTGCATCGGTAAGACGCCCCGGACCGATCTTCTCTCGCGAGGTTAGACATACAGGCAGGGATGAAATCCTCTTCCAGATGTTCCGTGAGGCTTCGATGCCAGATCTAAGCAGATTTCCGACGGTAGATGTCTGCGGAAACAAGATCACGCGGGAACTCGCAGCAATCCAGGGTTGGTATGTTCTTCGATGACACCTACCGCGAGCCTCACTGGCCTAGGAGCGCATGCCGTTTCTTCCCACCATGATTCTTCTAGCCTGCGTCACCGTCCGTTCCTACAAACAGGCCTGCAAGCCTACTTGCCGGCAAAGGCAGGTCCATGAAGCTGCGTTTTTGGTTTGCACCCGCACTGGAGGTTGGTCGTTACCCTGAGCACCCCGTTTTGAATTGCGCATTCTGTGTGAGTTCATGGAGCGCTCCTAGCTGTGCAATGAAGAAGATCGCATTTCACACAAGGCCTATGGAGTTACTAGTTCACCTCAAATTGGAAAACTGGTCTCAGTCGTAGCCGAGGGGAGCACGCCTGCGCTCCGCCTGGACATCCCTTCTCTTTTCCATTGGCGCAATCCTCGCGTGCCAGTCGTTGGATGACTTGGCGGGCCGCCCGTCGTGCATGAGATTTGCACACAGCTATCCAAGCAGTGTGATTCGCCGCGGAACAGCATCCGACTCTTTGCTGCCTGGGAGTTGGACTGGAGCTCATGCTCACCTATTTGCAGTCGACATGGGCCATGCTTCGTCTATCATTGTGCACTCCACACGGCATGCTTCCTATTGGTTTTCGTGAAGATATGCGCGTGCTCTGGCGGGCATCGGTAGGCTTCCGCACCACTCTCTCTTCAGCTCGAGATTAACATGGACTTCTGAGAGAAGCCCACCAATCCTTCCCGCATACGGCGTGCACGATCTCAAGAACAACAGCATTCCTCTTCCTTCCCGCTTTGCTTTATTACACGTTCGTGGGCTCTTCGTGGAACGTTTCCAATCTACGTATACAGTCGCCGCGATTCTGTCATAGACGAGTCACAGATATCGCGGCCACATGGTTATTACGTAGAATCGAATGCGCATACATGGGGAGGGTCACTTCTGGACGCCGATCCATATGCACCAGAGCGCCACCTAGGCTCTGCGCCCTGCGAGCACTCCAGTTGTGCACATTGACGGGTTGCACTTTCCGATGCAGCCTGGAAGCAACATTCGAAAGGAGGCCTTGCTAGCCCTGCAGATACACCTCAGGACTCCCACAAGCCACGATTTTCTCCTAGCTGGGTTGACCGCTTCTCTCTAGAATCCCATCGCCAGTCCACGTCGCTGCGCTTGAGGTTGCCTTGCACACTGTGCACTCACCGCAAGTGGGTGCGGCTACTTTTCCTATTGGCATCTTCAAGCCCGGGGCCACATCCGCCAGACTAGTCATGGATGAGCCTGCAGCGTCGCCCGGCTCAGCTTCACTTGCGCTTCAGCACTAAACTGATGTTGACCTTGGCCAGTCGGCGGGTCTTTTCGAAGCGCCTCTGATGGCCATTGTTCAGATTGGACCTGATGCCTGTCGTCCATGCCTTTGGCTGGTCTACTTTGTAGACTCCGGGGATGCGTGTCTGCATGATCCGAGTTGACGGATGTCCCGCTAAGCAGAAGTTTTGCACACACCTTCTGAACGTATACAGCACATGATTGACGACTGCTGTGCAAAACGTCTCATCGATCACTTGCTCTCCTGATTTGAGATATGACAGTCACCCCGTTATATCAGTTCCAGTACGATCTAGCCGCTCGACATGTGCAAATCCCCCCAACCATTTCTCCAAGAGATCAACCCGGTTGCTCTACACAGCATGACCAGGCGTCTAGACTGGAAGAGTGTTCAGGATGACGTGTCCCGGTGTTATAACGAAGGCATGCCACTCTTAGCAGTGCAAAGCAAGATGCTACAGGAAAGAAATTTCAAGGCGTCGTAAGCAACATCGAACTCCAGACAGCGAAGCAACGTACTGATCTAGTGTTAGGATTCGAGCGTACCGGTTGAAGGTCAAGGAGTGGGGAATCAAGCGCAGCGTCACCATAAGCCACAGCTACGCCGGCAACACGACCAAGCATAGCGATCGGCAAGATTGCTATGGAGACCCTGCTCCCCATGCAGTGTCAACACACAACTATGCAATCGATCCATTCCAACCTTCCGCGGGCAATACCAGAGACACGATGGCACAGGACCTTGTCCCTACTGGGCTCAAAGATGAACAGGTCTGGCCTGAGAGCACTAGCAATGCCACAACGGAGCTCCAGCTGCAGTATGTGCAATACCAATTGCCTCTCGCGAATAAGTTTGATGAAACAATTCGACGAATTCACGAAGCACCCTCGTCGAGTACGTACATGGAACTAGTGAGCAGAGACGATCTCTATAGCAACGACAGTACCTTGGTTCACCATGTCGCCGCGAAAGGTCGAATGGTCAGCATCTTGAAAGAGATCCTGCAATTCTTTACAAACCACGGATATCCCTTCAACATATTTGACCAGGATGGTTCGAACCCTCTGCACGTCGCCATTCAACATGATCGCACCGAAAATGCCATTGCATTACTCGATAATGCGGTCGACATTCTTGTTCCCAACGCTCGCGGTGACCTGCCCTTACATATGGCTATCATCCGAGGAAATGCTCATCTGGTTGAAGAGCTTCGCAGCCGAGCTCCACGCACAGCAAAGATATCAGCACAATCGTCTTCAGAGGAGCTAGGCAAAGTTGCACTCGATCTCGTCATCGACCAGCTGGTGAACGAAAATGCTATCTTGGGGACACCAATCTGCACTCCATCCACGAAGCGAATGCTTCTTGCCATTCTGGAGTCCACGTCGACCATCAAAAATAAGTCTTACCTCAAGCAACACGCTCGTGACAGCTGGTACTCACTCAGACAAGTGGTCTTCGCAATCGACAATATTGTAACTTTGTCTCAGGACTACTGGCTAAGAAAGCTCAGAGATCAAATCATGGAAGTTTTGCAGAACGCGAAGCATCTGCACTCGATGATGATGGCGGATTTTCGCGGAGATCTGGTACACCCGACCACACCGATGCAGCTATCACCTGCTAATGCCTGCTCCATGTATTCGGATATCTCATATTTATGCCGAAATGCTAAACGC
This sequence comes from Cladosporium sp. VS III D KN 1, assembly GCA_019775635.1. NCBI lineage: Eukaryota > Fungi > Ascomycota > Dothideomycetes > Cladosporiales > Cladosporiaceae > Cladosporium > Cladosporium sp. VS III D KN 1. The sequence continues at coordinate 1,111,929 of JACWFN010000037.1, forward strand.
TCGCAAGCATACAGGTGACCTTGAAAGTGGCGGCGCTGTCTGGTAATGAAACTTCGCGGCAGCTGCCCATTACATGATGGGTCAATGCTGCTCAGAAGTGAGCTCCATACTACTGTCTGTGGCTTCTATGCGCGATTCGGATCTAGCAGGATACCTTAGTTCGTCGACCTCGTCAGGATCCGCCACGAACTGAGCACCAAGCGCCTTCATCGCCTCAATCTTCTCCTCCATGTCAGCTGCCATGCGCACCTTTCCGAAATCATCTGGTAGATCATACGCTTGCTCGTACTTTATAACCCAGACGCCTCTCCCATCTGCTGGCCAACCATAGACCATGATCTGCTTCTGCTCGTCTGTGACCAGCTCCTCGCCGTACTTTACAAGATTGACCTCCCACTGATGGTTATACTGCCACCACGTCGCCCCCACACGACGCAGTCGCTTACAGAAGGCGTCCTCTTCGGCGTTGTCGGATGAACGCTCAACTGCGTCATGGCGCGGGAGCGAGAGAAAATTCATGTCAAGGATATTGGCTTTCTCCTTGACGAGCATGCCGCCGGTCGAGGGGTAGCCGTAGATCGTGCAGCCACCGGGGTTGAAAGATGTGCGCGACGTCCTGTGCGGATAGCTTTGTGCTGGACAGGACACCTCATCGCCAGTAGGATAATGCCGCGCGTCAACGGTCATGGAGCCATCTACTGGCGACATGGAGGCTGGCCGAGTGGTAGCCGAGAATAATGAGGTGATTGCACTGAACATGGCGCCTGCTTTCATGATATTGACCAAACGCTTTCATTTGCAATAGCGCTCGCTACCAAGCGACGGAGTTGTACCAATTGAAGGAGTAGGCACCGATCAATCTCTTTGAAGTCCCGATGGGATGGTTGCCTAATGATACATTTCCGCCACTACGGTTGAAAACAATCGCTACACTTTCATGCAACACTGCGTCATACTAATAACAACCAACATTGCCAAGCGTGAGGCGACAACTTCTCGATCTTCATGTCGGAGGATTGTACCTAGTTCGAGGCTGTGCGTGTGCTTGAGCATTACATTGTCTTGACTTCGGCCCTCGTGTATTCTACAGGATCGCAGCATGTCTGTCTTGCATCATTCGTGCAACAGATCCAACACTTCTATCTTACCCCTCAGCCTCCGCAATGCCAATACAACCCACAGAAGGCTCAAAGAACCCGGAGGTCTTCAGCTGCGCCAGAATTAAAACAGATTGTCAAGCAAGATGTTCTCATTTCAAGCCAACTCAAGCTTCTCAAGAAATGCCGAGGTTGTGCAAGCTTATATAAGGCTGTACCTCCAATTCGCTAGGCAGTACGCTATTTCGCCTCCTTCGCCAATACCGATGCCTCCAAAAAGATAGCCGTCCTCGTCGTGCGTGGCACTGCCAGCATAACAGCGTCGTCTCGTGAGAAGATGCGATCGTGTTTCTGAATGGAAGCTGCTGCATCCTGCCTCCTGCTCCCCATCCGCCGACATGCATCTTTCGAACCATATATTTGAAACACTCCTTCCTTTTTAAGCTCTCCGGAGCCGCAAAACCACAGGCGCAGGTAGCTTGGCCGTTGAACTACCTTCCGGCCTAATTAACCTTTGCCGAACAGTTGATCGCTCATGTGAAACATAAATAGCAGCCATACCGTACTTTTGCAAGGTATGCTTTTCTGAGTTTTCTCCAAAATCAACGTGACCATGATGAAGCTGAACTCTCTTTTGGCCCTGGTAGCTTCGTTCGGTCTCCTAGCCAAAGCCGACAACCCTTTCGTCCAGACCTTGTATACGGCAGACCCTGCACCTCTGGTTTACAATGGACGTGTATACGCCTTCTTGGACCACGACAACACTGGCGCTACCACATATGACATGACCGACTGGCGCCTCTACTCCACCGCCGACATGGTCAACTGGCAAGATCATGGTTCGCCTCTGAGCTTGAAAGACTTCGCTTGGGCAAGTTCGGATGCTTGGGCTCCCCAAATCATCAACAGGAACGGCAAGTTTTACTTCTACGCGCCTGTCCGGAACAAGGACGGCTCGAACAGTATCGGCGTTGCAACAAGCACCAGTATCACTGGTCCCTACAAAGATGCTCTCGGCAAGCCACTGGTTGCGCGCTCCGAGATCGACCCGACTGTCTTCATCGACAGCGACGGCCAAGCCTACCTCTACTACGGCAACCCGAACTTGTATTATGTCAAGCTGAACCAAGACATGGTGTCATACAGCCAGGGCCCGACCCAGATCACTCTGCCCAGTGGAGCTGGGTTCCAGGAAGCTCCGTGGGTCTACAAGCGCGGTAGCACCTACTATGTCGCCTACGCCGGTACTTGTTGCTCCGAAAACATCCGCTACATGACCGGCTCCAGTCCGACGGGTCCATTCACATACAAAGGTGTCATCATGCCGACTCAGGGCAAAAGCTTTACAAACCACCAGGCCATCATTGATTTCCAAGGCCACTCGTATTTCTTCTACCACAACGGCGCGCTCCCGGGTGGTAGTGGATATCAGCGGTCGGCTTGCGTCGAAGAATTCAAATACAATTCCGACGGCACCATCCCAACCATTCAGATGACTACGGCTGGCGTGGCGCAGCTGGGTACGCTTGATCCGTATATTCGACAGGAAGCCGAAACGATTGCTTTCTCGGCGAATGTGAAGACCGAAACTTGTAGCGAAGGCGGTCTTGATGTCACAGGCATCCAGTCTGGGAGCTACATTAAGGTCAAGGGAGTCGCTTTTGGAAGTTCTGGGGCCAAGTCGCTTGCTGTTCGTGTTGCTGGAACGGGGAATGGCTCGATTGCTGTCCGGCTCGGAAGCCAGAGCGGCACGCAGGTTGGCACATGTAGTGTCACTTCTACCGGAGGGGCTCAGGTGTGGAAGACTGTCGACTGCGCGATCAGCGGTGCAACTGGTACAAGTGATCTGTTTTTTGTTTCCAGTGGGAGCGGCTACAATTTCAATTATTGGCAGTTCACTCAAAAGTAGGATGTAAATGCCAGACTTGCTGGCTCATCTTGATATCAACATCTGAAGAACGGAGCAGACCCCATCATAGCTGATCCAAGTGATGAGCTACATGGCTATAAGCAGGGGAACATGACAAATTGCCAGACTACCCAGATTGACATAGTCAAGGGATCCGTACCTCGCAACACCGCAACCTGACCCAAATGAACACATGAAACGACTTTACTCGAATGACTGCAGAGACGCTTTAATATCTCAGTGGACCAACAAACGCCTTCATTGACCATGTCGAAGCTCTTAATGATCTTTTTCCTCCTGGCTGTGGCCGTCAACATGCACAGCAGCCTCAATGGCCTTTGCCAATTCATCTGCTTCCACCAGCTGCATCCAAGATCCAACGTCATGATCACGGCGACGAGGTTGATCGTTCAACCACTCTCGAACCGCATGATTGGGCGAGACCATGACTGTTTCTCGCTCTTGCATGGCAAGGTTCGCGGCCGTGAGTGGTGCGGCGCTTTGCGCTCGACCCGAAGATTGGGCACTAGTTGTAGCGGTCGGTTTCTCGATGGACATATTGCTTATAAGAATATTAGCTATGTTGGCAAATGAGACTGGGCATGTCATTTACCTACAGACGTTTGGCTGTATACAAGAACTGGTATTCAATGTGAATGGTCTTTAGAGTGTCGGTCTTAGTATACTTAGGGTGCAGTGCAGGAAAGATTAGGTAGTCACTGAGCCAGCCATGGGGCGTGATGGCGCTTTATGAACAAAAGGTTTCGCAGCTAAGAATCACCTCATGTCTTGCTGACACCTAATGCCTGCCTTCCATGAGTTGCCTGCGCCCTGCTACGTGCAAACATCACCAGTATTCGCAGACCACATGTTGACTTATGTGGCCGGCAGAGGATTGTGAGTGCACCTAATCAGCAAGATACACGCCTGGACGGCGATCACTCTGTGCTCATTGGCTGCCAACGATCTAGAAGGCTACCTCCTACCTCTTGAAGTACATGTAAGCAACAGGTCAACGAATCTTATCCCTGTTTCCATAACGTCCCGCTGCGGCAGAGGGTGCAGGATGCCGCGCAGGATGCGGCAGGCGTAAAGATAGCACTGATAGGTGCGACGTTACGCGCGGAGGGGAGTCCGGTCGCTGGGGATTATTAACGTAGACGACCGCCATATGCAAGCAGCAAGCGTCCCCCCAGGCTCGCGAAAAAGCTTCTCACGTGACGCGTTTCAGCCCGCCCCAGCCAGATTTAGTCCAGTCATGGCGCTTGCATATGGCGGTCGTCTACGTTATCGGACAAAATATTTCCATGCTTTGGACGTGGCATCGCGAACGTACCCGCCTGGTTCTGCAGCCGACTCAAATGTGCACATCGGCACGCACGCGTGGCGTCGCATCACAAGCTCTTTATTTCGTCTTATCTGATAGCTTGAGTTTGACGGTGTGTCAGCATGGTTCATTCTGTGGCCGCCGTCAAGCAAGTGGACTAGCTGGAAATGCATCGAAGAAACTACACCAACTAAACTCGTGGTGGCAATGCACTTCCCAGCTGTATTTACAAAGGCTTTCTGAACGGAGGCTCTCTGAACATAGACTCACAAGTGAGCAACTGACGTAGTGCAGTTGAACGTCTCTGACCACCGCACTTTGTCGAGATAGCATACCAAAATGCCATGGTACAGGCATCACTCCGATTGAACCGTGAACGCGGTCGAAGACATGAACTACAGAGACGATCTGACGTTCATGGTTTCCAGTATAGCCGCTGTTCACGACATCCTGATTGATTTGAGTGTCGATCAATGTGTGTGTGTATGCAATCGCTAAATGCTAGGGTATCTTTAAACAAACGCCCAAATGCTAAAATGCCAATAAAGAAAAAGAAAATGCCAGACCCGCCCTCAAACAACGGGCAACCCGCTCAGAGCTCCGTCCACAATCCCTTGAGCTTCTCCAAGGACCTGGTTGATCAAATCTGCAATTCCGAGCATATCACCCGCAGCCTTCGTATCACCATTCGTCATATTCAACGCCCTAACGCTGTCCCAGTGTCCAGCACCAACAGACTCAAGCTGCGCCATCTGCGACGGCCAAGGCGTGGGCGGATCTGGCAGCGGGCTCGAAGACGGGCTCGAAGATGGAGGCTGAGGCTGTCCTCCAGCAGTTGATGTGCTGTTGTTGCTGTTCTGCGGTGGAGCAGAAGCCGTGGCTTCACTTGACGGCGAAGTCGACGTCGGAGCCGCACCATCATTCTGCTGCGGCGCCTTCGCAAACGTAGCAATAACATCCCCCAAAGCCTTAACCCACATCCACGGCTCGCTCAACCCATCCCCCGTGCCAGCAGCCCAGTACTCCCAGCCGACAGCACATCCAAAAGACGCATACTTCGCTCCCAACGTCCCGACGACAGATTTCAGCGTGTCCAAACCGACAAAGCCACTTCCTCCATCACCCGGATTCGTCAAAACGCCCATGACAACCCGATCAGCCGCCCAACCACCCTGCGAGATGATCTGATCGTACATAGCCGTGCTGCTCGCGTCGCCCCAGCCGTTGTAGAACTGCGCGTTGTACCAGTTGACCAGCTTGCCGTTTGGACGAGAGGCTTCAGTGGCTTGGGCGTCCATTTCGGATTGCGAGAATCCGTGCAGACCGGTGCTGCTGTGCAGCAGAGAGGAGGCGACGGGTGCCATGGTCAGGATAAAGTCTGATCCGAGATCGGTGTTGAGCTGTCTTAGCAGACGAAGGGGCATAGAAATCGGTACAGATTCTTCGATGTCGATGTCCAATCCTTGGATGTTGTATTGGCGCAAGATGGCGAGTAGGGGGTCGTAGTAGGCGTGGAAGGAGTCGTCGTCGCCGCTCAGTCGCCCAAAGGTTCCGCGTGCGGCGCCGCCGAGCATCATCATCACTTTGATGCCGCCGGCTTGTAGCTGCTTGACTTCAGACCAGAGGGGATCGTACATCGTGTCGTTGGGGTGGTTGTTGTTTAGAGTGATATCGCCGGGTTGGTCGTTGAGGTGGACGGCTGATAGGAGGATGTGTGTGACGCTGGTGTTTTCGTTTAGGAGTGGGAGGAGGGATAGAGGGCCTCCGTCGACGGATTTGAAGGTTTGGATGTATGCCACCAGGCGTGGAGGAGCAGCGGCTGTGACGGCATTGTTGGAGTCTTGTCGAGATTGAATTATCGGGTGTGGAAGAGCTGATGTTGTTGACGCGAAAGCGAGGAGTGTTGATAATAATGTGCTGAAGGAAAGCATTGTGAGTTGCCTTCAACAGCAATGTGTAAACGTATATGTTCGACCGTATCGCATGCAGACGCCGGCAACGATGTGCAACAGACCTCGAGACAGAACAAACACAACGCTGCGTAGATATGCGATAGCGATAAAGAATGGTACTGTATTCCTCACCAATACTCTCACTGAGGTCCATTCTCTATAAGTAACTCGCCAACCCGTCGCCATCCTCACTCACCTGCCTCCTTGTCTCTCTTCGCCAAAACTACAGCCTCCCTACCACCTCAAGCCAAGCCGTGAACAGACAAGATCCAGACAGCTGCCGAGAGTCCACAAGGTCCAGTGTTACATCGCTAACTCTGAAGAAAGAGGTCACTATTGCCAATAGCCTCGAATAGTGCCTCGATATTAATCCTGTAAGGAGCTCATGTGAAGCAGTAACAAAAGTATCATTATCCTCGATATCTCGCAGTATATTGGTTGCGTAGCCAATCGACAGTGCCCGTTGGCTGCGTGGCTAGGAGATGGTGTCTTAGACATTTGCTAGCCGGGTGTCTCAGCTTTGCCCGGACTCCTAAAGCGTTCGCCCTACGCCACTTCTCAAACGGGCCATGTCAAGACTCTGAGTGTCGGCGCTTTGGGCTATGGTCCCTAAGCGGATGGTCGAGTGCGTATATTTTGGATGGTTATGGCGCGTCAGGGGTCGGATTGGGTTGGCCCTACTGTACTGTATTGCGCAATCGTCAACGTTGGCGAACGACGATGATCGACACGTGCGTCCCCAGAGTGTTCTGCGGAGCTAATGCAAACGCTTGTGCGTGGATAGTGTTCGTTCTTGACGAGATGCTGATTCAGTTCGGCACATGATGGCGTTTAGCAGTGCTCGCATGTGGGAATTTCACGAAGCGAAGCGTATGACGAAGCTGGTTGGTTTTGTACATGGTCATTCATCGCGGTCTTGCTATCAGGATCATAGTCTACATCCAGCTCGTAGTAGAGCACACCCGCCACATCTCTCGTGGAAACGAACCCCTCTATTCCTCGTTATCGCTCTTGATCTCACCGTAACCCTCCTTTCGTCCCCAGCCCTCCGTTGCTTCCAAGCCCTTACTACTGACGTACAAGAAGTACGGCTCTCTGAAGTTGTCGACATGGTTGAAGAAACGGCCGAACTCGCCCTTGCTCTCCTCCTCCGCGAACATCCTAGCGTAGATTTCCTTGTGCTTGAACGCCTCAATCTTGTCGTCGTACTTGTCAAAGCGGAGGGGTTCGCGCTCGTGCTTACTAGCCTGGATGTTGTTGTAGGAGTCGAAGACAGGGCGCTCGAGCATCAAACCGAGACCGGGGACCTTGGGGATGGAATATTTGGCGGCAGTGAAGGAGTGAGCCATGGTCTTGTCGATGTCGCTGCCGCTGCGGACGAGCAGGGTGACCATGCCGATCATCTTGCGGATTTGGTGCATCATGAAACTCTGGCCGTGGACCTTCATGGAGAGCCATTCGGTCTTCTCTTCTTCGGGGCCCTCGCCGATTAGGATTGGCTTGGGGTTGACGACGAAGGACTTGATGTGTCTGTTCGCACTTGGGTCCTTGAAGGCTTTCTGGATTGTGTAGTTGTGGTAGTTCCTTGTGCCGAGATAGTTGTTCAGCGCTTGCTGCACACGGTCGATACGGGCCTGGGGGATGCGGTATTGGCGTTTTGCGGCGTTATAGGCGGCGCGAACAACCTTGGTGGCAGCACGGAGACGCTGCACACGGTCTTGGTGCTCTTTGTCGATGACAGGCTCCTCGCCCTCAGTTACTTTGCTAGCTTCTTGAGGCGCTTCTGTTGAAGCTGGTGCCTCTTCAGCCTTGACTTCGGTCTCGTTGATGACAATGGCAGCCTCCTCTGCCTTCTCTTCCTTGGCCTCACTGGCTGGTGCCTCTTCAGTCTTGACACTTGCGCCAGCCTTTACGGGCTCTTCGCCGTCTGCCTCGGGCTTCGTCGCCTTAGCACCAGCCTCCTCTTCTCCTTGCAACGCCTTGATCACGTCCCATCGGATATCCTCGTCGATAGTCTCCAGAACGGGCTTGATCCTTTCTTCATCCACTTTTTGCCAGAAATCCTTGACTTCTGCCTGTCGGCTCTCGTAACCTTCACGATCTCCAGCTTCGTCGGCAATGCGCTCGAGGTTCTTGGCCAACCAGCTGCTGGGATGGGGTGGCAAGAATGCCAAAGTCGGAATCAGGTACTCGTACCAACGTGAATCGCAAGCCTGGTAGCATGAGAAGCTACCGATAGTACGCTCGATGCCCCAGACACGGATTTGAGGGTGCAAGTGCTCGTTGATCTTCTCAACGATGTTCTCGTCTTCGACAATCAACTTCAAGCTGATCATGTTGCCGGCTGCATGGACGTTCTTGTCTGTGCGCGCACATCGCACAAGCGACGCCTTCCTAGGGTCGTCGGCATTGGCTTTTCCAATCGCACCAGCTTTCACGAACGCCTTGAAAAGTTCGCCCTCAATGGTTTCCTCGGTAGGTGAGATCTGCATGCCCTTGAATCCAGTGCCAGAGTAGCCGATCATGACAGCGACCTTGCGCTTCGGCTTGCGCCCTTCGGCATCAATCTCCTCTTTTGAGAACTCGGTAGCATAGTTGGCTAGTTCACCTTTTTGTCGGCGCTCTTGGTTTGCAGCAGCTTTTGCGCGCTTGTCTGGGTCAGAGCGGCTAGTGTCAGTCAGTGATGGCGCTTTGGTGTGATTATTCGCAGAAAGTCTATTGCCTCGGTCGGCGAGAGATGTAAATGGTGTGTCTTACAAATAATCGGCTCTTCCCATATCGCCCTTCTTATGTCTCTTGTTGTCTCCATCGGATTGTCTTCCTCCCTTCCGACTGCCATGACGGATGCTGCTGTCGGGGAAGTGGCCCTTGCGCTTGCGCTGGTTATCGCCATTGTTCGAAGGCTGTTCGCTGTCGCCAGTGGGCTGTTCTGCATCATTGCTCTGCGCGGGTGCTGGAGCAGGCGAGTCTGCAGCTGGCGGTGCTGCTGCCTTTTCGATGACGGCGCCAGCGTCTTCCATAATGGCTGTCGAGTGATCCATAGCTGTCGCGAATGAATGTGCATCGACATAGAGCAGAGCTTGTCTATGCCTACAGACAGTCGCAGGAATTTCCGAGCTCCCCCAGTGGAGCCTCGCGCTCTCACATGCATTGCGCTAGAGCGATTAAAGTTTTGCGGGGTGCATTAGCTCGGCGGGCTGCGCCTGTACCCGCATGCGCCTGGCTTCAGGTGAGCTTCTTTATTGTTGCGCTGAGAGGCTTCCACTTGCGTCGCATCTCTCTTTTCACCTGCCAGCAGCGCTTCACTGCGTCTGTCACCAAGCCCAATCAGTACCACCACTTCCTGGGCAGGCTTTCACCATGGCCGAACTCGCTACCCTCCTCTTGCGGACTATCGCGCGCACTTTCTATCCGACCGAGCATGTCCTCCTCATCGACACCCTCATTCTTCACAGCACACTCTCCGACGCCGATCTCTCGCACGTCCTAGGCATGCAGTCAAAGAACGTTCGTAAATTATGCGGTCGACTGAAAGAAGACGGACTTGTGAGCGTGCAGCAGCGGACTGAGCGCAGAACAGATGGCAGCGGAGGTTTCATAGCTGGATCAGGCAACCAGCCAGGCAAAGAGCGCGTTACTCACAGGGACTGGTACTATCTCAACTTCCACACTGCAATCGACAGCGTAAAGTACCGCCTGCTGCGCTTGAGCAAGCATGTTGACAGCCTCGGCGCATCCACCACCGAGAAGAAGGACCTGGTTTGCGCTACATGCAAATCGCAGTACACCGAGCTTGAGGCCATGGACAGTCTGGACTACGCAACAGGCAACTTCATTTGCAAGCGATGCGGAAGCACGCTGGACCCTGTCGATGAAGAAGATCGTGCCAACGAGAACGAAAGTGTTAAGCGCTTCAACAATCAAGTAGACAAGATTCGAGGCCTGATGATGCAGATTGACGCTACCAACGTCCCTGAGAACGACTTCGACACAGCGCTATCCAAGCAGGTGCCTATCGTACGAGCCGACACCAATCCAGCCGCTCGCACAGAGATCGTGGATACACCCAATCGCAACTTGCAAAGCACCAAAGGTCTTCAACTCCAGCCCGAGAAGATCACCGTACAAGTCCAGGACGACGAAACGGTCAAGCGCGAGAGCGAAGAAGCAGAGGCCAAGGCACGCCGCGACAAAGAAGCAAGGCAGAACGCTCTGCCCGAATGGATCGTCAAGTCGACCGTGTCTGGAGACATCACCACCGTGGGCGCAAAGGAGGCAAGGCGGCAGCAGGAACGCGATGCTCATCTCGGCGGTGTTTCCACCATCAAGCCTGAAGACTCCGAAGAGAAGAAGGGCGAGAAAGACGATGAGGACGTCATGGACGCCTACTGGGCCGAGCTCGCCGCTGCTAACGAGAGACAAGCCGCCGAGAACAAGGATGAGGACGAAGAGGATGATGACGACGATGATGATGATGAATTTGAGGATGTCGATGTCACCGGTGCCAACACGCCCGCGGTCAACGGCTTAGCTAGCACCGCTGTCTCTACGCCTGCAGTCGAAAGTTCTAATGCAACTGATGACGAAAGGGATGCGAAGAGGCAGAGACTTGACGGTCCCGGTCCGTCGTCAGGCAACATTGGCAGCAGTGCCGTCAATGGATCTTCTACGCCTGCAGCTGTGGCGGAGGGCACGCCTGCTGCTAGTGACGAGGACGAAGACGATGATCTGGAGTTCGAGAATGTGTGAGCAAGGGCTGCATCTCAGTGATGATGAAATGGTTCTTCGAGGATTACACGTCTCCGATGGATTTCTCGAAGTCCACCTTTGTACTTGGATTCTTTTAGCGAGGCGTTCCGGATCTTGAGCTTTCATGCTAATCGCATGGTAAGCGACTCTACAACAACTTTGGAGGCGCAAAGACAGAAAGAAAAAAAAGTTGATACCAATCTTCTTAATGAAGGCCTGAGACTTGCTTCACTCCCCAACTCTATACACCAACTTCTCCCCACTAACAGGCCTCATCCACTCCTCTCCCCTGCTACCCTGCCTATCTCCCATCCTCCCACCCCCAAGCAGCGCAAACCCATCCTCCACCACCCTCACCAAGCCACCCGGCATGTGCCTTATAGGGTTAGCAACCAACCTCCCCTCGCCCCCACTCCCACCACCAGCAGCCGAAGAGGAGGACAACCATGCATAAAACGCCCTCGCAAACCCCCTCCCCTCCTCCGATGCTTCAAGCACGAAACCCTGATACTCCACCCTCTCGCCTAACCCTTCCCAGACCGCCCCGTAAGAAGGCACAATCCCCTCCGCGAGATGAGAGGAATCCCACGCTCCGCCTGCCAGCGAGCGGAGGACTGCTAATCTCCCCTGAGGATGCAGCGTGCGGCTTACATCCCCCACTGTCGAGGTTTCGGAAATGCAGTCCAGCGCTAGGTCGATGCCCCGATTCTTCGTGAGGTCGAGGACGGCGGAGGGCCAGGTTGGGGAGTGGTAGTCTAGCAGAGAGATGTATGAGTAGGGGTTTCTTTGAAGCAGGGTGAAGTTGGAGGGTGAAGCGAGGCCGATTAGATGGATTGGGCGGGCTGTTGCTGTGCGAGAGTAGTGAATGAGTTGTGCGGCGTAGAGGCCGACGGAGGTTGAGGCGCCGTTGATTAGGATGTAGAGGGGGTTCGTCTCTGGGTTTGGGCCTTTTGTCGTGGCTGCTATTGGCGCAGTATGTCCCAGAGTAGAAGAGGACTCGGGCTCTCGCCACGCAAACGGCGCTTCCAATCCCAAGCGTAAGAAAACAGCCTGCGCAGCCGTAAGCCCACAAAGACTATTCGTCGCGGCCTCTTCAAGCGTCACATCGTCGGAAACAAGCCAGAGCAAATCCTCAGGACAGACGACATACTCCGCGAAAGCACCCGGTCGATCATTGCGGCTGCAAGCGCCTTGAAGGAAACCTGCGACTCGCTGGCCGGGTAGCAGATGGGATGATCGGACTATCGTGCCGGCGAAATCGCTCCCGACGACTCGGCCTGTTGCGCCTAGAGGTTTGGCGGTGTAGAGGCTGTCGACGGGGTTGAGGGCGATGGAGTGGACTTTTATGAGAGCTTCAGCCTTATTTGGATTGGGAGTGGGGAGGGGGATGGTTTGGACCGTTGCGGTGCGTTGTTCGGCGTTGAGGAGGAGGGCTTTCATCTGGGCGGCGGGATTTGGATGCGACATTTCCTGCTTCAAAGGAGGCAATGGTGGTTGTCTGGGCGGAAGGGCGATACCAGATCGAAATTGTTGTCCATTTTGTGTTGTTAGGGGTACAGAACTTTGGTGACTTATTGGTAAGCTTGTCACACGTACGCCCTACGTCTTACTACACTGATTTTTGGGGCTGTACAGCCCAATGATCATCGCGCGCCCAATTCCGGCTGGTATCAACCTCAATATCAGGTGACAAAATAGCAAGCAGGAGGTGGATGCGTCTATGTTATGAGGATTTGCCCAAGAAATATGTGGGATAGTGTCGTGTCCTGCGCCTGGGCTTCGTCAGAGACGGGTACACAGTACGCTTGACTGACAACACGAGATTGTGAAAGTATCTTTGAAACGTCGAGAACTTTGATGCTTCATCGTCTTAGGAGTGAGTTCGACGATATTTGAGCAGCAGACTTTCTAGCACGATACTGTCTTCCGACGTCGTCATGCGGTCTATCTGTTATTTTTCCTCGTGATTGATGTGAATCGCGAGGCTATCATGCTTTATTCTCAGCTCATGTCAAGTCCTAGGCCGACAGTGTCCTTCGTCGGACTGGAGTCGACCAACCTGATTGAATTGAAAGCATCTCTCTACAGACCGACCCGTGATCGCGACGATGAGGTCTTCTTTCTCTGATCCTCGGCTATCACTAGTCAAAGAGCACGAGCAAGTCCTTTACAAATATGGAAGTCTAGGTCACGCCCATACACATCATATGTCCTTTGAGATGTCATTATGAAACGTGCCCATCCCGATTCTGAATCACAACTTCTTGAATACAAAGCATGAGTACATTGGTCAAAATACTAGTCCTTGCAGCTGAGCCTCGCATGAACGCGCCCGATACCTGAAGTGGGGTGTCCTGTACGCCATGCCACAGAGACATCTTGTGCTGCGCTGCAGCTTACGGATCCTCTTCAAATTACAGCTTGTGTTCCTGAGGAATCAGAATCACCTTTTTGACCGCGTTCGATCGTCATAGGCGTCATGTCCGTATCCAACGACCAGCCGAACGGGTACCACCCTCTTGCGCAGGTAATGAGCTTGGACCCAGGCACGGCCATGTTCAAACGATTCGCGCAACTAAATGCACACAGTCTGCTAATCCAGCAAGCAGAGATCCTTGATCTCGAAAGACAACTCCTCGTATTAGCCACTGTGAATAAGAAGCGAGGTCTACACTACAACACCATCGCGATCGATTTGATCAACGCTGGCCGAGCAAATAACGATGACGAGCAGTGGAGACTGGTCTTGCACATACGCTCGAAACTCAAAGATTACAGTATGTGCAATACAACTCTCGATTGGTTGACCTGAGCTCAAATAAACGTATAGACTCTGCCCTTCTTCGCCAAGCACAGATTGACCAGCTTGCTCGACCCAGCAAGCACGATACTATTTTTCTAAGAAGATGGTTGGGAAGTCCACATGGCGGCGCGCGCTTCTTGCAGGAGATAGAAGACGTTCCGTGGCTTGAAGAAACCCAGGCAGATCTGGTTGCAGTTTCGCCTCGAAACTTCGACTTTGTGACAAGGACTGTTGCAGAGCGGTTGGTCCCATGGCTCACAACTCACGGAATCGCGAAAAAGGTATTCAATCGACGTTTACTGGGATCTCGGCATGACTAACATCACACGCAGGCTCCATTGTCGGGACAAGAAGAACTTGGACTTGTACAGTGGAAAGACTCGACCTACAAAACAGCATCGCGTGTCGTAAGCATACTAGCAGCGACCCTCATACCATCTATCGCCATCATCGTACTCTATTTCATAAGGAACCTCATATCCCGCATCTTGACGGCCATGGCACTATCTTTCGTCTTCTCGATCTCGCTCGCCATCACTACTTCCGCGCGGCCTGCTGAAATCTTCGCCTCCACTGCAGCGTAAGTGAACCCATACTTCAGCGTTGAGTTCTATCGCGATTGATGCTCAGAGTCCAGATTCGCAGCAGTGCAGGTTGTTTTCATTGGAAGTACAAGCTTGTCACGTGAATGATCTGGTCGCAGAGCGTGTCTTGTCCGTGAGAGAGTTTGTTGTCACGAAGGAATGAGCTCATGTCTTTGCGATAGTTGGCGAATTTGATGATGTCGTCTGCTGTGGGTTGCTGCCTGATGGCGCACAGAGTTGTTTCTCATACATTTCAGTCATTTGCTTATTCTTTTCTTCTCGTGACTTCCGATTGGCGTCTGCGTGTTGCTTTTCGTCATGTTCCTGCGCTTCACGGTCGTCTGTTTTGCAGTCAGTTTCGAGCTTACAAACTTTGATAACGATAATGCGATAACGTTACTCTTTGACTGGCGAAGGAAACCAAGGACTGTCAGGCGGGGACATTCTCTGCCTTCTCGGTTTTGGCCAACCATGGGGAGATCAGGATTCGATAACAGAAGGTCGCGTTCGAAGATAGTATTTCGGCCGATGATGATGTGCTCTGACAAACTAGGAACTTCGAAAAATTGGGACTCGTAGACTGGTTCTTTCCCCTCAAATCTCCATTGGAATTTGACCACACGCGTAACTTTCACCTCGCTGTTGTCGCCCAGCTTGATGACACGTTGAGGGATCTCCCTCGTCCTTGATCCTAGGGACATGGCCTTTCGTTGTTCTCTGGAGATACAGTCGTAAGTAGCACCAGTATCCAGTAAGCAATTCACACGGATCATGGTATCAGAATCATCGTACACACAAAGTGTTGGACTGACGCTGGCCAAGTATACGTCTTCGGCTTGCGCTTCAGCGTCAACGGCCCATGTGGAACCGATACTGGGGTAGTGACTGCTTTGGATGGTTTGCAACAAGCTCCGAATATCTGTCGACCTAGTGACAGCAGCTGATGTTGCTGCATCGACTTTGTCTGACGAGCATTCGAGGTCCGCCGACTCGCTGTAGATCCTGTTTGCTTCGTACGCTCTAGTCGATCGAAGGTCCGCGTCGAAGTCAAAATCGGTCGAAGCCCTGAGAAGGCAGTCAGAGATTTTGCATACACTCGAAGCAAATTCCAGCGCTAACGCATTCAGCTTTTGCACAGCTTGTGTGACAACGTCGATTATCTTCCGGATCCGTGGTATCATGTCTTCGAGTTGATCATGATTTTCAACACAGCTCGAGGCATCCCTGTATTGGGAACGCAACAGCAACGAGAATATGACACCGTATTGCAATGCATTTTCGATATCAACCAACTCTTGGGGGTGCAGTCTATCAATATAGTCGCTACTGTTGACGGCCTGCTGAAGACCACCGATCACTTTATCCAACCAGCTGAGCTCCACTATAAAACAGTAATAATTCTGTTGCTCGTTCCCGTGTGGTGTACGGCGCGACGAACCGCGATTCCGATCCAGGTCTGAAAACGTGCGCCCGAGAATCCGAGAGGTGGAAAAGATCAAATCTTAGCACAGCAGATTAGAAAAGCGTTTGCCCGCAAAATGTACGGCGGGTTCATACTGACTCTTGATGGTGAAACGCCGGTCTACGATTGTAACTACCATAGTTGAGATTCTTCCTGTCTGAATTCAACTCACGAGATCAAGAGATATTGAAGTCAACCGACAGAGGCATAATCTTATGCCTCAGGAGAAGGTGTAATGCAAGTCTTCCCTACCCCGCAGTGTCAGCTTTAAGGTGTGGTTGCACACAGCAGTGCCTGGAGGGTAGGTGTGGTGTGATCCTCAAAAGACAACGAGAGAACAGTTTTGTGGGCCGAGCGTCAACCTGGGCTCTGATCCGATGAGGCGGATGTCTGAGTGTGCAGTAAGCTATTGGGCGCTGGCTGAAGGGATGATGGGCGCGTTGAAAGATGGGACGAGTGGACGAGTATGATTGGTCGGAGAGAGAAGATAGGCTGAGGGTTGGGTAGTTAGGTTGTAATGTAAAATGGATCGGGAATCAAAGCAAAAAGGTGTTGCAGTAGTGAAGAGTCATGGAATTTTTTCATCTTGTACTTTTCGTCATGATAAAGCCGAACCAGGCCAGACCTAATTCCGCGCATAACAATACTTGTCAAAGCATGCTTCACAGCCCTCTGGCAAATTCTCATCACGCATCTTAATCGCGCAAGCCAAACACAATCCCCAGCCTGCATCAGCGTCTTGGCTCCCCACTTGCTCGCCATTAGCAATCATACCCCTCGTCTCTTCCTTCGAGTAGACAATCTTCGCAGTCGACTCGCCGGAGTCATAGCTATACTCCTTGTTCGGCAAATAAACCATGAGGGTCGTGTTTGCCTCGTCACATCCAAAGAACGTAGCACGTGTGTTCAGGCCCTCCGAAACGAAAGTGTTGGCGTCGGGGATGAAAGGCATTTTCGTCAGGCCTGCTACCTGAGACTGCACGTATGTCTGGTGGATTGAGGAGCCGTTGGGGAAGTTGTCGGCTGTGTCGGCGGAGTTGTCGTTGACTATCAGCACGTCTACGTCGCGGGAGGGCACGATGAAGGGCCAGATGGGGTTGACTTGGTTGGAGAAACCGCCGTCGAGGAGGGTTAGTTCGTCGTCTTGGGCTACGCGGGAGGAGCGGGGGTATTCGTGGAAAGGGTTGCGGTAGAGGGCGAACAGGTCTTCGAAGACGGGTTCGTGGAGCTCGCTGATGATGCCTTCGAGGACGTTGGCGAGAGGATCGGTGCTGTCGTTTGCTGGGCTGAGAACTTCGCAGATGCCGGGGAAGATGTTGCTGGAGGTGCCGAAGACGTAGCCTAGGTTGTCGTATTGGGTAATGCATTTGTCAGCTTCGGTGGGTTGGCCATTGGTCAGGTCTGTGCCGAGGTATTTGACAGGTGTGAATGCTGAGACGCCGTCGTCCCAGGAGCCAAATTCGTAGGGATGGAACTCGTATTGGGTAGCGTCGGCTGGAGGCGTGCATTGATCTTCGCGGGCGACGACGCCGACTGCTGTGATGATTGGGAATGGGACGTTGTGCTGAGTGAAATTGTTGAACGTTGAGAGGCTGGACATGTACTTTGACACGCCGCCATGGCGACCTTCCAGAAGTTGGTAGGAGAGGAGACGACCCCAGGGATCGATGATGGTAGCAGGGAAGCCAGCACCTTCTTTCAGAGCAATTTCAGTTGTGATTGTTCCATATTGGGTAAGTCCAGAGAATGATAGCAAGTTGGCGGGGAGTAATAGAGATCCATCGAAAGAGTCCTCCCAGAGTTCTTCTTGCAAATAGCTGATCGTTGGCCAATCATTACCAGCAATGGATGATAGAAGCCAGGAGCCGCCTTGTGAGGTTAGCTTAGTCAATGGTGGTTGGAGTATCAGTAATCGTGGCTTACCGGAAAGGCCAGAGTAATAGGTGAGCGCTTGGAACAGACCACCGACGCTAGTGTTGCTGTCGCGGGCATCAAATGCTTTGACGACACCGGCACCGGCAAGAAGTGCACGATAACCACCGCCACTCGAAGCAAGGGCAACGGTTGGTTGGCTGTCTGTACTGAACGATCCTTGCTTCTGCAACCACTCTGCAAGCGCAGCATCTGCCTTCTCTTTACGAGACGAGATGTACGCTGATTCTTCCGATCCAAGTTCTGTTGCGTCTCTCACAAGCGGAGTGTCCGGGCAAGAAACAGATTCTGGTTCGTATGCACTGAGAGTTGCTCGTTTGCCAAGGTTTTTGACGCCAGTAGCATACAAGGTCAGAGCAGCTGGAGCTGCAGCTGGGGCAGCGGAAACAGTGCTAGAGAGTAACGAGAGGACAGCGATTGGGAGCGAGTGTGAATGCATTTTTGCGTGTGTTTCCGACCGAGCGAATAAAATTCAGACAGAGGGCAGCGCAAGGCTTCAATATAGAGTGAGCACCTACCACAGAGACCAAGATTGGCAGGACAGGGGACCAGCCTCCTACAAATAGAGCTTGGGAGTGAACACGACCTCAAACGGCTTTCGCAGGATATGGCCGCGCCGTTGTCACCTGCTTACCTTGGATAGCATGTCAAACGTGCAGAGAGCTGCCGTAGCTGCGCAGCCACTCCACCTTTGGCATGAAATGGGCGGCGGCCAAGTGAAAGCCGTCTTAGCCACCGTCACAGCCGAGTGCTGTACACAGGGCTTACGGAGTACCTGGAGCTTGCTGTCCAGTCGATCGGGCACGGCTGCATGTAAACATTTGCAGATCCTCTGCCCTGCCGAGGCAGCATCTATTACACTCGAACTTTGCAGGTGTTGAGCCAATAGACCAGCCATGAGTGTACCCATTGTGCAAGGACAGGGTAATTGGTGGAAACCGAGTGCCTGATACAGGAGAGAACCCTTTGGACGGGGACCAGGACCAGAGGGAGAATGTGTTGCGGTGGATATAAGACACGCTGTGCACTGTTGCGGATGTCTCAAAAGAGAGATGAGATCGGCATGGGTACACGTGGAGCTGGCTTCGCTTGGAGACTTCGACCGGGGGGTGACTCCATTCTAACTTCACTTGCGGAAACATCCTGGGAAGGGAAGGAGTGCCGTCCGGTCCCGTGATCTTGGAGCCGACCCCAAGGTTCCTTCCATTCGGTAGCAATCCCTATCGGACTGCTTGTAAGTGAGGTCGAAAGATGGCAGTGGTAGACAGTGGCTTGCGCGCTCACAGCCTCGTGCAAGCAGACGTTACAAGCCCCCAGCACATGTCTCAAGCCTCCAGCATCCACCCCGCCGTCACACATGCCACTAAGACAAGGCGTAATAACTCCTAGCGTTAAGGCGTTCCGTCATCGTAGAAACATGAATACTCACCAGAACTCGACATAACTCCGCCTTGCGTCTCAACTCTCATACAGTGCATGCACACCTTCACAGCTCGAAACTCAGCTTCTCGACGTCATAGTTGCTATCTTGGTAGCATCAGACGGCACAAGGCTGATCCCACGTATGACAGCCGTTGCAGGAGCTCTGTGCTGCTGCAGGGCTGCGCCACAAGCGCTCTAGTCACACGTGCAGCTCACTTTGGACATTTCCTTCAGCTGGAGGGGTAAGCCTGGCCGACCGACTTGACCGACGCGCAAGCCATCATGGCCGAGGACACGAGTAGCAGCGGCAGTCTGGTGCTGGAGAAGGAGTTGACATGCTCGGTATGCGCGCACAGCTTGTGGGCCACATGAAGCTTAGTGCTAACACCCCCGGCAGATCTGTACGGATGTCATGTACCAGCCTCTAACCTTGCTCGACTGTCTACATACCTTCTGTGGGTCTTGTTTGAAGGAGTGGTTTACATGGCAGGCCTCCTCCGCTGCGCGGTCACGTCGCACGACCAACCCATATACCTGCCCATCATGTCGCGCAGAGGTGCGAGACACACGCCCCAACGCGACAGTCACCACGTTGTTGGACATGTTCCTGACGTCGAATCCGGGGCGCGGCAAGAGCGAGGCCGAGAAAGACGAGATGCGTAGTCACTACAAACCTGGAGAAGATGTCATTCCACCCGTAGAGATCGTGCAAGATTCGGATGAAAGCGAGGACGAGAGGCTTATGGACGAGGTCAGGGCAATGAGCATGGCTGACATCGATCCAGCCGTTGCAGCGAACAGGCGGGCACACAGAACAGCGCGGAGAGAGGATCGGAGAAGGCACGAGCACAGCTCACATGACCAGCGTAGGGAGCCTTCTAGTAGAAGAGACCGTTCAAGTCGCCGCGCTGCTCATCAAGCAAGAAGTTCGGATCTGCGACTGAGACAGCAGGAACTGGACAACAGGCAGGTTGAGCACCAGCCCTCACTAAGAAGCCTGTTGAGTGAATCTGGCCCGGATTCACAAGAAGTACAAGAAGAGATCATGCAGTCAATCCTGGCTTCTGGTGTGTTAGAAGGCATCGATATTGACCACCTAACTCCGGAACAGGAGGAGGCGCTCACAGAGCGTATTGCAGAGGCTTATAGGAGGAGGCGTCACCGACACAGAGATCCTTCAAGAACTCACGAGCGTAGAGTTCGTACAGATTCAACGCCACGTCCGGCCAGTTCTGGAAATACCGAGCGCCGACAACGCGCAAGAGGAGAAAGTTATAATGCGCCTACTTCGCAGAGTAGAACAAGGCCGCCAATGTCAAGACCACACCTTCTCAGTCAGTCGACTTTGGAAGCACCTCGCAGCCACCAGAGATCGACAAGCGCCACCAGCGCCATCAGTCAAAGGAGCCGTCGTTCCGCAAGTAATACTGATGGTCCAACGCCCGCAATTACGCCCGCCGCTCGCTCAGCCACCGATCTTTCTTCAACGCCACATTCCGAAGATTCTCAAAGAGAACATCGTCGCCGACCATCGAGTGCACATCGAAGCGTCACAGATCCAGATGGTGCTCGAAGTGCTATCCGAGCCCATCGCACTCGGACAGGTTCTGGTACACAACGGGCGTATGGAGAAACAAATCGACACACTATGCACCCGCTCGAAGCTGTACGTCAACAATCTGGTCCCACCAACGCTAGTTCACCCTCACTTGTGGCTTCGCCTCTTGTGCCAAACTTCTCGGATCCAGTAGACCGGCCATTCTCTGCTTCAAACTTCGCGCCCGAGGCAGTGGTACAGAGTGACACCACCATCGCCAGTACTATGGAATCGAGCTATGATGTGCCTGAAGTTGCGTGCGATCGTTGCATGAAGTCAAACATTCAACACGACCTTCATTATCATTGTGGCAAATGTAGCGAAGCAGGGTTTGATCTTTGTCTGGACTGCTACCGAGCTGGACGAGGCTGTAATCATTGGTTTGGATTTGGCTATGCAGCCTGGCATCGATATAAGCGAGCTGAGCCGCCAGAAGGCTACCCGACAGACCACGAGAAACCACACATTTTGTTGGCGCGCAGATACCCACGAGCAAGCACAGCTAGCCAGCGACAGCGCCCTGTTGAAGCCGAAGAAGGTGCCTTCTGCGATCGATGCTTCACATTCACAAACGCCAGCTATTGGCACTGTTACATTTGTCTTGAGGGAGCCTGGGGATATTGTGCTTCTTGCCTCAACCAGGGACAACATTGTACACATCCGCTACTCCCCATAGGACATACCAGTACCGTCAGTGAGGATGCCGAACAGCCTTCAAACCCGATCATCAACTTGCCGCATTTGCCTGAGAAGAGCTATGTCGCACTACCAATCCGTCAAGACTGCGATATCTGCCACTATCCAATAGCACCAACCAACACACGTTTCCACTGCAACACATGCAACGAAGGAGACTACGATGTTTGTAACGAGTGCTATTACGGTCTTGTTGCCACTGGAAAGATTTCACAAGCCAACGGCCCAAACGGCTGGCGAAGATGCTTGCAGCACCACCGCATGGCTGTCGTCGGCTTCCAAGATACGCCTGAAGGTGGCCAGCAGCGTGTCGTTGTGCGCGATATGGTCGGCGGATGGGCTCTCAAAGAAGACGAAGCTTCGGCACAGGCGCCAGCGCAAGTCCTGCCTCCAGATGGAGGTGTCGGTCTGAGATGCCTGACTCTCTGGAACAGATTCGTTCCTGAGACGGACGAGCTCTATTTCCCCAAAAACGCAGAAATCAGAGAAGCGGAGCAGATGAACGAAGACTGGTTCTGGGGCGTGTATGCTGGACAGAAAGGTGTTTTCCCGGCAAACCATGTGCGGGTGCTTTGATTTGGTGATGCATGCATGTATGCGCGATGAGAACGATTGACATGATAATAGTGATACCCTGATGACTAACTCACTTTTGGAATAGAGAGAGACAATGGATACGATGCATACAAACTTTTTCAATCCACACTTCTTTCATGCACGGCTGAAACAGCAATCAGTAGGCACTTATGATAAAAGACAGCTTTAATCAGGACTTGCCACGATGGACAAGGAAATGTTCCTTACGCCCCGCTGCAACGCGAAATGTCCACTTCACCGGGAATATCAAGATACGCGACTAGCTCACGGCGTACCGACGATGCTCAACCTGAGGACGCTCTTAATGAGAATACACCCTTAACACCAGAGCACTCATCAAAACCCGAACCATCAGGCACGAATCTTTTGGCCAATCTCCCTCTTCAATCCAAATCGCCGACCAAGAGCCAAGAAAAACGATACGAAAAAACAACCGGCACCAAGCCGCGCCGCCACGAACTCACAATCAAAGGCCGAACGTTCTACGGGCCCCTCCCTTCCGACCAAACCACTTCTTCACCATCCGCAAACTTAGACCCCGCCCTCGCCTACTAGGACTGCAAACTTTTCGTCTGTGAAGACTGCCCGCTCTCGCAGGAGAACGCCGATTACAACCTTCACGAGCTCTGCTATGACACTCATCCTTGCATATGGTCGTTCCAAGCCAAAGCTCGCGAAGTTTTCGCCAATCGACGCCACTGGCTTGCTCTCAAGAAGCCGCTTGAGGAAACTCGCCTTCCAAGTGGTAAGTTGCCGAAACTGCTGGACGGGGATGGAGAGCCTATTACGAAGGCGTCTTCTGTGTTTGACCGTGGTGCTGATCCGGATACTGTTTTCGACGAGATGGTTCGACGTAAGTATACGGCTGTGATCAAAGAGCACG
The DNA here is from genome assembly GCA_019775635.1 of Cladosporium sp. VS III D KN 1. Lineage (NCBI taxonomy): Eukaryota > Fungi > Ascomycota > Dothideomycetes > Cladosporiales > Cladosporiaceae > Cladosporium > Cladosporium sp. VS III D KN 1. The sequence goes on from JACWFN010000037.1 coordinate 1,134,939, forward strand.
AGTGTGTTGAGAACTGGGGTAGGGAGGCTGGGGATGAGGAGATTGAGAAGTATCGGGAGAGGCATCGGAGTGGTAGGGAGAGGATGTTGGAGTGTATGAGTTGGGGATTGGACTGGTGAGACGAGATTGAGGTCCTGAGGCCCATGGGGAGTGCCAGTGCAAGGGATGTGCAAGGTCAGACTACCAGCCCGGTCGGGTCTTCGCTGCATTTGAGGAGTTCCGTTTCTAGAGCCTCGCACTCTTGTTCCACGCCGTTGTTACACATACGAGGCACCATTCGGACGAATTCCGGACAAGCGGACGAACTCCCGCTGACTAACCACGTTGTATCAGCAGCCTTGCAGGAGGCGTATATGTACCTACATACATACGAATCCTGTCGGTCGGGCTGCATCGCGATACCGACGATCCGATCTCCGAGCATGCAATATGATATATGATGGATAGGATTCTCCTTTTACATTTTCTTATCGTCTTCACATTACAATTTCATTCCATTCATCTAAGCACAATTCGAATACCAAACACAGTTCATCGACATTCAGCCAAAAATGTTACAACTCCACGAAGACCTAAACTTCCACTACGAGGCGATGCGCGCTCTCGGCACCGTGCCTTATCACGGTGCGGACATTACCGAGATCCTATCTATCATGCCCAAGATCAAGCCTGGAGACTTCGAGAGCTGGTATCATGAGTGGTTCCAACTGGCCGAGCGCGTCTTATCCAGCGTCGACGAATCGAGAGAAGCTTCTTACTCACCTGTCACTCTTCGCAATGTATACTTCCGAGCGAGCCACTACTTCTTCGTCGCTGATTTCTTCCTGCACGGTGACAAAGAGGACCCGAGAGCGGCTAGGTGCTATGAGTTGTGGCGACGATATTTCGACAAGGCGAATGCTCTGCTCGATATTCCTGGTAAGCATTATCAGGTCAAAGGAGAGGGCTTCACAATGCCCGCGATTGTCTTTAGAGCTGCCATAGCTTCGGCACAGAATCCGAGGCCAACATTGATCATCGGCGGTGGGTTCGAAAGCAACATGGAAGAAACCTTCCACAATTTTGGATTTCCTGCACTGGAGCGAGGATACAACGTCGTCATCTACGAGGGTCCGGGTCACCGGGCACTTGTCACTCAAGGCAAAGGCTTCATCGCAGAGTGGGAGCAAGCAGTCTCGCCAATCGTAGACTTCATCTCCACTGACGAATTTCCTTTCATGGACAAGGACAAGATCGGCTTGATCGGCATGAGCCTAGGCGGCTACCTCGCAGCACGCGCAGCTGCTTTTGAGCCTAGACTCGCGGCCGTCATGTGTGTAGATGGAGTGTACAGCATGCTGGAAGCCGCCTTGGCAATTTTTCCAGAAGGTAGAGAAGCTTGGAGTGCAGGGGACGTCGCCGAGTTCGATCGCATATTCGAGGAGAATCCATCATCTTGGTCGACTACTCGGCGCTGGTTTCATGACGACCTGAAGTACACATTTTGTGTCGACTCTGCATTCGCAGCATTCAAGATTTGCGAAGCCATGACGCTCGCGAACGGGGTGGCGCAGAACATTCGTATGCCTGTATTCATTGGCGAGGCGTCGCAGGATATGTTTTTCGAGGGACAGCCGTTGAGGGTGGCTAAACAGATTGGATCCCATGCTACGCTGAAGCGCTTTGGTGACGAACTAGGAGCACAGCTGCATTGTCAGAGTGGAGCTTTGGTTTACTTGAATCAAGAGGTCTTGGAGTGGTTTGCTGGCGTGGTGGGTCATTATCAGGAAGTAGAGAGTGATGTTCGTAGGGCTGTGCAGAACAGTGCTAATTAATGATGGTATTCCCGAGCATGATAGCGTTAGCATGTTCTTGATGTGGTGTAGGATCGCTCAGACGATTTGGTGGTCTTGTGCAAGTGAAACAGAGTGGCAATAGACATGATACATGTGTTAGTCTCGATCGTTCTCGCCTAGTAGACCTCTTTGGTCCTCCCTCTCATCGTCCATATGCTCCCTCAATACGCCACCCTCGTGTCCAACGCGGGTTGTATCGCCTCCATTGAGGATTAGCCACAAGTCTTTCTTCGTCATCAATCCCTTCAGCTCGCCACGCGCTACGAACAGAACGTACCGCAACCCTAGCTTTTGGAACATGTCGCTTGTGAGCATTAAATTCGCCTGCTCATTGAGCGTTATAGGTGTCTGATCCATCCAAGGACGAAGGTCGACTGTGGTGGTAGGGTCTGCAAGAGCTTGGTGTGTGAAGAAAGCTTCAGTGCTATCAGGCAAATCTGTGTCCACGCGAGAAAGTGCATAGCTGAGTTCAGTACGCGATATGTAACCAAGGAGTGTCGCGTCGGTGTGCGAGGATACGATGGGAAAGCCGCGGAAGTGATGTTCTTGTAATAATGCGCGTAGAGAATCAATCGTGTGGCCAGTAGCAGGAAGGATGACGAGATCGTCAGCACGAGTCATTAGCTGACTAATTGGGACATCAGGGACAGGAGATTGTGATGTCTGGTCCAGGTATGGGTAGCCATTGAGCTGGATCCAGGATTCGTAGATTCCTTGTGGGTGTATAGCATCGCCAGTCCATTTAGCAAGCATTACGGCAATCATGATTGGCAGCACGTAAGTGAGAGCGCCTGTGAGTTCGAACATGATGACCACAATTGAAACCGTCATACGAGTTGCGCCCGCGAGAGCTGCTGCTGCACCGATCACGGCATATGTGCCCGGCGTTACGCAAGGAATGTCAGGCTCGCAGGCTGCAAACACGATGGACTTCGGGTGGTTTTGCTGAGCGATCTCAACGATTAAGCCAATAGAGCGCCCAAAGAGGGCTCCAACGGACATGCTAGGGAGCAAAATTCCTGCAGGGATCTGTAATCCGAAAGTCAAAGAAGCCAAGAGCGAGCCAATCAGTGATGATAACAGGAGGAGCAGCAATACGCCTGTATTCGCGACACCTGACTTGCAGAGGCCGAGTTCGTCCGAGGCAATGTCTTTGCACTCCGAGAACAAATCTTCAACCAGCTCGGAAGTCTGAGCACGAAGAAAGGTGACTGGGAAGCTGATAGCAGCCGTGAAAAGAGCAATAGCCACAACTTCTAGTATCGGACGATTAAGGAGAGGATTCTTGTTCGAAGCCCGGAAGGATGCGATGCCGAGATTGAGCTTTATGAAAAGTGCGCCGTACAGTCCGCCCAGAACACCAATGATTGCGAATGGTAATAGCTCGAAAGCGTGCCATCCACTATGATAGGTGACCTGGTACAACACGATCTTACCGGTCCGGAAAGGATCGAAAGCCTGCAATGTGACAGCAGCCACCATGGCACAGACAAATGAAGCCCACATAGTCTTGTCGGGGAAGTAGTAACTCAGTTGTTCCAGGCTGAAGAGTACACCTCCAATGGGTGATCCGAAGGCAACACTGATACCACTTGCAGCAGCTGCCGAAAGGACTTCGCGCTTGCGTGCCTCATTGCTATTGACGCTCGGGAAGAGCTTCATGAAAATGTTCGCGCAGCAGCAGGCAACATGCACTAGCGGTCCCTCTTTTCCGAGCCACATTCCAGATGCGACTGCAAGACAGAGTCCAATTGATTTGACCGCGAGTGTCCATGCTCCCAAGAATCGCCGGATGACGAAGCCACCAAGGACAGTCTTGATCTCCGGGATACCAGATTGTTTTGCGTAAGGCGAAAATCGGACGACGAGGAATGAAGCGAGCGTCGCGAAAAGGATCTAAGAAAAATAAGCGTGAAATTCAAATATGCTGCACAAACTGTATGACTTACCGAGAATAGGATGAACACAATGTACTCAATCATGTATCCACCAGCCTTGTTGCCAATCCCCATCAAAGCACTCCAGCTTCTCCAGTCTTTGCATTCTGCCATGCTATCTTCGCCCCAGCAACAGAAGGTCTTGTTAAGATAGAACTTTCCTTCGTTGTCAACATTGCTGCAAATGCCTGTCTTTAGGTCTCCCATCCAATCGCTCGCGACATCGATGCCGGCTGCGATTCCTCCAACAGCAATACCCGTCGCAATAAGAATGAGCCATATCTGACTGGAGTCCGCAAGCACTTTCAATTGACCAAGCAGGCCAGGAGCATTGGTGAGAAGGTGCTGCAGGCGCATGCGCTCTTTGCTGTATTCGTATATCCAATCGATCGCCGTGAGATTGTCGTAACCCACGCGCCTGCCAGGGCCCTCGACGTACCAGTCAAGACCAGAGGCATCCTTACTGTCCTGTAGTCCTACACCAGCGTCTGCGCTACTGTTCAGATATGAGAGAATCGTATTCGTCGTAGGTCCCGTGTTCATCCTAGGGCGATTGCGCCCGCCTGGTGATGTAGAAGCATTTCTGCCGATGGAGAAGGGCGAGGATAAGAACCTCGCCGCAAAGGAGGGTTTTGCTCGTTGCGTGTTACGTCTAAACGATACATCCTGGTCTATCGGGCCATCGTGTAGAGGATCTTCGCTTAGCAACTCGTGCGAATGAAGCTCGAGGTTGTCGTCGTCTGAGTTGTAATCCGCGATAGGGGATGCGCTGGGCGGTGTGCGCGAAGATGATGCTACGGCTGGCGCATCAGATGAGCGTGAAGTTGAAGAGCTCGACATGGAGCTAGTCGTCAATCATTGGCGCATGGTGTGAATGCGACACGCGCAAGTAATGCCTTGGAGGGAGGAGTTGCGATGCTGGCGCTCAGAGCGGCTACTAACCCTAGCAGCCCCAAATCAGTTCTTCTTCGATCTCCTTGGATCACTTGAATCGATGTTTGAACACGTTATGGCCATAATTATTGCATCAAACCTCTCGGGTACTACAGCATGTATGTTGAGCAGTGTATAGCTTGTCATATATATGCTTGGGTGGAGTGTTGTCGTTTGATGCAGCTTCAGCGACTTTGGCTGATGGCTTGTCTCAATATTTGATCATTATTGAGTGCTTGAAGCCTTCCGTTTCAACCATGCAAAGACAACGTCGAAGACAACTGCCTCATGAGGAAATAGTACATGTATGCCACCAGATTACGATACAGCTCAATTCTGTGGGAAATTCGACATTACAAGGTGGTGAACGAGTAACTAATTTTCGGGGTTTCAATGAAAATAGTCTTTTATATTGTTACAATGTTACACCCGCCAAAACATGCGTATCAAGACATCGGTGTCAACGCCGTTGTATGCCACCAACACCGTTCCCACTCAGCAGAGTACAAAATTCTTACTCCATCTTGACGACCGCGCCCAGACCCTTCATGAGCTCAATCATCTTCTCCGCCTCCTCCTTAGGCACACCCTCCTTCATGAGCTTTGGTGCGCTCTCCACAAACTTCTTCGAGTCCACCAAGCTCAGTCCGAGCATCGCCTTGATCTCCTTGATAATCTTGGGCTTTGAACCAGCATCAATCGACTCCAGCTTCACGTTGAACAGCGTCTTCTCCTCAACCTTTGGTGCTGCCTCCTCGGCCTCCTCTGCAGGTGCAGCTGCGGGCGCTGCGCCGGCAGCGGCGAATCCACCCATAGGCATGTCGGGAATGTTAAGAGTGGTCTGTCGCAGTGTTAGTCCGCAGCTCACGTGCCTCTTTCTATCTTCCCACGCATACCTTAAGCGAGGACACGAGGTCCGCGGTCTCGAGGAGAGTCAATTTGCTGATCTGGTCGACAATGCCAGCGATCTTGGGGTTGCTAGGTGCTGCCGCAGCGTCGGTTGACTGCCATCTCCGCGATTGGATGTCCCTGCTCCTGTAGCTTTGTGCGGCGATGCATCGTGATGTGGTGGCGGGCGAAGAGCGAATGGCGCGGGCGCATTGCCTGGCGGCGTACTGGCAAGAGAGAGACATGGCGGACGGATGTGTGACGGGCGTAATGATATTAGACAGTCCAATCGATGTTTCGCTATACTCTTGCTTGGGAGACAGAGGAAAGTCGGAGCCGCTTCTGTACCTGGCTTAGCGGCTTCCCCTTCGATCTAGCGCGACGCTGGATCTGGAGCCTCGGGATTTCATTTCGAGAATTAGAGAAAATGTTCTGTGAAGTATCTACGATGCGCCAAACCGCAAGGACTCCTTGAAACTACATTATATTAATCCAAAAAGGGACACGTAAATCCACTGTCCCAGGAGTCACCATTATGGAATGCAGATGGGACTCTGCCCTACTGCAGCGATTGCACGAGCTGCCAGACGAACTCATTGAGGCAATCCGCCTTAAGAGCAGCAACGAAGATTATTTGTCGATTTTCACGCGTACAAGCATCGATCCTCACTATACCTATACGCTTTTTGCATATGCTCCGGACCTATTTGCACATGTTTGTGCAGACATCAGACGCCACGCCAGTCTACCGGACTCAATTGCCACACTTGGACGCGTGATACCATTCGCGCCATATCTCACACCATTTGCACAAGAATTACTTTCGAGCGAGCATTATGACTTTGGTACAAGCCGCGATGTCGCGGATCATGTGTCTTATCTTCTCGGAGTATTGCGCTTGTTGAACCATGAACATCAGGCGTTCAGCCATCTTGTCGACCCGTCCGCAATTTCGAGCTTGCTAAGCAGGCAAGATCGACCCGTTGTGTACCTCGCAATCCGTATACTTCAGATCATCCTCAACGGCGCCGATAACTGGCTCGAGGAGATGGTCACCCGCTATTTGGGAGCTGATACCCCGGACAATGCCATCGGCGGCCTTTGGGATGGGAAATCAATAGACTACCGTTTCCTCACGCTCTGGGAAGAAGAGCGACACGAGAGAGTCCAACAGCTTGTCCGTAAAGTTCAAGATTTCGAAGAACAGAGCAGCACATCACCACGCATAATTCCAGCATCATGCTTTCATCGATCTTGCACTCTCGTTGGTGGCACATTACTTCCAAACTTCAGTGGACCAACACGCACAGAATCTCACAGTGAGCTTGTCAATACACCGACTGTCGCAAGTAACCTGCGCCTCACTGCGCATGCTCTCAAAGCATCGCACCCCTTACTTTTGACTGGACTGGCGGGTTCTGGCAAAACACTAATGATACGCGATCTTGCCGCAAGGCTTGGGAAGCTCGATAAAATGGTCACTCTGCATTTGAACGAACAAAGCGATGCCAAGTTACTGGTTGGTGTGTATACCACAGGAGATACGCCTGGCTCCTTCTTGTGGAGACCGGGTGTCCTCACTACCGCTGTTCAGGAGGGACGCTGGGTTTGCATTGAGGATCTCGATCGCGCACCACAAGAGATCATCGGAGCACTTTTGCCGCTTGTTGAACGCGGAGAGCTCTCCATTCCCAGCCGCAAGCAAGTGATTCATGCCAAACAAGGCTTCCGAATCCTTGCCACTGCACGGAGTACACTCAACCACAGAGGAGAACAGACGAGACCGCTTGGACACATGCTTGGCAGGAGGCATTGGCACGAGGTACAAGTGGGAATGCCAGGAACTGCGGAGCAAAGCGATATTGCCCTCCACTTGTATCCTTCTATCAAGCCTTTCCTGCCACAGTTTATGAAGGTCTTCGATCGTCTGCAACGCATGAGGCAGGGAGCGGTGCTGGTTGGCCAAAGCAAGACTGGTGTTCTTCGACCGATCAGCCCTCGTGATCTTCTCAAATGGTGCAGCCGTGTGACGTATCTGCTTCAGGGTCGCAGCTCATTCACTGGAAGTGATCTTGACGACATATTTTTGGAAGCTGTGGATTGCTTTGTGGGTGCCCTACCCGATGGTGAGGCGAAATCATCAATTGCCGAAGTCATTGCCCAAGAACTTCACATTGACCCAGAGCGCCGGGACTATCTCCTAACACAACGTGACACACGCTATGAGGCGGACAAGTCACGGATCATCGTTGGTCGATACTCTCTGCCGCGATCTTCAATTGCAAAGAAGGGCCAGCATGCAAACAGCACTTTCTCTACCAACCCGCATACTAGTCGAATGCTCGAGCGTGTTGCCGCTGCCGTGCTAAACAAAGAGCCACTCCTTCTTGTTGGTGAGACTGGTGTCGGCAAAACGACTGCCGTACAGCACCTTGCAACTCATCTCGATAAGAAGCTAGTCCCCTTCAACTTATCGCAACAGAGCGAAGCAGGTGACCTTCTCGGTGGGTTCAAGCCTGTCAATGCTCGATCACTCATGGTGCCACTGAAGGATGAATTTGATGAAATGTTCAGTGCAAGCTTCAGCATGACCCGCAATCAGCAATTCCTTGAGCTTCTCGCAAAGCAAATGCTTAAGAACAACTGGAAAGCGGTATGCAAGCTTTTCCAGCAAGCATTGAAGATGGTCGATCAGCAACGGCCCTCTCCGGAGACACGCCAGGGCGAGGCGCCGAACAAAAAGCGCAAGGTGGAATCGAAGAGAAAGCCTGACTTCGCGAAGTGGGACGTCTTCGCCGAGAAAGTCAACGACATGGAACATCGCCTCGCTGCTGGCAACGAAGGCTTTGCTTTCAGTTTCGTCGAGGGCAACATTGTCAAGGCCGCGCGGAATGGAGATTGGATCTTGCTGGACGAGATCAACCTAGCGTCTTCTGACACACTAGAAGCCCTTGCGGACTTGCTGGACCCTACCGCTCCCTCAATCCTTCTCACCGAAGCTGGTAACATTGAACGCATTGATGCCAGCCCCGACTTCCGCATCTTCGCTGCCATGAACCCCGCTACTGATGTTGGCAAGAAGGACCTGCCTCCTGGCATCCGCTCAAGGTTCACTGAGCTCTATGTGGACTCTCCTGACAAGGATATCAAGAGTCTACAGAGCATTGTGAGGGCATACTTGCGTACAGAAGCTTCAGCCGATCCAGCTGTTGCTTTGGATGTTAGTAAGCTGTACCAGCGTATTATAGAGCTCGCACACGACAACAAGCTTGTCGATGGTGCCGGTCAGCAGCCGCACTTCAGTCTGCGTACCCTCACTCGGACTCTAAGCTACGCAAGGCACATTGCCTCAATGTGCAGTCTGCGTCGCGCCTTGTATGAAGGTATGCAGATGAGCTTCATGACTTTTCTTGATGCAGAGTCATCGAAGCTGGTTCAGCCTTTGCTTGAGCAGCATCTTTTCGCTAAGCTCAAGAGCGCCAACAGCGAGTTGCGCAAAGCACTACGCAAGCCTGACGATGGCCGCAGCTATGTACAAGGATACCCAGGAAGCAAGCACTGGGTATGTCAGGGCCGCGAAGAACTGCAGGATCAGCCACACTACATCATCACACCGTTCATTCGCACTAACCTCGAGAATCTCGTAAGAGCATCGAGTACCCGCCAGTTCCCTGTGCTCATCCAAGGTCCCACCTCAAGTGGTAAGACGAGCATGATTGAGTATTTGGCAGGCCGTACAGGCCACAAATTTGTGCGCATCAACAATCATGAGCACACTGATTTACAAGAGTACCTTGGTACATATGTCTCTGGTGCTGACGGCAAATTGCAATTCCAAGAAGGCGTTCTGGTCAAAGCACTACGTGAAGGCCACTGGATCGTCCTTGACGAACTCAACCTGGCGCCAACCGATGTCCTCGAAGCCCTGAACAGACTACTTGATGACAATCGCGAGCTTCTGATTCCCGAGACACAAGAGGTTGTTCGACCGCATCCCGACTTCATGCTCTTTGCCACTCAAAACCCTGCTGGTCTCTATGGAGGCCGTAAAACACTTTCGCGTGCTTTCCGCAACCGTTTCCTCGAACTGCACTTTGATGACATTCCTATCGACGAGTTGCAGGAGATTCTACACAAACGCACCCAGCTTCCTGACTCTCGATGCAAGCGTATCGTCTCTGTTTATCGCGAGCTCTCAGTCTTGAGGCAAGAGAATCGCCTGTTCGAGCAAAAGAGTTTTGCCACATTGAGAGATCTTTTCAGATGGGCACTCAGGACAAACGACACCATTGAGCAACTAGCAGCAAACGGCTTCATGCTTCTCGCTGAGCGCGTGCGAAAGCCGGAAGAGAGAGACGCGGTCAAGGCTGTCATCGAAAAGGTCATGAGTACGAAAGGACCGAAAGTAAAGATCGATGAGGCCGCTTTATACTCCGAGGCGAGCCCTGAGATCCAGGGACACGTGCGTCATGCTAAGCACCAAGGTGCCGTCTGGACAAATGCGATGCGACGGCTGTATGCTTTGGTTTGCAGGGCGGTCGCCAACAGTGAACCGGTTCTGTTGGTCGGTGAGACTGGCTGCGGAAAAACCACTGTTTTCCAAATGTTGGCAGATGCGCTCAGCCAGGAATTGCACATCGTCAATGCGCATCAAAATACCGAGACCGGTGATCTTATCGGCTCGCAGCGACCGGTCCGCAACAGGGCCGCAATTGAGGCACAACTGAGGGAGCAACTTCTGTCGTCTTCAATTCTGAATGGTCACGACATGGCCGCAGCCCAGTCAACGGAGGCTCTTCTCGATGTTTACCAAAGGACGCTGCAATCTCTGCCGGCTGAACAGAAGCAACAACACGAAACCAGCCAGGCACATGCAGAAGTTCAAGCTAACAGCGCTCGATTCAAAGCATTGTTCGAGTGGGCCGATGGCAGTCTTGTGCACGCCATGCGTACTGGAGCTTTCTTCCTACTGGACGAAATCTCTTTGGCTGACGATTCCGTCCTCGAACGCATTAACAGCGTACTGGAGCCGTCCCGATCCATCTTGTTGGCCGAGAAAGGCAGCCTTGATTCATTCGTGAAGGCCGAGGAATCTTTTAAGTTCTTCGCTACCATGAACCCAGGTGGTGATTACGGCAAACGCGAGTTGTCGCCGGCTCTACGCAATCGATTCACAGAGATTTGGGTTCCTGCTCTGTCTGATCTGGAAGACGTCGCTCAGATCGTGTGTGGAAAGCTCGCTCCCCAACTTCAAAGCTATTCCGGCGCTATGGTGGCCTTCGCGCATTGGTTCAAGGAGCAGTACAATACCTCTGCAAGCTCAGCAGTTTCAATTAGAGATGTACTCGCGTGGTCGGAGTTTGTCAATGCTTTCTCTAACATGAAATCTGCAGCCGGTGTTGTGCACGGTGCAGCTATGGTCTACATCGACACCCTTGGAGCCAATCCGGCAGGGTTGATGACTATGACCGGCAAAGACTTGCAAGCCGAACGCCGTACCTGCTTGTCCGAGCTGGGCAAGCTTCTTCAGAGCGATGCTGCGGCGGTCTGCGATGCTGAGATCACAGTCACAGCAGATGCCCAAGAAGCTAAGTTTGGTCCGTTTGCTGTCACTCGCAGATCAGCTGCACCAGAGGCGGCAGACACCTTCAACTTTGACGCACCGACCACACGTGCAAACGCAATGCGTGTTGTTCGCGCAATGCAGCTGGTCAAGCCAGTCATGCTCGAGGGAAGCCCAGGTGTCGGAAAGACAGCGCTTGTCACAGCGATCGCAGCGGTCGCTGGCGTTCCTCTAACGCGCATCAACTTATCCGAGCAGACCGATCTGATGGATCTGTTTGGTTCCGATACACCTGTACAAGGTGCAGAGGCTGGCGTCTTTGCTTGGCGTGATGCGCCATTCCTTCGTGCCATGAAGAGTGGCGAATGGGTACTCCTTGACGAAATGAACCTTGCATCTCAATCGGTTCTCGAGGGTCTCAACGCTTGTCTTGACCACCGAGGTGAAGTGTTCATCCCAGAAATTGGCCAGACTTTCGCAAGGCATCCCGAATTCCGCCTGTTTGCCGCTCAGAACCCGCATCACCAAGGCGGCGGCCGTAAGGGTCTGCCTGCCTCCTTCGTGAACCGCTTCACTGTTGTGTATGCCGATTCGTTCAAGTCTCAGGATCTCAATATGATCTGTCAGCGTTTGTTCCCTACTCTTGAAAGCCGGACTATCGAACAAGCAGTACAATTCGTGGATGCGTTAGACACCGACATTGTTCAGCATCGTCGTTTCGGCGCACAAGGTGGGCCATGGGAGTTCAACCTTCGCGATACTACCCGTTGGCTCTCCCTTGTTCAAGGCAATGGCTTACTGAGCGCCGGAAATGCACAAGACTTTGTGGATCTGCTGTTCACACAGCGCTTCCGCAGTGCCAATGATCGAGCTCACGTTGCCCGCGTCTTCGCTTCTGTATATGGCGAACTGATACCCACCGCTGACATCTTCAGCAGTGTGTCCAGATCGACGCTGCAGCTTGGGCTTGGTATTTTAAAAAGAGACCTTGTCACTGCACCGGCACCAAAGAAGATTGGCTCTTCATTCGCGGTCAGCCATCACCTGCAGGCCTTGCAGTCTTTGATGGTTGCAGTGCAGTGCAGCTGGCCTGTCATCCTTTCTGGGTCATCTGGATCAGGCAAGACAGCGCTCATCGAAAGTCTTTCAGCTGCTGTTGGTGCATCGGTTCAGACCTTTGCTATGAACGCTGAAACAGATGCGATGGATCTCGTTGGAGGATACGAGCAGGCTGATCCATACCGCCAAACTCTTCAGATGCTTGAAGACTTCTGCAACCACCTGGAGAACGCATCAAAGGATGCAATGGTGAGGTCTCAGAACGACGGAAACCTTGCCCTTGCTGCTGCACTGCGCCGTTACAAGGCAAACGCGGCTGTCGACACCACCAGTTTAGCTGCCGTCGCCCAGCTCTTGCAAGAACACCGAGCGCTCCCGGGTGCTGAAGATCTGCTGTCTGCGCTTGAACAATCTGCCATGCCGATGGACAAAGCACGCTTCGTCTGGATCGATGGTATCCTGGTTGATGCGCTCCAAGAAGGTAAATGGCTCATTCTTGACAATGCTAATCTTTGCAGTCCCTCCGTCTTGGATCGACTCAACTCTTTACTCGAGCGAAACGGATCTCTTATCATCAACGAGCATGTTGCCGAGGATGGTACGCCTCGAACGATCTACCCGCACCCCAACTTCAGAATCTTCATGACAGTGGATTCTCGATACGGCGAACTCTCGCGACCCATGAGGAACCGAGCACTTGAGATCCATCTCCTGGAAAGTGAAGATGTACGCCCTGGTCTGAAGCCCCTTGACCCAGAGTCTGCTGTAGCGCGTTTCAGACAGTGTAAGGCACTGGGTGCTCTGCCCGAAGAGACAGGCTCAGGCCTCTCCATGGCACTCCTGCAAGATAATTTGGGCGTCGGTGATCATAATCTCGCACCTCGATTTGCCTCGCAGCTGACTTCAGGCCTTTACCGTGGCTTCTCTGTTGATCCCGAAGTAGACGGCAACATCGCCCCTAAGTTCAACAAAGCTCGCGAACAAATCGCAGCATTCTATGAACTTGCAGTAGGACAAAAGCAGGTGTCTGCTGACTTTGCACGTGTCCAGGTTAGTCCCGCATTCACCATATGTAAGTAGCTACAGTAGCTAACGGTAAGTCTTTCTTAGACCATTCATCCTCTCAACAACCAGCCTCTTGTTCAACAATCTGAGGCGATCTTCTCACAAGCATTGAGCCATGGCTTTATGCACGAACTGCACCAAGAGATATATGCACTTGCAGTAGCACTGCAGGCTCTGCAAGCTGATCGTGCTACAGTGTCAAAGCTTGCGCGTCTAGAGAAGGCCTCGAGTTCGAAGCGTGACAACACAGTCAGTGTCACACTGCAATCAGCCAGCAACATCGTTAGAGCTGTGATCGGACAAAGCAGTCAACTCAATCTCGAGTCAGGAACTCTTAGTTCGCTTAAGATCTTCTTCCGTTGGCTTACGGGATCGTTGCAAAACCTGGTAGACATTTCTGGTCGCCAGGACCTTGATCAGGCCCTGCTTAACGCCAGCTTCGCTATTGCTAGAGATATTTGTCAACACAGCAGCTCTGTAGACATCAAAGAATTGCCACTAGTCCTGGAGATCAGGCAGCAGCTCAATGCTGTCGCCAGACAGGACACGAGAGGATGGGGATCAGCGATGGTATCTTTGTGGGAGGCGCTTCGACCCGCAACACCGCCAACAATGGAGAATTTGAAGGACCTGCAAAGGTTGGAAGAGATTGTGTCTGAGTTCGATGACACGGCTCAGCGCTTCCAGCAACCTGTCGAAGTTATCGCTGGCCTTCGAGTCTCTTTCGCTCGTGCCTTGAGCAGAGCAAGGGCTGGAGGCGCAGATGTGGATCAGCTCGCCGAAAAGCTGAAGACCATCATGCCACCCAAGCCCACAAACGATGCCGAACAGTCAGAGGCTGAGATGCAGCTCGAGAAATCGGTGCCGGCGAAGCCACACTTTGCTGCCATCTTCTCGGAGATTATTCGCCACCTAGACTTGCTGCGTCTTTCAGGTCAAACAGTTGACACAGCGGAGCAAGCAAGCTTGCACGTTCTCGCGATGCAGCGGACGTCCAAATTGGTCCTCGATGTCAACAACTCTAAATCATTGTCTCAGTGGATTTTCGACATTCTTGGGTCAGTGGCGCGCCCAACTCCCTCTCTTGACCAGGAGATCTCCGCACGATCCTTGTCCGCTATGCTACTTCAACACCTCATATCGAAAGGCTCTGTGTCACTCGATCGTTTGTCACTCCTGGAGTCTGAGCTAGTAAAATTGGGCAAGACTCTCGCTAGCCAGACCCATTTGTTGGTACGGGATGTTTTACCCTCATTAAATGATGGTCTGCGTCAGCTTCTCGCTACCGTCCTAAGAACGCTTAGCGAGCACCGCGACGACGCCATTCGCTCGGCTTCACAGGCCCTTCACAGCATCTTAGAGAATGCGGACGCCCAGAGCTTGAAGCGCACCACCTCGTTTGACATGCCTGACGAGCTGAAAGGTCTGGCCTCTTCTATCAGCTATGTCTTTAACACAAATACCAACGCACCGTCGGCAAAGGCAGCTTCTCAGGCATGGCTCAGTTTCACAATTGGATGTTTGAGATTGTATCTTCCAGCAACTCAATTTGATCCTGCACTTGAGCCTCTTCTCAAGCGTCAAGTCTACGACAACGTCTCCATAGACTTGACTCGCAAGGTGTCTTCTCTTCGTCACTTCAAATCTGCTCTGACAGGTGAACAGACGTCCCTGCGCTTGCGCATTCTGGAGGAAGATGTTCGTTCACTGGGCCCTGCACCGGAAGCACCTTCGATCTGTAGACCCCCTGTTTCCGAGCTGGCTGACTTGCAAATGGACTTTGATGGTCTACGCAGAATTTTGATCACCATCGAAAAGGACCCTGCGATGATTCTAGATCGCGGCCTTCTGATAAATGTTCAACACATACGCAAGAGACTTTCGGAGCACTACAGATCATACGCAGATCTCACCACCCCAGTCGTCGGGCTGCTCGACAGTCTCGATATCTGCAATTATCTTGCGCAAGAGAGTGCCTCCTCAGAGGATGACGACCAACCAGGCTCGAAGCTGCAGACAGTCATACCATTCTTCAATGCGTCCTTGGCGGATTGGTCGTCTGATGACCTCGTGAACAGATCACTTCCCGCTGCAGCCTCCCAACAAGAGACTATCTTGTGGCTTGCTGTGGTCGCTACCCGTAGCTGCGCATGGCCTTTGGCTCAAGCACAGCCAGAACTCAGGCTGCGCGTGGAGCAGCAATTTGCGCGCTTGTACGACCAGTGGCGCACAGAATTGGGACGTGAGCAGAGAGAGAAAGCTGCCAATTCAAGTTTGTACAGGTACAGCGGAGAAGATGAAATGGACGACGAGCCGACTGCAGAAGAACTTGAGGAGCTATTCCCTGGCGCCGACAGCGAGGGCCAGGAGGGTCTTACATCTAAAGCAAAAAGCTCTGGAACTCAAGAATTGGTCATTCGCATCGCATCACTGCACAGCGGTATATATCACGGCAGCAAATTGACACCGGACACAGCGGAAGCACTGCTTAGCGAGTTTGCCAGAGTGTCCACCAAAGCGGGCACCAACAAGAACATCACTCTTGCCATGCCGATGCTCATGTTGCAGATGCAAGACAACGCGCCCAAGCAACATAGCAATATCTACACGGACACGAACATGGATCAGATACGCAAAGTCCTTGAGATCATGAGAAAGGTACAAGAACGTTTCAATGAGCTGCATCAGGCTTGGCCCGAGCATGACACGCCAATGCACATCCTCGCAATTTGTGATCAGGTTCTGGCCATCGAGCACACGGAACCTTTGATGCGCTTCATGCCTACCATCGAGAAATTGCATGCGACTGTGAACGAGTGGCAAAAGATCGCAAGCAGAGAGTTCACGGCAATCACGGTCCTAGAATCGCTCACAGATCTGATCGTAAGCTGGCGACAGCTCGAGCTCTCTTCGTGGGCTGGTCTCTTCGATGAGGAGGCACGTCGCACTCGAGATGCTGCGACTTCATGGTGGTTCATCGCTTACGAGACCATCATCGCCGCTACAGAATCGCTTCCAGAATCGGAGGAAGACATCCATCGTCACGTCGTCGGCCTCCTCAAAGCACTTGAAGACTTCTTCTTCAACTCTGGAATAGGAGAGTACAGCACCAGATTGAACCTCCTCCGCAATTTTGAGCATCACCTTGCGGCAAGGGCCGCGGAGTCACATGCTTTCTCTGCTGTGAGGAAAGCTTTGTCAAACTTCATTGCCTACTTCACTCACTATGAAGGTCCCGTTCAAGACTCTCTTGCTGCTGGTCGTGTGACGCTTGAGAAGAAGATCAAGGAAGCTATTCAGCTGGCGAGCTGGAAGGATCGCAACATCGAAACTTTGCGTCAAAGTGCGAAGACTTCCCACCGAAAGCTATTCAGGCTAGTGAAGAAGTTCCGCGTTTTGCTGGCTCAGCCAGTGTCGCATGTTCTTGCCGCTGGAGTCCAATCTCTGCCGAAAGATGTTCCATCCCAAGTAGCAGCAATCGAGTCGACATTTGCGCTCAGCGCTGAAGGGGAGGTTACCCTCAGTTCTCGTTTGCAGTCATGGGATACCAGGCCAACCAGATTCCGCAACATTTCTGCAACTGTGAATTTGATGAAGAGCAAATCTCGGCCCATCGAATGGCCACAGGATGCTGCACAGCGACTTGCAGACTTCCTCGATGACGTTCAGGAATCCATCACTGAGCTGCAAAAGGCGACGCCGAAGATACTCAATGACGAGAACAAGAAGCTTGTCAACCATCTCAAGACTCGCAAGAGGCGTCTTCTTGCAGACGTTTTGAAGAAGATCCGTGCCATGGGCTTCCAACACAACTTAAGCCAAGAATTATTGGAATCTCAGTCTTCTCTATCTCGTGCTTTGCACAAGCTTGGCAACCTTGATCGTGACGACGACCGTCCAGCCCAGAAAGCATCGCAAGCCCACCTGCACAAGTTGCTCGGTCTTATGGACTCCGTCAGAGAAGGTTCACGTAAGCATTCTGAAGACCTCACGCCGGCCGAAGCAGCCCGCTGTGCTGTCTACCTCGAGAGCGTGCTGTCCATGTCTACCGCACAGCAACCTAAGCTCTGCCAGTATGCGAGGGCTGCCCGGAAATTGCGGTCCAATCTAGTCGCATTTGAGTCGTTCTCGAACTGTGCACAGCCGGCATTGAACTATTCAGCGCAGACTGCGTTCACTTTACAGCAACACCGATGCATGCCTACAATGCTAGAGACTTGTGCACGCTTGATCCGCCTGCAGTCGCAACTGGCTAGCCGCAATTACCAGCCGGTCATTGACGGTCTAGCTCAACTGGCCACGGATTCGCAAGCCTTTGTCACCCAAATAGACCGTGTCCAGAGACTACCTGCTGGCATCATCAAGAGAGACGATCTCACCGCGTGGCAAAACACGACTGAAGCATATGATCGTGCAGCGGCCAGTGTGACTTCCTGGATGGAGGCATATCCAGAGCTCGTCCCCACTCTAAGTCAGATCTCTAGATGGCTTCCAAGCTACGCTAAGTCGCAGCACCTCATCGAAACCAGCAATCCAGGATCTGCGGATGGTTGGACTTCGCACATCTTGGAATTCCTGGACAAGCTCTTGGTCTCTGTTCAAAACTTGGAAAAGGCCCTGCCCAACGCGCAGCCCGACGAGACTGAGGGCGCCTGGCTCCTACGCGACGAACGTCAGTTGGATGCAGCTTGGAAAGCTCTGCATGTCGAGCAAGCCTCAGATCATGTTGAGCAGCTTCTGGGCCAGCTACAACACGCTGCAAAGGATGACAGCTCTACATTGGCTACATTGTCAGCCGTCTGTCAATCGATCTACCCTCTCTTGCAGGCATATTCTGCTGCAGGCGAACAAGTGCTTTCCGCCTACACTCATCTGCATCTTCGAGTCAACCAGATGGGCCATATGCTCGGTACCTCATTTGTCATTCTGACAAAAGAAGGCTTCTGTTCGCCACCAGAGAAATCGGAGGACAGCAAACAAGATTCTGGTGACGTTGAAGCAGGAACTGGTCTTGGAGACGGTGAAGGTGGAGAAGATATCAGCAAGGACATCGGTGATGATGAAGACTTGGGTGAACTTGCGCAAGAGAAGGGTAAGGACAGAGAAGAAGAAATTGAAGATCAGCAGGATGCCGTCGACATGGCCGATCAGGAGATGGAAGGTGATCTCGGTGATGCCGAGACCGGCTCACAGAATGAGGAAGACGGAGATGATCAGTCAGAAGGAGATGATATGGAGGAGGAAGAGGGCAAGACCGGTGACCTGGACGATGGTGCGGTCGACGAGAAAATGTGGGATGACGGTAAAGAGAAGGAAGAAGACAAGAACGAGAAAGAAACAGACTCCGGCAAGGGCACCGCGCAAGATCAAGAGATGTCCGCAGCTAATGAAAGAGAGAAGGAAGAAGGCGAGGACGGTGAGGCTGGCGAAGACGGTGAAATGGAGGAAGAGGACCAGGCTGCGGGCCCTGACGAGGAGGAGGTCTCGAAGAAAGATACTGAAGCCACCGACCCACATATGCAGGAGCAGGAGAATCTCGACTTGCCCGAAGATCTGAACATGGATGGTGACGACAATGACGACATCTCAGAAGCCGGGTCAATGGAGCCCGATGACATGCCTCCAGACACTGGCGCTGAAGATGAGCAGGCTGGAGAAGATGATACAGAGCAAGACCAGCCCGATGATGTCCCTGAGCTTGACGCAGAGGAGAAAGAGGCAGATGAGGATGCAATGCAGACTCAGGAAGCTGGAGAAGATGCAGAAGAGAACGAAGATCCCGAGGTCAGCGACGACGAGGGCAACGAAGATGACAACCTTCTGCAGAACAAGGACACCGAGCTCGACGACATGCCGGAAGACGGCACGACGGAAGGAGAGCAAGGTGCTGGCAAAGAAGAAGATGAGCCACAAGCTCAAGCTGCAGGAGGCGCCAACGACGACAAAAATGAGACTGAGCCCAACGAGGACGCCCAGGCAAAGCAGGAGTCTGGAGCTCAGAGCGGCGCCAACGAGACGCAAGCAGAGCAGCCTTCCGAGAAGTCTGAACAGTCTGCCGCCGCCCAACGTCAGTCGAACTTCAAGCAACTCGGCGATGTCCTCGAGGAATGGTACAAGAATCAAAGGGAAATTGAAGCTCCCACTGAGTCGGCAAATGCAGAGAAAGATGATCAGCAACCACAACAGGACGTCGATATGGCCAATGCTACCTTCGAGCACCTTCCTGATTCTAATGCTGAGGCCGATACTCAAGCACTTGGAACTGCATCCGCAGATCAGTCTGGCGCTCTGAACGAAGAGACTAGCAAGGCTGTGAACGAAGACAAGGAAATGGAAGATGCACCGTTCCAAGACATGCCAGAGGACGACGAGGATGAGCAGGACAAGCAGGGCGACGAAACGCAAGACACACAAATGGAGCCCAGCGATCAACTGCCCCAGAACAGCGACGCCAAAGCCTTCGTCGGCGAGCAGAACAATGCTTGCGATGTTGAGATGGGCGAGGATGCACCTCCGAAAGAGATCGATGTCGACGATGACGAGGAGGTTGGGGAGATGGATGACCAGCTTCTCCGCACCCATATCTCGCGTGAGGATGGTCCAGAGGAAATGACCATCGAAGAGGCCCGCCAGACGTGGTCTGCCCATGAGTCAAGCATGCGCAATCTTTCCATGATTCTGACCGAGCACCTGCGACTGATTCTTCAGCCCACGCAAGCAACCAAGATGCGTGGAGACTTCCGCACGGGTAAGCGCCTCAACATCAAGCGTATCATTCCTTACATTGCTTCGTCATACAAGCGCGACAAGATCTGGATGCGTCGCAGCATCCCGAGCAAGAGAAACTACCAGATCATGCTTGCAATCGACGACTCAAAGTCCATGGACGAAAGCGACAGCAAGAGTCTGGCTTTCGAGACGCTTGCCCTCGTGGCCAAGAGTATGGCCATGCTCGAAGTCGGAGAGTTGTGCGTGCTCGGCTTTGGTGAGAATGTGAAGGTGGCGCACGACTTCAGCACGCCCTTCACCTCTGAGGCTGGCGCTGAAGTCTTCAAGAGCTTCTCCTTCGCGCAGACTACGACAAATGTGCACAAGCTCCTGCAGGAGTCGATTGAGCTATTCCGCGCTGCACGTCTCAAGGCCGTCGGATCCAGCAGCGAGCTCTGGCAGCTGCAACTCATCATCTCTGACGGAGTCTGCGAGAACCACCCGTCTATTCGCCAATTGGTGCGCGAAGCACACGAAGAGCGCATCATGATTGTCTTTGTCGTCGTCGATTCTGCCGCGCAAAAGACCGATGCCAGCGGCGGCAACGGACAAGCCAAGGGACAAAGCATCGTTGACCTGCAGCGAGCTGAATTTGTCAAGGATGCCGATGGCAACCCGCAGCTGAACATGGTCAAATACCTAGACACATTCCCATTCAGGTACTACTTGATCGTCAGGGACGTACAAGAGTTGCCGGGAGTGTTGGCAGGTGCATTGAGGCAGTGGTTCTCGGAAGTTGTCGAGTCTGGAGCGTAGAAAGACTGATCACATGTGTGTCATGATGGAGTCGAAGTTGGAAGTATCACCGGGAGTTTTGGCGTCGTTGATTTTGGAATCGTATGAACCTTTAATATAATCAATAATCGATGATGTCGTACTATGCCTGTGTATCTTCTCTTTAAACCAGATGCGATCAATAACGCAAGCGTTCTGACATTTGATAGTCACCGTGAAACGCAACCACGGCGGAGAAATAACTGTCTCATGAGAAGAGGATAATCACCATACACATAGATACAAAAAATCTGCGATCAACCTCCATTTCGTCCTTCTTGCAAGCCCGATCCACGAGCAGCAAAACCCCGCACAAGAAAACAAGTCAAGACACCAATTCTTCTACCTCGCGCTTTCATCATCGCCGGCTGCTCGTCATCTCGCCATACCGGCCGCGCTCCTTCGTCGTATCGTAAGCCTGCAACACGCGCGCTTGACTCTCGTCCGTTTGTGAGAAAGCGTAGCCGCGCTGCTTGCGCATGCGCTGGACTTGGCGGACTTTGCGGATGGCTTTTTGGAATTGCTCCATTCTGTGGGTGGGTAGTGTCAGCAGTGTACGATTGATGTGAGTCCCGCATCGAACAGACGCATACGATAAGGGAGGAAAGAAGGGGATATGCATACCTGGGCCTGTAGTCCTGGATGTTGTACTTCTGGATTTCTTGCACATGGTGATACGATTGTGGGTAGTACATGCGCTTGGCGTATTTCCACGCAAAGTCACGAATCAGGCACACCGAAGGCAATGCGATGATCGTAAGCCAGTACCTTGGGCTGGACATGATGATGGGCAGGGTGTTGACGTATTCCGTGCTGAAATTCAGCTTGGGCGCGACGAAAGCGTATATGGGCAAGAAAATGAACCAGATAGCCACACTACCAGGAATGGCGATGACAGTGTACTTCGTCCAGATGTTTGTGATGAGGGCTGCCTTCAAGAGCACTGTGATAAGACCAGCAGTGTACATGGCAGTGCCCCAGACCCAATGGCCGGCAATTTTGCCGTCGGAAAGGGGACCGTCGTCCCAGTAGATCAAGATTGAGCCGTAGTACAGGATCAGGGAGTGATAGAAACCGTTGCCCACCCATGACCAGAAGTTATGTCTGCGGAAGAAGACGCCTTTCTGAGTGAGTTGATAAAGCTGCGGGTAGCGGTCCAACAATCTGGCATTGACAAATTGATCGAAGATACCAAGCACGAACGGTGGTAAGACAGTGAAGGCGACGTTGAAGAAAGACAGCGTCCACGATTCCACGATGACCTGACCAGAAAAGGCGTTCTGGAAAGAGTACCAAAATTGAGTAATGAACAAGGCGGTATTCTTGTAGTAGAAGTAGAGGATGACTTTTGAGACGCGCTGGTAAGACCAGGCTCCGTGGACAAGCAGAAGCTTGCGCAAGAAGCGGAACTGTGCAATGCTCACGTCGGCGCTGCGAGCGGCCTGTAGACCTTCCATACCAGAGATACCGACACCAATGTGAGCGGCTTGGATCATTGAAACATCGTTAGCGCCGTCACCGATAGCCAACAGAATGCTCTTCAGATGACGCTTGACCAGCTTGACAACAAGAGCTTTCTGTAAGGGCGATACACGGCAGCAAACGACTGCCTTGCACATGACAGCAAGGTCGAGGAACATCTTCTCCATATCTTTCTCCAGGGCATATGTAAGACTCTTGCCATCAATGACAAGTGCCAACGTTTCCATCTCAATACCACCGGCATGCTGAGATCGGATGGCGTCAAGCTTCTTCTGGATATTGTTTCGTGTTGCTTCAGAGGATTCTTCGTTGACAATGAGTAGGGTCATGTCCTCCGAGATGAGCTTACAAGACATGCCGATATTGATTGCAGTTTCTTGTCTGTCACCCGTAAGAACCCAAACCTTGATACCTGCGGACTGAAGCGTGTGGATTGTGTCAGGGACGCCATCTTGCAATTTGTCCTCAATGGCGGTCGCGCCAAGTAGTGTGAAGTCGTGTTCGATGAGTTCCGCAGCTTTGTCGAGCTCGTCTGCTCTGTTACCTGACACCGTCGTGGCAGCAGTATTGTAGACATCATACCACTCGCGGAATTCGCTCTCAGAAACCTCGCGCACGGCAAGACAAAGAGTTCGGAGACCTTCGGCGGCGTATTCTTCCAAGTGCAATAGCGTTTTCTCCACGATGTCGTCGTGCACACCAAGACGTTCCAAGATGACGGTATCGGCACCCTTGCAGTACACACGGATCTTACCATCGGGACAACGGAAGATCGTGCTCATACGCTTTCTTGTCGAGTTGAACTCGCAGACAGCGAGGAGCTCGAACTGCTGCTCCTGTCCATCCACCTCGATGGTCACTGCTCGTGGTTTACGCGCAACGAACTTATAGCCCATCAGAACTGCACCTTCTACGAGAGCGCCCTCGTCGGGCGATGCGGCCTGATACTTGATGACACCAGGTTTCTCACTTGACGTCTCAGGGATGACTGTGTGGCAAGTCGAAAGAAGCGTGTTGAATTGACGAATGCGCTCGGAATTTTCGCTCCTCTGCCTGTGCATTTCCAAAGTCTTGAAATCGTGTATGCCAGTCCCGCTCTCATCTTCACCAATGATTCTTCGGTCCTCGGGAACTTCTTCGGCATACATGATGCCGCCAATTGAACATTGCCGGAAGTCCATCTGATTGCAAGTGAGAGTACCGGTCTTGTCGGAAAAGATGTATTCGACCTGGCCAAGCTCTTCCACTAGGGATGAAGTTCGACAATTGGCGGGCGTGTCAGTCTTGTCGTGGTAGATGTCGAGGTCCGAAGAGATGAGGAATGCCTGGTAATATTTGATGATCTCGACAGTGACGAAAAGTGAGATTGGCACCAAGTTCGAGTACAAAATCCAATAAGTGAAGATATCAGCGAAGAACTGTTGTGCTCCATTCACAGGCTTGAGCTCCAGGTACCACAAGTTGTGGCCAATAGTGTTTCGCACAGCAATGTCACCTACTGATGAGATGATAGAGAGCACGATAAGCACAATGCCGAGCATGAGAATCTGCGTGTTAACCATGCGCTCCACATTGGTACGCTTGATAGGCGTAGCCGTTGCGTTGCGCATTAGTTTCGTCTCGTGACCAGTGAAGACAACAACACCTTGGATCCAAGGTGTGTTGCGCAGAGTCGCGCCACGCAGCAGAAGTTGATCTGGCTGGAGTGGCAATTCTTTCTCACCACCACCAGCTTGCATCGTCAAAGTAGCCTCGTAGGTATAAAGGGAGCTGTTGGGCTGTTCGGAGCGTACTCTACCACCAAGACGTCCGAGCTCCGCAGATGATACCAGATGTGATGTTTCCGGAATGGCTTGCTTGATCTTCAAATTCGTCTCGCCGTCCAGATTGGCGGTCTCAATATAACACAGACCCTCGGGTTCAGACGAGGCCAATAGGACGATGTCAGCAGGGAATGGCTCTTCCGAAGCCACACGAATAATATCGCCGACCTGGATGTCGATCCACTTTACTTCCTGAAATTGAGATCCTTTAAGAACACTCGCAGGGGAGTTATTCAGCTGTCTGTCTTGGCTTCGCCTCCGATTGTCTTCGATGATCTCCTTTCCTGCCGAGACGAGCAAGACAATGCCCAAAGGCACGATGGTCGTGTATCTGTTTGTAGGACTGAGGTTCGGGATTTGCTGAATGATTGCAGTGAACAAGAAGAACAAGTTGGCGTACTTGCTGAACTGTTCGTAGAGAAACTTTGGCAGGAAAGTGATGATGTTGTACTTCGTCGTACTGACATGGTTGTCAACGTAGCGAGCCGAAGAGTTGGCGGGAGGGTTGTTCAAGTGGATAATTCGAGGCCCGAGAGTCGATGGGTCAGGCTTGCTTCGGCCTGGTAGACCGAACTTGAACTTCGAGCCCGGCGTTGTCCTCGCTTGTGGTTGTCCAGTTGTCGCATCCTGCAGATGATCTACGCCTGCACTCCCCATGCGACCAGCACGGTTGCTGTCACCACCAGTCTCGGTGAGCGGAAGGTCCATCTCGCTGTATTGTGGTCCCATTCCGAGCGTATTCTTCATCTTCCCAACCATGCCACCACCCAAGCTTAGAATGCTATTCCGACTCCTGTGGTTTCCTCTGTTGTTCAACGGAAGTCCCGGCACGTTGTCCTCGTCAATACCTCCTCCTGCGGCATAATAGCCTCCAGCGACGGAATGCGAATCGCTGGCATTGTCGTCGAAGTCGGAATACCGTTGATAGTTGTCCAACTCCGACGTCTGCGAGAACTTCCTCCCTCCCGAGCTCACCATAGGCGGCTGTAAGCTCGAAGCTGAGCCGTGTGTCGCATGTCCAGGCCCGCCTGGAAGCCCAGCTGTCGAGCTCGCTCCGACAAAGTCATCGTGTGTGGTCGAGACGCGCGGCTGCGCAGTGCTCGAATTCGAGATGTTGTATTCGCGCAACAAATCCTGGTCGCCTACAGGCGGAGGCTGTCCACTGTTATATATCGCGTCGTTGTGATCGTCAAGTCCTAGCAGGTCGTCATGGCCAGGTCGTTGCGGGTGATCCGGTCTTCCCGACATCGTCGGCAGGCCTCTTGGGCAGTTGTTTCGGGCCTGCCGTTCAGCAGCACTTTTGCGCGACCATCAACCAGCACAGGGTGGTTTGCCGTTGTCAGCGATCGGTGAATGCGGTGTTGCCTAGCGAGTGCGTCCAGGAGGTAGCGGGCGAGCGTCCGGGTCAATGGCTAGCAATGCGCCAACGGCGTTCAGGGTCTCTCCGAGAGGTTGCTCACAGCGACTGCCTGTAATTTGCAGCGAAGATCCGTCGGCGGCTCGTTTGCGCTATGGTATAGGCGGAAATGACCAGAGGCAGCGAATCCACTCTGCTGCTACGTTACGCGCGTTGTCCAGCACAGGACCTCAGCAAGCTGTCGCGCTTACGATGCTGTCTGTCTGCACAGCCGCTCCGCCCCACGTGCTTTCGCAACGAGCCGTCGAGCCGTTGGAGTTCATACTCTCGCTTGTCTCTACCGAGAGACCAAGGACCCCATTATTGTTCTTGCGCCTCTTCCTCAGCGGAATCCTCTTCGTCACAGCCACATACTGAACTCCCACTTCATACTATAAATATGCCTATGTGGAGGCATAGCAAGCCATCAGCTCGCCATGGCATGAGCCAACGCCGCACTTTCCTCGGCCTCCAGCAAACGCCTCCTCCAAACCCTCGAGTTATGGGCTATCTAGTCTTTCAAGGACTCGCGGTAGTCTTGATGGCTGATCTGGGCTTTGCATCACTCCTTGGTCATCCATCTGTGACGCGCAGGATCGCACAAAGCACAGGCATTTGGAAAGAGGAACCGTCTTTTGAGAACCACCATAGCACTGGTTCTGGGAACTAGTCGTCGATCTCTGCCAGACATGAGATTCATGTATCGCCAGACTGTCCTCCAGAGAAATAAACTCATGGCTCACGGCGCGGATGGTCTTTGACACGAAGATACGGGACGAACGTGGGAGACAGTGCCAACCAATAGGCGCAAGATCATCGCGCTGCGTGGATGTACTTCTTGACCACTGGAGCCGGGCTTCTGATCTCTTGTCGTATCTGAGAATCGTGGTTACGCCAAACCAGCAGACACGATTAGTCCACACAAGTCGCCCGCTTTACCTGGTGGACCTGATTACCAAATGACCACCTTTTGCCTATAGACTATATCGCTCAGAAGGCAACGCGGACAGTCAGGTTTCCTGTCACCTTGCTCGGTTTTTGGGCGACACTAGCATCGAGGAGTGATTGATTCTTGATTCGGCATTTCCTGCACTGGTGTCGTCCAATATTGACGTGCATTCTATGACTCTTGCTATCGAGAAGAATGACTTAATGACCAGAGATGATCTCCGTTCAATGGAGATGTTCATTGGGATTCGCTGAAAAGAGCTTTGGAGCGGAGCTTCAAATCATGTTTCGTTTATTTCAATCCACGTACCGTGTTGCAAACGTGAAAATAATACCGTTTCATGCACATGCGATTGGCATAGAGAATATTGAAAAGCTGCATATATTCTTTTCATTAATCCTCCATGTCTCAGGAGCATATCATTTGTAAGGCAGAGTTGCAGAGTACAAGCAGTCGGTCTTGGCGTTCGCGTTGCCCCTTCGTGCCGTCATCGATGCGCCTATACATAACTTTACATACATGTATTCATACATGTAACTACTTAACTTCATCAAACTCCATTTGCACACGCAATTGCAGTCTCTCTTGCTTCGTAATCGCTGTCATCCGGAGCTGTATCTGCTACGAAACCTCGGAGATAATCCCAGATCGAGGCTACAAAAAATTGCTTCAGACAACGCTATCATGGCCACTCCAAAAGTCATCATTGTCACTGGCGCGGTATGGTTCCCCTACTATAGCCTGGTACTCCTGAAGTTTCAGCCTAACAGTAAATCAGAATCGTGGCATTGGTCGAGCCATTTGTCAGCGTATCCTCACAACAGAACCCAATGTATCACCTCTCAAGCTATTCGCAACCACGCGCTCAGGACAAGACTTGGGACTAGAGTCAAACCACGCCACCCGCAGTGTGATCTACCCTAAACTGGATATTACGGACCGCAGCAGTGTCAGGAGCTTTGCGAAAGAGGTCACCCAGTACGGCAGCGTAGATGTGCTTATCAACAATGCTGGCATCAACCTCGACAACGAATATAGTGCTGCTAATGCGCAAAAGACCATGGATGTCAACTACACAGCCATGCTCGACGTAAGCTTGCTCGGGACTAAGATAATTACGCATCATGCTGACAACCTGATCTGCAGATGTGCCAAACATTTATCCCTCTGCTCTCCAAACGCGGACGAATCGTAAATCTCTCCTCCATCGCATCACAGCTCAAATTCTACAGCCCAGAGCTTCAAGCTCGTTTCCGAGACCCACACGCCAATGTCGAGACCTTGGACGACATCGCCAAAGACTTTGTACGGTCCGTGGAAGAAGGCAACGAAGAAGCATCTGGCTTCGGCACGCCTCGACGGAGCTACAGCGTCTCCAAAGCTCTTGTAACAGCTCTGACTGCGATGCTCGCTAGGCAACACTCGGGTCTTTCTATCAATTGCTGCTGTCCTGGATGGGTGGCCACAGACATGGGTCAGCTTGTGGGATCGAAGCCGCCCAAAAAGCCGGAGGATGGTGCTACCATTCCGCTCCGTCTGGCCTTTGGCGATATCGGCGATGTGACAGGCAAATATTGGGCCAACAGCAGTATTCGAGGAAAGGGAGATGGTGAAGTTCAAGAATGGTGATGGCGCAATCAAGCTGTTCTGTCGGCCAAGCGAAGCCTGTACGATATGCGATAATCTTGTACAACACTATAGAAACATTCTACCAGGAGCATTCATCCGGTACGATCTGACTTGCGAGATCTCATGATCATTGTCTCGACTAACAATTTTAAATCACGACTTCGCCGCGAGCATTCGTTTCACACAGATCGCTTACATGTAGCGACCCACTTCAGCCCTTGCCTTTTCTGGGTACCTGCATGAGGATCAGTAAACATTCGGGAACCCTATGGCGTGACCTGATGGCGTCACATCGAATATATAAATATTTAGCTTGGCCTCACCTCTTCACCGTAAACACTGTGTATACGGAGGTGGTTGACATCAATACATCTTCGTACAGCACAACAATGCTGCTGCCTGGTGACCGTTGCATAAAACAGCCACGCTTTGAAATCAAGCTTGCACAGAAGCGGTCGGCACTGAGATCGAGCTCCCGGCTTCCGACGATGGCAACGTCAATGGTGTCCTGATGTTGATAAATTGAACCACGAACTCTACTTGTAAACCCAGCAACCCAATAACACATTCAGCAATCATGTCTGTCATCGCATCCGTCCCCCAGGAATACGGGTAAGCATACCTAATCAGCCCGCCGCAATGCCTCTTGCTAACAACGACCCCGCAGCTATGTCCTCCTCACAGCCGCCAGCACCTTCTTCGTATGCGCCTACATAACCTGAGCCTACGTCGTCCGATCAGACAATCCTAACGCGACTACACCAGGTCGGTTTCTGGCATGGCGCCCGCGTCTCTGCTTTCCGCAAGCCCGCCGGCATTGTGTACCCTCAGGCATACGCCGATAAGCAGGACATGAGCGCTGCCTCTCCTGAGCAGAAGAAGAAGATGTACCTGTTCAACTGCGCCCAGCGCGCTCACTAGTAAGTCGAAGAGATATCAGTACGCGTGGATAATGAGGGCCGAGAGAGCTATGAGCGAGCACTTGCGCCAGGCATAGCAATTTCAAAAGCTTGCGATGTCGTCGCTCTGCTGTAATCCGCAAAATGCCTTGGTGGCTGTCTGGTCTTTCAAATATGGCGGAGAACCAGTTGACCAAATGCTGACTTGGCAATAATAGCAACTACCTCGAGAACGAAACCAGCTTCGTTGCTTCGCTCCTTGTTGCTGGCCTGAAGTACCCCCTCACAGCAACCGTCCTCGGTGCCGGCTGGATTGTGTCAAGAATTCTCTACGCCGTCGGCTACACTCGTGCCGACAAGGAGGATGGTAAGGGCAGACTGATGGGCCTTACGTTCTGGCTTTTCCAGCTCGGTCTCTATGGCATGGTTGGCTGGACCGGCTACAAGATGCTTTAGACCAAAGCAATGGCTGCGATAGGTCAAGTGGGGTGGTAAGAAGAATTAAAAGTATTGTAAGATGTTCGAAGCCCTGATGACCCCTCTCGTACCGAGAGCTTGCAAGATACCATTTTTCATGTGATTATTCATGCAAATCTTTTGACTTGGGTCGTCCTACGCCATTAACTGCACAAGAGTGCGCAATCTCCGCCACGCACTTCGCGCTCCATCTTACATGCACCTGTGACCACATCGCTCCGTCACTCATATTGTGACCTCCTTCCGGACGTCAGTCATCACTTTAACACGCTTCGCGGCAGCTTTCGTTGACATTTGAGACCTTGATCCTCAATTCAACAAGTCAGCATTCACTCTTTTCGCAACAATGAGCACTTCACTACGCAAGCGCATCACTAAGCACAGCCCGCACGCGGCCAGAAAGAAATCGAGCGCTTCCGCTGGCAGCTCCTCGCCACTTCTCAGCGCTTTAGACCACCTGCACAAACCCACTGTCAGTGAGGAGAGCCTCGACCCCGTCCCGCCACCACCACTCATGTTGCCAAGAGAGCCGGACAAGCTTCGATGCTCACCATCCAAAAAACTACTCCAGCGCTACAGAGGACGAAGCGCTATGGAGAACGACGCGCCGGCGACCACTCGCAATGCGCCGGTCACAAGATCGCGTAGCAGGGACTCTGCGTTCAAGGAAGACTTCGACGACGACGGAATGAGCTCTAAGAATCCTAGCAGCTCACCCAAATCCACTTCTACAACAAATGTCAAATCCACAATTCGCAAGGTCGGCGGCGTAGACTTCGAGATGCTCAATGCAGCTCACTCGCCACTGGAGCTTCCGCAGCGCAGCAAGAGCGCCGAACCGGTTCGAGCACGCTCGCCTGCCGATAGCGACGACGAGGGAAGCAATTTTCTATTCTGCCGTCGACGCACCTCACACTCACAGCCTAGGGAGAAGGAACGCTCTGACTCCACGGTTGGCGATATTGACGGCGAGACTCTCACTCTCAAAGCAAAGGGCCCTTCTGCTGGATCAGAGAGCCCTGAAGTGCAGTCCCCACGAGGTCTTCCGATCATGAAGAAAAAGAACAGCGACCCCTCCATGGCGGCAAGACCAAAGATCCCTCGCGTCACTCGTTCCACGGCGGCAGCCCGAGCAAGGAGCGCAGCTGCTCAGAAAGAAACAACCAAAGCACTCGACAACGACAGCGATAGCGATACCAGCAGCAGCGAAGACAGCGACTGCACCTTCAACCTCGACACCCCTACAGGCGTCGTAGGCAGATCGCCTCGCAAGTCCGATCCGGGTATCCAACCAACCCGAGTCGTCCCGCCCATCAGCGTCGGCGGCATCCTCCCGGGCCTCCTATGGGCGTCGCCACTCAGTGGTACTTCGCGCCCAGACTCGCCCTGGCTGTGGTGCAAGCGCTGGACTTGCTGCAGGTGTTCGGCGAACACGATTGTTGAGCAGCAGGTGTGCGCGAACCTGACGTGTGGACACCATCGGTGCGGCAACCGGTGCAAGGTTATGAGGGACAAGAGGATTTATACGATCTGAGCGACGGATTGTGGCTGGACTGCAGCCATGTTGGAGTCAGAGCAGGTCTGTGGCCTTGTTGAAGATTGGCCTGGGTACGGCGCAGACCGAACGAGTGGCCGTGGTTTGTTGCTGCTTTTGTGTCGCGAACCTGAGCGAATGTGGATCGATTGTTGAAAGTACTTCCTGGCGTTAAGTTTGGATAGTCGCTGGAGGCAGCCATCACAGTGAATGAATAATTGCAAGTAAAACATGAAATGGAACAGGTGATTCTTCAATCTTCATAATATATGTGCTACAAACGTCGCCCAACTCCATGCAGGTGTCCGTCAATGATCCTCAGATTAGCTCTCTTTGAGTTCTCAACGACAACCAGGCCGCCTATCCCTCCGAAGAAGGACGCAAGCCGGCTGCCTGCAACTTTGACTTATGGTTATTTGATCATCAGCGGAAAAATGACGGACACCTCTCCTCCCCTCTCAAACTCCTCCGTCACTCCTTCACCATCCAGTGCAGTCCTCGCAGCCCAAGCGAGCAGCCGGCAGGAACGGAGCAAGTACGCCGTTACGATTGAAAACTATCGTTTATGGGTCCTCATAGCAAAACCGCGTGAGCAGCTGCTGGACGTGAAGAAATTCGTCATAAGCGCACCATAGTGCTAACACGCTCTGCGCGACATGCTGCGCTCGGGTTGCTGTACAGTGAGATTGGCGCGGGTAGTAGACAGGGGAAAGTAAGAAAAAGGTCGGAAGCGATGCGCGTCGCCGAAGAAGGCGAGAAGAACAAGACGCGAAGTCCTAGGATTTCTGTTCGGTGTCAGCCATGGCCTGTGCTCCTGACACGTGAGCGCGTTTGTGTTTGTCGCAAAAGTGACTGCTCGCGCGCGCTCGGCAACCTGAAGCAGATTGCGGCTACGTGCAGGCGAGGTTGGTCCGGTAGCTTGTGAGGGTTTCCTTCATTGGCTTTCACTGGTTGGGTGGGTCAGCTTTGTTTGATGTCTGCGTCATTGGCATGTAAATGTGCGTTTACCATGCTGTTCTTGCTCGCCGCCTGCGTGTTGTCAGAGGTGAAGTGAGCACAGTAGGTGAGACTGATGAATAGGTAGGCGCGCTAGCGGAAACGCGCATCAGCGTGATTGGTCCGCCGCACTGCAGCTCTCTTTCGACATCACTAGGTGAACAATGTCGTCCTCCAATAGCACGCGATATTGTTGACTTTACATGGCGTCCCTTCGCAGAGGAAGATAATGCAAAAAGATCTTCATGCGAAGAACCCCACCATTTATATAAGACGGAACATGAACCTGTCCGCCTTTACAGCAAAGAGCCGCCCTGATTGGGGCATCTTCCATATACAGCGGTGTCACTCACACCATCAGTATGTGTATTTTCTTTTGCTTGTGCCCGAATGGGTACAGCCACTCGGCGATAGGCAGTCTGCATGTCATCGTTCAATTACGACATGACGAGAAAAAAATATTTGTGAGCTGTATATTTCGTTCGTGTTTGAAGAGTGTAACGCATGTGCGACGAAGGGATGTTGTCCGCCGTTTGTTCTGACATCACGGTCACTTCACGCTGCAAACAGCGGACGCAAGCCACTTCAGACCAATCGCAACTTGGATTACATCCCACCTTGAATCACACGACACCCCAAGAATCCTTCATACAACCTATACTACATCCATCAACCATCCGCAATTCCTTGCGTGTGTTCGAAGATAAGAAAGCACACTGATCTGAGCGTGTACTCAATAGGTAATCACAATGGTAACTCATATGCTCGTCAATCACTGACAATCTCCAAGCCGAACATGGCGTTTGCCCTGAATCTGAGCAGCGACAAGGCCGGCGACATACAGGCTTTTTACGAGGAACATCTAAAATGTGCAGACCAACAGAATGACCTCCCTCACGCAAAGCGTTCTTCCATCGACATCACTGATCACAACGATCGCCATTCTCAGGCCGTCCCGGCTGAGAGTCAAGGCTTCGATCCTCTGGACGTCGTCTTCATTGGAAAAAGCTACCCTCCATGCCGTTGTAGCATGCACGAGTTGGAGTCTACACTTCTCGCTCAGCTTCTCATGAACCACCACCATCGCGGAAAATTCTTGCTCGCCAAGCTTGTTAGCGTTATCACGGTGAACCGAACAATCACTACAGCAGGAATTGAGGACATCAACGGTGATTTTGAGGTACTGGCAATCAGCCCGCCATGCATGAACATGATTGACGGGCACAAGTGGCCGGAACTTGGGCATTGGTTCGTGGTCAGAGAACCTTTTCTCACCCTCGGGGAGTACGACAAGCGACCTTGCATCCGCATTGACCATCCTTCCGACCTCGTGGACGCCGAAAGCTTGGCACCAGGCTTACGTGACAGCGAACCCTTTGCCACGGTCCTGCAGTGCAATCGTCCGCTGGATCCCTTCCAATGCAAAGAGGCAGGAAATGCTGCGTTTCTCAACAAGAATCTTGAGGCCGCTTATGCGCATTACAGCCAAGGTTTGCTTCTCATCACTGGTGACACAGACGATTCAACTCGCGCGGTGAAGCAGGATCTCCATCGTAACAGATCTCACGTGAGGCTCACATTAGGTCGCTACGAAGGTGCAATTCTAGACGCCGTTGCTGCAACCACACACGTGTCAGATGACAAGCTCATGAAGCTCGACGTGAAAGCATACTTCCGGGCTGCAAGCGCTTCATACAAGCTCAAGCAATTCGACAGATGCGACGAATTTCTTCAAGCGTTGCTCAAGCTCATACCCACGGACAAGGGCGCTCTGAGCCTTCTCAAGCGTACCAAGAAGCGATTAGATGAACAACAGCAAGGCAAATACAACATCCGCGGCATCGAAGATCGAATCGCCACCCAACCACACGTCGATGTCGCGGACTATGTCGTCAACACTGCGATCGGGATGAGTGCACCAGGGCATGGCCGTGGCCTCTTCGCAACCCGAGACTTGAAGGCTGGGGACCTCATCATGGCAGAGACGGCATTCTGCCATCTCTCTGGAGACGATGATAGAGTAGTCATTGAATGCGTTGCGAGGGACCATAGCGATACCAGAATCAGCCGTCTTGGCCTCTGGACATCAGTCGTTGGAAAGATGATCAATAATCCTGCTATGGGCAGTGAGTTCTTACAGCTCCATCACATTCAGGAAGGCTATGGCACCCATGTTGACGAGATTGATGGCCGTGCTGTAGTCGACACGTTCCAGGTACACGATATGGTCGCTGGCAACGCTTTCGCTACACCGCCCTACAAGGAGAACCGCTTGTCGAGCATCTGGGTCCGTTCGGCTTATATCAACCATTCTTGCATCCCCAATGCCGAAAGAATGTCACTGGGCGACATGTTGCTGATTCATTGCACGAGGCCTATTGCCAAAGGCGAGGAGATACTGATATCTTACATCGGCTTCGATCGGGATGACAGCCGCACGAAAGATCTCGCGTCGAATTGGGGCTTCCAATGCGATTGTCTGCTGTGTCTGGCCGATGCCAAGTGTTCCAAGACCACCCTCACACACCGAGAAAGACTGGTTTCGCAGACGCGCGCGATGTACAAAGACATGACGCCAGAGAGGGTGCGCACGATGAATTTGTTCGCGACCTTGGAATTTCACGCCAACGCGATCGCCGCTACGTACGACAGCGAACTGTATTTGGGGCTACCAACAACAGCATTGATATCTATACAGGCGTTGCTTCTGCATGCCTACATCGTCGGCGAGGACATTTCGGGGATCGACAGGACTGATCAAGCGCTGCTTCGCACGCTCGGGTATGTGGTAGAGACGAAAAATGGCGAGATCGGTGCAATCCACGCAACAGCCAACAGTGTCATACCGCGTGGCGCCACCGGACTCCGCTGGGCCATTAGCCACCAGTCCATTGCGACTCACGACGCCGGGAACAATGACTGGTCACAGAATCTCTTGCAATTCGCTAGATCACTGGAGCTTGTGGACTGTGCCACAGACACAATGACTGTGGAGTTTTACAACGACCACATGCAGCCGCACAAGAAGATTGAGAGGTTGCAGGCTGTGCTCTCGCAGCTTACTGCGTCGGACTAGCCGCTGGAGACCGGTCAGGACTGGCTTGTTCTCAAGGTGTTCGCTGAACATGAACTCGCCAGAAAGCTTGAAGCACGAGCAAAAACGAGTAAAGGGAAGACTGAAGGCGAAGCGATCGCTCGCTTTCTGTGCCTGAATCTCACGTTGGGTTGAAATGGCGAAGATACGAGCAACCGCTCGCCAAAGATGAAAAGAACTTGCAAATGCGTCTCTCGCTACCTAGAATGGCCACACGCCAAATTGTGATGCAAGCACAGAGGGGAGGATTTCAATGGCATTGGAAATGGATCAGCGAGCATGGCATCCCGGGAGGAAGTTGCACACCGAGACCATGTCTCGCGGGAAGAATGGTGTAGTCAAGAAATGATTCAATACATGAAAAATGACAGAAAATGAAAAAGAGAATTTCGCTCATGTAGATTCCAAGGCTAAAGCGAGATCCCAAGCACTTTTGACCCCCCACAAATGCACATCGCTCCAAACAAAAAGAAAAGAAAACCAGGACAATAATCTAAAACCTGTCCCTCCGCCTGCTGCGGTAGATGGTAAATCCAACATAAGCACCCGTGACCGTAAGTCCAAAGATAATGAACTTCATCAAGAACCAGAACCAGCCGCCACCGCCGCTCTCCTTGGGCGGCTGCGCGCCCTTGTACTTGCCACGGTTGTAGTCCTTCTTGGCCGTCGAGCCGGTGCCGGTCTGGCCAGAGGGCGAGTACAAGTTCTTCGTGTCGATGCTGATAATGTCGTGGCTGTCGCTGAGCTCGCCCGTCTCGGCGCTGAAACCCAGGTAGCTGACGGAGGGCAATTTGAGGTCGGAGATCTGGAAGCAGCGGGTCCACTCGTCTTCGTTCTTGTACATCAGGTCGAGGGTGAGCTCTTTGTCCTGGAAGTAGGTGACCTTGGCCCTCGTGGCGAAGTCGGCATTGCGCATGCCGCGAGCAGAGCAGCCTGCGAGCTCGTTCGCTTTGCCGTCGTTGCCTTGGTCGTATTTCGTCTTGCCGTCGCCGACCATGGCCATGACGTAGGGGAAGACGACGCCGGGGCGGTTGTTCTTGTAGGTGTCGAAGAAGATTCCCAGGCCTTCGAACTCGTCGCGCATGCCGAAGACGGGGCCTTCTTCCACGCGGGACTTGGTCACCCAGAAGGCCATGCCGTCGCCGAATAGAGTGCCCGAGCCATGGATTTTGAATTCGAATTCGACTTCCCAGTTGGTTGCGGTCAATGGTACGCGGGAGAATAGCCAGCCGGCTTCGGAGGGGTGGTTGCCTGTGAGGCGAATGTATTGATCGGCGCGGATAACAGTGCTGCCGCCAAAGTCGAACCAGCGGGATTGGAGGTCGGAGTCTAGGTAGGGCTGAGAGATTGGATGTTAGCAGCTGTTATATCGTTTAAAACGTCTCTGTGACGATTGGTTGAACGTACTTGCGACAAGCTATGAGTGCGCAAAGGAATTGACTTGACGTCCGAGGCGGTGTCTTGTGCGTATACGCAGGCCACCCAAGCTGCCAGCAGCAAGGAGAGACCCCGCTGCAAGGAAAGGAGCGCCATGGTGGTGGTAGATGGAAGGGAAGGGCTGAAGGGAATGTGGTGAATTGGCCCTCAGATCATAGGCCGTCGTCTGCGCCCGCTCCCGGAATGGTATATAAGGCTTAGAGTGATGGTGGCAGCAAGCCGGTGGGTGGAGAGTGGGTAGTTCTGTGGAAAGCGAGGTGGCTTCATCACACAGAGCTCCGAGGCGAAGCTGGGACGGACGTCAAGTGTGGCGGAGAGATGTGCGAGCTGTGGCTGTAAGTTGTGGCGTTCATCTGCAGCAAGTTCGGATCGTGCACTCCTTCACTTACACGTCTGGCCACTAATAGTACACGGCACGTGTCTTGTATTATTATCCGCCATGTCATCATGGCTACCTGAGTCGCACAAGCTGCAGCTGGCGGTCACGGCGCTGGCGTCTGGGTGCATAGCTGCCAGTGCCGTGATCGGACTGCAGAATGCGAAAAGATGGTATAGCGTGCACGATCTGAAAGGATCAATTCCTGAATTGTCCTCCAAGCACGATGTTGAGAAGGTGACATTTGGTCGTTATGTCATGATTCAACTCACAACTAACCACCTCTCAGATCAACGACTTCGGCGGCGCAGCCCTGGACGAGTCTGCGCAAAGCGAAGAAGACAAGCGAAGCATTGCCCTGGCTCGCCGTGCGCGTCTAGGAGACTACGATGAAGCACTAATCCTGGAACAACTGGCACGTAACCGCGTCTTCCTCACCGACGAAGGGCTTGCCAAACTGCGCAACGCCTTTGTCATCATCGTCGGCTGTGGTGGCGTTGGCTCTCACGCAGCAGCAGCTCTCGCTCGCTCAGGCTGTGGCAAGATCCGTCTCATCGACTTCGACCAGGTAACCCTCAGCTCGCTCAACAGGCATGCCGTCGCCACCCTCGCAGATGTCGGAACGCCCAAGGTGGCCTGCCTGCAGCGCCGTCTCGAGCAAATTGTGCCCTGGACTCAATTCGACTCCCGCAACCAGCTCTACGACGAAAGCACCTCGGAAGCTCAGCTCGAACCATGGAAAGAGACTGGCCAGCAACCCTCCTTCGTCATCGATGCAATTGACAATATCGAGTCCAAAGTCGCCCTGCTCGCCTACTGCCACGCCAATAACCTCCCCGTCATCTCCTCCATGGGCGCCGGTTGCAAATCCGACCCAACCCGCGTCTTCATAGGCGACATCTCAACCTCAACCGACGACCCTCTATCCCGCTCCACACGCCGCCGCCTACGCCTTAAAGGCGTCAAATCCGGTATTCCCGTCGTCTATTCCTCCGAGAAAACCGCCCCAGGAAAAGCCCAACTCCTGCCCCTCCCCGAAGAGCAATTCGCCGCCGGCTCCGTCGACGAGCTCGGCGTCCTCCCATCTTTCCGTGCCCGCATCCTGCCCGTCCTCGGAACCATGCCAGCAGTCTTCGGTCTCTGCGTGGCAAACCACATCATGCTCTCCCTGACCTCCTACCCAGGCCACGGCGAGTACCTCTCCTCGAAAGGCCGCGAGAAGATGTACGACGGCATCCTCGCGCAGCTGCAAGGCCTAGAAGAGCGCACAGCGCGCTCAATCTACCGATCCAAGTCTAACCCGGATGCTGCGTTTGACAGCCAAGGCCTCCGCATCCCCGTCAACGCCGACGACGTCGGCTACCTCGTCGACGAAGTCTTCCGCGGCCGCAGCGTGGTATCCGGCCTCGCGGCGAGACTCGCGCTTACGCGCTGGCGCAAACCCACAGGCGACTGGATCGACTCGGAAACGCCAGGGCAGAAGAACACGCGTCTTGACCTTGGTGAGCTAGTTTGCATGACGAAAGACGAAATGCTGCAGCACGAGAAATTAGTGCTTAAAGGCGGTTTGAGTCCTGAAGAAGCATACGGGCCTCAAGTTACGGCCTTGGTAGAGAAGAGATGGGAAGAGGAGAAAGGGTATAGAGAGCAGAGAGGGTAGATTGAGCTGGGCTCGAGCAGCAGCCAAAGAATTTCTTATCCCCATGTGCGAACATCATGTAAACAAGACTTTCATGTACAAATATAACAGATCAGAATACCACCTTGGCACCCCACAAGAATAAAAAAAAATGAAGTTCGCAGCAATTGCAATCCATGAAGATCCAGTTGAGGCCGCTTTCGACCATATGTCCTTTCATGTTCAACATGATGCCAGTAGAAGCGACAAAGAGTGTCTCGGAAAATTCAACGAGTCCACAACACTTCTACCATTCCAGTGCCAACCACAAGAGGTTCAGACATTCGGAACCGTCAGCCACACGCGTGCCAGGACATGAGAGTGAAGAGCAACAACAGACTTCAGATTTCGGCAAGAGGGAAGAGGAAGAAAAAGAGCAGAGATGGCGTTCTTGGTAAAGATTGATTCTGTCTCGAGAAAAAATCCCTAGTAACATTTGTCGTATTATAAATCCCTTCTTCTTCCTATTGTGTCTCTCATGAAGTCGAAGAAGAACAAAAAATGTTTCTCGTTTTGAATTTTCTAGGCGAAAGACGCCTGTACTCTGTACACAAGGTGAAGTGGAAATCCTTTTTCTCTCTCAAGTTATAACATCAAGAAGTAGAAGAGAGGAATGGCAAGGGGAAGAAGGGAGATGAGATACTGATCAGAGGGGCGAAAGAAAAGCTTTCTTGACAATAAGATAATATTGATAAGTTAGCCCCATGTTCCCTCCATTTTAGCTCAACATAAGGGAAGTTGGTGGATACAAAAGGGACAATAAAAGGAAAACTATTCTAGAAAAACAGGAAAAAGGCTCGCTTTGTGCTTCGAAGGGTATCCGTTGAAAATAATTATTCTCGTCCCGTGGTCGAGAGCCAGAAGTCCTAGGGGTAATGGTGGGCTCGCTCCATCGACAGCGCGGGTTGTGGTAGTCGATTACATGATTATAAGCAGCGAAGAATTCCAGATGCTGGTGCTTTTTTTTTCCTGTCGACTCGGACTCGATCCCGCCTTTTGCGTATTCTTCAACATCGGGGTAGCAGCCCGCCGCTTTTTGTTGCTATGGTTCTTTTTTACAGCTCGTGGCGAAATTCTACAACGCCACGTCCAGCACCAGGCTTACGTCTCTGACATTTGAGGTGGCCAGGTCTTCCAGAACGGGGATAAGATCCATCAGCTCGTTGTCGTGAGCGTCGGAGAACCAGGACGAAATTGGGACGGCGTGTTGCGGGTGGAAAATGTATGAGGTGGGAGAGTTGTCGATGATTATGGTCTCGCCAAGTGGGCGGCCAACCTGGCTTAGATCCTTGACGTAGTTTCCTTGGTGGTTGTAGCATGATTCACGGAAGAGGCGGTGGTGTACAGAGTTGGAGATGTCCAGCTGGTCGAGGAGTGGGTCGCCGTACTTGGAGACCGAGGCGGTGAACACGACGACCTCGTAGATCTCGCCGACACGCTTGAGGAAGGCGTCGACTCCTGGGCGCTTGATTACATATACGTTGTGGTATTGGCCCTCGATCTCCACGGGAATTGTGAAGTCTGCTTGGTGAAGGATCTGATGGGATGTTAGCACCATGCCTCACATGCATGCATTAGAGGACTCACCTTAAAGCTACTGTGAACCAGAGTTTCGTCCAAATCAAGAACCAAGCATTTCTTTCCACTGAATTCGGGAGTTATGGGAGGCAAAAGCCACTTTTGTACAGGCTCAGGAGTGGATACAGCGCTGGGCTCTTGGCTAGCCTGGTGAGCTGCCACACCTGCACCGGCAGCCAAAATGCCAGCACCTGCACCTGCACTGGCAATAACACTGGCATCACCATGCTGGTTGTGCACTTGGCGCTCGGCCAGAGGAGGTGGAGGAGGCAGATCTATGCGACTTGAAGAGCTTGACGAACGCTCTCGCGTTGTTGTCTCTACCTCGGAGCTTTGCGGCACGTCGGATGTAGATAATGGTAGCGAAGGTCCAACATCAGTCATCTCAATATCGGTGTCGCGGGCAGCTTGTTCAGGTGTCCGGTCTTGAATCAATGCATCCTCGGCTGAATTTTCCTGTTGGGGAACAGTAGGTGTGGGTGCAATTACACTAACGACAGGGTTGGCAGTGTTGTGGTTGGGTTGGCCTTCATGTGCAACATTTCTTTGTGTTGTGTCGATGTGGGAAGGACCTGTTACAGGCGCTTCAGGCTGCAAGTCGTGTTTCTCGACCTGAAGAGGTGACGTTTCTGCATTAGGCTGAACGGACGTAATTCCTGGTGGGATGCTGGGCACCGGGTTGTCAGGCTGTGCAACGACAGGAGGAGGCTTCTCGCTCTCTACGGGTGGTGTGGGTAGTATCGGTGCAGCAGTGGTCTGATCTTTGTGGTTGGGTTGGTGGCCGGTCTTCTCATCAATCACTTCCTTGGACCCGTCGGCACTGGTGTTGGTTGCGCTGGCATTGGGAGGTACTTGCTGCTGCTGTTGCGATTTTACTTTCGACGGCTGAGATGCGGTTGTGGGCTGTTTCACAGGCTGGGCGGATTCTCGCGAGCCAGGCTCCGTGGTGTCGTCCGAACCTCCACAGCAGCTCAGGAAAGAGAGGAAGCCACCTCGCTTCTTCGGTCTGGGCTCAGAGCCAGCTTGCGCCTGCCCTGAAGAGCCTGGTCTGGCATTCTTCTCACTCTCGCCTGCAACCTGGCGGTTCGATCGCTTGCTTCCAGTACTTGCGTCTCTTCGCCTGCTCCGCTTCGAGCTCGTCTCAACATTATCGCTCGTGTCATTGGCTGTGGCTCCGGTAGAGAGCGGCTGCACTGCTGGTGTGTTTGACGCCTGGGCTTGCGACTGTGTGGGTAGTCCTGGTTACATTTTCAGTCAGTCAAAGTGTTGCGACATGCATACTCAAGAGCGTCCTTTTTAGAGGTACTGGCTTTAGTGCGACCGGGTTGGACATGCATACCTGAATCAAGACCTCCAGTCGCCGGAGGCGAGACCTGCGAACTCATTTGTAGAGTTTTGACGCGCACAGTATGGCAGTTAAATCAATCGCAAACACGCGCGCAAGGCTGTGAGGTGTATGCCGACCAAGGATGGCGCCCAGCAATGACTGTGGGCGGAGGAGGGTCGGTGCAGCGAGAGTGGTGCGATCGGCGCGAAGGAAATCCTACTGTTGAGGGTATGGTATTGCGAAAGCGGTGCAGATCGTTGGTGTTGTGTTGACAGTGCTGTGCTGGCAGGCGTACAGCTCTTGACGTTGCTGAGGTCAAGCAGGAAGCGGCCGCGGTCGCGCTCTGTCGGGCCAGCTGCCAGGCGCGATGGAGATGGAGCTCTGCTCGGGACCCGGAGTTTCGCCGTGCAGGAGAGAAGAGAGCAGCAGCGCGCAACACACGTGATGCGAGGCGTTGGGCGTGCGAGGCGGCAGAGAATGGTGTCGTGTGTGGTGGTAGTGTTAGCAGGCGGCGTCTGTGGATGTCGTAGGCGTAGACGCAGACGTGAGCTCGAGGTGTTCGGGAGCGGCAACTGGGCAGCAGCTTGCAGCAGCAGACAGACAGAGACAGCCAGCGCTTGAGAGGGCAGAGAACAGGGCGGCGGCCGTCGGGGGATGGCCTGCAATGGCCCAGCGCTACGCTAAAATGAGGTGGCTGCAATATGCCCCAATCACATCACAGCCAGCCTGCTCGACCCGGCCGTGCGACTGGCCCGTCTCTGTCAACCAGATCGCGCCGCTGCATCTCCAGCGTGTTTGCTGCTCTGGCAGGTCTCACTTCTGCACTCCTTGACTCGCCCGCCTGCCTGCTGTGCCCTTCCTGTTCACTTGCAACCACGTGATTTAGCTGTCGTTCGCATCCACCGTCATCTCCTCAAGCTCCATCCCGGGGACCCACGCGAGCTTCAGCCACGGCCGGCGCCAGAGCCAGCGGCTACACGGGCGAGAGGCAAGGTCCGCATGTGCCCGCCCAAGCGAACTGGGAACCTGCTGGCTCGTGTATGGCCGCCTCTGCAGCCACCCGGTCGACTATCGTTCGCCCGCAGACGGCATGCATCAGGCATCTCGCGTGTGCTCTCCTCCTTACCATCCATGTTCGCTGCTTGTGGGAGCGCCTTTGCATCTACTGTACTCCCATAGCTGCAGTGCGGCTCTGCTTCCTCCCGCCCTCACAAGCAGGGATGCACCGTTGCAAAGTGGCTCCCACCGCAGATCCGCATCTCTTCAGCAAGTTCCAGACCGCAACGGCCTCCCGCTTCCAGGGCCTTTGCGCTGAGCTAAGTCGCAGATTGCGTGCAAGAAAGAGACAAGCGCTTGTATTTCTCCAAACCCTGCTCCGGCCTGCTGGACCGAACTGAACTGCTTCGGCTCCGCATGTTTGCCTATGCTGAAGTCTGTGCTTGATGCCTCAGGTATCACAGTCCGTGTGACGATTGCCATCCAGCTGGTATGAATCTTCTAGTCATGGAACAGCTGCATCAAAGACTACACGTCAATTTACTATTGGAATCGCATCATGGTTTACTATATATGCGCATGCTTCCCTGCTTCAACCATTTGTTCGTGCTCTCCCTCTAGAGAGCATAAGTCATGCGTGAAGTTCTCGACATCTGCTTAATATTTCTTCGAACGTCGAGGCCATTGGCACCTCTGCGGTGGTGACCATCACTTCAAATCGCCCCGCCTATGGTAAATCATAGATATCAGAATGCAACTTGTCCCCCGGTATCTAGCTTGGATGACATGCCAACCTCCCCATTACATCTGCTCAATAGCGGAGGACTGCAGTTAGGCGTAAGTGTCATCAAGTCTTAATTATCCGTAAGCTATCTATCCCCATCGCAGTGTGAAACTGGAGTGAAGCTGATCGGACCATGGTTCGTCCACGGACCGATCACTGCGCGAAGAAGTCATTGTCTGCGCAAGACCGAGGACTTCCGAATCGCAACCTTCAGGTTCAGGGATCGATGATGGCCAGTTCGCGAACTGTTCTCCCATGTAGTCAAACTTTTCCGGGAGTGATTGAGGTTGAATCTCTACACGATACCGTTGTCGTAGTAAGTCGAGACTCCGAGTAGCTAATATCTCCTCAGCATGTGATACTGAGTCTGGCTCGTGAGGGCACGAACACGTGTGGATGAAGCTCTTCACTGCATGGAGCAATGCTACAGGGTCTTTGGCAAAATGGTGTGCTTCGTTCTCTGCGAAGTCTAACATACGCAGGACTAATTCCTGTGATACAGACCGGTGTCAGTCGTAGACAGTGTGGGATGGTTGAAAGCTGACCTCGGGTGCATGCTCTGAATCAGCCTTCGCCTCGACACAGTAGCGGCGTCCTCCCTTCTATCGTCAGCTTTTTAT
Organism: Cladosporium sp. VS III D KN 1; assembly: GCA_019775635.1. Taxonomy (NCBI): domain Eukaryota; kingdom Fungi; phylum Ascomycota; class Dothideomycetes; order Cladosporiales; family Cladosporiaceae; genus Cladosporium; species Cladosporium sp. VS III D KN 1. The sequence continues at coordinate 1,178,836 of JACWFN010000037.1, forward strand.
TTAAATTGCCAGCGATGTAACGTGGGCCATACATACCCATCGTTCAACGTGTACATCGAAGGATGAAACATTCATTGAATCCTCGGTAGCTTCCAACATCAAGCTAAATAGCTCCGCAAAATACGCAATCGGAGGTGCTAAGAAGAAAACGAGGATTGAATCTTGCTCGGGATTTATTGTCTGGACTGGACGCATTGCAGTACTGCCTGGAGGGTCAGGTGTGGTCTGAATGCGGCTCTGTCTGCTTTTAGTGCCAGAAATCTGCTCAGGATCAGCTATCACTCAATTATCAACAGCAAGATCACGTTACATCACGCATCCTACCTTCTTGAGCTCGCTTGCTATGGCTCTGATTTTGTGCAACTCAGCCTCGATAGCTTCCGATGATCTGGAACTGTCGTGAGCTCACAATAAGCAGTGGACTTGGTATTACTCAGTCTCTGACCTAGCTGCTTGTCCAGACTGCAATTTCTGCAGTGAAACCACCATCTGATCCAGAGATTTCGTGATCGAAGAAAATTTTGGAGGATCGTCTTCTTCAAGTCGATCAAGCTGTGAAGGTGTCCAAGTGACCCTCCCCCAGATCTTCATCCGGAGCAGAAAATCGTCCATGACGATAGCATATCGCGGTATTGCTGCAATGGGAGAATCATCTTGCAAATTTGCGTCCGCTAGTGTCAATATGGTGTCATATAATGATAAGGGATGGACTCCAGAGCGAGGCATCTCTGGTTGTGCAGGCCTCTTCGTACGGAGTCAAGAGTGAGTTCAAACTTTTCTGCCGTCGGATGCTGTCCAAGTCTCTTTTCTAGCCGTTCACAAGAACCACGCCCACGTCTCTAGCTCTCTGGTGCGGGGCATGTGCAGCTCGTTGAGCTGAGCTGGTATGTGGCTTGCTGAGCTCAGCCTAGTGTACATGTCTGCTTATTCCTGGCTTGTTGCGTTTCACATCTCCCAGGTGTGCTCTCCAGTGAACGACCTTTGTCTTGCCACGAAACCAACATCAAAGACCATATCTGGATTTCACAGTCACATTGTCAGCATGGTTGTCCCCGAGCCTTTCACAGTGGTTGCGACCAGTCTGGGATTACTGTCGAGTCTTTTCAGCCTGATCATAACTTCCGTGCGGACGCTGCACGAGATTCGGGAAGACTTCAGACAATGCGAGAAGAAGCTGGTACTGTTGAGCAACATCGTCGCCGACGTCCATCGGAAACAAGAAAGGATCGTCAGCACTTGGGTCGCAGGCACATGTCACGGAGAAGAGCTGTATACATACCTCTTTGGTCGAGAGGCATCTGAAGAAATTAGAAGTCGTACCGAAAATGTCAGAGACTTTGCGGGAATAGTGCTCGACGTCTTTAATAGAGGTTACGATGTTGAGACCTGGCGACGGCGAGTGGGGCAAGCTCCGCGAAACACCTCTTGGGTTCTTGCACCAAATGAGACTTCGGCCTGGAAATCGTGGGCAGACCACATCTTTGCTGGATTCAAACAAGGCATTCGCGTCGAACAGCTCCTCGAAGGGCCTACTGCGAAGCGTATATCATTTGCCATGATTCACCGTGCAGACCTTGAGAGGAAGGTTGTGGACGTGCAGCGTGCTATGCAAAGTCTTGAGACTTACATCAACGATTGTGAACAACGACTGCCTGACATATGCGGCAAGGCTTCAAAATCTACGCAGGAATATCTAAAGTCTATCTTGCAACTCGAAAGATCACACGAGGATCTTTCTAACTTCGTATCGCGCAAGCTCGGTGAAGTACAGGCAACGAAGAAGGATCTCGGCATCTTTCTGGATGCCGATGAGGACAGGACAATGCTCGAGACTCTTGCCGCACGTAATCGGATTCACTTTGAGTGTTGCATATCGCAGACAAGTGAGCACGGCCCACGCCTGCGCGACGGCATCAACACAAGTTTTTCCTGGCCTAGAGACAAGTATTCACCTGGACAATCGATTGGTAATTTGACACTCCAGAATTGTTGAGCCGCAGAAAGTAGCTGACCAATTCAGGTAATTCTGGCATAGTTTCCTCTCCGAGCCTGCGTTTCAATTCACACAATCTCCACGAAATCTACAAAGCACTCGAAGGTTGGGGTGACGATGATGTGATGATCTTTCGAAAATATTCAGAACATGAGCGATATCGCGCGCTTTTGGGTCTCTGGGTCATGACGTGTCTTCTGTGGAATACCCCCTGGATAACGAATCTTTGCGAGTGTAATTTGGAGCAACATCAGTCATTCGATGGAGGTCCGCGTTTCTCGTTGTGGCCGGACCCTGGCTGTAATCAACAACATTGCCCCACCCCTGGTTTTCTGGCCTCTCGTCTGAACCAACGACAAAATGGTCTTGAAGGGCTCGTCAGACTTGGGCTTGTTGCATGCGAGACTGCTCTGTGTAGCCCTGTCACATCCGTGTGTGTGGACGGGCGAACAATTTTCAACTATCAAATAAGAGAATATGGGGAAGACCTGGTACTACGAGCCATCTGGCGCACCGGGGTAGGGGCATCGGATCTTGTGTTAGACGTGCAGGACGCCATGCACGGACTGCAGGACGCCGAAATCCTTTTGTTGTTGTGTCCGGTTGGTGTCGGTCCGGCGATATCAAGGTACACGGAGGTGTGTGCTCTTTTAGAGACGGATCATAGCCGCTTGAAAGACTATTATGAGATCGTCCGCGAGCACAAAGAGACACAAAAGGACCGACTATGGTCGAAGTCTTCTCAGACGAGATACGACAGCTTAGTCCAGACTGTGGCCGCACCTCGACAATCGCCGGACCATTTCATCTCATATAATTCTGAGAAGGCGAATGCGAACGAGACTCACAGGTCTGCGGTGAAAGCTGACTTCGAGGACAGCGTTACCCCAATGCTGAGACATCGGACTGGAAGGGTTGAACCACTTCCAGCTCAGGAGTGGAGCCTCGTTTAGTTAGCCTGTCGCCGATACATCTAGCACTGAAAGACCTACCGCCACATATTGTTATCAAGCAGATATTACGTCTGCCCTGATCCGTTGACGAGACGAGGCCGGCGGTACTAGTAGTATCGTACGAATCTTATGTTAATGAGACTGTTTCCTGCTCCAAGTCTGAGGTGCCTGCTATCTGACTCGTCTGGTGCTGTTCCGACTCCTGCTTAATCTTCGGTGATCAGCACCGGCACAGCACTATCTTCTCTCGTTTATGCTTCAATCCCAAGTGCTGTCCCTTTGCTTATTGCCTAGTGATGCTCTGTGGCTGCGTATCGACCAAACGACTTCTCATGACAGTAGGGAGTGCCAGAACATCTTCGGCGCAAAAGCCAATGTCGCAGCAGCTTCTGACAGTGCATAAAATGCATCGGACTCGTCGCTGCCGCGTATACAATTCGTGTAGCTGGAGTACTTAACTGCAGCCCGTCTTTTGTGTATTGCGCCTGTTCTGCCGTCGATGATTTTCTGGCAATATTGGTAGCATGCAATCAAAATTGCTCCCACTCAAGTACTCGACCACCAAGGCCTTGACGCGTCTCCAAGCTGCCCAGCATCGTCATTTGCCGCGGTCTCTATCGCACTCTGCTGCAGCAACTCAAACAAGCTCGGCTCTCTCGCGACAGCTGGTGCATATGGACCTACAGTCGACAGAGGTGACTGAATGATGTTTGCTAAGCCTCCAGGCTCCGAGTCGCGCTTCCTTTTCATCCCTGTTGTTATACCCTTCGGCCGCCCAGGTCCTCGCGTAGCTTTGGGCGCCGCCGGTTTGCGAGGCGGCCGCTTGCGCGCAGCATGCGTGGGATGCACAGCAGCGTGGCGGTACTGCACGATGATCGCGCCCACGGATTGGGAGAACTTTACCGAGAGCGAGCCTTTGCAGTCCCAGCTCTCTTTTGTTCTCCTAGGTGTAGGTCCGCGCACGTTCTTCGCAGCTGTGGTAGGTCTGGCCGGAACATGAGCAAATCTGTCTTTGTTCTGCAAAGAATCTCTGCAAGTGAAGCTGTATCGCAGGCCTTCACCGTCTGCATGTGAGGTCCAGAAGTTGTTGAACATGTATTTGAAGCCGTCGAGGTTTGAGATTCGCTGGACCATACCACGTGAAGCGGCACGTTGAACGATGCTGCGGACTTCCCTATCGGTAATGCCCAATACGCAGCTGACTGTGGCATTTGGACAGCGCTTGAGAGGGTCCTCTGGCTCCGGGGGAATATTGGAATTGGCAGGTCGTTGCTGCGGTGTAGATGAAGAAGGCTCTTGTTGAGTCGCTGAGGGTCCCTCCCCATTCCCAGCTGTCGTTGTATCTTCGTTTTGCTGCGCCGGATCCTGCGATTCTGTCTGAGGCTGACCGGAGCTCTTCTCCTTAGCGATATCGTCAGGATAGTTTGCCTTGAAGTCAGCCGGCAAGTCCTGATCCCCACCATCTGCATATGGGCCGATATTTGGCCTCATAAGCGGCACGAAGGCATTGCCACCCAGCCACAACTCTGTTTTGCAGCACTCATGTACGCCATTTACGAAGCAGGCATCAATGTCGGCCTGCAAAATAGCCATCAACTCATCCAGATCATGCACTGCGTTCTGGTGAATTGTTTCATGCGTCGGCAAATCAGTTTTCTGAGCAGAATCAGGGGCCGGAGACGCAGGCTCCTCGCTCGCGTCTGCTGCAGGCTGCTGAGCATAGCCACTTGCTTGCGCGGAATCGGGATCAGGATCAGGGTAAGTGTAGGTATTGGTATTATTACTTGTATCATATCCTTGGTACTGCGTCGTGTGAGGCGTACTCGACGGTTGCTCTGGAGTTGCATATGCACTGTTGTTGTATTGGTTGCCGTACGGCGCTGGAGGCGACCCATATGCCCCGGTACTGGGATAGTACGGCGTTTCTACGGATGATGGCCATGAGTTCTGATGCGACTGTTGCGCTTGCACTGGTTGCGCATACTGGGAAGTGTTGTAATAGCCAGGGTTCTGCAAGTTGGTCACCTGTGAGTACCCGTCGCGTCGTGGTGGCGTAGGTTTTAGTACGCCTTGCATGGCTGTGGTGCCTTATTTCGCAATGCCTCGGTTCAGCTTGTAAGGCTCGTTTTAGTGGGGTCTGCAAAGAGTTCCGTTTGATGGATTATCAGAGGTTTGCAATAGTGGTGATGTTCAGAAAGCAAGGAGGGCGGGTGTAAAAGCAAGCTTCTAGCCAGAAGGAGCGTCCCGCTGATCGGCTTACCGCTTTGGGTCGCCTCCACGACTTCGCTCTATCCGAGCAATACATGTCATGCCGTTTCTCCAGCTTGTTGGTGAATTATTGCGAAGTAATGGTAAGCTGTATGAACGGCATTCATGATCGGCACGAGTTACATATCTTAAAGAGTCGTCACTCACGGAAACTTAAAACGCCGATGCTACTATTGTCGATAGATGAGTCAGCCACGATGACTTGAACGGAGAAGCAGGACATCAAATATTGACCGCGAGGTGCAAACAAAAAATCGTATAGATGAACGTAAATTAAGTGTACAAATTTATATCATAGCGTGACCCCAATTCTGACCTGAACACTTCGGGACAGAATCGTTCGTGTATAGCGTGATGTGTTGTCGTAACAACATCGTAATCATCAGCAATTCCTCACTGAACATGTCTTAGCAGCATCGATCACTCTACAAGAGAGCAGCGAAAGCAAGACCGGCGGCACCGAGCACGAAGGGAGCGGCAGTCTGAACGGCACCAGAGTCACCAGAGGAGGTTCCGGAGCCAGACTCAGATGCACCAGAGCCAGAGGAGCCAGTTGCAGTGGCAGCCTCACGAGAGGCGGAGGAAGCAGCAGATCCACCGGCGGAGACAGCAGAGGCGCTGGCGTCAGAGCCGAGCTAGGATACTGTTAGCTTTGTACAATTTTGATTGCAAGTACGAAGGTCAACTTACAGAGCTGCCAGAGGCAGTGGCGGAAGCCTCGCTCAGGAAGCTAGACTCAGCGGCACGGCTGGCAGAAGCACCAGCTGCAGAACCAGCGGCAACACCGCTGTTGGTTCCGTTGGTGGGCATGGGCATCATACCAGAGCTACCAACGCCGCCAGGGATGTAGTTGCTAGCTGCGCTGGCAACCTGAGAGCTGACGCTAGGGTCGGCAGTAGAGAGGAACGACTGGAGGTAAGAAGAAGCCTCAGAAGGGTTGGCGGATGCGTAAGAGCCAAGGAAGGAAGAGGCCTGGCTGGGGTTCTCGAGAGCCCAAGAGCTGACGGCCGAGGCGGCAGATCCATCACCAGAGATGGCTGAGCCAACGGCACTGGTTGCAGCACCACCAGCAAGAGAAGTGGCAGATCCGACGACCTGGGTGACGTCCTGGGCGGCGACGTAGCCAGCAGCGGCGGCGAGAATAAGGGCGTTGGAGAGCATTTTGATTGATGTGCTGTTGTTCGTTATTGTTTGATTAGATATGGAGCAAATGATAGTGATGTGCAGTAGTAGTCTGGAGAAAAGTAGATCATGCCGGGCAAGTGTTTCTTATACGTAGGAGGTAGGCAGCGTGGCAGGTCAACAAATGCCAGTGCCCGTGCCAGACCCGCAAAAGTGATGTAGTTGACCTCTCTAGGCCAGCCGTTTCAGAGACTTGGCCAGAATTCCTCCACATTGTCCACAGCGGCGAGAGCGGGAACGCATGTGTGGCGTGGCATCGTGGACTTACCAAACAAAGTTCTGAATAACTTACATCACTGGTCTAGGCGTCGTTGCCCCGGTAGGCGGTTTTGCCGATGGCCTGTCAGTGTCGATCTTAGAACAACGCCAGTATGTCTAGGCAGAAGGAGTTCTCTCCCGATGTCCCAAGCGTCGGCATCTCAGCTGATCTGAGCCGTTCTCATAGGACCCAACAGCAGGTCTGGTCTGGCCGCGCGCAGGCCTCGTAATGCAAGACTCTCAAAGGTTGGCCAAGGTTTTGTCGTCGTAGGTATCTTCACTCAAGCATTGTTTCTTCGAGTGGATGTGTCCGTTGCCACTCTGCGCCTCAAAAGTCTCTGGGCTACAAGCACGGCAAGAAGACGTTGTCGAGGTGAAGAGGCTCCGGGAGACTTGGCTAAAGCTCCACCACTGCAAGGCTGAGTGGTCGTCCACGCGTTATACGGGACGAGCGGCTTGATCTGACCTATCATCGCTTGGCACAACGATGACGTTGCATGGGCGATCGATCTACTGGCCTCGTATAGGGCTGGCCAGTTCCGGCTTAGGTATCCATGACCATAACGCAGTTCGAAGACGCATTTGCGCCAGAACTGTAGTGCATGAGAGACTTGCTTGTATTGAGTCTGAACATCGTGTTTCAGCGTGCAAACCTTCAACCCATGCAAAGTTCAAGGGTTTATTGTGACAAGGCTGTCGATGAAAAGCCAAATCGCGGACTTGGTGGCTGCGACACGCGGGAAGCGGACATCCGGTCACGTGACCCCATCGCCACATGGTCTGTCCGCGGAGGGCCTGGCTGCCATCGTCATTACGTAGTCGATCTCCTTCTATGCGCATAACAAACATTGAAATGCGGTCGTTGTGTTTGTAGTGCAGTGGGTGCGTGTCAGTGTGCGAAAGATCAGGCGTTCAACAAAGGAAGCAAATAAAGTCAGCTGAGGTCAGCCGCAATCCTCCCTACTTGGCGAGTGTGGCAACCATAGTAGGCATACAGTCTCACGCTGAACACTTGCCTCCGCGGCTCACATACAAGTTTCAGGTATTGTAATAATGGCGACAAGCAAGGTTGACGCCGTTTCTCTACTCAAGACGGTAGAAGATACGAAACGACCCTTGATCCATCACCTCAATGCCGACACATCATGGCTCATACAAGTTCCAAGAAACGATGGCCATCCTCGTGTATACTTCAACGTCCTCATCGACGCGTGGCTCACCACACCACAAATTGAATTCAGCCGGATCTTCCACCAGCAAGAGCATACCATCCCGTCTGCTTTCCAAACCATAGCTGAGGTCGAGGCCTTTGTCCACGACATCGAAGTTCGAGCATGTTCGCTCCGCGGTATGGACGCGCAAGAGAAGCCATCAACAGGGTACATTGATGTTGCTGCCTGCGCTCTCCGCGGAACAGACCACGTCAACGAAAACACTTTGCGTCAACTACACCCTTCAGTGCCAGTTCTAGTACGACACGACGCAGAGAATCTCGTCAAGAACTACCACCACTTCGAGAACATTACGCTCTTGCCGGATTTTGAGCGCGATTGGCGTAAGACTCGCTTTCCCTTCCTTCCAGACTTCATCGGAATAGGCTGCCTCACTCAGAAAAACGACATCCAAGGCATTCACAAAGGCCTCGTAATCTCATTTGATTCCACTGGCCTTGACGAAGCCGAGGCGATCGTGTACACACCACATGGCATCCCCGTAGACCAGATGACCTTCCTGACGTCGAGAGAACCTGCTTTGCGCATCCTGGCGCTCATTCACGGGTTGTTGAACGTGAAGGTCGGGTTCTCATGGATCGGCTATAGTGATGCAAATCTGGGTGGTCACAACGGGCTCAAATTGCAGAGGCTTTTGAACGCGAAGTATTGGACAGGAACACATGATGAGGCCAAGATCGAGAAGGGGCTGACATCTTGGATGCTGACACAGAATCCAATCACGCTCGAGGAAGCGCTGCAGCGTGAGAAAGAAGAAGGGGCGAGCGGTGGCCGTGGAGATCCAAATTGGCACCCTGTGGACAATGGTGGCAGCCTGATTCTGGCATAAATTCATGCGCTGCTAATCTAACGAAATTATGAGACATGACTTGTATCAATTTTCTCATACGAGCTCAAGCCGTCGAGATGAGACATCTTCACGTAACTGTCAAAACTCGTTCGGTGTTTCCTTTGCTCTATCATTCGGACGTCAATGAATATCTGCTCGCCTCAGACAAACCAAGAAACGAGAAGGCTCAAGACGCTAGAGATATACCTTCACGATACTGTACCGAAAGCTGGCTCCAATTTGACAAGGCATCCCGCGATGTAATTGTTACCTTTGTAAGTCAAACCTAAGCAATGCCCAAACTACTCTCTCGGACTCCCACGTCTTAGGGTGATGGATAGGCCTCATACGAATGTCTTTGTGCTGTACAATGGGTCTGTGTGTTTGCAAGCATGAGAACCACCGACCAGTGCAACCGGACGCTTACGAATGCCTTCTGACTGATGAATTCCGGAACGAGCGTGAGATTCGTGAAGGTCGGTTAAAGAAGATGTGGCTTTGCCCCGAGCATCAGCCTTGAATTTTCCATATCGAGTGCTAGTCCGCTGAGTTGAATTGCGATACAGGCACCGCTGATGTATCGCTACATATCGACTTTGAGTAGGGAAGGCATCTTACAGGCACTTTAGTTTGTGGACTTTTGCAAAAATGTGAGTTTCTCAATCAGATATGGTTCATAGACCTTAGTAAGCCATTGGTAAATTTAACGCTTCACATCTCGACCGGGTATATTGCCACGCGCATTTCAAACACCTTCCAATTCTTCTTCGCCGACACTCCCCTTCATTCGTCGATACACATCTTCCTAGCCTTCGCCGGCATGGCCCACTCAACTTCTTCCATTAGCACATACGCCTCAAAGGGTGCACCTCTCATACTTCTCTTCACCTTCTTCCTCCCCGTCGTTGGATCATCCACCATCTTATCTTTCCATCCCTTGACCTCAAAAGTCTGCACCTCCGCCCAACCGCGGAACAGATGGCGCCAATAGCAAGCTTCTGCGGCAGGAGTAAGGTAGCGTTCGCGGAATGTCGCGCGAGCATTGTCAGCAATTTGTCGTGTGGAAGACTGGAGGTTCGAAGATTTAAGGAGGGAGGCCATGATCTTTGGTAAGTCTGAAAAGTCTCGTTTGGTTTGCACATAGTTCTGGTCTTTTCCAGAAGGCTTCAGTAAGTGGTGATAGTGCTCCAGCCATCGCATTTCGTGGGAGAGCAAGATTGAATGGCAGTTGAGCAGAGACTTCAGGCGGCCGGAATAAGTGTTTCCTTCTGTCTGGGCCATGAATTGGTAAGCGCAATGATCTTCCATACCTAAGAGGCGGGTGGCAATATTGGTCTTGTTGCTCCAGTCGAGCGTTTGGACATCAGCCCAGGGCTGATTAGCACTGGCAGCAATGAGTCCTGAACGGACATCTTCAGATCCTAAGCCGGCGATCGCACCTCTCCAAACGAGCTGAGGTATTTTGTCAAGAAACTCCTCTTCTTCAGCGATGATGTTTCGCTGAAGCTCGGCGTAGCTGCGCATACCTACGTTCGGCCAGCCAAAGAAACCGAAATCCGGGCACAGCCAGATGTTTTCCTGGCGTGCTAGTCGAGTATAGCCCCATGTCGTATGGTTCATATCATTCTGGTCTACCAGAGGCGCGTCGTGGTCTGTCACAGTAAACTCAATGTTGGGCAGCTGACCATTATAGGCGGTCACTGCACGGTTGATAGCATTCAAAGTGGCCAGCGCTCGTGGACGGTGATTATGGTCGAAGACACCATGCGCATCAATAACGTATAGCTGATTGTCGAAGATCATAGCCCTGACGATGCCATCCCCTCGCCAGCCTACATCTAGCTCTCGCTCAGTAATGCCGCCTCTGTCTTTCCACCACGCCACCGCGCGATCAACTTCCTTGTAGAGATCCGGAAAGGCGGATGAACACTGCGCTTCGTCTAAGCCATAATTTCGCGCGTCCCGAGGATACTGATAAATCCATTCCCGCTGCGTTTGCCAGGCGTGGGACTGGCTGTGTGAAATAGGTGGCCCTTTAGGCTCTGTTGCGTATGGCCTGTTGCGATTGTATTGTTGTTCCACAAAAGCCGGGCCTCCCAGGAAGGCGAAATAGATCAGCGATGCAGAGATGCATGCAAAGAGGACGCTGTACAACGCAAGGGTCCTCATCCTTGTTGTCGTGTAACCGCAGCAGCTATCTATTGCTCAGCTCGCATTTCTGGCTTCCGATGGGGAGATGTGTCGCGAATATCTTGAAGATTATTTTCTGTATATGAAGACCATCGCATCTCGCAATATCGCCACCTTGCGTGATAGAGTCTTATCACCTGGCATTGCAGCAACCGTGCCTGGCAGTGCCAACTTGTTTGACAAGACGCAAGGCGGCTCGCCTGCATCTGCCCAGCCTTCTTGGGAGCTGAGCTGCACGTGGAATTCGGCTCACCGCGTGACAACATTTGGATCCTTCGAAACTATAAGCGAGGCGAACCCTGGTACGCCAATTTGGCACTGCGACATATATCAACGAGGTATGTCTTCGTGTACGGGCCACTTCATCTTTTACTGCTGCTGTAGCGATGGGTATCAATGAAGCGTCATTTTGTTGATAGTGTTCCGGATGTAAGAGGTAGTTGGTAACTTCAAGCTTGGATGTGTCGAGCCCCGCCGAAACTGTCAATCTACGCTTGTGTTCCAAGACTATCCGCTGTGTCTGAATTGGTACCATCATATCTGCGCCATAAGGCTGGAAAGCAGACCAGAAGACGAGGCAGTACAGTAATGGAGCAATGGGTGGGGACAACGGTTCACCGCTAGTTGTTAGACCCAACTACACGAATCTACGTAGGTAGACGTCTTCGAACTGAGGTATCACCGGCATCATCGCATGATAGTGTCCGATGAGATGAGCACCGAATCAGTAGTAGAGTGTTCCCGCGCAAATGGGTGGTTTCCCGATCTCAAATATGCCATAAAATACATGTTTTGAAAGCAACAAGATCCAGCCGCTGAGTACTAAAATGTACGCTATGCCCCGAGCCATGCAACAACACGTTGGCATTATTTCGAGCAAAGAAGTGCGCTTTTCCCATCAATCGCTTCGCTTGCGCCTCGCTTGGAAAAAGCAGTCCGATTCTATCTATCGCCGCCGCAAAGTGCATTGCGTAACTTTTGTTTTTTGCGCCAGTCCATGCAAAGTCGTAGAGGTCAAAGGGTCGACCAGCAAATGCCATTATTTGCCACGGGCCCGGCTGGTTCGAGGAGGTATCGCTACAGCGATTACTTTCTTGTTCTTCGCCTTCTTGGCCGCCATTCCCTCGCTGTGGATGTGGCCCAGAGACTTGTCTTCGATAGCCATGGTGTTCCTCCACCTTAAGCATCTCTCGCCCGCCTCAGCCTTCTCCTGTTCGGCTTGACGACGAGTGGCGATGCCCTTCTTGGGCTCTTCTTCAGCTTCAAGCTTCCTTGCGGCCTCGCCGTCCATGAATTCCTTGCGGGCACGCATGTATTTGCAGATCTTGTCGCGCCATTCGTAGAGCTCCTTGCGAAGTTTCTTCTCACGCTCACCGCGGTCGTCCAGCCATCCGATAAGAGTGTCCACGACGGCTGGATCATCGTAGTAGCCCCATTCGTATGCGTTCATGAGCGAAGTTGAACCTTCTTCGTGCTTGCGACGTTCTGGCACGGTCATTTGGTGCTTAGCTCTATACGCAACTTGCTCATGTTCTGGCAGGTCGATGAAGCCTTCGCGCTCCATGATATCGGGACCTTGGACCCAGAGACGTCCGTTAGAGTAGCCGTAGTCAGCCGTGCTGCTACTGGGCAAGCCGCCGAAAGGCTGTCCATTGCGCTCAAACCAGTAGTAGCGGTTGCAGAAGCGGTCCTTACCGAGCATTCTCGTTCGTTGCACATCTGCCTCTCGTAAATCGGCATCGTGGTCGGCGATCTGAGCTTCAAGCTTTAGCACATCTGATCTCAATGTCTCGCTATCACGAACAAGCACTGCTACTGCTTTCCGCTTTTTGTCAGCTGCTGCTTTCGCGGCGTCCAGTGTGGCTTTCCTCTCTTTCTCCTCAGCAGTCATTGCGCCACCACGTTTGCGCTTGAGAGACTGGCGGGTGCCGCGACCAGTTGCAGGCACAGGCTCATCTTCAGGCTCTGAGCTCCCGACCATGCTGGCGTCCGCGATTGCGGCGGCAGCCGCTGCTTCGGCTGCTTCGGCCTCTGTGAGTTCCTCTTGCGCTGTGGTGCGATCACGGGTTTTGAAGGCCATGTTTTCCATGGCAACCTTTTTCTGACGCTGGGCTTCCATCTTTTGCTTGCGCACTCTCGTTTGGTCTTCGCTGCAAGTCTCATAAAACGATTTCAAGGTCTCTGTCGTAGCGGAAAGCAGTGTTAATGGCTGAAGTGCGGCTGCACGAAGGTTGATGTCCATTGTCTTGAATTGGAACTTGATGTTCTCCTTGATAGGCTCCATGTCCAAAGGAACCAGGTAAGCCAAGATCTTATCATAGGACGTCTTCTGTGTAGGTGCCTGTGAGAGTTGATAGAGAATGCCGACGAGAATGAGTTGCCAATTGCCGCCAGCCAAGTCACGCTGTCCGAGAGCTTCAACCCAATCGAAGTCCGCCAAAGCTTCTTGTGCTTTATGCGTCTTGATTGAAGGCCCAACAGAGTCCTCCGGCTGCTCTGAGACATTCTCGACATGGCTGAGCCTGCTGCGAGTTGAGTGAGCGGGCGCATCGGCGACAGGCGTCGAAACAGTACTATCGTCGATTGCTGACTCTTCTGATTCTTCCGAATCATCCTCGGCCATTTGCGGGAGACTGACTTGGAGGTTGCCGTCGCTGTCGACTAATTGTTTCATCACGGCACAGAAGGCTTCATTTAGCAGCTGGCACTCGGTGTTCTCGGATTCTGTTGTAAAACCCATAGCATCAACGAAATCGTCGAAAGTGAAGCTGTCGATTTTGTAAGGCTCTGCCTGCACGTTAAGAGTGTTCCAGATCTCCAAGAGCATGCCGACAGTCTCCATCTGCATTTGAGCTGGGAGTGAAGTGCGATCACTCTCAATGAAACCGGCCATTTCTGAGGTAAGGAAGCTGAGCTGAGGGCGCACAGCAATTTCTTTCCTTGGCTGTACATCGAGATCCTCAATAGGATACTTGATGGGCGGAGGGGCGGGCTTTGAAGGCATTGCTGCCATTTGTGGAATGGCCTGTTGACGGCCGCCGTGGTGTGGAAGAGCGCCTCCATGCTATTTTGAATGTCAGTAAGACGATCGTTTAGCAGACAGTGTATTTGAAGCTTACCGGGCGCTGCATTTGCTGGCGCGCTTGAACTTCTCGTTGCATGCGAGCAATTTCCTCGGGTGCTTTAGGATTGCGGCCACGGGGTGCTCGGGGTATTTGGTCCTGCAAGAGATCAGTGCTACGAAGCAAAAGGTACTCAAAGCCATGTCCCTCTGGAATGAAGAGCTTGGATGCTGGAGCTGGAGGAGCGGCTGCGTGTGGCAAAAGCCGCCCATCCAGATCTTGAGGGTCGTGATAGGGTTCAGGGGAACATACGCGGTTGGCTAAAAGGTGAGCATCCTTCAAAAGCTCTGGCGGGATATGCGAGGAGATCCGGTATTGATGAGCGAGAGGCTCCTTGACAAGCCATGGCGCATGCTGGTAAGGTTCCCTTACGAGCGAATTCTTAAGGAACGCTCTCAGGTTCAGCTTGCTGTACACCTTGCGATCACGGCGGACATGCTGCTCATCGACAAGAGCCTCGTCGCCTGGGGTGTCATGGAGACGGATGAAGTATCGGGCAAAGGCGTTGCGCTGAACAGAACCGTCGGGACCCCTGATCATTGGGAACTTGGCTTTCTCACGGATCGCGCCAGCTTGCGGGTCTCGGTCACGTAATGCAACGATCACATCCTCACCAGGAAAGAATTCGCGCTTGAACTCGTTGTAGACCCAGTTGACTGTGTCGTAGTGTGTTAGTATGTCCAGATGTTCAATGTACACAAATTGTCCTTACCCAGCTCGTCCATGCGTGAGATGGTAGAGAATTGAACCTTGCGAAGGATAGGATCACGAAGCACTTCAGGGAAGACATTCTCAATCTCTGCCAAGCTCTGATTCTGCGGAGAGTGTCAATAAATTGAAGTTATTGGTAGATTTTGGCAAGAGACAAACCTCCGAGGCAACGGCATCAGCATATGTCAAACCTGACTTGCCGTTGATCGAATCTGTGAACTTTTTCTAAGGAACAGTCAGCCAAGATGTTGTCATTCACCGGCGGTGAGCTTGCTTGCCTGATGAAGGAAGTCCCAGCTGCAACACAGTCAGCGTCTCGTAGTGTAACCCGCGCATCTGAGGAGGCATACCGCTTCAAATACTTCTCATAGTCGACGAACACCTCGTTTGTCTCTGGCACAACCCAAACCTGTAATTGTCAGATTTCACTCTCTGCCACGTGTAGGCTTCCAACGTACATCTGCGTCATCCTTAATATTCGTCGGATGTGGGATGAGAGCAACCGGTTTCCGCTTGAAGAGAACCTTTGTACAAAATGTCAGCACTTCCCGTAGTCCACTTCATTCTTGTGCGATATGCGGCGTGGCATACCATGGCGACAGGCGAGCCAGCCAAGGGCTGGCTTTGGTGCGGCTACGGTAGCCGGGTATGCGATCAAGCCCACAAAAGTCGATCAAGCCGATTAAAGCTATTGATCGATCGACTTAAGCTTATTTCTTCCGTATCCTTTGATCGATTGATGGTTTTCCGGTCGCGGTGACCTTGTGAGCCGGCGGAAGGGTAAATGCTGGTGCAAACGCGTGTGGTCCAAGAATTGTTGCAGGTCGCGCTAGCACAACGTGGTGACGATCCGGGAGCAATGGCTCAAACGCGTTAGAGGGTCGCGATGATGCGCGCGACAGGCTGGAAGAGGATGTCGATGGCGTAGAGGAGGATGTTGGTGGGTGACGCGGTCGCGGCAAGGAGGAGGGAGTGCTTGCAAGAGACTGAGAAGAGTTGTGAACCCCACAAGAGTAGTCTTCGGAGGAGACTGGCCCTGACGTCGGGTCCTAGCCTTCGCGTCTGAGAGCGGGAGCACTTTATTACTAGCGCCAAAGCCGATCTCCTCGACTTGCCGCTCGCACTACGGGGGTATCTGCCACTTACGACTTTGCACTTGGCAGACCATGCCACGGAGAATGGTATCAAGCTTATACTCGTTC
The DNA here is from genome assembly GCA_019775635.1 of Cladosporium sp. VS III D KN 1. Taxonomy (NCBI): domain Eukaryota; kingdom Fungi; phylum Ascomycota; class Dothideomycetes; order Cladosporiales; family Cladosporiaceae; genus Cladosporium; species Cladosporium sp. VS III D KN 1. The sequence goes on from JACWFN010000037.1 coordinate 1,194,776, forward strand.
GATGCAGAAAATCTCAGAGAATATCGCCAGACATATGACTCTCTTGGTGAAGAAGTAATCATACTTCATCATCCACCTCATACAAACAACCCGCATTAACCCTGGATCTTCACGCATCGCATCGCTAATACCCAATTGTGATGTCGACGAAGGAAACGCGATTCTGAGACCAACATGCTTGCGAATAGCACAATAGAATCATTACGATACAACACGTAGGTAGGCTTAAGCATAGCACTGACTGATCAGATCCTTTGAGACACATATTTGAGCGGTGCCCTTATTGTAGCAAGTTCGCTTTCATCTTGACACTATGACTGAAGGTGAATCTTCACGTCTTGAGCATCTATATTTCTATCCAACTCCGTTCATCCGCACCGTTGTGCCGTTAGCACTTCATCTCGCTCATGTTCAATATCTTGCGGGCGCTCCCCAAGAAATACTTGCGTACCATTACGTGTGCCTTCAATGTCAAGATCGACATACAATCATTCGACTCACGATCGATACATGGATCAGTTCTCAGCGGACACATCCGTCGTGACAATGTTGGACTCATACGTCTACACAACGGCACGTGATCGGAGACACATGTGGCGGTATGTACCTTGTCAGACTGACGAGACAACTTGCAATTACCAATAATGACCATTGATTGACCGGATCTACACTTTGAGAATCTGGGTTCCTAGTTCGTTGGTCTCTTCATTCGTTCGTATATGAGCAATCCGGTGGTCGGCGTTGCAGCTAAATGGGCTTCAAAGTGTGAATCAGCCATTTTGGCGTCATCCTGGTCGTCGCTCTTCGCGAATGATAGCTGACAGCTCCTATTGATCATTTCAGATATGAGTATAGGTATTTCAAGGCCTCGGAGATCTAGTAACGAAGTCTCGGATCAATGATGGGAATCCTCAACACCGTGACCAGTAATAGGCACGACTGCAGGCCAACACGTAGCTGAGATTGCACAGGAATTGAATCCAATGGGTGTTTTCATGTTTCCAGTGGTTTCCTAGACTCAGGAGGTCATCTGAGCTCGCCGAGGCTGACTGCATGCTTACGCAGGAGCTCTCGTGGTCCAAGATTGGGTGTCGTTCCTCATTTGTACGCCAACGTATTGAGTAAAACAAGCTTATCAGCCGCAGGATGTGCCTATTCGAATTTATCAGTCCTCAAGGCGGTCGCGAATATTTCTTGCCGAAGTCATGATGGAGGCAAAAATCCATCAGAACGCGTACAAGTGTGGTTTCCCTTCCGGATTCGCACGGTCAAGGTGCGGAGACACCCGCGCGAAATATTAGTGCTGTGGAATTTGCCTTCCGTGACCATAGCTACTGCAACGCAAAATTTCCTTGTGAAAGAAGGGTCTTTGCCTTTCTCCAGCAATCTGGATCGCCTTCAACTTTCTTGACTTTCAAATCCCGCATCTACGCAAACCAACAACCAACAAACCCAGCTTTCTACCACCAACACCACCAATCATGCCTATCTCCAAGAAAGACCGTATCTCTCGCGAGCACAAGAAGGCCGACGCCGCCGGCACTCGTGTCCAGGTGCACAAGAACGGCACTCCCGTCAAGGCTGCCAAGGCCATGACCATCTGCGCCTACTGCCGCAAGGACCTCGCTGCCGACAACCTCAAGATTCTCGAACAGCACGCTTCCACCCACAACGACCAGTGGCCCAAGGAGAAGTGCTTCCCGAAGGAGTTCCCGTAGATGAGTCCGCGCGGCAAGAAATCTGCGGAAGAGGACAAAAAGAAGCGCAGAGCTTCGACCATACAACATTTAAAAACACGATACCCATTTCTTTACGAATGCATGCCTACAATTCTCTGCGGATCTGCGATACTATCCTCGATCGATCGGGTGTGGAAGACACCATTGAGCTTCCGTGGGGACTTGATACGCAGCTCACAACGCTGCGGGTTTCTGACGATCAGCCTGTGAGCTCTCACCGGCCGAGAACGCTGGAGGAAGTGTGGGAACATATCTGATAATACCGTGTCCACTGCCAAAAGACCGGCCATGGGCGGACTACGCTCGCACACATCCTTGCTACGTCAACGAGAGGCAGTCGCTTGACTTCAGCTTCGACGTAGCGATGGCGTTCATACGAAGATCACGCGGATACTCGAGAGTTACCCAGTGTATCCTGAACATTTGTTATGCAATATGGTTCTACCGGCACAATTAGCTTTGACCTTCGTTTACAATTCAGGCAGCGCTTTGACCAGTCTTAAGGACGTTTCTAGGCTTATCATTATCTGTCATTGTATACTTAGTCGTCTAGCATTCATGGAAACGATACGGATCACGCATTTTCGATTGTTGCCTGCAGAATCTCATTGCTGGTGGTGTATGGGTAAGTAGGGTACGGGTACAACGTCTTTGGTCATCGCCATCTCGTCGATTTGTACATGTATCATGTGGCTTTGAGATGTACTTATGACTTGGAGTGGGTATCATTGATGTTAGTCCCCGTCGCGGCGTCATTTCCTAGCCGGTTACCTGTGTATTAGGTTTGCGATGCCATGTTCATTGATTGCACAGCAAGACCGCTGACACGTGCTGAACTTTGGGCTGTCCACGATTACTGGCAGCACATTGCAACGACCTGATCGGGTAGATACGCAGACACATGTCTTTTCAGACCAATGATAATTTACCCTCATTCATCCTGAGCGTATCACCCAACCAATGATGCAGCATACCGGCCGTAGGATTCCTCGTCTCAGGTTTCGTGGTACAATCAATCGCAATTCCCGAGCGCGCGAACGAAAAGCGGCTACCTCCGTAAGCGTCCGTAGCCGGCTCCTCAGGTTTGACACAGCAAGCATGTGCCAGCGCCACAGAGCGATGTGCGATGTCATTCCACTATCACATGCCACTGCGAAAATTGCCACAAACTCACATCCACCCGACCTCACCATATCCAGGGGAAATCTAAATACCATCACAATCGCCCGATCACGTGCAGCAGCAATCTTTTGGCAAAAATCATACTCCGCAGGCGACAGCACCTGGAGAGAAGCGTCCTCGGAAACTAGTAATCAACGGCTAGTTTGGCTGGCTGGCGGTGTGTGGCTAAATCAAACGCCCCGGAGAAAGAAGAACAAGTGTTTGCCGGGCATCTACCTAGCAAAAATAAGCAACATCGGCGCCAACGCCGACAACGCACCTCTGAAGAAACGTTACCGCTGAACGTCTCTTGTACCTTGGACTACTGCAAGCAAATCGAGGGTTGCCTCCCCCCTTAGAGAGAAACCACATTTGCTGTACCCGAATCGCGATTGTGCTGGGGTGTGACGACGCTGTGAGAGATGGAGAAGTACGGGCAGTATCGCGATAAAGGTACGGTATTTCCAATGCGTTATGCTGTGGTTCGCCCAATTTATACCAGTGAGCTAATCTTTTTTCACTGCAGGCTCTGGCATTGCGCCATTCTTTCCTGTCTCGAGTGGCAGTAGTGCTCCGTTGTTGCTTCCATGGCGCCTGGTATGTCCAATCATGCTCTTTCAGTATCAAGCCATATCGTAATCACATTCTAACGTCCAGATCAGTTTCTGTTCTTCCTAAGGCTGCCTCTACTCCTCTTCGCGGCTTTCGTCTGGTTCGCCATCATCCAATGGACGTCACCTGGAACTATCCTGCGCAAAGCGAATCTCTGGTGCATCATTGGAATCCCGGGCATCTGGTGGGTTGATCTGCAAGTCGATGGCGTTCGCAGAGGGTAAGCCATTCTTTCGTCTTGCGACACAACTATTCCTTACGCCAACACTAACCAACCAAAACAGTTCTCTCGGCAAAGCAGGTAGCACACACATGCCCACGGCCGGCTCCGTCGTCGCAGCATCCCACACCTCTCCCCTCGACATCCTCTACCTCGCCACAATCCTCGACCCAATCTTCACCCAATCCTACCCAGGCACCAAACTCCTCCGGCCGATCTCCTTACAGACCGCGCTCCTCAGCTGCTTCGCCGCCCCAGTCCTCACTCCCCCTCCAGCATCCGAACTAACCACCCTGGCAACCCTCACCGCCCGCAACCCCAACCGCATCACCGTCGTCTTCCCCGAAGCCACCCCGTCCAACGGCCGCGCAATCCTGACCCTCACGCCCGCTCTCCTCTCCGCCTCGCCCAGGACGAAAATCTACCCCGTTTCTCTCCGCTACACGCCCGCTGACATCGTCACGCCCCTCCCCGGCCTCGCGCCCGCGCTGCACTTCGTCTGGACCCTGCTGAGCAGCAGCACGCACTGCATCCGCACCCGCATCGGCGCCGTCGTCCGCAACCCGCCCGCCGACGCGATCGCTTCCAGCAAAGCGTCCTCAGGCCTCAACGGCGCGGCCGCGGCGGCAAACAGGTCTAGTCGTGCGGGCAGCGCTACGAGCAGCAGCAGTGGGTACGAGAGCAATTACTTCGACACCCTGGCTGCTTCGCACGCTCGCGAGGAGGAGGACGAGGACGGACTTGTGGAGCCTGAACGGAAGGTGCTCGATATGGTCGCCGATTCGCTCGCGAGATTGGGAAGGGTGAAGAGGGTTGGTTTGGGAGTGAGGGAGAAGGCGAGATTTGTGGATGTTTGGAGAAGGGGAACGAGAGCGAGGAGGTAGTGAGGGTGGGTCTTTCGTTACTAGTTGCAGGACTCTTTTGCGAGGTTTCGTTTGATGCTTGAGATGAGAGTGATATCCTCTGAGCTTAGAAGAATAGAAAGGAAACTTTTGGCATGGTTGGGAGGTTATATTTTTCAATCTTGCTGATTCGCCCCTTGTTCGCTCTCTTTTTGTCATTGACCCAATCCCGTCCTAATGCCCATTCATCACGGCACAAAAGACGTCTGTGTGCAACTACCAGAGAAAGTGAGACGTCTTGTAGTAGGCAAGTAGAAGCTTCGAAGAGCTCTCTCTTTTCATGGAAAATTCGCATATGTACATCGGGGCAATTGCCTCTAACCTTCTCATCCCATCGATCCCAAACTGAATTCCTGTTCTCTTCACTGAAACTCACTCCCTTCACCTCCTCCGTCCACCACCGCCACCCCTTCGTCGTCCTCCACCTCCACCACCGTGTCCACCGCCACCGCCAGCTCCTCGGTCTCGTCCGAAACCGCCGAAATCAACGCCTCCATCGACAACGACATCGCCGTCCTCGAACGTGTACCGCCTCAACTGATCTAGCGCAGAGCCGAAAGGCTTCTGTCGGCCTCCGTCCCAGTCGCGGCT